>CM060976.1:161753676-164153676 GCA_030765065.1 Deroplatys truncata | reverse complement strand
CATCGCGACTTTCTTCATCCATTAGGCACCGAGAGTAAATACCTGTGTTTGTTTCCTATTTTGACTATCTTAAGCAGCATTCCTGCTGGCATGAAGGTGTTGTAATATCATATTTTACAAGCTGATGTTGAAATGATGAAATGATGTTGATAATGAATTGTAAATATACAAATTGTTACATATACTTAAAGAAACTAGGGGAGAGAATAAAAATAATAAAAAATCATAAAAAGGTTTCAAATGCTTTGTTTTTCTGCGTGTATTAGTAAGAAATCAGCATCCTTCACGAACTACTAAGACGTATAAGTGAGATTTAAGGACATCCTTATGGTATTTGCAGGCGTCCTCGCGATAACTTATCGGGCTCGTTAACAAAGTTAGCAAGGAAGACAAAGGTTTTTCACCATTCACCGACAATCAAGACTGACCTTGATCTTGACGGGGAAGGGTGAAAGCAATACAGGTAATACCGCTCCATGTTTTTGCTGTGTGCCTTTCACATTTGCTTCGACACGAGCAAGCGGAAGCAGATAAGCAACCTGCTTTCGTGCACGTGCGTTTGTTTCTATGTCTGCGGCCAGGTGCAGAATAAATCGTATAAAGGAGGTTTATTACTGTCCCGTTACTGTGTGGTGGAAACTACAACATGCGAATCTTCCTAAATGTACAGCCTCTGTGGAAAAATTGCTTACCCTCGCAGTGGATGCTGAAAATGACTTCCTATAACCATCTTTAACCATAACTGCCTGTTTCTAGCAGTAATTTCTGCTCAATATTTTAGCGGAGACAATCTTCTTCAAACTTTTAACACGTTTTGGTGAATTATGATAAAGGATAATTAATTAAACTTCATACATCCGGGAGGGAGAGGTCGTAAGCGAAGCAACAGATTCTGTTAGTAATAAATTAAAACTTATTTTCCTTTTTCCTTTTAAATCATACATAGAAGAAAGTTTAGATTTAACACAACGCACGACTACCCTTGCATTATTTCATATAAATGAATCTTCCATTTACATTAAGTCATTAGCAGTAAATGTTTGTCTAGAAATAATTTTAAACTAAGCTTAAGGGGCTTGGCTATATACATTATGTGAAACCAACATTCATAGGTTGTGATCATGAGCTCATGCAAAGGAAAGAAAAGAATAATTGAAAACTTTCAAACATGTTCTACTTACACTTGGGAAAATGTAAACTTACAGCATGAAATATTTCGAAAACTTCAACGCCGTGAAAAATATTATTTGACATAAACGGTGTATTCGAGCATTAAAACTGTATTATGGACAGTTTTTGTCTCTTATGGTTTACCAGTTACGCAAAATTACATAAAATGCGATAAGAATGAAGAAAACTTTATAGGTTATTTACATAAAATTAAAGACACGCATTTTATTCCTCAGATCAATATCTCAAGCATAATTGGAAACAATTAGAGCCATTTTTGAGAAAGTAAGAAATAAGGAAACTTTTTCCAAGAAAAGAGTAATCTGGAGTAAAGGGAATTTTGTGAAAATCTTCATGTTTCATCAGAATATGCTGAATACACTTAACTACACACGCACGCGTACACTAATCTTTTCTTAAAATGCTTTCTTATTTCTTTCTTTTATTCCTTGTTTATTTTTTTATTTCAGCGGACCTCAGAAGGTGACTTTTCAGTGAAATATCAATGACTAATTTTTGGGTAAAGCACAATATTTTTCTACTTATCATACGAGGGGTGGCAATAGGTTAGAATCATGCACAAAACTGCCTATATCTGCATTATCTCCCTCCATACCTCATCGTTTTTTTTTTGCGTTTGTATTTGTCAAAACCGATTTGTTTTCTATAATATCCATCATTTTTATGTTAAGGAAAACAGGCATTTTCCTCCAACCGTTTTAATGCACGCTACTTGATTATCTCCATTTTTGCTGAGGGCGAGGAGTGAGCACTAAACCGTTGAAAAAACATCTGTGAAACGACCGTGGAAAGTTAAAAACTATGGAGTAACAGTGGCTAGTTACTACTCTATGGAAGTCGCGCATGCGCAGAATTACCCTTCTTCGTCGTGTAACATTTTCTCCTTGCTGATCCACGGCCTTTCTTGGTCCGAGACCTTTTATCGTCTATGAATATCAAAAACTTGGTCGGCCTTTGGTCCGGACCAAAAGAGTCTGGAGATAGTCCAGACCGATGTGAAATCTATGAATACGGCCCGTAATGTCTACACGGAGGGGTAAATTATGTACCTTTTGCGATGATGAAAACATCGACCGTAATATAAGTTAGCTTTATTATTAAGTTATTGCTACATTCTGGAACACGCGCCACCACTCCGTTAATTATTCGAGGCAAACAACTCAATCGTCATTTTTTAATACTATGCTGTTAACATAGCAATAATTTGTAAGAGGGCGAGATTTCTAAGCTCTCTAACACTGTCTTAGAGCCATCTTTCCCAGCGTGCATAGGCGCGGCTTTACACGAGCGCAGAGTTCAGAGAAGTGGTTTCTTGCGGTTGTCATTTTCACCATGTCCGATTTCATCTCTACTCCCCATATGTCACATGATTACTTTGCTCACTTTTTAATAATGTGACTGCTTCCTGTTTTTACATTCACTAGTTCATATTCCTTACTGGCTAAGATTTTGGGCTTTTTCATTAAGTTCCTAGCTCTCTCTTTCCCATGGCACTAGTTAAAATTAGTTGAATCTAAGCTGTATCACGTACGTAGTTTATGACTATAACCTCCTTACTTGTCGTAAACGGCACGCACTTCCAACTTTGATATGAATTTCAAAATTCCGAGCCCTTGGTCCATAAACCTTGGATATCGGCCCCTTCCTCTTGTGTTTGAATGCCGCCGCCTGTCCCAAAGAGGAGAACAGGTGGCTGACGCGGTCCCTCTCTCCATCAAAAGTTACAGTATTATACACTGGTGTGCGAAACCTAAGGACGAGATGGGTAAAGTAACATAACAAATGAGCTACTTGGTGGAAGTAGGTGAAGGTGCGGGAGCATGTTGCCAGAGGTCTCTCACACGTACGCAGAACGCTGGACGTTACATGGCGTGAGTATAACGAGCCTATAGTGCCAAATGGGTCTGGTCCCGCAACACGGGACAGTTGACGAAACAGGACAAGATGGTGTGTGGCAATTATCGAGCTGTTACGGTGCACTGCAGTGGTGATCTTCATTGCAGCATGGCCCGTAGACACCATTTAGATGACTTCACTTGGGGAAGAATCATCGGGAAGCTGGAAGAAGGGCGAAGTGTGACGAGTGTTGCTCAGGAGTTTGGAATTACTCACAGCATTGTTTCACGTGCAGGCACTACTGTCCTAAGGAGAGATGGTGGTCGACCACGCTCAACTACAGCAGCAGATGACCGCTACATTGTGCAACAGGCAAGAAGGGATCCACGCCAAACAGCGGGTGCAATTGCAACCACATTTAACAGGACAGCTATGCACGCAATCTCACGATACACAATGGCACGGCGACTACACAGAGGTGGTCTCTTTGCCCGACGGCCAGTACGTCGTTGTGTTCCATTGACATCCGCGGCACCGTTTGCGATGGTCACAAGAGCATCAAAATTGGACCAACGAGGAATGAAGTCGCATGCTCTTCTCGGAAGAGAGC
This sequence comes from Deroplatys truncata, assembly GCA_030765065.1. Classification (NCBI taxonomy): domain Eukaryota; kingdom Metazoa; phylum Arthropoda; class Insecta; order Mantodea; family Mantidae; genus Deroplatys; species Deroplatys truncata. The sequence goes on along the minus strand of CM060976.1, from coordinate 164,150,039 downwards.
AGATTCAGTCTAAGTAGTGATTCTCGACGTACCCTCATCTGGCGAGAGGTGGGAACACGTAATGAACCCAGGAACATCCTTGAACATGATCGTTATTGTGGCCCGGGTCTTATGTTTTGGGGAGGCATAGTGTTGAATGGGCGCACCGACCTCCAAATCTTTGAAAACGGTACGCTCACTAGTCAACGCTATTGTGATACTGTTAACTCCTTCCCCATGTGCGTCTTTTCAAGGGGTGCAGTCGGCCCTGACTTCATTTTTATGAATGACACTGCGCGACCGCATCGAACAACGCAGGTGGAGGATCTCGAGAGGATATTCGGCGAATGGACTGGCCTGCACGTTCTCCCGATTTAAATCCCATCGAACACGTGTGGGATGCTTTGGGAAGACGCATTGCAGCACATCCACATGCACCAACGACAGTTGTCAACAGCGTTGGTGGAGGAATCGAACGCCCTACCACAAGAACTGCTTACCAACCTTGTGGCCAGCATGGAGCACGATGCAGAGCATGCGTTGCTGTCCGTGGTGATCATACACCCTTTTAAGCACTATGTATCTGTTCCTGTAAATCTAGAGTGCCATATGTCGTATTGACTTTAGTGTAGCTTATGGTTTATGAATAAAAGTGGCATTTCTGTTCGTCTCATTGCATATTTCGTTTAGTTGCCTACTGTAGCATACCGTAGCAGTTCCCTCTATGTATGTTTCAAGTTTAATCGAGCTATGTTACTTGGCAGTGTCACAGCATGCGAAGATTAATTTCTCCTTAGGTTTTGCACACCAGTGTATTATTACAAGGTTTACTCTATACAAGTTACAATATTAAATACAACATTTTATATCTTTATTAGTGATATTGCGTGGTTGCAATCACTTCGTAACATTCCATCATTTATATTATAATAGTATTACTTTATATGTAGTTAATTTATTTTAAATAATTACCGAGTCGTGTTGGACGGTATCACTCCATATGGAATTTTAGAATGGAATCTGATAGTATTTCCTCTACGTACTATGAATAAGTAATAGGGAAAGTAAAAATCGTGGTGTCTTGTATCATTAGTACCATCTGATGAGTTATCATACAATGCCCAACCTTAAAATCAAAGGTAAACTGACATATAACAGAATAAACATGCAAACATTTGGAGTAACAACCTTAATTTTTAAAATCAACCAATTAAATTCATAACGCTTGGCGAAATCTTAAAACTGCCATTCGGCTTCTTCGAAATGGCAGACAGTAATCCCTACATAATGCGTTTAGAAATGAAGGAGGTATAATTATCGGATGTTTATCACCTCCTCGGTAGAGGCAATTATCCTGTTTGATCCACATCAAAGGATTAAACATTACTCGTGCACATTGTGCTTACATCATATGAGTACAATACGGGGGCCAATCGTGGAATATTCCAACAATTATTGTACAACATTAAACCATCTAAAGCACAGTACCAATTTAAACCAAATTTGAAATTAGTTAGAAATTTGTTTTCAAACTCATATACGAGTGCTTATATAAGATCTTAACTCAATGCTTGCAGAGGTTGCTAAGTATCGACGCTAATATTAAGTGCTGTGCTGTAGCGCATGCACTCAAAAGCTATTTCAAACTCTAATCCAGTATAGGGCTCTAATAATGCGGATCCAGAAAGCGGCTCAGAGGTGTTATAGCCCCCCTTAATTAAAGAAAAAATATGACATTTGTTATAGATATAGGTTATACAACATATGGGGGACACCTTGCGCACTGCGACCTACATAGATCCCCAGGAGGAAGGGATGAGTGAATAAACCTTAGGAGGCTGCAGGCCGCAGGCAGACAGGCCACAGAGAGGCGCGGAAGTCCCTAACAGTTCTGGGCTCGAAGACCCGTTCCTCGGCTGAAGCCACCTAGAAAGCTGAACAACCCGTCGACCAAGCAGCCCACAAATGTCCACGAGGAATAATCTTTCGTTTGAGCAAGCATCCGTGCCATTTGTCCGGCACGCACCACGCACCACGAAACCTAGAAGCACACCTGAAAGATGAGAGGGAAACGGAATGGAAGGGAAATTACAGAAAGGAAATCGTGGTTGATGAGAAACTACCCCAGAATTCACCTACAGACCAGGGTAAACTACGAAAAACCCAAGGTCAGAGTGGACGGGTCGTAGGTTCGAGTCCCGCCATGGGTATGATGTTTGTGTGTAGCGGAAAACAGAAAACACAGTGATAATAAAACGGGAAAAACAGAAGAACATAAAATAAATGCGAGCCTCAAATGTTACCTCATCTCGGTTGGCAGCTGTCATACATAAGATGTTGCTTTGCTTTGGTAAAATCAAAAGCAACACTTTTATTTCTATCGTATTTACTTAAGATGAGCATCTATTTGTTCAGAGTTAATGAGTGAATTTATCTCAGCGGTGGACTGTATCTTAAAAAAAATTCGCTAACCCGAGAAGAAAAAGAAACCAATAGGTCTAAACAAACATGCGTTACATTTGCTAATAAATACTTTCTGAATAAAAATTAAGTTCTGAAGCAATAGAAGCAAAAACTTCAGCAAAACTGAATAGAATCAAAGTGCTTAAATATTACGTTCAAAAGGTATGTTTAATGAACATTTTTATAAGATTTCTTAAAATTTAAATTAATGTTTGCGTCCAAAGATTATCCATGGATGATCACTTATATGATGTTTGAAAATCTTAAGGCAAAATTCTCTATTATTGACTGCATGTTTCTAATTGGTAAGGTATGTTTCAAAATGCGAGTTAGCCCCTCATGGATCCGCGCCTGTTCATAACTTGTATATGTAGGATAGAGAGACGAAATACGACGTAATAACGTCAGACAGACAGTCCTCTGCAAATGAGCCTGACATTCATCCCAATTTAGCTATAAACAACACAATTGAAGAGCGTGCGGTTTTTATGCGAGTGTTGTAGATACAAGGTAAATGGACCGGGACAATGATAGTGAGTTGTTTTCTCGTGGGACGTTTTGCTGGGGGCACTGTGAAAGTGGTAAGAGAAAGCTGGAAGAGGCGTTGTCGAGTCCCACACTCATGAGGGCTTGTGCTTCCGCTATTACAACTTCATTAATAACATTGCAGCTCTTTTCATTTAACCGTCTGATGTGTAATAGAAGTTGTATCATGTCGTAGGCAGCTTTCTTCACTGTTCTTACCGAGTGTTAATCTAACTTGGTTAATTATAAGTAGAATGTGTTGTGCCCAGGGACCCGCATGTGGGATATGTGGTGGACAAAGCGGCGTCTGGGCGGGTTTTCTCCGAGTTCTCCGGTTTCCCCCGCCATTCATTCCACCAACTGCTCCATCATCACCTTTCCTTTCATCCATTTCACCATCATTTCGTTTCATCTACTTCCTTCCTCCCTCCCATACCAGGCATCGGGCTCATCACTCATCTTGGATATTCTGTCTGATCCATGAGTGTCTGCTCCTCGACGGGCCTCTGACAACAGGCACCCGCCTGTAAGTCCTGGGGGGTGTAAGTCCTACATAAGAGCAGGTTAAACAGAGAAAAAAGAAGAAGAATGTGTTGTGGCTACCACGAACATAACAAAGAATACATATATACGTAGGTTCCCATTTAAAAACATTAAATTGACAACTCTCAGTTTTGGAGATATTGTACAGTCTTAACTTAAATGGCCAACCTGTATATCTGCGTTGTCAATTTAATTTTTTTTAAATGGGAACCTACAATTAAGGTTCATTTATGTTGACTCTAAAATGATCATCACAAGTCCTCCAAATAAAACACTACTAACGGCATTTACTTTCCCCCATAATATCAAACCACTTTTATTCAAGGCATTTCTTTCTACAACGCTTAGTTTTGGAGATATTGTACAGTCTTAACTTAAATGGCCAACCTGTATATCTGCGTTGTCAATTTAATTTTTTTTAAATGGGAACCTACAATTAAGGTTCATTTATGTTGACTCTAAAATGATCATCACAAGTCCTCCAAATAAAACACTACTAACGGCATTTACTTTCCCCCATAATATCAAACCACTTTTATTCAAGGCATTTCTTTCTACAACGCTTAGTTTTGGAGATATTGTACAGTCTTAACTTAAATGGTCCACCCTGTATATGTATATATATATATAAAATGTGTATGTATATATACAGGATGAATCACCTAAAACTTGCACCGCAAATATTTCGGAAATGGAAAGTGCTGTTGATGTGCAGTTTTCACAGCGTTGATTGGTAGTTAGGGGCTCGTACATTTAGCCGATAAACAAATTTTAATAATACTGAGAAAGTGTATTTTTTTAGCAAACATACAATTTTTTAAATGGAACAATGCCTAGTTACATCAACAGAATAAAGGTAGGGTAAATTAGAATGACAATGGTCTTTGTTGCAGGATTCTAGTGCAAGTGGTTTACGAGAAATCGTATTTTGAAAAGTTTCCACCCCGACAATTGTTTGCCCCATTCAACCTCCTTAGTTGCTAGGAATGATGTTATGTTTGTTTGCATTGTGTTTTCTGTTCATTGATTGCATTGCGACTCTCTGGTCAGTTAGTTTGTGACAGTTCAAACAGCAAGTCGTGAGTGGAAGATGGGGTTTAGTAACGCAGAAACAGCCGACATGCTCATGGTGTATGGAGAGTGTAGGAAGAATGCAGTTCGTTCCTGTACGGTGTATGCGGAAACGTATCCCAATAGACGTCAACCATTTCGGCAATTATTTATCAACCTCTTCAACCAATTACGTGAAAGCTGTACTGTAACAGCTAGAAAACGTAACAGAAACAAACAAGTGACTGGAGAAGAGGCAAAAATTAATGTTTTGGCTGCCGTTGCAGTAGATCCGCAAATTAGTTCCCGCACAATCGCACGTGGAAGTGGCATAAGACAGGCAAGTGTACTGCGCATTCTCCATCGACATAGATTTCATTCCTATCACATCTCTCTCTTTCAAGAACTGCATGGAAACGATTTTGAGATTTGTGTTAACTTTTGTACATGGGCATTAAGACATGATACTCCAGATTCATCATGTATCTTGTTTAGTGATGAGGCAACATTTACTAATCATGGCCAGGTAAACCGCAGCAACATGCACTATTGGTCTGTTGACAATCCCCGTTGGTTTCGTCAGGTGGAACGTCAGCGTTCATGGAGTTTAAACGTGTGGTGTGGGATAGTGAATCATCAGCTCATAGGCCCTTTGTTCATAGAAGGAACAATGAACTCGCACAAGTATCGTAGCCTCCTGACAGACCATCTGCAACAGATACTAGAAAACGTTCTTTTGCAGATTAGGAACCTGTGGTACCAATATGATGGCTGTCCAGCCCATAGTGCACGAAGTACTACAGCTTGTCTGTACGGATTGTTTCCAAATCGTTGGATTAGCCGAAGAGGACCTGTATCTTGGCCGGCCCGTTCACCGGATCTGACTCCTTAGACTTTTTTCTGTGGGGAAGGCTGAAAGACACTGTCTACAACTACACCAGATGATATGAAATGACGTATTACTGCTGCCTGCTCTGAAATTTCCGCGAAATGCTAGAACGTGTGCAGCAGTCTTTCCATAGCAGACTGGAAGCGTGAATTGAAGCTGCCGGTGGTCATTTTGAACACAACCTTTGAAGCGCTATGTTCTCTTTACTTACAAGAATCCACAGAAGTATTGTAATGCCCTTTTGTTTTTCTTTAGTTTGTGCTACCACAGGTTGTACAAGTGTGGGTGCGTAAAAGTTTCAAAATAAGATTTCTCGTAAACCACTTGCACTAGAATCTTGCAACAAACGCCATTGACATTCTAATTTACCGTACCTTTATTCTGTTGATGTAACTAGGCATTGTTCCATTTAAAAAATTGTATGTTTGCTCAAAAAATACACTTTCTCAGTGTTATTAAAATCTGTTTATAGGCTAAATGTACGAGCCTTTGACTACCCATCAATGCTCTGAAAACTGCGCATCAATAGCACTTTCCATTTCCGAAATATTTGCGATGCAAGTTTTAGGTGATTCACCCTATACCCTATATATATATATATATATATATATATATATATATATATATAGTTCCATTTATACTCCGCCTTTAACTACAGTAGTTATATGGGCGGCATTTTACTTTTGGAACATATTGCTTATTGGCAATGGTGTAACTATATTACATTACACACACTCACTTTCACCCTCTCTCTTCCTCTCTCTCTCCCCCCCTTCGTAGTTCTAGACTCTGGGGAGAACAGGGAATAATCTTGGCTAGAGAAAAATTCTCACGCCAGCCGGGAATCTAACCCGGGACCCGAGAAAATATTGAGGGCATTAATTACAGATACCCGTCGAACAATTATAATATTAATAGCTAACTTACCCGCCGCTGCACGGATAGATTGTTAAACTTAATTACTTTCATTTATCTCATAATGGATCTACCAGATTTTTATATTGAATCCTTCCCTTTACCCCTTATAACTATAATTTCGTACAGTCCACCCAGCTATTCCTAACAACGGATGAAAAACTCTCCTTATATTCATCCAAAAGGATGTGAAATATTGGCGGAACGTCTGGCCCTCTGACAGTCTTCAAGGTTCTGGAAATGCTGCATAGGCTATAAGTACCCTTTGGCGGCGTAAAAATAATCGATCGGAATGGTCGAGTAATTTTTTTAGATAATCACCTTTGTGTCTTCTCTTTGGTCCCATAGTGATTTAATAACTAAAACGAATATAGTTTTCACATAGTGCAAAAACGCTTGGCATGCACAACGAATTAGAGGTGAAGCTGGTGAATATTATGAAAATTCCACATTCCCAGGCCACCAAGTTAATCAGCCCCTTTGGAAGAGACATATAGTCTGCCACAAACGAGAAAACTAATATTCTCAGTTGTTAATTATAAAATATCGGTTAGATTGACACAAGTTTCTCTGTGTATGCAGTTATTTAACGTACCCTGCTAACGAACTTGATTACAACATACAAAAGAAATAAAGTAAAGCTTTATTATGTGAAGTTATTAAAATATTTTGGCATTGTATTTCATGTTTATCGTATTGTTATAAGCAGATTCGATTCTCTTTTGTATCACTGTGTCGTGCTAAATCTTAACAATCTATATAATTGTAATGCTTGAAATGAAATATCAGGGCCATTTATCTTATTTTTCTATGCACTTTCTGTGGAGTAATAACTGTTTTCTACTCCATGGTATTCTCAAAGAAAAACCGAAGTCTTCTTGGCAAGTAAGTATGTGCTTTTATAACTCCAATGTGTCCGTATTCTAATATATTCGCTTTGTAAATCCGTTTTAGTATTTATGAATTGAAATTATAGGAGTGTTTTATTGCCCATGACCGTCGGAAAGAATTTTCTCCGATGTCAAGTTTTTCCTCTGTAAGAACACAGGGCGCTAATGACCTAGCAATTGAGCGCCCTTAAATACAAACCATTATCATCATCTCTGTAAGAACACGGTGATTTATTTTCAGTTTCTTATCAAGAAACTGAAATCTACTCCTTAAATATACTCACAAGATTATGAACCGTTTCTCTGCGAGGTATACTTATTTACAGTACGGTCGTTTTATGGTGAGGCCAAGGCTCGCGCGTATGCATTTACTCCGCACACTGTCTGTTATGCTGGGGAGTTTTCGTTCCGTAACTCCCGCGTCACTTCTAGTTCTAGTTTGAAAAAAAGGTGGGTTTTACGCCCAAGCACTGCGACCTTAAAGATGTATTGCGCATCCCCCCTTTCATCAGTTAAGTAGTCTGTTGCTCGTTATGAACTTAACCAGACTGCTAACTGAGGCTTTCGATAGTTCATCTATCTTTGGAAAGTGACTGCCAAAAGTACTTGCTCTTTGATTCGCAAGAGCAGGGCAATCACATAGCAGATGAGTAACAGTCTCATCTCCTTCTAGGCATCTACTACAGATAGGGTTGTTAAACAATCCCATTCTGTATAGATTAAACTTTAGGGCACAGTGTCCTGTAATGAATCCTGTTGCCTATGCAAGCCTTCTACTAAGAACGCGCAGCAGGTAGTTTGCCCGGCTGTTATCCAGGTCTGTAATAAACAACTTGGAATGTCTGCAGCCCTCAATGGAGTTACAGTAGTTCTTGTGTTCTGCTTGAGCCCATCACTTAATAGCCTGTTTCACTGGTCTGTGGGACACCCCTAGTACAGGCTCCCCCGCGTCACTTACTCACGAGTGATAGTAACATGCACTATAATGAGTACTTACCTTGTTATATATAAGTGGTGTTGAAAGTGGTGCCCATCTGCGTGAAGATATTCCTGGCATTTTTGGATGAGATTTTCATTCACACGCATAAGTTCTTCCTGCATAATGTTTAAATTTCTGTTTTTATATTGACCTTAAGTTCGTCTATGGTGTCGGGATTCTTCCTATAAACTTTATTTGTTTTAGGGTTCCCCACAAATAGTTGCATCAATTTCGTAAATTTTTTCCTCCGTTAGTACATCTCATTCTCGCTTCTTAGGTTTAACGACCCTATTGTCCTAAACTTATTAACCAGACGTCTAACAGTTTCTGTACCTGGAACTGGAATACCAGATAATATCTGCTGAAATTGTCTACACACCTGATTCGGTTTTTATATATGTATCGTACATAAAAATGCATTGTTCAAGCGTGAATTTGTCGGTAGGCATTGCCGTGCATTAATACTCTAAGCAAATCACACACAACATAGATGTCTTGAATAAACCTTCACCTTTGAGATGCACAACTCTCTTTACAGCAAGAACACAAAGTAGCGACTGAAGCACGCCTGAAAAAGATAATCTTGAACACATCGTGCGCCGCCAGTAGCGCAATGGAAAAGTACCGAGGTCACCAGTACAGCATGCTACGCATATAATCGGTTTGTGGCCTCACCTTAAAACGACCGCACTGTATATTAGCATAGATTATGGGATAACTTAGATTATTAATTTTTCAAGACAAATTTAACTAAGCTTCGTACTTTCAGTGCAAGTTTTAAATGATATTATAGCGATATATCTGATTAGCTTGGCATTTAACACCACTCTGTTATTTGCAAATTATTTGAAGTGCCTTAAGCTACACAAGTTTTGATATACGTCTACCAACATCAACTTTCTTTTCATGTGATTTACAAACGTTATAAAAATCTGCATCTAAATTCAGAACTGTGTGTATATATATATGTATATATATACACATATAATATATATAAGTGTATTTAAGTGTATGCATAGTAAACGCTTATTTCATTTACCACCGTTGATGTAGAAACAAGGAATGGAATGAAACTGTTCGTGGGCAGGATTATTATCCTCACTGCCATTTACTGACTCACTTTTATTCTTTTATCTACTACTATAATAATCAGTGATGCTTTAGTTCGTAGTTACTAGGCAACAAAACCTATATATTCTAACAAAACACGCTATCAAAACATAAAATACAGGTTCAACAAAACGTAGAATAGACTTTAATGGTGATCACCTATATCTTATTTTCCTTGTAATAATAGCATTAAAACAAAAACTTATATTTGCATCTAGGACTGCTTTTAAAAAAATTCCTGATGAACCGTGAAAATCACCTTCTTCGCTCAGTTTTACTTTAAATTTACATATGAAACTAGCATCCAAAATTGCAGAATATAACAACAAAGTTTGTTTATTTATCTTGTCTTTGTTTTTTCCAAAGCCCACATTACTTTGTCTCTAAACATATCGTTTCCGTAATAAATAAATATCATTAAATATACTAAATATGCAACATAAACTAAAATACTCTGAACGTAGAAAAAATGTTTTAGAAACACCTTACAAATTAGGTTTAGTAACTAGTCCTCTAAACAACTACTTTAAAACCATTTACCACCACACGGTAAAGGAAATAGTAATTTTATTGGAATGACCACCACGCTTGACTGGAAGCACAAGTGTGAGACAAGAGACAAATGGTGGTCTCTCCTCTCTTAAGGAAAACCATAGGCAAATTGTCTTACCTTTTGCAGTGTTTATCTAAATGTTTACATTTTGTCACTTGATACTCCACCATAATAAACGTGTTTTAAAAGTCATGAAAATATCTTTAATATTTTTTTAGAAAAACATTTTATTTTACTTTCATCGTTCAATTAATCAGATGTTGCACAGGATGCAGATATAGTAATTTTGAGAATATAACAATACTTCCACGTTATTTAAATACTAATACACAAAACTGACGCATAGAGTTCTTTTTTCATTCTTCTTGTTTCAGAAAAATATTTTAAATATTTAAATATAATTTTTGTAATAATTTATCTTGTGATCGAATTAGTTATATAATATCTCGTCTTCGACGTCTCTAACGCTTCCATATACGGTTTATGACCTTCGGGGTTACGTCATTCCACCAGGCGATGGCTGGATCCATTTCTGAGGTGGAGGCACCCAGCGGGCGGAATCCGTTACCTCCGATGATGGTGATGGTGAGGATGGCGGTGAAATGAGAGGACCTAGGGCGTCTTAGGTGGACTTCTAACCACATTGGACCTTGGGGATACTTCACATGAGCAAGTCAGAGATGAAGGCGTGGATAGGGATATAATTTAACATCAGAGCTGGTTTTAATACTAATGCTTAAAATATTTTAAATAAAGTAATCCAGTAGTTTTGAAAATACTGAGCTTTTAGTATCTAGATGCGGCGTTTCACATTTTAATTTTAAAAATATTTAATTTATTAAAAATAAAGCTCTATAACTTTATGCTTTAGCCATGCAGTAAAAATTTTAGGTTCTTAGCACAAAAATTGTGGCTTCCTATACAATTTGAATGTTAGTAAACGCAGTAAAAATAAAATAAAATGGCTTTGTGGCATAGGCATTTAAATCTGATGTAGTTTAAAGAATCCTAACAAGGTAGGTACTTCGACTGGACGACCAGATTTCCTTCTAAATTGGTATATATATATAGATACTTGGTCGATAAAAACACAGCAAAAGTCATTCCACTAGGAATGAAAAATTCGACTGCCATCGCCGGGGTTTGAATCACGGATCTCCCAGTTTCCATCCGGTTGCTCTAACCACTGAGCTACCATGGTAACATGCCGGTACAACATTAAATTCCTCAACTGATTCGCATTTTTCCCCTGGTAAACACAAAATTGTATTGCGATCTCAAATTGAATTGAAATGACACACCCAATGGCGATTTACAATGCTATAAGTCTTTAAGTCCCGGGATTCATAGTTTCGACTACAATTAGGCCAGTTGTTCTTCCAACCAAGTTTTAATTGACCTAATAGTGGTCGAACATATAAAGCCCGGGACTTAAAGTACTTACAGCATTGTAAGTCGCCATTGGGGGTATCTCACCTCAATACAATTTGAGATCTCCTTGTGTGGTTTATCGGGAAAAAATGCGAACCAGTTGGGGAGTTTAATATTGTACCGGCATGTTGCCATGGTAGCTCAGTGGATAGGGCAACTGATGGAAACCAGGAGATCCGTGGCTCAAATCCCGGCGATGGCATTGAATTTTTCAGTCGTCCGATTCTATCTTTCCAATTAACTCATTCCTTTAGTTTTTCCTCGTGTCGCGAGTTAGCGTGATTCGAAAATTTGAATTCACATACCAATACGATAGATCTTGTAACCTTTACACATGGATGTTATTTAACTAGGAACATTCTTTATCACTGACATTGTTGGTGATAGTGTGGATTTGAAACAAACTGGTCGGGCACAGCATTTTGGAACAGTACAAACACTTCACGACCGCTGCATTTGCACATTCGTCTTCACCACACACGCACACAATGTGTAACACGGAGCGTTGTTTCGAGAACATTTCGAAAAGTTCGCCCCTGCTTTTCAGTAATGTATCTATACCTTTACCGTGCATATATCAGCATATCTTTCAAGATTGGTGAACCAAACAACAAATGCACCTCCATTATACAACCTCTGTCGTGTAGTTCTTTCGTTGCTTCCGAGAATAATACTTCATTCCTGAACAGTTCTTCCAGTCTTCGGATTTTGATTTTATACTTTCTAAAAAAAAATTACTGTAGAGTTTCCACGAATCTTGTTTTTGAGGAATGATTTGGGGTCACAATTATCTTGTGTAACATCCTTATTTACTCATCATTAAAGAAGACATTATCAGCCTGTCCACTCTAAAAGTCCTATCGTTTGTAACAGACAATCCGTGCCTATAGAGGTTACAGTTTACGAGAGGTTGCTAAAGTGCAATTTTGACATTTTCCCACCATTATGGGATAAGTCACTAGAATTGGATGATATTCAGGTCGTTAGATTCCATTCATAAACGGCAACTCCTCCGCAAATACGCACCTGTTACACGTGTTGGGAAGGTTAGTCATAATGCATCTGTTACGTTGGCGCACTGTTTTTATATTTGTAGGCGTTTCAACTTTGCATGCCAACAATTTAATCACCAACTGACACACTGATTTATAATGTTTAATTATATTATATATTATATTACTATTTATATTCTTGCTAGTCTCTAGTCCCCGAGGTCGCGAGTTCAAACCTGGCGGAGGGCGATGGATTTTTTCGGACATAAAAATATAGAAAAGCCGGTGATCCCATGTCGTACGGCACGTAAAAGAACCTCAAGCTGATAAAGAGGCTTCTGAGCAAAATTTCCGGTCTTTCACCCAATATAGATTGGGACGCTAAGAACCTAGCAGTTAAAGAGCGTCCACAAATAAAATTCAGTTTAATTTTTATACTAGCGTCTTAATTACAATTATAGTCAAGTTGTATAGACTTTTTTTGGTGACCACGCTATAATTTCAAAACTTTGAGTTCTTACAAAAAGATCTTAACTCGTTAATTATGTGTAATTAGATGCTGATGGATGGGAATACTGATGGCAGGACTTTCAGCGTGTTTGCGAGTAGTGCAACAGACGACAAAACTGTTGAGTCCACGCCGTATTCATCGATTTTTTGCAGGTAGCGTGAAAGCAACACATATTGAAGCAAAGGAAATGAGCTCAGTTTATTAGCATAGTAAAATTATAATGAACAGAATTTATTTTATTTTAAATGCACATATTTCATTGTTTATCTGGGGAGTGGATCCTAGTGGACTGCTGCTTTGAGTGTGTTAAAAGGCATGGGCAATAGGGGAGCTGCGTGCGTCACCGATTAAGGTCATAATGAGTCGCTGAAGTATTATGGATGCCATCACATCACATGTAATCAGCGTATTATGGTGTGGCCAACCAAGAAAGAATATTATAGAGCAGTACGGGAAGATGTGACAATGACTCATAATATTAATAGAAGACGAAGTGGTGGTCTGTTTAAATATATTGTCTGGTGATTCCTCTGGTTATGTATATAGTGACTCAAGTTAAAACACTGACCACCTGACATGTGACATCAGCCATCTTTGGTTTTTGGTAACTTGAGTTAGGCTGCGTTCCGTATATTCTGTACGTTTTACGTGTTAGCGCAATAGCGAAGTAGTGCACATTTCGTATCACCATATCTCGCGACAGGCCAAAAGCTAGCGGAATGATTTTTATATGTTTTAATCGACCATAAATCTACGCATGTACGATTTAAAAAAAGAAATCGGTTTGTCCAGCTGGGGTGCTTCCCTTGTAAGCATCGTATGGCTAACTTTGGTCAGATCTAAGGTTGCTAATAATTATTATTTTATAAAAAACAAAAATGAGCTTTTCTAAAATCTTGGTTAAAATTTCTGTTATTACTTCTAAAATAAGTCATCTATAAATAGGTTAAACGTTACTCTTCCAATCGGAATCAGAGATTCAAGCGAAATAAAATGTAATTTTAACGACAAATTTGTTTAGTCATAATATAGTGAAAGGAAAACTGCTGCAACAATAGAACTGATAATATATGATACGTATAGCTGAATTCTTCAAAAGAAAAATCAAGATTTCTAGGGGGGGGGTCTGAATTCCCAGGCTTCGGCGTCCTATAAAATAATGTTGTCGAACACAATTTGGGGGTGTAATGAAATTATTCGAACCTTTTATAACTAATGCGACTATAACTTAACTAATGATTCAAAGCAAGGTTGCGATCAAGCTCTATTTAAAATTATTAAACAACAAACTGAAGCAAAGATAGGGGTAACGTTATTGACTTCTTACTCCCCACGCTGTGGTACCGTATTCGACTCTTGGAGGTCAAGGTTTTCTCTCCGTTTTTAGGGGATGAATAATTCTACAAAGGGCAGGTTTAGCGATTTATTTGCACATTTATTGTTCCAATGTCCGATATGACCTGTTAAGTAAAACATGTTCCTGTTAAAATCTTTGTAAAAATTTACGAATCAGGATTGCTTATCGATTTGTTTTAATCGTATCCGCCCTGTCAGACCGGGTTTTGTTAATTGGACGAGTAGACATGCTCTCTCGCGGCAAACCTGTTCACAGACTAATCCTGAAAATAAGAAATAAAGGAGGGGGGAGAAAGAATGGAAACATTTTAAGTACCGTTACTTATATTTATTTTGCTCACCGACTGTACAAATCCGATTCGGTTTTCTTCTTCTCCTACTTCCTCCCTTCAAGGAACAGGTCGCTGCTTCATCTTGTTCGTGCCGAGCTAGCACATTCCTTCTACTCATTGATTTTTTGCCAGTATCTTTAACGAGTAATTTACCTCCTACTTCTGTACTTATAACTTTGTGTTGATCTGGCCTCTTAACCTCGAACTGAATATCTCGGTATTGCATAAGAGAGCTAGTTTCCACAAAAAATATTATAACTTAATTTTTAGATATATTTTTCCAAAATGTTTTTCTGTATAAGCAATCCATTCATTTATTTTGCTGCTTTTATTATCTGACTTAGCTCTATTTTCTGTTTGCATACAAGATATATAGGCAAGGAGGGATGTAAATGCATCCACTTTCAGGATAAAGCGTGAATCCGTGCAAAGGTACCCTTTTTTCGGAACTGATAATACGCTACACTACTTTAAACTATCTACTTCCCCCTTCTCGGTCACCACCTATGTTGGCTATACGCATATCTCTATGTATCTGTGACTATATCAGGCTTTTGTTAGCTAGACCTGCAGGTAAGGGGACGCAGCCTAACTCGCGTTTCTGAAAAAAACAAAAATGACTGATGTCGCATGTCAGGGCGAACAGGTTTCTAACCTGAGTCACAAGATATATACCAGAGAAATCACCAGACAATCTACACTGACGTTTGTGAAAATTGCAACACCAAGAAGGTAACGCATGAATTCAATGAATTTAATACGACAAGTTAGGTACATGACAAGTGACAAATGACAAACTTTTCAAATCTATACATGACCTTTCAGCCCTAATATTCAGTATTTGGTGTGGCCTCCATGCGCTGCAATTATTAGAGCCTCTATACGCTGTGGCATTGAATCAAAAAGGTTCTGAATAAGTTTCTGAGGGATTTCCCTCCACGCAGTTTGTATTCGAGCCCACAAATCCGTGACACTGGTTACTGGAGGACCGTGACGCACCAGGTGCCGACCAACCATACCCCAGACATGTTCAATGGGCGACATGTCAGGCGAACGTGCAGGCCAGGGAAGCAATGGCACCCGTCGCTCTTCGAAGAAGGCTTGTACATTCCTCGCGATATGTGGCCGGGCATTGTCCTGTTGAAATGTGGCTTGTAGAGATGTTTGAAGCAGGAGGAGTACTTCAGGCTCTACAACCACCGTTAGGTACCGGTTGCTGTTGAAAGTGTCCTCAATTCGTAGGGGGCGAGATCGGTTATTGTAATCAATGGCGCTCCAAACCATCACACCTGGTGTTTGTCCGCTATGCCGCTCAACAATGCAGCCCTCCAGGTTGCGCTCACCACGCCGGACACGTATGCGGTCATCACTGTAGGGCACGTTGAAGTGGGACTCGTACAAAAAGACTACATTTTGTCACTCAGTACCCCAGTGACGGTGTTCACATGTCCATTGCAGTCGAAGGAGCTTGTGGTTTCTGGACAATGGAAGCCGACGTAATGGTATGCATGCAACCAGTCCAACCTGCAGCAGACGGCGACAAAGCGTTGATGCAGACAAGTTCACACCTGTTGCAGTGCTCCAACGTCGAGCCAACACTGCGGATGAAGCTGTACGGTCCGTTATGGCCACGCGGACAAGATGACGGTCATCCCGTGCTGTGGCCATGTTCCGTGGTCCAGTACCCGCTCTTCGCTGCGTACGAACTCCATCTATCCGCTGCTTCCACACACGCATCACTGTCGTAGCAGCATGCCCTGTACGAGCCGAAATGTCACGGTATGACAACCCCGTTTCCCGGAGACTGATCGTTCTGCGCCGTTCGAACTCACTCACATACCGATATGGCTCCCTTTGACTTCGAAGAGGCATACTGGCACTCACTTTATTGTTTCCACCTTGTTTGACAGCGCTGCACTGACTACACTGGGCGCATCATTGACCTTGTCGGACGGATACGAGAGGGCTCTGCTCGGCCTATGTGTACCCCATCTCTCTGCAAACCCAACCACTTATTGCTTGCACACTCTTCTACACTTCCACCAAGTTTGGAGTTATTCGGGAAATTCTTTCTTGGTGTCGCAATTTTCACAAACGGCAGTGTATTTACAAAAGGCGCACTATTTCGGTCTTCTGCTAGTATATGAGTCATACTGGTCTGTAATATTATTTTCTTCGGTGCGAAGGTTTGGTCCTACCTTCCTTCTCCGCCATATCACTGATTGCCTATAACCTATAACCTGGATGCAGCTTGAGTGTTAAATTAAGCACTGGACCGTGCTATGGACTTAATTTGTATAGCACGAGTATGCTTTAAACATCGTAAATTACTGTATTGTAACAGTATGAAGAGTAGCTTATAGTTACGCTTTAATATGATTTCGGCTTACTTGCACAAAGCAAACAATTAAATTTCCTCGATTTCTTCTACACAGATTTTTGCCTCTAAAAATAGAATCCCACACAAACAGACAATGCTCTCAGCAAAAATTGCAAAAACAATTCTACTTTCTAATTAGCTGCAAAGGTAAGACCTAAGAATTAATAATAACATAACCTAATAATAATTAATAATTCAATTCTCATATAATTGCCTAATTAGATAACTATAACTATTCTAATATAAATGGTAATATAATTAATATTATAATCAGTGCGTCCTTTGGCGACTAAATGCTTCTCGTGCAAAGTTAGAACACTTCTGAATGTAAAAAATAGGCGCCAACGTAATAGATACAGCATAACTAACCTTCCCAATACATGTAACAGGTGCGTATTTGCGAAGGAGTTGCCAGTTATGAGTGGAACCTAACAAATCGAATATCACCAGATTCTAGTGTCTTATCCTATAATAGTGGAAGGATATCAAAGGTTCGCTTTAATAGTCTCTCGTATATTGTAAGCTCTAATTGGTAGTGCATTAGGTCTGAAATGCGCGTTACATTGGGATGGCCACAGTAAACGGAAACAAGTCAACTCTTGAACATAAGAAATGTGTATCTTAAGATCTAACATTTTAAGATAAAATGCACACTTATAGTATTTTCATTTACATTTTTCTCTTTTGACCTCAAGCCATCCATATATTGCCGAACTCCGGAATGGTGAAAAGTTAATTCGCAATCTCCCTCTGTTGTTTCATCCTCAGAGCGTCCCCTTGATTTCCATTAGTATGCTGTTAGCTGGTACCACGCACGTTGGCTTTTTCTAGGACTCGATAAGGAAGGTATTTTCGCAAAGCCTGGCCTAACAGGTACATAGAATAGATACGTTAATAGGACATGGTGTTGCATTCACCTTTCGTCAAAGAATGTGTATTTGTTTATATCACCCTTAAACTGTTGATATATCAGAGGATAAAGTCTAGGCAGATTTGACTTTAATTAGATTTTCTCATAGTTTACGTTTTAAAATTAATAGTTTTCGATCATACTGCATTTTTAGATCATCGTGTGAACATATACAGGGAACTCTTTTTCTTCTAATAGTTGCCATAATTCAGATGTTTGCTGCACCATGTGCATTAGTGTAATCTTGGCAAGTGGATGCAGATACAAATAATTATATTCATAATATTGTTTTCATTACGTGTTTAATCATAAAAATAGCGTCGGTACCCGACTTTCTTTTGCTGTATATAATTTTCAAGGGCAATTTTGTCACATACTTCTGCAGGTGTGCAACCAGCAGCCAAGGTTAACAATTTAATAAACTAAAAAAAGGGATAATGGGTACAAGGAATGCATGCGGAAATCAACTTGTCACATTGCCAGCTTATGCTTGTCTCTGTGGTTAACTTGAAGACAAGGTGAACACTGAAGACACTGAACACAGTTGTGTACTCCATAAGAATAACTAACGGAATTGTGATCGTGCTGGCAGCTGGTGACGTAATATTGACAATAGCACATCACACTAGAATACCTAATGATGTCTTTCATTCCTTGTTGCAAAGTCAATCCAAGAAGAATTGTTGGAAATATTTTTAAACATTTAAATTAGCCTTTGTCTCAATAGCCTGAGGACATAGAGGAAGGTTGACTGTAAATATTAGCTTAGATTTTTCTATTCCAAACGGCAGAAAATGATTCTTTAAGTCAAACACATGTTAATATTATTTGATCACTATGCATATTATAAAATCGGGTAGGACTCCATGCCAGGTAGAGGGTTTTTCAGTGTTGGAAAAGTTTCTGACCTGCGTTAAAGACTGCAGGTATGTGATGCCACTGTATTTCCATTCTGTGGAAGGCAGTGGCACAGCACTACAGTGTCACCTTACCTAGTGCGCCTTGGGCGAGTCGTGGTTATCACCTAAGGGGATAGGACCCGCCTTCGGGCGGAACACCCCGGTATCAGTTTCTTAGTCAGATGGATACGTCCCTTATTTTTGCGCCGCAGCTTTCTACGTGACCGTACGGTTACCGTAGACCCAACTTCAGCTTTCGGTGTACATATACATCGGTTTCTTATAGCATGAATTAAAATGGCAGCATCGAACTTTGAATAAACTGGATTGATGGTGTGAGAAAATATTCTGAGTTTCGGAATGTAACTGCATAGCTAACTAATGAGTTTCTCCAATCACTTTGATAATAGATATAATATTGAAGGAATATGTTGTGACCTATCGAACGCATTTGCCAAGTATGCCATAAGTACTTCTCCCAAAATTATTATTCTAGTGTACCATATGAGGCAAATTCTATCAATGAATTGTTCATACTTATTGAGTAGAACAAATTCTTCACATTGCTGTAATGCACACTCAAAATGGTTTGAGATACTTGCTCCACAAGGTTCAATTTTGGGTCCACTATAATTTCTGCTGACCTCCCTTCAATAATAAACGCGCTTATACAGCTCTTTTTATAAATGGTACAATTTTGAAGTGTTTTATCTTTACAAAGGTACTACAGAAAACGTAAACCTATTTTGTTTACATGTATTACAATATCCTAATTCAGTTAGGATAATGGGTGGTATTAGGCTTTTAATCTCCCCTTAAAATAATAAATTTTACATGGTGTTTTTTCCATGATCTTAGCAATATTAAATGTGAATTAGCGCTCAATTGACTTCTGCCATTTATTATAGGAAGACCTATTATGCAGACATCACCTCCAGGGGTTCAGCAAGAAGGTGGGATTAGGGTGCTGTCCTCTGCCTCCAAAATCAAATTTATGTTTCTTTTTTGTTTGGTTCTTCATATACTTTCGTCCTTGCCCATTATAACCATCACGGATATAATAAATGAATTAGCAATTTAACTTTGGCACTAATATCAAAGCCTAGTTTTCTAAATATTGAAAAATGTTTGCGATGTTTTTCTTTGTATTATGAGCCTGCGCGAATAGGGTACAGAATTATATCTGGGTAATTCGGTTAAAAAAGAATTAAATAAATAATATAAGAAACTGCTTAAATGGTATTTTTTTATTATTTATGTTTTGTTGCAGGTGGCATACATTGTAGCATTCACGATTGAACTGTGGTGGATTCTTGAGGCCGAAGGTAAACAGTTTCACTTAATGCTACTTCTTTAAAGTGTAAAGAGGCATATTTCCTTTATATTAATATCCAATGTGACTTTGACAGCCACACTGCCTACTCCAGCTTATGTACTATGTGCCGGCTACTTCTTCGTGTTCATATGCTCTGCTGCCCTGCTTCATGGGTTGACTGTGGTATGTACTATCTAATGATTTTTATTACTACTAATTGCTCGATATTAGACAGAACAACAATTTGCTGACCTTTCAGGTACTCTAAGCCTGTGTAACACAGTTGCAATTGGTTGTTTATAAAACCAGCTCCCTACATTTCGGAATAAATTGAATTTGTGGATGATGCCTTACAAACATTTGTACGTAAACAAAACATTTAGGACCATATCACTTCCCACATGCATGTTTGGGGGGGGGGGAAATCATTTGCTAAATTCAATTAAATTGGGGTAATCTACTTGCATTCCAACAGATTTCTACGGCATTAAAATAAATTATAGCTACATGATTAAAAAGTAAATGGTGTAAAATTCAAAAAATGAAATGTTGATAAAAACATAATTTTAAACATATACCAAGACTGTATGGTTCTTTCCAAAGAAAGCTTAAACATTAATTTCACATTATATCGTTACATTCTATAATTACTCCGCTGATATGACTTTCCTCCAAATGTCTGATGTGTTACATTCACATGACTTCCTCTATCTACTTACTTATTTTTATATAACTTCTGCACACTATTTTTACAAAAGCTTATTTTTCTATACAGATAGACCGTTGCAGAAATAGTCACATTACACATTTTGTTGTAGATACAAGGGGGTTAGAGGAAGTTGAGTTGATTCAGGTTTTGAAAAGCTAGTCACTCTATGCTGGCTCTGAAATTCCATACTCTTTGCATGACATCGCGAGAAACAGTTGAATAGCGACAGCACTTTAAAAATTACTAAGCAATGCAAAGTTCAAACAATAATGACGGATATCTCGGAAATGGCTGTTGTCCAAAAACGAAAGTTATTTGAAATAAATTCTGTTTCAAAGAAATCTATACTCTTGGTGTGGTAATTTTTTTGTATCTCTTAAGGTTTACAATTAAACAAAATTATACAAAATCCCTTTCAAATGTCACGTCCTCCATGGTCTGGGGTACCAAGCTAGTTTCCGGCGGAGAGCGATGGATTTTTTTCGGGCATAAAAATCCTTAGCATGGTTTCCTTCGGAAGGGAAGTAAAGCCAGTGGACCCGTGTCGTAGATTTACGACACGTAAAAGAACCTCAAGCCTAATAAAGAGGCCTCTGAGTAAAATTACCGGTCTTGGACGCTAGAACGATAGTTGTTAAAGATCGTCCATAAATAAAACTCAATTCAATTTTTTCCTTCCATATGAAGAGGACTTTACAGGCTATTCTGAGAAGTTTAAGATATACATTTTATTGGTCCTGTAAATATCTTAAATGTATGGTTTTTAATCAAAATTGCTAGAGCCATTTTTGAGAAAATCAAAAGTTTTTAAAAAATGTTCCATGTAAAGGGTAGTTCGGTATGGAAAGATTGTCTTAAAAATCGTTGTGTCATATCTTTGTAGAATACCAAATTTGGTATTTATCCAACATTTCGTTTTTAAGTTATGCAGTTCTCTCTCTCTCTCTCTCCTCTCTCTCACACACACAAACACACACACACACATACACGGATCTTTGTCTAAAAATGCCTTTTGGTTTTTATTTATTTCATTTGGGGGACCTCAAAACATGCATTTCCCTAAAAAAGTGCAATTCTTGCTCAACAGAAGGATATATAAGTTTAGATGGTTGCAGTATAATTTATGCCCTTAAATGGCTTTTAATAGGATAGTGCACTCTTTAAATGCCTGCATGCCTCTACTTTAAATTCGTTTTTCTAAAACCAAATCAGTTTCTTTGTTTTACGTACCCTTTTCTCTGAAAGTAATGTGCCAATTGTAGTGAAGCTTTGCAGGAACATATAAACATAAAACCTGCTTATTGTGACCAAAATTCATTTATATGTCTTGAATAATATGAAATTTGTGAATATTATTAATCAAAACAACATGCATTTTTTCTTCAATTGATTTTGTTCATGAATTATAATTTTTTGTGAAAGTCTATTGGATTTATTCTAAGTTACATTAAAGAATGTATTCCTGAGTCTCTGTACTAAGTTTAAAAGTTCTGTCATTGTTAGTTCCTGCAAAAAAAGGAACAAAGTTCTAGTAAAAAAAAATATAACTTCAATAAAAAACAGATGATTCATGAAAGATATTTATCAGATACTGTATTATGTTGTGTATGAAACAGACAGAAGTATACGTGCATATGAAATTTGGTGAGCTCATCTGCAATAGTTTAAGAAACATCGGCATTTATCGAAAGGATATGCTTTTGCTTACTTCAAGCACCTACCTCCCATTAAATCATTTTTCTAAAATGTCAATAGGTACCAGAAAATACACTCCTATTAAAAACTTAGATTTATTTGTGTGTTTCAGAAGCGCACCCTGTACCTGCTGGGATGGCTCTTCATGGTAGCAGTTTTTACATTTCCAGAAGCAGGACTTGTCCTCTTCATGACATTTCACTTCTGGGTAAGCTTCTTTTATGCAGTATTAGCTTTAAAATGCTGTCATTCAGATGTGAAATGTAATAATTTACAGACACTTTTAATGCCTGAAGTGAATATGACTTAATACTGGCTCTAATGAATATGATGATAAGAGACACTAGGACTGAGTTTTATAAAATTCACAGTTTTTGGACTATTTTAACCTTTTAACTGCAAGCTCAGTTCTACATACGGTTGCCAACTCATACCATAATTATAAGGGTATACAATAATTTGAATACTGTATGATGTGCAATACCGGCTAAACATACGATAATCTCTTTGTTGTGTTTGTCATCACCATGAAATGAAATGAATCTGACAACATTACTTTGTTCCTCAGGCTGATATTGCATTATTAAATGATGCAACCAAACCTGGCTCCTATCTGAATTTTTTCCCTCATGGTCTGTCTTCATCCCCCTAAAGCATCCACTACATTTCGCACAAAATCTCTTCCCTTTTTACTTTCCCTACCATGTACTTAGTAGGTAGAGAAGGTATTGCACTCAACCCAAAAATTTTATACCAACCCACTGGAAATACATGTTTTGAGGCCCCTTGAATAAACAAATGCATTTTTAAAGAAGGTCTGCATCTATGTGTGTCTGTCTGTGAACACTATAACTCAAAAGCGAAAAGTTGGATAAATACTAAACTTGGTATTTAAGTTCAGTACCTTCCAAAGATGTGACATGAAGATTTCCAAGAAAATCTCCAACCCCAAATTACCCTTTACATGGAACTGTTTTTGAAAGTTTTGATTTTCTATAAATGACTAATGATTTTTATTAAAATACCATATA
Organism: Deroplatys truncata; assembly: GCA_030765065.1. NCBI lineage: Eukaryota > Metazoa > Arthropoda > Insecta > Mantodea > Mantidae > Deroplatys > Deroplatys truncata. Next base: position 164,126,582 of record CM060976.1, on the reverse strand, counting down.
TTAAAGATATTTACATGACAAATAAATTGTATATCTTGAATTTTCTGGGGATAGCCTCTGAAGTCCTCTTTATTTGGAAGGACTTTTGTATAATCTTGCATAACTGCTAAGTGTTAAGCGATAGAATGAAAAGCTACTACACAAAAAAAATAGATCTCTTTAGAACACAGTTTATTTCCAATAACTTTTTTTGTGGCATCAGCTATTTCCAAGATATCTGTTACTAATGGCTCGAATTGTTCAATGCTTAGCCATTTTTTTAAACTTCTGTCAATTTTTAATTGTTTCTCGCAATATTATGGAAATAGTATGGAATTTTAAGGCCAGCGTATAGCATCCAGTTCTAAAACATTTGACTATCACTATTCTCTTTGTGTCAAGATTAATGTGTATTGCAGGAATTTCCAGAAAGGTTTAACTTGATTAAAATTAAGTAGATAGAAAAATAAACTTTCATAAGAATAATCATATACTCGCTAATAAATGATAGAGGGTTAGAGAAAGTCATGTCACTGTAACACATTTTTTTATCTTATTGCCAGTTACCTAGAAATGTTAATCCCAGGAAACATAATACTGTCCAGAAAACTGATGATCAGTGGAGAAAACTCAGAAAAAACTGACATTCCCAGCAAAATAAAGAACATGTCTGAATCTGATGGTATCTGGAGTGTTATTGAACACATGTGCAACCTTGATGGAAATAATTATTTCCAAGAATTAGAGGAATTTGCACCGACAGTGATTTCATTGCCCCATAGCAACTCTTCCTGTGAATGAGTTTTGTTAAATGGGTTTAATAAAATTAAAATTTGGAATAGACTGGCACTAGATACAGTAAATGGGCTCAATCTGTCATCTCAGTTTGTGAAAAAATGTTACGGGTCTTAACATTTCCAAGTCACTGAGAAGATGTTAAACTCTATGACAACAATAAATTTGTATTCTGCTGCAGCAGTTCAGAATATATATATTTTTTAGAACTTGGGCCCATCTACAAAAGCTCCAGTTGCACTGCAGCCTAAGGCTTATTGTGCTGACCCTGTATTAATGGCTACCCCTTCACACTAGTCCTGAGTCCCTCACCAGATTACATACGCCCAGTAGTGTGTTGGGATAGTAGTCCTCTGGTTCCATAACAAAATTTCCCAAACATTTTGCACATCCTTGATGCTAATGCTTTGCAGCAACATATGTGATAGGCTGTTTCAGTTTCAGACCCATACAATCTACAGTCTGTGCTGCCCTGAAACCTCCCTATTATATGTAGGTGCTTTCTCACTGGTACATACCCAGTGTCAAAGGCTACTATTCAGAGTAGGTAGTACATTGAAAAACACATGTACTAATCATTGATATTGTAAGTACAATAAAAATGAGCATTATTATTGTCAGTATTATTAAATTTGTTTAGATGTACAACAATTTTGTGTGTAGATCTATAATTCTAAGTGCCAGGTATGCTGTGTTTATATTTAAAAGCTGGCAACCCTGGTTCTGTGGGAATAGAAAGTGTACAGATTCAAGTCTTTTACTATTACTACTTTGATCAATATTTCAACAGAAGGAAATTTATGAAAAATATTATTTTGGACACTAGCGATATTTTACATGACCATATTTTAATTTCTCATAATTATACACTTTTTTTAACTAAAATTTCATTTATGGATCTTATGTTTTAGAGAGAAAAAAATTGTCTGGTGGGTATTTAGATAAGAGGTGCATTGCCAAACTTGTGTACAAAATTTCACTGAAATGGGATATTTTAAACGTCTAAGCTGTGTTGTAGAAATTAAAATGTCAGTAGGATATACACAGTAGGATGTAAACATGGCTTCAGGGCTCAATAATACCAAGGGAGAGGGAGAAAGAGAAGGTGATGGAGAGGGAAAGAAAAAGAGAAAGATATAGATATTTTTGTTTTACTAAAAGCACATGTCCATCACAGTTCCTCTTGACCACCATATGGTTCCACACATCACTGCACGAAACATGCTTCTAACATTATAAATATTATGATGAGAGCCACCTGATGGATTACATTCCTTAAGATGGGCGATGAGCTGATCTTTACAGAACCCACAGAGATAGGCACTACAAGTCTCAATATACTGGATGTGTTTCCTCCAACCATATTTGGAGAAGGATGACATCTTGTAAACAATGGTTTTCCAACAGATTGAAGTTTCTCTCATTTTGAATTGTTGAGTACCTGGATACCATGGTTGCACTTAGTTGGATTGGTAGACGATCACAATGGATTTGACCTCCACATTCTTTGTAGCATTTTTGCATGATGTAAAGTCACAGGTTACAGGTAGCAAGAGTCAAGATCAACTCCACTGCCCATGTAAAGAAATAAATTTAACAGGTGTTCCCCAACACCACACTGTAACTTTCCTATGTTAAGCCACTTCCCCCTTACCCGCCTGAACAAGTTACTAGGATCTGTCTACCTAGCAGTTCCTGGAGAGGCCAAAGCAATACAGACGAGTTTTGGTAATATTGATGTAAAAAGAAGGTGCATCAAGTAACGGGATGTAAGAAAATAATGGAATCTATCAAATGAAAATATAAAAGCTCATAGAAGAAAAAAACTGTTTTTAATTTTTTGTCAAAATGGAAGTCCTGCAGTTCTTATGCATGAGCTGACTCTGGATATGTCATAAGATAAACTACCACTGAAGCTCATGATAACTATAAATTATTCAGTTGGATACCAATTAAGAATTTTCTTTGTAAGTGACCAGGTGAATGTGTTGTCAATTGCCATTCACAGAACTTTGAGGAGGATTAACACAAAACATACTCAGTCCATCCACAGGTAAAAGATTTCATATCATGTAAAATAACTTCTATAGGGCTAAATTTCAGCATGGTAGCTGCTTATAGAAAAACTAATATAAAATTGTGTTTAATGAAATAGTGAAATAAATACTGAAGACTTACTTTTTAAAAAAATTCTCATGTTACATTCATATGGTTTCTCTACTCACTCTTCTACAAACTTCTCTTACAAAATCTTATTCTTCTATCTACTTCTTGTTAAAACAGATAAACCTTCATTACTCTTTTTTTTAGGTATAAGAAGAATACATTAAGCTAAAGTGAAAGTCAAATCTTTTCAAAGCTGGTCATTTTGTGATGGCTTTGAAATTCTGTTCTCTTTGCACAAACATGAAAAAGAGGGGGGGGGGGGGAAAGAAAGAAATAATAAAGAGATTTACAGTCGAAAAGTAAAAGTTATCTGAAAACTCAAACCAATACCAAAGAGTATATCTAAAATGGTTAATTCCACAAAAAGTTTTATTTGAGATAAACTGTGTGCTTTGACAAGATCTACATGTTTTATGCAGTAAGATTTTGTCTCTCCCTTACAGTTTACCAATTATACAAAAGCGGTTCAGAATAAAGAGTACTTCAGAGGCTATTACCAGAAAATTCAAGATATAGATTTTATTTGTCATGAATGTAGCTTAAACATATGGTATTTTAATCAAAATCATTAAGAGCCATTTTTGAGAAAATAACCAAACATTTTCAATGTAAAGGGTAGTTTGGGATGAGGAAATTTTTTCAAAATCTTCATGTTGCATCCTTTGAAGGCCCTGAACTTACACAAATACCAAGTTTTGTATTTAACTGACCTTTTGGTTTTGAGTTATGCTGTTCACACACACACATACACACACACAAATCTTTTTCTAAAAATGCTTTTTTTGGTTCACGGAATCTCAAAACATGTGTTTCTGGTAAATCTTAGTATCAAATTTTTGGGTGGAATACAGTTCTTCCTCTACTTACTGTAAGTATGCAGTAGAGAAAGTAAAAGTATGTATAAAGCATTATGTAAATGTAATTACGGTAATAGTGTAAGGTCAAAAAAATATTTCAGCCATGTTTCTAATGCTCCCCAGAATATTTTTGGTGTAATCAGTTGAAGATGCACTTAATCAAAATAGTATTAAATAAGGATTCATTTTCTGATGATAATAATTGGGAGAATTATGCACTGCAGAGAAGTATGATTAGCATTAAGGAGTAAGAAGATATCAATTTTTCCTCTTTCCATAAAAGTTGTTTATTATGAATTGAATGTCTCTTGATGCAGTGCTCCTCATATCACATAGGATTAAGAGCCAAATAGTGTTAAAATAAGCATTCATGCTAGCAATTCAAACTTAAGTACGATAATTAATTATACATTTAATTAAGCCTGGAATTATGAAGCTACAATTTTAATTGCACATAGATATTCTTGTTTTATTTACTATGCATTCCTATTACATATTTTACATGCTATGAAACCATTCAATTTTGTTTCAGTACACGGCTTTGCATTTCATGGAAGCCTTTAAAAAAAAATTCTTAAGTTAAACCTTCTTTTTAAAATCGGAAATAAATAATCTGTATTGCAAACATATGAATCTGAAATCTCATAATTGACATTGGTTTTAATTTCAGAATATCAAATCACTCCATGGCCTCACTGAATTCGTGTGCTGGTTGTGTCGACTGGTATGCAATGTAAGTGCAGTTGTTCCCTGAAGATGTGAAATTGTTATTTTAAGTAGAGCAAGGTCAGTATCCCCACAATGCAAATGTAGCCCATTTAAAAACAAAAGAAAAGGAAGGGTAACATGCAGCTTGATATTTATAGCTAGAAAAAAACAAGTATTTTTTTCTATGCATACACCAAATCCATGTGCAAGTTTTCTTGGACAGTTGCATCACCTTTCAGTCAACTTCATATGTGGAGCTAGCCTCATCAAAATGTAGAATGCATCTTGATAGTTCATGCATTGGGTAAAGGGAGTGCAGAAGCTGCACCAGCATTCCCTGAAAAATTCTTAACTAACGGTGACTGCAAAACTTATTTTGTTAAATCATTCTGTTAGTAATGTTAATATCAGTATTTGGTTTATATATAATAAACAAATGTAAAACTGAGGTACAACTTCCAAATTTGTTAAATTTATAAAGGTGTGATGACTGATACGGCAGAATGAAGTAGGGGATCACCAAACTGATAATGCACTTCATCTCTGTAAACACAGACTACATCTATGACTTCATTTAGCTAAAGTTTATTTAAGACCAACATGTAATGTCAGATACATTAATTAATTAATATTTTATGGCTAATTGAACATGAGTAATAAAATAATAACAATAAAAGTAATAACCCAATTTGTCGTTTTTCCTAGTCATTCTTAACCGTACACTTTATCTCTAAATCTGTTTATCTGCCATTGTAAATCCCTGTGTTGCACATCTTTTCACCCACATAATGAGCATTCAGCTTATGGACAGCCATTCTATTGACTTTTTAGCCTCATGTTCCTGTTCTTAGTCATGTTATTCCCCCTCTTTCTTTTTTATTAGTGTTGTCTACATAGCTCTCTTTTCCCCAAGTGTTTTTAATTAAAGTATAGAGTACTAGTGACTCTTCTCCGTTAGTTGACTGTACAATTTTTGTATCACAATCTTGTGTCTCTCCAAAAACATTTCTTATTTCTCTTTTTCTCCAAATACTCTCCAAGCCATTATTTTTTTAAGTTATTTCTTAAAGTGCTTATCCAAACCATGCTTTGTAGACTTGCATCTTGGTATTTTAAACATTATTTTAGCAAATTATCATCATTTAAATTCAGAAAGTTTACCAGTATTTCAAGGCTCTCCCGATAATCAATCCTTTTCTTGCTACTCTTCCCATTTCAATTTGAATGATTTTTATTAGCTGTTGCTATATGAAACCCCAGTACTTCCTTGCAAAACATCCTGTTTATTAAACTACAATTTCCCATCCATCAAGTTGCCAAATTTCAATACCATCCAATAGGTATCTGAGCTCAACCACTGAGTTATACCCGTTTCCAAACATTTCATCTCCATCTCTGGCCTCTCACAACCATCATACTGCTGCCTCTTCCATTTATCTCCTGCATCTATTTTATTTTCTAAGCAAGTGCAGTGGCTCGCCACTTTACTCTCATTATTACTTCCTATTCCATTTCTCATGTCTAATCAATAATTCCTTTCTTTGTGTTTTTCTCTAATTGCATTTGATCCTCAATCATGTATCTATTTCTTGTAAAGACAATCTTAGGCCATTTACAATAACAGAACCCACTAACCAATTATCTGCAAAAGATACACCTGGGATCTGCACATATCTATTACAGACAATGGGTTATTATTGTTGCTTATACCATGTAATATGTAAAAAAGAAATAAAACAAATTGGATCCTTTCTTAACCCTTTTTCTTGGTATATTTCTTTGGCTCCCTTCCAATATTTTATACAAAAAAGTGTCTTTATATAAGTATTTTAAGTTGAAAACCTATTGATTACTTATCCCTTTCTTTAATAATTTATACCATAATAGTTTCAGTTCTATTTGGTCAAAGGCTTTCTCCAAATCAATAAAAGCCATGCACAATTATCCTCTTTTATTGTTTAGATACTTTCTACTAATGTATTGATAACAAACACATTGTTAACAGTTCATCTTTCTTTCCTATAACCTTTTCCTATTTCTGAAAGAACATTATATTCTTCTACCCCATGAGTAATAAACTATTGCAGTGCATATTTATAATTCTCTTTACATTTTCATGTTACTATGAAACACAAACCCTTAATAGGTTCATTAAGCGCAATATGGAACATACCTCTTTATTTTAACATCTTTGGATGTACCCTTTCTACAATTTATCTACTGTTTAATTGCCACTATGTATTTTAATTTCTGTTTATTTTCTTCATTTGCATGAGGTAAAACATTGTTCAGAGTTGGTTTTATTATTTTCCCCCGATAGTTTCCCTGACTTTGGTCGATTACTGTGGAAATAAATGCATAAACAATGCTCTTCTCCCTCCCATGTTTGTTTTTTCCCACAAAGCCAGTGCCAACAAATCTTGCACATTTAGTATAACTATACAAATATTTTTCTTGCTGTTTCAATAGCAACAATAAATCTATATTGGCAGAAGAAAGCAAAAATAAAGATGTATTCTATGACAAAATGAAGAATAGGGAGGAAAAACTAATAGAAGCAGGATTAATTTTTTTCCCCCCCAAAATGCATAATAAAATGTTCATACCTTTCAGGCAGACTTAAATTTATTATGGCTATGAAATGTTTTCTGCAATAATAGGGTGAAGATAAAAGAGGGAAAACTGAAAGTGTCTTCAATTTTCATATAGTTTAAATGTATATTTAACTTCATATTTACATTTGCATAATTCTATTCACATCGTTCTGTATGCAGGCCTGATACACATGCAACATAAGCTAACATATTATCAAAACCACAAATGAGGTTACACGTATTAATTGGCAGAAATTGGCCTTTATCTGCATTTATGTGGCAGTTTGCACTTGCATGGTTTGGCAATGTGCATTATACACAGAACAAGTAGAGCTTGTACGCTTTCTGGTGACACTCACCCTCTCATACTCTTAAGACGCTCAGTAGATCAGAACCCTGCTCTTCCACTATCCTTGAAATTTCCTCTTATTTCCCATCATTCACGACAGAACATCCCATCAGAGTGCACCTCTGGATGCCAACCGATCTTCTTTAACATTTTCCCACTTTCCTTCTTTGCATCATTGGACTGTTGCCAGAAAGTACACAAATCCTTTTTCAATACAGAGTTGAAGCGTTAGCTATTGCATACTTGATAATATATTGTTGTATACATTATGCTGTTACCACTTAGACTACAGTATTGGTTTGCTTCAGTACTTCTTTCTAGCATTATTATTAAGTTCTTTATATACTGTGTTTATTGTTGTAGTACATTTGAATTGCAACTAATTTTTAATAACTATGTAATTGAACTTGTTTCCACAACTGTGATCAATAATAGCTGTAAATAAATACAATGCAAAGTGAAAACAAAAGATTTCTAGTACAATAAGGGCTTCATATGCTAGAAAACAATATCAATTCACTTTGAATTTTTTCTACACTTAAAATTTTTTTGTTACAGACCTAAAACTTCAGCTTTATGAAGTTTAAAAATAAAATGAATATGAATGTAGGTGAACAATAAATTTTTCCATATTTTTCATTCTTTCATTGCAGTTTTTATTACTTTCTCTACTATGTACTTACAGTAAGTAGAGGAAGTATTGTATTCCATTCAAAGTTCAATGTCAAAATTTTTTTGAACAACATAACGCAAAAATGGAAAGTTCAGTAAATATCAAACTTGGTATTTTAAGTTCAGTATCTTCCATAGATGCTACATAAAAATTTTCAAGAAAATCTGCCCTCCCATCCCAAACTATGCTCCTTACATGAAAACTTTTTTTGTTATTTTCAATTTTCTCACAAAGGGCTCTAACGAATTTGTCTAAAATACCATATATTTAAGATATTTATGAGACAACAAAATTTTACCTTGACTTTACTGAGAATAGCCTGTTAAGTCCTCTTTATTGGAAGGAAATTTGTATAATAGATAAACCATAAGAAATAGACATAAACATACTACACAAAAAATGTAGACCTCCTTAAAAGACACAATTTATTTCACATAACTTTTCATGTGGCATCAGCCATTTTCGAGGTATCCATTATTATTGGTTTGCATTTTTCAATACTTCATTTTCTTAAAGCACTGTTGCTGTTTCTTGCAATATCATGGGAAGAGTATGTAATTTCAAGGCCAGCATATACCGCCTAGCTGTTAAAAAATTGAGTATTAATTTGGTTTCTTCTATCCCCCTTGTACCTGCAATGAAATATTTAATGAAACTATTACTGCGAGTTTATTTTGATGAATATGAAGTAGATAAAAAATAGGCTTTTGTATGAATAGTCTGTAGAAGCTGTATAAGAATCATAATGGATAGAGAAAGTTGTATGAAACACATAGAATTTGTTTTTAGTTTCACTGTTTGAATTAAATGGAGTTAAAAGAAAACAATTTACATTTGGAAGTTTTCCATATTGCTGCATAATAAATTTTCATTAGTGTTTTGCAGCTAGTGATAGTTTAAGTTTAACAGAAAAACACTTTATTTTTTAAAATGCATATATATTCTTTGTTTTTAGGAATATGTATACACAGAATGTTTTTACCTAAGTTTCTTAGAGGAAAACCATGGCAATATTTACTTAATTTTTAAATTTCCTACATTTACTTTTGTCCATTAAGAAGCACTAATTCTGCAATTTTAGTCATTTTAATGCATTACATATTTCTGTCAAATCTCTATTTCTGTAAAGTAAATGCAATTGAAGTTTCCAACAAAGTGATGTTAGTTTTAACAATTAATAATGAATGTTTACAAATGCAGGTGTCTGGTTTGGTGTGTGTTCAGTCACTCTATTCCATGTGGCATGAAGAAAAAACAGTGCTACAAAGGTTACAGGCCTTGAATATGGTAAGCAGACATCACATGTAGAAGGAGAAAGAACATCTACTGTTCTTTTTTAATATAGAGTGAATAAAATAAAGCATATATTATACAGCATACAAGTTAAAATTGAATTTTTGTTTTAGGTGCCAGTGGTTCCAGAGAGAAGTGATGTGAACAATCTGCACACAACAAATGGACTGCGGCAGCATTCTGCTGGGCATATCAATGCAGGATTTGTTGGGTCTATGGAACAGTTTGTTATACAAAATCCTGAACAACTTAGACGTTCTGTGAGGTACAGTATGCCAGTTGAATCATTCTTTGTGTTCAGTGTAATTTTACAGTGGGGAACTAAAAGTTCATAATTATTTGCATTTTGATAGTTCCTTCTATTTTTACAAATATAAGATCTCCTGAACGTTTTGTGCTTCTTGTTACCTTTGGGCAAATAAATTCACCCTTCCGACAGTAAACTACATAATACAGGATTACTTAAAAAGAAGGAACATACTTTAAATATTTATTTCTAATGAACAACAATAGATGGTGACACAGGTGATACATCACAATAGAGGAAAGTTCAAAATTTTATTTTATGTGTTCAAAATGAGCACCATTTGTTATACGAGGATGACCAGTGCTTTTTCGTTTGCATATGCAACCATCTTCTATGAATTTATTGTATCAATTGTAAATTTTTTATGAGGTGGCTCTTTGTTGAACTTACAATAAAGTGCATGCTGCATTGAAATAATGGATTCACTCTTTGCATACTGCAGCACACAAAACAACTTTTTCTTCAACGTTGCCATTTTCTCGTAAACAACCCAGCGCTGCTGTAGTCATTGATTGGAACTAATAGGTGGGTGCTTAAAACTTTGAACTTTCCTCTATTCAATGATGTGCTGTATGTGTTGCTATCTATAGTCATTCATTAGAAAAAAATCTGATGTGTTACACTCGCATGACTTTCTCTACTCTTGTACAATCTATTTTTACAAACGCCTATTCTCCATATGCTTCATATTAATCGAGATATCAATCTTATTTGTAATTTTCTTGTAGATGCAAGCGGAATATGGTAGCTTTTAAGCAATAGTCAAATATTTTATCGCTGGTTGCTATGTGGCGCATTCCATTCTCTTTGCATGTCCAGGACATAAAAAAAATGAATAACGAATTTGAGAAAAAGTATAAGTATTGCAAAATTTAAGGAAATAACAAGCAATATCTCGAAAACGGTTCACTCAACAAAAAAAATGTATATGATATAAGTTGTGTATTTTAACGCGATCTACATTTTTTGTGTAGTAAAATTTTGTCTATCTCTTATGGTTTACCAGTTATGCAAAAGTCGTTCATAATGAAGAATACTTTTGGAGACATTCCCAGAAATTTCGAGATATACATTTCATTTCTCATGACATTATCTTAAACATATGATATTTTCATCAAAATCGTTAGAGCCATTTTTGAGAAAATTAAAATTTTCGAAAAATGTTCCATGTAAAGGGTAGTCTGGGGTAGGGGGATTTTCTTGAAAATCTTCGTGTCGCATCTCTGGAAGATACTGAACGTAAATACCAAGTTTGGTGTTTATCCGACTGTTAGTTTTTGAGTTATGCTGTTCACAGACACACGCACACACAGACACACACACACAGACACACACACACACACACGGACATGTTTCCAAAAATGCTTTTTTTGGATTCAGTGAATCTCAAAACATGTATTTCCGGTGAAATCTCGGTATCGAATTTTTGGGTGGAATGCAATACTTCCCCTACTTACTATACGTAGTAGAGAAAGTAAAAATATTTAAAGTGTGTTCCTTCTTTTTGAATAACCCTATATGTTTTTAATAATCTGATTTTTAAGGTCCAATCTACTTGTAAAATACCTCTCTTAAAAACTTGCAAAATGAAGATATCAGCTTGCAATTTCTCATCACAAAATTGTACAATATCTTTGTGAAAGATTTAGTCATTTTTATGCAAGGCCTTCAACAAGGTACAAAGCCTCCTCCTGGTATAACCACATTTCATTGCGATGGATTGTTTTTCTTTTTTTGCAACTTAAAATATTTAAGTTTCTAGCTAAAAATTGTATGCTATACATAGTTACTTAGTGTCTTATTGCTTCTGCCTTTTCACTTTAAATTTGAGTGGACATACACACACAGAGCTTTTTCTAGATTCAGGGAGCCTCAAAACATGTATTTCTAGTGAAATCTCTGTATCAAATTTTTGGGTGCAATGCATTACCTTCTCTACCTACTATGTAGTAAAGTAGAAAGGAGTTTAAATCTTTCCTGTATTTGGTTTGATTTTTTTATATGGAGTTATTATAACATTGTTGTTACTAAACTTTTCCTGCATGTAAGGCTCAGTAGAATCATCTATACTTTCAAAACAATTAAGTAACTCATTTCATAACTTAGTTCTACCACTGCACACAAAACAGCTGGGTCAGCAATGACTGTGGCACATTATGCTGATCTGTCTTCCTGCTTATCCCCATTCCCTATTATCCAGTTTCTACTCTCTTCAAGGAGACTCAATCCTTAGAAGTATCCTCCAGTCTCAGATGGTGCTTCTTAGGCCACAAAACAAATCAACCTACCTTCCTTCAAAGAGTCAGCAATTATTGTGAAAAGTTGTGTAACTCATACATGTTTGACACTCTGACTTATCCCTCACCATTTCAGTTTAGTTATAAGCTTACCTCCATGGTATGTGGAATAATTTATCTGCCTCATAATCCATAGAGTCCAAGCTCAAATCTCAGCTGAGGGGAATTTCCTGTACAAGGTTTTCCCTTGAGAAGACATGTGGATACCTGTAATCTCTGTGAACCCTAGACTCATCTGAGGAGAGAGTGTTAAAACAATAGTTTAAAGACACCTAAGCATATTACACAAGTTAATACCTATACATAATAGAAGTGGTAATTATCATCTGGTAGGCATTATCCTAGTTTTAATTATTCATTTGTTCAGACACTGCCTGTCTACCTTGGCATTATACTGTAGGTTTACAACTCTTTTTAGCTCTATTAAATGATTTCAGTATGAGGATATGAGTGAGAAATAGTATGGCCAGACTATTTCTGTTAATTGTTCAATTTAAGAATGCCTCTCTGCAAATAATTTCATGTTTTGGTTTTTACTACATCCATTTGGCATAAAATCTGACCACTAGATGGGCAGTAAAAGTACTAGATTTGGTATAAAAACCATTAAAATAGCAGTGTCACCTTGTCGGGAGGTGCAGTAGAAGTTCCAATAACACCGTTTTTAAAGACTGGGATCATTACACCATTCTCTTTCAATACCGAAAATAATGTAAAACCTGTATCATTGTTAACACAGAGCCTTTGTTTCAACACATGACTGTATTACAGAGAATTGCTTGCCCTGCACTGCACTTTCCCTCCTCTCAAGAGGGACTTAAGTCTTTGTACAGTGATTGATATGATGTGGTGAGGCCACATGTTTCATTGTTATAGTGTTAGTGCAGTTACAATGCTAAAAGTCTGATACTTTAGTACATAAAATCTTCATATATAATTCCTATGTGACAACAAATTGTACAGAAATGAGATGACAACTTATGGGCAGACTCACACAAAGAAACAGTTTGGAATCTTGTGAATAGATTTAGGGAAATGGGATTTATTATTGTTAAGAAACCAAAATTAAACTGTCATGTTTTAACAGAAGAAAAACTTGATGACATTGGAGAAACGTTAGAACAAAATCCAAAGAAATCTCCAAGAAAGCTTGCCAAGAAATCAGAAATTTGGCAAAACTTGGCTTGGAATGCCACTAAACTTTTAAAATTAAAGCCCCATAAGATAACAGTAGTTCCTGAATTGTAACCATGCCATAATGTGAGTAGAGTTAATTCCTGCAATTGGGTGTTAATGATTGCTCTATTGAATAGCATTTAATTTTTTTTACGGACGAAGAACTAATGTGTTAATGTAAATTTTTTTAAAAGGTGTGAGAGATATGGCAGAACAAGTACATAATTTCCAACATCTTCTATGACAAAGGTGTATGGTTATTGTTTGCAGGAGAAGGATGTGCTTGAATTTAAGGGGCTATGAATATCTGACTGCTGGCAAACAGTGTACTTTCTAGTGCTAAAATTTCTGTTAGGCTGGCCACGCATCAAAAGAAGGCCCTGTATAATGGAACACTCCTTTAACAACAACTGGTTTTAATTTCAGGAGAATGTCCCAATATGATCTTCACAATGGTTCTCAGTTGGTTCCACATTATCCAACTAGAAATCCTGTGTTACTAGGAGGAAATGAGTTCAATGCAGCAACCTTCAGTGGGATGTTAGTAACACAATTCTTAACTCCTCGTCCTGCACGCTCTCAGTCTATGATGGATCTACGCTCCACTGGCCTTCCACAAAACTACAGCACTCAGAGTCTGGATAGAAGAATGCTAAGGTATGTACTTCCTTTTAACTATATTTTGTTTTACTAGCTGTTAATATAGGTATACTTACTACACACAGGTTGCAAATGATATGAGACAAAACCTAAACATATGGCCTAGGGCATCCCCAAAAAAAGTTAACTTGTGATTTACTTGATTTGTGAATTCTTTTCTACAGAAACAGATTCTGCATTTTTTACTTCCATGCACACTTGAGTACATTGCAGGAATAGTTATTTCAACCTGCTTTTCATCATCATAGTTTGTATTTTATCATTTTGCTACTATCTAAAAAATGAGTTTTCAAACCTGAACGTATCAGATCAGCTTGATTTTAAAAATCTTGTGTTACACTCACATAACTTTCTCTGAACCATTCCACAGCAAGCTATTCTTACACAGCTTATTCTTCTACTTCGTGCTAGTCAAGATAAGCCTTTGCAGAAATCGTTTATCACATATCTCCATGTAGACACATGAGGATTAAAGGAATACAGTAGGCTTAAGTGGTAGTCAAATCTTTTAAGAATAAGTGACTTTGAAATTCTGTTCTCTTTGCATGACGAGAAAAAAAACAAATTCCCATTTGAGAAAAGTATAAGCGTTTGAAAATCAAACCAATAACAAGGAATATCTCGGAAATGGTTAACTCCTCAAAAAATGTATTTGACATAAATTCTGATTTTAACGAGATCTACATTTTTTTTTTGGTGTGGTAAGATTTGGTCCATCTCCTATGGTTTACCAGTTATGCAAAAGTCATTCAGGATGAAGAGGGCTTCAGAGATTATACCCAGAAAATTCAAGTTATGCATTTCATTTGTCATAAAAATATCTTAAACATATAGTATTTTAATCAAAATTGTTAATCGTTTTGAGAAAATCAACATTTTTGAAAAAATTTCCATGTAAACGATAGTTTGGTGTAGGGGGATTTTCTTAAATCATGTCGCATCTTTGAAAGATATTGAGCTTAAATACGAAGTATGGTATTTAACAGAAGTTTAGTTTTTGAGTTATGCTGTTCACACATATACCTTTTCTAAAAATGCCTTTTTTAAATTCAGGGAGCCTCAAAACATGTATTCCTGGTGAAATCTTGACAATGAATTTTTGGGTGGCATACAATACTTTCTCTACTTACTGGAAGTACATTGTAAGGAAAGTAAAAATACTATCAAGAAATGTGGTTCATATCTTCACAAATTGGAATGCAAGAACACAACTACATTTTAATACCCACTAGTTTATGCAATAACTTCAAAATCAGGTCTCATTTGTAGTGAAAACAAAACTCATCACTGCTCAACTTCCAAGGTTCATTTTCTCTCATACTATTAGAAGGAAAGTAATAGAAATTTCCATCAGTGAATTAGTATGTATCAGGAGTACAATTGTTAGCTTCTTTGTTTTAAAGATTGATAGAGAAAATTTGTGAAAACTCTCATGTCTATTAAATAGTGTAAAAGAAAGCTGAGAATGGTATTAAAAACTATGGCTATGATGAGAAGAATACCTTTTACATTGTGTATTGATTATAAGTAATGGGAGTAGCAACACAGACTCTGGAAACAGTGGAGTTTTAAGAATTCTTGTTATGCATATACCTTTTTTAATGTGTTTGAGAGTTACAGTGGCACTCTAAGATTAAAATGAATAGTAGAAGGGATATGAACTATACAGATAAATATGTCATTATAGCGGCATAATCAAGGACTCAAACTTTATGGAAATATAATAACAATTGTGTCCCTGTCATAGTATTAATTTCTCTACCATGAACCTAGTAGAGAAGATATCAATTTCTATCAACATTTTTGATATTGAGATTTCACTGGAAATACATGTTTAAGAGACCCCCTGAATTCATAATAAAACCATTTTCAAAAAAGGTGTGCTAGGGTTGCCAGATCAGGCTGAAGGCAAATCCAGAGATTCTTTATCAATGTATTATATTATTATTTTTATTAATTATTATTACTGTCAGGCATAGAAATTTCCAAGGATTTAAGCTAGGACAAAAAGGAATTAGGTTGAACTGTTACTGGACTTTGCAGTGGCACCACAGGTAACAAACCAACCCCATCCCTCATACAGTCTATTGGCATTTGCAGACAGCACTCAGAAGGCCATGTTTTAACCACCATCAGTGACTCTTGGTCATTGTTGTTTACATTTTTCGGATATTGGTTTGAGTGTAGCTAACTTGAAGCCAACTGCTTTAGAATATGCTTGATTATTATTATTATTATTATTATTATTATTATTATTATATCATCTATTAATTTAGGTAGCTCACAAAACGGCAACTATTGTGATCAAGAAAATGCAAATAAAAAAACTTACTGTTATTACCACTACTTCTCAGAAATAATTAAATATCCAGTATATTAAGAATACAAGGAGGCCTACCTTAAAATTTGTATTTCTTGGAGCTCCTTGCAGATTCTAGAAGTCTCTTGTATCCCAGGGCTATTTTGTAAAATTCCTGACAACTTACACTCAAAGTTCATTTTAATCAAATTTATGCTTTCACTAGTTCTGCTTTAATGACACCATACTGGCGTAAATGAAACAATGGTCAACATTCATTTATAATGAAAAGAAGTAAGGTATCTCTTTGCAGATTCATATTAAACACACACACAAATTCCTGCGCTTTGAATAACAGAACTCACTGCACAATAAAGCTGTAAGAATTCCAGGTTTTATTAAAATACTGCTGCAATTAATGAGGAAAAAATCCATTGTAGGCATAGCAATAGTGTGACCATGAGAGACTAGTGTCTATTTGGAGAAAAGAGAAGAGTGCTGAAACCCAACCACAGATGCTCGCTTTTACTTATTTGATGGACAGTATATTTTCACTACTTACATTACTAATTATTAATATAATTATTATTTCAATTTAAATGCAGTTTTCCCAAGCAAAGATTTCCTGTCGGCCAGAGAGTGCATTCCAAACCTGGGCACTCCGGGCAGTGCAAGATCTGGCAACCCTAATCTATGTGTGTTTGTGAACAGCATAACTCAGATAAATACCAAACTTGACATTTAAGCTCAGCATCTTCCAGGAAGGCAACAAAAAAACATTTTCAAGAAAAAGCCCCTACCCTAAACTACCCTTCACATGGAACATTTTTTGATCTCTTTAAAACACACAATTTGTGGCATTAACCATTCCAAGATGTCTGTTATTATTGGTTTGAATTTTTCAATACTGGTAGATAGATAATACATTGCATTTTACCCAAAAATTTTATCGAGATTCCACCTGAAATACATGTTTTGAGGCTCTTGAATAAAAAACAAAAGCACTTATAGATAAAGGTCCATGCACAACTCTGAACAGTATAACTCCAAAATGAGAATGCAGATAAATACCAAACTTGGTATTTAAGTTCATATTATCTTCGAAAAAATGCAACTTGAAGATTTTCAGGAAAATCCTCCCACCCAAAACTTCCCCTTACGTGGAATTTTTTTTTCTTCAAAAATAGCTCTAATATTTACAGGACAAATAAAATGTACATCTTAAATTTTCTGAAAATAACGAAGTCCTTTTCATTTGGAAGGAATTTTGTATAACTATTAAACATTGAGATATACAAAAATGTACTACACAAAAAATGTAGATATCTTTAAAACATACATTTTATTCCAAAATACCTTTTTGTGCCATCAGCCATTTCTGAGATATCCATTAATACTGGTTTGAATTCTTCAATATTTTGTAATTTGTTTAAAAAGCTATCGCTATTCATTTGTTTCTCGCAATGCCATGGAAAGAGTATGGAATTTTAAATCAAGTATATAGCAAGCAAGCCAGCTGCTTTTAAACATCTGACTGTTGATTCAATTTTCCTCTATCCCTCTTGTACACAGAATTAAATGTGTAATGAAACCATGTCTACAAATGTTCATCTCGATTAACATGAAGTGGAGAGAAAAGTAAGCTTTTGTTAATAATTTGTAGAAGCTATATAAAAATGAATAAGTAGAAGACACATCAGATTTTCATTTTTAAGTGCTGTTGTTTTTTTGCAATATGATGGAAAGATATTACAAGAATTTAGCCACTCGCTTTTAAATATCAATTTGTTTTCCTTATTATCCCGCTTGAACATACAATGAAAGGTGTAATGAAACTAATTCTCCAAAAGTTTAACTCAAATAACACAAAATAGACTGCTTTCATAAAACTACTTCGTAGTAGATGTATCAAATTAAATGATGTAGAAAAAGTCATGTGAAAGAAACTCATGTGATTTTTTTTTTTAAAGTACCATGGTAATAACATTTACATTCTAGAAATAGACAAATTATAGATTAGTATGAATGTATTACAACTGACAGACCACAGATGTATGCATACAGCAGAGTGCTTTGCCAGTTAGCAATATTAATATTCAAATATCTTCATCCATTATCAAACAAATTCATTTGTGGCTGGGATTAAATTAGTCTTGAGAATTTTAAAACAATGTAGATTGGCCTCGTTAAAACTATTACTACGCTTAATACATTTTTCTCTAACAAATATAATTTTCCTAGATTTATTAAACTTGTTACAAATATTGTTGGTAATTGTAGAGCAATATCACTAACACCTGAAACTGCAAAACTTTCTGAGAAATAATTCTCTTAATTAGTTTAATAAAATATACAAGAAAACAATATTTTAAAGAATTTTTAGCATGGCTTTTGAGAAGGGTTTTCACCAATAATTGTAATTTCTAAATGTATACTGAAGTAGCAGGGGAAAAATAGAAAATAATGAAAAAGTTAGTATGCTGTTTCAAAAATCTTTGACTGCAATGACCAGAAAATCTTAATCAGCACTTTGGAGTCTTGTAGAATTAAAAGAGTACCTGAACAAATCTCTTCACATCTAGAGAGTAGAATTCAACCAGCAATACAGTTCTACCGTGCTACTGTGTCATAAACAATATATTATCATTTCACCACATACTTAAAGAGTAATTCTATGCTCATGATACAGTAGTAATATGCTTTCTTCTAATTAATGAACTGCTAAACAAAACATGGAAAATAATAAAATCACACTAAAGAATTTCTTTGATTCATGTAATTTAATTTGTAATGTGGAAAAACCCAATATAATGAACCAATATTAATCTTTCACAGAAAATACAAACATATCCATGGCAATATAAAAAAAGTAAAGTTCTCAACAAATTCTACGATTAATTGAAAATCCTTAACTAGTATGGGTAGATTATATATGCAACATGGTTGGCAAATCTGTTTATCTTCTATGGAATTTTAGAACTTTTAAAAACAACTGAAATCTATAATGGAATTATTCATCCAAATGTAGCATTTGGTAATAAAATATGGGGTATTTCAGCAAAGGCTCATACAAAGTTACTCTTAACATTGCTATATAATTGTATAAGAATAATTAACAATCTAAAAGTCTTAACAAAACATGCATTCATTAAAAATTGCATACTACGCATCATTCACTTTATGTTTAAATGCAGGGTGAGCCAAAAAACCTAACAAACCACCTGCGCAGTGTTTTTTTCTGTTCGCGTCCTCAGTGCTCGCCATCTGCTGCTTCAAAGAAAGGCGTGGATGAAAGCATACAACATTTTTAAAACTACTTTTAAAGCCTTTACTTACCAACTTTATGAAAGGAAATGATAAAACTGGCCACTGTCATTGTCCATACTTTTTGGCACCTCTTTAGAAAACTATCCATCACTATCATGGATGTAAAAGCCTTTAAAAGTAGTTTTAAAAATGTTGTATGGTTTCATTCGCGCCTTTCTATGATAGCAGCAGACAGCAATGAGCACTGCGGAGGCAGTTTGTAGTTTTTTGGCTCATCCTGTATATGGTCGTTGCTTATAGTTCCGATAATTAAAAACAGATTTGACAAAACAAAAAAGATTTACCGTCACTACATCAGACATAATAAAGATGCTTATAGAAGACTTTCAGAACATTTTCAGGAAGGTCAGGAGCTACAGGGTAACTCCACGAGCTATGACTCAGTTGATCAATGCAACGGTATTAGTTATAATGTTGATGCTTGTGATGTTTGTGTATGTGTGTTTACTTCATGCGTTGCCATCTTGTGACGTCATTCATTTGTTCGGTTTGTAGCTCCATCTTGTGTTAGCAATTTGCATCAGTGTTAGTTTTTGTTTGATTTCATTTCAAATGTCCTCCGGCTAGCTATTATCCTGTTGGCTTGGGCACGTATCTCTATACAGGTTGTGAAACGGAAAGGAATCTTTTATCCAAAAATTACACTGATGAAGAAATTTGTTTTACACATTTATTGTCGAACACGTTAACTATCACATTTATACATTGATCTTAACACTCGCCAAACTGAAACTTATAACAACTTCTTACTGATAATTCTTTTAATCCACGTACTTCAATCTTTTGTATATTTAACTTTACCATACTTTAGATCTTTCATAATTCTGCTGCGCGTAACTTGTGAATCTATATCCGATGTATGACGAACTAATATTTTCGACGAACTGACTGACTGAAGACGACGTGTAGTGTACACAGATTTTTGATGAACTGGACAACTGAAGGTGACGTGTAATGTATGAATGCTTTCGGCGAACTGAAGGACTGACTGACGTTACCTCTAACCTAGCCTATTTATACGCCTGCATACAGATACGCCTAAAGATTATAACTGAGCTGCAATTGGCTAATAAAACGCGCCAACATTAGCGTCTATTTTAATATCCAATGAAAATTATGAATACATATGCTTTAGGGAGAACACATTCAAGAAGTTTCTACCGAAAACGCGTCAACATTACGTAACTTCCTTGTTTCCAATAATGATAAACAGCTCACCCCCCTCGCTGCATTATTGCGCTATTATTGACAGTTTCAGTAAGGCCCTATAAACTTATTTCCCAATAATAATTACAATTAATAAACATCTGAAATCAATGTCACATAAAAATGCATATTCATATTACAATCATTATTTACATTTAAGTAATTTGTGATACAAATTACTACATCATCAACATACAGTTCACTTCAAAGTAATGATAAAATATAGAAAAGGAAAGAAAAGAAAAAGCATTTCAGATATGTGAGCGTTCAAGGTCTTATGTTGGATAATAAATTATCAAATGAAAATAAGCAGTCAAGTGGAGCCAAGTGTAAAAGAAAGCTAAAAACATTCATAATCACTAAATATTGTATAACCTAGATAACTTGCAAAAAAATCAAACCAAAATGTCATTGCACGTGTATTTTTATTTTAAATTGTAATAATAATTGTGTTTGTAGGATTAATTTTCCTTTTGCTATCCATTTTGTTAAGTTTTAATGTAAATCAATTATTTTAAACTTGACAATGGTAGGAATTTTTAACAAATCTATTAACAATAAAATAATAAAACTGCCTGGCTACTTGCATTGAGCAAAATACATCATGCCAAATTGTGTTTAAAAGCATTTTCACTTTTTTCTCTATAGGCTAATAGTTGAAAGCATGTATGCACAAAAATGGTTTTACAAAAGCAAGTTTACTGTTTTGGTCTGACCTCCATGGAGTGCTTGAAAAACAGTGGCCTATAATAGGAAAATAATATACTCACTTGACTTTATCCATCAATGACAAATTCACATGTATTCATTATAAATCATACTATTGAGATTAAAATGTGATTCTCCTATTTTTGTTACTCAGAATATATTTTTACCTAGGAACAATTTAAAATTAAGCAAAAAGTGCTTAGTTACAAGTGGAAATAGCATTAAAATGTTTATTCATATAACAAGCCCTTGCAATGGGGAAAAAAAGAAGGGGTTGGGGTGGGAAGCAACAATCCCAAACTTTTGAGCATGTTTATTAGGCAACACTTGGAAAAGGTCTTTACTTGCAACATGGAATTTTTCGAAAATGGCTAATGCTACAAAAAACTTATTAGATACAAATTGTGAATTTTAATTAGCTCTACATTTTTGCTGTAGTATGCTTTTATCTACCTTTTAAGGTTCCTTGCTATAATAAATTCAAGGTATACATGAAATTTTTCATGTCATTATATTAAACATGTAACGTGTTAATTAAAATTGTTAAAGCTATTTTTTAGGGGAGAAATAAAAAAATTATATAGCAAATATTTCTGATGTGTTACATTCATATAACTTTCTTGACCTACTATTGTTTATTTTTATACGGTTTCTGAAAACTATTCTTATTAAAGCTTATTTTTCTACCTGCTTCATTTTAATCGAGATAAACCTTACATATTTCATTGAAAGTACAGGAGGATAGAGAAAAGTGAATTGATACTCAGTTGCTATATGCTAGCCTAGAAATTCCATACTCTTTCCATGACATTGCAAGTAGCAACTGAATAGAGGCTGTAATTTAAAAAAAGGACAAAGTATTGAAAATTCAAACCAATATCAGTGAATATATCTCAGAAATGTCTGATGTCACAGAAAAGGTTATTCAAAATAAATTGTGTGTTTTAAAAAGATTTACATCTTTTGTGTAGTAAGTTTTTACCTATCTCTTATGGTTTATCAGCTACACAAAATACATAAAACTCCTTCCAAACGAAAAGGGCTTCAGAGGCTATCTTCCAAAAATTCAAGATAACCAATTTATTTGTCATGCAAATATCTTAAACATATGGTTTTTAATCAGAATTGTAGGAGCCATTTTTGAGAAAATAAATTTTAAAAAGTTTCCCATGTAAAGGATAGTTTTGGGATAGGCTAATTTTCTGAAAAATCTTTGTGTCGCATCTTTGGTACATGCTGAACCCAAACATCAAGTTTGGTATTTATTGGACATTTCATTTTTGAGTCATGCTGTTCGTAGATGCACACCCACACACAGACATTTTTGTAACAATCCGTTTTTTATTCAGGGCCTGCAAAAAATGTGTTTCTGGTGAAATCTTGATATCAAATATTTGGGTGGAATGCAATATCTTCTCTACCTTTGAATGTAGTAGAGAAAGTAAAAAATGTTTTTGAGTTATGCTGTTCTATCTCTATAACACACCATTTCCTAAAAATGTTTTTTTTATTTATTAACTTTTATTAATATTATTTTTGGGCAGATGGGGGTAATCAAATGAGATTTCAATATTGAGTTTTTGGGTGAAATACAATACTTCATCTTACGTTCTACAGGTGGCTGGTAGATTTAATTCCTTTCTACCCAGTATATGTTTTATGCTATTTCATTGATGAGGTATAATGTTATTTCTCAATGAACCAGTAGGCTAATATGAATACTGAAATGGAGAAAATGTTGATTTTTAGATATCATATACCGTTGGAGCTAAGACGTGCAGGCTCTATGGATCAACTAAATAACTCCCGTCCTGTAGCAGGCTTCTACAGGGGCGAAGTAGGACGTCATTACAACATGCTGCAGGCTGGCAACAACTTACGTCCCAAAATGATCAACAGTCATATATCCCTGTCAGAATCAGATGATCAGCAACAATATAGGGATGTAGCATTATGATTATTGATTCAGCGAGTAAAAATGCAATACGTGACTGGTTTGAGGAATGGCAATTGTTGACTAAGTTCTCAGGTCTTCTTTGATAGCTTAGAGCTTAAACTTTATGAATTTAATTTTATGTATTTATGTTGTGTTCAAGTCTACCTCACTTTCCTCAAGTACTCCTCAGCAACCCATATGATTTTATTGTTTTCTCATTTAGAAGTTGCTGCAGCTAGTAGTTGTACAGCATGAATATAAGAGAGTAGATCAACTCCGTGCCATAGATGAGCTGGAAAATTAAGTTGTTGTTTAGCTAATTCATAACTTAAAATGCTGTGCTGATCATGTTTTAGACTTTAGAACTAGAATTTATTCAATAAATCTAAGATTTGGCTATGAAGAAGGTTTATGTTGTATTCATTATTTCTTATCGAATCAGTGCTCTGTGCATAATTGAAGTGTATACTTCAGCTGGCCAGTCCAAGGAGACATTTACTTTTTCAGAATTCTACATCACTGTGTTGTATTTAACTGAAAATAAAAGTTTGTAACTTTCGGGTACCATGACACAGAACCAGTCTCACATTTGTTGTAGGTGCCAGTTACAATCCATTTTATCATCTTGCTGATGTCATATTATAGCTTCTAAATTGCTCATTTATGCTGTTATGTACATCTTTTGTTATATATATTATATAAATAAATACATTTTATGCAGCACTGTTTATTGTTCACGACAAACCATAGATCTATTGTACCTCACTGCAAACCCTGACTCGTCCATTTCTGCTTTCCTCTTTATCCACACATTTATCTTAAAGTGTCATTTGTTATCATCATCTGCCCTAAACCATTTTTCATTCACTGTTCCTTCCAGTGCACCTATTAACAAGCAATTCCTTCTCATACAATTTCTTTTGCTCTTTTTGATTAGTTTTGGCATTATTCTTCCTTCACCTACTCCTTCTGAAACATGTCTGTCCCTTTCCACATGCACACTCCAAATACTTCTAAATGTTTTTCACCTTGTTGCAAGTGACTTTATGCAATTCTAAATTCCACACAAAGACTTCACAAATCTCTTCCTTAAATGTTTCTTTTCCTATTGAAACAACAGTCAGCCAACTCACATGTGAGGTAGCAGAGCCTTGGTGTTGAAGTGGTTCCGGAGAAACATAGGTAAGGGATGCAGAGGGGAAGAGGAGAAGGGTAGCACAGACTTGCAATGTTTTATATATGTTCTCACCAGAGCCCAGATTCTGATGACATGTCATCTTTTAATTAATGCATCATAGGCATTACTAACATATATGTAAATCCTTATCATGGGTTGCAGACTATGAAAAGCTTTAGGGCATTTTTTTTTTTTAATTTCATGTCATATTTTGTCATTTTCTTGCATTTACATTGGGTATATAAAGATTTTTGTATTATTGACATTTTACATAAGGATAACTTTTCAAACATCTAAAATTTCACTATTTAAATTGGGAAATAAGATTAACTTTGTTGCATTCTTGGAAAAAAAATCATTCCTAAACATTTTTGTGATAAAAAGAAAGTAAACAAAGGACAGATGCATATGTATACACACACTTACTTTCTAATAAATTTTTCTAAAAATGATCTTTTTTGGGGAAGTTCAAAACACGTATTTCAGGTGAAATCTCGATATCTAATTTTTTGGATGGAATAAAATATATCTGTTGTAGATAAGTGTTAGAGAGGTAAAAATAGATGATTTCTGTATTTGCATGTGTCAACTGACCATAAATTTATGCTAGTGTTTAGTTTCAGCATCTCTACTGGAATAAACTGGAAATACATCTAAAAACTCCATAACCTATACAGCTTGCACTGAAGTGTGGATCAGAGGTAGGTAGGTTATGCTGACAAAAAGTATGTATACCTGATCTCTGATGTGTTGAACAACTGTTTGACAGAGGCTTCAGAGTTGAAATAGTTTTCAGATCAACACTAACTTGGTGTGGTGTTTACATATGGCAATTGTAACCATCATAATTTTTATATAAGGATTACTTCCTAAGAGGGGATGGATGGTTTGCTGCAATAGTTAGAGCAAAAGAATAAGGATAATAAAGACCACACAGTATATACATTGTCTTTCAGTTATTTATTATTAGTGGACTAAACAGTACAAGCAATTATTTTGCTTAAAATGCCCATAATAACCTCTGTTTCTACAATTTGTATTTGAATACTCATATTTTAATTTTGAAACAAACATTTTTTCTCTGCATATTGTTTTATACTATCTAAGCCCATGCACCTTTCATCCTTACTTGTGGACCTGCCATAGATGCGAATGGCCTAACAAAATCAATGCTTAATAAATAAAAGCATTTGGGTCTTTTCTTTTACTTATTGCCAACAGTGAAAATAATTGATTTGTTAATCATCTTGTTTATCATTCATACTAGCTAAATTTTCATATACACAAGAACCTTGTTTATCCAGATTAGGTAGGACTATAGGTAATCCAGATAACCTGGAAACAAAGTATTAAATGAATACAAAAAAATTGAAAGCCATCCAGATGATACATCTAATTCCTATTAGGACTGTCATAAAAACTAATGAAACAGAATCTTGCACACTTTCATTTTGTTGTTTTGTAACACTGACTATGGTAATGGTACTTATTGTTAGTTTGAAGAGTCCAACCAATGGTGATCTCTATACTACCTACGCTGCCAACATTGCAACCATATATAATCATCTATTTATCAAAGAACACAATTATTTTCTTGATGAAAAAGATAGCAAAGTCAATCCAGATTTATGAGGGCCAGCTAAATGAGCTTCTTGTGTAGACTTTTTCATTTGTCATATTTTAATCTAACAGTATACTAAATCCGTGTACTCATCTCCCTAAATTTGGTAATAAGCCTCCTAGGTCTGCTGAATGTTGACATGCCTTCTAATAACTTTATGTCATACACCACCAGAGAGTATTCAGTTTAGGGCACAGAAGACTAGCATGCCCATATAGTTGCTCAGAAACGGTTGCCATAAAACAAGTCACCAGCTTGGTTAGAAAGAAGTCAGCAATGCCCTACACAGAGAAAAAAAATTAAGGCACGGCAGAACAGCAAAGCACAGGAATTTGCACAGTACAAGGGCAGCACCTAAGCAGGAGGAAAGGGGCCTCTGTCAGTTTGTGCTAGTATCACAGCTTTCTCTGCCTCTGTAAGAAGAAAAGAAGTAGAATAGATCACTTATAACTTGTGCAAGAATATGCCATGCTGTATGACAGCAGTCATGAGGATTATTTAGAAGTAAAGCTGAAGGAAGACATTTGGAGCACAGTAGCTTATGAGCTTAATTATCCTAATAATAAATTTGAAGAAAAAAAAATGTGTACATACAAACATTATGTTAATTAGCTTTAAAAGCTGCCTCTATATTTAAAGACTGCAAATAGACAAATTATCATTAAAACTTAAATTATACTCAATCCAGCTCAAGAAAGGGTCCTATCGTAAACAAATACATGTGACTTTGTTTCAAGTGAATAAAAATAGTTCTTTACTGAACTAGATGCATTATCACTCTTTTTGTACTTCAAATAATAGAGGCAGTGAATAACATAGTATTTTAATAATTTCAGTTTAACATAACTTTAATTCATTTCTGTTTATTATCATAGTCATGTAACCATCGATATTTCTGTGTTGTTTACATTGTCATCATGACTGATGGCAAAGACCTTACAAGATGTGAGCAAACGATAGTTTTGAGTTCTGAATGTATTAAACTATTTGTTTGAGTGTTATTGTTAAGGATGTCATTATATTACAACCAAAAAATACTGTGAATGCTGTTTCCAATATGAGGAAGGAACTATGAAAACCCCAAAATGGAAAAGGAGCCTGCCTACGTGTAGTATTTTAGGCAAAATGGATGACTTTGGTTCAAGGTGCATAGCTTTCTCTTAGACAATCAGCCCCTATTATAGATAAGATACTTTCTGTAGTAAATAAAATACGTTTCTTCTCCATTTGTGAATTAGTACATTTTGTTTAACAAGTATAGGAGTACGAGGTGTGATCAAAAAGTTTCTGGAATGGCTTCACAACAATGCTGATGCTGAGATTTCTTTAATTCTTACCCAGACTGTACATGCAGCATTCCAATAAAAATGAGAATTCACATGACTTCCCGTGACCATGCAGTGACGAGGTAGATGCGCTGAAGTGAACACGTGTTTTACATGTGCTGCGATTTTTCCACGTAGCAAAAATGTCAGATTACAAAGAACATAGAACGAACATTAAATGTTGCTTTAAACTCGGTAAAACTGCAACAGAAGCCTATGAAATGTTAAGAACAGCTTATGGGGAGGAAGTTATGGGCAAGCCTCAAGCATTTGAGTGGTTTTCACAATTTAAAAGTGGTGTGACATCAGTTAAAGATGCAGATTGTTTGGGGCAATCCTGTTCCAGCAAAACTGATGAAAATATCAATCACGTGAGGGAAATGGTCTTAAACGATAGACACATTACAATAAGAGAACTTCTGACTCATTAAGACTCTCCTTTGGAAGTGTTCAAAGCATTTTGAAAGACAATTTGGACATGAGAAGAATTGCCGCCAAGTTTGTCACATGCCTGCTTTCAAATGACCAAAAGGAAAGCCGTGTGATTGCCTGCACAGATCTTAAAGAACAGCTACAAAATGACCCACAGTTTATGGAGAAAATTATTACTCATGATAAAACATGGTTTTATGGGTACGATCCAGAAACGAAGCAACAATCTTCACAATGGAAGATCCTTCATCTCCATGCTCGAAAAAGCAGACAAGTCGATCCAAAGTGAAGTCAATGATGATTGTGTTTTTTGACATTAAAGACACATACATATGGGTCAAACAGTGAATCAAGTGTTCTACAAACAAGTGATGCAAAGATTAAGGGCAAATGTGCGATGCAAACGGCCGGAGAAATGGAGGAGTGGTGACTGGTTCCTGCATCATGACAATGCGCCCGCGCACAAAGCCCTTTCTGTTCGCCAATTTTTGGATAAAAATAGGAAGAATACTGTTCCCCATCCCACCTATTCTCCAGATTTGGCACCAGCAGGCTTTTTTTTTCCCCCGCGACTTAAAATGCGACTCTGAGGACACCATTTTGTGGACATTGATGTCATCCATCGTGAATCGCAGAAGGCTCTGAACATGTTGAAAGAAGAGGACTTCCAGAGGTGTTTTCAGCAGTGGCAGAAGCGCTGGGACAAGTGTATCAACTCCCAAGGAGACTACTTCAAGGATGACAGTGCAGATTAGACAAAACAAACTGTTGTGTAGTATTTATGATGTCATTCCGGAAACATTTTGATCACACCTTGTATGTACTTCTTTAACATTAAGTGCTGGTGCAGAGAAAGATAGCACGTGGAGAAACAGCCCCTATTATAGATAAGATCCTTTCTGCAGTAAATGGTAATAAAATAAATTTTGCAACGTTTCTTCATTGATTTATGAATTAGTACGTTTTATTTAACAAATATAGGAGTATGTACTTCTTTGACATTCAGTGCTAGTGCAGAGAAAGATAGCACATTGAGATAACTTAGGAGGTAACTAAGGCAGTTTCTAATTTCCCGAAAGTAAACAGCTGATACATTCATGAGATGTCATGTGTGGAGTGATACTACATGCATTGTTTATTTTGAAGACCCACTCTTGAGCCAGAAATATAATTAAATAACTAACAATAAGAAGTATTGTAACCTCTAATATAGTATACAAAAATGAAGAAAAACAAGAAAATTATAGGTAAAGAAAATCTAAGTTATCTGGAGGGTAGAGATTTGGGATTTTTATTTTAAAATCACATAATTTCATCCACATTAAGACAGCCATTAATTCAGAAAATGCATACAATGAATATAATGAAAAATATTTGGAATTACTTGAAAGAGATCCATTCTGGTAGCACCACAGAATTAGGTGGGATCTTGAGAAATAACTGCTGAAGAATAGTTTATCGATAGTGATATTCAACTGTTTAATCTGTGTTCAGACATACACATTTAAGAGAAATTTCCTTTTATAAGAGGTTTAAAAGCTGCTGGAATTTATTGATACAAACTGCGTAGTTCCAATATGTTACTTTAGCGGGCATTGCACTCCCTTTCTTTAATATAATTTTCAATTAACTTGTGAATTCTTCACACAGTATTCTACTAAAATGGAAATGTTAAAGCTGATAATCTGAAAATTTCCTGACTCTACTCTTCATGGCTATATTTCTTTAAAAAGTCTCAATGGCATTTTCATTTTGCTAATCAAGCAAACTACCTAAAAGTAATCATTTGTCATCTGATTTGGAAAACCTATTCCAAATTCAGCCTGAGATCTCCTTCAATCACTCTATAATACTACAACTCCGTTGGTATCAATAAATAATGCTAACTTAGAGACACTTTTCTCTTTGATGTCATCACTGTTTCTTACACTGTATTCTACTGGGCTACCTTCAATGTAATACAGACTTAATGTTAAGTTTCATTTTCATACTCTAACTTATTCATCCTCTGACATACTTGCATCTACATCTATATCAAAATCAAAATTAAAATCTTTGTTCTTAATCTTTGATTTTAGTCTTTGAAGTCCATGAGGATCTTCACTTACCAATATCTCTGTGTGGCGTGACATTGTCTTCAAGTTTCTACAGTTACTTAGCAATTGCTCAAGTATTGACATGTCAAAGCCTGGAAGTCCAATATTAACCACCTCTAAGTTCAACAAGCATCTTGAAGAAATTGCTTTTAAAATAATTTCACCAATTGGCTCACCAATATCAAGAAGATCTAAAAACTTTAAATTTCTATACCCTAGTAAGAAATGCTCCATATTTGCTTCATTGTAACTTCTTATAGCCAAACTTTCCAGGCTCTGAAAATGAGGTGTTGTATAATCATATGACATTTCAATTGAATGATTATAATAGGTATTACATATCAGTTCAAGCTTTTTGAGCTTTGTGCAAAAAGTAATGAATTTAATGTCAACAGACCTTACTTCATGTAAACCAAGAGAGATCAAGTTTGAACCACTGACTTCAAGGTATTTTTCTATGTCAACAAAAGTACAGCGATACAATGAAATATGCTGTAGACCTTCGAGTGCTGCAAGAGGTAACAAATCACAGCGTAAAGCATATATCATTATGGTATTAAGATAAGGACATATCATTGCTAACTTCTTTGACATGGTGAAAAAGGATGTTGCATATTTGCGCAATTGTAGCCTGTCTGGAAAACTGTACTCAAGGCCACCTTCATGATCTGTCACATAAGTTTCCAACAATGTCAAACTGTACAACAGCTGCACAGCATTTTCCCTTGTGATAAATGTGCCCCATATATTCAGAGACTTTAATTTACTAAAATGACCAATCCATTCAACACTAGCATCTGTTACATCTTTAGAGAATGTAACATCTAAATGTTCAAGTTTGCTACAGTTCTGTGCCAGAGCTTTAACTATAGCATCGTTACAGTTTCTCTCAAAGGTAAACACCACCAGCTCTTTCAGGACTCCAACACTATTATGAATTAGTTGCCTTATTTCAGTTATTTCTCCTTCCACTGAATCTGTGTCATGTAATTTTAATGTCCTCAGTTCATTCAGTTTGGGAAGATTTCTGCACAGCACTAATTGCATATAAGGTGGCATCTCTCGCATTACCAGTTGATGAGTACCAAGGTACAGTGCAGAATTAATCAGCTGTTGTGCAGCTTCTTGACAGCCAACATGTTTACACACATCATGAAGCTCGAGGCAGGCAATGTTATTTATAAACAGTGCAAGAGTCTGTAGCATGCAACATGAAACCTCATAAGCAACTGTATGAGGCAACAAAACTTGAGTCAGTTGTTGAAATTGCTCACAAGCAGTTGTGTTGCCCTTAGGTTGCAAAGAAAATCTTCGGAACGCACATGATGATGTTATGGCTTCTTTTGCAGCAGATAGAGTTATGTCCTGAATGCAGTCCAGGGCTGATCGGAACAAGGATCTTGGGAACGGATGCCGAAGCCTATACCTAGGCATGTTTTGAATTGCTTTTATGCTGCAAGAAGAAGAAAAGCAAATAAAAGATAAGCTTAATGCACAAACAAACACCTATACCTACAATAAAACTAAATTTTCTGCTATTTTTTTTTAATTTGGATGAGTAATTGACACTAACATGTAGAATAGGTTACTGTGAAGCCAGAAATCACATTTTTACCTTCTCTACTATTGAATTATAGTAAAGAGAACAAGTATTGCCTCCACCAAAAATTTTGATACCAAGATTTCACCCAAAATACACGTTTTGAGACACCCTGAATAGAAAAAAAGCATTTTCAGAAAAACAGGTGTATGTATATGCGTGTGTCTGAGAACAGCATAACTCAAAAACGAAAAGGCGATTAAATATTAAATTTGGTATTTTAAGTTAATCATCTTCTAAGGATGCAAGACAAAGATTTCTAAGAAAATCTCCCCTAAACTAACCTTACATGTTTATTATTTTTTATTTTCTCAAAAATGACTAATGATTCTGATTAAAATAACATATGTTTAAGCTGCTTGCATGACAGATGAAAGTATATCTTGAATTTTCTGGAAATAACCTGTAAAGTCGTCTTCATTCTGAATGACTTACATAATTGGTAAACCATGGAAGATAGACAAAATCTTGCTACACATAAACAATATAGGTCTTGTTAAAGAGTTCAAGTGCTAAGTCGCTACCTATTTGTTTTTTTGTTTTTGTTTTTCTTTCTTATTGGCCATGTACAGAGCATGAGATTACAAAACAATCACATAAGGATTCGCTTTTTAAAAATCTGACTCAGTTTAACCCATTGTATTCTTATATCTACAATAAATGTATAAATGTGTGATAAAAGTCTCCCTCTCCCCCCCCCTCTCTCTCTCTCTCTCTCTCTCTCACTTTATCTTACAGTTTATCAATTAAAGAACGGCCATTCGAAATGAAGAGGACTTCACAGGCTATTCCCAGAAAATTCATGATATACATTTTATTTGTCAAGCAAATATCTTATACATGTGATATTTTAATCGAAATAATTAGAGCCATTTTTGAGAAAATCAGAGGTAACAAACAATTTTCCATTTACGGTGTGTAGGGATTTTCTTGAAAATCTTCATGTTGCATCCATGGAAGACGCTGAACTTAAATACCATGTTTGGTATTAACCCAACATTTTGATTTTAAAATGTTGTTCATGGACACACACATGGATCTTTGTTCTAAAAACTTTTTTTTTTCAGATACAGGGAACATCAAAACATGTATTTCTAATGAAATCTACAAATCTAATTCTTGAATGGAATGCAATACTTACTGTAGGAAACTAACAAAGAAAGTAAGAATTATCTATACATGAAATCTTAATTGCTTTGTCCAAAAGGGGTCCTAAATGGGCACAATTCAAAATATCTTGCTTATTACCTT
Organism: Deroplatys truncata; assembly: GCA_030765065.1. Taxonomy (NCBI): domain Eukaryota; kingdom Metazoa; phylum Arthropoda; class Insecta; order Mantodea; family Mantidae; genus Deroplatys; species Deroplatys truncata. The sequence goes on along the minus strand of CM060976.1, from coordinate 164,093,750 downwards.
TTTGAAAAATTACATATATGTTGCAAAAGCTAGTAAGCAAATGTTTCTAAAAAGTTTTGCTATTCATAAAATATTGATATATACTGAATTTTTGGATGGAATACAATACTCTACTACTTCTGAGTATTAGTTATAGTTCTTATGTCAGATAATTTACTGCATTATTCCTGAACCACTGATTTATGGCATTTTACTTTACTATATTGATTCTAAAATGATGCACATGTGAATTCACCTTTCTACGTAGTTTGGCGATTAAAGAATAGTTTTGTTTACACCAGATTATGCTTATTTAAATGTATATAACTCATTTCTAAAATGTGTATAGGCATAGACTAGAGGATGAATTATCTACTTTAGAAGTTGCCTAAGCTGCCTGATGTACATATCAACAAATCTGACTGCTCACTTTTCTGGCTTTGATGACATATCCCATATCACCAATAGTTGTAAATGAAGGCATACTGTGATCTTTTAGTAATCTCCAAGCTTGTTCCTTTTAAGAATGCTGTCAATCTTTACTTAATTTAGTAATTGATATGCAATTTCCATGTCAGCCATTAAAGAGGAAAATGTGTAAAAATTTTAAGTTCATAATAATCTTACTTTATTTAGAGGTTATGCTCATTTGAATTCAGATCTTATGATTCAAAAGGTAAAATTGAGCAAAATGCATTTTTAAGCACTTTTATCTTTGTTTAAAATCAATGGTTACAGCTACAGAGATTTTTTTTCAATTAAAGAAAGACTAAGTTAATACACATGTTTTGTCAAGAATCAGTTGTTTGTCTCCAAATAATACAGCTAAGCTTGTAAAGTAACACATTGTCTTTCATCTACAGAATTTGATGACATTTGGTAAGTAATTAACATATACTTGTATTTGATGAAGTTAACTAAGTAGGAACATTCAGTGTAATATCCGTATCATAAAAATTTAAAAAGTTTTCTCTAAAGTATAAATTTATTACTTTCCTTTCCAAATGCACTTCAAGCTGATATACTTGTAATGAACTTTCCAGTGCTATTTAATTAAATTTTACAAATTTTTATTTCCAAGATATAAGGTGTTATGGATGTTACACAGACAGGTTTTACAGATGTTACATCTATTCTTTTCTTGTCATTTTAAGTCAGTCGTCACTTTGTAAACAAAGTAGTTTTATAGGTTTGCCAGCTTGTTTGATAAAGAATAAACTTCAGTTATTATTTAAGGATCATATCAATTACATTATTTTTTCACAAAATAACTGGTAACCTTTTTTTTAAATTAATTATAAAGCATTATTTCTGACTTCTTTTAGAGTAATGGGACCTAAGACTTCTGTTGACAGAGTTGCTAAGTTTTGGAACAAAATGAAGAGTGAAAATCCTGAAAAGTGGGAAGAATTACTTAGGAAAGATAGAAAGAGATATCTTATTAATGGACAAAAACAAAGAGTTAAGTGTTCATAAAATGAGGAATTCCTAAGAAAGAAAAGAGAAATGACACTAATCAGGGTACAAGAGTGTAATAAAAAGAAGCCTCTTAAAAACAAATATCTGGACAGCAAAGCTAAGACTGAAAAGATCATTGATTCATATGCATCTACAACCACTCTTCAGAAAGCAGTGGACAAAGTAAGAAAAAATCTTCCATTCAGCCCTAAAAAGAAGAGCACTGTTGTTCGGCAACTTGTGAAGGGCACATTTAATAATTCCTTCTGAAATTTATACTGTGACAAAGTTTTCAAAATTTTATTTGCTTCCAAAAGATATTGGTGAAAAAGTTGAAGAATTTTTGAAACAGATGAAATTAGTTGGCAGTCACCAGCAAAAAGGGAGTGCATTACTGCTAAAGACCTAAATACGGAACAAAGTGCAAATGCAAAAACGCTTTCTAATAATGACCATTTCAGAGGTCCACAAGTTATTTATGGATAAACATAAAATAAATATATCTCTGTCAAAGTTTCACAAGTTATGCCCAAAATGTGTCATGCCTATCAGTAACACTCTTCACAATATGTGTGTCAGTTTACAACATGCTGACTTTAAATTTTTTATTGACGCTATTTCACCTGTGCGTGCTGTTCCTGCAATTTCACTAACTCATATAACGTTTGAGAAAATGTGCTGTAACCCTGAAAGTGAATTTTGTATGTCAAATAACTGTGAAACATGTTATTATGACATAAAATTTCTACTCTAACCTGATGCTATCTCTTTCAACAGTTGAAATGGAAAAAGTGAAAAAAGTGCAAAGCCTGGTTGCAAGTAACTGAGAATAAGACGCCACTTGCAGACCCTGTGGTAAAAATACACATTGATTTCCCTAGCTTTAAAAGTCACACATTTGTGAAGAACAAACAAGCCAAATTTTTTGAGGAAAAGAAGTTTAATGATTCCAGGTGAAGCAGTAATTCAAGTAGATTATGCTGAGAATTACGGTTTGGTGTCAAAAGACGAAGCACAGAGTGCACACTAGTAGCACTTGCAGGTAACAATTTTCACTTGTTGTTTGTGGTTACAAAATATGACAGAATCCTATGTTGTAATAAGTGATGACTTAAGTCATTCAAAACAGAAAGTTGAAAGGTTGTATATATTTTCTGATAATTGTTCTGCACAATTTAAAAGCAAGTTTACTGTTTCCAAAATACGCTTTTTAGCATAAACTTTGTGGTCCGCACAGTCCAATGGAATACATTTGCTGCAGAACATGGTAAAGGGGTTGTGGTGGATGTTATTGGTGGACAAATTAAAAGAATGGTTTGGACAGTTGTTAAAGCACGAACAACTCAGTTTGTATCTCCTGAAGACTTTTATTTGTGTGCAAAATCTTTGGCAAAAATACAAGAGTTCTGTAGGTACCTGAAAGAGATATATGAGACTAGCATACTTTTTAATAAAAGATAAAAGTTAATAAAGGATATTCCTGTCATCAGAAATTATCATCATTTTAAAAGATATGATAAGTACATTTTGGCAGGCTTCACACGTAGCTAAGAGAGGAGAAAGTTCAAGTTATTTCTCCTGTGACATCAAATCAGTGAAATATGCTACAAGGAATTCAATAGAGGTTGAGGATGTGTATTCCAACGAATCAGAAAACATCTAATGTATGCCTTTCTTAAATGCAACCTATGTTTAAATGCTCTAATACTAATATAAACGGAAAATGATTCTCTTTTAAACACTCTCCACCTATTGACAGCAACATTTAAAACATATAATTAATTAACACTCACAGTTATAAGTTAAACAATCTGTGCATGCTGTGAATCACTTTCAATTTAAGAACTATGCATATGACACAAGCATTTATAACTGTATGCTGAATGGAATCATAGCAAAGCAAATGAAGCAAGTGTGGTACACCTCCTGCAAGCACTAATGTATCAATATTTCATCCATAACTCCTGAACAGGATTAAAGTGGGGGGGGGGGAGGGAGCTAAAGAAGCTGCTACCTAGGGCCCATTTTTAAGTGGAACATGTCACTACCCAAAAGAAGTTTTGTAAACCTCGTTCAATACAAAATCTACTCAAAAAATATTATAGAAAGGAAAAATAATTAAATATGTTTGTATGCTACTGCTATTTTACACATAAATGCCTTTTAAATAAGCCAACATTTGTGAACAAGGCAGACTAATACATCTCAGTTGGAGTTCATGTAAAAGCATTTTAAGTAATAACCAGTGAGGTTATAGATACTGGACCCAGGTATTTACGCAGCTTGTTTAGGAAGAGCCCCACGGTTTCTTAAATAGAGTGGGTCATCCCATATACTTTTGACCGTCACCGCCTAACTTAAGTGATTCTAGGGGACATTATGTACAACGCTGGGTTTATTGTACATATTGTTATGCGTCTGTGTAATTAATTAGTCCCAACTCGAAATGACAGCTGCATGTAATATTCACCTTTATTTCCCTGGATCATGCCTGGCGCAAAGAAGTTAGTAAACTAAGCTGAGAACCTGGAATACAATAGAATACAAGTCAACTGTTATCACATACTTGACATTGCGTATTTTCATTTGCAGTCCATGAGTCCATCCACAGAGTAAGACACAGATCACAGATAATAGAATTACGTATCACCAACGTATGACGAAAATCAGCTAAAATACACAGGACACCAAATTGTAATGTACAGCAGGAACGATGGATTTGTGCCGGTGAAGACTGGGTGCGCAATCGTTTAGAGCCCAGTTGCCGAGCCTATATTCTCGGTCATGCGCAGTATACTGAAATGGCCAGTATCGTGGAGAGCTTTGGCCGTGCAACACCAGTCTTCTACCGCTTCGGTGCCAGCACGTTAAGTATTACAAGTTTTAGAAAGTGATTGTTAATCGCATTCGTGATTAGTGTTTTGTGTCTTGTGTGTGCGCGTGTATATGTATTTGCTTGTTTAGACTAAAATGCCTCCCATTCAAAGCAAACTTGGTGGAAAAACACTGCACAGCCAAACACGTGAAGTTGTTAATAACGTCCATTTCTTCATGAACCGGGAAGCAGCTTCTGGCGATATTCTAATTTCCATTGAAGAAAGTGCAAGAGAGGGTGAGTGCAGCAACAAAAGTATCTGAGAGGACAATACGTAAAATAATTAAAGAAGGGGGAACATGTGAGGAACAGGGAACCTCCTTTGGGACACCTGGAAAGTACATCGTGTACCAAAATGGATCACAGACATTGATGACTTTGATAGGTGTGTGATTCGGCAAACAATTTACAACTTTTATATTCAGGAGAAAACCGTGCCCACTGTCAGAAATCTGCTCCTGAAGCTTAAGGATTCCATTAACTTTAAAGGGGGAAGCACTAGTTTAAATATTATCTTACGTGACATGAGTTTCGCGTGGAAGAAAACAAGGAACAATAAGGTCTTGTTACAGGAAAGACATGAGATAAGAGATTGGCGTGTGTCATTAAAAACTTTAGAGACGAAGGAAGGCCGATTATATATGAAGATGAAACATACCTTCATAGCAGCCACACAAGGCCAAATAATTGGAGCGATGACAGCACCTCTGGCTTATTAGCACCTGTTGCAAAGGGACCAAGAGTTATTATAGTTCATGCAGGAGGGCAATTGGGATTTGTTCCTGGTGCTTTTTTAATGTTCCAGTCAAATAAAAAAACCGGAGACTATCACGATGAGATGAATGGGAGGAATTACAAAAAATGGTTAACTGATAAACTAATTCCTAATTTGCCTCCTAAATCTGTTTTAGTAATAGATAATGCTCCGTACCATAATGTGCAATTGGATAAGGCTCCTACAAGCAGCTCCACAAAAAGAGCTATGCAGGAATGGCTCACATCAAGGCACGTGCCCGTTCAACAACAAATGTTGAAAGTAGAGCTCTACAGCCTCATTAAGGCGCATAAGACAGCCCATAAAACCTACGTGGTCGACGACCTCTTAGCCAAGCATGGTCATTCAGTGCTCAGGTTACCACCATATTCACCTGACCTAAACCCCATAGAACTTATTTGGGCCGACATAAAACAATGGGTAGCAGGTCGTAACACGACATTTAAATTACAGGATGTCATGAACTTGTGTGAGCAACGGGTTGCAGATATCAGTGAAGAAAAGTGGAAAAATGTGTGCCTGCACGTTCAAAAAATTGAAAATGATTACATTGAAAAAGAAGAAATCTTTGAAAATGTAATAGAGAGCTTTATAGTGCAAGTATCAGGAGACAGTGACAGTAGTGAAGGTGAGGAAACAGAAGAAGAGGAAGAAGAACAACATGATGACGATAGTGAGCTGTCAGGTGTTGAATATTTGTCAGATGATTAGATACCTCATTGATAAAACTGTGTGCGAGTGTGTGCGTGTTGGATAAAAGCGAAACGAGCTGTACCACAATATTTAAAATGGTTTATATTAACCTGGTGTTCTGTGAGCAGCGCGATCTCGCACCCACCCGTAGCAGCCGTCATTCTAGGAATGAACAACAATACGGTGAGTCACTTGATAGTATACTACTTAGTTATTCTTTTGCCGGTTTATTTTCCCGGGTTTTCTGTTTTACTGTTTGTTTACCGTTTCCATACACCACATTTACAGAGAGCTGCCTGGCGTTAGACATAGACTCGCTTCAGTGCCGAGGAAACAAGGTCACCGGCACAGAACCATCGTTTCTGCTGTACGGAGGAAATGTAACAAAACTTTCTTAGTAGGGTTGTTTAAAGATTTTTGGCATATGTATAGGGATCCCAGATTCTGTGGGGGGGGGGGGAGGACAGCTGAACAAAATATTTACGGGGAGGAGAGGATTTACTAAGTGGAAAATATGCACAAATTATATGTTTGCACAAACATTAAAGTTTATTGCTTTATTATTTTTGTTATGCAGCTATTAGTTTGCAGGCATTACTTAAACATTATCAAACCCCATATCTCGTTTTTGCTGCTCACTCCATTGCTATCTCCTCCTCCTTGTGGATTAGTTGGTAGTTGATGAATGGGACAGGAACAGATCATCACATTTTCCGGATGAATGAATCCTTTACAAGAGCTTTTTGTCTTTCGATGCAAGATACGTCCTTGAAATATGATTTTACTACCAGAAGAGACTTCACTGTGTCCAATTGGAGCCACTTCCTTTTATCAGTCAAAAGGAATTCAAAGAGAATATCCTTCTAAGGGGGCGTTGGATCTGAGAAATGTGAGGCAGATACTAACAGTTTTCTCTATTTAACAGCAAGCCATTTTCTCTTTTTTGAAATGTGTGGAAAATTCTCTCCACTATCAGCAGCCTTACAATTTGTGGCACTCCATTCAACAATTTTATATTCTGTAACACACACTTTAACATAAATATGTTGATCAAAGAGATTTTCTTCATTGAGAAAAATATTTTGTAAAATTATTTTAGTTTCTTCAATGGATTCTGTTATTGTCTCCCAACTGATAGTTGCGCTAGGGAAACCCATTGCATTGAATACTGTAAATGACTTATAGGTCCATTTTTCACTGTACTGAATTGCTGTACTATAGAAATCAGCCCATAACATTTGAATGTGTCCTTGTTGATCAAATCTTCATTGCAAATTTTGACGAGTCCGTTTCTCACATCACTGTTCAGGAACGTATAAGTCCGGCGCATGAAAAGTCTCTTCACGTTCTATTCCTTGAATAAAAATTGAATTGAGTTATATTTATGGAAAATCTTTAACTGTTGTGGTCCTTAGCGTCCAATTCTATATTGGGCGTGAAAGACTGGCAATTTGCTCAGAGGCCTCTTTTATCAGGCTTGAGGTTCTTTTACGTGTCGTAAATCTATGACACAGGACCACCGGCTTTACTTCCCTTCTGAAGGAAGCCATGCTAAGGACTTTTACGCCCCGAAAAAATCCATCGCCCTCCGCCGAGTTTGAACCCACGACCTCGGGAACTAAAGGCTAGCATGTTAACCACTAAACCACGGAGGACGACTATTCCTTAAATAGATTATGGAAACAGTTATACAGGATGGAAGTGAAATGGTCCTGCGGACTCGGGGAGGTGGGAGAGTGGATATAGGTGAACAAAAACCTCGACAGTTCTTTGTAATTAAATGCACCGTTAACTAAATGGTCGCATTTAAAAGTAGGAGTATTTGGCAACGTGGCGCAACTTGTTTGATTGAGCCATCTGCTTTTACTGGCGGCACCTTGAATTATGCTAACGCTTTATAAAACCTTTAAGTAACGTTGGCCATGTATCGGATTCAGATGTTTTGTCGCTGGCGCGCGAGACACCAGAAAATTGCGGGAAAAGATCAGGTTATTGTTAATTGCACCGCATGTAAAAATTACCTTGAATTCAACATCCCCATCTAATTACAAATATTTTATTTCATATGTTTAAAGGCTAAATATCTGGATTGTTTGAGAAAGGTTTATTATATGCTAAGGTGACGAACTGACGTGGAACTGTTACTGATATTAAACGGTTTTAAGGTTTGTGTACACATAATACCTATGTATGCAGTTTAAAAGGTACATTTTAATTATTATGCAATGTCATACTACAGTGATATATGACAATGCAAGGCTTTACTTGAAATGAAAATAAGCATTCCATTTTTATGTGAAACACCTTTTACATCATTAACACCATTATTCTGTGTTGAATTTAACAACGTGGTACTAATAATCGCTAAATGTTTAGGAAAGCATAACTTATAATGTGAATTTACACCACTGCAAAGGACATTTGTGTGCAATTGTTTATAGTTTTGGCCAAACGGAAACTGTAGGCTTCTACCGAATTTGTAAATTACCGATTTAAAAATGGGACTAATGTACTTCATGCCAGCACATACATCTAATTACCGTCTAAAGAAAGGAATCTGTATAACATGATGCAGAAGTTTATAGTAGCAATTTCGCCAACGGTTACTCCAATGTGATTTAACAATAAGCTTATGAGTGCAAAAAAGCTCGAGTTAGTGAAATTTGCAACACAGTTACTGATTAAATTTACGTGCATGAGTATGTGTGACAGATATCAGAATATTTCAAAAAACGCAGGAAAACAAAATTGACACTGCTCTTCGTGCCTAATGAATTCCAAAGTAACGGACGACCATCATTTACTTGGTAGCTTTAGAAACAAAAAATTACAATAACTTTAAACACCAGCCTTTATTAGCATTTGCAAGTACATATACGATAATATTGGGATTAATTTAAAATATTTGAACTTTCCCCCAGGATGTAAATTTTAAATACGAGTTTAGAGGAAGTGTTCACATGCCCTCGTTTATTTTTATTATTGTTCTTTAAGGAGGACAGAGAGTTGAAAGGGATAAAGAACTGGTTTATTTCGCTGAAGAAGAAGAAATTCTAAAAGAGTTGTGATGCGAATGAAGAGGTAGTGGGTAATAAGGTATGAATAAGTGAGTGTTAAATTAGGAAGTGATAGTGAAGACCTACTGGAGTTCTGCTGAACACCTCCGAAAGTTCATCGGTTATACTTACTGTAGCAATGTGCTGTCAGAGAGCGGGTATGTACGCGGAGACAGCCATGGCGAGCCTTGACTGCCCCCGGGTGAAGTTAGGTGTTTGGGAGGTAGTCAAGAGATATGATGCACGGTGCTTGTTGGACATGGCATGTTATTATGATTTCCCGCGACGTATTGAACTAGTAGTTGTTAAAGACTTTAACAGGAGTTGTTCGAAGAAGGTTCGTAAGAGAACGTGGCCTTCATCGAGCTGCCGGAGTTGGTCTTGAAGTTTGTTGAGTTGTGTGCAAATTTCGAGGTGAGATTGCAGGTGTGACTGGTGTAGTTGCTCAACTGAGTCCTACAAAGAGAAGAGCTTCAGTGTTAGTCGTCTGAAGATGTGGAGTTGGTTTACAGTCGGTAGACGGAGGTAGCTTATTAAAGTGGGCTGCGTGATGAAGCAGTTGACGGCGGTAGTTGCGCTAGCTATGGCTTCTTCCAAGTGGGTAATTCGTAATTGAAGTTGTTGTACTGAAGAGTGTAGATTCCGGATGTCTGCGTCTGCTGATCCGGCGTTCAACGCCGGGTGCAGAATTGTTAATGACCAATCTATCGACAAGTATTGCCGATGCAGTAGAGGTTGTATCGCTAGGTGTTACCGGTGCAGTTGGCATTGTAGGAGTGAGTAGTGAAGTCTGACGGCTACGGTGTGGGTATTCATTGGTGAATGTTGCCGATGCAGTAGAAGTGGTTCCATCGGGAGTATAGCCGGTGCAGTAGAAAATGTTACGTTGCGTTGTGAAGACTGTCGGCTGCGGCGAGGTTATCTAGGGTATTGCACCTGCCTGTATAATGGCCGAAGCCATCGCAGGTGGTGCAATACCGGCGACGTCTGCGTAAGTCCTGATAAGTGAATTAAGTAGTAATATTGGACGATCCGCAACAATGGCACTTCGGTGATTCTTTTTTTTTATTAATTTTTTTGTTTAAGGGCGTTCAACTTCTGGGTCATTAGCGCCCTTCTATAACAGATCATGACAAAGGCCAGAGATAAAAATTAGTAGAAAATTTCATGGCAAAGGCCAAAGATAAAGCTGAATAAAAAATAGAATACACAATAAATAAATAAATAAATAAATAAAATTTTAAGCAAAAGGCAGAGACAAATAACAATATAAAATGATAGCAAAAGCCAGAGATAGATATCAATATAGAAATATAGCACAAGTCATATATAAATAAAGATATATAAAACTAAACGGGTGAGTATAAAACAGCTTATATTAAGATGATTAAATCAGCATTTGGAAATTACTTTAGAAACAAAATTAAAAATCTTATGCTCCGCTTGCTTATCATCCGCTAAAACCTCTCCAGGACTGTCCGGCAGTTGCAGAGAGTCCCGAAGATCTGCTAGAGCAATACATTCTAGCAACATGAGCGTACCGAAAGACCTTCGTCACAAAGCAGACAAATATGAGCAGGGTCACCCTTAAAAAGGTAATTTTGCGTAAAATTGCAGTGACCAATACGCAACCGAGCCAAAATCACCTCCTCGCCACGAGATACGCGAAAAGAAGTTACCCAGTTTATCGGAATGTCTTTAACTACCCTAAGCTTGTTTCCGCGGAGAGCCACCCACTCCTCGCGCCAGCACGACAGCACCGCTCTCCGCATAACAAGCCTAAAGTCTTCCAACGTTACCCGAGGTATTGTAACACTGGGTTATGTGGTTGCCGCCTTACCTGCCAAATCCGAAGTTCATTCCCCGGCAAGCCAACGTGACCAGGTATCCAAGCACACTCCACATTAACGCCAGAAGCGTGCAAAACATGGAGGGCATGCTGGATTCGTTGAACAATGGGGTGGTAGTTGTACAGCTCACGAAGGCTTTAAATTGCACTTAGGGAATCACTCAAAATGAGACAGTCTCCCAATTTTAGACGGCACACATGCAAAATGGCTCGGTATATGGCATACAGCTCTGCACTATAAATGGATGTGCTATCATGGAAACCGAATATATAGGGTTCGGTTCCATGAACATAAGCACATCCAAAACCAAAGTTGGTGCTCTTAGATCCAACGGTGTAAATTAGAATTCGGTCACTGTAACCGGACAGAAATTCTAAAAAACAGGTGCGGATACTAAAAGTAGACATCGTAGACTTCGGATATACCGTCATCCCAAGATCTGCGTGAGATGTCGTACATGAAAAAGGGGGAAACACCCTCTCCCCCTTAGCATACATAATAGGTATTTCAATGTCGTGCTTTCTTAGTAGCTCCCGGAAACGAAAACCTGCAGGCCTTGGATTAATGGAGCTATTTCTATAACGTTCGTTCAGCGCAGTGTGGGAAAACGAAGCGAACGTTGGATGTTGAGGCATACGTTTAAGTTCACAGCCATAATTTCCCAAGAGGATTTAACGCCGATAACGCAGCGGAGGTTCTGCAGATTCGGCGTAAAGACTTAGAACTGGGCTAGTGGGAAAAACACCAATAGCCACTCGAATGCCGCGGTTATGGACTGCGTCTAATCTCCTCAGCACAAATGGTCGTGCTGAGGAATAAATAATATACCCATAGTCCATTTTTGATCGGACCAGTGCGCGATACAGTCGCAGCAAAATAGTCCGATCCGCTCCCCAAGATTTGCCATGTAATATCCGCAAAATATTCAGAGAACGGTGACATCGGCTTTCAACTGTGCTATATGCGATGACCAGTTAAGTTTCTGATCAAACGTCAACCCCAGGAATATCGTCGAATCTAATCTGGGAATGGTAGTAAATCTGGACCGAATCGGAGCGAAGGTGGTAATCGTCTCTTACGGCGCCAGAAGTTCATCACTTCGGTGGTGATGTGCAGTGTGATGAGCAGTGGCCAAATGTGCAGCATCGTCGAAAAGGCTTGTGGTTCTCCGTCCGACTGACCTCAACAACAAAAACCTTCCCTAATAAGGAAAGGCCCGACCTTAAGGTTGTCACAAGGTCAGACGGATTTTCCGGTGCCAGTCGAACGAGAATAGTGGTTCCCCGAGACGACAAGATTTTAGTGACCTTCATAGCTGATGACCATCTCTGTTGAGCTACGGTGAGAATGTAGCGAGTAGGTAGGCCCCTCGAACTCCAAAGATCACAACACTGTAACGTGTGGTAGATGTAGATGGCTGCGATGAAAAGTTGGAGGTCTGTTGTGTTGATTGTAGTCTGTGGTAAGGTGACATGCAAACTGTTCGTGAAGATCTCTAATGGGTAGCGGCAGAGGGGTTGAGGTGAGGTGTGGTGCTGACTTGGTATGATGTTGAAGTTGACTGTAGGTTCGCGCTGTCATTGGCCGTAACAGATTGTGCGGTCGATGGTGGTATAGCGGCCATCCGAAAGGATTCCTGGGAGGTCGGTTCATCGATGGAGAATAAGGTAGCCATCGTTATACGTGAAGTCGCTGGTGGTATTACAGTGGCTACCGGTGAAGAGGTGGGGTGATACACAGCTGGATTTCCGGCGCTGCGATGTTGGTGACGTGGAGTTTGCTCCTGAAATCGCGGTGATTTTGGTGGTGATGCAGCAGTCACACGTTTCAAATGATCAGCTGTTACCGCTAAGGCCGATATTGGAGTAGCAGTTGAAATTTCTTCAGCGGCGGGAAGATGGTGTCGACTCTTCTTTCCCATGGCGTCTCCCTCAAAAGCACTTTTTTGTTGAGAAGGGAGACAAAAGTATAGTTGGAAGTGATGAAAGATTTTCGCTGGAAAGAGATGGAGAAAGTGTGTGAAGGACGTTGTGGTAAGGTGGGATAGGAAGTCTTGTGGTGCAGTTGTCAGGAAAGTTGGAAGCTGATCTTGGGTGGAGTTCCGCTAAGAGCACCTCCTGAGTGAAGGGAGAAGGATACAAGTGCTGCCGTCATTGTACGGTCAGTGGGTGAAGATGAGAGTGGCTAGGGAATGGCTATGGCACTAGGCCCTGACCATTGCACTACGAAGTGGAAGGAGGAAGGTAAGAAGTAGTACTAAAGTAGGAAGATGTGTACCGTTTATTGTGGAAGGAATTGCATTAGTATTGTCGGTTTGAACGAAGTGTCTCTCTGATGCATGTGACGTTCTCTCTGCTTTCGCGGCCCCATCGGTTGGGCTGCCTCAATCCAGGGTGGCTGCAGGTGTTGGAACGCTGGTGTTGGATCATATGGTTGGTGGTTAACGCGAGTTGAAGTGCGGTGCTGGTTCACATAAGATGGCGCTGGTGACTGCTCAGATGGGCGGTGATTATACTAATTCCGCGTGTGGTTCTCAGGAAGATGCAGGTTACGGTGGGCATGCTCGTCCTATGGAGAGTGCGCCACCGTGGCTGGCGGTGAGTTGTTTCGTTCTTCGGCTTGTTGTACTGTAGTGGTGTGGTGGAGGTTCTGCAGTGGCCGGTGCTGGAGCTGGCAGTTCATCTGGGCTGGTTGTTGACATGGTGGAGGTTGTTACAGATGTGGGTGGCCTAGTATTAAAGTGCTCGTGCATTTGAGTGCGGAGTTGTTTGAAGCCATCTTCCAGAGACGGTAGTGTTGAGTTGACGGCCTCTGGTATCCAATGGTCAGTAAACAGTTTGAGTGATGTGTGAGCTGCGGTGAGCTGGTGCAGGTACTGGAGAACAGCTTCTATGCTGTTTAACCGGCGTAGTGGTACCTCTGCGTGGGAGGCGGCGTTGGCCGTGAAGGTTTCTTCCATGGTGGCCAGTCGGGCGCTGATGACCAGGACTTCGGCACGGAGGTCCTGCATGGCGTCTTTTAGGTCGTGCTCCGTGATGGTGGCCTGTGTTGGAACTGATGCTGTGGCCGTCTGTGGGGAAACAGGTGGTGGTCGGCGGCAGCGTGGATATTTGGGGCACTGTGGCTGACCCATATAATGGCCGTGGCCATTACAGGTCGCACAGTACATGCGGCGGCGGAGATCCTGCGTTAGACAGTCTGCAGTGAAGTTTGGTGACCCGCAGTAGTGGCATATTGGTGTTGTGGTGGAGTGAGTAGCGGCATGACCGTAGCTGCAGCAGCGGCGGCATGGCTGATGGCTTTCCGCTCGACTAGCCTCAATTCGTAAAACCTACCCTTAAGAGGGCAGGCCTGACCTCACGGTCGGCCGCATCAGTCAATGCCAGGCGAACCAGCGTTGTCGTTCCCCGGAACGTGATGATTCGCGTGGCCTTCATGGTTGAAGACCATTGGAGTTGTGCGGCGGAGAGGATGTGTCTCTTAGAAAGATCCCGGGGATCTTCGGAAATCACTGCACTGCATCGTAGTGACAGCGGCGGTGGTGTAGTAGGTTGTGGTATTGGCTGATGCGTGGGATGCTGAATGATGTTGTGTGAAGCTAGCGTTGTGGTTTGCGGTGACAACTGCTATGGCTGAAGCTGAGGCGTGGCGCTGACTGGCCTAGAGAAGTGTGGCTGGTGATGCCGAGGCGAGGCAGTGACCGTGGGTGAATGTAGGCCCGGTCACCGGCGAAGGTGAGGAGGAGCTCACGACAGTTGTTGGAGAGCAGCAGGCGAGTCAGCAGCGGCGAGACCCGGAGAAACTTCAGTTGGCGACGGCTGAGAGGTGGTCCTATCGGCGGTGACTTCTTCTGTGGCCTTTCTGCGTGGCCTTTTCTTTCCCATCTAAGCGAGCGCGAAGCACTTTTTATCCTTGGGGGGAATGCATTACTGTATTCAACCTCCAGTCGATGTGCAATGGCTGGGAGATAAGTGGGGCTCGCCTATCAGTCGCGGAATACCCACTAAAAACCCCTCCACGTGTTAATTGTGTATTGCTGTGTTTTGCGTGCAATTCATGCACGCTCGGGTCCCGCATAACACCCCGGTTAGTATGTCAATAGGTAAGTTGCTGACATACATTGCACGCAAGCGCGCCCATTGTTAATTACCGGGATTGTCCATGAAACCTGAACAATACCAGTGGGAATTCATGCGTTATAAAATTGTGTGTTTTGTTGTTACTTACATTTTAATGTTCTAGGTGTGTGCAGAGAGTTCCTGCTAGTCATGATGTGAACTTAGACTATTATGTTTGTGTATTATATGCTACTTGTATCTATGTTCAGGTAGTGCCTTCTAGAACTATTCCACAATAGCAATTGCGAGTAATGTTATTGAATAATAATATATGATAGTATGTTGTAGATGTTACTTTCTGTGCCGGTCTTCGCAGGTGATACCTATCCGTTAGTTGTGCACAGTATTTCTCCGTTTGAATCCAGCACTATGGCATTCATCAGTCTCGTTGTCCGAGTAGGCTGCCAATGTCTTCTGTGTGATCGACTCCATAATGCAGCGGCTCGAAATTCGCTGCCCACGTCGATCATGGTGGGAGCAGTTGCTGAGGGCTTGAGGGCACTGCAATGGGCTAGAACTGAATCAAAAGGAAGAAGAAGAAAAAGATTAATGTTGGGAATTAAGTGAGGAGTGGTCCTGTGCCAGCGTCTTTGTCCTGATTGGATGTGATAGTCAAGGAAGTGTTGTATTTCGTCAGTGTTATCAATGGATAATGTTCTATCGAATAGTGATAGGGGTCTCTTATGTATGTTATTTTCTGTATCGTAGTTTCGTAATGCTGTTATTGATAGGTTGTGTTCCTTGTGCAATTTTTTGTACATATCGTATGTTAGTTTCTTAATGTACTCTTCAACAGCGTGCATTTTAAGCTCTTCATGCAGTAAATCGGATGGAACTACGTATGGTATTTTGGCTATCATCCGCAAGATATAGTTTTGAAAACTTTGTAATCTTTTGATGTACATAAGGTTTGGCGGTATATCCCCATACTGGTGCAGCATAAGTGAATATTGGATGAATTATTGTTTCGTACAGGGTGAATCCCATATTTAGATTTCAATGGGAAATCCATGTTGATGAGTGGGTAGAGCCTGCCTAATTGAACATTGTCTTTTCCTCGTATTTGTTGAATGTGGTTTTTCCAAGTTAATCCTTGATCCATTTTTAAACCTAACCAGGTTACCGCTCCTTTTCACTAAATGTTTCACCAAATAGGGTGAGCGGCGGTAGCTGGTGTTTGGGAAATCTGTGGTTGATACGTTTTGTGAATACTATGGCTTGTGTTTTTGATGCATTAACCTTAATGCGCCATTTTGTAAGCCAACACTCATGATTATTGAGGGCGCTTTGTAGTCTTCTGTGTATGTATTCGGTTTTTCGAGATTGTGTCACTATGGCTGTGTTATCAGCGTATATACAGCGTATAGTTTGTGTTCGCGGCCTTTGTTATATCGTATATGTATATTAAATAGCGTTGGCCCGAGCAGGCTTCCTTGTGGGACTCCTGCTTTGATAAGGCGCTCCGACGAGAGGCGATTGTTCACCTTGGATTTAAATTTTCTGTTGTTTAAAGTAGTTCGCTATGAATTTTATTAGCGAGTCGTGTATGTTAATTGTTTTGAGTTTCTTTAGTATGCCCGGGTGCCATACTCGGTCGAATGCTCATTCAACGTGGAGCAATAGTGCACGTGTTGATTTTCTAATGTTAAAACCGTAGGTGGTGCTTTCGGTTGCTCTGAGTAATTGTAAGGTTGTTGAACCCCAAACTGTTCCGGAATTAGGATATTTTGTTTAATTAACTGAGTGTTGAGTCGTTTGAATATTACTTTTTCGAGAAGCTTTCCTAGTGTGCTCAGTAGACTAATTGGTCTGTAGTTGTGCGGGTTTGACAGATTTTATACTTTTTGGGGAAGTGAGCCACTGTGGCTAGCTTCCACCTGTCTGGGTATTGCCCACTAGGTAGCACATGATTCAATATTTTCGAGAGTAGCTTTATGGCATCCTCCGGCAGATGCACGAAGACTGCTGTTGGGTTGATGTCTGGTCCTGGGGCCTTTCTTCTTGGGAGGTGACTTATTAGCCATTTGGTTGTAGCTTTATGGCATCCTCCGGCAGATGCATGAGGACTGCTGTTGGGATGCTGGCTGATGCTGTGGCCTTTATTCTTGGGAGGTGACTTATTATCCATTTGATTTCGCTTGGGCAGGTTTTTCGCAGTAGATTGTGAGTAACCTATCCTTTGTAGTTTTCGGTTTCGGTTTCCGTATCTGCCGTGAAATGTGGGCACGATGGGATGGGATTTGGTGTTAGTGTTTGCTGTAGCGCAACGGCTAGAGTATCCGCTTTTTGCTGGTCGGTTGAGGCAATATTTTGTTTGTAGTGTTGGGGTGGAATTTGAGTTCTGTCGCGTGTTAGGCAACGAGCCTATTCTCCACACAGAGTCTCGTTCGTAGTTGAGGTTGTCTAGTGTGTGCTGCCATTGCTGGAAGATAACGTTCCTTGTTTTTTCTCTTAGTAAGGCTTTAAATATCTAAAGTATTCTTGGTCCGCGATGTGACGCGATTTCTGCCATTTTCGCCTAGCTCTATTTCTTTCTTCTGCTAGCATGTGTATGTCTTGTGGCAGTTGGGTTGGTTGCAGTGTACTTAACGGTACCGCCGCGGCGGTTGTGGTCTTGATGGCTTGTTCGCATTCAATTACAGCCGCATTTACGTTTTCGATCGTGTTTAGTTGAATTGTGGGTAGGTTTTCGTTTACTAGCGGGGCAAATTTTCCCAGTCCGCTTGTTGTAGTTGCGGCGCTGAACTGGTGGGTATTGGGCTGCTGAACCTTCGAGGGTTATTCATACAGGTATATGATCAGAGGACAGCTCATTTTAAGCTGTAGGTTTATCCTGCGAGTTAGGTTGCCAGTAATTGCTATGTCCAGTATTTCTACTGGTTGATTTCTGCTAAAAGGGATGTATGTATGTTTCATTGAAGCGTGAATTATGTAATACGTTCTGTTTTCTAGGTTTAGTAGGGCCCTCCTTCGAGATTGGTTTCGTTGCAGTCGCAAATTTGATGTTTTGCATTTAGATCGCCAGCTATTATAGCTCTCTGTTTTAATTGCATGAGTGCGTTTAGGTCCGCGTATTTAGTACACCTTGGGGGGCATATGCCGCCGTAACTACTATGCGGTTATTATCTAATGTGATGTAGGTACTAGTTGGTCTAATGTTCGAAGTTGGGATTGTGATCATGGGTTATACTTTGTTTTATTATGATAGTTGTTCCGCCTCCGCGTCTGCGTCTATCGTTACGGTGTATAGTATAGCCTTGAATTTTAAACCTATCTTTGTCGCTGAGATGTGTTTCGGTGATTAGGTCTATGTGTGGGTTATTTTGTGCAAGAAAGTTCTGTCTTGCGTCTTCGCAGTCCGCGTGCGTTCCAGGTTAAGAGGTTAAGGAGTGATAGTGTAGCGTTCATAGGAAGCCTGGGGATGTGAGGTTGTCGCGGTATGTGGCTAGGATGGATCGGGTCTCCGACGTCTCCGATTGAATCAGCAAATGGAGAATCTCCTGGCAGGGGACCCTCGGGTCCAGGTCATCCATTCCTGTAGTTTGCACTCTGCGGTACCTCTGGCGCTGATGTACCAGACGTGGATCTGTGATGGTCTGTTGTCAAGATGGTTTCGTCGGGTGGTCCCTCGTTGAGTGACGTGGCCTACCTGGTGACTCATTTTTTTCGAGTGGAGGAGAAAATGATTTAATCACCAACCCCGATGGGAGTCGGGACTGAGAGTGTGGGACTCACCAATAGTCGGCATACCCACTCCTCCACCGGAAGGAAGAAGGAAAGGTGGCTTTGTGCGGTCCCGCATAGCACCCGCGTTAGTAATTGAAGGCTGTTGGCTGCTGCCCTATGGGCGGGAGCGGGTAAAGGTAGTTACTAGGTTGCAGCCATGAAACCATACTGCAACACTAGTGGGAATGTTGAGGTTTTGGAAGAGAATGGACGTTAGGATTGAGGATGGTACTGATGATGATTGTGCTGTTGCTTGTTACACTCCTTGCATTGCTGCAAGAATTGCACGACTCTCTCCTGTTGAGTTGATGTGGTTTGAAGATTCGTGATGAGCTCCTCCAGGGCTGTCAGCTTCGTCGACATGTTCAGGAACTCCGCGTGGAGAACCTGAACGGCGTCACGTAGGCACTGGACTTCCTCTATGCTCGGCGTTAGTGATGGTGCTGGTGTCGGCGGCTGTAGAGCTGTCAATGGCTGCAGTGTAGGAGCTGGTGGCTTCAGCGGTACCTTCCTGCTAGCATGCAGGGGGCACAATGCTTGGCCGGTGAAGTGCGTTGACCCTCCACAGGTTGCACGGTAGCGATGACGGCGGCGTAGGTCGTGCTGAGTACACAATGAGGTGGTGCAGTCGGAACTACAGTAGTGACACATAGGTTGTGCTGAGCAGGTCGTCTCCTTGTGCCCATGGGCACAGCAGCGCTTGCAGGGGACCTGGCGTTCTACTCGGCTGGCCTTGATGCGTAAGCACCATCCTAACAAGGGTAGGCCTGCCCTCAAGGCAGCTTCATATTTGCCAGGGTCCACGAACTCGATCCTCACGAACGAAGAGGGTCCCTGAGCTCCGAAGATCCGAGTGGCCTTCAAAGCTGAGGGCTACTGCTGGTGAGCTGTGATGCGGGACCTGACTGGCAGGTCCCTCGGGACTCCTCGAATAACAGCGCTGTACCTCCTATGAAGTGCAGGCTGGATCTGTGCAGGCTGGGTACTTCCCAGGATTGGCGGCGTAGATGCCGGTGAAAGTGGCGGCAGCAGTGGCGGCAGTCGCGGCGAAGATGCGCTGGATGGCGGCGAAGAGGCGGTCGAGGCATAAGTTGCCCCAGGCTGCGGCGAGTTCTTCTCGGCGGGTGCAGGAGGAGAAGAAGACGGTCCTGTTTTAGCAGGCTCGGCGACTCTACGTTGCTTCTTCTTCGCCATCTCGTTTTGCCACTTTTTCCGTGGGGGAAAATGCATTGCTGCATTCGACCTCCAGCCAATGAGCAATGGCTGGGGGGATATGTGGGGATCGCCGCTCAGTCGCGGAATACCCACTAAAAGCTCCCACTACGTGTTAGTATGCGATAGCTACTCGTACTAGTGATTTCGTGCATTTTAGTCGGGTCCTGCATAGCACCCCGTTTAGTCAATGAAAGGTGTGTACCTGGCATGCATTGCATGCGAGCGCGTCAACAGTTAGTTACCCGGAATTACATATGACTGGGGGCCCTGAGTAACCCCGGGTGATTAGTCGTGCATCACACTATTAGTTAGTACTAGGTAATTATGATACTATGATAATGGGTTACATTCTATGGAATTACTGAGGTTTGCGTTCTTGCAGGTTAGTGCAATCGTTATTATTGTGTATCTAAACTATGTTACAGCAAAAGGTTTATGGAAATACTCTTAGGCTATGAGGATAGCCGTCGTCTTGAGTTCTTCTGAATTCCTTCCCTTGTGAAGAGCGTCAAATATTTCAGTCAGGAGTATATCCTTGGACGTCTGGATTGCAAGGTTGTGTTGCTCGTTTTCTCTTGTCCTTAATAGTAGCCGTTCGTTGTTGTGCCCATACAGATAAGCAGCCAACCCATCTCGGCGCAGCTGCACGAGTGTGTCACGCGGGGAGGCCTTCTTCTCCCGGAGCCGCCTTGGCTGGGTAGCGCAAGGACTTGAAGACTGCTGCATGGACTGGAACTCTGTAATAGTGAGAAGGTCGTGTAGTGAGATTAGTCTTGTTCTTGGTGATTTGGTGTTTTACGGCTATCTTAGGAGGTTGTCTAGGAATTCTTGGATGTTAGGCTCTGTCGCGTTGCGGAATACTGTTCGGTCGAAAATTGAGAGAGGACGCTTGTATTTATTCTCTTCTGTCGTGTAATTGGCTAAGTTGTGAATATGAGCGTTGTGATGTGCAGGAAGCTTTTTGTATGTGTCAAACGTTAGCTTTTTAATAAATTCCTCATGGTATACATCTTTAGTTCATCATGTAGTATGTCAGTGGGAGCTATCCTTGGCACCTTTGATACTATGCGTAAGATTTTATTTTGGCAAGTTTGTAGTCTTTTGATGTGTGTTTTATTGGCGTATGCCTACACAGGCGCCGCATAGGTTAGAATGGGGCGAATTGGTGTTTTGTAGAGGGTTAGGACTAATTAAGGTTTAGTTGATTATTTAGGTTTCGTAGAGGGTATAATTTGCCCAATTGGGCATTTGCTTTTCCCCTGACTAGGTTTATGTGGGTTTCCAGATCAAGCCTTGGTCCATTTTCAGCCCTAGCCATGTTACATTCGCTGTCCAGTTTATGTTCTCACCGAAGAGCGGAGCGGTTGTAAACTGTGTCTTGGGAATCTGTGATTTGTTCGTTTTGTGAAGATTATTGCCAGGGTCTTTGGGGCATTTACTTTGATCCGCCAGTTCGTGAGCCAGCTCTCAAGCTCTCGGAGAGCATTTTGGAGACGGGTGTGTATAACTTGTGGTTTGAACGATTGCGCCATTATTGTTGTATCGTCCGCGTATATGTAGAGGGTGGTGTTTGCAGTTTTGAGGATGTCGTTTATGTATAAGTTGAACAGTGTAGGCCCGAGTATGCTTCCTTGAGGGACGCCCGCTTTGATGGGTCTGATGGAGGACTGACTGGTGTTTACTGAAGATTGGAACTTTCTGTCCTTCAAGTAGTTGGACATTAGCGAGTCCTGAATGCCTAGTGAGGCTAACTTTTTCAATATTCCCGCATGCCACACTTTGTCGAAGGCCCGAGGAGTAACCTCCTGTGGACTTTCGTATGCTGAAATCGTATGTAATGTTCCCTGTTGTCCTTAAGAGTTGTAAGGACGTTGAGTGTTGCTCGTAAACCGAACTGTTCCGGGATGAGGAGGTCGCGCTTAATGATTGTTGCGTTGAGTCTTTTCAGTATCACTTTTTCTAGAAGCTTACCTAATGTGTTCAATAAGCTAAAAGGGCGATAGTTATTGGGATTGGAGAGATTCTTCTGCTTTTTTGGGAAGTGTAGTGCGTGGTCAATTTTCCATCTTTGGGGGAACAGCCCTTGCGTTTATACGAAGTTGGAAATTTTTGCTAATAGATGTACCGCATCATCGGTTAGGTGTTTGAGAGCTATATTAGGTATTTTGTCTGGTCCCGGGCACATTTTTTTCGAGTGGAGGAGAAAGTGATTAAATCACTTACCTCAGCCCCGATGGGAGTCGGGACTGAGAGTGTGGGACTCACCGAATCGTCGGCATACCCACTAAAACTCCTCCACCGGATTGAAAGGAAAGGTTTGCTGCGGTACCGCCTAAAACACACGCGCAGTCCGAGGTGAAGGTTAAGACTGGGCCGCAGTGCGGTCGCCAGTGGAGTAAGGTATGGTTGCCAGGAGACAGGCTTGACCAAGGTCCAGCATGCCCTCTGGAGAAGATGTTTGGGATTCCTGGTGATAATGTGGGTTAGTGTCGTTTGGGTTTTCGGAGGTGATTTGGATGGGAAGAGGATTGGGAGGGGTGTGGCATCACATGGGATTCGAGGAAGTTCCGGATGAGGTTGTAGGCTTCTTGTAGGTGGTCGTAGTGGGTGTTGATTTCCTACTACTACTACACATGTTCCGTGCTGTCCAACCCCGATGGGAGTCGGGGCTGGGGTGTGTGGGACTCGCCATCATGACGGATGGCCATACCCACTAAAAAACTCCTCCACCGGAGAGTTGGAAGGAAAAGGATTTGCAGATCCCGCGGTATGCACTCTGGTTAGTTGTGTAATGTGTGCAGCAATGAGTCATGCTGGGTGTGCTGTGTGTGCAACTCTTGAGTGGTAAACATGGCTTTCGCCCTGAGTACCAGACAGGGAATTGTGTGTATGTTTGTTTTGTAATGTGTGTGAATTGCGCATTGAAGGGATTTTGAATCTTGGTATGTGTACATGCTTAGTTTAGTGTGTGGTAAAGCTGAGTGTATTATTGTGTGTAATGTGTGTGAATTGCGGATTGAAGGAATTTTGGATACTGTTATGTGTGCATGGTGTGATTAGTGTGTGGTAGAGTTGAGCGTAGTGGGTGTTGTGTAATGTGTGCGAGTTACAGTTTAAATGAATTTCGGATACTGTTATATGTGCGTGGTGTGTTTGAGTGTGTTATTGTGTGTTTGATTGCATGGGTATCTCATGTTTCAGGGTGTATTAGTGTTGAGAAGGAGGTTAGTGGGTTTCATGTTAGGATGTAATAGGGTAGTGGAGTGTAGGGAGGGCTTGGAATGCTAATGCGTTAAGATTGTGATCTGGGGGGATGTTGCCTATTAGGGAACCAGGTTGTGGAGGTAATCCATGATGTCATCAGCAGTAACATCATCGTTGGGTCTTCTGTGGAAGAGGAAAAATGGGCGTTTATGTTTATCGGTGAGTGGGTCGTACTTACCTAGGTTTGATATTAGCGGATTGTAGTTGCTTTCTGTGCTTTTGTAGAGGTCACATGCTAGTTTCCGGATGAACTCGTCTATTATGTGCATATGGAGCTCGTCGTGAATAGGTGCGGCGGGAGTTGTGCGTGGAAGCTTGCAGATGAGGCGCAGTACTTTGTTCTGGAAGGTTTGTAGTGTGTGTATGTGTGTTTGCTGTGAATCCCCATGCTGGGGCGGCGTAGGTGATGATCGGTCGGAGAAGTGTCTTGTAGATAGTTAGCGCTGTTTCGAGTGGGAGAAGGCTGGAGTAGTTGAGGAGGGGATAGAGCTCTCGAAGTCGGCCGTATGCTTTCCCTCTTGTCAGTTTAATATGGTTGCGCCATGTGAGGCCGATGTCCATTGTGATGCCAAGGTATTTTGCAGTGTCGCTCCACGGGATGTCTTTTCCGAAGAGTTGTAGTGGGGGGAGGTTATGTCTCCTGTGAGTGATTCGTTTGCTGAAAAGAATTGCTTCGGTTTGATTCTCCAGTTGGTAAGCCATTTTTCGAGTTCAGAGATGTTGTTCTGTATAGGTTGCGGATGAGCTGCGGTCTCCAGGATTGTGCCATGATGGCGGTGTCGTCGGCGTGAATGAAGGTTTTCACGTATTCTGGTTTTGGGATGTCATTAATGTAAATGTTAAAAAGTACGGGTCCGAGCAGGCTACCTTGGGGTACTCCAGCGCATATGGGTCTGAGACTAGATAGTGCATTGTTGACGGTTGATCTGAAGGATCGTGCTGATAGGTAGTTTGCAATTAGTTTGGTGGCTGAGTCTGGAAAGTTGCTGAATGTCATTTTTCGTAGCAGGCCTTCGGGCCATACTTTATCGAAGGCGCTTTCTAAATCCAGGAAGAGTGCACCTGTGGATCTGTTATTATTGAAGCCGTGGGAGATGAATTCCGTGGCCCTGAGTATTTGGAGGGTCGAGGAATGATGCGAGCGGAAGCCAAACTGTTCATTTTATAGTAGGTTGTTGCGTTTTGCGTGTGCATTGAGGCGCTTTAAAATTATCTTTTCTAATACCTTGCTCATGGTATTAAGAAGGCTGATAGGTCTGTAATTTATTGGATTTTGCGGAGCTTTGTGCTGTTCAGGGAAGTGGAGGACATGAGCAGTTTTCCATGCGGAGGGATATATTCCATGCTGCAATGTGTAATTATAGACTTCGGCCAGGTATTTCAGTGATTTGGTTGGAAGGTGCTGTAGTGCAATGTTGGGGATCTTATCGGGTCCTGGGGCTTTTTTGCGCCGCAGGTGTCGGATTATCCAGGCTATTTCAGAGTGGCTAGTTTTGCGCATTTTGTTATGAGAGGGTAGATTTTGCAGATTTGATGTCAGCCTACGTGTTTCTACTACGAAGGTGGCAGATGAGGAATTTTGGTTGGGGGTTAGTGTGCGTTCCAGTGTGTCAGCAAGTGCTTCGGCTTTTTGTTGGTCTGTTTCGGCTATGTTGTTGTTATGGTGAAGGGGGGATGTCGACGCTCTTCTTGGTTAAATTCCGGGTTATCCGCCAGATGTTACCTCTCTCTGTATCGAGGTCAGCTAGTCTGGCGTTCCATTGATCGCTGAGATTGGTGGCTATGCGTGTGCGCAGTTCAGCGTTTAGATCTTGTAATTGCCGTTTGTGTGCCGGGTGTCTGGTTGTTTGCCAGAGTCGCCTAATTCTGTTGCGCTCCGTGGCGAGTAGCTTTGTGTCCGGGGGTTGATGTCTCGGTCCTGGGTTGGGTTTGCTGAAGGGTGTGGAGGACGTGATTGCCTGAGTTATCGTGTCTTCTATGTGTTTGACAGCGCGATCAAGGTCGCCAGTGGAGTTGATAGGGGTTTCAGTTAGGTGTGTTTCAATGTGGTTTTGGAATTGGGCCCAGTCGGTTTTGTTGTAATTGTAACGTGGTGCCGTTTGTGTTTGGTGTGTGGAGGCATCTATTGTGGCTAGTGCGGGCAAGTGGTCCGATGATAGCTCATTGAGTGCTGTTAGCGTTATTGGGTAGAAGAGATGTTGTGAGATAGCAATGTCAAGTATGTCTGGAGTCTGAGTTTGTTGCCACGGGATGTGTGTCGGCTGGTCTGGTGCGTGGATGAAATAGTTAGAGAGAAGCTCATGAGTTGAGAGTTTATTGCCAGATCGATTGGAGATGCGGCAGTTCCAGTTTGGATGTTTGGCGTTTAGGTCGCCTATTATCACCACGGTGTTGTTTATGCTGAGGAGAGCGTCTATGTCCTGTGTGTTGATGTCGTCCGGGGGGTTGTATGCCGAGACAATGGTTATGGATTTGTTTTCGATTTTTATGGTGACCAGTCGCCTCTAATCTTTGCAGTGGCGGAATGTGTGTTTGGTGATGGGCCACTTGGTTGGCTATTAAGAGGGCAACACCCCCTCCGTGGTGGTTGCGGTCGGAGCGGTATATTTTGTAGCCTGGTATATGAAGGCGATCCTGAGTGTTAAGATGGGTTTCTTTGAGTGCAACGATCGGGTAAGGATGTGTGGAGAGGAACTGTCTGAGTTCTCCTCTGCGGTTTCGAATCGCATTGGCATTCCAAGTGAGGATCTGGGTTATGGGTTTAGCCATCATCTTCCTTGAAAAGCTTAAAGAAGGCATTGAAGTATTCGAAATGCCTGGCGAGGAACTGAGGAAGATCCTTTTGTTGCTCAGCCAACATTTCGTTAATAACTTTAGTCGGGTCAACCAGCTGCTCAATCTGGATGCCGGTGTTCCTCATGTTGCGCAGGATAGTATTCCTGCGCCTGTGTATTTCACCTCGGCTGGTTTTGTCAATCATTGTGTTGCTAGTGATTGGTGCAACTTTTGGTGATTGCGGCATTTGCTTTTGTGTCTCTAATAGCACTTCTAACTCCCTGGGAGGCAGTTTTGGCTGTTCAGATGGCTGTGTCTTTCCCCCAGGGCCAACTTGCCGCCATTGCTCGGTGGGTTTCGGCAAGGGGCCGCTTTTTTGGGCGGGTTGCGTGTTTCAGTTATGGCACGCTTGATTGTGCCCGTCTGCCATCTGGGACGGTACGTGCGTGCTCCTGGTGTCTGTCGTTGCTTAAGGGCCAATGCCCGTTGATATGCTGGACATCCGCGGTAGCGGGAGCCGTGGCCTGAGCCCTGACAGAGGGCGCAGCGACGTTCAGCACCCGTCACCGTGCATGTGCGGTGCGAATGCAGTTCGGCGCACTTTGAACACACCTCAGTCAGGGTGCGGCAATAACGCACATGGTGCGTGAGGAGCTGGCACCTGTCGCAATGTTTGGGTACTAGAGGGCGCCAATAGTCCTCTATTTTTACCCGGTAGTGAGACAGGTATGCTATTTTTTGGGCTTTCTCATAGTCCTCCTTGGTTTTTAATTCCAGCAAGTAAATGGGTAGAGGTGTTCTCTCCCTGTTCCACCTGCGGAGTTGTATGGTTCTCAGGGTGTTTATTTGGTAGATGTTCTCAAGTTCCCTGCTAAGGGCCTGGGCAATGTTGTTGGCAAATATACCCTTCGCCACTATTCTAAAAGTTCGTTGTGACGGATGGGGAACCAGATGAAAGTCCATCTTTTCGTTTTTTAGAAAGTGGATCATCCGGTTGTAATCCACCTCATCTGTCAGAATTATTTGGGTGTCGCGTGACAATTGTGCCTTTTAATTTCATAAGTTTCTGGGTTGTGTTCTGTGTGGAATTTGATCAACAGCTCTGTGAGGTGCTCCTCGTGATGTCTACTGACGTAGATAGGAGGGCATTTGGTATGTGTGATGTTGTCTGCATCAAGGGGGGACCTAGAATGTGTGGCGCCCTTGCTTTTCCCTGGTTGGATTGACGGTCCGTCGCCCTGTCCTGCTGTGAAGACATAGGCATAGGGATTAATTATTTGTGCCGTCTGAATCACCACACTTGCGTAGCTCCATTTATTGATGTATGTGAATTTCTTTGGGATGCGGCCGTTGCATTGGGCCGCACCTCAGATGGAGTTGCCTTGTTTTGCGTCGTTATTCCCTCAAAGGGTGCAATGTGTGTTGCGTTTTGTAGCGCCGAGAGGGGCGCTACTGGTTACAAAGTGCCTGCTTCTTCATTCGTGTTTCCTGTGGCACTGGAGGATTGAAAATCAATCGCTGGGCTCAATGTGTTGGTACCTTACGGAGGTGCGACATCAGTCGCGTTTGTTAGCGACAATGTATGCGCCAATGGTTGGCTGGCAGTGTTGTCTAAGCCGCTGGCCTTAACCTGTGTGAGGTTTGTTTGTGGGATGGTGATGTGTGCCAAGGGACCTGCTCCTGATGTTATATTTTCAAGATTTGAGTCCCTTGGGTCTAGTGAGCTTGGCAATGCCTCATTACTTGTGTTTGTTGCTTGCTCTTCACCAATTGGTGATTCCGCAAGCGGAGAAATCATTATAGGCGGGGATGCCACCTCCGGCAGCTCCTCGGTTACATCTTCCATGGAATTGGACATCAAATTGCGTGGCAATATAGGTCTTTCCTTGGTGCCTATTGCACACGGTGTAAGGACTATAGGTGTAGGATCGGGTGGGTCGGGGTCATGCTTCCTGCGGGTATTTACCATTTTTTTCTTTTTCTCTCTCTTTTTTTGTGGGGTCCCTAACTTATATACTAACAGTAGAGGAAAGAAGGAAGATAGTAGAAGTTAAAGAGTCCGATAAAGGGCGCTTAAAAGCGCGAGCGACAGAGGGCCGGACCCCAGGAGGGGCGCCTTGGAGCCAGTCGCAGGGACTGTTGGCTTAGGCCTTGTCGCTCTACCCTAGTATGCGGCTAGAGGTGCCCAGCGGCGTGTGAGAGCTGCTAAAACAGCCGGTGTAATGAACCGCAGGACCACTGAGCGCAGGCTCGTCCGGCAATGGCTAGCGGTCGAGCGCTGAATGCCTCGCTTCTTGGGCAATGCTCGGAGATGGCCGCTTCTTCGCGAAGGCACTTCTCGGCTCGTCTGCCTTGCCGCCTTCTGGATATCCCACGCTGGCTCGGATCCACGCTTCTCACCCTAAAGGTTAGTGTGGCTCTTCAACTGACTGCCCACAATGGCTTTCGAGAGACCCTGTTAAAGTAGCGGACCGAGCAGAAAATTCTAACGGTCACGGTGATGCCGAAAAGTTGTCGGATCGCGAAGAAAACTCTGAGCCTAGGTTCTTCTTTTCTTCTCCTTTCCTTCCATCCATTCTCCGCGGTCGAAAGTAGCCGCGGAATTTTGATTTCTTGTAGGAGATGGGAAAGAGAAGGACACGCAGAGCCACCGCAGAAAAGATCGCCGCTGATCATTCGGCATCCTCCGAGCCGTCAGCCAGTCGTCCACAGATGAGGCTACTCCGGTCTTCGCCACTGCTGACTCTCCGGCCGCTCCCCTGCCATCTTTCGGGAGCGCTGCCTCACCGCCGCTTGTGACCGGGGTTTCATTTTTCCCAGCACCAGCAGCCTCAGTTCTCGTGCCCAGCCAGCACCACACCTCAACTCCAACCACTGCAGTCGAGTTCGCAGACCCTGGCGACTACGAAGCGGCCTTGAGGGCGGGCCTGCCTTTGGTAGGGTGCTGCTTACGCATCGAAGCCAGCCGAGTGGAACGCCAGGTACACTGCAGGTGCTACTGTGCCTACGGGCACGAGGAGACGTCTTGCTCAGCACAACCAAGGTGCCATTACTGTGTGCCGCCAGCACAACCTCATCGTGTAAACAGCACTATCTGCGCCGCCGCCGCAACTGTGTAAACCTGTGGAGTGTCGAACCACTTCACCGGCCAAGCGCTCTACCCCCTGCATCCACGCAGGGAGGCACCGCTGAAGTCACCATCTCCAACCACGCCACCGACGACCACTCCACATTCGCCTACACTAGCACCATCACCATCATCAGCGCCGATCATCGCAGTCACCGAGGAAGTCCAGGAGTTCCTGAACTTGTCGGCGAGCTGACAGCCCTAGAGAAACTCATCAGAGAACTCAAGTCACATCGGCTGCTCAGAAAGTTTTTTCTAACTGGGCAGTTTGACATACATCATCAAGACTCAACGCCATAGACGACACCATCAGGTTCTCATCTACAACATCAGACACAACGCAGAAACGTCTCTACAACATAGAACTGGGTCCCAGAACTCTGGCAAGACAATCAGTTCCACTTAGAGACCACTTCCAGCAACCATACAAGTACTTTTAAACTCTCCTACACATTTATCACTTCCATCCTTTTCTAAACCCTCGCCATTTCCACTAGTGTTGCAGTCAGGTTTCATAGGTCTGGTCTTAACTTGTGGCTTTGACAAAAAAAATCTGATGTGTTACACTCACATGACTTTCTCTACTCTTGTACAAACTATTTTTACAAACGCTTATTCCCCATCTACTTCATATTAATTGAGATAAACATTTGTAGACTCTATCTTATTGCTAATTTTCTTGTAGATGTAAGGGGAATATATATTTACAAGGGCAATATAGAATTACAGTAGCCTTTAAGCACATGCATATCTCTTAATAGCTGGTTGCTAGGTGCACCACCATTCCCTTTGCCACAGATTAATACTCTTTGCCTATCCAAGACAAAAAAATCTGATGTGTCAAACTCACATGACTTTCTCTACTCTTGTAAAACTATTTTTACAAACGCTTATTCTCAATTTACTTCATGTTAATCGAAATAAACATTTGCAGACTCTATCTTATTGCTAATTTTCTTGTAGATGTAAGGGGAATGTATATTTACAAGGGCAATTTGGAAATATAGTAGCCTTTAAGCACAAACATATCTCTTAATACCTGGTTGCTAGGTGCACCACCATTCCCTTTCCCACAGATTAATACTCTTTGCATATCCAAGACAAAAAAATGAATAACGAATTCCCAATTGAGAAAATAAGTATTGAAAGATTTAAGGAAATAACAAGTAATATCTCGAAAATGGTTCACTCAAAAAAAAGTGTATATGACATAAATTGTGTATTTTAACGCGATCTACATTTTTTGTGCAGTAAAATTTTGTCTATCTCTTATGGTTTACGAGTTATGCAAAAGTAGTTCACAATAAAGAATACTTTTGGAGACATTCCCAGGAAATTCAAGATATACATTTTATTTGTCATAAAAATATCTTAAACATATGATATTTTAATCAAAATCGTTAGAGCCATTTTTGAGAAAATTAAAATGTTCGAAAAATCTTCCATGTAAAGGGTAGTCTGGGGTGGGGGGATTTTCTTGAAAACCTTCGTGTCGCATCTCTGGAAGATACTGAACCTAAATACCAAATTTGGTGTTTATCCGACTGTTCGTTTCTGAGTTATGCTGTTCACAGACAGACACACAGACACACACGGACATGTTTCCAAAAATGCTTTTTTTGGATTCAGGGGTGTCAAAGCATGTATTTCCGGTGAAATCTCGGTATCGAATTTTTGGGTGGAATACAATACTTCCCCTACTTACTATACGTAGTAGAGAAAGTAAAAATGAATAACGAATTCCCATTTGAGAAAATAAGTATTGAAAAAGTTAAGAGAATAACAAGCAATATCTCGAAAATGATTCACTCAACAAAAAGATATATATGACATAAATTGTGTATTTTAACGCGATCTACATTTTTTGTGTAGTAAAATTTTGTCTATCTCTTATGGTTTAGCAGTTATGCAAAAGTCGTTCACAATGAAGAACACTTTTGGAGACATTCCCAGAAAATTCAAGATATACATTTTATTTGTCATGAAAATATCTTAAACATATGATATTTTAATCAAAATCGTTAGAGCCATTTTTGAGAAAATTAAAATTTTCGAAAACTCTTCCATGTAAAGGGTGGGGTGGGGGATTTTCTTGAAAACCTTCGTATCGCATCTCTGGAAGATACTGAACCTAAATACCAAGTTTGGTGTTTATCCGACTATTCGTTTCTGAGTTATGCTGTTCACAGGCAGACACACACACACAGACACACACACGGACATGTTTCCAAAAAGGCTTTTTTTGGATTCAGGGGGTCTCAAAACATGTATTTCCGGTGAAATCTCGGTATCGAATTTTTGGGTGGAATACAATACTTCCCCTACTTAATATACGTAGTAGAGAAAGTAAAAAACAATTGAATGCGATTAAGTAAACATTCCTGCGATCTACACCGATATCGGAAGAAAGTAAACGCAGCAGATGCGATGTTGCGAGTTCTAACGGAACTAAGAAGGTACAAATTATGGAATTTTTAAATTTAATTTACCAAAAACCGTTCATTCCAGTGAAATATCCAAAGGAAATGGTTGGTCATTTATTCAATTTTCTATGAGTGTAGTCATAAATTAAGAACCTTTAATCAACAGTAATTCAGCGAGGTGATGATAAATATTTTGATAAACGTATTTTTTCTAAGAAAACGGTGCATTTAATTACAAAAAGTATCAGAAGCCTCTACTCATCAAATCCACTCTCCCGCCTCCCCAGTTCGCAGCTCCATTTTACTTCCACTTGTATGTGTGATTTCAAAAACAGCAAGAAGAGGAAATATTGCTTGTTATTGAAAACAAATCATGTAATATTAGACACTTCTGTTGTGATAAATGATTTCACCCCAACATAGATTTCAAAGAAGCGATTTAGCGCAGGTTCAAGAGACAACCTTCGTGCTTTGCTAACCTTAAAATAGATTTATGATCAGTTTCTTATTTGAAATGACAGAACTTGAGACTTTCCATTCCTACAGTATACCAAAGTAAACTGGTGGAATTACTGATAAACCTTCCAAGAATCATTTGAACGTCTACTGGCAACGCATCTACAGCTGTTGGAACTCCATTGTGAATTATGTCGGCTGCACAATCAACACCCACTAAGGCTTCTACCTAGTTTTCTTCCAGTTTTGTAAACACGCTATTCTTTCCTTTTCTTATAAACCACCAAAGTTCGATTTCGATTGTTTCGAAAATGTGACAAACAAGAATATTTCTAGTTTACAAATGGAAGCTCAAGAGCCGCCATTAGAAGTGCGTAGAATAGCACAATGTCTAAAATACGCTATAAAGTCTGCTGCAAGGCCCAACTCGGAAACCCATCGACACACCTCTTTGGGAAGAGCAAAACGAGTATGTCAAATAATACAAATCACCCATTACTTTTTCATCTTAGATTTGAAAAAATCACACATGAACTTAATATTAAAATACCTCCAATAATGACAAGATCATCATGATTTTCCAACCTGGAGTTTAACTATACCTAGAATTAATACGGATATTCAAACTCATCAGAAATCACATACATTTTTTCATATATAAACAAATTTACCAGGAGATCCGTAACACATATGCTAAACACATATTTATATACAAAGATAGCGCCAAATCTGATCAGA
Source organism: Deroplatys truncata (assembly GCA_030765065.1). Taxonomy (NCBI): domain Eukaryota; kingdom Metazoa; phylum Arthropoda; class Insecta; order Mantodea; family Mantidae; genus Deroplatys; species Deroplatys truncata. Next base: position 164,061,222 of record CM060976.1, on the reverse strand, counting down.
CTGTGCTATAATTACTCCGGATGCTAAACTTAAGTACAAGTTTCCAAATTTGTTCTCTGTTTTCTCCTCAGAGTTCTATGCTGTCAAACAAGCTTTCATTACATTACCACAGCACAGCAAAAACACAGTGCAATTCCAACTGATTCACTAAGCACTCTTCAGAGTACCCGAGACCGCTCTACTGACGTAACATTAATCAAAGATATCCAAAGTCTTTACAACCAAATTACTACAAATAATCAAAAAGTTATATTCTTCTGGATTCCTTCCAACCGTGGAATATCAGGAAATGAGGAAGCAGATAGGGAAGCCAAAAAGGCAACTTTCTACCTCCGGTGGAAGAATTGCCAGTGCCCTACAGAGATGCTCAAAGTTATTTTTTAGCAGACCAACTGCCAAATGGAAGCAAGACTGGGCCATTAGAACATCAAGGAAACTCCACATAGTAAAGGCTCCACAAAACCCTGCTCATTGCACACTCTAAAAAGAAAATATCAACTAATTATCTCACGTTTACGAATAGGCCATTCACGCCTAATCCATTCCTTCTTACTCGCCAAAGAGAATGTTCTTCACTGCGAGATCTGCAATTGCCATATCGCCATTGAACACCTCATCATTAAATGCAGACGTTATACCATGGAGAGAAGAAAACATAACATCCCTGAAGATATGTTGTTAGCTTTAAACAATCCTACTCATTTAAAAAACATTATTTTTTTCTTGAAAGACATCAACTGTATATACAAGATTTAAATATAATACATCAAATAAAAATATATAATAGGTTATACTCTTCTGTGTTCATGACTTAATAATGTAAAATATGTTTTAACAATGTATTACAATTATTGTATTATTTAATCAATATAAATTGTACAGTGTATTATTATTGTACTCGTATGTATGGATATAAGTCGCGATATAACCTAGTAGTCAAAGCGGCTATAAATAAAGAAAAATAACAACAAAAATATCAGAGGTGTCCGCAGATAAATTAGCAAGCTCTACTATTTCAGTTTCAATACCACTCTCAGGAGTAAAGTACCCTAATATAACCGGCACAACCCATAAACTATAGTACTTATGGTCGCGGTTGTGCTTTCTGCGTCTCACTGAGCTTGCTACATAATACTTTGGTGTTCTGTGTTGCTACATCCTAGTTTCAGAACTGCAGAGCTACCAACACATGACCAACAAATACAACTATGAATAACAAAGAGCGTCATCTTTTCGCAAATAAGGAATACTCTTGCACTCCGAGGTTAGGCTATGACGCCTAGATTAGTATGTGTATAAGAACGGAATGACAGGGTCCTGTGGTATCGAAATTTAACTGGAGGTTAGGCAGTGGCGGCTCGTGACCTGTTGCAATGGGTGTGCAGTTTGTTACTTGCTCTCTTTCTGATATACACGCGCGCACGCACACACACATACACACAATCAATGCAAAAAAGAAAAGTTGACTCACTAAAAAGCTCTTACAGTTTCCAATCTCTTTCACTGTTTCACATCAGCTTACAGGACATGGCGATACATGAAGTCCATTCGGCAAACTTCTTAGTTGCAAACTTGTCTATTACTCTCTCATTGAAGTCTGAAATATCCTTTACAAGGCTTTTCTCTATTGACAACATGGCTAGAGAGCCAGGCGTTCTTCTGACATCGTGGACCGAAGGAAGGTTTTTATGCGCTTTAAACTTGAAAAACACCTTTCAGTTTCACTAGTTGACATTGGTACTGTCATACGCATGTACATCAATTGCAACTCCGTTCGTAATCTGGTCGTGTCTATGAATGGATATGCTTCAGTTAAGGTATATGTATGTATTTCTCCGGATACGTTTTGTTGTATTCGTCAAATCTTTCGGAAATGAAGTAATTTGACGCGACAAGGTGATTGTGATATGAAAACCTCTCCTTTGCCTGTAGCAGAATCACGTCACACACCTCTTTCGCTGCAGCTTTTCTTGACAAGTGGTCAACCATACGTCGTTTTACAGCCTCTCTGAATAACATGGGTTCTCGGTTATATCATCAATGCTTCGTCTAACATCCTTTATTGCACTTTCAAATGTTCCAATGGCAGATTTTGCAAATACTGCATCAATGGATCGTCTTTGGAACTGATTAGATAGCATATCCACATGTGGCATTATAATGAAGAATATTTCTAGCCAGAACAAGAAGTATGGCTGTATCACTTTAAGGTGCAGTCCTCTAGCCTGAATTATTGTGTTGCTTTGTTTACTGCTCCTCTCTATGTTCTATAAATATTCGGTAATGGATTCCTTATGCTCGAAAACTGTTTGCACTAATCGGGATTTGAAATTCCAGCTTATTGTTGAAACTCCAGGTATCGTCCTACCTACAATCTTATCCAAAACACGAACTCGTTGCGGAGAATTAGAAAAAAATGCAGGAATTTCATTTAATTCCGCGAAAAATATTCGAACTTCCGTATTTTGACTTGCTGCTTGCGCCATAATTAAATTCAATTTGTGTGCATAGCAATGCATGTAGTGAGCGAAAGGGTAATCTTTCTTCACCAATGCTTGTTTACCAGCATGCTGCCCACTCATAACATTTGCGCCGTCATAACTCTGAGACACGATTTTGTGTTTTTCAGTTTCAGATACCACCATTGAGAGCGCGTTTTTTATGCATGGGAGAGAGCGTTCGCATCTTGTCCATCTGGAGTTTAAAATGTCCAGAATCTTTCCGATGGCTAACCATTTGGTAGCAGGTAACGAAACACAACCACCATTTGAAAAAGAGATGAAATATCAGATGTTTCGTCGGCAATTACAGCGGTATAGTCTACTTTAGAAATTTCGCTCTTAATTTCTTCTTGGCATACGTCAAGCATACTGCAACAGACCATTCTGTATTTCTTTCGACGTTCCTCGAAAAACGCTGGCCTGCTGGAGATGATCTTTCACCGCGGAATCTAATTCTGCGGTGAAGTTTATCAGTCCACGAAACACTCCAGGGTTCAATGAACTTTGACTTTCGTCGTGTCCCATGAGAGCTAACTCGAACGCTCCGCAGAATTTTATGCAATTAATTATCTGCGACAAGACATATCTGTTCTTAGTAACTTCCTCATTGTGCTTTTCCACATTACGCCTAAAAGTACTGTCTAACTGCTGAGATATATTATATTTTCCCAGAACATTTAGTTCTAATTGACAATTTATATGGGCAATTGAGCTCTCATGTTTTGTAATTTTTTGTTTTAAATTACCAATATCACCACAATCATTATTTGTCCAGGTGCCGTTTCTCTCACTCGCAAACAATAAACACGGAAAACAGAAGAACCGGTTATTGCTTCACGAGCGCATATCCACGAACAACTTTTATACACATTTTCGTTAAACTTTCTTGTAAAAGTCTTCTCTTTACAATTAGTCGAACTAAATCGATTGGTGGCAGCGGTCTGCCTTCGTTTTTAATTTGCAGCTTTTCTTCTAAGGATAAACCCAAAAGGTTTATCTCTTTTAGTTTCGCAACGCTATTCATTTTCACACTTACACAGATTCAAATCTACTGCTATGAACCGCACAGAACGATGAACCGACTCAGCCACTAGGAACACAAACATAACAAATAAAAATGTAAACACCGTAAGAAATTAACTAACTCAAACTGAAATATTTACCGTAGTATATTATGCAGAATAATTATATGCATTTATAATACTTTAATGTAAATAGATGTAATGTGTTTGCAGCATTAACATAACTCTCACGTTAATACAGAAAATGGCTAGATTGTACTTAGAAACGTAAAGTTGCCTAAATGTGGAGCAGGTTGATTGCAACTTCTGCTAGACAACAGCGAGGGAAATGGTCGTAGCGAAGTTGTATGGGAACGCAGTGCGCTTGCGCCATAGCAATCGCATCTCTTGGGCTTGTCGATTACACTGCGTTAACTCGCCGTACTTTCAAATACAAGCGTTGCCCCGCTCCCCGCGACCTCTCGCCCTAAAGTTTCCTTCGCTAGTCGCAAAATCTCGTTTGTGCGTCTCTCAGCTCGTTGACCAAATGCACTGGCGTATGGCAAAGAAGGTGCGGGGAGTTTAAATAGCTCTTCATACAGAACAAAGTTTGACATTTGCCCTTCTTGTATACATACCTATAGAGGCAAATGCATATTCACATATAGGGAAAAATTAGTGGGTGTGCATTTGCGAGTATGCGATCACCCAAGAACCGCCACTGAGGTTAGGTCACGACGCCTGCCTATACCTTTATTTTCTTAGGTTGGGTTCTGATACGTTAGCGGCCAAACGCCGAACTACAGCGCTATGTTACAGGACCCTCTAGAAACAGAGGGTCCTGCTATGTTACCAATGTGAGCAAACGTATTCACCTGACATACATACATGTGCATGCGATAATAATGAAACAACCCACATAGAGACAGCAGATACGAGTAACTGTTACTAATAGTAATGAAAGCAATAAATAATTAACAATACTTGTTTAGGGAATGTTGAAGATAGCTAAAATGAGGAAATGAAAAAAGCCGTAGGAGTGAAGCTGTTGCGGCCTGTGACGACAGGGCGTAGCTGTACGATATGTCAGGCCAAAACCCAATAAGAATTATGGCACTTTATTTGGTGGAATAAATACGGTAAGTAACTAATCTGTTTGGAAGAACTAAAAGTATCACTATTTTCCCGGATTTTGCCGGTACTCATAGGTTGACACATGGTTGGTACTTTCTTCCGCGCATGCGCAGTAGGAACAAAATGTAGTTCTTTGTTGCCATTTAGCGATTTATTTCGTACATAAGAAAGAGGACAGCTATTGGGTTACAGCCTTTCCAACTGTTCACACTGAGTTCTTTTAAAATGTGTAATATAAGCATTTTCCTTCTTTAAAGTATCTTTCTTTCACATTTCAGTTGCAAGGTATTTACGGAACCGTTACCAAAAACAGTAGGGAAGAAGACAGCCATCTCCTCATATCTTGCGAAAACAGACCGATTCCTTGTATTAGTTTGTGGTGTTTACTGCTTGATGAATGTGTGTTTTAGTAATTTCTTTGATTTATATTCTCGAGAAGATAATAATGTGTTTACTTAACGACGCATAAAGCTGTCTGGAAAAATCTGTGGGTGTAATAACTACGAAGTAGAAAAGAACTAGTCATTCTTTCGTTTCCCAAAGGGTAAAAACTGGAAGTACCTATAACGTTTTCTTGCTTTGTTTTGCATTTACTTTATATAAGTATGGTAAGAATGTAGTTTGTGCGTGATTTACTTATAAGCTTAGCTGTTTTGTACTTAGATATTAGAATGTTAACATACTAATGAAGGCTTAAGTGAGGGTAGGGGAATCGAAAATAGAAGTTAATAATGTAAGCATTGCTTTGAATTTGCAGATGTGATTCTTGGGTGCTCAGACGCAGGAAACGTGATCTGGTTGCTTTACATTAAAAAAAGAAAGACCTGTTAAAGATGTACAAGACATATAAAACTTGTTTTGATCATCGTATGACCAGAAATCCAAAGCTCTTCAGCCAAGGGCGATTAAAACTGTGATCCAGTACATTTTATGACATTTTATAGATTTATCTCCAAAGTAATTTATTGTGAGGCTAAATTACTGTTAATGGTTTCAGGTTGAAACCTGGTACTGTTCCATCTCGGAATTTGTCTTAAAGCAGTAGCACACTGGAACCACGAAGGAGGGCTAGCCCACGTAAGAGGATGAGAGTAGACATTGTTAATGACAGCAGAATTAATGGGGATGATCTCCCAGAAAATGAGATTGGACAGATATTGAATGCTACTCGTAGTGAACCTAGTGCAGAAGAACAGATTAAGGTTTTAAGAACAAAGTTCAGTGATTTCCTACAAGTTAAAGTTAAATTTCAAGCAAGTGATTGGGTATTTTCTAAGTAAAGATGTAACGTCGGGCGAAATTTTGATATACATTGTTTTAGATGGAGTAATCAGACAATGGCAGTCGGATTCATCCCAAAAGTTGTGTGTTATCAGGGATCAAATAACCCAAAAAATGGGGTCATTGCTGGGTATACATGAGCAGTGCCCATTCATTCAAGCAAATTATAATGTGTACTTTTTACGTGGTATTCCATATCTGCTTAAGCCACTACGGAATACTTTTAAGAAACATATTGCCACTGATGATGGTTCATGGACACATATAGTTGGTTTCTACAATCAAGATAAAGTTAGAGTACCTAGGTTAGTGCCTCTGCTGAAACGGAAATGTGCAGAACTGCCACCGTTCTCCCTATGCGTGTTTGTCTAGCATCTTATGTATGTATTTAGCCATCATGTCAGCAATGGAATCATGACAAGTTGAGAAATGCTGTGTTGTTAGACGCTCTAACTACGGCCTCCTCCTGGTTTAGATAAGATTGACATGGTCTTTGACATTTTAAATTCAGGTAAAAATCATAATGCCAGTGAACTTTCTTGTGGATTCATTGATCAGCGAAAGCAAATGGATTACCCACTTTCTATGAGGGATTATTTTTCCAGTATGAGAGTCCGTTACAAACGAAATATTCAGACACATTGTGTTAGGGGTTGGATTGGGAATATTTCATCCCTGCAAATGCTTTGGAACGATCTAAAAATAGAAGCAATTTGGGGTTGAATATCTCTTAACTAGGAGATTAACACAAGATTGTTTGGAGACATTTTTATTCAGTAATGAGATGTAAAGGTGGGAATAATGTGACTCCTTATTGTTCTGGTTTTAAGTGTACAATAAGGTTAGTAATGCTTAATCAGTTATTAGATCCACCTTAAGAGAATAATTGTGCTCTTGAGTGCATGTAAATTCTGCTAATGAGATCAGAGTATAAATACACGTACTGTAAGTAAGGAACAAGATGCTGTTATTGATGAAATTGGGCGGTGTTCAAGTGCACACATTACAAGATGATTTACCTCATGTCGGAATGCAAGTGAAGATGAGATGAGTAGTGTTTGTAATACATATGTTTTGTTTAAGGAGCATGGAGATTATAATACAAGATTTCCTAATGCAAATGCCATGCGTATGTATAAATTAGTTGCCCATTCATTTAACTCTAAATTCTTACAATATTTGTCTCACAGCAGAAAGCAAGTGAAGGAAAAACTTAAGCAGTGTATATAATTATGGATGTGTGTAATAAATGTATCAATATATTTATTGACAAGCGTCTCAATGTGTTGATAAAATGTTTCTTACAACAATAAAATGAAAAGAAATATGTTAGCCCTAATGCTAAAGGCCCCCCCAAAGCATGCATGAATAGGGATTTATTAACGTATTTTTACTTTCTCTACTACGTATAGTAAGTAGGGGAAGTATTGCATTCCACCCAAAAATTCGATACCGAGATTTCACCGGAAATACATGTTTTGAGACCTCCTGAATCCAAAAAAAGCATTTTTGGAAACATGTCCGTGTGTGTGTCTGTGTGTGTGTGTGTCTGTGAACAGCATAACTCAAAAACAAACAGTCGGATAAACGCCAAACTTGGTATTTAGGTTCAGTATCTTCCAGAGATGCGACACGAAGGTTTTCAAGAAAATCCCCCCACCCCAGACTACCCTTTACATGGAACATTTTTCGAATATTTTAATTTTCTCAAAAACGGCTCTAACGATTTTGATTAAAATATCATATGTTTAAGATAATGTCATGAGAAATGAAATGTATATCTCGAATTTTCTGGGAATGTGTCCAAAAGTATTCTTCATTGTGAACGACTTTTGCATAACTGGTAAACCATCAGAGATAGACAAAATTTTACTACACAAAAAATGTAGATCTCGTTACAATACACAACTTATGTCATATACATTTCTTTTGTTGTGTGAACCGTTTTCGAGATATTGCTTGTTATTCCCTTAAATTTTCCAATACTTATACTTTTTCTCAAATTCGTTATTCATTTTTTTATGTCCTGGACTTGCAAAGAGAATAGAATGCGCCGCATAGCAACCAGCGTTAAAATATTTGACCATCGCTTAAACGCTACCATATTTCCGTTGCATCTACAAGAAAATTACCAATAAGGTTGATATCTCGATATCTCGATTAACATGAAGCATGTGGAGAATAGGCGTTTGTAAAATTAGATTGTACAAGAGTAGATAAAGTCATGTGAGTGTAACACATCAGATTTTTTTACTTTCTCTACTACGTATAGTAAGTAGGGGAAGTATTGCATTCCACCCAAAAATTCGATACCGAGATTTCACCGGAAATACATGTTTTGAGACCTCCTGAATCCAAAAAAAGCATTTTTGGAAACATGTCCGTGTGTGTGTCTGTGTGTGTCTGTCTGTGTGTGTGTGTGTGTGTGTGTGTGTGTGTGTGTGTGTGTCTGTGTCTGTGAACAGCATAACTCAAAAACGAACAGTCGGATACGCACCAAACTTGGTATTTAGGTTCAGTATCTTCCAGAGATGCGACACGAAGGTTTTCAAGAAAATCCCCCCACCCCAGACTACCCTTTACATGGAACATTTTTCGAAAATTTTAATTTTCTCAAAAATGGCTCTAACGATTTTGATGAAAATATCATATGTTTAAGATAATGTCATGAGAAATGAAATGTATATCTCCAATTTTCTGGGAATGTCTCCAAAAGTATTCTTCATTGTGAACGACTTTTGCATAACTGGTAAACCATAAGAGATAGACAAAATTTTACTACACAAAAAATGTAGATCGCGTGAAAATACACAACTTATGTCATATACATTTCTTTTGTTGAGTGAACCGTTTTCGAGATATTGCTTGTTATTTCCTTAAATTTTCCAATACTTATACTTTTTCTCAAATTCGTTATTCATTTTTTTTATGTCCTGGACATGCAAAGAGAATGGAATGCGCCACATAGCAACCAGCGTTAAAATATTTGACTATCGCTTAAAACCTACCACATTCCCCTTGCATCTACATGAATATTACCAATAAGATTGACATCTCGATATCTCGATTAACATGAATCATATGGATAATAGACGTTTGTAAAATTAGATTGTACAAGAGTAGAGAAAGTCATGTGAGTGTAACACATCAGATTTTTTTTATTTTAGAAGTAACAGATACATGTTAGCCATAATTCTAAAGTCAAAGAAATATCCATGTATGAGTAGAGATGCATTCATTTATTTTGCGAAAGAACCAAATGAAACGTGTTAGCCGCAATTCTGGAGCAAAAATCCATACACGAATTGAGTTTTTATTTTATTATGATAGAATCCTTTGCATATATAGGTATTTCCTAATATATTCAAATGTAATTAATTGCGAATAGATTTACCATTGCTATGTTAATAGATTAATATATACTTGATCCTACTTTAATGAAAAGGTAATAAGAATGGTTTACGCATAGGTCTGTTCTTATTGGAAATTAAAGAATGTGCAAACAGTAAGGATACCTATTTTATTAGTTTGTTAATAATTAAGCTTCATAATATTCTGTTGCGTGAAGGAGTTAATCATAAAGATATTGGATTAATAATAATCCGATTAAGGTTCTTAATCAATTAATTGATAAATTTAAAAGGTTGGATGAAGGGTCGAAAACTGAAAATAAGTTATCATTTTCAACCTACAGTTTTTGTTAATATTGTATTGATTTTGTGCCACTCTAAATACTCCAATTTTGAATTCGCGCTTCTTCTCCAGGTCTGGCCGCTAAGAACGCTGTATACAAAATGTATACGTACTCAAGAAACACATGAATCTAGAGAAGATGGCTGTCCTCCCCACCATTGGTTTTCTGTTACATAACCGTATAACAACCCTTGTTTTCTATGCTATGATATTTCAGTGAAAAGTAAAAGCCTTCATCGTAATTATGCAGTGAACATGTTCGTATTTTGGTATATAGACTTAATAAATTCTTTCAGTTCTTTAAGAATTTAAATTAGGAGCCTATGTCCAGGAGGAAGAACAGTGTTTTTCAATGGCGAGAGAATTATCAAAATCAGCTTAGTGGTTTTCGAGATTACCACAAACACAATCTTTCTCTCTTTATAGAATTAAAATTACGAGACTATTTTTTTTTTCTGTTTTGTGAAAGAAAGAGCCCCGACTAGCAAAAATATCTAAGATGTGTTTTAGCACCGGCCCCAATGAGAAACGGCCGCTTCCATATTTCAGAAGCCTTGTATATATTCTAAACCAGAAAATATGTATTTTCGGCGAAATCTCAGTATCGAAATTTTGGGTGGAATGCAATATGTTCTCTACCTATTATGTTGTGGTAGAGAATATAAAAAACGAATGACTTTCGATTTGAAAAAAGTATACGTATTTGAAAATTCAAACAAAGAATATCTCGGAAATGGTTAACCTGAAAAAAAATTGACAAACTGTGCGCTTTAACGAGATAGGATGTTGTCAGTCTCTTACAGTTTAGCAGTTATGCAAAAGTAATTCCAAATAAAGAGTTCTTCACATAATATTACGAGAAAATTCAAAATATATTGCTCATTTGTCATATAAATATGTTAAAATTGTTGGAGCCATTTTGGAAAAATCAAATCGTTCGAAAAAGTTTTCATCTAATAGTTTGGGGTTGCGAGATTTTCGCATGCTTGGAAGATACTGAGCCTAAATACATACCAAGTTTGGTATTTAACCCACTTTTCGTTTTTGGGTTTTTCCTGCTTACACGGGCCTTTTTCTAAAAATACTTTTTTGGGTTCAGGGGCATTTTCGGTGAAATCTCAGTATCGAATTTTTGAGTGGAATACGATATTTCCTCTATTTACTGTATGTAGCAGAGAAAGTAAAACAATTTTAACTCCCAGCTTCCCCAACACACACACACACACACACACACACACACACACACACACATATATTCATATTACAACTTTCATGAATTATTATTTGTTTCTTTTTGTGTATTTATGTTAGTAAGCATTTATTTTTAGGACATGACGCTAATCCTAATTTTGTCACATTGAAAGTTGTAGAAATAACATATTTTTAATCTTTAATTTCATATACTAAGCTTCTGGCTCAATTATAAGTAGGCATTGCTTAAGTTGCGTCTTGTTTAAGTTTTAATTTCATATACCAACAAATTTACTGGCTAAAATCGAAGTATTACTATACATATGTTCTGTGCACCTCAGAAACTAAAACGTGCAAGAGTGTTGTCCGGTGTTGTCTATTGTCACACTGAAAAACTGTTTGGAGAGAAATGCGCGCAAGTACGGCAGGTACCGGTGCTGTCCGTAGTCTTGTCAAGGCTTTACTCATTTAAAAGTAAGGTGGGTTACAGGCCCCTGAAGTTTCAAATTTACTCTAAAACACAATTCTAAGGTAATATTACTAATCCTTTTCACTTGTAACTCTTTTAATAGTATGTAACAGAGTTCAACGTATAGTACTTTTAATTTAAAATTTAGTCAGTTTATGTTCTTGGTATAAAGTCATGTTGTAAACTTTGTAACAATATAATTGTGATACAAATATCTTACTATGAATTTGGTTTTAATAAAGACAATATATTCATACTTGTCAGGTACATACAAGAACCCTACTCTACCCAACAACACGGCTATGCATTCATCCCCGCGGCTGTATGAATTTGCCGTACTCTTACCTATGTATGTTGGCGAATCTGTTAAACGCCGCGAAAAACACGTGAAACTGAAAAAGGAAAATGGATATTAAGGTTAGAAAGCGTGGTTAAAACAACCAATAGCACGTTAAATTCGAAATATAACTGGTGAAACAAAACAATTAAAATTGTTAAATTCTTTAAATAGCGTGCAGACAACACGAAGCTATTGGAAAAGGATGGACAGTGTTCGTAAGGTGACTAAATATATGTGGCGTCCTGGTTGTATTGGTGCTGCTTACAGGATGTTCAGTTTCAAATATCTGTATTGACATTTGAAAGTAAGGAATAAACGAGAGGGGCTTAATGCATATCAGTCCCACATAATTTTTAAATGTATGTAGCTATGTAATAGGGCACCAGAATTAATTAGGTGTGGAATACTTGCTGATGAGTACCACCGGGGTGCTTGGCGATTCTTCACCCAGCATAATTATACTGGATAGGTCTTCCAGCCTTTTTCAGGGCTTGCTCTTGTTGTGATCCTGATCCTCGTCAACCCATTCTTTTTTCTTTTTTTTTTTTTCAACTTTTTAAATATTTTTTTATAAGTGTAAAACAAAAGTGAAATGTAGCATGAATAATGAGATTTTATTCCGACCTATTTGGGAAATGGCGCTGCAGAGTAACAACAGAAAAAAAATTGTAGAAATGTTGATGGACGCCAAGGAAGAGGACATTCTTCGCTTGTATGAAAAGCTTAGGTGTGAGGTGGATGAGGACACGACACCAGAAAAAACAATAGAGGTAAGTTTCACTATTACTGATGGTTTTCATATAAGTAAGTGTAATTCATATAAGTAATTATCTGAATAGTCACATTTTTAAAATGTACAATAATGCTAATAAGCAACACCCAAAAATTGCACTGCTAATGAATGAGATTTTAGCAGAAAAAGTGGGGAGGGGATACTGATAGGTAAGGGATGAATTTTTCAAATCTGATTCAACCTTGTGCACATAGACATTTTGAAAGAACAATTAAAATATGCGTTTCTTTAGTGAAGCCATGTCTTACGGCTAATACCTTAATATGAAACAGTACATTACAGAAATAATATGAATATGATGGCATATATATGCCTCATATGGCATTTCATTTTTCATTTATTCAACTTTGATTGCTTTAAACAGTTATTCCAGTGAAATATATAGCCTTAAACTCTTTAAAAATTAAGAACGACCTATAACCTGCTCTGCTAAAGTGAAACCTTTCCCAATTAATAAATGTGCTTTTTTGCATTACTTTGGTCTTCACAGAAAACGTTAACAAAAGTAACGGTTAAGCAGCCCTTCTTATATAGCCGTTTACGATAAATTGCCTTTCTTGGGCTCTCATTAGCCACAGAAGTGATGTCTTATATGGCCAATAGATATCACTTTATGTCCTACAGATGTCACTGTATGTCATTCTCTAGCTCTTAACGTAATGCTGGCAAGATATGAATAACTAATGCTGTCAAAGCTGGTAGGATACTCAGTCTCAAGGCATAGCCGAGGGATTGAGGGCCCTCAACCTCAAAGCGTAGCCCAGGGATGTGTTTTAGAAGAAGAGGAGTGCCACAACTGCAAAGCGATGATAGGGCGTAGCCGAGGGATCTGCGCTTCTAAAACTTGAATGATTCACGTTTGCAGAAATTCCTTACTTCGCGGATTTCATTTGTTTAGGTTGGCACTTCCCATTCAGCATCTGTTTTAGCGGGAAGATGGCTAAATTTGTTGTGTTCATATCGCAATTTTCCTATAAAAGTAAAACACCTAAAACGGGAGGGTAAGTGGGCACCAGGTATTGGCAAGATCACATCTACTTCTACAAGGTAATTCATTCCATTATTTCTTACTTCCTTCAGCATTTTCTAGGTGGGCTCAAGACAGGCAATTTAGCCATCATTTTTGGCGACTTTTGGAAAGAATTGCTGCCAATGTGAAACATTGAGTTTTAGATGCGCAGATTCCTTGGGTACGCTTTGAAGCTGAGGGCCCTCAATCCCTCAGCTACGCCTTGAGGCTGAGGGATCTCAATTGTGTTTTCAGTTATGTTGGGATTTCAAATGTTGGCTTTGAAGACCAACGTAATGCAAGTTACCGATGTTTTCAATGAAGACCAAAGTAAAGCAGAATTTCCAATAAATGTACCACTCTTTAAGAACTTATTTAATGCTGTAACCAGCGATTTACTGTTGTGAAAAATAATTGGTACTCTTTGTAGACATTATGCCATGATGGTAATCATTCTGCTGGCTAGGGGTAACATTCCAAACATTTCAGTTCACCATTGTAATGCTGCTGCCACCCTCATCACCATCACTCCTTATAAATTTCACAGGTTGTGTGTAGAGACCCCCCAAAGAAAAGGCAACTTTGGAGGGTTGCGCTATGAAAAAGTTTGGAAAAATTTGTTGGTGAAATAGCAACTGATTCATTATTTTTGCAGATTAACCTCTAAAGTCTAGAGACCACTGAAACTGTGTTGGTATTTTGACATAAAAATCTACTCTCGATTAGGAACTGCAGAACCAGAAAAGCAATCTGCGACATGTATGGTAATACGTTGCATACTTTGCAGTTTTGCAATTTAGAAATTCTTACTTATGATAGTAGTGATTAAAGGTGTCGGCTTAGGGGAGGCAAGTCATCCTCCATGGATTAGTGGTACCGTGCTAGCCTCTAGTTTCCAAGGTTGCACGTTCAAACCCGGCGGAGGGCGATGGATTTTTTCAGGCGTAAAAGTAATTAGCATGGTTTCCTTTGGAAGGGAAGTAAAGCCGGTGGTCCCGTGTCGTAGATTTACGGCACGTAAAAGAACCTCAAGCCTGATAAAGAGGCCTCTGAGCAAAATTACCGGTCTTTCATGCCCGATATAGAATGGGACGCTAAGGACCATAGTAGCTAAAGAGCGTCCATAAATAAAACTCAATTTTCAATTTAGAAGAGTCGCACTTTCTGCCCCCACTAACTTACAAAGCCAGGGACATCATTCCCCCAACAATTTTACTGAAGGGGCCTGGCCTCCCTTCAAAAAATTCCAAGGTAGATTTTTCATTAAACTAAGAAGAAAGAAAGAAAGAAACTGTTTAAATAGACTGAATGGAACTGAAAAAGGTTACCTTTATATTTTCAAATGCAGGTCATGATGACTCAACCTAGGTTTCAGTTAACATGAAATCGAAATTGGAACACACAAATACTGTATTGTTCTTGTGTTGACACATCCATAGTTTCATCCCCTATTATAGAAAGATATTTTACAGCTTTAATATCTGTGATCAGCTTTTGAAGTAACATGTCATTTAGACATGAAGTATTAATAGCCTTGGATAAAAAGGAACTACCATTAGGAATATTTTGTGACTTAGCTAAGGCATTTGACAGCATAGGTCATAACCTCTTGCAAAAGTTAAAAGTTTATGGCTTCAGTGATATCATTATAAAATGGTTCAGATCTTCCTTAACAAATAGGATCCAGAAAACCAGAATCAATGTTTGTGATTCAGAACCAGGTATTATTACTAGAGGTGTTATACTTGGTCCTTTGTTATTTTTAATATTTATAAACGATCTCCCTTCATACTATCTTAGCGAAGATTCAATAGCTGTGCTTTTTGCAGATGTTACCAGTGTACTTATATCTGAAAAGTCACATCAACAATTAAGAAATTCTGTAAATAAAGTGTTCGAACAGCTCAACTTTTGGTTTGAAGCTAATAAGCTTTAATTAAACTATGATAAAACCAATTTTATTCAATTTCAAACGAAGCATAAATGAGTGAATTAACAACCAGGTACAACAATTACACCATAAATAAGGATCTGATACAAAATTTCTTGGGCTTCAAATAGATGGAGAGCTCAACTGGAGAAAACAAATAAAAATCATGCTGCCGAAACTCAGCTCAACTTGCTTTGCCTTAAGAAACTTAAAAAATTTGCTCTACCAAAATGCCTTAAGAACAGCATATTTTGCCTACTTTCAGTCCCTGTTGCGATATGGAATAATGTTCTGGGGTAATTCGGCACATAGCAAGCAAGTATTTATATTACAAATAAAGGTCATGCGTATTATCTGTGGTGTTGGGCCGCATCATTCCTGTAGACCCTTGTTCAAAACCCCAAAAATTCTTACTTGCATTGGTGAATACGTATATTCTCTCTTGAGCTACCTTACAGATAATTATGATAACTTCACAATGAACCCTGCTGTGCATGACCACAATACAAGGCATGCAGGCGATTTGCATAGACCAGCAAATAGCTTAAATTTGTTCCAAGAAGGATGTTACTATTCTGCAATAACAATTTACAATAACCTTCCATGCTACTTAAAACTATTAGGCAAGCCTAATCCCAGGAGGAGGAGGAATGGTGATGGTTTGCAAATTTTCAATTCTTAAATAATGCATGGTGTGGAGAGGGAGAAATGTTCTTGGTGTTGGGTATGTTTATTAGTTAAACAGGTTCTGGGTGCTGGGTATGTTATTATTTAAGAAGTTCTTGGTGCTGGGTATGTTTATTAGTTATGCTGCATATTTCATAATTGTATGACGTGTTTAATGTCCCTGAGCGTTGCTCACAGTGGGACCAAATGAACAAACAGAACTGATAGCAATTAATTTTGTATATCATGAGAAATCCACTAATAGGAATCTTGTTGCCTCATTTTTCAAGTTCAGTACTATCCTCGCATATAATTAGTTAGCAAGCTTTTAACATTACTTTTGTAATTTGTGTGGCCATGGATTGAAATTGCGATTTTCTTTCTTTTCTTTTTATGTGTGTGTGTGCGTGCATATTATTTTAAGTGTTTAATGCATTGGTTTCACTGTGAGTTGCTGCAGCCTGATGGGCTACACTTGCCTCATACTCATTCACTTAAGTAACTTCTATCTCGCAAATTGTTTGCTCAAATGTTGGTTGTACTTCAGAATGAATTCCATGAATTATAATGGCTGCAAAATGCCCACTACCACCAAACTAAACTAATAAGGTAAGGTGAATATGGAAGTATGTCTTAATGTACTATAAGGATGATGAAGGCAGTTGTGGTTTTGTATTTTTGAATTCCTTTTAGTTGTCATAAAATGAAAACAAAAAAAAGCAAAGGCAGATTATGAATCACTGATATGGAAGAGCTGGGGTAGCATTACTTTATTAAGAGGTAAATGCCTTTGTGCGTCATTGTATATTATGATGTTCAAAAAATTATGTAATAGCTTTTATAACACTAGTGCTATAAGGGTTAAATAGTAATGATAATTCATAGGATACAAGGTAGCCATAAAGCCCAAACCAGATGTGATCAATATTTGGTATCATTATGTATAATAATAATAATAATAATAATAATAATAATAATAATAATAATAATAATAATAATAATAATAATAACAATAACTATATATATAGTGCTAGCAGTACATTGTTAGTCGTATTCAACCAGAGAAGAGTAGTCTTCATTATCATTCTTTTCTTTAGGCATTCAGTATTTATTTCTGCCATAATCTCACAGATTATATATATGTTAAGCAGTTAACTATTTCTTTGTTGTAGCATAAATTCTGAAAAGGAGTACTTATGACATAAAAACAAATGATTGCTGCAGCTGCAATCACAATCCTTATGTGGCAAGACCTGTACTACTGTTTTTGTAGCTGTAAATTTTTCATAATTGCTTATCACTGTAGGCTCTAGTGGCAGATAGCAGGCATTACTAGAAAGTTGACTGATTATAGCAAAAACGTGTTAGAAGTCCCAATGAGTAGAGTTATGTTACCAAAGCAAATTTAATTTGCAATCATCAATAGTAGGTCACAAATTCCTGGCACGTGTTGTTTCTACTAACAATTCTGTAATGGCCCTCCTTCATAGTGTGGGGTTAGTGTGTCTGCCTCACATTCAAGAGGTTACAAATTCAAATCACGGTTTAGGTGAGTTATCTGTGCAAGGAGTTTTCTGAGTTTTCCCATACTCTCTGGAGGTAAATGCTGGGTAGCTTTAAGCTGTATGGATCAGGTTTCATTTGAGCATAATTTCACCCATTTCATTCATTCATTCATTCATTCATTATCTGATGTGACCTACCCAGTATTAGGACAAAAAAAAGCAGTATCTGTGGGGGTAAACAGCATGAATACTTTCTAGTTTTACTAACTGTTCCTGTTGCTGTGATCCCTAGCATACTCATTGGCCTTGTCATTAATAATCAAACCGATAAACATTATCACCATTATTTTTCAAGGAGCCAATTTGGTTGGAAATCATTGCTGCACAGGTCCAGTGCAGCCAGGCATTATTAGTTTTTTGTGACAGGGTTCCTGCTGAGACCACTCTGCTAGTCCAAACAAAACCTGTCCCAGGCCTCAAGACTGATCGACAAACAATTGTCTCTGCCACAAGGAAAATTTTAAATATATAAGAAAGATAGAACTTATAATATTCCAAAGCCGTATACACAAACTAAATGCACCACCATCCTTCTTAGTTATGTGTACTGGAACAAAATTAAGCTTCTAGAACTCTTATTTCACAGTTTTGTTACAAAGTTCAGAGATAGATTCTTGGCGCAAATGTACGTGAGCCACTATCCAGATTTCTTGGGAGTTTGGTTTTACACATTGAACTCTGTCTTCCAGTTCCCACAACATGTGACATATTATTTTAGTTGTAGCATCTCAGGATTTGGTATAAAGATGCTTCATATCTTATTAAGTATGAATGCTTAATGAGTTGAATTAACTCTCTCTTGCTTCACTTACATAGTACTCTCCCGAGCATGTCTCACAGGCTGTCAGCTGGAATGGACAATGCAAGTAATAGCCTTTGAAGAAGTTTTAGCGAATACTTACTTCGTAAACAGAGCTAGTGAAATGTTTATTTGATTCATTAAGGAATAAATAATAATTGCAACAGCTTTTCTGTGTGAAAGTTCTGATTTATGTATCACATTTGTAAACTAAAGTGTACAGAGATATCCAACAGAGCTGCCTAATGTCACAATCAACTCTTCATTTAATCACATTACTTCACATTGTGTTTGCAATCCTAGTGAAGAATACTTTCTTTGCTTGTAAGTTAAGTTGTTAAGGCTTTTGAACTGTGCATGTACAAATTCTTTTTTTGCCTCTTGACTGAAGAGTTTTGGTTTAACACCAAATATTCTTTTTGATTTCAGGAACTGAAGTCACTCAAGATTTGTGTAGTGAATGTTCCTGAGTCTCATTTGATTGAAACTAGGCTTGCACACCCTCCTACAAACCATCAGAAAGAAGCTCTAGAAGAACTTGGTGTAATATTAGGCAACCAAAAGTTCACTGCACAGGAAGACAAAATTATAAAACGGAACTGGAAAAGATTTAAAAGGGTAATTAATATGTTCTTGATTTGAAGAAGCAGAGAAGCCAGAAGTTTTTCTGTAGGTAGCATATAGTTTGTAGTGCACCTTGGCATAATGGGTTGGAGCATGGTTTTCCAGTTCTCAGCTAGGGAATGTACTTGGGTTTGAATCCACCCAAGGAGGTGTGAATGAGTCTATGTGTAGGACTAGTACCCAGTCTAAATTGTGGTGAAAAGAGACTTAAAAGCCTGGGATATTATCAATGTATTAATTTACACATCTTAGCCTCTGAAGTAAAGAATAATGCCTATCAGTATATAAACATGTTTTCCCAAAAGGAAGTAAGGAGAATTCCAAACGACACATGGGAAATGAAGGCAAGCATGGCATGAATTGAATTGGATCAAATAAGTAACACTTAATTAGCAGTACTCTGAAGTATCAATTTGGATACAAAACCTTTTCCATTATCTCCTTTTATAAATAATTCATTCATTCAACATTTTTGCTCTAAAACATATTGGTTAATATTTTTGTTTCACTCTGCTTCTGCAACAAAATACTTTTGATCAGAATGGGTGGTTAACTTGCTGGTGGTAGAACTTGGCAGGTAGTGTGTGAAAGAAATAGAATGTAAACATTTTTACAATCATTTATACTTAACTTTTGCTCATTTTTATGATTATGAAAATACTCCACATGTCTTAGCATTTTTCTTGTTAAGAAGCGCATTTTTCATACATTCATTAAAAGTGTAACTTGATCTAAATTGTAAATGGTTGAGCCTTGGAGAACCTGAAATGTTTAATTAGAGCTAATGTTCTGGTTAGCTGCTAACTGAGAGTTGTCAAAATTTTTGTGTTACAACCTTTGGTTAATAACTAACTGGAGTTATTCTTAGCAATGAAGTAACTGCCACCTTGGGTAGCAGTTATAGAGTTAACCATACAAAAATATATCTTTAGCCTCAGTTAATAGTCGATAGTGATTCCAAGACGAAATATTGGATCAGTATTTATATAACAGGAGGAAAACCAAAATAATTAGACTTCAAAAGAATCATTTCCATGAAAGACAAAGAGGAATATCAAAGGTATTATAAAATTGTCTAAAGTTGCACTGGTTGCTTTATTTTCTGTTGCATTTCTGCTGTGTAATATCTGCAACGTAGGCATAGTGTGCTTATCATTTTATTTTTTAACATACATGGCAGTAATATTTGGTTAAATATAATGCAACTTATATTAATTCAATATTTGTAAAAGCGTCTAACTATTTTGCAGATTACTTTTAGAATGTATATCAACAGTAAAACTTTATTTAACCATAAAATCCATATAAGTTAATACTCAGAAATCATCCAGTATATTTTCATACTAATCTACATTAGTATATTAATGGCAATATCCTATGTAACATAGCCTTTCCATTTTTTTGTTTCTTTGTGGGGATTTTTCTTCTAAACATAAGCATTTATAACTTTATAAGATTAGCATTTTCACACTAACTTATATAGAGTGTATAATTTAATATTCTGAAATGTTTTAATGTGGCAAAACCCTAAATTATTCCTTTCGTAGTAATGCTGAGAATGAAGTGCTGAAACATTATTTATATAATAGAAATAAGATCTCTGAAAAATAAATTTGAAAAGACAAATGAGGCGGTTGTAAAATTAGTAGGTTAACAAAAACTGCATTATGATATTATTTTCTTCCTTACTTAAGCTCTACAATAATTTCTAACCACATCACAACCTGATGACCTCTCTCTGATTGTATGGTGTTTTTTTAACTCAACACAGTTGCTGATAATGTTTCTTAAGTGCAATCTGCACAAACTTCAGTCAGCAGAGTAAGCCTTATGGAGTAACCTTAAAACATCTGGCAGAAATAAGTATGATACTTGTACATATACCATTTCGTTCTTTCTTACTCGATTTCAAATATTTTAACAGTAACATTAGTAAAATAGATTTTAGTATAGTTAGAATCAATACAGACTCCACCCTTCTCTGGTACAGTGAAAACTTATCAACATGCTTCTATATATGCCAAATCTATTTTCCCATTAACCTATATAAACTATATATATATTGAGAGTGAAACCCCCACATAACCTAATACTCCAAAATGCCCTAATCTTTTTTAAACTATGCTGCATGCATAGCTATCCTATTTTACACTACATCCAAGAACTTTTGGTTTAAATCATATCTACTTTAAAATTGAATACATTGTCATGGTCTTCATGTACATAAGAATTAGCTGCTATTCTGATTTGTTTTATATCGATGCAGAAAACACTTCTGATTTGTTTTAATCAATGCAGAATAAACAGTCTGTTGATCTGGTTTCTTTGTCATGGCAACAGACAAGAAATCAGGAACAAAGAAAATTTTATACACTTTGCTTAAATAATTGAACAAGTACAGACATATTAGTATAACTCATCTTAGCACATCTAAAAACCTGAAGTCCGCACATAAGGATTGAGTGAATAATTGTGAATATTTGTTTTATAAATCAAAATGTTGATTTATATTCAAAAAGAACATAAATAATAAAATTTGACATTGGAATTTACTTAAATTATTTCCCTGTCTTGATACAATAATCTGAGATAAGATTTATAGCTAAACTGTTATGCCAGAGCACAGTTATAATATATTCAATTAATACTTTGTCACACCAACTTCATAATTCCACCTCAAATGGCTTTCATTGTGTGGCTTCTCAATACCACCTCATTTGTATAATTTTGTATTTTATTAATATAAAAACTTCATGAGGCTGAATAATATAACTACTACTGGACTTTCTCCTTCTAGGAATATGGGTATACAAACCCTAAACTATTCATGCAGCCCTTCCTGAGGAATTCAGAAAGAATACACTTTGTGCAGTATCTAGGGAAAGGTCTTCCGGAACGCACACTCTATAGTATCTTTGGAAGGTTTCAGAGATTATACTCTGTAGTAAATGATGGACCGTAAGTAAATTTTACTGTTCTATGTATGTTTTTCCTTTAGTATTCAAGTTCCCTAGCATGTGACTTCAGTTTCCAACAACTAGTAGTCATGTGTAAGTGCTAATGGTACTATTCCATATCTCTGTGTAATGTATTGGAAAGTATGTGCAACACTGACAATATTTACTACTCTTGGATGTCCAAGTACATGCCAGTTGCAGTGCATTATGGATGATGTCCTACCACACATAAGGTTCAAGTACCATCATTGAGCTTTGGTTAAGTAAAATTAAGGAATCATAAGCCCTTTGCTGCCAAAATTATAAACTTTAATAGTAAATAACATGATTGTTAAAGTTAATAGTCAACTGGTTTAATATAATTCATTCATTAAAAAGTAATGTAATAGAAAATCTTTTGCAATTTGTTTTGCTATTGCAAATCAAAATACCAGGAGAAGGAGGAGGAGGCTTTCAATATGATTTGAATGTGGTAGTTGTTTCCATGCAACATTTTGATCCGATCCTACTTTCCAAAAGGAAAGCTTTATTTTACATTTCCCCCTTCAAAAGCAGTTTCAATTAGTTTACATTTGCTAACAATTATGATTAAGGTTGATGAAGGGATGTTTAAACTTCCACGTTATATCCACACATTTCATATTTGGATTGTGATCTACTTCGTCAAGGATTTTAAGTTTTTCACTGTTAGTTATTTGCCGCTCTTTCTTTTTCTACATTGCAAATGAAAAATTAAAATACAATCTAGTGTGTTTGGTCAACACTCAACTGTAGAAACTATCATTGCCATTTACCACGCCAAGCTAAGGCATTCTTTATCTGCCCACACAAATATACATACATGAATGTCATTGGCTGCCGGTCTCCACCCTGTGACCAAGGATTGACCAAAGTAGCGAATGAGGATGACAAACTTTGAACATGTTAAGCACCTACTCCCACTGGACCGACCAAGGATTGGCCAAAACAGTGAATGAGGACATCAAACTTTGAATGTAGTAAGCGGAACCGAGGAAAAGTACTAAACAAACATTATTTATTACATTTGGTGTATTTTGTGCTGGAACTTGTATAGTTCAACGTAATACATGGGAAAACATATGAACGAGATTCCACTGTATATGTAAATTTCAAGAGCAGTTAATAAATTTTAATATCCTGAAAGAAATATTGATTTTCAGTATAGAACTTGCAAGAATTTTTCTTATTCATACTAGTAATCTTTAGATTAAACATGAAAAGGTGAATTGGAGTTGAAAAGTTCCGCCACAGCTGGAATTCATAAGTTTCTGGAGTTCCTTGCAGACCCTTTTTCACTGAGCTTCTATAGCTTTCGTCACTGAATATGTGTCACACTCCTCTTATCTGATTCAGATATATAGGGTGCATCAAACAAATGTATACTCACTTTAAAATTGCATTAAATTACCTGTGGAACATTAATATGGTGCCTTCCTAATAGAAGTTGGTACTGATATGATTCTTATGATTAACATGTGATGTATGATAGTAAATAAAGCTGGCTATTGTATGCTTAAGATTTGATGAGCAGAAGTTCATATTAGAATGTGGTTCAAGCTTGAAAATGTTGCTGAAGTTCAACGTGTGTGAAGGCATATGTTTGCAACATGATCTCCAACACACCTGGCAATTACATGAATTTGTGATAAGTTTGATATGCATGGTACCATTTGTGATTTGCACAAGGGAATATCTGGAAGACCTTGTATAGTTTCATAGGGTTTTATGGCACCACATAGGTGAGCTGAAATAATATTGGGTTGGGGGTTGAACTCGCTACTGAAACAGATTTCTCCTGAGGGTCCTCTGCTCTGGTGGGCTTCGTTTTTCATTGTGTCAACAATGATGCTCCAAAGGTGGAAATTCCCTGTCTGGTCCTCTCTGAACTGCAGTCATATGCAGTTCAATGCTGCCCTGAGCTCATAATGGGCAACGTGCTTTAGAATTTCCCCCAGACCTATGAATTTTGGCTCTTGTGGTAGAGAACTCTTCTTCAGGGTTGCCTTGCGAAGGAATGTGTTTTCACTTTGCTGTTGGTGGTGACAGCTGGATGTAATACTGCTTAAAAATTACAGAGTAATTAATGTGGTATTTATTTACAAAATTCAAAATATTGAAGATGCACAGATATACCATTAGCACAATCAATGCCGATATACTGGGTGAGCCAAAAAACTATGAACCGCCTGCGCAGTGTTTTTTCCTGTCAGCGTCCTTGGCGCTCGTTGCCGTCTGCCGCTATCATATAAAGACGCGGATGAAACCATACAACATTTTTAAAACTACTTTTAAAGGCTTTACTTACCAATTTTATAAAAGGAAATGCTGAAACTGGCCACCATCGTCGTTCATACATTTTTGGCACACCTTTAGGAAACTATCCATCATGGTCCTTTATGCATTTGGGGGGAGAGGTAAAGTGCTGACTCTTGGGATTGAATTACAATATGGAGCTCTCAGGATCATGGTGGTGACACCCCCTTTCCCCATTTAAGAGAAACAGCATTTTAATTGCTACTCTTTTGAGAAAACATGAAAATTTTAAGAAACATTGTTACTAAAATGAATTTTTAATCATTCTATAGATAGTTTCACTATTTACCAAGAATCTGTGCTGATTGGACACATAATTGGTAAAATACACTTGATGAAAGTGAAGTCAACCTAAACACTCTTACTAGCTTCACTCGCTTATTTATATTGCAGAACATGTTCTGCAAAATAAATGAGTTGAAGCTAGTAAGAGTGTCTAGGTTGACTCCACTTTCATAAAGTTTAGTGTATTTTTTAATTGCTTCACTGTATGTGATTCCACCACTTTTTAGATACATAATTAGTAGTTCACTATTTTGTTTGTGAGCGGTGTTGCTGTATGTTTTACTGAATTCTTTTCTTTACCGTTGCTACCATTGTATCTCTAGACTCTTTAGGAAGTTGGTTCTCTTTTGCAGAATTGTACAAATCTTGGGTAAGTCTCCTGTAATGGCATAGTTGCTGAAATTTAGCTTCATCCAAGGGCTTTCTGACTGTTGCCATTTACTTGGGTTTGTTGGTTGCATTTTGTGATTTTGGATATAAGAGATTCTCAAGCAAATGGATACATGGAGCCACAGAGAGAATCAGGCCATATTTGTGTTTTCTACTGCAGCAGTTCACATTTTGATATTGTGTATTTGTTTTGTCCCATTTAGTGTGTGTTGTTATATTCTCATTTAATATTCAGAGTTTATTTAAATTGTTATAATTTTTCAGAGTTTATCTAAATTGTTATTATGTTCACAGTCTGTCTAAAGGGTTAATAATCAGGGTTCATTAAAGAATTGTGGTTAGTTTCTGTTTGAAAGTAAAAGTCTTTGTTTCTCATTCTTAAATTTGGCTGTTTACATTATGCTGAGAATGTCATGCAGTGGCGCCCGATAAAGGGGGGGCTGCAGTCCCCCCAGAGCAAATTTAATGTTATTGCCTAAATTGAATAGATTACATCGGTGTGTGTGTGTGTGTGTGTGTATATATATATATATATATATTGTAATTCATTACAACTTGTTCATATCAGGCTGCGCAGCAAGTTCATATATGAAGCCGCTTCTCCCTCAGAGGACTGCCAGTACAACTCGCTAACATGCATATTGCTTCCATTTCCCTCTCTGATAGCCCCATTACACATTTCGGCTAACCGCGCATCCCATCGTTTAGTGAACTCACTCACTGCAATGTTTGCAGTCCCAAATGCGGTGTTAAGTGCAATTTCGTGCTGGTTTTCGTGAAATCGGACTGTTTGTAAATATTTTCATGGCGATTCAAATATATTTTTGTTTCCTGACAGTAAAGTATAATCAAATGTAATTTTATATACTGGTGAAAATGGTGTGCTTGTAATAATGAGTAATTCAGTCGCGTATTTAAAGTCGCTTCATTTTGGCGCTTTAACATTGCAAGAGAAATGTGACATTAAAGTGCTTGAAGACCGATTCCTATGTGAAATATTATTCAAACTGCCACAAGCCGCCAAAAACAATATAGTAGGTGTTTTAGTCCTGAAATTTACATGAAATATGAGTGGATATGTGGCTGTGAAGTCAGCAATTCCCTTTTCTGTTTTCCTTGCCTTTTATTTGGAATTAAAGACGACACAGCCAACATTGCATGGGTTCAAAAGGGCGTTTCAGACTTGAAGAGACCATATGAAAAATGTCATAAACATGAAATGTCCAAAAACCATGTTAATAACATGCTTAATTTTGCTACACTTGGGTCAATAAATGTAAGCCAAGCCTATAAGGAATCAATAGATCGTCACAACGATCAAGTCCAAAAAAGTAGGGACACTTATAAAGATAATGAACTGTGTGAAATTTTGTGGTTATCACAAGCTACTCCTAAGAGGACATGAAGAGTCGCAAAATCAAGGGGTGGGTGTTCAGGGGGTTGATTAAATATGCAGCAGAAGTTGATTCCCTATGTAAGTGCCATCTTAACCATTCATTTTTTAAAGGAACTTCTAAGACAATACAAAATGAGTTACTTCAGTGCATTCTTGAAGTTTGTAAAGAAAACATCTTAGAAGAAATTGAAGCAGCAGACTATTTGTCTTTTATGGCTGACAAAACTACAGATATTGTTGACATGTTCCAGCTTGTAATAATCTTAAGGTATTGTAATGCCTTAGGTAGTCCTGGTGAGTGATTCTGGGGATTTTTTATTCCGAATGGGGAAAATTCCAATGCAATTGCAGAAGTTGTAATTTCTGAGCTTGGCAATATATTAAAAGATAAGAAGAAGAAGCTCATAGGCCAAAGTTTTAATGGTGCAGCGGTAATGAGTGGGGCTATCAATGGAGTGCAAGTTAAAGTTAGAGATGTGTACCCTAATGCGTACTTTGTACATTGCTTAGCACATCAATTAAATCTGATAATTCAATTCAATTCAATTTTATTGCAATTCAATATGGAGAGAGCTGCCAGGCAAAACACAAAAGGTAGGATTTTCTTTTCAAATCTTTGTGCTATATCTGCCTTCTTTTCCCGGTCTCCACAAGATCATCAGTGTTAGATACGTGTGTTAAGAAGAGAATACCCGGCGGTGGATCGAGGTGGAACTACAAATCCAGGACTGTAAATGTTGTTTACGAAATGAGGGAGGTATTGAAAGAATGTTTTTAAATTTTGTCAGAATCAGAGACTTCAAGCAGTGCGACAATAAATGAGGCATCTGCTATTTTGGGGTATCTTGAAAATAATGAGTTTTTAATTTATTCCATTTAATTATACCTCGTACTGTACAATCAACTACAGAATCGCCACATAGATGCTGCTGAAGTTCCAGTGTACATATCTATTTGCACTGCTGAAATTATAAAAGTAAGAAACACAATGGAGTCCTGTGATTTGGCAGCAGAAAACCCACCCAAAAGAAAAATTGTTTCAAACGCACAGACCAGAGCAGCAGCAGCCAAGGAAGTATGTCATGTTATACTGTCTTAATTGAATCTCCACTTCCAGTTTAGAGAACATCTTTCTATGTCTTCCCTGATACAGGAATCACAGTTTGAGCAATTTAATTCAATATTTCCAGAAAATGCGTTCAGTGAATGCGTAAAACTGTTTGCAGTGTTTCATAAGGACAACCTACATACAAAACTTTGTCATCTATTCAAGAGAAGAATTCGGGAATATTGGCGGTACTGTAAAATTGCTTCAATACTTAGAGCTAATAATCTTTATTCCACTTTTTCTGAAGTGTTAAAACTTTTGAAAATAGCCATTACTCTGCCTTTAACAAGAAGTGAATTTGAACGCTGTTTCTCTACACTGAAAAGAATTAAAACATTCCTTAGGAACACTATTGGAGAAGATAGACCAACTGCACTTGCTAGGTTTTCCATAGAAAAGGAAATGATAGAAAACATCTCGAAGTTCAACGAGAGAGTGTTTAATAAGTTTGCTACAAAGAAAGATCGTCGTATGCAATTCATCTTCAAATAACTAAGGTAAGCTAAAATTCCAATAATCAGTGCAGCCATTGGCAACATGAGCCGCCATTGGGGTCATGTGAGGTGGAACAGGTTGCTACTGAGTGCTGCATCATGCTAAATTTGTGTGCTCAGGGTTTCCCAGACCTTTGTTTGTTCCCTGTGTGTTTGTTACGAAGTTTATGCTCAGATAGTGTCAAGATTCATATATCTCATTTGTAAAATTATTGTGTTTGCAATTGTGTAATATTTACAGTCAGCGTTTGCTTTAGTTAGCTGAATTAATATATCTAAAAAACCCAGTGTTCAGATATTGAAATTAAAGGTCAGTCTTCTTGACTTGCCTGTTTTATGTACACATTTTTGGGGAGGTGGCACTCCCCTACTTTGTAGCAGGTTTTGCTATGACCTTGTTCCCAGAGTGTTTCTACAATTAAGCTCTTCCATCATAGATATGAGTAAGGCAAAGAAGTGCAAACATACATTAACGTATATCTTCATCAGCTTAGACTCACTGCTGCTCTTCCTCCTGTGACTTGTAGATGGTGTTTCCTGGTTAGATGTTGTGTGTGATGAAATCATTTTCATATGGGACTTCAAAATTTAACAAACTGTATTTACTTTCCATATAAATACATTTTCCAAATGGAGAGTTCAACTTGTGTTTGAAGGGTTTAATTGGATATAATGATTGTGGGAAGATATACATAGGGAAGAAAAAGAGGAACATGATACAAGATTTAAAGAGCATAATGTAACATAATACTGATAAATTGGCATAAAAATAACACAGTTTGTGAAATTTTGATGTCCTGCATCGCCATATGACATCACATTGGATTTATTTTTTTAAATTTATTGATCGATCAGTGCATGTGTGCACTACAGGCCATTGTTAATATTGTAATAAATGAGAACATCAGTACTGCGAAAAACAGCTTATTTATCACAAGGCACTCAATGTAACACAAACGTTACACTTGAGTCACTTTGCATACTCTCGAAATACAACACAACTGATCTGTCAAATCAAATCACAATTGAAAAGCATGACTCACAACAGACTGCGGAATTACAACTCACAATCAAACTGCACTGTCACTTCTAACAGAACTCAACTTGACTGAATTCAACACTCGATGCAACTGGACTGAACTGCTGGCAGAGTGGCAGTCCCTTATATAGACCTCACATACAAAGGACAATCTTTGAGAACAAGAACCTACAAGAACATGCCGAAATGAAGGCTCCGGGACAAGTGGCACGTAAAGGGGCTTTTTATTCCACATTCTCTATTGTTTCCGCGCACGCTATTGTTCTGATGGCCCATTGCAGGTCCTGCTCAGGTATCGGGCTGGGAGGCACTTACCGGCCGGTCACAGGTAGTGCCACGCGCATGGTACATGGCTTGCTTCTTAGGGCTGATTGTCCTGACCAGCATTATTATAGCGGGCTAGACGGTTTGGGTATACCAGCAGCATCTTCCCTCGAGGCAGCTTCTGGGTGTGATAGACTACATCGTTGGTCGTTTTTCACCACGCGGTCCTCACGATTTAAGCCTGGGGCAACTCCCCTTGTTCTGGGTAGGTGAAACAACCTCACCAGATCACTCTGCGGAGACCTTGGCTGTTGGCTTGGTGGTCATAATGTCTTCATCCAGTCGCTGGCTTTCTGATGTGTTGACGGGCCATCTTGTGCACTTTGCAATGACGGTCCACGGGTTCTTTGTCTGCCAGCCTTCAAATGCGTCCTCATAGCATCTCGCGGTACAATTACATCTTCCATTATGGTCATCCTGCGGATCCCAGGATGACTGGAGATCCGGAGCGTCACCTTATCCCGGCCGAGTTGCAGGGCCTGCTTTCCGACGTCCACCATGGCATCGTGGATCCTGAGGGCATCCAGTCCCAGTATCACATCCTCAGCCCCCCCGCGACGAACATCCATAGTCTTACGACTCTCCGTCTCAGGGTTAACTTCAACAGGGTCTCCTTCACAGGCAAGGTGTTGCCCGATGGTGTCACTATCTGATAGGGCTGATCTGGTTTCCTTGACAGCAAGCCTTCTGCCACATTAGGTCTGATTATGATCACGGCTGCACCTGTGTCCACTAGTATCCGGCACAGTTTTCCTTCCTTGGATCGAGCCGTCCGCGACGAGACTTTCATCCATTCTTCTGTCCAGGGCACACAATGTCACTTAAGTGGGTGATAATGGCGGTTCCAATGTGCCTTCGCCATGCTGGTCCTTATTCATTCCCCGCCTGCTCATTGGCTTGGTCGTAGACAGCCTTCACTAGTTGTCCTGATTGACCACATAACATCCCCAACCACACTGTGTGATGCTTGTCAATTTATCTGTAGGCAGTCCTTCATTAAGTGACCTGGCTAGCTACACCCCCAACGCACACTACTGGACGATCTTCTTTGACATCCCTGGGTTGATTCTCTATCCCCGTCATATCGGATAATCCTTATCTCCAAAGTGGGAGTAGCTGTATCTCAGCCACTAGCTGTTCCCTCCTCAGGCCTACGCTATACCATCCTTTAGCAGGCACTGCTTGCTGTTCATTTGGTGTGGACAGCCCTTTAATAGGTGTTCTGGCTGACCACATCCTCAACACACACCATTGAAGATCTTCTTCGACGTCCTTGGGTTGATCCTCTGTCCCCATTGCATTGAATGCTCCCAGTCTTCAAGGTACATGCAGCTATTACCTTGGCCGCCTCCAACCTTAATGTCGCCATTAGTGCCTCGTGGATGGTTTTTTAATTGCCAAGCGTCACTCTCTCGTATCTCGGTATTACGCACCCCATCGACAAAGCAGTAGGCAGTTTCCTGGGATACGTAACTGGGTGAATGGGTCACCAGAGCTTTGCTCACCAGTTTCGATCCAGGGTGAACTCCTGCAGTATCTCCCCTTGCTGTTGTAGCCTTGACTTGAGTTGACCACGATAGGCTGAGGCCAAGCGATGGTTCCTGAACTGATTTTCATGGGCTTCCCAGATGCCTCTGGACACCTCTGATGTTGGAATCTCATTCAGAATTTTTGTTGCCTGTCCTTGGAGGCTGGCTATTAGCTGTGTGGCTTCCTCTGCTGATCATAGGGGACAATGACAGTGGCGAATTGTCGATGGAAGACTTCACCATTGACGTTCCATCATATTTGGGTGGTTTGACACATGCAAATGTTGTGTCATGTCCAGGCATCTCGACCTTCAAGTCCTTAAGTCCATCGTGGCATTCAGTTCCTTGGCACTACCATCGACTCTTCCTTCCAGGACGTTAAGCCACTGTCATTGTGGCTGAGGTTCTTTCACTTTTCTGCCGAGCTCCTCCATGCCGGCCAGTCATTCATCAGTTTTGGTCGATAGCTCCATCTTCATCTTAGACATTTCTGTCTGCATCTTCTCCATTCCAAAATTAACTTTCTCCCAATCTTCCCCATTGCAGATTCCATTTTCTTCATTGCGAAGTTCACTGTTGTTATGTCACTTCCCATCTTGTCCATTTTCTCCATTCTGGATTCCATCTTCTTCATTTTGGCCAATAATTTTTGCAGGATTTCATGTATTGTGGCTTTTATAATCCCCGTCCTGACACCAATGTAACAAATGAGAACACCAATTACACTTTATTTATCACAAGGCACTAAACACAACAAACTTTACACTTGAGTTACATTGGCACACACTCGGAATACAATGCAACTGATTCATCGAATCAAACCACAGCTGAACTGCACGACTCACAACTGATTGCTGAGTTGCAATTCACAATCAAACTGACTGTCCACTTGCACTGTCACATCTAACAGAACTTAACTCGACTGAATTCAACACTCGACTGGACTAAATTGAACTGCTGGCAAAGTGGCAGTTCCTTATGTAGGCCTCACATGCAAAGCAGAATCTTCAAGAACAAGTACATGCTAAAACAAAAGTTCTGGAACAAGTAAGTACCATATAAAAGGACGTTTTATTCCACATCACTATTGTTCTATTGTTTTGATGGCCCATTGCAGGCCACCAGGTTTTGGGCTGGGAGGCACTTACTGGCCGGCTGCAGATAGCACTGTGTGTGCAATCGCTTTATGCATAACATTGAAATGAGGAAAACCTGATTGGGCACCCGATTGACAGTAATTAGTTCACATTATAGTAGGTCTTGTATTAAGAACTGGTCCAGTGATAGGCAATTCCTGATGTGAGTTGGGAAGCTGGAGTTTTTGCCAAGAGAGCAGTAAACAGCTCCAGGGACATTTGTTAGATTGCTATAGAATTTTTCTGCTTGTAAAGAAATTGACTGTTGGATGGTATTGATTCCAGTTTCTCTGCATAGTTGGCTATTTCTGAAAAACCACAGAGCATTGGTTGAGATTTGTAGAATCTTGTTTTGGAATGAGGATTGGTTTAATTTCAGAAGCACTGGTTGCTTTCCAAACTGGCAAGCATACATAAGAGTGGTCTTAATAGGGTGTTAGAGTAGTATGCAGTTTTGTAGTTTGAATTTGGGTAAAGCATTGGTAGTATCATTTCAGTTATCTTAAGTTTGTTATTTATGTGTGTTTTCCATGTGAGTCATCGGTCCAGGTGTACACTGAGATACTTCATGTTTCTCTTTCAGACTTCTGGGGTGTAGCTTTTGTTGCAAGTGTTATTGATGGTCGATAGTCTGGTCTGCATAATGTAAAGATCATTACTTCACATTTTTTATGGTTGTGTATGCGCCACTTGTCAAGCCATGGTGTGATTATGTTTACGGCCTCTTGAAAATGATTTCTGGCAGTATGAATATTATGATGGTTTGGATAGATAGCAATGTCATCCACATACATAGAAATTTGAACTCTAGGCATGGTAGGCATTTCAGAGGTGAATGAGTCAAATAAAATCAGACCCAGGATAGAACCTTGGGGAACACCTGTTGTGGAAGAGTAATGCTACCTATGCGAACTGAAAAGGTATGGTGTGATAAAAAAGAAGAAATTATTTTGTAGAGGTAGTCTGGTGTGCCATAAACAAACAATTTATACAGAAGACCCTGATTCCAAACCCTGTCAAATGCTTGAGTGAAGTCAAGGAGTGCAACAGTGGTGTGTTCTTTCTTTTCAAAGCCTTGTGCCACTTGCTCTGTAATCTCAAGAAATTTGACGAGTGGTCGAATGGTTGCGACGAAAACCAGATTAGCACTAAGACTTGATCTAGAAACTTTCCTAAACATTTCAGTACGATTTTTCTCAAACACTTTGAACAGGGTTGGAGCAGACTTATGGGGTGATAATTTGTGGGATTTAATGGGACTTTTCCAGGCTTATGGATAACAATAATTATTGAATGTTTCCAAGTTCTGGGGAAATAGCCAATTTGCATAAAACTGCTGATAGCGAGGCTAGAATGGCAAGTGCTTTGCGAGTAATGTTTTAATATGAAATTTGAAATGAGGTGATTTTGTTACTGGTAGTTGCTGAATTATAAAAAAGATTTCTTTAGGTGAAGTTAAGTTGGTGGGTAGTGGAACTATAGTGCATGAAACAAAAATGTTACATTTTGTGGTTAAATTCTTTGTTGATCACTGGATTTGCGCTAAAAATGGTTTGTAGAGTGTTTGTGAATAGCTCATTTTTCTCGCAGTTGGAGATGCAGCATTTTCCATCTTGTTCTAAGGGTGGAATAATTGTTGGTTCTGTTAGTACTTTTTTGGTTTCTTTCCATAAGGAAGAGTCTTCTGGTGCAATGCTGGAAAGATATTGTTGGTAAGTTGAATGCTGTTATTCATCCATTCATTTCTTCACTTTTCTTTACAAGAGAAATTAAAATAGAAAATTGCAAAATTGTTACTTTTGGATTCTAGGAAAGGAAATTCATGCAGTCATAAAGAAATCAATTATTTTGATTTTAATAGAGAATTGCTATAAAGGTAAGCAACGATTATGTATCATTTGTGATACTTAAAAGTGGATTTTTACCAGTGGCGTAGCTTGATACTGTGTTCTGGGTGTATAGATTTTAAAAATTGTACTTAGAATTTCTTAAATGATGCACAATTTCCCATGCATTAGTGTTTCATAAAATAGTGTGATTTCTCTATTATGATCAGTTATTATTATTTGTTGTTATTTTAGTAGTCATTAGCATCACTACTGATTGCAGAAATTGACTGAACATACATTTTAAACTAAACTAGATTATAAAAATATAGCATTAGGTGTAAGTTTACAAAATGCTGACAAACCATTGTATGGTTGTAAATCAAGAAAACAATGTAGGTACTCACTTAGATTTTCTTGTATATATTGCAAGCTTTTCTCTCAATGTTTTTAATATTTGATATTGTTTCAACATTCCATTCCTTTCCCCCGCCATAAAGCAAACACACGAAGCAATGCATTTTGTTATGAATGTAACTGCCAGTTAACCAATTAAATTTACTGTACCAGGACGTTTGAAATGCCCATTTTTGGTTCTTTTTCTGGAAGACAATGCCAAGGTTAGAAATTGGTCTTTTCCCTTTAGGGTTCACACTTTTTCTCATAAGATAGAGTCCAAAACTGAGTTTTTAATAAGTAATTCATTAAATCGATGGAATTGTCCATATTTGTAAAATCATAAATAAAACACGCACAATGAAAACAATACACAGGTTTATGTAAAATTAACACTTTACTGCATTGCATGGCTGCACGCACATAATGCTGCTTCACCACTAACTGAGAAATTAAATGTTTATGTTATACTGCCTTGCTCTACTCTTGTCTCCAACCCCTACTGTCCTGTTTCCAGACCTTGGAGAGAGCAGGTACACGGAGACTAAACACCTCGCTAAACGTGTTAAGTCTCTGCTGCTGCCTTTGTGCCCTTAATGCACAACAAAATATAGGCGTGTCTTCCTACAATGAGGGGTCGAAATTTAGTGGGAAAAGCTATGTAAGTCCACTCTTGATGGGACTTGCACTCGCTCAGCCATCCCAGTCTCTACTCGACTTTGCTGCCGTATCATGAGATTTTGAAGCTGCCTAAGTACGCAGCGCTACAATCTGACACTTAGCAGTAGGAGTTGGAGCACTGGGGTAAGCAGCAGAGTAGGTGATTGTATTAATTAGTTTTTCATTACTTGTTTGAGGTTGTCTTTATTTACATGTTTAAAAATTTACTTACTTTCTTGGCAATTTGTTTAGGTAGACTCAGCCTCAAAGTCTAACCTTACGCTACGCCACTGAGCTTTACCTCTTAATTGAGCATAATATAACAGGTTTTCAGTTAAGGAGTATTATATAATTCATAATTTAATATATTGTCTTATTTTAATAATTACCTATGTTAAATAGTATGCGAAAAAGACAAGTTTGGATGTGTATTGGTCGTAATGTCTTGCAAATTTTGTTGGGTGATAATAACGGAAAAACTTTGTAAATAAGACGAATGTTAAGGTTTAAAATCAACAAGATTTATAAAAAAAGATATGTTTAACTGTAAGGTACAACATTTTGCCAATTTATTAATTTTACTGTTTACATCTTAATATGATGGTCATTTTGGTTTGTATATGTCTTTGTTGTGTTTAATATATGCCAGCAAAGGCAAATTCACTCTTCGTCAGATATGTTCAGTTAACATCTAATAAGCTGCAATTAAGATATATATTCTTTGAAAACTGATGTTTATAATTTAATTAAATAAGAGTTGTTGTACATGGAATTACTGAATGAAGTTGAATAATTTGCAAATTAGGTAGGAGTAACATAATTGTTGCAATATCTGAATTTAAATGAGAGGTAAGAAAGAGTAAAATTGTTAAAATATAAAGAAATATCGTTATTGATTTAGTGATTTTTTGTTTCATTGTAGAAACAAAAAGTCAAAATGAGTCTACATATAAAAATAGGTGAAATAATTCTAGATTCTCAGCAAATATGTTTTTGCCACATATATTCACTTAAAGCTAAGTTAGCACAAACTGCTCCATATTACCATAATGGATAATTACATATTATTATTCACTTGAAACTAATTGTTACTAATTTATTAATCTTCCCTGAACATTGCTGGCTCTAAGAGGTATGAGAACTTATTGCTCAACTGATATACAACATAGCATGTCCAGTCAGGAAACATGACATTGAGTATAGGCTGATAATGGAGTGTTTCCTAATCATGTCCCAGCAAGTTCTTGTTTAAGTAGTGAAGCTAGAGTGATTATGTATTTTGAGTAATATTATATAACAAGAGACTAGAAGCAAGAAATAGCTTTGTTGCTCCATTTAGATAGAGACAGTTTGTTAACCAAAATATTTTGTTACGCTTAAGGAGGCGGTGATGGGTTTGAATACTGGCGAGCACTTAGAATAACAACTACTTCTTTCTCCAGCCCTACATGTGGTAGCTCTGTGTACTACCTAATGTTATTCATTGGTGTGAATAGAAGTATGAGGTGATATAGCATTTTTTATCATTACTTTGTTAAGAAATAATAGTTTGGTATGATTTTAAGTTTGATATGATGACTGCATGAAATTTTATTTTGAAATGCTTGTAGTTGAACTTAAAAGCTTTGCACTATTCACATCCCAGTATCTAACCTCCTAGTTTCCTTTCTTTCGTCAGGTTCACACCCCAGGAAGATTTACTGATTGCACTTCATCTTGAGTTATATAACAAACCAGATACATTCTCAATGCTGGCTAAATTGTTGAATAGAGAGCGTATTGCTGTCTTCAAGCGATTCAGTTACGTAACGAAAAATGAAGGAATTGGTGAGTGTTATATATGAAAAGCTAATATTTTCCTCTTTAGGTATAAAAGAAAAAATAATCTATTAGCAAAGAAGGAATGCAGATGAACTTGATATCCTTAGAGAAATTATTCATGATAATTTTAATGAATGAATGAATTAATAAAATTGATGAATGAATATTTTGTTTATTGAGCATTAATGAGCACATATTTTTTACTTACTTTAACACAATTTATAGTTGGTAAAGGAAGTATTACATTCCTCCCAAAAATCCAGTATCAAGATTTCCCTGCAAATATATGCTTTGAAACCCTCAGAATAAAAAAGACATTTTTAGAGAAACTGCACGAGAGAGAGAAAGAGAGAGAGGGGGGGGGACTGTGCCCATAACAAAGATATTTATTTCATATTAAACCATGAGGCTGCTGACATTACAGCAATAGGCAAGCTGACAAGAAGGAAAGGTCAGACACCCAGAGAGGAGGTAAAGAAACTAAAGTACCAGAAGCAAATGGGAGGTGTCAGTTTGTAAGATCAGGTGACATTTGTTTCCTGTAATGAGGAGTACAGCTAAGCATTACAGGTAAATACTTTTCTATCTCTTAGACATGTGCGTGTTCACAGACTTTAGCATCAATGTCGCTCATCGGCTGCTTCAAAGTGTAACACTAGGTACCAGAGTTCAGTTTGAGAGGTCAATCTTCTTCCTTGAGACTGCAAGCTAAAACATGTGCCCTATTTCCAGTGCACATTCTATCCACAGACCATAAAGAATAAAATGGAACAAAAAGATGTGTTGTATCCTACTGTAGGGGTAAAAATGGTGAAAGTGCTTGGCAACATTAAGTGTTGCGTAGCCGTTCATTTGGAGATCTGCCATGTCCAATAATCATATATAGGCCATCAAAATTGGTGATTCAATGCCTCTAGTGTCACGTGCATTAAACATTTCAGAAAAGAAATTATGTGGGATTTATATGAATTTTTGGTTGCCATGAGGGTATTTAAATATTGGGTTAATGAGCATAGATTTTACGGTGATTAATATTATTATCTTGATCATGAGTAAAGTACAGATTTTTATAATTTCAATCATTAAACATGTTTACATGTTTTTATCTTGGTAGGTCAAACCATTTTTCATTGTGATAAATTTTGATCAGTAATGTCATTCTCAGGTTGTTTGACAATGTATTGGATCAATTCCACTTTAAGTAGTATGAATAATAATCTTTGCTTGTTATTCTGGGGTAAAGAATAGTTTGCTCACATAGCATGTTATGATAATTGTATAACAAGCAAAATTTATATACACTTTAAGTAGTTTTAAGTGTGGTATACCATGGCTTATAGGACAAATTGATTAAGTATGGGATACTACATGCATATAAAAAGGCACATATGGTGGATGTTGATATGCAGTTTTGTAGAATAGGACTCAAATATGTTTCTATAAAATTCAGTTATATATTTATACTTATAATGGTAATATTGAAATGATCTCCATAATCCAACTATTTCTATTAGATCTGATCTGTTTTGTCAGAATTGATTTCAGGCATGTCAGAATTGTTATGAAAATGGAATGTGTGAATATGCACAGTAATGCTTGCGTTAATATTTTAAAATGAATGATTGATAATGCATATAAACATACTAGCTAATATAAAAAGCACTATATGCATACCTAGAAAGGATAATGCAACTACAGTGCTCTTCTTTTGCCCTCACAGTCAGCAGTTACAATTGGAACTTCACCTCTTGTGCACACTGATTTTGCCCCACTAGAAACATAATTATAAATATTTACAACTTGTTTGGAAATTTTATAATTGGGTTTTTAGTCTCCTAAATCTTGGAACACACTCTATCACTTTCACTTAACACTTCACACGTATTTAACACACGACATATGTTTTTTTTTTTTTTTTTTTTTATCTCGCCACTACTTACTGGCTCTGGTTTAATGTGTTTAGACTTTAATCTGACATTACAATTTTTTTTTTATATATAGCAAATACTGTACCCTGAATTATTTAATTACTGTTACAAAAAAAATGGTTTAATTTCTTATATTGTTAACAAAAAATTATCAATTCAAGAATTTTTTTTTTAATTATTAAACATATTTACCAAAAATATTCACCCTCTACACAAATATATTGATATCTCTTAAATCTAGACAATGTTTCACCTTTTCTGTTTGCTGTTTTTTTTTTTTTTTTATTTTAATTATTTTTACCCATTTTTGTTATTTTGTACTTTATTTTAACAATACTCTTGGAATTGTATTTACGTACTTTTACTTTAATATCATATTAAGTTTCAATCTTTACATTCTTAATTTTCAAATACTGTTATAGTTACAAAAAAAATGTTATTTTTTTCTTTTAAATATTTTTTTTTTCTTTTTTTGAGTTTATTTCTGTTTTCTCATGACATATATATTTATTTAACCCTCTTACGTTCCAATACATTTCTCTGCAAGTCATCTTTAACTATCCAGCATTTACTTTACATCTCATTGCTATTTACCCTCCTGGATCAAATTGTGTGTGGCTAAACATTACTCGTAGCCGTATCCTAACCTTCAAATTTTTGTTCATGAATATAACTTCTTGTATTCATATGAAATTTCGTCCCCTGATAACATTTGAAAACAATCTAAAGTTTCCTGAATTACACATCTTTTAACAACTGTCATTTTCAATTCTTCTACTATCTCTTTAATTTGAGAGTACTCTGACAAATCTGTACTAAACTGTACTGGACTGGAGTTTTCATTTTGAACATCTTGGTACAGTTTATTTCTTTGCATTACTGTCTCCTTCTGTATTTCTGATATCTCCCCTCTGAAATTAACTTGCGCCTGATTCACATCTACATTCATAACCTCTTTTATCTCTCTTAGCTCACTTGAAATGATACTCATTCTACTACCTAACTCTGTACATTCTACATCAACATGTTCACTTTTAGTATTAACCTCACTTTTTTTGTTACCTATTTCCCTGCTCATGTCTAGCATTTTCTTTGAAATTTCTCCTATCTCACTTACTATTATTTCCTCATTTTCATCTCTCATTTTTGGCATACTACTATCTAGCTTCATAACTTTCTTTTCAATTTCTTCTCTGCTTTGATCTACTTTTTGCTCTAATATCTCATTACTCCTACCAATATTTTCAATTGATTTCCTGTTTTGTTCTAAGCTCTTACCAATATCTTCCCTCAATTCTCTCTTATACTGATCTAGTTTTTGATCTAAACTCCTATCAATATCTTCTCTTAATTCCCTATTATTCTTTTGCATATCTTCCCTTAATTTCTCATTACTCTGAGTTAATTTTTCTAGTTTCTCATTATTCTTTTGCATATCTTCCCTGTTTTGATCTATTTTCTTTTCTAATTTCTCACCAAAATTTCTCAACATTTCCATAATTTCCATCATCATACCAGCATCAATATTAATATTTCCTGCTATTCTATTCTCACTTTCTGCACTAACATTTCCTCCCTCAAATACTACATCGTTTGAGCTATTTTCTGTAATCTGTATTGAATTACAGCTAACTGTTACATTATCTCCCTCCATAATTATTTCTTCAATATTATTAGTAGCCATTGTTTTTGTTTTCTAAAAAAAAAATTACGATACTCTGACCTTTGTGATGCTGTCTGTTGCTGTTACTTTGATGTCCAGCTTCCTGCCCCTCTCTCCTAGGTTTGTATGTCGCTTCTGCGTTGTATTAATGATGAATCTGCGTCTTCTCGATGTTTTTGTGTCCACTCATCCGCGTAGTCTGTCGTTCCTATAGTTGTTTCTGGAATCTGCGTCTTCTCGATGTTTTTGTAGTTGAATTCCCCTGTTGCCTTGTAATCTCGGAATTACGATGTCCAATCATCAGCGTAGTCTGTCATCCCTTTTGTTGTTTCTGGAATCTGCGTCTTGTAGATCAATTCACTGCTCCATTCATTCCACATCCTGGTTAATTCTGCTACTTTCCTGGTTAATTCTGCTACTTTCCTGGTTACTTTGCCCCTTTCCTGGTCACTTTGCCCCACGTTCTGGGTGCCAATTTGTAACAACATTAGTGCTTACGTAATATGTTTTTACGTAAATTATTAGAACTTGAAGATCTTATATTTTGCTGCTTTTGTTTTGTTCGGTTACATAATTTTAACTGCCCCACGTTGGGCGCCAATTTGCGAGTGGTAATTATGTTATTTTATTTAACATTATTGTAGCCCCACGTTGTGGTAGCCAATTTGTAACGGTATTACTTACAATGTTTGTGTATTTATGTTTACATCACGCGTGGAGCCATCTTGTGACGTCATTCATTTGTTCGGTTTGTAGCTCCATCTGGTGTTAGCAATTTGCAGCAGTATTAGTTTTTGTTTTAAAAAAAAATGCTAGTGATTTTATTTAATTTTGGTTCTTTGTCCTCCGGCTAGCTTTTGAGTCGAGCACGTCTCTATATACAGGTTGTGTAAACGGAAAGGAATCTTTTATCCAAATATAACACTGATGAAATTTGTTTTACACATTTATTGTCAAACACGTTAACTATCACATTTATACATTGATCTTAACACTCGCCAAACTGAAACTGTTATAACAACTTCTTACTGATCACTTTTAATTTGCGTACTTCAACTTTTTGTATAATTAACCTTACAACACTTTAGATTATTCATAATTCTGCTGCGCGTAACTTGTGAATCGATACCCGACGTTTGCCGTACAAATACTTTCGACGAACTGACTGACTGAAGACGACGTGTAGTGTACACAGATTTTTGATGAACTGGCCGACTGAAGACGACGTGTAATGTATTGAGATTTTTGATGAACTGCCCGCGATCTACCTCTGACTTGGCTTTTTATACACCCACTCCCCGATATGCCTAAAGATTATAACTGAGTTACT
This sequence comes from Deroplatys truncata, assembly GCA_030765065.1. NCBI lineage: Eukaryota > Metazoa > Arthropoda > Insecta > Mantodea > Mantidae > Deroplatys > Deroplatys truncata. The sequence goes on along the minus strand of CM060976.1, from coordinate 164,019,610 downwards.
ATTGGCTAATAAAACGCGCCAACATTAGCGTCTATTTTAATATCCAATGAAAATTATTAATACATATGCTCTAGGGAGAAAATATTCCAGAAGTTTCTACCGAAAACGCGCCAACATTACGTAACTTCCTCGTTTCCAATAATGATAAACAGCTCACCCCCCCTCGCTGCATTATTGCGCTATTATTGACAGTTTCAGTAAGGCCCTATAAACTTACTTCCCAACAATATTTACAATCAATAAACATCTGAAATCAATGTCACATAAAAATGCATATTCATATTACAATCATTATTTACATTTAAGTAATTTGTGATACAAATTACTGCATCAATTCGCATATGTATGTGGGTTGCAACAGTAGAATTTGTAAGTGAACAGTGGTCTCACCGAAGCCATGTTTAGTTTGTTTTATTCTTTTTTCATAGATTATAGATTTATGAATTTTTAACAGCGCTAATTAAGTTATGAATGTCTAGTTTGTGTCGTTCCTTTTGCATGCTTATAAATTTACAAGTTTTAAGTGCTAATTAAGTTAAAAGTGTTATCAGTGCTTGCACAGTTTTCCATAATGCCTTGCCACGAATACACATTACCACAAGGGATTTTTTTGTATGATACATATGTGATAACATGCTCTAGTAGGGAATTTAGAAGACAGTTTGAAACAACATAGTTCACAGTTTTCCAGTTTACCTATCCCACACATAGAAACCATGCTAAGACTTGTGAAAAAATTTACGGAAATGGTGTCTAGAAAAGCAAGTTCTTAGGAGAAGCTAGATAACATTGGAGAACATTTAATTCTCCTTGAAAATCTCCATAGCGGCTTGCACAGGAAACAGAAGTTTCAATGAACTCAGCATGGCGAGCTATCAAACAATTGAAATTGAAACCTTATAAGGTCACTGTGATCCAGGTATTGCTACCACATGAACATCAAAAGTGAACAGTGAACATTTCTGTAATAAGATTTGGCAAAATGTCATTAATAGAGTAATTGAGCCATGCATAATATTCATCTATGACATAGCATGGTTCCATTTACATGGTTATGTTTCATCACAAAATAACAGGTATTGGAGCACAGAAAAACCCAATTTTACACAAGAGATTTCCTTGCAAGATGTAAAAATTGGTATGTGGTGTGTAGAAAATGCACACTTATGCTTTCTGACCAAACAGTAAAGGCAGATGTACAGGAACGACTTATATAATTTTTTGAAGAGCTGTGACTGTCAAATGTCAACAATACTCTACTACCGCTCATACAGCTGCAGGAAATTTTTGAAGATAGAGTAATTATTAAAGGAATTACGGTCTTCGTAATCCCTGTTTTAACTCTGTGTGATATTTATCTATGAGGGAACTTGAAAAATAAGTGTATGCAATAAACCCCATACATTGGAAGAATTAAAAGAAAATATCAGGCTGGAGGAAATTCTCTCAGTTTTGGATATTGAACTTGAGTGTGAATGAAAATTTCCCGAGAAGCTGCCAAAAATGTGTGGATAGAGGAGGATATTTTCAACATCTCTTATGATAAGGTATGTGCCTGTTATCATTGTAATTGTAACTGGAACTATGAGAATGTAAGGCAGTTGTGGGAATTAGAGGTCTACATAGGCTTGGGTCTAGGCCCAGCTCTTGGGCCAGGTTCAGGCTTAATTTGAAAAATGTTTGTCAGGTTCAGGCTTGAAAATAAAGACAAAGAAAAATTAATTTATGACAGTCAACTTATATTTTATGTGTCATGTAAATATCGTAAATGTATGTTATTTTAACCAAAATCATTTTCTCTATTTTTGAGAATTAAAAAATAATGAAAACTTTTCTATATACAGGGAAGATAAAGGCAAAAAAATAACAACTTATTGCAGTTTTTGTTCTGTGATATCGAGATCACGGAATAGCACAATTATTGAAACATAGTAGTCAATCAATCTCCTATGAGGAGCGTAGTGCATTTACAAAGTATTTCCATCGGACCCTATTTCATGCCAACTTCTTTACTTCATTCCATGTTTTCCCTTTAGCAATTTCTTCTATAACTGTTCTGTTCCATGTGTTTCTTGATCTTCCTCCTTTTCTACTACCCTGGGGATTCCATTTTTTCCACTGCTTTATCCTCTTTTCTTAGTAATAGTTTCCTGTCCACTTCTACTTTTGTTTTTTTATTTTTATTGCAATTTTTTGATTTGTTATTTTCCATAATTCTAAATTTGAAATGATATCTGGCTGTCTTATTCTTATAATTCTTCTTAAACATCTATATTTACAAATCTTTGTAATTTGCTTTGAATGGTTTTACTTGTTTTCTGCATTTCACAGCCATATAATGAAACTAATTTCACATTACTATTGAAAATTTTAACTTTAATACATCTCTTGATATAATGTTAGATTTCCAGATTGGATATAATATGAGGGTGACATTGAAAATTTTTAGAAAATCAAACAAGGATTAGTTTTAAAAAATTTAATTGATTTATTGTTTTTCAAAATGTTCCTCTTTAACATCAATACATTTTTGCATTCAATGAAACCAGTCCTTAAAGCAGTGAACCACTCTCCCTAAGGCACTGCAGAAACCAGGTTTTTATAATGTTCCGCTACTTCATCTAATGTCAAAAAAGTGATTCCATGCATTCTATCTTTAATTTTTGGAAACAAAGAGAAATCACAAGGTGCTAGGTCAGGGCTGTATGGTGGAGAGTACATGGTGTTAACCTTCAGGGCATCCAGATACTCAGGTGTTAGTTTTGCTATATGCAACAACGTGTTGTCATAATACAGCATTATTTTACCTTTTGGACTTTTTAATGAATTCTTTCAAAAATTTGCAATAAACAGACAGATATTTGTGTACCAATCTGCAGTAACAGTGCGTCTATCTTCTAATGCTATGGTAGCAGTATGGCACATTTTAGAAAAAAAACTAGCAACCATCTTCTTACCAGCACTGCAATTTCGTCGGACTTTTGTAGACTTAGGTTCTGTTCAAAAGACCCATTGAGCTGATTGGCTTTTATTTTCAGGATCATAACAATAAATTCCAAGATTCATCACCAGTATCGATATTCCAAGCCAAATATGAGGTGCTGCCTTGAAATTTTTCCAGAGTTTTTCTGCACCGATCAATGCATTGTTGTTTTTGATCGGTAGTCAGTTTATGTGGAATTCATCGACAGAAAAGTTTTCTCACGTTCTAACTGCTGATGTAAAATGTTTGGATTTGACTCATACCAATGCCCAATGTCGCCTGAATAAATTTGTGTCCATCGATCTTCAAGCACTGCTTGAATGGTGGCAATATTTTCATCAGTAACAACAACTCTTGGGCATCCTTCATGAAATTCATCAGTAGCAGCAATTCTTGGGCGTCCTTCACGAAATTCATCACTAAGAAAAAATCATTCTCTTTTGAATTTGCTGTACCAATTATAAATTATTGCTTAGATGGGGTTTCTTCGCTAAATGCATTTCTAAGCTGACCTTCATATTGTTTAGGTGTAAATGGCGATTCAAAATTGTAAAAAATCAGCCTGGAAGTGTTCTCTAGTCAAATTCATTTTTGGGTGAACACAAAACCTTTAAATGATAATAATTAATAAACTCTTAGAGCAAATCAAACAAACTACATGGCAATCAACTCACAAAACATTATAAAGTAGCTGTCAAATATAAACAATTTTATTTGTTTTTAGAAACTTGACATTCTAAAAATGTTCAGTATTGCCCTCGTAGGACAAAAGCACCATTAGGTTTCTTTATTCTATTAATAGCAACATAGAAGCAGTAATAGTAAGTAAATGCTCGCTTTGGGCAATTGCAAATAACTTCACAACATACCAGCTTCAAGCTCTGCCTCCCTTCATCCACCTACACCCAGGACATCCTAGGCAGAGTGCAGTAATAGAGGTGGCATGTGGTCAATAGGGAGTATGCCTTCAACATGCCACTTATTACATGCGGATTCTAGGACATCAGCCGCTACTATTTCTGCATTGTGGCTCCTGTATTGTAGCAAGGACCCGAGTGCTTCCGCTATCAGGCCTTTCAACAGGGGAAAAAAGTCCCCATGCCAGTAGGCAGAAATTGAATCTTTGTACTGCATGCAGCAGCGCTTTGTGGACTGATGATAATAATAAATAACTGCAAAATAATTTTATTTAAAACAAAATTAGACAATCGGGCCTGAGCTAGGTTGGGGCTAAGAATTTTGGCCCATGCAGACTTTTACTTTATCTGTTTTGGTGGAAGCCTGAGGTCCGGTGGCTGTCATGGAGCCACTGTGTGGTGGTGGTTGCAGTGTGAAAAATTAAAAGCACTGAATATAGAAGGTGACTAAAGCTCCTTATACATGATCAAACTTTTTTTTCAATTCAAGAGTTTACAAGGAAAATTGTCAAATATTTTTCAGTATGTGACAAGATTGGACAAGACTTGACAAGATCTGGCAAGACTTGAGAAACCATAAATGTGTATTTACCAGTTGTCTCTCTGCCAAACTGAAACCCTTCAGAACACATTGATAATTTATCATGCGCAAAGCAATTTACTATTTGTGTCATAGTATAACAATTTGCAATGAAATGTTGTACTTGACTAATATTATGTAGCACTTTCATGTACTATATTCAGTGAAATCACATTACGAGTGTGAAATACAATGGAAATAACACCAAACTGATAGGTTAACCACACTATGTAACATTTCATTAATGTACACTTAGTTCGAAAATCTACCTGGCAATTATTTCTTCATATGCCTTCATCTGCTTCATCTTGTTGTGGTAATCCACTGAGCCCTCAATGTACAGACATGGCCAGCTTATGTATAACCTAATCAGTTCGCATATGATATATCTTAGCCTTGTAGCCATTTTTGTTTACTTTCTCTTCATTATCTGAATTCTCTTCCTGCATTCTTCTAATTCTTGGTCCACCTCCTCTTTTAGCATTTTCAGTGCACCTTTTAACTACTCCATTTTTGTACCTAGCTGTTTCTCTATTTGCCTTTAGTTTGGATAATTTGTTCGTTTAAATAGTTAAATAGTTTGTTTGTTATACTTTTTAGCATCTGCAACACTTGATTCAGTTCTGTTGGTCCTGGATTCAACTCAATTCAATTCCTCCAATTATTAATAGGACAGCTACAACCAATATTAGCCAAATTTCTTTGCAACCATTAGTATGTCCTTTTTGCTCAGCAATTTTATCCTGCTGAAGCTTCCTATTCTAATGCGGTAAATTTGTAGTTCCACCCCCATCTTCATATTCTTGCTGAGTGCCATGATTAGCACGTCCGTACTCTACTGCTGCTGACACCGGTTTCCACATTGATGTATATTATGGGATGTTGTCATATCACATTTGTGGAACTATATTTGTTTCATCATTTCTATCTGAATGCTTGATAAGCATGAGATTGAATTTGCATGAGAATAGATCTGATCTTCCATTATTATTATTATTATTATTATTATTATTATTATTATTATTATTATTATTATTATTATTATTATTATTAACTAAATTTTGCAGCCTTTACAGCTCTTCTGTAATAGTCAAGTCCTAATAATATATTGCTGGTATGAACATAGATGCTCTGTTCTACAAACTTCAGCCACTTATTTACATTTTAGTCATAAGTTATTTTAATAATATTTTGTCAAAAATAATGTTTTTTTGGTTTATTTCCCTCTATTTTACATTGCTTTAATTACGTGATATTGCTGCGGAAATGTTAGGAGATATCTCATGGCTTGTGAGGCAGTGTTTTTAACACTTAAATATGAGGGCTGATCAATAAAGCCTGAGACTGATTTTTTCCTGTAGCTTCCTTGATAGTTTCCTGTCTCTACCATGAATATTTGAAAATAGCGGGGTTTCATATATAATGTCCATAGACGGCAGCACTCTTGTATCGATAGGTTGGTAGTAATGCTGTATATTGTTGACCCTACTTAAATTTCGCATACCACTTGACATGAGAGGAGCAATAAAATTTTGTTTTCGTTTAAATCATACAGCCTCTGAAACTTGGGAAAAGCTGAAGCAAGCATACGGTGAAGATGCACTATCTCGTGCAACAGTGTTTAGGTGGTTCAAGGACTTCAAAGAAGGGCGAGTCCTCTGTGCTAAGCAAGCTGGGCCTGGTGCTTCGGCTTCTGCTATGACTGAAGTCAACATCAACACAGCTACTGTGATTGTTGTTCTTCCTCACACTACTGCTACAGCAGCGTACTACACGCCAGTATTGGCTACACTGAGGGAGCACATTGCAAGGAAACATCCAGAACTTCATCAGAATGGGTGGGGACTTCATCACAACAGCGCATGGCCTCACGTCGCAAATCAAGTCCAGGAATTCAACATCACCTGCGTACTGCATCCGCCTTATAACCCCAATCTTGCCCCCCTGTGATTTATTTTTTATTCCCATCACTAAAGGCAAAGCTCCGGAGCATTTGATTTGAGAGCACTGAAGCGTGCTGAGGAAAAGTGAGGCGATTCTCAAAGACCTGACAAAGAATGGTGCATACAAGTAGAAGGGGACTACTTTGAAAAAGATCATGTTAACATTGAAATGGAGTAATAAATACTGTGAAAAAAAAAAAATCAGTCTCAGTCTTTATTGATCAGCCCTCGTAATATCAGTAATTATATAATATATAAATTCAATAACAGCCCGCCTTAAAGCTATATGTGTATAAAGTAATATATAAAATGTATGTAACAGTCATTGTATTAATGTTTATATTATTGTATACATGTATAATGTTATGTGAATGTATTACGTAATTTAATAATGTAGGAGCTGTGAGAAAATGGTCAAAAGTTGCTAACAATGAGGTAACCTTGAGGCAATAATGAATTGGAAAGTTTAATAATGCTACTAGTAATTCTTGGAAACAATAATGTAATATTTTTAAAACAGTTTATAAATAGCCAATCAACAACCAGAAAAAGCTTAAGTTAAATAAAAGATTCTATTGGAGTAGAATTAGCCAATCAGAAACTGAAATAGAGCAAAGTGTACAAATTCAGGCGCCAGTCGCTAGTAGACAGCCTTCGCAACCGGATGCTATACGTGTTTACAAGCAGTTAAATACGTATCCAGTGTGAGACATACCAAATTCATTATGGCGAGTATGTTATAAAGTTTATGTGTTTAAAAGTGCAATTAATAAATAATCTCACAGCTCTCTATATAAGTGAAGTGTTATTTAATCGTGTGAAGGATTAATAAAAGGAGTGAAGTAAAAATTATAATTTGTGTAAGCCTACATTCTTTAGCCGCACCACCCCCTGTTAAGAGAAACATGTTTCTACAAATTAATAATGACACAGCCGAGGCAAACATAAATATATAATATTTAAAGAAACATAAAAATACAAAGTTGATTCCTAAACTTGGGGCGAAGACCACCGGAAAGAGAACGTTGGGCGAAGGCTACCAGAAACTTTGTTCCATATGTGGGGCAGTTACTTACTTCAAATTGGCTTCCATACGTGGTGCAAATAACGTAACAATACAACTCCTCCTAAAATAAACCTTCAAATTGGCGCCTAGCGTGGGAGCTACAAACAAATTTCTTCATTTGGCGTAGCAGACAGTTAGCCTTTGAGGTTTCATTCCTGTACTATACCATCTTGCATCATCACACGTTCATGTATTCCTTAGTGCTAGGCAACTGTACCTCTTCTTCTACACATACCGGGCAGATGGCATTAGGGTGCCATTCAGTCTCTGTTTTCATTATCTGTGAATAGATGGCAGAGCATTCGCTATTACCATCTATTTTCATTTTTCTGCTGTTTTAGACTTAAGGTGGAACTTTGGGTTGTGGTATTAAATATCTGATCCAGTATTTACCTTGGGGACTGAAGAAAACCACAAAGAAAGAACTAAAAAACAGTCAAAGTGGTCAGACCATAGGATTTGAACCTGGGACCTCCCGAATGTAGGCCACATATGTTACCACCACCTGAGCCATCCTGCTTGGTTAAAAAAAAATAATGTTGTTAGGTTCATACTGCAATATTTAACTCTACAACTAGCTTTCTACAATTTTAAGTAGGTTTTAGCTTTAAATAGGTTGGTATCTGTAGTATAATTGTTGCTCATACTGGCAATACACTATACTACTAACTCTAAATTTACCTGGCTAGAAGCCCTAGAAAATTTAAGAGTTATTATGCCATCAGGAAAGCTTTAGCTCTTATTTAACTATATTGCTGTTGCTGTTTGTTTTTGAGATAAAAATTGGGAAACCTATTGGAAAATCTTTTATAAATTCTTTTCACAGAAAAGAAAAAATGTACACTGGAAGTAATTGAAACTGTTTTGAAAAACCTTGTAGAAGTAACCAATACAGAGCTGGAAAAGTTCAAAACAGAGCCAATTTCATGGAGCACATGGTTAGAAGTAGAGAAATGTACTGGATTCTCTGCGGCAATGTTGAAATCCCTCTGGCACAGAAAGCTGTACACACAACTGTATTCTACACAGCCTATATACATGAGTAAAATGAAGTCATATTTAATCAAAAGGTAAGTAACTTTAAATTTCTTTTTTCATCTCGGTGTCAATCAGAATCTTTAAAAGAGTGACCAACTGAAAAAATTAAATTGAATTTTGTAGCAGAATTCATTTGAATTTGCACCAAAGGCTTGAGCGTTGAATGTGGCGGTTGTAATGGCTAGCTTAGTTATGACATCAAATGTAACGTATTGTTTGGCAGGCTGCTTGCTGCGCGCTTTATCTTAGGGTACTAACCCATCTCACATTCTATTTATCTCTGCAGTGTGCATTGATATACTTTCCTCTGTCGAATCTTGATATGCGTATTGGATTCTTGTTTGGAAATCTTTTTTGAGGTGATTAGTTGTAATATTCTAGGATACTATCGCCTGTTTTTCGCATCCTCTTGTCTTTGCCTTCTAAGGAGTCTTCTCTTTTCTCTTAAGTTAAACAAAACCAAATTCTTACTCTCTGACTGTCCTTCAATTCTCACCAACTTCTATGTTAGGAAGCAAGCCTTCCAGAAATGTTTGTAACACACAACTAATATTGATGTTTCCTTGTGTCAGAATTTTTCAATAGCACTTCCACTATTTTGAGACCAAGAAAAGTTTTTCCATGCCAGGAAGTTCTTGTATCACCACAAATTCTCTGGTAAGTGCTGATTGGAATGCTTTGTACTGGGTTTCATCCATGTAAATAATTCATAACAAGGAACTCTACATCTGCATCAATATATTCTTGCTTGAGGAGCACTTTAAATGCAATTTCTTTATTTTTGTTTTGTAATGCACTGGAATATTATTAACAGCAAGATATGTTGGCTCTCTTTCTGAGCAATTAACATGCACAATGCGTCTTTCAAGAGGAAAATATTTTTTAGTTATGTTTTGAAGGACTTTTAGAACATGCAAATATAGCTCAAAATGTGTCTCAGACTCAACCATGACATAATTGCCACTGTTTTCAAAAGCAGGAAAATCAAATCTGGCTTCAGTTTTTGATAAAGAATTACCAATATCTGCAAAGTGAATAAGGTACATAAAATTGTTAGGAATGCATGCTAACTTAACCACAGATTCACACCGAAACAAATTTAAGACGACAGCCAGATGACAATGCATTGATGCCAACATACAAAATTAAACAACAATGCAGACATTAGAAACTCTCACGTGGGTATACAAATGTCAAAAATGATGTAAATTTTATTATATGATTGAGAGGAATTATTGCTTAAATAAAATTTGATAATTTTGGGAATAATACCAGTGAAATGCACAAGGGGAATTTTAATTTAAGAAATAAGAGGCAATTGAGGAGATATTATAGGGCTAATTAATTTAAATGTATTTATTAAGTAAGGATGCATAGGGCATATTCCAAAATGGAATGATTGTTGGAAAGTAGATGTAGGTTGTTTATAATATCATAATTTCTGTTAATAGTTAATTAAGAAGGGAAATTGTCAAAGTTATTTATTAAGAGAAACATTTTTATATAATTAAATTGGTTAATAATGTCATAAATCTAAATTAAAAGAAAAATATTAAACGTTTATAAAATCTATAGACAACTGTAAGGTTAAACATAGGTATGGAAAATTTCTTATTGGCTAAAAATCTGCCTATGGAGATCCTTCACTATACTTGTAAAGTGAGTTACCATGGCAATGCCAAAGTCCTATATATACAGGTGCCATGGATAGCCAAACCACTTCTTAACATCGCTTCCATAGTGCAACATCTCCATGTAATTTCTAGATGCAAATGCGGGAAAACGTTTTCTTAACATACATATTTAGAAAGATCGGCGGCAAAGTATATTGTAAATCTTTGTGAAATAGATAAAAAAATGTGTTGTTAATGCAAAGAAGTGACCATTCTAGTGTTATTCTACAAGTTTCGAATAAATCAAGAAAATTTAAAAGCACGCATACTTATTCATGAAGTTCTTTTCCCATACTGCAACCCGAGATAAAAGAAACAGAGATCTCATAGCTCAAGAATTTAAGAATACACTACGCAGATCAAGATTTGGCAGAGAAAGTATCGACGCACACTGTAGAGATAAATAGAATGCACCAAGATGGGTGAGTACCCTAAGATAAAGCGTGTAGCAAGCAATCTGCCAAACAATATGTTACATTTGGTGCCATAACTAAGCTAGCCATTACAACCACCACATTTAGCGCCCAAACCTTAGGGGCAAACTCCAAACGAATTCTGTGAGTTTTATTCATAGATGCTCCTTAACTACTATGGTTCTTAGTGTACTATTCTGTATTGGGTGTGAAAGACTGAAAATTTTGCTCAGAGGTCTTTTTATCAGGCTCTAGGTGCTTTTACATGCAAATCTATGATACGGGACGGGACCTACTTCCCTTCCAGAGGAACCTATGCTAAGGATTTTTACACCCAAAAAAGTCCACCGCCCTCCACCAGGTTTGGAACCGCCAGAAGGCAGTGCACCAACTGGATGAAACAAGAAACTACTCTTGTTTTGTCCTTAGGTTGAAATGAATCATAACAAATATAAGCACACACATCAGCTGTCGGGGCTCTTGTCAGTTGCGCACATAGAAATGGTTTAGATGTATATACACAATTTGTAGCCATTAGATAGGTTACACAGGTGAAATATCAGCACAATATTAACACACTACTAAAGAATATGAATTTGGGATTGAAGAAAAATAACATTAACAGAACAAGAACAGCAGTTCCCTGCACAAGCCATCTGTTTTGCTGCGGTAAGGCCAATGTTACAATCAAATCAGTCTGTTGTTTGTGAGTGTTAACATGTGTGACAATGAACAGGGTGTGTGTCTTATACAACAGCAAAATGTAGAAAAGGCAAACCTTTAAACAGTGGGTAGAAAACAATTGTTATAAATATGTTTAGCAAGTTCTTCGAGAAATATCCAATCTCTTCCATAGATACCTTGATATTAATCTCAGAATTCGCTGGTATGTCTAAGATTAGCAAATACAATGCAAGAAAAGAATGCATTGCACTTAGGTCTTGAGGGATTGGAGCCCCTTCCAGATTCTGATTAATGGAACCTTATGAGTAGTTTTATGATAAAACGTTTTGTATCATCCTTGGTGTTTAATTCACAATATCAGTAACAATAACAATAGGTTGGCTGTTTATCAGTCGCCTTTTCCACTTCACCATGTGCTTGCCAGATCATATGCACATGCACATCACAGCAATATATTACTCCATATTGAAACCAGTGTAAGCATGGCATAAATCTAATTTTTTGAGATGTAAGAAGAAAAGCAGGAATGAGTATAACATCTCTTTTTAAAGGTTAAACGTTAATGGCTTTTTAAAAGCTAAAGCTTTTTAAACGTTGATGGTATCAAAATAATATTGTAACTACTGGTGAGTAAATCTCATTTGTCCCTGGGCTAAGGAAGCTTTGTTATTGTAGTGTTTATTGGATATAATGATAGCAGATGCAAAGAACTCTATATGTGCTATATTCTGTTGTTCAATTACTATTCTTAATTATAATCTTAATATATGAACATCAGTATATGTACGTTCCTTATAGGCTTCTACACCATTGCACCAATTTCAACCAAAATTGGCACAGGTAATCTTTGACGTTAGACATAAATTACTGTCTAGCTTAGAATTTAAAATTTCAATCCATTTCACACGGTTAATTATTTAATTTTATGTGTACAAAAGCTCACAAGACCATCTATATCTTTCTCATTGATGGTTGTAATAACTCGGACATTACCAACATAATAGTTACTTAGGCTTTCACTGCCTCACAACATAATTCACAAATAAAAGCACTAAATTCGAAAGTTAAACAAATGCATAATACCATTCCAAAGGACAAAGTAGTAGTGGTTCACATATTGGTTCATCTCCTCTCTGATATATATCTTGGAGTAATAACAGTCAAATAAATAATTACAACAGCAATACCATCTGTGGTTGTGCAAATGTACCTATAGAGGCACTAAATTCCTTGGTTGAAAAATTAGCAAAGTTTTGAACTGTAGACTGTGATAAGAGCAGTAGCATCAAACAGACTAAATAACACCTTCTTCTTCTTCTTCTTCTTCTTCTTCTTCTTCTTCTTCTTCTTCTTCTTCTTCTTCTTCGTCTTCTTCTTCTTCTTCTTCTTCTTCTTCTTCTTCTTCTTCTTCTTCTTCTTCTTCTTCTTCTTCTGCTCCTCCTCCTCCTCCTATTTTAAATTTTGACCTTTCTTGTGTTTTTATAGTAGTTTTTTGTATGTTGGTTACTGAGAACAAATACGGTTGTATTGATGTTACTTAAACTGCTATTATTTCTTCCCAGCTGAGACTTTCTCTATAAATAACAACAAGGCTGCCCAGATGTGACAATGTGGAAGTCACTCAGCTGCATTCACGAGAAATCATTATTACAAACTGTGCTGTTTGTGGTTGCTCAGCAGTGCTTGCATAGTCTTTTCTCAGTATTTTAAATTTTTTTGTCCTTAGTAGTGTAATAATTAGGAATAAATAGAAGTAATAGTTTTTAAATGACTCCAAAGAAACGCAAGGCTATTGGGCAAGTGCTAACTGAGGCTAAATGATCTAGGGATAAACTGTCAAACCATGGGTTATGCTGGGTATATTAACTAGTATATTAAATATTATCTAATATCAAATGTCAGTTCTGTACAGCTGAACTATAATTGTATGTGGTTAGCAAAAGATCATTATGAAAATGCCCATATGCTGAGTTTTCATTTTATTTTGTTCCATTGTTCAGCATATTGGACAGGATATTATATCAGCACTGACTGGCAATCCTTTAGTGTTTAAATATTAATGAATCTGTAGACCAGAATGGCAGCAACTGTGACATGAATAGGTTATAGGGTGAAAAAGAGTTCGAAACTTGGGGTGCATTGCATAATATTTTAGGGTTTTCTGAAGCTTAAAGTTTCTTTAATTGCAGAATGACAGGGAGAGAAGATAACAAAATAAATCTCTTTACATATTTTAAATAGTAAATGAATTTTCTCGTAAGAAACATAAAAAGCACCCTCAAATTCGGAAATGTTTTCCAAGAATTAACAGAACAAAACTTTAAACAAATGATTCAACATATCCACTATTTCATCATTAGCACGTCTTCACTCTTGTGGCCATGTTATTTTTCTTATCATAAGAATTATTCTTTTACAGTACCAAAACTCTAATGATAAAAGCTATAGAATAATATAAATGATATTATAAGGAATGTATAAAGCAATATAAATAAGATGAATTATAATTATAATAATTATTAATTTTAATTAATTGATTATTATCAGACATAGGAATTTCTAAGCATTGAAGCCAGGACAAAATAAAATAAAATTGAATTCTTACTGGATTTAACGTCACAGGTAATGAACCACCCCTCCATCCCTCATAAAGTTTGTTTGTATTTGCAGACAGCATTCACCAGATCATGTTTACCTGCTGTCGTGAGGCCACTGTTGTTTACATTCTTTGTATTGATGTGTGGTAATAACTTAAAGCCAACTATATACAAATTCCTGTGCTTTATTATTATTACCTGCCAGTTACGTGTTCATCAAGAAATGCTATTGTGACATCAGCCGTATGTGCAGGCACACCATCCTGTTGAAACCATCATTTTCCTTTTTTGATTCATCTAATTGGTCAATGAAATCTACCAAAATTTTATTGTGGTACCGCTCTGCATTTAAATTTCCTTCAAAGAGCATTTACCCATTAACTCTTGACAGGAAAGTGCAGTCCAAATTCCAATCTTCTGAGGGTATATCCCAATAGCATCAATCATCATTATTATATATTGATAATGTTATTATTTAGTGGTGCTGAACCTCATATGAGTCATTTCATGTCAAGTCGCATAAAGTCTCACAAAATTTGACCATCAAGTCTGTGATTCACTTCAATTTTGTCCATGGATTACAAAAACAAAGCGAATTATGTTTTAAATTCTTATTTTTTTAAATCACAATGTTTTAAAACATATTACGCAATTTAGCTTGTGAAAAGCAGCACATCTCTCTACCTTTAAATTAAAATATCTCACAGGGGTTAAGTGATAAAATTATGTTATAAAGTGCAATGCAAAGCTTAATATGTAATCTTTTACTTAATATTTATTATAATTGATATAATTAACTATTTACATCAATTTTTAAAACCCAAACATTTAAAAACTATATATTCCTATTAACCTGCTTGTTTAAATTTCTATAAAAATTATAAATAAATTCCTTGTAGTTTTTTTGTATATATTTACATAAAACAAAGATGTGATTCTGTATAGTTAATTTTAAATAAAATAATTTAGAAAGTGGTACATAGCGGGATTCCAGTGTGGCGCCACTGGAGAGTAGCAGCAGCAGCAGCAGCAGTGTGTCATTGGATGCTTTGTCAACTGTTGACAGCACTTTGGTTGCACTAATTTGTTCACATGTAACTTAAATTTGGAATACAGTTGAAAAGCATTCAAACTTTCAAACTTATCCTGTGGGAGGAAACTTAACTACAATCTAAATGTGCACTTTTTCCCCTTCAGGCTCAAGTGAATATCATCTGGTTATTATTGCATTATTGCACCACAGAACTAAATGAATTTAACTCTTAAGGTACCAGGGATCCCTTTTGCATTGCTGTATCTTGCCTTAAAATGGTCACTATATTCAGAACCACTTCCAGATTACTTCGGCATTGGCACTTTGTAACACACAATCACTGTTATCAGTGGGTGGTACTCTAGACACGCATCACATAGTTTTAGATCTGGTGACAAAATTAAGTTCTCCGTTTTTAAGTTTGTTTGCATATTGCGGGTAACTAAATGATTTCTGCTTGTGTTATGCTTGGAAACATTAAGTGGATTGAAGGAATAGTCATAGCTATGTTTCTTCAGTTTGCTCATTATGCACTTTCAGAAATCACAGAGATAAGAATGAACTTCTAACATAAAAAGCTGAACTTAAAATGAAACAGTAGAGAGGGGCTTTATAGAAAATGAAATTCCAGTTGCTAAGTTACACCGAACACTGGAAATGATAGCCTATCACATTTGTGTGGCATGCTGCTGCAGTGTAAAGCTCTCAGTCAGCAGTCGTATGTTGTAAAACCCTATGCACTAACACAAACTATTTAAAAGCGTACTTCTAAGGAAGATCCCATCATGATATTAACAGATTTAAAACAAAATATATCATAGATTCCTTCTGTATTTTTTCCACATTTTAATATTAGGGGGTTAAATACGATATTGCAGTTTAAAATATTCATACTTAAAAAAGTACATAATATATATATATAAGGAACACCACGGCATATTGTTCTTATACCTGAACATTCTGTATTCCGAGAATAAATTACTTTTATGTAACATGCATGTATAAGAAAAATGTTAAGTACGCTGTAAATCCTAAAATAAGGATATTTATATTTTATATGGTTCGGTTTATGTGGAATGACTCATATGTGGCATTCTTGTGTTGACATGGACATTAAGTTTGAACAGCATTCATCAACATGAAGAGCATATCCTGTTCCTCTTCTGCTTCAGAATATTCTAAGAAAAAGTGCAGAAACGTATGCAGGCTGGAAGGTCTGTGTCCTGCAATTTATGAAGCCTTGTAATTTTGTAGGGATACAGCAGATACAGTGTTCTCTTAGTGCTTTATGGCAGGATCCAAGGGACAATTGAGTTTCTCTTGTCAACTGGTGCAATGACATTCATGGCTTGAGGCAGTATTTTAATACCTGAATAATTTCATTTGTATTTTATAATAGGTAAATTCAATAACAGCCAGCCTTGAAACAATATTTATGTAATAATTATTTTAATTGTATGTAACAATTATTGCAAATGCTTATTTTTATTGTAAACATATTTTAATAATGTTATGTGAATACATTACATACTCTAATAATGCAAGAACTGTGAGAATAATAAGTTTTTAAGTTGCTAACAATGAGTAATAATAAGGTAATTGTGGCAATAATATGTTTAAAGTTTGAAATGTACTGGTCATGATTAGATCGACGATGACGTACTTTCAGTGACAGTTTTAAAATTAGCCAGTCAACAGCAAAGAAAAGTTTTAAGTTAAATGCAGAAATTCTATTGGACTAGAATTAGCCAATCAGAGACTTGCATTACCGAAGCTTAAGGATTTTTGACCGTTGACGTTACTTAGTTACTGACTAGACTTGGTAGAGTATAGATGGGAAAATGTGTTCTCTACGGGTGATTAGTAAAAACTGATATACGCGCTAAGTGAATGTGTAAAAAAGTTTCTCACAGTTCTTTAAAGTGTAGTGGTGTATTAATATGTGCAAGAAGTTAAAAAAGTAAAAGAAGTTAATTTAATAGTTTAATTCTGTGACGTCTACAATAATTCTCATTACCACGCCCTACCCAAGACACATGACTCTAAAGTAAGACTGGCGCAGCCGAGGCAGATTCAAACAGTAATATTACGTAAGCATTAAATTCAAACCGACGCTCAAAACAACAACTATTAATACATAACAACTCTTCAAGTTTACGTAATTTATTACCTCACTCAAACAACTTCTTCAAATTGTCTCCCATACGTGGGGCAAACTCCTGCAAACAGCGTAATAAAATATTGCTACTTCAGGCTGATCTATCATAATTGTCTGCACATCTGTCAGTTTCCTTCGCCATTTCACAATTCTTTCTGCCACACGGATTCAGTTTCCATAAGCGAGGAATGCATCTATCCTACACAAAAGAGAGAAAATACAATAAGTAGAAATATCATAAATTGCTTACATTTTAATTACGTGCACAATGACATAAACGAAACTAACTCACCTCCTAACTGCCCTCCTCAGGTTCTTTTGAGACATCTGTTCAAACTGGGGATATTTTTCTGCAATAGCAATTATACATTGGTACACGTTTGTCGATATATTGATATTACCCTTCAATGAGAACCCCTGTTCTGAAGTAAGATCCAACAATGAAGACAGACTGCTCTTTTGTTAAAGGCATGGTGTTGATAAATAGGCAATCTGCTATGATACAGGAATTGAGATGGATAGTTTAAATGTGAACATTATCCCAACCTTTCCGTTAATACTGGTAATCGTTGTTTGATCAACAGAGAGCGCAACAGGTGTGAGTATCGCTATAGGTCTTTGTTATGCAGGTTCAATCCTAACCCAGGATAATGGCATTTAAGTGTGTGTAAATGCAACAGCCTCAAATCAGTAGTAAAAGAGTCCCTGTTGCACACAGATATCCACAAACTAACAATATTGGTGTGATCCGGTAGTTACTAGCACCATTAGATACACTTGCTAATTAGATTAGATTTTTTTTATTCATATAGCTATTATATTTCCAGCTGGGTGTTATGTGTGCATCCAATTTTTCGCCTTGTTACTAATTTTGAACACGTATATCTTTTCCTCTAAAATATTCTGTTTTATAACATCCAAAATAGTGGAAATCAATAAAACTCACCATTTATCCTAAATTTCCTCTATTGTTTGATATGATGTGTGGTTAAAGGAGGAGGAGAAGGTGGCAATGGTGGTGATCTTTGAAAAAAAGTGAAATTAATAACTTTTCAGT
Source organism: Deroplatys truncata (assembly GCA_030765065.1). Classification (NCBI taxonomy): domain Eukaryota; kingdom Metazoa; phylum Arthropoda; class Insecta; order Mantodea; family Mantidae; genus Deroplatys; species Deroplatys truncata. The sequence goes on along the minus strand of CM060976.1, from coordinate 164,001,468 downwards.
GCATGGTTTTGACTTCAAAACACACATTTACCTTGAAATGAGGGAATGAAGAAAGAATTTTTAAGGCCCAGGATTGGTTAACATCTGTAGTTGGTTTTAAGGTCATGTGTCTTATTAATCAAATAAATTTATTGGCTTCAGTTTAGCAATTTGGTGAGTTCTTTGTCTTCAGGGAAGGTTGCGAGAACAAGTTATATATACACGATGGAAGGTGATCTATGATCATCCTTTTAAAGAGCAGGTGACATATGATCGTCCTTTTTAAACTATGAAAGAACACATTGAGTGTTTTTCCTTGATACATTTCTTCCATAAAGCTTTCTGTTCTTGAGGTAATTGCTATTTTATTTTGTACAATATTGTAACACAGGAAATTCAACAGGTTCACTTCACATTCAGCAGGTTAACTTTTAATTCTTCAGCTTCTGCTGTTATGGCAACAAATAAACACTTCCAGTATACAAATAAATGGAAAACTACACATGTTTGTAATGTAACCCAAATATCATACGGAATATGGAATCAAAGAAGCATTTACAATATTATGCAAATTATATATAGGAACACTTATTTATAAAGGTAAATAAAAGCTTGAGAAACCCAAGTTGCAAGATAATGCTTCGTTTCTTTGTGAATTATAATACACTGAATGATTAAAGCAAGTCAAGAACAAACAATCAATGAGAACTTCCCCCAAAAAACTTGATTGGATTTAGATCTGACAATCTTGGTTGTCATCTTATTTGTCCATTCTCAGCGATCCAGTGTTCCACATAGGTGTTGCACTAGATGGCCATGCATGTCTCTACTTATGTGTGGAGCTGTGCCGTCATGTAATAGCCACATCATTTCATACTGCCAGGGAAACATCTTCAAGCAGAAGTGGTAACATTTCTTGAAGAAACTCGAGGAAGAATCCACGGACCAATTAATGTGTTGCCTATGATTCCTGTTCAAACATTTACAGAACATCTGTGCTGAAAGCTGTCTTGTTTTATTGTGTGTGGATTGTCAATAAATCCAGGTGGGTGCATTACGATAGTCACTCCATTTCTAGTAAATGTTGCTTCATCCATTGCAAGAATTTTAAGGGGAAGTTCCCTCCGTGTTGAAGAAAACATTTGGAGAATGCTACCCTTGATGCATAATCTGCTTCAGAGAGATACTGGATGTGCTGAGTGCGATAAAGGTGTAGTAGTTCTTCTTTCAGTGTTCTCAAAACAGTCCAATGGGATACACCAATAGGTGAGCTATACCGCGGCTGCTGCTTCCAGATTCTTCCACCAACTTCACTTATGTGTATTGTCTTGCTGTAGTAATGTGTCCAATGGTGATGAGGATTGATGCAAAGTGCTGTCAGATAATTTTACTTCCTCTGGTTTACTGCATTAACTTATTGACACATTTCCTTGGTGTTCAGAATAACAGGATATCATCATTTGTTTACTTTGTGTTTGTACAGAACAAATTGGAAGTGTCCTCTATGTTGCGGAAGTTTCATGTTTAGCGGACTGTGAAATTCTGATAAGATTTTAAATTATACTTAATTTTGATGAAATGTGCATTGTATTCAAGATGACAACACATATGGGTGATTGACATATTAATTAATCAACAAAGTTATAGATGAGTAAATAGTCGTAGAAAATAAGATATTAAAATACATTCAACATACATCAAATGTCTAAAACATTTGTGTATGTAACAGTCCCATGTTATGTTACATAATCCTGCTTCAACCTTCAAATAATTAAATTTCAAATTGTTTTATGTATTACGTTTTCCAGTGCTCCAACAATCTTTACTGAGATACAGCTTTATTAAGCCAGATTGGGTGTTTGTGTAATATTTATATGAAATACTTTTATTTTCCTCTCTATTTCAACTAGACTTTTGAATGGGTTGAGCTTCACACCCCTGATAATTGTTCTTTCACACAAGGCTGTGTATAGGACAAGGGTTGAAAGATAGAATCAGACTGAAAAATTCAATGCCATAGCCGGGAAGGAAAGTGTAAAATGGTTCAAATACCGGCTACTGCATTGAATTTTTCAGTCTGATTCTTCCTTTCAACCCGTGTCCTTCACACCCATACTCTTAATCTTGTGTATACTTACCACATTTGTATTTCAATATTTTAAGACACCTCTTGCCCATTTAAGGCTTAATAAAGTAAATGATGGTATTAAATAAAAATTTTGATGTGTTATCATTATGCTTGTTGCAACTTTCCTATAATTGTAAATATTAAGGGAATTTTTAAGAACAAGTGAAACAGAAAATTTGACATTTAAGCCTCAGTATTTTGGTTCTTTAACGAGCATTGCAGGAATAGATACATTTCATTGCACTGCTGCTGCCATACAGCAAATTTAACATGTGTATTTTGTCATAAATATTTTCAGGTTACTTAAAACTGGAATTGAAATTTGGCAGCATATAAATTGGAATGATATTGCTAATGACTTTGATGGCATTAATTCATTATTTCTGTGGACAGTAATGAATAGAACGCTGAAGAAGATTTTTCCAAACTACAGAAGAGGGAATGTAAGAGGTGAGTGCAGTTAAAATAGTGTTTATTTGTGATAGAGAGGTGGGCAGTAGAGGTCTGCATGGCCAAGTTTGATAAAAACACAAAAAAGAACAAAGAGTTTATACATATTTTTCATCCTTGAATTATAATTAATCTTAGAAACAAATTATAGGCATGTTGATATGCCTTGAATAAAAGATTTATCATAGTTCCCGTTGAAATTGTTAACAATTTTGGCCAAATAGACTTGGTCCGTGTGATAAGTCCACCTAGGGCTGATTCTACAATCTGCCGATAAATTGCCAATAAAGCTATTTACCGGATTTCTTAGTGATTGGCATTCTGCAATCTCTGGTTAGCTCTACTCGGTTAGCTTTTTGGCTTGTTGGAGTAGCCGATATGTACATTATCCGGCAAATAACAAGCTTTCACGTTCAGGACTGATACAATTCTTATTATTAGCAATCATTGCAAAATTGTATTTATCAGACATTGATGAGGAAATGGTGTTGTTTCTGCATAACAGAAGAAAGCCTAAGTTGTAAGAAAGAGATAATATACCTCCCGCCGTTCTTTATGAAATCATTGTACAATAAACTTTGGATGAGGATGAAATTTATAAGCTTCCTTTTATACAAGAACTAGCTGGTTCACATAATTGTTTCACGAGTAGCTTTTTCAATTGGAATGACATTTTAATTCATTTTATATACCTCCCGCTGTTCTTTATGAAATCATTGTACAATCATCTATAGGATTTTATGGTTATCCCCTATACATCTTATAATTGAAATTTTACACAGCCCTGGCTATTCATAATAATGTATGAAAAATTCCAATATTCATGCAAGCGGATATTAACCTCTCCTTTGAAAGTCTTTACAAGTATGTTCTTTTATAACTCCAATGTGTTTGTATTCTAATATACAGGCAATCCTTAGTATTTTATTAATTTATGAATTTAAATTATAAATGTGTTTTATAATCCAAGGCCGTCACGAAGCCTTGGACTTTTCAATGGTGAAAGGGTTATCAAAATTGGTTGAGTGATTTTTAAAATTAACCACACACGCATACATATTAATTTTCTCCCTTTATAATATTATTATAGGAGAGATTTCGGCTTAGCATAAGGAAATAAGAAATACATTCAGCAAATAGTCATCAACCAGAGGTAAGGTTGTGAACTGATGCAATTGTCTCCCAGCATTTTTTCCCCTTCCATATTACTGCATCAGAGTTTATTCTCGTGCAATCTTATGTTTTATGAGGTTTAACAGTCTTTCACAGTCACAAGTGAAATTTTGAGCTCTTCGCTTTGTCACTTTTATTTTATCCTAAAACAATGGCAAAAGAAACATGATAAACACTAACCTTCATTTGTTTGTTGTCTGCTTCATAAGGCAATTCTCACTTGTTTTGTAGTTTATGAATTGCCCAATGGTGGCATTTCCGTTGAATTCAGTATGGCAAACGTAACACATCACTAGGTTATCCTATAGGATTGCTATCCAAAGGAAGCCTGTATGACTGTAGAATGAGAGCATTGCTTATCGGCCATGGAAGTTTATTTAGAGAGTAGTTGTAGGGAAGCATATCAGGACATTGTAGAACTGACCCCTATTCTCAGGCTCAGATTTGGGCTGGACCTAAAAATTGTGGCCTATGTGGACATCTGAAGAACATTCAGCTAAAGAGCACAGATTCAAATCTTCTTTCTCTAAGGTTCAAAGCACAAGAGTGCTTCTCTTAAAACATATTTTTTGGCAAAGCTTTTTCTCTGGAGTAATAACATTAACAACTGAGGTGTTAGCCAGAAAATGGACCCATAGATCTATGAGCCCTTTTTTGGGAGAATGATTTGATTCTCCAATTTAAAATTTACTTGCATACATAACTTTATTTCAATATGTTGTAAACAGAGGACAGGTTAGGTAGTTTAGTGAGCCCATGCATTCATAAGTACTGAGTTAATAGTAGACAGGAAAGAGGCACTCACCCCATTCTTTCACTAACATCCCAGTAATAAAGAGTGTTCAGGATACAGAAGTACGTGTAACTCAAGGGCAAATCTGTTGTCGCATCACTCTGCTCAAGTGGCAGTAACATGTTCTTGTCATTCAACATTTGGAAACAAATAAGATATGCAAATGACAGCATTTTGAAGTACTCATATCTCATTGAGTCTGCAATGTTGACTTGACAGTATTGTCAAAGAAAGAAGATTTGAATTTAAAGGAAACACCAGTGTTTCATATCTTTAAAGTGAGTGTAAGTCCATTCAAGATGAATATTAAATAACCTGTAAGGTATTCACCTTTGTGATGCAGAGATAGTGTTTCTACCTACTAGCTCAGAAGGCCTGAGTTCAAATCTCATTTCAGGTGAGTTGCCTGGATGTAAGGAAGAAGGGGGGGGGGAGAAAAAGGCACCTTTAAGGTGTGTTCTGTAGCAACAGATGTTCTTTATTTTCATATATTAGGTAAAAGTTATATCTTAGTCATTGTGTGTGCATGTGTGTGCACAGAGCATTCATTTTCTGGTCCAACCATGGATTGCATGTATGCATGGTTTGCTTGTACTGCAGTGACCGTGATATTGTTCTGCTGGCTTACTAGCGGTGAATGAGCTGTTCAAGGCAATGCTGATTGGTTGTGAATGTCATTGTCAGTTGCTACCTTTTGTTTGTGCTATAAAGACTAGAGTTTGTTCATTGTGCATCTCAAAAGTGAAAACTTATTGAAATATCTGTGTTGTATATGAATTGGTTTAGATTATTGTTATGTTATTGTTACTGTTCTTGTCTTGTTATTAGTCTACTGAAATGCCTACCAAGAAATTCACACTGGAACAAAGAATTTTTATGTACGATGCATAGAAATTGAATCGTGTAGACAATTTGAGGAGATATGTTCTGGTATTTTTGTTCCAAACAGAGATACTGTTAAGATATCTGGTTAATATGTTTCGGACATCAGGATCGCCAAACCTAATGCGAAAAAGACATGTTCTAACAGAAGAAAACATTGACAAATTGGTGCATCATTCAAGTGCTCTCTGAAGAAGTCTCTAAGACTGTGTTGCATAGCAAGTAGGTGTTTCAAAAACCTCTCTTCATATAGCTGCTAAACTTTTAAAATTGAAACTCTACAGTGTGACTATTGTCCATGAATTACACCTCATGATGACAAAAAATGAGTCCATTTCTGTAACTGGATTGTACAAAATATCATTGACAGTACTGTTGACCCAATCTAATAATCTTTTCAGATGAGGCATGGTTTCATTTAAATGGTCATGTTGCCTCGCAGAACAATAGGTATTGAAGCACAGAGAATGCTCATTTAATTCATGAAGTTATGCTACATAATGTAAAAATTGATGTATGGTATGCCGTAACAGCAAAACGGATAATAGGCCCCATATTTTTCAGTGATACCATAAACTCTTAATGGACTGTGGAAATATTCTTGCACCATTTTATTAAATCAGATGAGAGAGAAAATTTATATTTTCAACAGAATTCTGCCATACCCCATAGTGCCCAAAAATCCTTGGAAGACATAAAGGCAGTGTTTGGTGATAGGATAATTTCTAAAGGGTTATCCCCCCTCTCATTCCCCTGGATCTTACTGTGTGTGACTTCTATTTGTGGGTAACCCTAAAAAAATATCTGATGTGTTACACTCACATGACTTTCTCTACTCTTGTACAAAGTATTTTTACAAACACTTATTCTCCATCTAGTTCATGTTAATCGAGATAAACATTTGCAGACTCTATCTTATTGCTAATTTTCTTTTAGATGTAGGGGAAAATATATTTACAAGGGCAATATAGAAACACAGCAGCCTTTAAGCACATACATATCTCTGAATAGCTGGTTGCTAGGTGCAGCACCATTCCCTTTGCCACAGATTATAACTCTTTGCATATCCAAGACAAAAAAAATGAATAACGAATTCCCATTTGAGAAAATAAGTATTGAAAAATTTAAGGGAATAACAAGCAATATCTCGAAAATGGTTCACTCAACAAATCAAAGGTATATGACATAAATTGTGTATTTTAACGCGATCTACATTTTTTGTATAGTAACATTTTGTCTATCTCTTATGGTTTACCAGTTATGCAAAACTCTTTCACAATAAAGAATACTTTTGGAGACATTCCCAGAAAATTCAAGATATACATTTTATTTACCATAAAAATATCTTAAACATATGATATTTTAATCAAAATCGTTAGAGCCATTTTTGAGAAAATTAAAATTTTCGAAAAATCTTCCATGTAAAGGGTACTCTGGGGTGGGGGATTTTCTTGAAAACCTTTGTGTCGCATCCTTGGAAGATACTGAACCCAAATACCAAGTTTGGTGTTTATCCGACTGTTCGTTTCTGAGTTATGCTGTTCACAGACAGACACACAGACACACACACGGACATGTTTCCAAAAATGCTTTTTTTGTATTCAGGGGGTCTCAAAACATGTATTTCCGGTGAAATCTCGGTATCAAATTTTTGGGTGGAATACAATACTTCCCCATCTTACTATACGTAGTAGAGAAAGTAATAAGCTTATAGGAACAGTCCATGTGGAAAATAGACAAATTTAAAGACAGTATTAAAACAGAAATAAGGAAAATTATGCAAGAAGAAATATGTTTGAATGGACATTTCATCTGAAGTGCTGGGAATGTATCAATGCACATGGACACCACTTTCAACACCATTTTTAACAAGGTTAGTACACTCAGGAGTAAGTAATGCAGGAGCTTTAGAATGGAATACCTCCAATGTAATAGTCAGCACAGAGCGTGCATATGCGCTATCTGCAGCAGGGCCATAAAATATACCTATATATTGTGATCATTCAGTTTTCTAGTGTGTCTTAATTCAGTCTTTACAGTCACTTCAATTTACTTTGCATGTAGCAATGAAATGAATCATGTGCAAAGCAGCTTCTTCTTCTTCGCTTGCTGAAGTATCAAACTCATTAATCACATGCAAAGCAGCACTTGCTGTATGTCACAACTTGGAGAACAGCACTTAATGTTGCATTCAACAACATGTACTCACTGACTGGCTCCACGCTTGCTTATATATAGCTACTAGAAGGTTCCAGAATGTTCATGGGATGCAGGAGAAAAAGAAGCGTCCAGAGATATCTGGTTGCTTCTTGAAGGTGTTCTTGGTATTTACATCCGTCAGAGCACCCCATTCCCCCTCCAAATAATCGCTAGTGGGCACTGAAGGACAAGTTGCCAATGGATGAAGCTGGATTCGTCACTCTATACATATATAAAAAAAATCTGATGTGTTACACTCACATGACTTTCTCTGCTCTTGTACGAACTATTTTTACAAACGCTTATTTTCCAGATGCTTCATGTTAATTGAGATATCAAGATGTTAATCTTATTGCTAATTTTCTTGTAGATGCAAGGGGAATTGCTAGGCTTTAAGCGATTGTCAAATATTTTAAGAGGTGGTTGCTATGTGAAGTATTCCATTCTCTTTGCAACAAAAATAAAGAATAACAAATTTGAGAAAAAGTATAAGTATTGGAAAATTTAAGGGGATAACAAGCAATATCGAAAATGGTTCACTCAACAACAAGAATTTATATGACATAGATTGTGTATTTTAGCGCAATCTACATTTTTTTTGTAGTAAAATTTTGTCTATCTCTTATGGTTTACCAGTTATGCAAAAGTCGTTCACAATGAAGAATACTTTTGGAGACATTCCCAGAAAATTTGAGATATACATTTCATTTGTCATGAAAATATCTTAAACATATGATATTTTAATCAAAATCGATAGGGCCATTTTTCAGAAAATTAAAATTTTCGAAAAACGTTCCATGTAAAGGGTAATCTGGGGTGGGGGGATTTTCTTGAAAACCTTTGTGTCGCATCTCTGGAAGATACTGAACCTAAATACCAAGTTTGGTGTTTATCCGACTGTTCGTTTCTGAGTTATGCTGTTCACAGACACACACACACACACACACACACACACGCACACGCATGCACACACAGACATGGACATGTTTCCAAAAATGCTTTTTTTGTATTCAAAACATGTATTTCCGGTGAAAACTCGGTAACAAATTTTTGGGTGGAATACAATACTTCCCCTACTTACTATATATAGTAGAGAAAGCAATATAATTTGGCTAAAATGACCATTAATTTGTAGACTTACATAAAGTGCAGCATTCAGTGTTATTATTTAACCCTTTCCAGCCCTATTTACTTTTGGCTGAACCTGGATGGTATATGATGGATACTTGTGTTCTTAGAAATTTGCTTTAAATGATCTCAAATTTGTAAATCAGTTGGCTAAAGTACTGAAGATAACTGGCGAGGGTTTCAATATCGCAGGTTACCTAGATTTGAATCATCACATGCTACTAAATATGTTGTAAAGAACAGGGAGAGTCATATAAATAAATGGGATTGTCATGAAGTGACGTTACTTTGGAGCATTGTAGCAGAATGCATTTTTTATATCTATATGAAGAAAAATTATTACAAAATTCTTATTTTAAATTCTGCTATTAAACTGAATTAAAAAACAACAATGAAATACATACCACTAAAGAGACAGAAGAATTGAAAGTTAACCTCTTCCAAGCCCAAATTATATATTCCACTTCCAACAAACAAACATACTAAAGTTGCCAGATGTCACTATTGGGTCGGAAAAAGTTATGTCTGTTAAAGTATTGAGCCAAATAAACTTGTGCTCTGGAAGAAAATGGTGTATACATCTAACATACATGACCTTAGGGACAGTGAACCAAAAAAGGAAGACATTGTATCACATACGAGACTAATAAGAGTTCTGTTGGACCTTTTTAAGAGCATAGGCTTCAAATATTAGGTAAAGAGGCTTCAATGCAGGGGAGGGAGGATAAAACCCACTATTTAGGGCCTGTACTATGATCAGCAGATAAACACATTTAAAATTATCCAACAGTTTACACATTTATCTAGAGAGTTGGATTGAAAACTCATACTACGGCCTCCATTTATTCATAATCTTGAAGAATGTCCACTAGATAAACTAATCAAAAGATGACGTGTGTAAGAGGAAATTGGTAGACAAAGATGGCAGTAACATTATTCTGAATTTCTAACCTATAAGCTCTAACAAAAGCATATTTTATTATATGGGCATGTACTATCAAGAAAGTAAATACACATCTTATATGGATTGTTATCACATGTGCTTCTAGAGGGTATGCAGTTGACATCAACTGCAGTGGAAGCCAATGTAGCAGGTCCCTACTTTGAAGATTCCCATGCCTTTATTTCCCCTTTTATGTCCAAGTATGCATAAAATACTGCAAGACTATTTAAATTTTATCTGTAGTTGAACTACTGACTACTTAATTTAGGCAAATACTGAATAAAACAGTGTATGTGTTGTTTTAACCTCAGTGGAACAAAGTTGTTACTGTATAGGTATAAAAAGTTGACCTTATACTGGTAGGTTAGCTGAATGGTTAAAATCAGTGGTGCTTAAAGAAACTGGATATAAGAGTTTGTTAAACAATGCATATATTGTTTTTATTTCTGTAGATGCCCTACTTTCATGCATGTGCTTAAAACGTCATTATTTCTGTTCACTCATTGAAAAATATAATTCCGTCGATTGTGTGGAAATGATAGGCGACCTTTATTAAAACTATTTATTATGTAGAACAGAAACCTTTTTATTTTCTTTCATTTCTACATCTTTATTTATCTGACAATTAACTTGAATATAGGTATTTTCTCATGAAATGAGAGTATATTTCAGAACTGGCTTTGTAGATTGAAGATTTGTAGATTTGTTTCTGTGTTGTTTTAGTGACTGAGTTCTGAATTTAAGCTCTTAGCATATTACAAAACATATTTTAATAAATGCTTTTTTTCTGAGAAATAATTGAAATGATATAATACTGCAGTACCTAATAATTTATTCATAAGAGCATTGCTGAAATGTTTGTTTAACATGGAAGTAAACAAACCAGTGTTGTTGTACTAGGATTTAAAGTAGAAAATAAAACTTGTGCAAATAAAATGTGCAAATAAAAATTAACATTAGTGCAAACTGTGAAAAGTTTGTGCAAAATTCTTTAAATGATAGGTCCAGAGGTGAACAATGTAACCTATATGTTGAATTCAAGGAAACAGTGATCTGCTTATTGAGAGCAAAAGTACATCAAACCTATGAATATATTGTGTATATTCATAGGTTTAGTAGCGATGAGTCCTCCTTTTATATGGGGTGTCGTATCAAGGTGGTAGGAATTCTGATAAATAGCAAACTTCATACATTGTAAGAACTAAAAGAAAACATCAGGCAAGAAATTCACTCAATTTCAAACATTGAATACTCAAATGTGAATGAAAATTTCCTGAGACAATGCCAGAAATATGGTAATAGAGGAGGTTAAAATTTTTCCCACTTCTCTAATGATAAGAGTATGTGCTTGTATACAAGGGCAAAGGAAACATGGGAGACATGAACTCCTACAGAGAGGTGGTACTGGAGAACACCCTATTCAAAATCTTTATGAAGATACTGACAAACAGACTGACGGACATCATACAATTATGCATTCCAGAAAGCCAATTCGGTTTCAGAAAAAGAAAGTCCACTCTACAAGCAGGATCCGCATTATTATATGAGATCGAAGAAGCCCTCAGCAAGCCGAAAGGGAAATATTACATGGTTTTCATTGACTATGAAAAAGCGTTCAATTACATAAACAGGGAAAAGCTACTCAGGAAGATGAGGGACATGATCGGGAACAAGCACCCAATTGTTGGAATAGTACATGACATAATGAGGCAAAATTGGCTGCAGATAACAGACGAAGTAGCAACAACGGATGAGGTTAAACAAATTAACGGGGTACTGCAAGGAGACCCAATCAGCCCTCTGCTATTCAATATAATGACGGCAGAGATTGGGAAGCAAACCAACTGCAGAACACTGATAATGTATGCGGACAACATGGCCATTGGAGCAGAAAACAAAGAAGACATACAGCATGGATTATAAACGCAGTGCAAAGATGGGTTATGAAAAATGAGTTTGCGGTAAACAAGAAGACAGTACAAATGGTTTTCAGGAGAGGTGGAAGAGTAGCGGCAAGTGACACCCTAAAGTTAGGAGAAAAACCGATGAGATTGGTGAACAAATTCAAATACTTAGGCATAACACTGCAGCCAACCACAAAGTCTTTCAGCGCACATGTGCAAGAGAGAGCGGCTATAAGAGCTATGTGCAATATCAAGGATATAACAGCATTAAAATTAGACACAGCTATGAGACTATTTGAGACAGCAATCACCCCGATCGCCACCTACAGGATAGAACTGGTATGGGAAAAGCTCACGGTCAACGACTTTGGAGGGGTTAGAAAAAGTGGAAGCTAGGTACATGAAAAGAGCAATAAGCACGAGCAAATACACACCAAGTAGAATGGCCTATATGCTGGCCAGAGAAACCCTCTTCCTGGAGGACCTGAGACACAGGAGGCTACTGCTGGCAATGAACCCATATAAGAAAGTCACAGAGAAAAGAAAACAGAAAGAAAAAGATCGACAAAGAATTCTATGCCTCCGACGCCATGGTGAACAGGGAGTGGACCAGAAGCAACCAATCGCAAAGACATGCCATCATAGGCCTGGCAATGAATGGATTTCACCACAAAATGTGCAAAAATAATAAATATCGCCAACCAAGTGACTTGTGTGAGTGCAAGATATGTGACCAAAAGAGTGAGTGATACCATTACAAGCAATGCAGAAGATGGACGGGATCATGAGAGAATGTAGGCTTTCACTTCCAGTTATATGGATGGGATCGTTAAACGAACTGATAAAAGACAAATCATAAGATTGAAACTAATGTTCTTTTGAGTGCAACTTATTATTATTAAGAGTATGTGCTTATTATCATTGTGATTGTAACTGTAAATATGAGAATGTGAGTTATGGGATATTATAACTGTTTCGGCGGGAATCCGAGCTGCGGTGGCCAGTGAGCAAGCCACTGTGCAGTGACAACAGTGTGAAGGGAAAAGCTCTGTGTTTAAATCTGATCTATTATAGTAACAGTATGTAAGTTTTTATTTTAGTAGAAAAGACATTCAAATTGTAGTGACATAAAAATTAAAGAGATTGCTTCTGTGGTCGAGAGGTTAGCATTATGGTTTCTCAACCCAGAGGTCCCAGTTTCAATTCTTGGTTAGGGCCAGGAAATATTTCTTTAAGTAGAATCATTCCCTATCCTCTAGAATCTGGAAGTTTGTATTTCCTAACAATGAGTTACTAACACCATCAGTTGCTTCTAAAGCTAAAACCTCCAATAACCTTCAAGCATTATTTTCTTAATACAAAACAGGTTTGCTCCAAAAACAGTCTCGGATAGTTTAAGCATGTGCATTAAGGAAATCTGATTGAAAATCAACTCCATTAACTGTGGCTGCAGTCTTGCATTTTGAACAAAATTAAGCATGTACATTAAGGAAATCTGATTGAAAATCAACTCCATTAACTGTAACTGCAGTCTTGCATTTTGAACAAAATTAAGCATGTACATTAAGGAAATCTGATTGAAAATCAACTCCATTAACTGTGACTGCAGTCTTGCATTTTGAACAAAATTAAGCATGTACATTAAGGAAATCTGATTGAAAATCAACTCCATTAACTGTGACTGCAGTCTTGCATTTTGAACAAAATTAAGCATGTACATTAAGGAAATCTGATTGAAAATCAACTCCATTAACTGTGACTGCAGTCTTGCATTTTGAACAAAATTAAGCATGTACATTAAGGAAATCTGATTGAAAATCAACTCCATTAACTGTGACTGCAGTCTTGCATTTTGAACAAAATTAAGCATGTACATTAAGGAAATCTGATTGAAAATCAACTCCATTAACTGTGGCTGTAGTCTTGCATTTTTAAGAAAATTCTGATTACAGTCAAGAACTATCAGCAATAATGCATACTATTTCTTAGCGTCAAAAAACAGTGCAAAATGAACTTGCATATATAATACGTGGACCCATAAAAGAAGTGCTATAAATGGTTTGTTGAAAGTAAACTGTATTCACTCTTAGGTTGATCCGCATCAAAACAAACCCCAGGTGACCAGTGCACCTTTATAATGTATCCTTCTGCTATTCGCACTAGAAATACTGTCACGCTTTCAGACCATGTGGCGAGTACAAGCACTACGCATGCAAAAAAGAACAGAGTCCTTATTTTGACAACTGAAATGGTGACTAGCATATTCTGTTAAGGGTTAAAGGTGATCAGATTGATAGTTGTAACAAAATAAACATTTGCACATATAGTAATAGTTCATTCTAAAATAAATGAGCGAAAAATAAAGTAAACGGTATGCGATAATTTATATGATCTCTGGAAGCGGCACTTTATTAACTGTTGGCAGCTAATTTTAAAAAATAAATTGTATAGTTGCGTGAACTGCATTCTTCTCAAAATCACTACATTCTTGCATTGTGTATTTCATATGCTGTCTTGTTTTTTTCCGGGTGTAACCACTTTTCCCGTTTTAGATATCGCCAACCAAGTGACTTGTGTGAGTGCAAGATATGTGACCAAAAGAGTGAGTGATACCATTACAAGCAATGCAGAAGATGGACGGGATCATGAGAGAATGTAGGCTTTCACTTCCAGTTATATGGATGGGATCGTTAAACGAACTGATAAAAGACAAATCATAAGATTGAAACTAATGTTCTTTTGAGTGCAACTTATTATTATTAAGAGTATGTGCTTATTATCATTGTGATTGTAACTGTAAATATGAGAATGTGAGTTATGGGATATTATAACTGTTTCGGCGGGAATCCGAGCTGCGGTGGCCAGTGAGCAAGCCACTGTGCAGTGACAACAGTGTGAAGGGAAAAGCTCTGTGTTTAAATCTGATCTATTATAGTAACAGTATGTAAGTTTTTATTTTAGTAGAAAAGACATTCAAATTGTAGTGACATAAAAATTAAAGAGATTGCTTCTGTGGTCGAGAGGTTAGCATTATGGTTTCTCAACCCAGAGGTCCCAGTTTCAATTCTTGGTTAGGGCCAGGAAATATTTCTTTAAGTAGAATCATTCCCTATCCTCTAGAATCTGGAAGTTTGTATTTCCTAACAATGAGTTACTAACACCATCAGTTGCTTCTAAAGCTAAAACCTCCAATAACCTTCAAGCATTATTTTCTTAATACAAAACAGGTTTGCTCCAAAAACAGTCTCGGATAGTTTAAGCATGTGCATTAAGGAAATCTGATTGAAAATCAACTCCATTAACTGTGGCTGCAGTCTTGCATTTTGAACAAAATTAAGCATGTACATTAAGGAAATCTGATTGAAAATCAACTCCATTAACTGTAACTGCAGTCTTGCATTTTGAACAAAATTAAGCATGTACATTAAGGAAATCTGATTGAAAATCAACTCCATTAACTGTGACTGCAGTCTTGCATTTTGAACAAAATTAAGCATGTACATTAAGGAAATCTGATTGAAAATCAACTCCATTAACTGTGACTGCAGTCTTGCATTTTGAACAAAATTAAGCATGTACATTAAGGAAATCTGATTGAAAATCAACTCCATTAACTGTGACTGCAGTCTTGCATTTTGAACAAAATTAAGCATGTACATTAAGGAAATCTGATTGAAAATCAACTCCATTAACTGTGACTGCAGTCTTGCATTTTGAACAAAATTAAGCATGTACATTAAGGAAATCTGATTGAAAATCAACTCCATTAACTGTGGCTGTAGTCTTGCATTTTTAAGAAAATTCTGATTACAGTCAAGAACTATCAGCAATAATGCATACTATTTCTTAGCGTCAAAAAACAGTGCAAAATGAACTTGCATATATAATACGTGGACCCATAAAAGAAGTGCTATAAATGGTTTGTTGAAAGTAAACTGTATTCACTCTTAGGTTGATCCGCATCAAAACAAACCCCAGGTGACCAGTGCACCTTTATAATGTATCCTTCTGCTATTCGCACTAGAAATACTGTCACGCTTTCAGACCATGTGGCGAGTACAAGCACTACGCATGCAAAAAAGAACAGAGTCCTTATTTTGACAACTGAAATGGTGACTAGCATATTCTGTTAAGGGTTAAAGGTGATCAGATTGATAGTTGTAACAAAATAAACATTTGCACATATAGTAATAGTTCATTCTAAAATAAATGAGCGAAAAATAAAGTAAACGGTATGCGATAATTTATATGATCTCTGGAAGCGGCACTTTATTAACTGTTGGCAGCTAATTTTAAAAAATAAATTGTATAGTTGCGTGAACTGCATTCTTCTCAAAATCACTACATTCTTGCATTGTGTATTTCATATGCTGTCTTGTTTTTTTCCGGGTGTAACCACTTTTCCCGTTTTAGATTTTTCTTCACAAGCACGGTTTATACTTGTACTCGAAATACCGGTGAACTCAGAAGTTAATTTCATCATTTCTTTTGTGGAAGGTGTTGGATATTTCTCACATAACTTGTAATCAATATTCAACACTATTGTTTTTTCACCACTAGTCAACGGTTTGCGCGGCTAATGCTTTACGTAATTCAACGAAAACACAAGAGCAAATTCACCGTTTTCCATGATACTAAACACAACTGCTGGCTTCTAGCTGTAAACAATATTCTGCACCTCCCCAGATGTCAGGTGACTCATACGAATTGCATCATGGGACTTGTAGCTCTGTTTTACGGCATAAATCAGCATTAAATAAAACCTTAGGTATTTGTGTAGAATATTATGCTTTTTAAGAATAAATTCATTCTAAAATTCAGATTATTAGCTGGACTACTTTCCTGCACGCATGGCTACCATGCTGTACCACAGTGACTGACCACGTAGGTTTGTTTTGCCGCGGATCAATCTAAGAGTGAATACAGAGTAACTATTGTTTGCTTATGGGTGCTTTTTCTGGTTGCTGCCTCAGTTATTTCTAGAGTACTGATTTGTTTTACTTTGAAACAAATTGCTGCGTTCAGCTTTGGTACAAGATGTTAACAGACAGCAGCTCACGCTTTAGTGAGCTAAGAATATGTGAAATTTCATTTGATATTTAAGAAGAGACTATTCTGTTTTTGTTCTTTATGCTGTTGCCTTTTTCTTTGACATTAGCTAAGACTAAACAAAACATTGATGTGTTTCAGAAATGATGAAATTCCTTAGAAAACATTATGTTAAAAAGCTTAAACGGAGAAAATTTGACTATCGACTGCAGAGAATCTGGTTAACAAGTTCAAGAAAGCTTATTATTAGAGAAGAGAATGGACTGTGTTTATCTCAAGCTGGTGAAGTTCAGGAAGAAAATAAACAGTGTTCGTCTGAACCTGATGAAGGTTAATGAAACTAATTACTAATACTAGTTAATGAAACACTTCAAATTTTCTATTTTATATATTATGTATGCACCAGTTTTTATTGTCAAAGTATATGGTACATAGGTATGATAAATGTGTTTTATCCTTTTATTATATGACGTGATCCGATCAAAGAAGCCAACATTTTTAATAGTATTCTTACTGGCATATAGAGGATGCAGCAGCCATTGATGATGCCAGAAGTGATCATTATTAACAGTGTTTCAAACAGAAAAAGTTAATGTCAAAATTAAATATTTACTGTCTGCCTTTTATATTCTTTACCAGTATTGCAGCTTCAACTTACAGAATTATATTGCTAATATCTGTAATGTGTCCTTAATAAAGGCAAAGAAAATTATGGGAAAGGTTTACTTCATCACTTGAGTATTATTGAAAAAATAAAATGTGTTAAACTTAAAAGCAAGAGAGCAGCTTTTTACCTTCTGTGCTGATTACTTAAGGTGGAGGAAGTGTTCAATGTGACCTAAAACTGTGGTATTAGAATTTCAGTGACAATACAGAGTTCATGCAGAAATTTTTATAGATTTCCCTGACTTCTTATATTCATTTCCCTTACTCCCTAACCCGGTTACAAAATTTTCTGTGATCATTCATGCATACTATTGTGAGCCTACTTTTTCAGTTTCGTGTCAGTTTTTAATTGACAACACAGATTTTAAAATACATATATAAGTGTAATTTTTTTTATCCGCCTCCACCATCTCCATAGCTATTGAACACTCTCCTTAACTCTTGATTTCATTTTTATTTTTGAAAAATTATTATAGGTAAAAAATAACCTAATCAAGGAATACAAAAGAATAAAGTTATACAAACATCTGTAAAAAAGCTAACGGTATATAAAATATTTTTTTTAGCAGTAAAAGTATATACAGCAATTAGAAACTAACACTTACGCAGTGAACTAATGCAAGAGAATTTCAGTCCAAAAAGTAAATGCTTGTTAAATGTTTCTTTCCCCAGCATCTGAATGACTCTGAGCAACTATTAAAACATTAATTCACAGTTGTGTACTTTTTAGAACATTTACATGTCAAAATCCCTGAATTTGTGCCACCCAGAATTGATTTCCCTGAGAAATTTTGAATTCCTTTCCTTTCCAAGACTGTAGATCATGAAATACATGTTTTGGGGTCCCCTAAAAGCTAAAAAATCTAATGTGTACCCTATTCACAGTTTTTAATATTCATTACAGTTTCACATATCAGGTGACCATAATTAAAGAAGTGGTGTTTGAGAGGGGGGCTCATAAATAAACAACAGTGAGGCTGAATAAATTGAAATATGGTGCACATGTGTTTCAGACAGTGGGAATTTCATTCCAGGAAGAAAAATAATTACTGAGAGTTGCCACCATAGTAAATAGCTCCTCCATGTAACTTTTAGTTCTTTGGTTATTTAAAGAGCAAGGTATACTGAGGACACATGGATAGTTTAGCAACACTAGAGGAGTGTCCAACACTTCACATGAAACAGTTAGATGGAGATATGCTGCAGTGTACAATAAGATTCACAGTTTATGGAACATGTTCAAGGGCAGCATACTGAAGTCCTATTTGTAATTGTGCAGGATTAAAGTGCCTTCAATATTTTGCTTTCTTTCACTTCCCATACAGTACAATTTCCCCCCTCTGGTGGCAACTTTTGGAATTCATTATTTTTCCTCCTGGTATGGAATTTTCACTCTGTAAAATGTATGTACACCAATTTATTTGGCTTGATATGGGATCAATTTAGCACCACAGTGAGGTGCCAATTTTGAAGTATAGTATACTTTAACTGCTTCATTGTTTATTGTGCTTCTTGAGGCAGCATTTTTAACACTTAAATGATTTCAGTCAAATTATACAATACGTAAATTCAATAACAACCCGCCTTGAAGCAATATGTGTATGTAATAATTTGTAAAATGTATGTAACAGTCATTGCATATGCTTATATTATTGTAAACATGTTCAATAATGTTATATGAATGTATTACGTAATTTAATAATGTAGGAGCTGTGAGAATAATAAGTTAAAAGTTGCTAACAATGAGGTACCTTGAGGCAATAATGAATTTTAAAGTTTAAATGCTAGTAGTCATTATTGGAGCAATAATAATGTAAATTTTGAGACAGTTTAAAAATAGCCAATCAACAACCAGAAAAAGCTTTAGTTAAATGAAGGTATTCTATTGGATTAGGAATAGCCAATCAGAGACTTGAAATACAGAAATTTACAGGTTTAGATGGTTGAAATCAATTCAGTTGCCTGCAGACAGTGATTGTAACCGGATGCATGATGCGTCCTTGAGAGATTTTATACGTATTCGTGTGAGACGAAAAATAGTTTACGTGTTAAAAAGTGCAAGTATTTAATAACATCATCTCACAGCTCTCTCCTTATATCAGTGAAGTGTTAATTAAATCGTGTCAAACATTAATAAAAGGAGTGAAGTAAAATTATAATGTGTAAGTTACATTCTTGTCGCATTACAACCCTGCTAAGAGAAATGTGTCTCTAACAATAATACTGACACAGCCGAGGCAAACATAAATATTAAATATTTAAAGAAACAGTTTAATCAAAGTTAATATTTCTAAACTTGGGGCAAAGGCTACCGGAAACTGTTTACTATACGTGCTGTTGCAACTACTACAAGTTCGGCTCCCCAACAGTTGAACTATAATACAACTTCTTCAGTACAACCTACTTCAAATTGACGCCCAGAGCATGTTGCTAATAACAAATAACGTAACAAACTCTTTCTCATTCTCGACTCTCGTGCACCAGCTGCTCTGGTAGTAAGCTATGAGATCTTTCTCTCTGAGTATACGTGGGCATTTTGTTAAAGGATAACACCAGTTTAAATTGACTGAGGAATTTAATGTGATCTAATACTTAAGCTATTGAAACGAGTTGCTGACTGTTTGACAATAAGGAATGAAACCGATTATGAATCGTAGACTCAAAATTGTAATAACCGAATTATTATACCTGCTAACTTCTGCAGTATCAAAGTTACGGTTGGAAATAACTGTTTCCACAGTAAATGAAGCTAGTAGCGTAACTTGTCGTGAGTCGCTAAAATGCTTATCGGGGAGACCTCTTCAATAGCCACAAAATATTACTCACACAAGCACATCACTAAACGCTTAAAATACACACAAATATTCACACATATCTAAGTGGTGAATGTATGCACAACTGTGTGCACAAATAAATGTAAGTACCAGTGCTGGTACCAGGGTGAGAGTAACTCTCAGATCTAAAATTGCATGCCTTTATTACTTTTGGCTCCACCTACTTCATTACTCCCCACCATTATTTTTCACATGTGACCAATATTTAAAATCCTCTTCATGTATCTCTCGTAACTGTTACCAGGGGCTTGGCTAAAATCTCAGAATCTAAGTACCTTTCTCTTTTCCAGAATTCTACCTATGTGACCCTGCAAATGTACTGAGCTTATAACCTAACTGAATTCCCAAATCTTTAATATAATGCTTTCATACTTTGGCTGTCCCTAATGACTTTGGTTAACATGACTTCTTAATTACCTTCTTTCTGGTCATACATTTCCATTCAAGCTTATTACATTATACATTGATTTAATATACAATTTTTCTCCATCTTACTGTTATTTCTTTATTTAATTATATCTTCCCATCAATAATTATTATATCAAAACGCCCCATTACATTGCTTTATTATTCTCAATAAGAAAACAATGTACACATCCCAAATGAAATTTATCTGATCCACTGTCAGCAACTCTTTCAATTTTCATACAATATTTTACAAATTTCTTCTTCTGTACTGCTTATGATATTTCATTGACAGTTAAAAACCCTCATATACATAAATACAATACTCTTTATACAATCTTGCTATGCTATTTTGTTTTACATTGTTAATTTCTCTTCTGAATTTATATGAATTTCCAAGAGTCTGTTTTGTTTGGTAATTTGGTCAAAGCACTAATTCTAATTTTGTTAAGTTCACTGCACTTCACTTTCACTGTGTTCTGCTTAAGCCTAACTTTTACAATTTTGCACGTATTACCTATTTGCAATTTTCAGAATATGGTCCTCCACGTTACACATATTTATTATAATCATTTATAAACAAAATTGCACCCGTCATTTTATTTATCGAAAGTTAAAATTACCTGACTGCATCCTACTAATTGTACCTGTTCCTGCTAAACTGTTATTTGCAATTCTGTTTTGACTGAGGCTATTTTCTACCATTTGCCTTGTTATTTCTGTTGCTTCTGCCCTATCGCTTTCTGTCTGTGAATTTCTCCCAGTTCTATTTCTTTCATCTTGTCTAGGCGATCTAGGTCGAAATTCATAATTATTTTGAGGTCTCCAATATTCATTATTTGAGTTATGTCTACCTCTAAATGGTTGATTTCTGCCCTTAGGTCTGTCAAATCTTCCCATATTCATATAATTAATTTGAACAAGTCTACCATCTGGTCTGAATTTCTGTGTTGCTGATTTCTATCAAAACAATTTCTGTTTCTATTTTTCCACTGTGCTGGTTCTGATCTAGGAACTGGACCTCTATATCTATTCTTAACTTCATTTTGATTTCCATTCTATGAAACTGTGCCCCTTGCTTGAAGAAATGTGGACTTTCCATTGCATTTCTTGCTTGATTTCTGTTAAGCTCTGTCTCAGGATTTTGTTTGTTACTCTTTAGCACTATCAGCAAATCAATCATTTCTGACATGTTACTTGGCTTCACTATCACTAGTTAGAGTTGAATAGTTTCTGGAAAATGTGTTGTTACAATATTTATAAAACCCTTGTCACTTATTGCTGGATTCTTGACATTCTTGATTAGTTTCATAAAGTAATTAACCATTAAATAGTCAGTTCTATGATTATATTTTCCATTGCTCAACTCTAATCTAATGCTTGCTTACCTATTCGCTCCCCAATATCTGCTCATAAAGATATTTGTAAAGGCCTTGAAGTCATTGCCATTTCCTAGTTATATTTAGCCAATTTGCTGCATTATCCTTAAAACATTTCCTAATGATGGTTAGTTTGTACTCCTCTGGTATACATTTTACAGTGAAGTACTCTTGTAATTCTGTAATAAAAGATTTTGAATTGTTTTGAGTCCTCATTTTCAAAAGTTGGTGGTGCAATTTCATTTAAGATATGATTAGTCCAGTATATGGTATGGTTCTGATCTGTTTCCCTGTACATTAATTCTTGTAGGTTCACTACTGGAAGTGCTTGCACTTGCATTTGGCAAAGAAATGCCTACTAACACATTTTGAATGCTTCATCTCCTGCTGTTCATTTATATTCAATTTGAATTCGGTACATTCATACCTATTCTTAAATTTTCTAATGCACCTCTTATTTCTGTTGTTACCTTCTTAACTTGATCTGTGATTTCCTCTAAGTTCTAGCTGTCTCTTACTTTCCCTTTCTGCTTTTTCCTGCCTATTTGTACTTTCTTCTAATTCTTTTCTAGCTATTTCCCTTTCTGTTTCAAATTTCTTGGCTACTATCTCCCTTAGTTTCCTATTTTCTATCTTTGGTTTCTCACTGACTTGTTTACAAATTTTCTTTTCAGATTTTTCTATTTCATGGCTAATTTCTTTCCTAACATTTGCTATTTCTCCTCTAACTTGTTCTCCGTTTTCTTTTATTTCACTTCTAACATTGCTTTATTCCCCTGTAATTTCAATCTCTAATGCATGCTGTTGTTTTTCAAGCTTCTTTCCTAGTTCATGTTGAGTATTTTCTAAGTGCTTCCCTAGCTCTTGCTGACTAGTTTCTAATCTCTTGTTGACTATCTTCTTAACCTCGGTTGAGTATTTTATAATTTATGACTATTACTCTCTATCTTTTCCTCTAACCTCTTTTGATTACTCTCAATCACACTTTCCAACATTTCCATCATCTTCCTGAAATCATTTGCTCCTATTTGTGAATTATATACTTTTTCTCCCGACTTCTATTTTTCCTGTTTTCTGTTCCCTTTCTGCACATTTCAACTATTTCTCCCCTTTGTTATCCTATTTTCGTGCCTATTATTACTTTCCCTTCCCTGAACATCCATTGCTTCTACTAAATTCTTTTCACCTAAGATTTTTCTGCTTCTCAGACACATCTACATAAATAACATTGAACTAAATACATTTATGCTCAGTACCTTGTTTGCTGACGCTATGTCTTCTTTCTTGCTCGTTGTGTATCTGTGTGGCCTGACTTACCGCCATTCTGGATTGTCTTCCTATCTTCTCATACTATCGATCACTGTGTTTGATTTTGATTGTAGCTTCAACTTCTGGTGATCCTCAATTCAAAGCCTCTTAATGGTATGCCAATTTTGAAGCAGTATACTTTACCTGCTTTGTTGTTGATTCTGATGCTGTGATCTCGTGCGCCAGTTGCCCTAGCAGTAAGCTAGGAGATCTTTCTCTCAGGTTTTGTGTGGGCAGATTGTTAAAGGATAACACCAGTTTAAATTGACTGAGAAATTTAATGTGATCTAATACTTGAGCTATTGAAACAAGTTGCTGACCATTTGATAAGAATGAAACTGATTATGAATCATAGCACTCAAAATTGTAACAACTTAATTATTATACTTGCTACTTTTGCAGTATCAAAGTTACAGTTGGAAATAACTGTTTTTGCAATAAAAGAAACTAGTGGTGTAACTTGCCGCGAGTCACTGAAATGCTTATCAGCGAGACCTCTTGCAATAGCTGCAAAATCTTACTCACACAAGTGCATCACTTAAAATACACACAAATTCACAAGTATCAGAGTGGTGAATGTATGCAAAACTGTGGCATGAACGAATGTAAATACAAATGAGAGTAACTCTGATCTAAAATTGCACGCCTTTATTACTTTTGGCTCCACCTGCTTCATTACTCCACACATTTTTCTTGCACAATCAGTACTTAAAATTCTCTTAATTACATTTCTCAAGTGTTACCAGGGTTACCTTAGTTCTCAAACTAAGTGCCTTTATCGTTTCCAGAATTCTGTCTACGTAACTCTGCAGACATACTGAGCTTATAACCTAACTGAATTCCCAGAATCTTTAAGCGAATGCGTATGCTATGTTGGCTTTCCCTAGACTTTGGTTAACATGACTTCCGAATTACCTTATTCTTTCTGGACAAACATTTCAACTCAAGCTTATATTACACATTTATTTAATATATGGAAATTATTTATTGCAATTATTTCTCTATCTTACTGTTATTTCTTTATTTAATTACTTATATCTTCCTGTCAATAATTATGGTATTAGCTTAACGCTGTTTAATGATGACCCTTCGAACACTTCCCATTTAATTATGGCCTTCTTGTATATTCCTTATATTCAATGGTGGCCTGTGCCCTAAATAGTAGTTGAAGGGCTTAAATTTAAATTGGGTTTATTTGTGGACTCTCTTTAACTACTATGGTCCTTAGTGTCCCATTCTATATTGAGCATGAAAGACTGGAAATTTTGCTTAGAGGCCTCTTTATCAGGCTTGAGATTCCTTTACATGTCGTAAATCTACAATATGGGACCACTGCCTTTACTTTCCTTCCGAAGGAAGCAATGCTAAGGGTTTTTACGTCTGAAAAAACCCATTAGCCTCTGACGGGAACTAGAGGCTAGTATGGTGACCCTAGACCATGGAGGACGACAGGTGAAGGGTTGCAGATTTTAATAAACAATGATAAGCAAAACTGAACATAATAATTTAGTTAAATAATAATTATCATACGAGATTCGCCTATTTTATTTCTTATATATTAAGTCAATCCTCAGTTTTTAAGAACGGCAAACTTATCTATGATGTCCTGTCCTCATAAAATGGCCCATTCCTTATAAGTTTACATAAAAGGTATTTTGGATAGAGATATGTGCTAATAATGTAAATGGAATTGTTAAAACCAAAGCAAATAACGTGCATGATTCCTCAAATACATCCTAATTTTCCTGGCACAATTTAAAACTCCTCTCCTCTGTAGACCTATACCCCTCATCAGTATGCAATAGACAGTTCATTCTTTAAATTATCAATTATTGGAAATATCTTTGAATAACATCGCAAATTTTCAGGAGCTGAAGAAGGAAAATCTTTAATGTAATTTTCAATTGAAATGCAATAAGCACTGTCCAGTGATCTCTTTTGCAAAACGTCAAAAAGAAAGTCAAAGAAAAAATGTCATTGAACACTACAGCCAAAAGAGTAAAATTGAAACTATTCATTTTGTTCAAAAATCCCTTGCTGAGCTGAACTGATCTTTTATGAGGGTGGTCTGAAATGTTTCCGACCGAATAAAGATACAAGACATTTTTTCAGAATTTTTTTTTTGTTTTTCAACATAGTCTCCTTGTAACTCTACACACTTCTGTCAGCAATGTTCCCATCTCTGTAACTTGTCCAAATAGTACTCTGCGTTTTTCTTTGCAAAATAATTGTTCTCTTCATTTGACGAAAATCTCTGTCCTCCGAGCGCAATTTTCAGATGAGGGAACAAAAAGAAGTTGCTTAGAGCTAGATCTGTGAGTAAGGCGGATGGTCAAGCAGTTCAAACCGTAATTCGTGGATTTTCGCCATTGCAACCGCTGAGGTGTGAGACGGTGATTTTCTTTTTCTGCAAATGTGGCTGTTTTTCCGCAAGTTCTGCACCATGCTTCTTTGAGCTGGAATGTTGGTTTTTGACCTAGAGACCATTATCCATCATAGCTCCTCAAATGCATCACAATGCTGGGTGGGAACAATGGGCTTGAACTCTACACAGGACTTTGGAAATAGTAATGCTGCAAAAATGTTATTGATGCAAATAATGAATTTTAATGAGCTCTACTTTTATTAAAATAAGTTTTTGTCTATGTCTTACAGTGTCCAAGTTATATAAAATTTGATTAAAATAAGGATATTGTAATGCAGCAGTTATGACCCAAGATTTTCAGGAGGGAGGTTGGGGAGATAAACAGAGGTAAGTAGATGTGGGTGCAATCTCGCCTAGCATAAACACCAGAACTATCGACAGATTACCAGAACCTTCTGGAAGTTTCCCTTCTCCCCCTCCAGAACTTTTTAGAGTGCTCTGTGGAAATTTTCAGTGGCTATGTAGACGAGTGTTCTTGAGTGTCAAACAATAATAAATAAGTTTGTGAGTACTTGTGAAAAAGTGTGTTCTCCTGGTGAGATTGTGACAACTGTTGTGATGTACAGTGAGAGTTTCTACTGCAAGGGATTAAGAGGAAGTTTTGTGTTTGACTCCCCAATGGGAGAATTGCCTGGAAGAAGAGGCCATGTCCATATTTCATTACACCGCTAGTTGTAGCAGTGAATATTTGAATTGGATCAAAATAGTGAAGTGACAGTTAAAAACTGGACAAAGTCACACTATACATTTTGTCTGCTTTGGTGGGTCATCCTTCTGCTTCCTTTGCATGGATTTGCCATTAACAAAAACATCCCGGTGATAAAAACTAGCTTTTCTATATCTACTATGTGGCCAGGCATATATTGCAGAGCACTTGTATTTGCAAATTGAGATTTTATTATTTACACCAGAACTTACTGGGACATATTATGAGGACTGCTGTCTCCATCAGTCTGGATTCACTGTCATGTTTACTCTTGTGACTGTAGATGGCATTATCTGGCTGGATTGTACTGTGTAATGAGATCCTTTTCACATGGGACATCAAAGTTTAATATACTGTGCTTCTTCTTATGGCTGAATAATTTTTCCCAAATGGAGAATTCTGCTGCTTTTTAGTGGCCTTTAAGAGCTTAGGTTTCTCCTCTAGCTGATCTATGACCAAAAATGCTCTGCAGTTGCTGATTTTTCCGCTTGTTTATATTTACATCTCTCATGTGTTCTTTAAACCTTGTGTCTATATTCCTCTTTGTGTTCCCTCTATACACCTTCTTGCAATCATAGCATCCAATTTCATAAATACCAGAAGTTTTTCCCACTGGAATATTGTCCTTTGCATTGGTCCTGATTATGTTTTATAAGGAGTGTTTGTTAACTGGGGCTAAAGTTATACTATATTCTTTGAATATTTTTATGAAACTTAGAAAGGCCTATGACATCATCACCACCACCACTGAGTGCCTCTGAAAGAGGCTTGTGTGTAGGCTCATGGAGCCTTTTGTGCCTCATATTGTTGGCATCACTCAAGTTCGATGGTCTGTTTAAAGTGGACCACATCCTTGATATCTGCCTTTCTTATTTCCTCTGGTTCCAAAAAGGACCCTAGGGATACATTTCTGTGCATAGTGAAACCTTCGTATTCACATAGTATATGCGGAGGTCTCAAAATCCCTCACACATTTCTGATAAATGTTCTTATGTAAGCTCTGTTATGTATAAATGTTGTGGTCTGTAAGATAGCCCGCAACCTCTCTGAGCCTAGATCTGGTCAAATTCAGGAGTAAGTCACTCACTTTCCAGTCAGGTCCCAATATCAAAGCATGGGCCTGTCTGCCAGTAAATTAAATTGAGTTTTATTTATGGATGCTCTTTTAACTACTGTGGTCCTTAGCGTCCCGTTCTATATTGGGCGTAAAAGATCAGAAATTTTGCTCAGAGGTCTCTTTATCAGGCTTGAGGTTCTTTTACATTTTGTAAATCTATGACACAGATCCACCGGCTTTTCTTCCCTTCTGAAGAAAGCCATGCTAAGGATAAAAAATTCATCGCCCCTCCGCTGGGTTTGAACCTGCAACCTTGGGAACTAGAGACTAGCGTGGTAACCACTACACCACGAAGGACGACTGCCTGGCAGTGGTTTGCTTATTCCAGATTTCAAGATGGGCCCTCACTGTAAGCTGGGTTATCTCAAACTTGACTGTTCTGGTAGACACTCCACAGAAGGGCTCAGGTCTAATAAAATCGAACCCCCGATCCCCTCTTTGCAAGAGTATCTGCCCTCTCAGTTCCTCTAATAACAGCATGCCCAGGAAGCCAGTAAAGCTGGTACAGAGTCTATTTAATGTCCTCTGACATAACCTCATTAGTCTGGATGTAGTTTTAACCGCCCAAGGGCTTCAAAGCTGCCATACTGTTCGAGCAGATGTAAACATCCGCTTGTCCGCATGGCATATATAAATATGCATTGCACAGGCTAAGATTGCATACACCTCAGCCTGAAAAATGGTGGCTACATGACAAAGGGGAATGACAAGCCTGGTTCTAGGACACCCATCCTCAGACCCTGTCCTGCCTCTGAGGCGGAAACTCTGTAAACCACATCCTGTCCCTTGCCTATGGGAGAGACCCTGTCTCCGAGTCCCACTCTTCCCTGGAAGGTATTACCACTGTATAGGATGTACTTAAGTTATACCTAGTCCCCATCAAATCCCAAATCATGTGGGTTATAGGATGCATCTCCATTTTCCAGCTCAGCTCAGCATCCAGAAAAACCCCTTAGATACTTGACCGCTCCAGACAGCTTCAACTTCTTCCAAAAAGATGAGTCTTTGCCAATCCTGGCAGCCTTCTCCTCTTTGCGAAGATCATTATTTCAGTCTTGTCCGAATTGACGGACAAGTCCATTTATCTACACTATTCCTCTAGAGCATGTAAGGAGCCTGTATGGGCTCCGAAACTGTACTTGGGAATTTTCCACTTGCTACAAGGCATATGTCATTGGCATTGCTTTGAGCATGAATCTCTCCCATGTTGAGTGCGTTCTGTAGTTCAAATACCACAGGGTAGGTGATAAAACTCCACAGCAAGTTCTCCACAGTCCAGCACGCACTCCAGTCTCACCAAGAGCTGATGGAGCACCATTTCCGTGGATTTACACAACCAATAGGCATATAAATGATTGTGAATGGGTCTGTCAACCAGCACCCCTTTCCTTAAATATGTATCTACCAGTATTTCCAGAGCCTTCAGCAAAGAATATATTAGGCAGATAGGACAAAAATCCCTAGGCAGGTGGTAGGATTATCTACCTGGATTAGATATAAATACCACTTTGACCTGCCTCCAGAGGTGGGTTGAAAAACTCTCCCAATGCTCATATAGAAGAACCAGGAAGCCATCCCCAAACACGCTTTTATAGAGTTCAAAAGAAAAAACAGCCATTTAAGCTTTTTAAAAGTCACAATCTCGGAGGCCACTTGTCAGCCTTCATACAAAGACCTGCATGCCTTAACCAAGTTTGGCTCTTGTTCTATACTGGTCTCTAGAAAATGGGTCTCAAACAACAGCCTCAAGGTCTCCCCCTCCGACTGAATCATAGTATCCGAGGGGTTCTCCTGAGGCCAACCTGACCCAACTCCGGAAACCAGCAATTTCTGCAAGCAAGCAGTGTTCAACTGCTTCTGTATTTATCACAGAAGAGCCTCCAAAATTCCTTGGAGGCTTTCCTGGTTTCCTTGGGACTCCTTAGAGGAGTTCCAGGTTGCCTGACACTTGTTGGCCTTATACACATTATATAGCCTTCTTGTCATTTTAGAAAAGAATTCCATCTGAATTTATCTTTAGCTTGAGCCTCATTTATGAGGGAGGAAGACACAAAGTGTTCATGGAAAAACCTCACATATCTCCAGGTTCTCCGCATTTCCTAGCTTGATTTGGGATCCATTCCTCAGCTTGCTGTCCCTTCTAAAGGAGTCTCAATTGGTCCTCCTAGGGTTCCGTAAAGGCGGTCCTTTACTTTTCTCTTAAGGCCAAAACATATATATATATATGTTTATAATCAGATATGGAAGGTTCCAAGCAAACCCTCCAGTTCTTAATCTCCTCTAGTATCCCAAAGGACACTAATGACAAGCCTAGAACCTCCTCCCTTTGATAATTCACAAAAGTTGGAACATCCCCTTAATTTGCAATCCTGAGATCTGTTAAGCAGATACTTGAGCAGCTTTTCCCCCTCCCATTGATGTCCATACTACCCCAAGTGCTATGATAGGCATTGGAGTCGCAGGTTGAGGTCTTTATCTCTGCAATTAGCACAAGATCTCTGAACTCCTGAGGATGTGGTGATTCCTCAATGTTATATGGGAAATAGGCTGAGCAGACTACCACTTTATGTGACACACTGACCCTTCATACCTCACTAGGACTGCCATCAGCTCTTTTGAAGGTTTTGAACACAGTTCCACTGTGTATAGCAATGGGCGCAACATGAAGTGTGCAGTTTTGATGTCAATTGGATCACAGAAGGTTTAGCAGCTGATACTTGTGGAGAGGTGCAGCAAACCACAAATGCTATACCAGGGCCACAGTTTTCTGATCGACAATAACTAGGGTGATGTCTCTTGCAAACCTATGTTATTCAGCATGGTCGTACAGAACAGTGGCAACAGTGAGAATAATTCATTGGATAAAATAAAGCACAGAGCAAATGTTTTGGCAAGTTGCTGGCTAATGATAAAGCACATTTCAGCAATTTTGCTTAGATGATCCAGTACAATTTTGAATTTTTGAGAGAAAAGAAAGGCCACTAATTGCAAAATGCAATACCAGCTTTCATAAGCCAATATCAACAAAAGTGAGATTGTTGCTTACCCTCTGATTTTATATTCCATAATTGCACAACATTGTGATAAAATGTTTCAATAGACCATTCCATTTTATTACATGGAAACTTGGACGAATTCACACATTGCTGGATCCAGGCAGACACTGCTTGGAAAACAGACTTTTGAGATATGCTACTAAAGGGTCCAAAAGGACATATGTTGTATGCCATAAGTCTGCATGTGTCTCATTCTCCATGAAATCCGGGCTTTTATCTGCATGTCCACAGGTCTTTCACTTATGGCTGGTTTGTAATTAGGTACAGATTCTCTACCACTTGTCTATATTAGTAAAGGAAGTAACACATTCCATCCAAAAATTTGTCTAGATTTCACCAGAACTACATATTTTGAGGCGCTTCCTGAATTCAAGAAAAGCCCTTCCACCTGAAACTACACTTTACATGGACATTTTGTTGTTTTTTTTCTGAAAAATTGCTCTAAACATTTAGATTAAAATACCATATGTTTAAGACATTTGCATGACAAATAAAAACTTCCTGAATTCAAACAAAATATTTTTAGAAAAGGCCAGTGAACAGCATACTCAAAATGAAGTCAATGAAATACCAAACTTAATATTTAAAATCTTCCAAGCATACAACAAAAGGGTTTTCAAGAAAATCTCCCCAACTACGCTTTATATGGAAAGTTTTTTGTTATTTTTTTGTTTTCTCAAAAATAGCTTATGATTAAAATATCAACTCTTTAAGACATTTGAATGACAAATAAAATGTATATCTTGAATTTTCTGTGAGTAGTGATTTAGGTCCTCTTCATTCTGAAGATTTTTGTATAATGGATAAACCATAAAAAATAAGACAAAAATGTTACTACCACAAAAAGTATAGATCTCGTTAAAGCATGAATACAACTTGGCAGTTAAAGTATAATGTATTTGACAATTCAAGACAATAATAAAGAATAGCTCTGAAATTGTTAATGTAATTAGACATACATTGTGTGTTAATGAAATCTACATTTTGTTGTCAAATTTTTAGTGGCGTAAAGCATTTGCTAGTTATTCTTTGTTATTGGATTGAATTTTGAAATACTTTTTTTCTGGTGATAAGTCCCTGTACATCTTTTACTCATGCTCGAGCAAGACATTTCAAAGCTATCAGATAGCAATCCTTAAAGTCTATCCCTTTAGCCTACTCTACCTAAAAAGAAAGGTGTATATGTGTAATGAAAGTTTATCTCAATTATAAGAGGAATAAGCTTTTATAAAAATAGTTTGTATTCTTACTGCAAATGCAGCACATCAGATTTTTTGGTACTATAATAAAAGCAGTTTATTGCCAGCAATTACAATTCACAACATATTCAGTTCATGAAATAGACAAACATTCAGAATGGCAAATTACAATAATATTATGCCTTAGCCTCTTCTCGTTTTGCTTCCTTTTCTAAAGCTCTTTCTTTTGCTTTTTCATACAGTGGCAACAGTTGTCCTTCTTTTGCCAAAATTTTAAGAATTTCTACAATTAAAGGTAGATAATTATGCTTTCGCCTTATGTTCTCCACTTGATACCGTTTTGTTTTCATTTCTTCCTCTTCTATCAACACACGTAACCGCGAGATTTCGCTTTGCTGTATGTCTGTTTCCATTCCGCTTTCCTGTAAAGGAAATCAGTAAAAGATCAATGAAAAGCTGTGCTCCAGATTATTTTATAAGGAATAGCAGTACTATTTATGAACTATCAAAACTGTTCTGTAGATTTTATGAAGGCAATCAAGATTGTATATTTTAAGGTGTACTGTGAATATGAAGATATTAATAGTATACTAATATCTGATACCTCAGGTCCTTTAATGAACAGCATAAATAATATATTTTTGGAGAGAGTGTAATATGTCATAAAACTATTTTTTTTACTTTCTGTACCACGTACATAGTAGGTAGAGAAGGTATTTCATTCCACCCAAAATTCGGTATAGAGATTTCACTGGCAATATTTTGAGGCACCCTGAGTAAATAAACTTAAAAAAAATCCATATGTGTGTCTGTGAACAGCATAACTCAAATATACAAAATGTCGGATAAATACCAAACCTGGTATTTAAGTTAGTCCAAAGATGTGACACTAAATATTCAAGAAAATCCCCCAACCCAAAATACCCTTTGCATGAAACATTTTTCAAATTTTTTGATTTTCTGAAAAATGGCTCTTAGCAATTTTGGTAAAAATATTTACATAACAAAAAGTATATATCTTGAATTTTCTGAGAAATGATTGTGAAGTCTTCTTCACTCGGAAGGAAATTTATATAATCTTGCATAACTGGTGAAGGTTAAGTGATAGAAGAAACAACCTAGTGTGCTACATTCATAACTTTCTCTACCCTTTACTGTTTATTAATGGGTATACAAATTATTCTTATGAAAGTTTATTTTTCTATCTACTTCATTTTAATCCAGATAAACCTTTGCAGAAATAGCTACATTACACATTTCGTTAGGATACAAAGAGAACAGTGACAGTCAAATGTTTAAGAACTGGACGCTATACTCTGGCCTTAAATTCCATACGGTTTCCATGCAATTGCCAGAAAAAACTGAAAATCGATGGGACTTAAAAGAATGGAATAAATCAAACCATTAATAACTGAAATCTCAGAAATGGCTAATACCACAAAAACAGTTATTTGAAATAAATTGTGTTTTAAAGAGATTACATTTTTTTGTGAGGTACGCTTTTGTCTTATAGCTTAACATTTACCAGTTATACAAGTTTATATAAAATTCCTTCCAAATAAAGAGGACTTCTGAGGCTATTCCCAGAAAATTCAAAATATACATTTTATTTATCATGTAAATATTTTTAAGATATGGGATGTTAATAAAAATCATTAGAGCCATGTTTTAGAAAATCAAAAGTTTCGAAAAATGTTCCATGTAAAGGGTAGTTTGGGGTGGGGATTTTCTTGAAAATCTTCGTGTCACATCTTTGGAAGGTACTGGACCTGAATACCAAATTGGTATTTATCTGATATTGTTGGAGTTATGCTGTTCACAGACATACACATGGATCTCTCTTTCTTTTTTTTTGGATTCAGATTTCCTCAAAATATATTTCCATGAAATCTCAGTATTGAATTCTTGGGTGGAATGCAATACCTTCTCCACATGTGGTAGAGAAAGTAAAAATGTAGATCTCTTTAAAACACAATTTATTTCAAATAACTTTTGTGGCAGCCATTTAAGAGATGTCTATTATTAATGGTTCAAATTGTCACGACTTAGTCATTCTTTTCAAATCCTATCGATTTTCAGCCATTTCTTGCAATGTCATGAAAAGAGTATGGAATTTTAAGGCCAGCGTATAGCATCCAGTTCTGAAACATTTGACTAGCTATTACTTTTGTATCTATAACAAAATGTGTAATGCAGCTATTTCCAGAAAGGTCTATCTCATTTAAATTAAGCAGATAAGAAAATTAACTTTTATAAGAATAACTTGTATACTCACTAATAAGTGATAGAGGGTAGAGAAAGTCATGTGAAAGTAACACACCAGAGTTTATTTAAGAATCGCCCAAAATGGGTTTGCCATAAAGACACACAATAACATACAAACATTTCTTAACAGAAAATAGGTTCATCAAGCAGAATATAGAAATTGCACAATAGTTATTGAAATAAGCTATAGATTGAATATAATTTAAATAGAAAATACGAAAACTGATATGAGCAGAGTTAAGAACTTCTAATAAATGGTTTCAAAGAATGACAACTGAGTGCTTTATAATGCAGATTACAATATTAGTCTGTAATTGCTTATCTGTTCTGTAGGAGTCTCTCCATTTAACAACGAATTTTGAAATGGTACCCCAAGATCCGAAAAAACAGACCAGTCACTTTAATGTGATTAAGAGTGTATTTATTTAGAAAATTGGTATTGTTGGCTCATATATATTTTTGGTTGCTTTGTCAACTTCCAAAGGCTGAGTATTTGACATTTTGAATCTTATGGTTGCATCAACAATTTCAACTGAGCCTTGGGATGGTTAATCACAGTGATGTCAATTTGACGACTGCTATTGTTGTCAGCAAGGCAGTGAACCTCTCCATGAATCTCCAGACCTTTAATTCAGAGAGCATTTGTCAGCATTGTGTATATAGTGTTATGTCGGGAAACTCTCAAAAATACATTGTTTTAAGCTGTTTAGCAGAAGGTTGGCAAATGTTTTACTATTTATTTCATCAATAATACTTTTACAAAATGTAAGCACTCCATCTTCAATTCAATGAAACGTGCTAATTTTAGAAGCCATATGCAATAAATTTTATTTCATATGCTTACAGTTACTATAATAATAAAAATGTCAAGTAAAAGCCACTTAGCATCTTATTACAACTATTATTCAGCATTGCTAATTGCTGGGATTTTGGCCAATTTTTCAGGGGGAAAAATTCCATTTGTGTTTTTCGTAGAATTGTTGGTAACCTTAGATCTACATATTTACTAAATTTTACAGCCCTACAATGCTTGGAAGTTCCCTTAATTACCATATTTAAGTGCTTATGCACATTTGATGTGTCTTAACATACAGATTATTTACAAAATATTTCTTTTTTCACTATCTTTTATTGTCAAAACAAAATATTCAGTTAGGTACAATAATAACAGCAGCAATGACACTAATTTTAAAGTAAAAAAATGGTGACAATAGGCCCTCAAAACATGTTTTGCCAGCAATGTGGTAAGTGGAGCAATTTGAGAGTATAATGCTGATTCATTTTCCATGATTTAATTATTTGCTTCAAGTGTGTGAAAGTTTCAATGATTTTAAATTTAATTTTAAACAACTTAACAATGAAAATTTTAATCTGTGAATAGCCCTTAGATTAAAATCCTTGAGTATTTCAGTTGAGCGAAAATGCTGACGATGGGAACAAGCCGTCTCCCGAAACGCGTTCAAGTAAGAATATTATAGTGATGTAGTGTAACAACCCTCAACTCTCTATTTTAAATTATGACACATCACTGTTACTAGCTTCTAAATCTTCAAAATTAGCCCTTGAGTATATTCATCAAATGCTTAAATTTATTTTTTTCTGAGCTTCCATGTAATGGATACTAAAACATGAACTGCAACAAATACTAAAAACTTTATAACCATTATTTATATGTTTATGACTACGTGAAATACCCTGAAACAAGGATCAATGCTGTGATGGCTATAAGATGGTTTTAAAAGAATGTGATAATTATAATTTTATGATGTTTGATATATTCAGAACAAAATTTGTTTAGTAAATCCATTAAATTGGCTTTAGATTTCTTGTGAATCATTTCCCAGATGCCTAGTAAGCAGGGGTTTGGCAGTATGCTTTTTAGGGGAATGATCATCTCATGTTTGACAGATAGGTGGATTATGCAATTCATGCTGACACTTGCAAATGCCAGTGCTAGGCAAAGCACTAGTAGCAGACTCCTCAGATATTTAAGAGCTTTTGACAGCATGCACTCTGCTTATGATTTGCCTAGCAGGACTCTGTGATGGTCAGCTCCTTAAATTCTATTTTTCTAGCTTACAACTTCGATGTAGTGCCTAGGCATGATGAAGATGGAACACCAGACTTTTCCCATCACCCAGGTAAACCCACAAGCTAACTCTCTCCTTCTTGCAATGCAATTAAATTAGTTATTAGAAAAATTAAATCTCTGTTGGAAGCAGAATTACACATCTGCTAACAGCATCACCCTTTCACAACCCTTCCAGCTATCCGCAACCTATAACTCTCTCGATGACATAACTGGTTTTATGTCACCATCCTCGCCACCCCTGACAAAGGCATTGATTTGGGCAAAGTGACCATTGCAACCTCTTGACCAGGGCATAATATGTGTTGTTAAAATATGTTACCGATCACGACTGATTCAGAAATTCTTTGCAATAATAGCTGTTGGTAGAAATACAAATGTTCACATTGGCATGGAGATCTTTGCCTTCAATAATGATAAAGAATTGTTGGTGGAAATCTGGAATTATATCACTGACTGAAGAAGAAACAGAAGAGGAAGCTGTAGATGTCATAGAAGAGTTGGACCCAGAACTGTAGAGAAATATATGTGAGCAGCAGCATCCCCATACACATCACACCAGAAGACTTCTGGGGGAAGTTGATAATGTCCTCACAGAAGAGGTCGTTATCAACAGTGACACAAAATAAAGGTGATGCGGGTGAAAAAGATGATTCTGAAGCCAGTGACCATGAAAGTGGAGGGGGAAGAGGAGCCTGTCTCTTGTCAAAGCGATAAATGTGATCAATGAATTATAACATTTTTGTCTGCACAGAAAAATGTGCCTCACAATTAACAAAAAAATGCAAGTTGCATTGTAAACTACTTGAAAGAATCAAGTGAAAGTGCTCTGTCCAGGGGGAAAAAAAAAAAAATTCAGACTTTTTCTCAAAATGAAAACATTTGTAAGGTAAGTATGTGGAGTTCATGTGTTTTTAATAAATTCTGTTAATACTTATCATATAACTACACTGTTAATAATGACTTCATTTTAATTTCATGATTAGTAAGGTATGTTACACAGTGTATGAGCTTACTAGATATTAATTATGTAATGTTGCCAAGTTAAATGTTTTAAATACGAAATTACTTTAGCAATAAATTTCGAACTGTATTGTTTTCTTCTATATCCATTCCTAATATACATATTGTATTTTAAAAAAACAGATATAGTGTATTGGATTTAAACGTTGCAATTTTGGCCCTTTTAAGATAAAAACATTAAATATCGGATTTAAACGAATTTCAAAACCCTAGAAATTTGCAATTATGATATCCGACTCCTATCTCAACTTGCACTATTCTTAAAACCACAAAGGTAAGTGACTCACACCATAGCTCTCCAAACTTTGCACATGCCAAAATCCCTGCCTATACACATCCTTGTTGAATTTTGCTTCTTGATGGGGAATCAGACAGAAAATTACATCCAACAAGTCACATTGGGGTTGCTTTTGTTGATAGATAAACTGCTGCTTTCAGAGAAAGTTTGGCAAGTTGCTCAATGACTGCCAAGTGAAAGTTGATGGTGCTGTTCTTTCCTCCATGTTTGTTGGCAAAGCCAAACTGCTAATTGCAAGAGATGAGCAAATGTCTTATAATATTTTTGTCCCTCTTGTATGGCAATAGATTGCTTACAATGTGCTGATCTACTTTATCCACACACCCCATTGTATCATAATAAGTAAGCAAACACGGCCACCGGTTTTACAGTCTGTTTCTCACTTTTTTTGTCTGCACTATGGATAATAGACAACATGCAAACATCTCTCTTGTTTTTCCATTTCAATGCCTTGTTGTAATGATGTAATCTCCCTTTTCTTTAGTTTCTTGGACCAAAAAAGGCCG
Organism: Deroplatys truncata; assembly: GCA_030765065.1. Classification (NCBI taxonomy): domain Eukaryota; kingdom Metazoa; phylum Arthropoda; class Insecta; order Mantodea; family Mantidae; genus Deroplatys; species Deroplatys truncata. The sequence goes on along the minus strand of CM060976.1, from coordinate 163,963,564 downwards.
CATTTTTTTCTTGGACGCACAGTCATTATACTCTTTTTGGTAGCAGAAGGTCAGCAAGCTTGGGACAGAATGTATAGTCAGACAGTACCACATCTTTAGCAAGGATTTCATAGTGTATTAACAATGTGATGACATTGCTAGATCTTTATATTCTTCTTCAAATTCGATGCCTTTGCCTATGTATATAATTAGGGACCATATGTCAAATCTACCTCTCTTGAGGGGGCAGATATTGAATCAATCTCAGGTGTCCCTTTATATGACATCAAGCTTTCATCTATGGTCGCGTATCTTTCTGGAATCAGATACTTCTAAATTTGGCAGATAGCTCAAAACAGCCATACTTTGGTTTGGGTTGCAGATAGGCTTTCTGCATTATAGGTTGCATTTTGGAATAAATGTGAATTCTTTTTCAAAATTTATAAATCTCTAGAATAGTAGAACCTCTAAAAAAAATTGATGTAGCCAATATGTCTTTTCATCTAGTACAATTGATGGTTGATGTTTTGATAATGCTTAGCAACATTACATCATACATTTCATCAGTTGTGTTCTTCCATGACGGATGTTTATCTATATTGCATATTTGTTGGTATCACTAACCAAAATTTGCATGAATTTGTCAATAAATTGACTAAAATAATGCATGGGATCCTCAATACAATGCGAAAATGAATTTCAGTTTACCTATGAAAGGAAAATGTTGTGATGCAGATAGCGGTAGCCTAGAAGGGTCTATTTTACACCATACTCCGGCACTTGTAATATCACACGCAGATATAAAATTAATCATTTTCTTCTCCTGAATTCTCGGATCCACCAAATTCAATACTGAACTCTGCATTTTCATAAAGGGTAAGAAAGTAGCACAAAAACAACCGTGACCAGTTGAAACTCTAGACTTCTAGTGTCATTAAAACATGTGAAAAGAAAATTATACTAAACTGGCTGATTCAGACACCTGTCAGCAGAAATATAAATTTCAAAAGAATAGATTACAGCAAAATCTAGAGGAAGTGTAAAGGAACTACCAAAAAAGTGAGACAGAACGGATAAATTCAGCCTTTTAAAATTATTCTCCTGGGAAAGGATGTGCCCAAGTATACTCGGGACTTTATTATTCTTCAAAATTAACATTAATTGTACATGGAAGTATCAAAATGGATGTTTCTCTGGTGACTTGGCCCATAAAACTAGAGGAAGTAAATAAATTTAAAGAACAATATACTCAAGATGTTAACTTTTTATGGCCTACACAGGTGTCTACAAGTAACTCTATGCACTTTCTATTAAATCACTGAATTCATCAGCATGCAAATGTGTTTGTAAAAAGTATCTCCTAAAAGACTTGAAACCATAATCAAATTTTTAAACGGAAAAGTAGCCATACTAGTTAGAAAATTATGTTCTTAATGAATGAACATTTTCCTTACCTCCATCTGTTTCTGAATTTGAATTATCTTGTTCTCATATGTCATCTTTCTATCCGACACTATAGCCATGAGATTGAAATGTATTTCTCCTTCATTGTACCTGAAACATGCATACATTAATAAGGAGATTGATTTTTAGAGATCTTTAATGTGACATTTCATAATTTACTTATGGTTTACCTTTTTATTCTTTTTTCAATAATTGGACGCACAACATCTAACCAGTCTGCCTCCGGAGAAATGGCTCCTAAATCAATAGGACCCTCTTTCAGTCCATCCAACTCATAAAGTCGTCCATCAATGGGAATATAGCCCACAAAATGGTATACATCATCTTCTTTTGAAGCCAGCTTTGATTCAAATTCAAATAGTGTCTGTCTACAAAAAATAAAGGTAGTTATTTTTGTTGATGTCAAATAAGCACATAAAAAACATTTTTATATTCATTATGCATAACTTGGGCCTCTTGAGAAGTCAAATGAAATATACTCTTATACAAACACTTTTTATGTTATGTTTTTAACAAACCTCTTAACTTGCTCTTGAGTTATGTATATATTTGTTACATTTGACTAAAGGATTTAAATTTGCAATGTTAAGCAAATACATATCAATAAGAGTATGCTGTAATATATGTATACAGCAAATATAACAAAGGTTGCAGTTTAAGGTGAAGTTGCCAGTATAAGATGCAAAATGCAATGCTATGCTGTGATTAATTAGAATAGAAAAAGGGGGGGCACACACACCCATTCCAAAAACAATAGTAACAGTTGTACAGTATTTGTTTACAAAAAATAAAAGTAGATATTTTTGTTGGTGTCAAATATGCATAGAGAATTAAAACTTGTGATGTAAGCTTAACATTTTTATATTAATTATTTCAAACTTGGGTCTCTTAAGAAGACAAATGAAATATACCCTTATACAAACATTTTTATGCTGATTATGTTAAATTTTATCTTGGAAAAGCCTTGCTCTTGAGTTATGTGTGTATTTGTTAATATGGTTTAAGGATTTGTGTTTGCAATGTTAACCAAGTACATATTGATAAGAGCATACTGTAATACATTTTTATACAGCAAATGTAACAAATAACACGTGAAAAGAATGGGAAACAAGAGAATAGTAAATTGAAGGAAACAGAGGATGGGGAAGACCAAGAGAACAATGGATGGATGTGGTCTGAAAAAGCATGGTGTCTAGAGGACTAACACGTGAAGATGCAGAGGATAGGGATTTATGGAGAAATGCAATTATGGATGAGCTGTAGGGAAACTATCACATGGTAGATTAAAAAAAAAAAATTGCATTTTAAGGTGCTAAAGTTGTATTTCGTTGTATTGTGTATAAATCCAAAAAATAATCATAGTCGTATACAGTTCCAAAATAATAGTCCTTTCACTTTGATCACAGAAAGTATGTTGTGTTAAAATACTATTACAAGTATGAAACCATCCCTGTTGCAAGTTCCAGTAGAAGCCAATGCTCACTTGAAGTCTTCTGGTCAATCAGATTTAATAATGTTATCAAGCTCTTGCGATACACATGCAAAAGGCAATTACCTGAAGATGCCATTTTGGAACATGTAATCATTAGCAGCATGGAAGCTGATACAAATTATAATTGCGATGATGGATGTGAATTCCTTTAACATGAGTTACATGAACAGTAATTATATGCAGATGTATTATTGTTAAAGAGCACTGTTATGAATTTACATGTGCACGGCTGAATGTCGGATGGGAGGGAGAGTAAGAAGGAATGGAACATCATCTTGCTGCTTATAAGGTTTGCAAGAATGATATGAAAGAATCTGAATCAGTCAAGTAACAGTAGAAGAGTATCTTGCTGTTACGATTATGCATAAATAGAAAATACTCATGGCTGTTATTTTGAGATTGGTATTTTTTATTTTAGTGGAACAATTAAAACTGTTATTGAAAATTCAAATTTTTCTCCACCCCATGCAAGAATGGCACATGCCTTGCTAGGTATACTCAGTGATGGAACGATACCACATTTCTCGATACCAATACTGATATAAAAAACTGTAAAGGCAATAGCTTGTTCACTAAATTATGTTCTTATAAGCAGTTTTCCCTGTATAAATGCATGTAACCAATTTTGTATTGTATGTTAATTCCAAAATGGTTCCTGTTTGACAGCAATTTTTATGTTGATAATGCCACAGGTTACATATCCTCTACCTATTAGTCAAGGCTGCTGCGGCTGATGATGATGATGATAATAATAATAATAATAATAATAATAATAATAATAATAATAATTTCTTTGCTTCCCTTTCTATGTAACTATATTTTGTACTGAAAACTTTCTTTTAAAGGAATTTCTATCCATATTATGGAAATTATTTGTATGGTAAGATATGCTTGCGACCCGAAGCTTGAGTTGTGTAAACACAAACTAACAGATGGAAGGAAAGAACAAATATTTTCATGCACTGTATTATGTCACGTCTTAAATTTGGATTTGTTTCTGCTGGATTCACAGATTTTGAACACTGGAATAGGTATATGTATATGTAATGGTTAAGAGTGAGTTACCAAACCAGACTATTGCAGAAACATAATTCAGTGTGTCGGCTAAATCAGCTTAATTCACATCTCACTTAATGCTGCATGTTACATGAGAACCTCTGTTCCTTTCCCCATTGCCTTGCCTGCTTTCATTTAGACACGAAAATCTATGGAATGTTGCATTGATTCACCCACAGAAAACACAGCGAAGGTCTATCAAGAACTATAGTTCAGCAACTCTTTGGGGGAAACGTGAAGCCTCGACTCCTTTCATTCCTTATCTACGATAAAGTTAGACACAACTTTCAATAATACAAAACTTAAAAATGTCAAAGTATTGAAAAAGTATCGAAGCTTTATCTCCAAGTATTACACACTTCTATACCAAAAATACTGCGAGTATTGAGGTCCCATCCTTAGTATTACTCTTACCTTTTAATGTAATGTGGGGCATACAGCTGTCTTTTGTTTACAAATCCTAAGAAATTTGATTATTTTTTCTCCATAATGACTTCATTGCAAATATAATTTATTGTTAAGGCCGTAGTATTTCATTTCACCCAAAAATTTGATATTCAGATTTCACTGAAAATATACATTTAGACCCCCACAATCCAAAAACATTCTTCAGAAATAGCTACATTACACATTTCATTATAGATACAAAGAGAAGAGTGATAGTCAAATGTTTAAGAACTGAGCCTTATGCTGGCCTTAAAATTCCATATTTCCATGGAATCGCAAGAAACAACTGAATGATGACAGGACTTAAGAGAATGGCCAAGAAATAATCAATTCGAACCATTAATAATGGATATCTCAGAAATCGCTTCTGCACCCCCCCCCAAAAAAAAACTTTGTCGCATTCTTAGAAGATACTGAACTTAAAACCAAGTTTGGTAGTTATCAGATTTTTCGTTTTTTTCAATTATTCAGTTCACAGACACACACACATGGATAATTACCTCAAAACATGTATTTCAGGTGAAATCTTGACATCAAATTTTTGGGTGGAACTTAATACTTTCTCTACCTACTAAGTAAGTGGTAGAGAAAGAAAAAAGATGGTATGTGTCTATGAACAGAGCAACTCAAAAATCTAATGTGTTACATTCACATGATTTCTCTACTCTATACTGGTGGGTATACAAACTATTCCAAAGTTTTTTTTTTCTATCTACATCGTTGTAGAAATAGCTGCATTACACATTTCATTACATATACAAAGCAATAGTAAAATTTTAACATAACACTTTATGGAAAACACAGTGAAGTGATTCTTCACTATTTCAAGATAATTACCTTAGAATTTTATTAATACAATAGTAAAATGTTTAATAACTGGACACTATATGCTGGCCTTAAAATTCCTGAATGTTTCCATGCATTGCAAGAAACAGTTGAATGTTGACTTTTAACAGAATGACTAAGAAATGTGCATTTTGAATCTTTAATAACCGATATCTCAGCTTATGCAAAACTTATTTTAAATAAACTGTGCATTTTAAAGAGATTTACATTTTTTGCATAGTATGTTTTCATCTATCGCATAATGTTTACCAGTTATATAAGATTTTGTTTTTGAGTTATGCTGTTCACAGACACACATCCATGGAGATGTTTCCAAAAATCTTTAAAAAAAAAAAAAAAAAAAAAAAAAAAAAAAAAAAAAAAAAAAAAAAAAAAAAAAAAAAAAAAAAAAAGTAGGCTACGATTTGATGGTTTTGAAATTTCATGCTCTTTGCATGATCACCAAAAGAAAAAGTGATAGCAACTAGCCCTTGAAAAAAGTAGTATTAAGTAATTGAAAATTCAAACCAATAACAAAGAATATTTCGGAAATGGTTAATGCCACAAAAAAACTCATTTGACAAATTATAGGTTTTGAAGATATCTACTTTTTTTGTGTGTTAAACTTTTTTCTGCCTCTTATGGTGTACCAGTTATATGAAATTACTCAAACACTCATTCAGAATAAAGACTTCTCAGACTTATCACAGAAAATTCAAGATGTACATTTTATTTTGCATGCAAAAGCTTCAACATCAAAATTGTTATAGCCACATTTAAGAAATTCAAAAATAACAAAACATTTTCCATGTAAAGGGTAGTCAGGGGTGGAAGGATATTCTGGGAAAATCTTTGTGTTGCATCCTTGAAAGATGCTGAATTTAAATATGTTTAGTATTTATCTGGCATTTTATTTTTACTTTCTCTACCATTTACCTAGTAGGTAGAGAAGGTATTGCATTCCACCCAAAAATTTTATACCGAGATTTCACCGTAAATACATGTTTTGAGGCAGCTGAATTCAGTCATCTGATTCTACCTTTCCAACCCTGTCCAACACACGGCTTGTGTGAAAGAACAATTAATTCCATTTTGTAGGAATAGTTTTTTGTTGTCCTCCGTGGACTAGTGGTACCGTGTTAGCCTCTAGTTCCCAAGGTCGCGGGTTCAAATCCGGCGGAGGGTGATGGATTTTTTCGGGCGTAAAAATCCTTAGCATGGCTTCCTTTGGAAGGGAAGTAAAGCCAGTGGTCCTGTGTCGTAGATTTACGGCATGTAAAAGAACCTCAAGCCTGATAGAGGCCTCTGAGCAAAATTACCATCTCTTACGCCCAATATGGAATGGGACGCTAAGAATCATAGTAGTTAAAGAGCGTCCATAAATAAAACTCAATTTAAATTTAAGAATAGTTTGTAGAAGAATGAGTAGTGTATCATGTGAATGTAATACATCCAAGTTTCATTTTTTGCACTCTATACTGGTATATCTATGCATATGTGCCTTTGAATTAACGATTATCTGTAAGCTTGCCTGAATTTTCTTAATTAAAGCAATGCTACTGTATTTTTGATATTGCATATGTGCACATCCCAATTTGTTTCTAACATAGTTCAGTAATATTACTCACATTATCTTAAACTGAAGCATGCAATCATACCTTACCTGGCAAAAGAATTGTGTACAGAACGAATCGTCTGAGAGTTGCTCAGTGTCAGTCCCTTCATGTTTGCATCAAAGCTCTGGCAAAACTCTTTGAATTCTGTGAGTGTTGGACCTAATGTAATATCTGGATGCTTGCAGTTCAACAAGATACTGAGAATAGCTTGTGTCGCACAGGCATTATTTATTACCTGGAAACAGAGAATTAACTTAAATTTAAAATCAGTGGAACTTGCACATGTGAAGCAAGCAACTAATTGGTGAATCAATGTTAATTATTGGTTAGGTCACCAGCAGCTGAGAATGGGGCCAATGGGTCCCCATTCTTACTATATAGGACCACAAAAGATGGCACTGGTCATGCATGAAATGATAATTGGGGAAGGAAACGTTCCTGGCCTAAGTTTAGGATACCTACCCAGAATTTGCCAGTTATGAAGATAGGAAAATCTGGAAAAAAACCTGTCAGGGAAGATGATCCTGGCAGGATTTGAAATGTGGATCTCCCATTCACAAGCCCATGTTTTAAAGACCCTGGCTACCCTTGTTGATAGGGTCCTTGTAACATGTTCTGCTATTAATATGCTAAGTGAAGCAATACGAGAATTGACAGTTAATTCTGAGTGATTTTAAAAGCTTAGTTGCACGAGTCACTAAGGATCTGTACTACAATTAAAATATTAAATACGTACACTGCAGTATATCTAAATGAAAGATACGTGTTTTCTCCTCCATTACCAATGGATTTTAACTAATGTGTTAGTATTTACCAAATCAGGTATTATTTTTATTACATTGGTGATAATTCCCAACAAATATAGTAGTTTTGGGCTTGTAAAGTAGATACAATACCATTCGTTTGTATCCTTCCATTTTTTTCTGTTTATATAGGTTATTAGGTACTGAAGCATTATATCACTCGAAATATTTCTAAGAATATTCATTCAAACATGTTTCCAATGTGTTAAGTCTCTTCAATCTGCAAATACCAGTCACTGAAATAATATTCTCATTTCATGAGAAAAAATATTAAAACTAATTTTGAGGTGTAAATATATTGTGTTGTGAAATGTAATAATGCACACAATAGACATGAAAAAAAAAAAAAAAAATCTGTTCTGCATAATGTATACAAGATCACTGTGAAAGTTCTGAGATACACAAAAACAACACTCAATAAAATCAGTTTGACTGGCGGAGTATTCAGCACCACACTGTATGCACTTTCTCATTCTCTTAAACCACTTTTGAAAACACTCCTGCTTGTGTACCATGCACAGTAACTATCTTGTTTCACAAGAGGAATGCAGCCATATGATGAGGTTTATAAAAGAAAGTGGCCACAATTTTCTTCCCAGCGATGCGCGGAATGCTTTACTTTGGTTGGAAGGTTGTCATCCCGAAAGATGCACAAGCCGATTGACACTTAGTCTCCAGGTCAAACTGGTAAATCCAAGATTCATCGCCAATGACAATATCAGAAACCCACCAAGAATTGCTTTCATCGAATTTGGTCAGCATTTCTTCACACCATTCAATGCGGGTGCACTTCTGCGCATCAGTTAAATTGTGGGACATCACCTTCCTCATGAGAAGATAGTCATGCAATATTTTGGAAACTGCTAGCGATTCAATCTGCATAGTTGTCCCAATTTCTTTAAATGTCCTGCAATTGTTTTTGCGGACCATTTTTTTCACAGCAGCTATGTGTTTTTCAGTCACTGCTGTAAACAACCACTCCTAACCTCATCCTTTAATGAAGTTTAGCCTCTTTTATATTCTTGAAACCACTGATGAACTGTGGTACAAGAAGGAGCAATGTCCCCAAAAGCATGCTGCAAACGTTCAAGACATTGGGTCTTATTCAAACTGCTTTTAAAATCATATAAAATTATTGCATGAAAGTGTTCTCTTTCCACCTCCATTCTGGAACCTGGCTTTGTCACCATGCTAGAGGTTGTTAACCTTGGACTGTGAGGGAGGGGGGGGGGGAAATGCAAACTGCTACACCGTTTTATTCACAAAGAATGTGACTACCCAATGGTGCAATCCATTTCCATAGAGTTTCCATTTAAACCTTAATTTTCCTGTATCTCAAAACTTCCATGGTGACCTTCTAATTTATAGTCCTATTTCATGCAATTTCGACATAATCGCAAGGATATTTTTGAATGACATTTTATGCATGTGTCTAACATGTCGGACATAAACTGAAATAAAAAGAAAATCTACATCCATTTTCTTTAAGCACCCTTGCACTGATTTTAACTATTGAGCTAACCTAGCAGTTCAATGTTGGCATCTTATACACTGACAACTTTATTCCAATGAAGTTAAACAACACTACATACATCCTATTTTATTCAGCATTCCCGTACATTAAACAGTCTGCAGTTTAGCTACAAATAGATTTTAAATAGTTTAGCAATATTTCACACATACTTTAACATAAAGGAGAAAATAAAGACACAGAAATCAAGGCAAGGAACTTGCTTTATTGGCTTCTGCCTGATTGATTTAAATTGCATAACTTCCATAGAAGCATCCTGATTGATAATTTACAAATGGTGTGTGTTTACTCTCATGAAAGATAGTACATGCACATACACACTTAATTTTTAAGATGTCTAATGCCTGTTCCGATGACACAACTGGTGATATATGAAATGAAAATTTGGGAAAGAACATTCCAGGCCTAAATTTATACTACCTCCTGGCATTTGCCAATTAGGACTGAGGAAAACCTGGAAAAAAAAACTGTCAGGATTTGAACTTTAGTCCATGCCTTAATGACCTTGACCACCGTGTTGCTCACTTAAAGTAATAAAAATAGTGTTTTGCTAAAGCCTTATAGGTAGGGACCTGCATTTTTCATTTTATTTTTTTGTGGAAATCGGGATTATTTTTGGAGAATTTCGTGTTATTTTTACTAATTTTTATGATCATATTTTGGGATTTTAAAGGTACTTTTTCATGTAAATAAATTATTGAGAACAATGCATAGTTTTATTTTAAAAAACACACCTTTTTATCATTCAATTATCACTGAAGGCATAACATGAAAGAAAAATACATATTCCTTTCTATAATTGGCAATGCAGAACATTATCGCTTTCCTGTTGCAACTCAAGTCACTCAAAACTCCTGAGTAGCAAGAAAACAAAATTTCACAGTCAACATTAGACACTAATACTATAATGATTCACTGTTAAGTTTCACTGAAATGGGCATAATACCATAAAAGAAAAGTACATTATGTTGTGTTTTCTAACTGCCAAAGGAGAATATTGCCATAATGTTTGCATTTTCTTCTTTCACATTGCAATGTAAGTCACTTAAAACTCCCGAGTAGGAAGAAAAGAAACGTTCAGTCAACATTAGCACATGGATACCACACAGACCGGGGAGCTCTGCCACTAAACTCAGGATGACTGTCAAGCATACTACTCAGAACTTTCACAATATGTATCGTATTTTTCCATCTCGCAACATAATTTGATTGATTTGCTCTTGAAATTCACTGCACCTTGTGATCATTGACTCATTCTCATTTTTAAAGAATGAAACAGACTTCACTTTTATCACAAGTGAATCGATATTACTGTTAATGATGAATACTGGACTAAACACTTCAAGTGTGAATAAAACTTACTAGCAGGGTCTTCAAACATCAGTAACTGCAATTTTGCAAATGCTAATACTGCAGTCTTTTTCACATCTGATCTAACATCCCGCTGAGCATCTGCGCTTCTGATGCAATTTAGCTTCTCTTCTGTTTCATTATAAAAATTCCCTTCTTTTACTACTTCAAAATTTTTCAATATTTTCCTGAGTTTTCCATAAAATGTAGGACTTGTTGGGTATGAAGATCTAGTTCAATATGTGTTCACTAAATCATTGGCATGTTCCTTGAATGTTGCCTCTGCTGAAATTATGCTTCATCATTCGTCAATGATTTCATGAAATCAATAACCAGCATTGCTGACTGAGTCCAGATCTTGTAACTGTATGAACTCAAATTACATCAAGATGTTTCTCAACGTAGAAAATGGCCTCAAACCAAGTATTCCATCTTGTCAGTACTGGTACTGGAAACATTAAGGTTTCTCAGACGGATGCTTTACTTTGAGAAATCAAACATACAGGTTCTTTCTCGTATTGAGAAACACAGCTTTAGCCTTAGCTACCGCTGCATTAAGTTTTGCCAGTTCTTTCGTGAATATGCATTATTGCGCATTTAAATTGATAAAACTGACATTCACACTATTGTCTCATTTCGTTTTATTTCGCGAAATAAATTTGTCTAATTTTTGAATTGTTAACATTATGTATAGGTAACTGTTTCCCAAGCATTTTAGGTAATATTTTTAAAAAGTCTGTGTTACCGCAAATGCGAAAAATGCAGGTCCCTACTTATAGGTTACAAATCCAATATGACATACAGCCATCTTTGTTTTTCTTTAATCCTTATCTTCCAGATTGCCCGCTATATGCTGCTCAAACTTTCGATTAGCAATTCTATAGTGTATTCTTTCAGACTGTGAATATGCTGAAGTCTTAGTACACATTTTCAACATTTAGATAAATGAGCAAACTGATTGACAATTTTAAATTTTGGAGAACTCATCTGTCCCACTTGAAATGATGATCACAACAACTATAACGATGATGTCTTGAGTTAGCAGCAATAGATGTCAAAATGTATATACACATGCCAGCTATAACTAGGAACATTTAATAATAGTGCTGGTTTGGTGGCACTGTTATTGTGTTTACATTCAAATAACTTGTACTCGCTATACACAGCAGGGATTGTTGCTGCATTGGCCACAAGTAAACAATGCTAGAGATATACATCCTGAGTAGAATAATAAAACCCTGATTATTACAGATCAAGATTACGTACCCAAATCATCTTATATAGAGTAACAAAAAGTATGTACAAAATTACACATAAATTGAATAGTATAATCACAGATCAAGATTACAAGCATGTTACATATCCCAATATCAAGTAACAAAATGCATGTACAAAGTTGCAGATAAAAATAGTATTGATGATTATGGACTATGATTGCTTACATATTAAATTACTGAATTTAGATTTCTTATACCTACAACCAAGCTACAACAAAGTATGTAATGAAACTATATCTGGAAATGTTTATCTCAATTAATATGAAGTAGAAAGGAAAATAAGCTTTTGTAAGGATGGTTAGTAAAGGCTATATAAAAATAAATGATAGCAGGTAGAGAAAGTCATGTGAATGTAACACACAATTTTTGCCTCTGTTCTTGGATATTATACATGGCCTCAGAATTTCTAGTTGCAGATGCACACATCTGCAGAATGCAGTTTAATAACTATCCCAATAATACAAAGCAGCCAGTATGCTAAACATTAGTGTTGAGAGTAAAGTCTTCCATTTGTACAGCACAGCACTATTCACGCACTTTGCATCATATTTGTGATAGCCGTTAAGTATATCAAAATTGAGCAAAAGAGAAATGAAATTTGAGAGGTATGAAACTGTACTGGCTTTATTTCTGCAATGTGTTGTGTAGTACAGCAGCAAGTCTTAATAGTTTTACTTCCACCCCTTGCATATTAGTGTACCTTAGTGGGTGGTGCCAAACGAATCTGAAAAATCAACAGGGCAAGTCAAAGGTATATGTGTACAAGAGGTGTTATTTTGTTGAATGAAACTTGTACGACACATTTGCTAGCTATTGTTACAAACATAATATTTTTAAAATAAAGAGAGTTGAGGGTTGTTACACTACATCACTATAATATTCTTACTTGAACGCGTTTCGGGAGACGGTTTGTTTCCATCGTCAGCATGTCCTCATCTGATTTTGCCGGTCATCGTCTGGGGGATGTGTGTGGTTAGTGGTGTTCTCTGGTGCTGGGCTGATGAACCTCCAAAGGCTGTTGGGTGGTGGCAGTTCGAAATTCATTAGGTGATTCCTGTGTTTGACAATATGTATTTTTGGAGGTTCTCAGCCTTTGAAGGTTCATCAGCCCAGCACCAGAGAATACCACTAACCACACACATCCCCCAGACGATGACTGGCAAAATCAGATGAGGACATGCTGACGATGGGAACAAACCATCTCCCGAAACGCGTTCAAGTAAGAATATTATAGTGATGTAGTGTAACAACCCTCAACTCTCTTTATTTTAAATTATGACACATCACTGCTACTAGCTTCTAAATCTTCAAAATTAGTCAATAATATTTTTAACTTCTTTGGGCCCTGAAGCTAAAACAAACAAGAGAGAAAGCCATATTTTATAATGTAGACATTATTTTCTTTAACACATGCACTTTTGTGCATAAAAAGTGACCCATTCTCCTTGATCGCATTAGCGTTTTTCCCCCCTTTAAGGTTTACACCTTTAAATAGCCAACTTTTACCACACACAGCTGGTATCAGTTCTCTATGTGACTGACCTAAAAAAACAATTCAGGGACACAAAAACAAAACAATGGACAAAGATATAATCAATGAGAAATAAGAGGTGATTCGGATATTGTCTTTTATGAAAGAGCTTTGCTATGATTAGTAAACAAGGAAAGATTAAACCAATAATACATAATATGGCCTTTTAGTGGAAGGGATGAAGAATTATTTGTATATGTAGTTAAATTGGACATTTATATGAGAGCTTTCATTAAATACATGGAGTTTGAAGCTACTTCAGTCATCGAATGGAAATTAGAAAACACACATTAAGAAAATGGTAGTGTAGCATGAAATTACAAGGTTTAAGTGTATTAAAATAACAAAAACAAAATTCATAACTTTTGGTTTTATTTATATGTTCTTATATATTATATTTTTGTATCAAAATTCAAGGAAGCATTGCCTTAACGGTATTCAACTAGTGGGAACATAGAAACTAGTCAATGTTAACCATTAGCAGTTCAACCACATTTTGAGGGAGGCAAAGCACCCAGCCAATCTAGTGGCTAGAATTATGCTCCAGTAATAGAGGAAATCATGCTGGAAGAGGGTGGGGCTAAGTTAGCTAGTACCAACATAAACAGCTGCATTTTATTATGGGCCACTTTTTATGCACATGTTCTTTCATTGATAGTTTTTGATCTAATTCTATCCCTAGATACAATGTTGTAGTTGCTTCTTGTAGTTTTTTGTAATGCTTCCCAGATCTTATGTTTTTTTCTGCAGTCCATATTATCATATCGTCAGCAAACATTCCTATTTGTATGTTACCTATTTTCTTAAGTACATCTACTAGGTCGTTTATATATATATATATTGAATAGAATAGCACTTGTAACAGACCCTTGAGGTAGTCCATCTCTCGTTTGTTTCCATTTAGATGTGGCTGTTTTGTATTGTACTGCAAACCATCCTTGGGATAGGAAGGTCTGAAATCAGTTTAGCACGGTTTTTTTTACTTTGATTCATTCCACGGAATTCCAAAATAGCACTAAGAAGTGCTCTTCTTTTAACTTTTTTGGCTCGGGAAACATGCCTGTGTTGTAGTCCATTTAGCGTTAAAGACAACACCAATTACAGTACTACAAAGCTTCACAAAAAACATGGCTATAGAATTGGAACACGAGCTGAAAGCAATTACTCTAGCACAAAAACTGCACATCAATAGAAACAGTTACAAATAGTACCACACAGCAGATACTATAAGTAATTTAAAAATGCAAATAAGCTTCAGAACATATATTAATAACTTAAAATACAAGAATATAATTACAACAAATATAATTGCAACAGAGGTAACAAGTGCAATAGAATATATTGATATACAATATCAGAATGACCTAATATATACAATACACAAACAAAACAATATACCACATGAAATGAGAGCCATAGCAATAGCTATGGAAAATGAAAAATACCCAGAAAAAGAATGGCTCCGAATATATACAGATGGATCAATATAAAAAAATGCTGGTGCAGGAGTATACTGTAAACATTTTGCACAGTATCTAACATTAGATGAAACATCAAACCACTACGATGGAGAATTAACAGCTATAAAAGCAGCATTACAGAACATTTTATATAGGCCATACATAAAACAAAAAATAGATTATCAGATTCAAAATCAGCCATAGGTGGAATAGTAAATTACAATAATAAAACAACAAGAAATATTAAAGAAATAAGAAGCCTAATTAAAGCAGTTGAAACTAGAAATCATGTGACTCTACAATGGATCCCAGCTCATGTTGGACTTTTGGGCAATGAACATGCAGATCAATTAACAAAGAAAGGTGCAATACAACAAATAAAACCTGTAGGACAAATAGAAATAAATAAATAATTAAGTAATATTAAACAACATTTCAAAAGACAGCAGAGACTTGATGAAGAAGATAAATTAAAGGATAAAGATTATAAGAATATTAAAGATAGAGTTGATATACAAAAAATGCCAAGGAAGACTGCAGTGGCCTTATTTAGGATGGTAACTGGCCACAATTGCCTCACAGAACACCTCTACAAGATAGGATGCCTACCTACACCCAAGTGCATTCTCTGTGAAAAAGATGTCATCCTGAACAAACATCTCGCCAAATGCAAAGGCCTTAAAAGTGATAACTTACAGACTTTATATTGGAAAGCCAGAGGGAAAATGATGCAGGTCAAATAATCCCCAGTGCCATTGGTGAACAACAACAGCTTTTTATGCACATCAGCATACATGTTACGTAGAGAAGGCGTTACATTCCACCCAAAAGGTTGATATCAAGATTTCACCGGAAATACATGTTTTGAGGTGTCCTGAATCCAACAGAAGAATTTTTAGAAAAAGGTACACATGTGCATGTGTGTCTGTGAACTGCATAACTCAAAAGTGAAATGTCAAATAAATACCAAACTTTATATTTAAGTCGAGTATCTTCCAAAGGTGCCACACAAAGATTTTCAAGAAAATCCCCTAACCCCAAACTATTTACATTGAGGTTTTTTTCTTCAAAAAGTTTGATTTTCTCAAAAATGGCTATAACAATTTTAAGTAAAATACCATACATTAAAGATATTTACATGGCAATAAAATGTATATCCTGAATTTTCTGGGAATAGTCTGTGAAGTCCTGTTCATTTGGAAGGAATTTTGTATAATCTTGTATAACTGGTGTACGTTAAGCAATAGACAAAAGCATACTTCACAAAAAACGTAAATCTCTTTAAAACACATCATTTATCCCAAACAACTTTTTTTTTTTGTGGCATAAGCCATTTAGGAGATATCCATTAATGGTTCAAATTGGTCAACACTTTGCCATTCTTTTAAAAGTACTAAAGACAGTCAATTGTTTCTTGCAATTGCATGAACACAGTGGCATTTTAAGGCCAGCATATAATTCTTAAACATTTGACTATCGCTATTCCCTTTGTATCTATAATGTATGTGTAATGTTGCTATTTCTGCAAAGCTTTATCTTGATTAAAATAGGTAGATAGAAAAATAAGCTTTCATGAGATGATAATAGTTTGTATACTCACTAATAAAGAATAGAGGGTAGAGAAAGTCATGTGAAGTAACACACAAGATTTCTTAAAAATATATTATTTAATTTATTTTTATCTCTATTTCCAATCTGTTACATATTGGTTCTGTTGCCATTCTTCTATTCAGGTCAAAATAAAAATAATGGGAGTGCCAAAACACTACAAAAAACAAAACGGTTGCGCTGCATTTTTCCTATCCATGTCCTAGGCGCTCGTTGCCGTCTGCCGCTATCATAGAAAGGCGCGGAAGAAACCATACAACATTTTTAAAACTACTTTTAAAGGTTTTACTTACTAACTTTATGAAAGAAGATGCTGAAACCGGCCACCGTCGTCCATACATTTTTGGCACCTCTTTAGGAAACTATCCATCACTCGCTGTAGTTCATGTTGAGAAATGCTGGCAATTTCCTGGCGGATATTTTGTTTTAGTTCTTCCAGGGTGCATGGGTTTTGTCTTATACACTTTGTTTTAAATTACCCCAGAGATAGAAATCACAGGGGGTTAGGTCGGGGGGTCACAAATCTCTACTAATAACTCTGTCCTCAAACGCACCTTCAATTGTTCTCATCGAAATATTGGCTATGAGCTGTTGCAGAGTCTTGTTGAAAAAAGGCAAAATCACGCTCCCTGTCGGTTAATTCTGTAAAAACAGGGGACAAAATTGTATTCACGTATGCACTGACTTCAACTATTGACTAGAAAAAATTGGCCCCTGTGATTTCTATCTTTGGGGTAACTTAAAACAAAGTGTACAAGACAAACCCACACACCCTGGAAGAATTAAAACAAAATATCGACAGGAAATTGCCAGCATTTCTCAACGTGAACTACGACAGTGATGGATAGTTTCCTAAAGAGGTGCCAAAAATGTATGGATGGCGGCGGCCAGTTTCAGCACCTCGTTTCATAAAGTTGGTAAGTAAAGCCTTTAAAAGTAGTTTTAAAAATGTTATATGGTTTCATCCGCACCTTTCTATGATAGCGGCAGATGGCAATGAGCGCCGAGGATGCGGACAGGATAAACACTGTGCAAGCGATTCATAGTTTTTTGGCTCTCTATGTACTTTGAAAACAATTACTATACTGCTCTCTCTTCCGCAGGTTAAACATATTGAGGAAATATTGTACCTACCTGCTTAGCAAAAAATATTTTATCCAGTCTGTTATCCTGTACAATTGATCCTGATGGTTCATCATCATGAACCCACTTAAAGAGAAAGATCAGCCCATGGATAGGTCTGCGGAATAAAAGAAGAAAAGCAATATACTAAAATCATATTTGAACAAAGTGTATAAAAAGCTTTAGACTGTTCCACTTACTTCAAGTTTTCAAACTGTTCTGCATCTAAGCTCCATAATTCTTCAACTTGCACTCCTTTACAACCTGCAACAATGGGCATGCTTAAGATCAGTTAAGTATAAGTGTATTTGAACTTAAAAGCAATTATTAATATTATTCAAAACACTATTACCCATGTAACTAGAACAAAGCTGATATTATAATTATGATGGTAATAACAATAATAATAATAATAATAATAATAATAATAATAATAATAATAATAATAATAATAATAATAATAATAATAATAATAATAATGTACTGTCATTGAGCTAGGATATACAGTGTGTCAGGTATAAATAAAAATACTGATGATTACTGATTAAGATACAAGTATCTTGCATACCAAATGAACAGTTGTGGCTTTAAATATTGTGATAATTATATCCTCTTAGGCTTTAGGCTAACGGCCTAAACCATGTTGGAGAAGAAGATATTCTCCTATTGAAAACAAGATAATTATTTACTTTAGCATCTGTTTGTTTCAAATCTTGTTTACTATGTCCTAATGATATTTTATCTTTTTGGGGGCAGAAGCTTAATTTGGCCACAATAAATGCTTAAAAACAGTAATATAATGCACACGAGTCATTCCACATCAAACCAAACACACATAAAATAAATGGACACGTATTTATATTTTGCAGAAATCAAACTATTTTAGGATTTACATTGTACTTAACATTTTTATTTTACGTGCACAACGTTACATAAAAGCAATTTATTCTAGGAATACAGAATAGTCAGGGAAAAGAATAATATGTTGTTTTGATAGTAGATAAAAATATTGTGGTTTTCCTTATTCAAAATACTATTTATTTGGAATTAAAAAACAATCACTTTTTAAGTATGAAAATTTTAAAATGCAGTATCATATTTAACCCCATAATATTAACATCTGGAAAAAATACAGGTCTCTGTGATATATTTTGTTTTAAACCTGTTAATATCGGGATGGGATCTTCTTTAGAAGTATGCTTTTAAACAGTTTGTGTTAGTGTGTAGGATATTTTAGAACACAGAAGCTGCTTGCTGACTGAGAGCTTCACACCGCAGCAGCACATCAGTCAATGCATTATGCAGTATGAACATGGTAGGCTATTACTTGATGTAACTTAGCAGCTGGAATCTTTAATTCTATGAAGCCTCTCTCCGCTGTTTCATTTTAAATGTTACATTGTGTTCAGCTTTTTGCATTAGAAGATCATTTTTAGCTCTGTGGTTTCTGATAGTGCATAATGAGTGAACTGAAGAAATGGAGCTATGACTATTGCTTCAATCCATTTAATGTTTCCAAACATAACATAAGGCAGAAATCATTCAGCTCAGTTACCCACAATATGCTTACGAACTTAAAAATGGAGAACTTAACTTTGTCACCAGACCTAAAACTATGTGATGTGTGTCAGAATAAAAAAATTCCCAAAGTACAACCCACTGCTAACAGTGATTGTGTGCTACAAAATACCAATGCCGTGAATAATCCAGAACTGGTTTTGAACATAGGAACATTTTTGAGGCAAGTTACAGCAATGCGAAAGCAATCCCTGGTACGTTAGAGCTAAATTCATTTATTCCATCAATCAGTAATGCAATAATAACCAGATGGTATTAATTTGAGCCTGAAGGAAAAAAAAAGTGTGCAATTAAATTGTAGTTAAGTTGTCTCCCATAGGATAACATTGAACGTTTGAATGTTTCTCAACTGCATGCAAATTTAACAGTTATATGTGAACAAACTAATGCAACTTAAGTGCTGTGAACAACTGACAGGCATCCAATGACAGACTGCTGCTACTATCCAGTTGCACCATGCTGGAATCCTGCTACGCATCACTTTCTCAGCTATTTTATTTAAAATTAACTATACAGGATATCCCATCTTTGTTTTATGCAAATATATACAAAAAACTACAGGAATTTATTTATAGTTTTTATAGATATTTAAACCTGCAGGTTAATAGGGATGTATAGTTTTTAAATGTTTAGATTTTAAAACTGATGTAAGTAATTAAATATATCAATTATAATAAATATTCAGTAAAAGATTACATATTAAGCTTTGCATTACACTTTATAACTTAATTTTATCACTTATTGCCTTGAGATATTATTCTAATTTAAAGGTAATAAAGTGGGCCGCTTTTCACAGGTTTAATTCTACAATATTTTTTAAGATATTGCAATTTAAAAAAATAAAAATTTAAAACATAATTCATTTTGGTTTTGTAATCCATGAACAAAATTTGAAGTGAATCGGAGACATGATGGTCAAATTTTGTGCAACTTGGCGTGGAATGACTCACAGGTGTTACAGCGATTCCACCATAAGACCCCAAACGTATCAGAATAGAATGGGATGCTAAGAACCGTGGTAGTTAAAGAATGTCTATAAATAAAATAAAAAAAGCTCAGTTCTGCTTCTTTGCTGAGCATTTGCATGTATCATCTTTTGCAGATTTGTTTCAACCTCACTCTACTTGGCTTTCTTGGTTGTCAAGGTTCTTCTGCATTGATAAATAGTTACAACTGGAATGAATATCCTCTTGCTCACAATTCTAACACAAGTAATTGGTTTTTTCACAAGTTATGCTTTACAAAATGCTAAAATCCTTCCTTTGTAGTTAAAAAAATGTATTTCACACGAATCATAACTGAAATGCTTAGAATGGAATCAACAAAATTACTGTTGATATTTTTCAATTGTGTGGGTGTCTCCAGTTTGTTTTGTAAATTATTATGTGCATTCAAATTAATATTTTCTCACAGAATAAGCATATAAAATACTAAACTTTTTAATGATTTACTTAAAGAACTATGAACCTTGCACCATAAAAAATGGGTGGAATTGAACCACAAAGATGAGTATAAAAAGTCAATTGGAAGCTTAGGACTACATGACCATACCAAAAAAACTGAGATCACTAGAGGACTGATCAACGACGATTTTTGTATCCTTCCAGTGGCCTTAAGGGAAGGGAGGGGAGGGGAAGGTAATGAGCTGCAAGGGGTAAGTGAATTGGATAAGTGGTTTGTGTTATTTATGAAAGTCAGCTTTTGTTCTAAAGCATCCAGAGAGTACAAAACAGCATATTTAGTATGACTTAAAACAAATTGTTCACCAGATGCTAAAATAAGTAATTATCAAAAACAAACAATTCAGCTCATGAAAATGCAAGCTAGTAGTCCAATGGCAGGGCTAATGCTTTTAGTTAAGGGTGATAATTTTTCACAGTGCGATATAGTACAAAATGCTCATAAACGTTTGCATGCTTGTATTTTCATTTTTCACAACCTGTAAACCACTTTTCAATGTGTTTTGAAAATGCGGTACAACATGAAATTGATTAAAACTGTAAAAATTATACTAAAATGTCATATAAAAACAAAATCAATATTTTTCAAATAAACTTTTTTCAATTCTTTCTTTTCTTCTTGAAACTTCAACTGAAGAGTTTGTACACCCTTAAAATGTTTATGTTACATAACCACCATTCTGAATGCAGAAAGGTAATGTGTAAAAGTGAGAGTTTACATTATTCAGTAAATTTAATGTAATAAATTTCACTTGTCATTATGACATTTAAAAACTAAGTTAAATTAAGTTAATTTAAAATATAAGTTTTGTGGTGGAGGGAAAGTAATTACAGTTGTGATCCTAATGACTAGTGTAATCATTTTGAAGTACAGTGTCCAGGCCAAATTTGTGACACTCGTCCCAGGTAGTAAATTAATCTTTCTATTTTGGACAGTTGTCCAATGAGTTAGCTTTGATGATGCACTGTGCTAAAAAGATGCTGGAGGATGGTTACCCACAGATATATTGCAATTCACCGACTCTTTCAAATCAAAATGTAAAAGGCATATCTGCATTGCAGTTCATTAACTCTCTTTCAAATGAAATTGTAAAAGGCAGTCACATGGAAGAAAAGTGACAAATTTCTCCCCCTTCCCAAGAGGTTGCTAAGCTTTTTAATCCTCTCCTGCTGATGCGAATATTGCCCATTGATTCGAAAGATTTACGTGAAAGTAAAGTAAAGATCCCATTTTCTCAGTTTCTTAAAAATGGATGCTTTGTTGAGCGATATGAATATTTTCATTCCCAATTGGTAGAAATTACGCATAAAATAAAGATGTACACTGCCTGTTAAGCTCAAATACCCAGTCTGCTCAAGCAGTTCTGCAACATAGTTCTCCTAATCACTCATTGATGCTGAAAGATATTTCAGTAAATACAATTTGTGGCACAAGAACATGAATAACAGAACAAAATATTGAAGTATGTTCTATGATTTCATTCAACAGTGTTATTGATTAATGAACTTGTGTGACTGAAGTTAATTTCCTCTATTTTTTTTCTATTTTTGCATAGCATAAATTTATCTTTTTTCTGTATTATGTTCTAGCCTATATTAATTTAAATTAAATTCACTATTAACCCTTTACAAATGTAATTTTAATTTCTAAATATTATTTCAAAAGACATTTTATTTAATTTATTTATCTGCCGATTAAGTTACAGGAATTCATGACATTGTCAGGGGTTATATTATATAATACACTACATTAAGTTCTACCTATATACAATCCTACTATTACAAAGAAAATGAATGTACAAAGTTTGTCCTTAAGCTAATATTTACAGTTTTGTCTAATAGAAGAATTTAATAATGTATATAAAAAACGTAAGAATTCTAAAATTTAATAAAACATCACCTGTTTTATCAGATTTAACTCAAATTGTATGGTTTTCTTCAACATCTAAAATGTACAAACGCTACAGCTTGCTAAATATACAATTCAACATGCTAAAAACTATCACCCCTACTTATAGTAAATGAGTAGTACCATGTGGTCTCACCGGTAAACACGTAACTAATCCTCTTCTAATTTTTTAAATAGATATGAGTAATACGTTACCTGACAGTTTCCTAAAATCTAAAATATTCAGATATTGAAATGATCTTCGTAATCACATTCTCATCCCCTGCTTGCATTAAATAATGTTATCACAAACGTGTCGCCCCCCGTGGTGTAGTGGCTACCATCACCATGCTATAGCCTCCAGTTTCCTAGGTCGCGGGTTCAAACCCGGCGGTGGGTGATGGCTTCCTTCGGAAGGAAAGTAAAGCCGGTGGTCCTGTCATAAATTTACGGCACGTATAAGAACCTTAAGCCCGATAAAGAGACCTCTGAGTAAAATTTCCGGTCTTTCACGCCCGATATAGAATGGGACGCAAAGGACCACAGCAGTTAAAGAGAGTCCATAAATAAAACAATTTAATAAAAAACGAGGTTAATGTTTCTCTTTTCGTCGGTGAACCTAACTCTTGTTTAACATTAAGCTAATTTTGATGAATAAATAATAATTATTTTAATAATTACCAAATTCTTTTATTAATTCTGTGAAAACTCCAGGATCACTTTCGATGAGACACCAATTTCCAGCACTGTCCGCCATGATTTGTTAACGATCTAACATACGCTGAGTTTCTGTTTGGGAGTTGCATAAGACGCTAGTGATCGAATAAGCCGTGATCCTGTGCCGTGTTCATTCTTGACAATTGACATTAGCTGATGACACACGGAGTGACGGAAGTCGGGGCGGACAGACGCTGGTGTATACAGTGTAGTGCAGGTGTATTTTGATTAGTACGTCAAATGTGAAGTGTGACCTGCATACTAAACACTAAATAAGCAGTTGTAATGGCAGAGAATCATGACACTGGCCCTTTACCACCGGGATGGGACCGGAAATATGATCACCGTACTGGAAGATAGTAAGCACTTGGACTTGGCTTTGTGCTGTATATTGATTTTTACTATTATTAGAAATGGTTCAGGTGTTTCATAAAGAGTGGAACAAGGTGGGGGGAAAAATCTTTAATCAAAGTGAAACAAAGCTATCTTTTGAAACCAACAATTTTCCCATTTTTGTCGCTATCAAATGCAAAGTAAAACTTCGATTAGTTTGTTAATATTTCATGTGGGTAGAAGCAAACGGGGAAGTGTATATCATTAGTTCATGAGGATTTTCGTTTATGGAAATTTTATTAAAATAAACTGCCACAATTAAACACAGCAGATGGAATAAAACTTTCTGTGCTTTACATTTTGGTCAAATGAATACATTATCTGATCATTAAATTACGTGAATGAGCTTAGGAGTTTAAATAATACATAAACTATGTGACCATCAATGCAACTTGTTTTGTGACTTGGACTCCCAGTTTTGAGTTGCCTACATGAATTAATTGTATCCAATATAAATGAAAAAAAGAGAAAACCTCATTACAAGTTGATACTGATTAATGCAATGCAAGGGAGTGGTGTGGGGAAAATTTATTATAATTTTTAAAGCTTCATTTGTTCTGCGTAATCGAAACTATGGACATGTTTTAATTAGGCTTTGGCCAGTCCCGTGGCATAGTCTGCAAATCTGGATGCAATTCCTTTGGTCAGAGGTTTTATTCCCAGACTTATTGTGGGAATCTGCCCTTGATTAGGAAGTGCTCATGACACATCATTCTCATTTTCATCTTCATTTTCGCCTGTCTGATGTAGCTGCACCTTACAATTAACTCAGACCTATAAGTCAGCTACAATTTCACTAGACTAGAGAAATCCAAAAGCTATGAATAGCATGATCAGCATTGGATAAACAATAAAAGAAACATTATTAGACATCAACCCTCAAACTATAATGGTATTTTGTGGCACCATGTTGCATTATTTTGCAATGACACTTAACTGTGATAAAATCAATTGTTGGTTCAGCATAATCTCAAGTTCATTCCTAGAAATGTCATTGTTGCTGTTGACAAAAATAACCTAATCACTATATCCTGGTTGCCATAAAGTAAAAACTCAAATCCAGTGTGCATTTTTAAGCAAACAAGAAAAATATTGCAGTAAGGTCTTTTCAAAACACAGATGATTTAGTGATACAGAATTGGAAAATGTATTGTTTTAATTGTAGATAAAGTAGGCGATTCAGAACAATGTTTCAATCATAAAAAGGAAAATGAATGGAAAGAAAACAAAGAATGATGGATAGAATAGATATTGCAGGTTTTAATAGTGAAGATAAAGGATCATTCATTGTTTTTTGGGGAACTGCATGGATGTCATAATATTACATTACCACTTTCACACTTAATTGCAGGGACAAAGATACTGGAGTATTCATATTATCTGCTTCAAGCACAGGATTGTTTGTTTAGCAGAACAAAGGTTGTGAAGCACACAAAAATGTAAAGCAGTTTACAGGCGGTGGCGTCTGCTGCATTAGAGCACAAGAGCATGTGAACACCCTATCTTTTGGCACCTTGCAAATTTATAGGTTATTTTTTCTTTGAATGCTATTAAACATTACGTATATGCGGTAATTTAAAATCTATTGTGTTTAAGTCTACCATGCTACTCCTGTAAACTGATGAAACATGGCAACAGGGCCCTTAGCACAACTTGACTTGCACACATTTTAAGGAGCTTCTGCTCGTGCATTACTTTGTCTTGCCCTAGCATGGTGTACTTAATTATGTACACAACAACAAACATCCACAATAACAACCCTTTCTTTTGTCAGACAAATTATTCATCATCATCGTCGTATTTTTTGTTGTTGTTAGCAGCAGCTGTGGTTCTGTTAATCTGTTCGTAATCATAACTATTGTGCAGCAAATTCTATTTCACATTTTCAGGGCTGTCTGAGTAAAGTTTTGTGAACACCGAAAATGTATACTCATGAGCTGCTACTGCTTACAGGCAAACTTGTGATTCAGAATAGAAGTTAACCAAGAGGTATGAAACTTTGAGAACAAAAGCATTCATTGGGTTACCATATGTATTAGTAATCTTCAACCAAATATTAAGAACTAACTATATTTGCTACGGATTAAACTATGAACATGCTTAAAGCACGTCAGCTGGCTTATAGTTTGTCTGTGTTGGAAGCAATTGTGACTGGTGCTAGCAATGGCATCTTCTGCTGGGGGGATATAATATTTTCTGTTGGGTTAGATGATGGTAAACCAAAGCTGATGAGTTGGTTTTTATGTTTTGCCTTGAACTCTATGTTTTAGCAAATACAGCCCTACTGCATGATTATTAGCAACTTTAACCCAAATATCTGCAGAAAACATTATTCTCAACATTACTAGAATTTGCACTGCTGCGGATATAAAAATTGATACATTTCCTATAAAACGAATATCTTGAAAATTTATTACATTATGAATTACTATTCCTGCCATTTCTGAGAAACATGCCTCATCTGTCTGTAATATGCATCAGGCAAAACCAGACTCGTTTGCTAATTCTGTGTAAATACTTCTTCTTCTTCCTGTTTCCCTTCTGCCTTTAGAGCATAGGGATGGCTTTGTCAATCCATCTTCTCCATTCATTCCTATCCCTCGTCATTCTCATTTCTCCCATTGCCTTATTCCTTTGTCTCCCAATCTTTTCCATTCTGTCTTCTAAGATTATCCAGGGTCTTCCTTTTACTCTCCATTCTTATACCCTCACTTCTAGTATTTGTTTGATGTTTCTAACCTCTGTCATTCGGAATACATGTCCCCGCCACTTCAATTGTCTTTGTTCAATTTCTATGTAAATATAATTCAGCTAATTGTTAAGATAATCATTTGGATTTAGAGTTTTCACTTTTTTACTATTAAACAGATCCAGAAAATGATTTCAACTTATTTTACTCATTTCTTTAGTAAAAGTGAGTTGAGGGTTAAGATTTAAGCTTAATGTTTACTAGATGTTCCTTTACAGAGTGTCAATTAAAAAAATGAGACCGTCTTCAGAGTTAAATGCTTTTTCATGCATATATGTTAGCCGACATATGATGTTGAGTGTGACATGGACTGAAGTTTTTCATTAAGCACATCTCAAATGAATGTTTTTCCAAAACAAAATATTTAAATAATTCAGCAAATAATGAGCTCTAATTTTCTTGTATTTGCCTAGCCAAGTTCTTTAAAGAAAAACATTACCTTGTGAACATTTAAATAATGGATAGTCAGTGAGCTGACTTCTCATCCACCCAGTGGGGAGGGTGGAATTTTTTTTAAAATTAGGGTTATTCCATACCCTGAAAATTGGATGTGAATGTGTGTGTGTATGTGAAAATAAGTTTAAAAAATTATTAAAACCTACGGTAATCTAACCTAAACGTTTGAAGAGTAAAAACACCATCAAATGTTTCAGTCAAAACCCCAATATGACCATAGGAGTTAAAGGGAGCTATAGAAATGAACCCCCCCCTCCAAATGAATGAATTTGTCTTTGAAATAACTCTTAGAGCAGTTAAGGTAGATAACTGCTTCAGCAGTACTGGCACCCATCTCTGATCGTACAAGGTCGTTTAAATGATTTACTAAGTTTCAAAACACTATATTTTCTTAAGCATTACACATACAGTAATGAACAATGCAAGAGAATAAATGTAAACTTGTCAGGTTTTGCTCATACACTACAAATGTTCTGTGTGTGCCCCTTCCCTCAAACGGCACAAATCCAGGAAGGAATAAAGTTGCTACATGTATCATTCTCTGTTGGTGGTCATCAGAGCAGCATTGATGCATTTTTGGAGTTTTAACACAGATTTTGGCATGGGAGGTATCCAAAAATAGGTCTTAGCATACTTCCAGAGGAAGAAGTCTTGGGACTTAAGAACAGGAGGCCGAGTACAGATCATGTACTATTTTGTATTTGTTGCAATGGTATGAGCCACCTCGAGTAATTACATAATTTTACATCGTTAAATTTTAGTAGTATGGTGTCTGTTTATTGGCACTTAATTCACTTTTCTGTGTGCATCTAGGTGTGTGGTGCTTTGCCCATCTTTTGTCTATACTGCCTGCAGTTGCTGACACTGTTTTAGATGGAATTTTATTTTGTTTTTACGTTTTAGAGCATGGATTAGTACCTTATTTTTTTTTACTTCTATGATTTTGTCAGGGCTTTCACGGCCGGCGTCATAACTAATAAATGGATTACAACTATCCGGGCTTGTAGGCAGTGGTCTAGAAGGCATCATGGATACCAATGTTTCGCCAAGCGCTGTACTTGGCGAAACATCAGTATCCACGATGCCTTCTAGACCACTGCCTACAAGCCCGGATAGTTGTAATCCATTTATTAGATATATCATTATGATTCTTACAAAACTGAACCCAAAAACAGTTATAAAGCAGTTCATTTCAAACCACTTTTAAAATGGAGTGCTTTTAATTTCACCTTGTAGTATATCAATACTTCTGCAATATTGTGACAACAATAGTATAACATATGTTCATTGTTTGTATGAATTAGATCACAGAATCTTTTCATACCTCCACTGCAGTCCAGGACAAAGCTTGGAGGGCGACATTACATGATTTAATCCAGATACTGGAAAGGACGGGGTCCCTTCTGGTTGCATATGGAAAACACCGGCCACCAATGCTGGAGAGAATCATAAACATGTGCCTGGCAAACTGGAACAATCATCATAAGAAGTCTTTGTGCCTGTTGTCCCAGGAATCAGGATACAGCAAAGGGTAGCAAAGAAAGCACTTTGCCGTATAAAATAATGGCAGTATAGTAACTAAGGAAGACTGATGAAGCCAACAGAATTTGTTTTGTTAGTTTGAGAACCTTGTTCAGAATAACCCAGGAATATCGGATTACATATGAGGCATGGTTTCATCTGTTGGGTTAAGTCAATTTAGAGAATTCATGACATTAGTCTATAATAAACTTACGTGAGATACAAGAAATGCAGCTGCACCTAGTCAGGGTGGCAGTATGATCTACCATATATGGTTTAAGAATATTGCACTTTTTTTAAAGGATACAGTTGACACTACTGCTTACAAAAGAATATTCCTGGAGTTTAATTATGTGGGCTAACCAAGGATATTTCCAGCAAGATGGTGCAATCTGCTATATGTCAAATGAGTCAGTGATGACAATTTCCAGGTATTTTGATAACCAACTCTGTTTTGCTGGTCTGTGACCACATTACTAGCCCTGACTACTGCTTCTGCACTACCTTAAAGTGTTTCATAACAGCCCCAACCCTGCAGCAGATAGAGGAGATCAGGAGGGAAATTAAAAACATTGATGGTGTCACTTTAGAAATGTTAAGCAAAACATGTTACACTCAAATGTGTCTAGGGGCAGGTAATAGTCACTTCCAGTATCTTTTATGATGTACAGCTGTCTCACATGGACTAAAGTAAGAATTATACAAATTTCACTATTTTAACTTAATTTATTTGTAAATACAAAACATTGTGTTCAGTTCTACAGGAATCACCCTGTATGTTTGGTTGTTGATTGTCAGGAAGTGGAGGAGGTTTTCAGAACTTAAGTGCATAGTCACCTATTGTGCTTCTGGAAACCTGCAGGGGGAAGGGGTGAGATGGACACACTGGGGTGGCAGGCTTGGGAACAGGCGGGATCCCTGAGCTCTCCAGATATTACTTTTTGACTTTCTCCATGGAGAGGTCTCTGAGGCTCTGTCATGCCCTGAATCCAGGGCAGACATTTTCACAAAGCGAATACCATCATCCACTCATTTGATCCTTCAACCCAGAAATATGATAAGGAAATGGGGGCAGGAAATTCACTGCATTATATAATCCACTTCAAAATTCACCTACCAACCAGGGAAAACTGTGAAAAAGATCAGTCAGAGAGGCCAGCCCAACGGGAATTGACACAGGACCTCCCGAATGCAAGCCTTGCATCTTACCACAGAGTCATCTTGCTCTGCACCCTAAATGTTTAAAACAATGTTTTGAATCAAATGGATAAATCTTCTTCAAAATGTAACCATTTAGTTGAAAGAGAAAATTTTAAGAAATTCTTATGGCACTTAATATACACACAAGAGTAGTAATTGGCAGTGGAAATGAGGGGAAAGGTTCAGCTTGATAGATTAACACATTTGTAATACATTATGGTTGGTTTGCATTATTATTATTATTATTATTATTATTATTATTATTATTATTATTATTATTATTATTATTATTATGATCACTATCATCAGTTAGAATTATTTCCTTAAAGTATCATAAACTAAGTTAAAATATAGTTTACAATGCATTCAAACTGCTAATTTTCACTGTTAGTCTCATGCTACTGTTTGTTAAGGTTTCTTTTGCTCTTTCTGAACAATTTTTATTTTTTGTTTTACACATACAAGTTTTTGTTAAGAGCAGCAATGATAAATTCTGTGCTATTACCTGTGGTCAAGAACGAATCTGTGATTGACACTGACATACACAGCTTCCTCTGACTTCTAGGACCTAATAAACCTCTAATTAAAGCCTTGTCTGTGTGTTTCAGCTATTACATAAATTACTTCAACAAGACAACCACATGGGAGGATCCAAGGCTACGTTTGCGACAGGTACCACAACCCCCGCAACAACATGCTCCTGCTCCAGAATCTATCCCATTGCAGGTTTGCAGCACACAGTGCATACGTTATCCAAGGAATGTGCTGTCTTCTCTTTGGGAGAGTCTTTTCCAGTTTCTGTTTTTCACTTGCTTGTAAATTGCTGATGCACTGTTGTGCATAATGCTTCTTTGTGCAGAAAAATAATGTGCATCTTTGAGTCATTAAAATGCTCATTTTATGCACCATCCACAGCATTATTGTTTGCTTTGGTGTCTGTGATGTCAAACTAACTACTAATTTTCCTAATGCTTATCTACAGACCCTTGTTACTTTTATTTATTGTGTTACTATACAGTAGCCAGAGCTTCTGTTAAAATAATTATCCCTCCTTTTTTATCAGAATAACTCACAGAAAAAATAAGTCACTATAAAACAAATTTTATTGTGTAATATATTTTCCATATGAAGAAAGCTGGTATTCAAAACTACTTAAAGCAGATCTTTCATTAAATTACCAATTGGAATGGCTATATTTTAAGGCCGAAAACTTTAAAATAATATGTCAATCTGCTTCTTTTTCCATTTATGCATATAGAATGTTTTAACAAGAGTAAATAATTATTTAAGGAACATTGCTGCTGGGGTTGAAATTTTAATTTATGATGCATTCTCTTGAAACTTTCACTAATGCTTTAATGCATTAAGAAAATAAATACAGGGTGGAAGGCAATCTATGACCATCCTTTTGAACTATGAAAGAGCACATTGTTGTGAGTATTTTTTCTTAATAAAATTTTTTCATAAAGCTTTCTGTTCTTGAGATAATTACTATTTTATTTTGCACAATATTGCAACACATCAAATTCATTTCACATTCAATTGGTTAGTTTTTAATTCTTTAGCTTCTGCTGCTATGGCAATGAACAAATAAACACTTCCAGTATATAAATAAACAGAAAATTACACAGGATTATAAATATTATACGGAATATGGAACTGGGCAAGCATTTACAATATTACGCAAATTATTAATAGGAACACTTATTTATAAAGGCAAATAAAAGGTTGAGAAACTCAAGTTACAATATTATGCTTCCTTTCTTTATGAATTGTAAAACTCTGTGAATAATTAAAGCAAGGCAAGGACAGAAAATCAATGAGAACTTATTTTTAATGTTTGGAGAAATTGTTCAAAATGTGTACCCTTTGCCAACACACATGCTTCACAATGTCTTCTTTAATTCTGCTGTACTCTACGAAGTATGTAAATATTAGAAGGTGTAGGTAAGTCTATCAGGGCATCATTAAAGAGTTTTGATAATCTCCTCTTACAGTGTGCCCCACATCGATGAAATGATGTGTCGTAAGTCAAACAGATGTCACTCTGTCATACGCTTGCTGTAACGTAATGCTGTCAACATATAAATAATGCCACCGAAGCCGGTAAGATACTCAGCCTCAAAGCGTAGCCGAGGGATGCTTTTTAGAAGGAGGGGAGTGTAGCAAGTTGTGGCCAATAGGCCACAACTGCGAAGCGACGACAGGAGCCGAGGGATCTGTGCATCTAAAACTCAAATCATTCACGTTCGCAGAAACAACAGCACATCGCATATTTAGTGCATTTCACTTTTTATTTAGGTTGGCAGTACCCACTTTGCATGTGATTTATCGGGAAAATGGCTACGTTTGTTGTGTTCCTGACGCAATTCGCGTATATAAGTAAACCACTAAAACGAGCGGGCAGGTGGGCACCAGATATAGAAGAGACCACATCATGTTCTAAACTCACTCCTAAGGTAATTTATTCGCTTTCCTTTTGATTTTAAAAGCATTTTCTATGGGCATACTATAAGACAAGATTAGCCGAGAGTTTAATTAAGGGGTGAATTTTGTGTTTTATTTCTTTTGCTGCTCGAAGTATTCTTTCTTGCAGTGTTTCCACATCAGGGACTTCTGTAATGAATATGCAAGTTTTCATATCGTCCCAAAGGAAAAAATAGATTGGATTTTGATCTGGCGATCTTGGTGGCTATCTTATTGGTCCCTTCTAAGCGATCCAGTGTTCTATGTTGGTGTTGCTTAGCTGGCCACACATGGCTTTACTTATGTGTGGAGGTGCACCGTCATGTAATATTCACATATCATTTCTTACTGTCAGGGGAACATCCTCAAGCAGAATTGGTAATGTTTCTTGAAGAAACTGGAGATAGATGGTTCCTGTCAAAACATAAGGAAGAATCCACAGACCGATTAATGTGTTTTCAATTATTCCTGCCAAGCAATTACAGGAAATCTGTGCTGAAAGCTGTCTTGTGTTATTGTGTGTGGATTGTCATAAGCCCAGGTGTGTGCGTTATGGTAATTAATTATTCCATTTCTGGTAAATGTTGCTTCATTCCATTTCAAGAATTTTAAGGGGAAAGTCCCCTCCTCTTGTTGAAGAAACCATTCAGAAAATGCTACCCTTGGTGTATAATCTACTTCAAAGAGATACTGGACGCACTGAGTATGATAAGGGTGTAGCAATTCTTCTTTTAATATTCTCAAAACAGTCCAATGGGATATGCGATAATACGAGTTATACCATGGCTGCTGTTTCCAGGATCTTCTTCCACCAAGTGAAGGATTTTTTCTTCTTCTTCTTGTGCAGCATTTCTTTGCCCAACACCTTCAACATGAGGAGATACGCCTCCTTTATCTAGAACTCTCACGGATGAAAACAAATGTCTCATAATGTAGTGCTCGCCTATTTGCAAATCTTTCTCAATAAATTCTGCCACATTATGATATGTTTCACCGTAAATGAGTAACATTTCAAGATACTTAACATTAGTAAAGTGAGGCATTTTGTAACTGATAATCGCTGTTTTGAAAGCAAACCATAAGCGCAATAAATGACAGCTGAAGTGCATTTCTTTTGATCTTACAGTGTTGTCATGTTGTGTAGCCTCGTGCCTAACGATGTAGATTTAACTGAAACAAATTTCAAAAGCTTATAGTAACAGTAAGATTGTGAATTGATTTAATTCAACATGTATTTAAGTTTAATAAAATCTTCGTTTAAAATAGAATTAATATTAACAAATTTTTGCTTTTTTTCTGAAAAACTACTTTAAAAAGAGTAAACCTGCACTAAGATTTGTTGTTCTATTCATTACAAAGAGTCATCCTGTTCAAGGATGATCATAGGTCACTTTCCATCCTGTATAACCAAATTTAAAGTTAGTTAAATCATTACTTTGATGTTACTGATGTTCTTTATTAATTAATTCAAGGAAACAGCTGTAATAAATTAGTTCTGCACATTTTAGATGAGACAAAGTAATGACATTTTTTTATACGTAGGTTAATCATTATAAACACTTTTACTGTGTAACATTAGTAAAATGTTACTACCTTGTAATACTTTTATTAAATTTTAAATATTTTAGTTTTTAAAGCATATGTTTATTCATTTATTTCTACTAAAAAGCAAACATTTTCTCCTTAAATTTGTAACTTTCTTGTTTAGGTATACTCTTAACAAGTTTTGTTGAATTCTGATGATATTTAATGCTCTTAAAGTATCTTGAATAAGAAAAATGTTTACAAAATTGCATAGTGAAATATAAGCATCATTCAATATGTAAGCTTCTTAAATTTTTGGCAAATTACATCATCAGTCAATTACTTCACTTTTATCACATTAGAATGGAAGTAAGATTTCTAACCAATAAATATCTGGATCTGACATCAGCCTCAATGGAGCTGAAGATACGAATAATCCTCTTCAACAATATTGAAGAGCATTGTTTCCATTCACTACAAGGTCTTCCACTGTGTATCTCATCATACATATTTTCATGTTCTCCTGTGAACCATCCAATTCAGTTTTGAATCATCTGAATGCTCATAGCTTTCTCCATAAACAGAGGTTAATTCAAAATGGATATTCATAGCAGTTTCGTTTTTTGCTGTGAAAAACATGTGACTATATGCAATCACCATAGCATACACTTTGTAATGGAATTTACACGGTCTAATTGACCACTGCCAAAGTAGCATATGCCATTTAATAAAATTAGTTTAGGCTGGAAACACACTATTATGAAATTTTTCATTGTTCTTTTTTGTTTTAAGAGGTAAAACATGGGAAACTTACTAATTGTGTGATCTTCATGAGCAGTTTAACTTATCTAAAAAATCTGATGTGTTACACTCACATGACTTTCTCTACTCTTGTACAATCTATTTTTACAAACGCCTATTCTCCATATGCTTCATATTAATCGAGATATCGAGATGTCAATCTTATTTGTAATTTTCTTGTAGATGCAAGGGGAATATGGTAGCTTTTAAGCGATAGTCAAATATTTTATCGCTGGTTGCTATGTGGCGCATTCCATTCTCTTTGCATGTCCAGGACATAAAAAAATGAATAACGAATTTGAGAAAAAGTATAAGTATTGGAAAATTTAAGGAAATAACAAGCAATATCTCGGAAACGGTTCACTCAACAAAAAAAAAATGTATATGATATAAGTTGTGTATTTTAACGCGATCTACATTTTTTGTGTAGTAAAATTTTGTCTATCTCTTATGGTTTACCAGTTATGCAAAAGTCGTTCATAATGAAGAATACTTTTGGAGACATTCCCAGAAATTTCGAGATATACATTTCATTTCTCATGACATTATCTTAAACATATGATATTTTCATCAAAATCGTTAGAGCCATTTTTAAGAAAATTAAAATTTTCGAAAAATGTTCCATGTAAAGGGTAGTCTGGGGTGGGGGGATTTTCTTGAAAATCTTCGTGTCGCATATCTGGAAGATACTGAACCAAGTTTGGTGTTTATCCGACTGTTAGTTTTTGAGTTATGCTGTTCACAGACACACACACACACAGACACACACACACACACGGACATGTTTCCAAAAATGCTTTTTTTGGATTCGGGAGGTCTCAAAACATGTATTTCCGGTGAAATCTCGGTATCGAATTTTTGGGTGGAATGCAATACTTCCCCTACTTACTATACGTAGTAGAGAAAGTAAAAATGAATAACGCATTTGAGAAAAATCTGATGTGTTACACTCACATGGCTTTCTCTACTCTTGTACAATCTATTTTTACAAACGCCTATTCTCCATATGCTTTATGTTAATCGAGATATCGAGATGTCAATCTTATTGCTAATTTTCTTGTAGATGCAAGGGGAATATGGTAGCTTTTAAGCGATGGTCAAATATTTTAACGCTGGTTGCTATGCGGCGCATTCCATTCTCTTTGCAAGTCCAGGACATAAAAAAATGAATAACGAATTTGAGAAAAAGTATAAGTATTGGAAAATTTAAGGGAATAACAAACAATATCTCGAAAACGGTTCACTCAACAAAAGAAATGTATATGACATAAGCTGTGTATTTTAACGAGATCTACATTTTTTGTGTAGTAAAATTTTGTCTATCTCTTATGGTTTACCAGTTATGCAAAAGTCGTTCACAATGTAGAATACTTTTGGAGACATTCCCAGAAAATTCGAGATATACATTTCATTTCTCATGACATTATCTTAAACATATGATATTTTAATCAAAATCGTTAGAGCCATTTTTGAGAAAATTAAAATTTTCGAAAAATGTTCCATGTAAAGGGTAGTCTGGGGTGGGGGGATTTTCTTGAAAACCTTCGTGTCGCATCTCTGGAAGATACTGAACCTAAATACCAAGTTTGGTGTTTATCCGACTGTTCGTTTTTGAGTTATGCTGTTCACAGACACACACACACACACGGACATGTTTCCAAAAATGCTTTTTTTGGATTCAGGAGGTCTCAAAACATGTATTTCCGGTGAAATCTCGGTATCGAATTTTTGGGTGGAATGCAATACTTCCCCTACTTACTATACGTAGTAGAGAAAGTAAAAATTGAAATACCCATAGCTTTAGTTCAGTGCTATTTAAGAATTCCTCCCATTCAGAAAGGACACACCATTTTCAAAAAGACAGCTGACACTACCTTTCTAAAGTCAAAGAATAATATTGTCAGAAAACCTGAATTTTTATATTTTTTTTATCACTTTTGCTAAAACCTTGGTAGCAGTGTTCTGTAACATTTCTTAAAAAGGCATGAAAAGCTTAGGAGGCATAACAACCAACAATTTACTATATGCTGAGGTTGTCACTTGAATGCATTTATGCCAAGCTATAAATGGGAATATTGCCTGGAGACTCCAAGTTCCTAAGTATGCTCTATTTGAGAATAGTTTACTTACACTCCTTCATCTGCTTTATATAGCAGTCAGTTACTGCCAAGACCGCTGTTGCTTGCTTTGCTGAATTTGAATGCCATCTTGTTTTCAATATAATAGCAATAGTTACTGGAAAGTGAATTACAAGTGTACTCAAAAGTTTCATAACAAATACTGTCTAAATGAGTTTAAACTTCTAAATTAAATGTTATGAATAGAGAATCATAATCATCAGCCTAGACAAATTAAATTTAATACAGCATATTCAGATTTTCAATTGAACTTAAAGAAATAGTGTGCAAAACATAGCCACAAGTCATTAATGTCATATTAATAGATTGGAAAGCTATAAATGGGATCTTGTGAAGGAAAAGGGAGGCCAATTTGCATGTTCTGGGTCGGAGAGGAAACGTTGATTTCTGCATCTTTCCGCCATCTCCCAGATCAGACCTTATACACACACGAATTGGAACAAACCTCACTAACTCCACCCGCGGACAAAATGCTATTTGTTACAGATTCCCCCTATTTTGAAGCACTGAATCAATCTGAACAATCCATTTCTTTCAAATAGCACCCCTTCCTATCGTAAAATGGCTTCGAAATAGAGTTTTATTCAGAAAGCACTTAGTTCACTGAGACGAATGGAACAAAATGCACTATTTTACAGGAGCAAAGAATTGCTTATGCAACACTGTGTACCTACATGCCTTTGACTGCTGTATTTGCATTCTGTGGAACTAGAAATGCATGTGTTGCTGCCAAGCTGTATCAGATATTGCTTCCTTGGGTCTTCTTAGCAGAATTACGCCATGCTACATGAATGAAAACGAATCTCCTTACTTGAAGCTCAGAGATAGGGAGCTGTGTCAAGGGAGCACTAATAGTAGATTTGCTTAGGTGTTACAGCATGGAAGAGTAAATAATTGTTGCAGGCAATGGTACCTACCAGAGAGAGAAAATGCAGGAAACGAAGCTGAGATAAATAACTCATGTCATGTCATTAAAATGTATTTTTGGTATTACCCTCTTGCAAATAAAGGCAGTGGAATGCTTGCAAAGGATAATGAGAGACTTTCTGTGTTGTTTTGTTTTTTTGTGATAGTTTTTTTTTTTTAAATAGAGAAATGTATGTATTAAGTTCTTGTTTTCTTGCATTATTTTCATATAAACTGATAAGATCTAACCCTAATGAACTTTTTGCCATCCTTCTATCATTCATATCTCCACTGAAATGGGAGCTATGTTTGAGTGTATACTACAGGTCCAGGGTTTAGCACTCCAAAGTAGCAAAGAGGAAGGATTTTGACGCATTCTTACAGAAGAGGTTCAGGAATGAATAGAGATGTGAGGCTAGGCTGCCATTTTATGTGAAGGTTATGGATGAAGTTTCTGCATTCTGCAGTGCAAACCAGGATGAAGAAACATTTGATATTTGGAGGAAGAAATGCATATTGTTTAAATACAGAGATACAGTTGTATTGTTGAAAGAAACATTGATATAAAAGCATTTACAAAAAAAGTTACAAATGAAATTTGAAGACTTACCTTTTATTTTCCAATAAATGCACAAAGCAAAGTATGAAATTACTTTTGTAAGTGCAATTGCAATTGTTTATTAAAACATCAATAAATATAATTTATTGCCATTTTTATTAATGTCCAAGATAGTATTTTTAGTATAATTGGTTCAAAATGCACTAAATGCAAAACAGTTTTCATTATAAATGTGGTAATAAAGAAAAAATCTGATGTGTTACACTCACATGACTTTCTCTACTCTTGTACAAACTATTTTTACAAACGCTTATTCTCCATATGCTTCATGTTAATGGAGATATCAAGATGTCAATCTTATTGATAATTTTCTTGTAGATGCAAGGGGAATATGGTAGGTTTTAAGCGATAGTCAAATATTTTAACGCTGGTTGCTATGTGGCGCATTCCGTTCTCTTTGCATGTCCAGGACATAAAAAAATGAGTAACGAATTTGAGAAAAAGTATAAGTATTGGAAAATTTAATGGAATAACAAGCAATATCTCGCAAACGGTTCACTCAACAAAAGAAATGTATATGACATAAATTGTGTATTTTAACGCGATCTACATTTTTCGTGTAGTAAAATTTTGTCTATCTCTTATGGTTTACCAGTTATGAAAAAGTCGTTCATAATGAAGAATACTTTTGGAGACATTCCCAGAAAATTCGAGGTATACATTTTATTTGTCATGACAATATCTTAAACATATGATATTTTAATCAAAATCGTTAGAGCCATTTTTGAGAAAATTAAAATTTTCGAAAAATGTTCCATGTAAAGGGTAGTCTGGGGTGGGGGGATTTTCTTGAAAACCTTCGTGTCGCATCCCTGGAAGATACTGAACCTAAATACCAAGTTTGGTGTTTATCCGACACTTCGTTTTTGAGTTATGCTGTTCACAGACACACAGACAGACACACATGCGGACATGTTTCCAAAAATGCTTTTTTTGGATTCAGTGAGTCTCAAAACATGTATTTCCGGTGAAATCTCGGTATCAAAATTTTGGGTGGAATACAATACTTCCCCTACTTACTATACGTAGTAGAGAAAGTAAATATTATTTTGTTGATAACAGTATTTAGAAAAGTGGCATTTCTACTAGAGTTAGGCATGAAGAACTTTAAAAAGTGCCAGTAAGTGTAGGAGATGTCAGTTTCCCTCTTTCCTGAAAACATTTTTATTATGCACTTAATTCTTTTTTATTCGATGCTCCTCACATGGAGCATCTAATCAGATTTTGTAAAGAGGTTCAGTCCTCTGTGCATCATAAGTGAAAGAGGAGTATGTACTTGGCCTAACTGATTGTTAGTTATTTCCACCTATCTCTAGAAATTATTGGGATGTGTAAATTAATTGTTCTCCCATCATTTTTATTTGGACATACCTAAACTACACAAATTATTGTCGTATGAGTCATTTCACGTCAATTCGTACAAATTTTCTCAACATTTGACCATGTCTCCAATTCAGGTCAGATTTTGTCCATGGATTACAAAACCAAAAGTGAATTATCTTGTAAATGCTTATTTTTTTAAATCACAGTATATTAAAATATATTGCACAATACTAAAGGGTGGCGCAGATAAAAGTGGCCCATCTCTTGTTTGAATGCAAATGCGATATTTCCGTTGTGTATTACTAAAAAATTTCTGTTAAAATTGGTCATTAAAACTGGGAAGTTTTATGCAATAAGAATAATCGATAGTTGGCGCAGATAAAAGTGGCTTGTGTAGGTATAGAGTAAATACAGACAAACGAATAGCAAACAGATTGTTGAAATGGACTCACCATTTATTGAAGATGTTGAAAGTGCCCCCTGCAGCATCAATACACAGTTCTACACATCTAAATATATTCAGAATCACCCGGTGTAAAATTTTGATATTGATGGCAGCAACTTCATGGCTGACATCTTTCAGTTCCTGTATTGTGTGGATTTGTTTCATAGACCTTGCTCTTCAAATATCCCCACAGGAAAAAAATCACATGTTGTTAGATCCGGGGAACATGGTGGCCACAAATTTTTGCTAACAGTTCTTTCTGAGATAAGATATCATGGACTCATTTGTTAATCGAACCTGTTTTCATATATGCTTCCACAATTTGAATTCTTTCTTGTATCGAGAAAGTCGTTTTCCGTATGAACTGATGAAATAAACTGAAATGGTTACAGAAGAATACCAACCATCGATTAGACAGAAGAATGCCAATTATCAATTATTCGTATTGCATAAAATTGCCCATTGTTGTATTGAGCTCAATTCAATTTTAACAGAAGTTTATATCAATACACAATGAAAATATTGCATTTGCATTCAAACAGGAGATGGGTCACTTTTATCTGTGCTTTATCTAGTACAATTGTACTAGAGATTCCAAAATTTCCAAACATGTTAAGTATGTAGTGAAATCATCAGTTTCAGAACAACTGGACATTCCAAAAGATAAAAATGCTGAGACGGAGGATTGCAAATTATTTGGGTTATGGCATCTTTATAATTATTTATAACTATCCTGCTTTCTTCAGTAAGTTTTGGAGTATTTGCGCTATCAGTCATCAACTTAACATTTTCATGGTTAGCACAGATGCACATGGTATGAGTTCCATGTGATCCAGGTAAAATACACTGTTTAGGTCTTACTCAGCAAATTTAGAAAATCCAATTTTCACTGTTGGGTATTCATCCTTAAAATTCCGGAGGTTTCTCTCGGAGCACATAACATCAGTCTCTTTTGTTTTTATACCTTTTTACCGTTCTCTCTCAAACTAACAAAATTCTTCCCTGCCTCGCTCTATGTACTTCATCTGAAGTGCAAAATTTGAGGACCTGTTGCATTGCTGATGGTTCCAGTTCTTTTCCGGCTTTATACTCAGGAGTTGACAACATTTCCTTCCTAATCATATGAACTGATGCATCAAGCTGTTGCAGAATTCTTTTTATATGGCCACTCTTCAAAAATGGTTAGAATTTTTTAATTTTAAATTCCTATCAGTTGCAATTTAAGAGCCTAACAGTTTCTGTATGATAGTGGAACTGTCAGTTTATTTTTCATCAGAGGTTGAACTTTGCTTTCGCTCTATATGAAATATTTTCTCTTTAAGGGACATTTCTACAGTTTTCAATTATTTCTGTGGATATTGTATTTTGGTTAGTTTCCTTTTCTTAATGGGTGATTCGCCCAAAATCACTAGGCTTTCATTCAGCTTAGAAACACT
The DNA here is from genome assembly GCA_030765065.1 of Deroplatys truncata. Taxonomy (NCBI): domain Eukaryota; kingdom Metazoa; phylum Arthropoda; class Insecta; order Mantodea; family Mantidae; genus Deroplatys; species Deroplatys truncata. The sequence goes on along the minus strand of CM060976.1, from coordinate 163,922,383 downwards.
ATATTATAAATTTAGAAAAACCACCTGAAAATGAACTCTCAGTGTCACTTTCAGTACTCAAAACCACTTCTGGATTATTCATGGCACTGGTACTTTGTAGTACACAATCACTGTTAGTAATGGGTGGTACTTTAGTAATTTTGTTTCAACACAAATCACGAATTTTTAGGTCTGGTGATAAAGCTTTCCTCCATTTTTAAGTTTATAAGCATATCGCGGGTAACTATTCTTGATGGTTTATGCCTTGTGTTATGTTTGGAAACATTAAATGGATTGAAACAATAGTCATACAGTAGAGTCTTGCAGATTTGAGGTCCGTTAAATCCAAGCTACTTGAATACACAATTTCCTTTTTTTTTAAACCAGGCTAGTCGTCAGTTTACATGGTCCACATGCTTTTGCACTTCCCTACCTCTCGTCTATAGTGTGTGTTACCTGGCAAGGATTAACTTTCAACTAGGCACCAGCCAATAACTGGGAAAACCCTTCCATAATATGTTAATACATTGTAGCAACCATTCCCCACTGGAAATACTTTTCAGAGTAATAACACACTGACTAGTTTATGACTGTAAATGTTTGACAGGTATTATAAGAAAGCAGCTAGCCTTAGTAGTTAACATATGTTTTGTAGGTTGAGAGGAAAAGTATTCCTTGCAACCCAAACAGCAAGCCAGGGTTGTGTCGAGTTAAAGGAGTGTTTTATTTTAGTATATTTGTAGCCTTCTTTGTGGATAGAGTACGTTAGAAGTGGTTGCATATCTTATTCCTAATTTATTTCAACAAAGGCTAAATGTAAGAGGAAATTTGTACCATTAAAGGTGAAAACAAGCTTTAAAAAGATAGAATAAAGGGGAGACAATTAAAAAGTTGCAACAGAATATAATATTGGAAAAGTAACAGTTGGAGACTGGCGACAAAACAGCGATAAATTGGAGAAGTATTCTTCAATAGAGTGTTCAGATAACACTTTTAAAAGAAAGTGTATGAGGAGGCCAGAATACAAAAAAGCTAGTGAAGCATTGTGTATCTGGTTCTGTCAACAAACGCAGAAGGGAAGTCCAATTTCCAGCCCAATATTGCAAGAAAAAGCGTTATTTTTTAGAAACGAGTTTAAAGAAGGTGAAGACAATTTCAGTGGAAGTGTAGGTTGGTTACAGAGATGGAAGTAGGTATGGTGTACGACAAAGCTTTCCGGTGATTCTGAAGCTGCAGTGAACTTCTGTAAAAAAATTTGAACAACTCATAAACAGTGAAAATCTCAGAAATGATCAGTTATACAATTGTGATGAAACAGAGATCAACTTTAAAATGTTAGCTTCTAAAACACTTGCTTCACGCAAAGAATGTCATGCTCCTGGCCACAAAAAAAAAAGTAAAGAAAGAGTGACAGTACTTGCTGCATCAAATGCATCAGGTACACGCAAATTAAAGCTTGTCGTCATAGGAAAGTCTGCGAAGCCTAGAGCTCTCAAAAACATTTCCTTGTCTGCACTGCCTTTCTCTTACAAGAACTAAAAGAATGTCTGGATGGAGAGAGGAATATTTAAGTAGTGGTTTTATGAAGAATATGTGCTGGAAACGAAAAAGTGTATGAAGAAAAATGGTTTGCTTAGTAAAGCAATCTTATTGATGGAGAATGCTGAATTGCATCCAGATGAAGAGGAACTGCATTGTGATGGAATTCAGCCTTTGTTTTTGCCACCTAATGTCAAGTTTGATACAACTGATGGATCAGGGGTCTTTGGAATGCTTAGAAAAAGTATCGACAATGCCTGTTGCAGTCATTTCTATAAGCAATGGAAGAGAATGGAAACATCACTAATTTTTTAAAATGAGTAACCATGAGGGACTTAGTGCATTGGTTAGTAGAGTCATGGAATGAAGTGAAGCCTGAGACACTTGTGAAATTGTGGAAGAAAATTTTAGAGAGCAAATCAACTGATGAGAGTGAATTCGATGATGCTGATGAAGATGATGTACCCCTGTTACACCTAATTGCACAGCTTCCAGGTGGTAGTGAAAGTGAAGTTATAGAATGAATGAAGAGTGATGAACAGTTTGAACTTGTGAAATGTCAATTGTTGAGATGTTGAATGAGCTGACAGAAGAAAGCAAGGAGGAAGACAAGACATAGGAGAGAGAATACCAAAGATGGCATTGCGCTATGTAGAACAACCAGAGGCAACACTGTGTTACTCAAACAATGATGTGACATAGCTGCGCAAAAGCAATTCAGTATCCTGAAGGAGAAGATGCTTAAAGACTTATTCAAAAAATAGCCCCATGTATGCATATACATATTGTGTTTATTTCTATACAAAAATTTTAAAAACTTACAGTAAATAACTTCACTTTGATTTGTTATTGGATTCATTTTGTTCTTAATGAGCTTTCCTATGGTGCTCCATATAATCCGAGTTATCCCAAATCTGAGGTACTTTCACCCCCATTACCTTGGATTAGCGAGACACTACTGTACCTATGTTTCTTCAGTTCACTCACTGTGCACTTTCCAAACCACAGAGCTAAATATGAACTTTTAAAGCAAAAAGCTGAACACAAATAGCATTTAAAATGAAACAGCAGAGAGAGGCTTCATAGAGTATGAGATTCCAGTTGCTAAGTTATATTGAACACCAGATACGATAGCCTATCACGTTTGTATTGTGCAACACATTGGCCAGTGTGCTGCTGTGTGATACTCTAAGTAAGCAGTTTATGTTCTGAAATGCTATGCGCTAACACAAAGAAAGTATTTAAAAGCATACTTCTAATGAAGATCCCAATCTGATATTAACATTGTAAGGGAAAATATATCGCAGGTTCTCAGCGTATTTTTTCCGGATTTTAATATTGTGGGACTAAATTACATGTTGAGGTTTAAAATATTTGTGATTAAAAAATTGTTTTGTTTATTCCAAATAAATAGTATTTTGAATAAAGAAAACCACAATGTTTTTATCTACAAAATAATGTATTCTTATCCCTGACCATTCTGTTATTCGAAAATAAATTTCTTTTGTGTATTCTTCTGTGCACATAAGAAAAAATGTTAAGTATGCTGTAAATCCTAAAATAATTTGATTTCCCGCAAAATATAAATTATGTGTCCATTTATTTTATGAGGCCTCAAAAAACAATAGCAAAAACTACAAAGAACAACAAATAACTTCATTGTGTACCATTAATAAAGGAATGATGCTGGGAAGACCCTACTGTATCAAATTTTGATGTTGGTTAATCTGCATTATGTTGACTGATTGGAGGCAGGTAAAAAAATCTGATGTTACACTCACATGACTTTCTCTACTCTTGTACAAACTATTTTTACAAACGCTTATTCTCCATCTACTTCATGTTAATCGAGATAAACATTTGCAGACTCTATCTTATTGCTAGTTTTCTTGTAGATGTAAGGGGAATATATATTTACAAGGGCAATATAGAAATACAGTAGCCTTTAAGCACATACATATCTCTTAATAGCTGGTTGCTAGGTGCAGCACCATTCCCTTTGCCACAGATTAATACTCTTTGCATATCCAAGACAAAAAAATGAATAACGAATTCCAATTTGAGAAAATATTGAAAAATTTAAGGGAATAACAAGCAATATCTCGAAAATGGTTCACTCAACAAAAAAAATATATATGACATAAATTGTGTATTTTAACACGATCTACATTTTTTGTGCAGTAAAATTTTGTCTATCTCTTATGGTTTACCAGTTACGCAAAAGTCGTTCACAATGAAGAATACTTTTGGAGACATTCCCAGAAAATTCAAGATATACATTTTATTTGTCATGAAAATATCTTAAACATATGATATTTTAATCAAAATCGTTAGAGCCATTTTTGAGAAAATTAAAATTTTTGAAAAATCTTCCATGTAAAGGGTAATCTGGGGTGGGGGGATTTTCTTGAAAACCTTCGTGTCGCATCCTTGGAAGATACTGAACCTAAATATCAAGTTTGGTGTTTATCCGACTGTTCATTTCTGAGTTATGCTGTTCACAGACACACACACACAGACATGTTTCCAAAAATGCTTTTTGTGGATTCAGGGGGTCTGAAAACATGTATTTCCGGTGAAATCTCGGTATCGAATTTTTGGGTGGAATACAATACTTCCCATACTTACTATACGTAGTAGAGAAAGTAAAAATATCATCAATCAATTACAGACAAATGATGTTCCAATGCGCAAAATCAAGTTTCCACTTTGCTATTGATATGATCATCAGTATGCATTCCCATTCTCATTCCCAGGGTATTGTGAACCAAATTACTGTATGCTGTTTTGCTTCCCGTTCTTGTTTCTGTTTTTGGTTTATTTTGAACCAGCCTTAACAATCTTTCACAAAACATTCTGAAAGCATGTGATTCTTAATGCCTGCAGTGTCCTGAATAGTGTGTCTTAATACATTCATCAGGAGGAAGTTCTCTTAGATTGGTAATTGACAGGATAATGTGTGTTTTGAGCAAAGAAAACATTATGAGAGCATGCTTTAAAAAATTGTCATTGTGTTATATTAAAGATTGGGGACTGGAGGGATTGTAGTTTTAAAGTGTTTTAGATATAGCGTAAATAAAACGAAAAGGAGATTCCATAAAAGATGGAAAACTAAAGAAGGATAAACTTTGAAATACAGCAAAATATTTTTTTAGAGAATGTAAACATTTTTCCTTGCTTTAACACTTTGTCATAGAGGAGTGTAGTAATAACGCATTAATGGTAAATTATTATTTTAAAATTAAAAAATGAAAGGCAAAAGCAGAGACATCAGAGTAAAACCTACCTCTTTTACCGGACACAAGTTTGCGTAGCAGTTCTGTAATAAGTGAAATTTCTAAAAGTGCTGAAAGATTAATCTAACTGTAAGTAAGGCTGGCTATTTTTAAACCCTGTAATTAATAAAAGGAGGAAAAAATGGTATATAAAACTGCATGTTGAGCTGTGGAATGTTGAAAGTTGAACTCTCTGTGTTCTGCTTTTATGTGTATCTATCTCTTTCTGAAAGTCACATTTTCACTCTATCATTGAAGTCATAAAATAATTTTCTTAACATACCACTAAAAGCAAACAAATTAATGAGTTATACTAATAAAAGATTCTTACAAACTAACACAAAACTATGTAAATCTGAGTGTTGTGCTCTTTTGTATGTTTTTCTTCTGTCCACTAATGTTTTCCTTGTGTTTTGTACTGCATATCTGGCTTTCTCTCTGCAGCACGGAACTCCAGATTCCAGAGGTTACCATGTGTACCCTTCAAATACTTCCCAGTACCCTCCACAACCAGCCTTCCAAAGTCCAGCCCCATACAGTCATCCATCGGTGCATTTCCAGGTAAATGTTCTCAGCATGCACTAACCTTCTTGTCTCTTATGAATGTGTGGCTTTTTTCTTTTCTTTTCTTTCTTTTTTTTTTCTCTAGCATAGCCTTCATTTTTGTGAAATAAAATATATGTAATTTCATCATTATTCTAGATTTTACAGTTTGGGAGCACATAGATTTAGCAAACTGAAGGGTATGATTGCCACACATTCTAACTGTTGGTCATGTTAACATGTTCATCGTATTTTAATTTAACTCTTCTGCACGATTATCTTATTGTTTACTGCTAAAGTTTCCAAACCTGAATGCCATTGTGGCCCAATGTTGCTGATTTCTAGTTGAAAATAAAGAATCTAAATTTAAATGCTTGTGTAATTGTTAAAATACATATTTGAAGACATTGATAACAGTAACTTAGTAGTGGAGTGGCAGCATGCTGAACTGTAGATTAGTAACTCAAGCACTGATTCTAAAATCATCTTTCCTAATATCTTGAGTTTGTATGTACAGTAAAAGATTACCAAGATAATAAAATCATTTTCATTTAGAGACAAAGGAAAATGTAGTTGTACTTCAAAACAGTAAGAAAAGAAGTGAATTTGTGTGTACATAAAATGAAATGCTTATCATGACCACATTTTGTTGTAGTAGATTCTAGATTTTGATACACTTTGGTTTCTGTAGAAATGTTTGTGTTCACTAAAACACATGATCTTAATGCTTCTAGTCTAAATGCTACTTCTGTGTTCTTATAATTTTATCATGTATTTAAATGTAAATTTTGTATGCAAAACATCTAAAACTTATATATCACTATTTTGCATGTCGCACAGGGCCCAAAGTTTAAATGTTTCCAAGCATTTGCTCTGCTGGTAGACAGCAGTTCTTTACATAGCTGCTGGTATCTTCTTCTGTGAACTTAGAGCACTTTCACTTCACTGTTTTTGTCTTTGGAAAATTCTGAAAAACTGTTTGAAGGTGGCCTCAATAATCTCAAAGCAAATATTTAAAGTGAAGAAATAGAAAACGAATCAGATTAGATATACAGTATATGACTTAATACCTTTTTTTAACGGGACATGTTTAGGTAGTAAGCACACATGTCCGTTAATGAGGTATTTGATGTATTGTGTATCTAATCTGACTCAAATTTCTATTCATTGATACACATCCTCCATAAAAATATTCAAAAATTAAATTAAGGTAACTAGTGTTGTGAAACTGTCGAGCGTTAATGAGACTTTGATAAGATGTGGATTGGTGTCAGGTGAAATGGTCAATATTCAGCAACTGTTGTGAGGAGATGTGCCCCAAGTTCTGTTAATGTATACGATCTAAATTTTAAAACAAGGCATCTATATGCTGAGAGATCAGTGGCCAACTGCTGATCAGTGGAGCAAGTTCTTTGAAACATGTGCAGCGTAAGCTGAAGGACAGAGTGACTGTTAAAATGATCGAAACTGGATGGTAAGAATATAAAAAAGTAAATGTGTAATATATTATCATATTTTGCTTTGCATTTGGAATGGCATTTCTTTAACTGAAACTATGAAGTAACAATCTTTGCAGAAGCTGGTAATCATATCAAAACAATATCTTTTTGTTCTTTGATTTTATTTTTTCATAGATCTTTGTCTCCTTTCTGTATTCTCTTTCTTCCTTAGACTTTAAAATTTCATTAACTTAATCTTTTGTATATATCCATGTAATTCTTGTATTGTCCACAGATGGCTATATCACTTTCAACTGTATGTACTTGTAAAATATCCTTCATCACAGGAGATTATATTCTGTCTGGTATTGGTGCAGCTGTCATCCACTCTGTAGGTATAGGTTGGAAGTGATATAGGTGTCCATTTTTAAACAGCTAAGGCAACTAATCAAAATGAAAAACCTATGGTAATTCTCCAAGTATTTGTCTAAAAATAATGATGTGATATTTGACAACAGAGTTATCCCCAAGACACATGCCAAGTTCATGCCACATGCTTTTGGTTGAGGGATAAAGTATGAAAGATCACGTTAAAAAAAAAAACTTAGTTCTTAGTGAATGCTTAAGTAAAGTAAACATGTATGAAGTGTCCAACACTTTACATGTGAAAAATAAAATTAAAATAGACATAATGAAGTGATTGGTAAATGTTTCTCAAAAATGCAATAGACCTTAGACATTTGCTTTCTCTTCTCTGCATACATGGTGATTTTAAAATTGAAATATAACACATTTTATAAAATAGGGCTCATTGGTCATCCGTACCTGGCTCATGGATAAAATAAAGTGCAACATAAACGATGTAGCAGCTACAAACAAAATGCTACTTGCAGTACAGAATTACATCACTTAATACTAAACATGGTAATAATAATAATAATAATAATAATAATAATAATAATAATAATAATAATAATAATAATAATAATAATAATATTTCTTCATAACAAATTCATAATTTGATTTGTTAATGCTTGTAAAACAACTCATTAAGAAACTCCTGTTGTCCTATTTATTTTTCCTGCCCATACTGCAGAATTTATCTTGTGCTCCAAGGTTTTTGGATGTTTTCTAAAGGAATTTTGTAAAGCTAGCACTAAGAGTGATGAATAGATCATTGTCATTGAACATTGAGGTTTAAAGGCATGTGTAGCAAAAGGAATTGTGGTATGAGTTTTGTTCCACAACAGCTAATTTCATTGCAGCACCTAATGTCATGGAAATATTGGGCTATTAGTCCTGTGTGTATGTGCGAGAATTATGATTGCCAAAATATCTTTGTTTAAATTCCCAAAGGCTAGTGGCAGTTAAAAAGTAGCAGATGCAGATACATGCAGATATATTATAAAGTACCATTGCCTTGTCACCAAATACTCTAGAAAACTTTATCCAGTTAATGTTATTTGGTTTTTTCTTTGCTTCTGCTATCTTTTAGATGTGCCATTTCTAGACAAAATATCTGCAAGAAGACTTAGACTAGAGTTTGTATCGTAAGGCAGAATACTTATATAATAACAACAGAGTATGCTCAACAACTTTTAATTATCAGATTACAATTACTAATGTGAAAAGTCAGAGCCAGTAAAATAAAATGTCCCTTGTGCTCTCATTTAAAAAAAGTTAGCTGAAAGTTTAAATAGTTTAAAAAGACATTCACTATTTTGTTTTAAACAGGCTAAAGAAGAATAATGATAACTTCTTTGAATGTAACAGATCTTTTTCTAAGAGTACAGGCAAAGTGTGTATTGTTCAAATTACTGCAAAATCTCATTAGTCTGGCATGCAAAACCCACTGTAGACTTCTTGCTCTTTATGCATAAACCTTTAACACAAAGTTTTCAAACAATCAAAACATAAATTGTAGTATATCAGTTAAATTAAGAATTGTAAAAGTTGCAAAATAATAATAATAATAATAATAATAATAATAATAATAATAATAATAATAATAATAAATTTAAAAGGTTCATTTACTGTTGTATATAGCTTGGAATAGAGCCTGGGTTAGCTCCAGGTCATATAAACTTTGTTATGAGCTTAGTATAAATCAATAAAAATATAAATTGAATCAATAACTAAAAGATGAAAAGATTTTAATGACAATGAAGAAAAATTTTAAAATCTTAAATGAAAAGATGCAGAAGACATTGAATAAGTGATAAAAAAAGTAGTACATTTTCTAAAATTATTGTTCCTTATTAAATATAAATTCAAGTATTGTAATAACAGGAAAATTAACCCAACACTACATAGACACCTATTTTCTGTCAATAAAAAGATGGATATAATGTGACTCCACATTGGACAGATTCACATTTAGGATAACTAGAGGATTGTATTTGCTTAATACCTTCTGAAACAAGGAACTCCGAAACTAATTTCAGCTATTTCCTGCTCAGAAAAGAAGATAATAAGGTAGGATTGTTGAAGTTTTACAGCAGTAGCTCTGTGGTTTAGAGGTAAAAAATTTTCTATTTTTTAATAAAGGTTCGAAAACAAAATACTAGTTTATAAATAACTGTTCCAAAATAACTATTAAATACATCTGCAAGTGTTCACTGATTATACATAACTGTAATGCCAAGATACTCTTGTTCCAATGTATGTAACTAACTCAAATTCTATTACATCAATAATTACTAATTATAGACATATCACTATCACAAAGTCCACCAAAGCAATTTTATTGTAAATTAAATTCTATTGCATCAAATTCTTAGTTCCATTGCACATATTGATAAGTGTCAAGATGACGCTCTGTTTCTTCCCTCCCCCTCCCATCCAACATTCACACATACTATTAAACAATACATATGCCATGTTACATATAAATATAATTAATTTTGGAAAGGTAGAATCAGATACTGCAAAATTCAATGCCATAGCCGGGATTTGAACCATGGATCTCCTGGTCTCCGTCCGGTTGCTCTAACCACTGAGCTACCATGGCAACATGCCGGCACGCCATTAAATTCTCCAGCTGATTCGCATTTTTCCCGGTAAACCACAAGGAGATCTCAAATTGTATTGAGATGTCATACCCCAATGGCGACTTACATTCTTTGTAAGTACTTTAAGTCCCGGGCTCAGTGGTTAGAGCAACTGGACGGAGACCGGGAGATCCGTGGTTCAAATCCCGGCTATGGCATTCAATTTTTCAGTCATCTGATTCTACCTTTCCAACCCTGTCCAACACACAGCTTGTGTGAAAGAACAATTAATTCCATAATTAATTTTGACTTAACTGACGTTAAAGGAATTAACAACCATCATCATTGTAGTAACCATCTTGTAAACACCACTTCAGCCTTTGCAATTTGCCTATCAAACTGGCAAATGTACTATAACAGACATACACAGTCTTGTAACAAAGATTGAAAGGGCCCTTCATATAAAAAGAAATTGCTCTTTTTGCATTTTTGGACATACAAGGTACCTTTGATAACACCTATGAACCCATAAGACGTACTGTTGAAAGAAACGGAATAACACCCATCTTTGTGCAGTGGATAACGTCTATGCTGCAATGTTGCAGAATTACAGCAAAGTTAGGGCCATTAGGGGATGCCCTCAAGGTGGAATTTTATCACCCCCTACTATAGACCTTGGTGGTTGATGAACTAGCCATGGCAGGATATGAAATACGGGGTTTTCTGATGACCTAGTAATAGTTATAACACAAACAGTGACTTCTTTCATAGTTATCACAAAATGCCCTAAATGCAATATATGAATATTGTTTAAAGGAGGACCTGAATGTGAACCCTGACAAAACCATCATAGTGCCACTCACAAGAAGGAAGAAACTTAAGCTGAAAACTGTAACTCTAGGTGAACAATTTTACAATTAATAAACCAAGTAAAATAATTGGGAGTTCTTTTGGATCAGACTCTTATTTGGAATTTTCAATTAAAATGAACCTGCAATAGAGCCTTAGCAGCACTGAGAACTTGCTGTAGGCTTATGGGGCCTACCCCATATGACTTTACGGGCATAATATGTGACTATAATTACACCTATTGTCACCTATACCACATTAGTGTGGTGGCCTAAGGTAGTGCAAAAGGCAGCAAAAGCTAAATACAGAGGCACTACTGGTGCCATTAGCAGCTATGGGGGCAATATTAGATCTCACCCCACTACACCTGCAGGTGATGAAGGAGGCTCTGGCTAGGTCTTAAGATTGCAGTGATACAAAACATATTGTAAACCTTGGGTTATATAAAAAGCTAAATAAAGTTATAAACTTAAGAAAATCAATTTTGATCTTTCCTTTAAAGTGGTTGTACCTAAATGCAACATTTGAAGCACTAGAAAGCCCAAATTTAAATATGGTGCTTTTGCCTGCTACACAGATGGCTCAAAAAGGATGGAAAAGTGGATGTGAGCATATTTGGGTCCAAAGTTGCCCTCTCAAAAGCTCTAGACCTAAGTATATCCATTTTTCAGCAGAAACTCATGCAACAGAAGTTTGTGCATATGAAAATATCAAAAAAGGTATTAAAGGCAGATTTATATATTGTCTGACAACCAAGCAGCTTTAAAGGCACTTAGTTTTTGTACTATTGAGTCAAAGCTGGCTTGGGAATGTCTACAAGTTCTCAGTTAGCTAGCCAAACACAACAGACTTTGCCTGATATTAGTTCCAGGACATGAGGGAGTTGAAGGAAACGAGAATGCAGATCACCTTACAAAACAGGGAGCTTTATCTCCCTCTTTTGCGGAGTCTTAGGCTCCTATTTAAAGGATGAAATTAGTCAATGGGAACAAGAAACTCACCTCCAGGGCTTAACCATTCCAAAGAGTTCATAGCCATCTTGGCCAAAAGAGCTAAAGGACTTCTTACATTAAGCAAACTGAGGCTAGTCACTGGTCTCTTAACTGGACATTGCCTTCTAAGAGATCGCATCTGTAATCTGTGTAAACCTAATGTAAATATTTGCCACCTCTGTAACAAAGAAAAAGAAATGGCAAAACATATAGTCTGTGACTGCAAACATAGTAGACTAGACATCTTGAAACCCCTTTTCCAATACCATGGGAAATTGCCTTACTACCACCTAGGACAGGAGTAAACTTCATTAGAGGTATTAAATTGAACTCATATATAATTATATATTAATTTGGTTTTTCACAATAGATTTGTTTAGGTTGCAGTATAGGGAGGATAAACGTAACGTTAACAACCCACTATTTTAATCTAATCTAGCCATCTTGCATCAGTTTCATAGATGCTAATGGTTATATGTTCCAAAATGGCATCTCAGGTAATTGCCTTTTGCATGTATATTAACTTAATAGCATAATTAAATCTGGTTGGCTTGAAAATTTCTACAGGATATTGCCATATATTGGAACTTGGACCAAGTATGGTCTCGCATCATATGCAGACTTGTAATTGTTATAATGTAACACCTTTTATTCTCTACAGTCAGTTGTATACTTTTGGAACTGGTGATAAACATGCTTGGACATTTGCATTAGTGCAAAGTTGTAGATCTGTTGTTTTGGAACTGTATAAGCTGGACCTATAGTTATTTAACATGTTAAATGAAGTCATAAGTATTTTCAAACGAGAGCTGGTTAAAATTTATCCTGTTTTAATTTTTGTTTGTAATGACTGTGCCAACATGTTCCTGATACATTCTTACTTATTCAAATGGAGGAGAGTGGAATTTTGCCCAAAAGCGAAATAAATGTGATAGCAACTGTGCTAAATCCATGCAGAAGTAACTGTAAGCCTAAAAAGGAAAGCTACTTCTCTTTTTCTGCTACTGCTTGCAGTGTTGAATGGCAGGCTTTCAGTATTAGGTTTAAGAACCCATTTGGTTTATGTTATAGCTACGGTTGCCAGATTTTGAGATTATAAATAAAGAACACACTTATCATTATCTTGTACAGTGCTCTAGAGACTATAGAAGGTGATTACAGATAATGGAGCCATATGTTGGATTATATTTTTTTAATTGAAACCAAAATAATGTTTATTACTCAAAGAAAAGTAGTATTATTAATCTTTACAGAATATATTTGCCAATTATACTACATTTGTTCACATTAATTTATACTGATAAATTTTCATATTTACTGCTATTTCTAGCTATATTTATTGCAAACAATACTATCACAAACATTTTTGCATGATTTGGTGTAACTGAGATAACTGAACAACAACTCATTTTTATTAAGTCTACCAGAAATAAAAGCAGAGATTAAACCACAGTGAAATTTGTGGATCTTGTGTGAGGATTACATAGTGAAACTGTGCACAACAATTTGTATAAGATAAGCTGATAAACACTTTCCAGCTGGTTTTCCTTAAGATGACAATTGACTTTGCTGCAGCCGTGCATCTCCTAGGAAAACAGGGCATTTACTGAAACAGTAAAAATAAGGTACATTTTCCATATGGTACATATACAGGGAGAGCCAAAAGACTACGAACCGGCTCCGCAGTGTTTTTCCTGTCCATGTCCTTGGCGCTTGTTGCCGTCTGCCGCTATCATAGAAAGGTGCGGATGAAACGATACAACATTTTTAAAACTACTTTTAAAGGCTTTACTTAACTTTATGGAAGTGTGTTTGAGGACAGAATTATTAGTAGAAATTTGTGGCCCCCTCGGTCCCCCGACCTAATCCCTTGCAATTTCTATCTCTGGGGTAACTTAAAACAAAGTGTACAAGACAAACCCACACACTCTGGAAGAATTAAAACAAAATATCCGCCAGGAAATTGCCAGCATTTCTCAACGTGAACTACGGCGAGTGATGGATAGTTTCCCAAAGAGGTGCCAAAAATCTATGTATGGACAACGATGGTGGCCAGTTTCAGCATCTCCTTTCATAAAGTTGGTAGGTAAAGCCTTTAAAAGTAGTTTTAAAAATGTTGTGTGGTTTCATCCGCACTTTTCTATGATAGCGGCAGACGGCAACGAGCGCTTAGGATGCGAAGAGGAAAAACACTGCACAGCCGGCTTGTAGTTTTTTGGCTCTCTCTGTATTATACCATGCATGGAATAAAAAAAGGGAGATGCTGTACTGTTCCTTTAAAAAAATCATATGTCTGGCAACCCTAGATATAGTACTTCTATTGAACAGCAGCAATGATAGTCCAATATTCTGGAAACCTTTTATTAGCAATTTAGCTTGATAAGTTTCAGATGCATTTATAGTATTGCTACTAAATTTTCAGAATATCATAATCAGTTCTAATTTGTCCCAATTTGTGAATGGTTTTGCTGTTGACTTCTACACATGAGATTCTGTAACACATTTCACCCCATTGCAACTTAAAAGAAAGACTCCAATCATTAGAATATTACCAACTGTCTGAGGTGGTGTACTTCTCAAAACCTGTAGCAGTTTGGGTGCAAAGTGATATTCAAACTTTTGAAGTTTTCAGCATTTGGCGCATGGAAGAAATGCAGGCAAAGCTGTTAACATCAAAGAGAGCAAAAGGTGCCATTCAAGTGAGTAACTTCACATGCTGAACACCAAGGCTACCGCTCAAAAATGGCCCTAAATATCACTAGGGTTGAGAAGTACAGCTAGCCTTGCAACCCAAACAAAATCCCAGTTTTGAATGAGAGGAGTTTTCCTTATTAGTGCAACTGCTGGTGTGTACTGCAATACACTGCTAAGTAATAACTGAGGTCATGACTGCAGTACAAGTAAAGTGTGTGGCATGTTCCTGGTGTTGTCGAATCTAGTGCACATGCCATTAAAATTGTGATTGTTTGGAAAGTTCAGTAGAAAGCGGATTTTATAAAAAATGTATGGATGAAAAGATCAGTTCAGTTTGTTTTACTCTTCATAGTTTTGATATTAGAAGCTCTCACAGCATGGCATGAAATGTACTGCAAACGAACTTATTATGGTGAATCTAGGCCTCACAGAGAAAGATAAGTTATTAAAGTATTTTATTTAGTGTATCATATAGAATCTTCACTTAAGCTTTAGAAATCTATATTGCTTACATTCTGTATGTGTGAGAATTCTTAAAAACTATCCTTAAGGGAACCAGGAAGTGTATGACTTTATCTGCACATGCACTGAATTCAGGAAACGCTCCTGTTTCAGGACATTATTGATAATTCAGCAAACAAATATTACTTGATATTCAGTAAATTTCTGCAGTAGTTGCTCTGAGAAAAATTACCAAAATAATAGAATTTGTTAAGTGTTTATTTTAAAAAACACAATTCTAGTTCAGTGTGTTTAACAGACTAGCTTATATGAGTATGGAGAGTTTCAGCGTTGTAACTTTTATAGTTTTTGAGCTTTTATATGTTTAAGAAAATATAGTTTTGAGATATTTTCACTTGAAATTTAACTAGAGAAGAACAACTCACTTTATGAATATCAGGGAGTAATCATTAACTGCATTCTCTGTCATCTCATGTTAGACTAATATTTCAGCTCAGAGAGAATAATGAAATTTACCTCCAAAAGTTTAAGATGCACACTAAATACTAAGAATTCTGATAGATGTGGCAAACCAGTCTTTAAGAAGGTTAGCATTCCTTTTAAATGCCTTCCTTTTTTAAGGTTAAATACTTCAGGCGTCTGATAAACAACAGAAGTAAATAAGAATTTACTTCCAGAAATGGAATATGTCAAATTTGATCATTCTAGCCTTCCTGGTCCCCTTAGTTTTATCAAGAAGTATTTGCTTTTGGTTTTTGATTCAAATAATGTTTTTGTACAGGACTTAACAAATGTACGTCCAAGTCCCATCGCTGGCAGAGCATTGGGTCCACATGTGGGTGGTCATGTGAATCCGTACATTTCACCTGCACGAACTGTGGAGACTTCTCTAACAACTGACACTGAGCAATCTGTGGCCAAAATCAGTGCAATGTTCCCAACTGTCTCAGATACCCACATCAGGGCTCTTCTGATGAAGTAAGTTTTCTAGTTGAGCATACAAGGGAGTATTCTTTTGATGAAAACGATGAACAAATTTATTTTCTTTATATATCTTAGTACAAAAAGAGGAGTATAGATTACTATTAAACAGCAATTTTGGAAGATACCATAGTAGAATATACAGAGTGGGCTAAAATAGTAGTTAAAACTTCAAAATTAGATGAAGTTGGTGTTTTATGTAGGTTGTCTACTTTCAAGCAGATGTACAGGCAATTTATGATCTGAATAATCTGGATTTCAATAAGCAAATGCTCCAGCAATTTGAAACCACCTCAATGTACACCAAAGAAATAGACACTTCTAGAGAAACTTTTCCAGAGTGTCTTGTGTCCAGAGAGACTGCATTTCCTTTTCCTCTTAGAAAGCCAGACCTGATGTGTAGCACATTTCTGTGGGGGATTTTGAAGGAACCATATTCTGTCCTGCCCTGTACATGGTGAATGATTAGCATCACTGTTCATATTTATGGGTTAGTTGCTTAGAGAAGTAGTCTTAATTCGTACAATTTATGAATACAGTAGAACCTCGTTTAACCAAACTATAGGGGGTAGAGGCATTTCAGATAATGCATTTTTTTCAGATAATCAATGGCAATTATTTTAAGCAGTGAAAGGAAGAAAATAAAGTTTTTGTGTTATTGGTAATGCTGTAATGCAATATTTTCCGTTAACATTAAAATATGAATTTGTAGTCATTGTTGCTTTAATGCTTTAAATCCCTCATCTGTTGTCTCTCTGTGTTGCTAACAGCTTTGAGTTTCTGTTCAAAGCTTATTACAACATGCTTTCTTTTTGTGATATCTTAAACACAAACCACACTGAGCAACACCAACAGTAAAATGACAGTGGGGCCTCTACATAGAATGTGTGCGCATGCAGTTAACAGTTGTTGTAATGGTACAATATTTCTTTGAATGTGGGGTAGGTTGTGAGGATTAACTTCATACAGTACCAAGCACCTGTATTGTCATTTAGGGCTGGTACAAAAGAACATTGCCAATTGTCACAGCAATGTTACCAAAGCGAATTTGAGTATCTTGTATTTCTTCATGGTTTCCCCCCCTTTCTTTTTCTTTCTTTCTTTCTTTCTTTCTTTCTTTCTTTCTTTCTTTCTTTCTTTCTTTCTTTCTTTCTTTCTTTCTTTCTTTCTCTCTCTTTCTCTTTCTTTCTCTCTTTCTATCTCTCTCTTTCTCTCTCTCTCCCTCCCTCCCTCCCTTCCAGCATTTCGGTTAAGCAGGTTTTACTGGAATAGATACGTACATTAAGAATTTGAATGGTATGTACAAAAGATCGGCAAATTAGATTATCCATAAAGATGTAATAGATAAAGAAAGAATAATTTTATTCATTACTTTTTATTGCAGCTGATTACTTATGTATGAGAGCTAATTGGAAATTGATTCCTAATTTTTTTTAAAGAAAACAAATATGACAAGAACCACACTATGTAAGAAGGTGACAAGTATACCAGTATGATTCCATGGAATTACCACGTGTCATATTGTGGAACAATTTGAATGGCCTCATTATAAAATGTCCACCTGAAAGCTCATCAAATTCCTAATATGCTGACCAGTTCATCATTGCTTTGTAAGCAGTAGTGACAAGAAAAACTATGATGTATTACATTCATATTACTTTCTCTGCCGTTTCTTTTACAATCTATTCTTATAAATGATTATTGTTCATCGACTTCATGTTAATGGAGATAAACATTTGCAGAAATGGTTTCATTAAGCATTTAAGGAGCATACAGAAGGGTAAAGTGATAGTCAAAACTTAGTGGTTTGTTATGTGCTGGCTTAAAATTCCTATCTTTGCACGGCCACGGGAAACAATTGAATGGCTACTTAGCACTTCAAAAAAATGTAAAGTATTTGAAAATTCAGACTAGTAACAATAAATTTCTAGGAAATGGCTAATGCAGTAAAAACAAAAGTTTATTTCACAAAGTGTGTGTTTTAACAAGATCTACATTTTCGTGTAAGAAGCTTTTGTCTATTTCTTATGCTTTACCAATTATACTAAATTATTCAAAATTCCTTCAGAATGAAGAGGAACTGACAAGATATTATGTATTTTATTTATCATGCAAATACATTAAAACATACAGTATTTTAATAAGTGCTGCTTTTTTTAATTCAGGAGACTTCAAAACGTGTATTTCCTTCTTACTACAGGTAAGTGGTAGAGAAAGTAAAACTCAGCTAATTTTAACAGACACTAATAAGCAGGTCTGCACATGACATAGTTCGCTGTTGCAAATTATCCGGTTTTATTAGCCTATTGGTAGTTGATTTCCAAATAGCTTTTGTTGCATATTTTAGTTTCTCTCTCAAACACCAAATAGGTAGAGAAGGTATTTCATTCCACCCAAAAATTCTATATTGAGATTCCACTGAAAATACACGATTTGAGGCCCCCTGAATAAAAAAAAATGCATTTCCAGAAAAGAAAAAAAAACCTCTGTGTGTCTGTGAACAGCATAAATGAAAAACAAAAAGTTGAATAAATATCAAACTTGATACTTAGTGCAATATCTTCCAAAGATGTGATACAAAGTTTTCAAGAAAAGCCCCCCACCCTAAACTAACCTTTACATGGAACATTTTTTTAAATTGATTTTCTCAAAAATGGCTCTAACAATTTTGATTAAAATATCATATATTTAAGATATTTACATGACAAATACAATTTATATCTTGAATTTTCTAGGAACGACCTGTGAAGTCCACTTCATTTAGAAGGAATTTTGTATAACTGGTAAACGATAAAGGTTAGAGAAAAATGTACTACACAAAAAATGAAATATCTTTAAAACACACAATGGATTTCAACTAACTTTGTTTGTGTCACCAGCCATTTCTGAGATATCTGTTAATATTGGTTTGAATTGTTCAGTATTTTGTAAGTTTTTTTAAAGTCATAGTAAGCTACTTTTAAACAGCTGACTATCGATTCGGTTTCCCTCTTGTACCTACAATGAAATGTGTAATGAAAGTATATCCGCAAATATATATGTCGATTAACATGAAGCAGATAGAAAAATAATGAAAATAAGTTATAGTGGGTAGAGGTTGTATGGAATGTAACACTTCAGATTTTTTATTGATATATCCCCATAAAAACATATGCCGCTAGGAAAAGCTTGAATGGTCACCATCCCTTGTAAGGTTATTTACAATGATTTAGGTTTAATATAGTCAAGATTTACTTTGTTTGAATTTTTTGCAGCCTTAAGGTAATTCCTTTAATTAATCTAAAATAGATCATATAAAGCATTCAGCTTCCATTTTTGTTTCTTACATATGATAGCAATTATAAGGTGCTGGTGATTTTCACTTCAGGAAATATTTGTAATAATTGTAACATTTATGTTAGATAACGTGGTCCATATAAGTTTTTACCATTTTAAACATAAAAAATACAAAAAAAAAACAACACACAGGTGCAATCACTTCTGAACTGAAGATTAACTATGGCAGAATCTTTTTGTCTCAATATGTGTTAGAAATATTTTCCACCTCCTCCCAAATGCTTCCATGATACAATATTCTGGAAGCAGGCGTTATGGATCAGACCCTGATTAATGCTATGGTGTTTTAAGAAACGTATTCAGATTCATATCAGCCCAGGTTATATCATTTTGGGAGTCAAGCTGCTGTAAAGTAGGTTACAGAGAAAATTTCAAATTAGGGTTACAATATATGTTCTCTTAGAAACACAGATATCATAATACTCAATTTCAAGTGCATATCAACTTCCAATGAGAAATTATAATTTATTAAAATGGTGAAAGTTTATATTTGATCATCCTGTACTTACTTAATTATGAACAGTTGCTTTAGATTGCAGGAATTCTTAAGAACCATTTTGTTTTATTGCAGTATAAACAAGAAATAATAATGAACATATAATTATGCAGGCATTAATCAGTGTTTTAGTTAAGCAGATTTTAATTAGCCGTATTAATATCTATAGAAACATATATAGACAATACCAAGAGTGTAGTCTTTATTTTGGAAAATTGTGAGAGTAGCGTAACGTTTCATTGTGGATTAAGCCAGAAAGAGTATTAGGGCTGAATGTCTTTTAGATTGTAGAACAGTTTTGATTCTTTGTAAAGAGTAAACTCCTGAGAACTTTGACCTTTTATGTTAATGGATACAAGTGTCAACTCTCACTGAACAAGAAATGAGGATCTGCTTGTCTCAGAAAATGCCTGCAAGGTATAAAAATTACCTGTATTTGTTTATTTACTCTTGAGAAATCATACAATCTTCAGATTATGCTTTAAATTAACTATTTAATGTTAAATGGTTTTTAATATTGTTAAACAAGCAAAAGAAGTGCTGATTTTCAGAGTCCATAATTTCACTATGTATAGTTATAATCAAAATATATGATAAAAAGTGCTTTGAAACTGGTTGAAGATGACCTAGTACAGAATGCTATTTCTTCAACTAATAAGACAAACTTATATGAGAAAGATTAAATACATTATATGTTTAAATGATATACCAAAATATTTAATACATAATTGTTCATATTGTGTTAGCATTTTTATATAACAGAAAAGTATTTTATTATTAAAATGTTCCCAATTTATGAAACTTTGAAGCTATTATTAATTTTGTGGTACCTTACATATCAAATGGAAAAAATAAATTATTCTTCACTTTTAAATTAGAATAAATACTTATAAACATTAAAAATATTTTAGAAATGCTTTCATTAATAACATTTGTAATACACACCTTTATGTACAGTGCATGTTTAAATGTGTGTATTAAATATCACAGCTCTAGGGCCATTGGTCACATCTTTAAAAGCTTGCATTGTAAAACAATGCAGGCTTTTAAAGATATTGCATATTTACCTGTATTTAAAGCATAATTCAGAAATATTATAGAATGTTAATATCATCCAGATATTAAAATTGGTCATTTATATATTATGAAGCATAATTAGGTTTTGTTAATAAAAGGTATTTCATTTTATTATATAATGCATTTTAAAGTAAATGATTCTAACACTGGAGAAAACATTCTTTGCTAGAGGTATTCCGAAACTTTTTGCATAACAAATTTCATTTTAACAATTGGATTACAAAACTAGTTCAACCACCATTTTTATCCAGAACTTGATACAGACAGTCTGCCTGTCATTGAGCTGGAGAAATGAGTGAGAGCCTAGGTCAATAATTTTACTCCCACAACCCATGACCTTCTAGACTTAAGCGCAGCATTTCTGGACGTACGTGAACGAACATATTGTAATTTGTATGATAAATTATTACAGGGCTGAAGGAGTGATATGTCTATAGCTGAAATGACTTGTGCTTGTTACTGTTGTAAATGTGTGAAACAATATTTGCTGTGCCCACAATTTCAGATACCACAACCGTGAGGCAGTAGTAATGAGTGCACTTCAAGTGGAAAAGCATCCTATCAGCACCCCGGGACCTTATTCTACGCCTCCCTTGCAGGGCAGGCATTTCCATGCAACAGCCTTGGGGGTGTACTCTGCTTTGCAGATGACACCACCCCTTGGGTTGCGAGATACACCCCGTGCTGGTAGCCCCATACTTCGTCCTGGCTCTGGTGCCAGTGGGAGCTTCTTAGGGTCACCAAGATTTGGAGATGCAATTCGAAGACCTCATTCTTCCCCAAAGATGAAACTGAGGTTTTCATAAACCCTGCTTTAGTCTGTATATCTGTTTCAGGCATCCTGCCCTCATGTTGCTAGCAGCCCGCATGGGTTCTCAAATATCAGGTTTTCTCATGTTTCAAAGATACGTTTATGTTAAATATAAAAGCTTGAAGAATGCATAGTATGAGCGTTTGTACTTCTTTGGCTCCTCAATTAACACTAGATGTTTCAACATTGCAAAGCAATAATTACTTTGCTGTAAAAAGAAAACAATTGCTTTTGTTAAGTTTTGATATTGCTGTGAGTTAAGACCTATAGCACTGTGCTGCTCCAAGCAGAGGTAAGGAATCATACTAGTGTATCTGTTACCACCATGTGATTGACAAGGTTGCCAGGTTGGATTGCATCTAAACCTGGAGATTTGGTTAACAATAATAACTAAATATAAAACTTTGTTTTCTAGAAATGCAAAAGAAGTTGAGATAAAAAATACAAGTGGATCAATTGATTAAATAAACATCTTATTAGTACCTAATTCTTGGTGCTCCTCACAAATTTGAGGGACTTATTTTCCAGAACCATGTAGTAGAAGTCTTGGCATGACATTTTTAAGTTCAACTGGTTGGGATTGCCTTCTTTCATCATTTTTATAAACACAGAATTGTTTTGCTGAAATTGACAAAGTTTTTTTTTTGCTAAATATGCAATTACATTGCTTAAGCTTAAACTGTTTTCTGACAGAATTTATTTTATTTATTAAAAATATCTTCCACGGATTACTTAGAATCTTCCTAGAAATCAAGAACTTCATTATATTTACCCTTGTGTTTAGTTAAATGAGTTATAGCTTATAAACTTATTTGAAGCATCTAGCCCTATTGAAAATGGAATATTGTCTTTTATATCAGTAACCAATTTCTCCTTGTCATATGGTAAAAATGCACTTTTTACTTATGGCTATTTTTTGGTTCTTCCACAGTTGATTTTAGCTGCATTTGGGGAGTTTTTAAAACAGAATTTAACTTGTTACCACAGTCTTGAGAATTATAAGAAAGACGATGCTTGATTCCATGAAATGTCAAAGTCAATCTATTGCTGTAAGTTTGTTTCGTTCTGTGGCAGATGTTTTGTTGGAAAGAACTAAAGGAGGGGCTTATTATCACTTCCCCTGCAGATAATTTTGTGTATGTCTAACCAATTGTAATTATGCTTTGACTGCCTTTATGCCACCATGTTTAACAGTAAATGATATACAACTAACTTTACATTTCCATGTAATATAATCATCTTTCTGTAACTGCTGTTTATACATTTCATTCTCTACTCACTCATCCTGGAAAAAATATTGCTTCTCTGGCAGATCATCCCATCCATTACACACTCTGTGTTGGTCACAATAGTACTTACAATTTTACACAACTGTATTGTCGAAATACTCGATTATTACTGATCGCCAAGCCTTAAAGAAGATATATATTACTACAGTAACAATGAAACAGCTCTTTAATTTAAAATTTAAAACTCCTTTAGTGAAGGGTTATAAAAGCTCAGAGTCAAATGCATGTACCTTTAAAATGAGAAAATACCCTGAGAAAGTATACTAAAATGGAGACTCAAATTGCAATGCAAACTCAGTCATTCTGGATCGCACCCAGAGATCTGTCAATCCTAGTGATTGAGATCATTTAAAACCTATGATTTCAAAAACATTTTTAATTTATCTTTTGTATTGTTTTATTCTTCAGATGGAGATATCAGAATGCCTCATGTTATATACGAGGGTGGTCTGAAAAGTTTCCGACCTCAACATGAAGATGGCAGCACTCGTAAATAAAAGCTAGTGAATTTCATTGTTCATCTGTTGACAGTTACTCACAAAAGTTTCAGCCATTTTGGACGCTCTGTTGTTATGTAACAGTCGTTTGAGTGAGGTGATTGAGTGTTTTTATGAAAATGGACAAAATCGATTATCGAGCTGTCATTAAATATTTGTTCTTGAAAGGCGATACGCCTACGCAAATCAAAGATGAGTTGGATTCTGTGTATGGGGACTCTGCACCATCATTTACCACAGTGAAATTTTTGGCAGCTGAATTTAAACGTGGCTGTAAGAGCTTGGGAGATGAACTTTCAGGACATCCAAAAATTGCAACTACCGACAAAAACATCGCCAAAGTTCACCAAATTGTGCTAGACGACCGCCGAATTAAAGTGAGAGAGATAACAGAGGCTATGAACATGTCAAAAGAACATGTTTGTCACATATTAAATCAACATTTAGACATGAGAAAGCTGTCCGCGCGTTGGGTGTCGCATTTGCTCACGTTTGACCAAAAACGTGTTCGAATGAACATTTCCAATGCTCTGTTGGCGCAGTTTAGGGGCAATAAATCCAAGTTTTGGCGCCAATTAATTACTGTAGATGAAACTTGGATACACCATTATACACCTGAAACAAAAATACAGTCCAAACAGTGGACTGCAAAGGGGGAACTGGCTCCAAAATAAAGCAAAAACTATTTCTTCGGCTGGGAAAGTGATGGCGACTGTTTTTTGGGATAGTCATGGAGTTATTTTAATCGATTATCTTCAAAAAGGAAAAATCATTACAGGAGCATACTACGCATATTACTTGACAAGCTGAAGGCAGAACTTGCGGAAAAATGGCCACATTTGCAGAAAAAGAAAATCCTGTTTCACCAAGACAATGCACCGTCTCACCTCAGCGGTTGCAATGGCAAAAATCCACGAATTACGGTTTGAACTGCTTGACCATCTGCCTTACTCACCAGATCTAGCCCCAAGCGACTTCTTTTTGTTCCCTCATCTGAAAATTGTGCTCGGAGGACAGAGATTTTCGTCAAATGAAGAGGCAATCACCTTCGTAAACAATTATTTTGCAGAGAAAAACGCAGAGTACTATTTGGACGGGTTACAGAGATGGGAGCATTGCTGGGAGAAGTGTGTAGAGTTACAAGGAGACTATGTTCAAAAATAAAAAAGAAATATCTAAAAAAAATGTCTTGTATCTTTATTAGGTCGGAAACTTTTCAGACCACCCTCGTATTGTATTGTTGGTTGACATAATAAATGTAACAGAGATGAAAAAGGAAATTTATGGCTTTCCTTCATGATGCTTGTTGTAGCTGAAAAAGTAATGCATGGTAAACGTAAATTGCAAAATACAAGTACATGTTTCATATTTCAATTTAGCTATTTGCTAAATGGATCTAAAGTTATACTTAAGTATCACTAATAAGTGGTTGTAAAGGCAGTATACTAATTATGCTGGTAGCAAAATTACATCAAAATTATCCAGCCCTCTGTCGTATCACTCTATCAAAGATTATTGCAGCTATAAACTTAAAACAGAATATAAATTGAAAACAATAGCAACAGAATGGCAAAATTTGCAAGATAGTATAACTACAATAACTGCATTGCCACTATATTTTTATTTCTAAACTACTATAGATAATAGTGTTTGTCATAAAGTGCAAAGCATAGGTCCTTTGATCTTTAAGAATAAAGTTTCTGTAATTGCAAGTATTTAAATGGCTCTTCCATGTAATTTGCAGAAGCAGGTTTCTGAACATTTTACTATTCCTTCAGCCAATGTGTTTATGATTGTTTGTATATTGGGGACATGTGTCCATATTCCTCTGTCAGCCTATAGTGAATATTTTTGAAATGCATCATAAAAACATCTGTAGTTTAATAAATGATTACATTGACTCTCACAAGTGTACTGAATATTGAAGAGCAAGAATGTTATAAGCTTTTTCTGCAGGAAAATAAACTATGTACAAATAGCTCATACTTTGCAGTTTTAAGCCTGTTTAACATTTTCACTTCCCAATGTCCTAACGCAATATCTGTTTGATATAAAATTCACTGAAGCTTAATTGACATTGTATATTAATATTTAAAGTAATTTTTCTGCGCCATAGCATGGGCTAAAGCGTGGAGCTCTGGTTTCCGGCTACAGAATACATCAGGTGTGGATAAGTTCCAGGTATACGACTGGTGCCCACTCAGCATTGTGAGGAAAGTGAGGAGCTGTGATAGACAGTGGTCCTGGCTTTGTGGGCCCAACTTTCCTGCTGGGGATGCATGATGCTGGCCACATTACCTCCCCATATTGGTTGGATGATTGCCCACCTTTGTAGTGGGCGTGAGGACGACAGTTGGGTTGGCAGGCCCAGGCCCAAGCCCTTCATGGGCTGTAGCATCACAGAATTTATTTAAATTAATTAAACTATTAGAAAAAATGCATTACATTTTATAAATTATATACACATACATTATTGATGCAGTATTTTCATGAGCATACATGTTCAGAAGTTCTTACATTTTTGGAAAGTAATTCAGGTTTAAATATCAGATAAAAAAGTTCAGATTGAAACTTGAGGAAGTCTGGTATTTTCTACATATGCTGCTGTGTAGTTCTGCAATAGATGCCTGACGTCCAGTGTAGTGTTTTGCAGCATTGTTTAATTTATTTTTAAGTTTTTCTTTTTTTTTTTATCCATTTTGTGTTTTTTTCTTTCCCTGTACAGGTATGTTGGACCTTGGAGTAATGCAAGTTCTCCCCATTGGTTGATGCCCTTAGGTGTGTAGGGATTCTTTATTTACAAGTTTTTACACATTTCAAATGGTGCTATATCAACGTAGTGTCATATGAAAATGTTTATAGTTGAAGTAGCTTTTTATGCATGTGGTTTTTTATGTTAAAAATGTGTTTGCAGGAGGATTTTTATAATTATGGTAAAAGAGAACATTGGTTATGCTTAGGTAGTGACATGTACTATATGAATGTTCTAAATTAAAATATTTTGTGTAGTGGATATGTCACATTGTAGAATGTTGAATGATGTTTATCACATGATGTGCTTTTAGCTTAATTGCAATGTGCATGAGATTTTGAAGTATTATATTGTAATATATGTAGTCTAGATGAGCAAAGATGCATTCATTGTCACTGTACTTTTATGGTGTGTATATTATGTGCAGCAAATTCACATTGTTTGACATAGTGTTGTAATTGTCTAATATTGTAGCTCAAATTTCAGAGTGCATTGGGGTTTGTAGTGGTTTCCACAATTTGCTTTGATGACAGCTTTCTATAATGTAATTCTATACCTTGAGCAGATAGCTTTATTTAATACTCTAACTCAAATGTGCCTGTGGACTATACCTTTCACTAAAAATTGTTATTTGTACAAACTTTTTCTAGCATTTCATGTACTTTGGAAAGGTTAATATAATTTTAGAAGCTCTAATTAGCCCATTGCCTGAAATAATCAAAACGACATTCTGTACAAAGTGACACACTAAGGGTAGTTCTAAGTGAATGAAACTTCGTGTATTTATTATGAAGGAGCTGTTTAAAATAACAGTGCATGTAAGGCATCAGTGAAAGCACTTCAAATTTACACCTGTTTGTCACACATACACATGCATTTCTTTGCTCTGTTGTTGCATATTGAGAAAATTGTGAGCAACCAGAAGTAAGCACTGGCAAAAAAACACACTACTACAACTTAATGAAGACTCCAATGACTACCTGTTCCAACAAGGTGCTCCATCATTATCATAAAATCTAGAATTACTGAAATGAAATTCATACATATAAATTATATCCACATATTGAGTCATACGGCATACAAATGTGCCAATAAATACACTTCAAAAAGACAGATTAGTAAAATGTTGTCCCCGTTACTTAGTTTGTTCCAATTACACCATTTTATAAAACTGATGCAACTTTCCAGTTGTGGATCGAATACCTCAAAGGATTGTAATATTAAATCTTGAGTCTTTGTGAAGTAAGGTGAAGTTTATATTTTGCTACCCATTGCTAGTTCTTTTATAATGAAATTTATTTAATAGTTTCAGTGTCTATTCCTACATTACAATAAAACTATAACCAAAATTTTTCTGGTAGTTTTCAATTTTGGATGAACTGATATTAATGTTTATGATGGGCTACCATGAAGCCAAAAACTGCATTTTTTTAAATTTTGTGTCTGTTTTTATATATATTCTTTTTCAGGCAAGAATGCCAAAATATCTCACTTATTAATCAGTTTTTTAAAAGATGTTACATAACAAAAGTTTATAAATGTAATGTTTTTGAAAAGTTTTGTTATTTGCAATATTTGGATAGGAATAGTATTGAAGAGGTTGTACCAATTTTTCTTTAACTATTCATCTATAGACAAAACCACATACTACAAGAAATGGTTAGTTTTTATTTAAAGGTGAGTCGGAATTGTTACACTAACATCACTTAAGTTTACTCACTTAACATGTTTCGGGAAACGGTTGTTCCCATCCTCAGAAGTTAATTTGACTGGCCCGTGTTGTTGGTGTTTCCGTTTTTTGGACTGGATCCTGTGGTGGCATCTTGTGGTGGAGAAATGTACTTCCAGAGAGGATTTGGTGGCGGCAAATCAAAATTCATTAGATGTGTGTTGTGTTTTAGAATGGTGATCTTCTCCCATGCATCTAATTCGGCTGCAAATTTGGCTGGTTTGACTAATGTAGTATTGGGTTTGATGTTGTGATTAGTGATCCAAAAATGGTGTGAAACTGCAGATTTGTCCATTTGTTTGTATTTAATACATCTCATGTGCTCCTTTAGCCTAGTTTCTAGGTTTCTTTTTGTCTTACCTATGTATACTTTATTGCAATCTGAACAATTGATTTTATAGATTCCAGCTTTTTTGTCTTGTGGAATGGGGTCTTTTAACTTGTTACAAAGTAATTTCTCTATGTTAAATTTGTTCTGTGGAGCTAGGCTGATGTTATGTTTCATGAAAATCTTCTTAAATTTGTGAAATGTTCCTGGGTGGTATGTGAATTTCTTGAACTTTAGCTCTTTATCTTGCTGGCTGAGATTTGTTGTGTTTCTGATGTGCATCTGTTGTTTGAATTTTGCAATTTTTTTGTCAATAGTTGCTTTGTTGTACCCATTATGTATTGCTGTGTCTACTATATGCTGGTATTCTAACTGGTATTCTTTTTTATTTAAGGGGGTATATACCAGTCTATGTGTTAGGCTGTTTAGTATTGCATGTTTGTGTGTGGTTGGATTGAAACTCTTATTTTTTATGTAATTAGTAGAGTGTGTTGGCTTCCTGTATATGCCAAAGGTTAGGTTCTTTTGTTCTCTGATGATTTTTAGGTCTAAAAATGGTAGCATGCCTTCTTTTTCTATTTCTATGGTGAATTTTATTGATTGGTTCTGTAGGTTTAGTAAGGTTAAGGAGTCTTGTATGAACCTATTAGGGACAACAGCGAAGATGTCGTCAACATATCTGTGCCAAACTTTAAACATGTATGGAAAGGAAGTTGTTATGTGTGTTTCTAAGTAGCTCATAAATAAATCTGCCAAGAAGGGTGAAAGTGGGTTGCCCATGATTAGACCAGTTGGTTGTTGATAGAACTTCTTATTGAAACTAAAACAATTTTGTGCAATGCATAAATTGGTAAGTTGTATGAGGTCTTCTATTTCTTCTTCAAGTAGGTTAGTCTGCTGTAGCCATTTCTTCAATTGACGCAGGAGTTGATCTGTAGGGACACTTGGAAATAGTGCAGTGACATCAAAGGAAACTAATCTGTCTTCTGGTTTGAGTCAGAAGATTTAATACAGAAGATAAAATCCCTGGAACTCGAACCAGAAGACAGATTAGTTTCCTTTGATGTCACTGCACTATTTCCAAGTGTCCCTACAGATCAATTCCTGCGTCAATTGAAGAAATGGCTACAGCAGACTAACCTACTTGAAGAAGAAATAGAAGACCTCATACAACTTACCAATTTATGCATTGCACAAAATTGTTTTAGTTTCAATAAGAAGTTCTATCAACAACCAACTGGTCTAATCATGGGCAACCCACTTTCACCCTTCTTGGCAGATTTATTTATGAGCTACTTAGAAACACACATAACAACTTCCTTTCCATACATGTTTAAAGTTTGGCACAGATATGTTGACGACATCTTCGCTGTTGTCCCTAATAGGTTCATACAAGACTCCTTAACCTTACTAAACCTACAGAACCAATCAATAAAATTCACCATAGAAATAGAAAAAGAAGGCATGCTACCATTTTTAGACCTAAAAATCATCAGAGAACAAAAGAACCTAACCTTTGGCATATACAGGAAGCCAACACACTCTACTAATTACATAAAAAATAAGAGTTTCAATCCAACCACACACAAACATGCAATACTAAACAGCCTAACACATAGACTGGTATATACCCCCTTAAATAAAAAAGAATACCAGTTAGAATACCAGCATATAGTAGACACAGCAATACATAATGGGTACAACAAAGCAACTATTGACAAAAAAATTGCAAAATTCAAACAACAGATGCACATCAGAAACACAACAAATCTCAGCCAGCAAGATAAAGAGCTAAAGTTCAAGAAATTCACATACCACCCAGGAACATTTCACAAATTTAAGAAGATTTTCATGAAACATAACATCAGCCTAGCTCCACAGAACAAATTTAACATAGAGAAATTACTTTGTAACAAGTTAAAAGACCCCATTCCACAAGACAAAAAAGCTGGAATCTATAAAATCAATTGTTCAGATTGCAATAAAGTATACATAGGTAAGACAAAAAGAAACCTAGAAACTAGGCTAAAGGAGCACATGAGATGTATTAAATACAAACAAATGGATAAATCTGCAGTTTCACACCATTTTTGGATCACTAATCACAACATCAAACCCAATATTACATTAGTCAAACCAGCCAAATTTGCAGCCGAATTAGATGCATGGGAGAAGATCACCATTCTAAAACACAACACACATCTAATGAATTTTGATTTGCCGCCACCAAATCCTCTCTGGAAGTACATTTCTCCACTACAAGATGCCACCACAGGATCCAGTCCAAAAAACGGAAACACCAACAACACGGGCCAGTCGAATTAACTTCTGAGGATGGGAACAACCGTTTCCCGAAACATGTTAAGTGAGTAAACTTAAGTGATGTTAGTGTAACAATTCCGACTCACCTTTAAATAAATTCAATACACATCACTGTTTCTAGCTTCTTTTCATTACAATATCAATGTGGTTAGTTTTTATCACATTGCAATCATAAAGAAGAGATGAAGTTTGTATGCATTAAGCCTTTTGCTTATGCTTTAAGTTTTATCAACATCCAGAAAAAGCAGTTTTATTATCAGTTTTCAAACTGTCAACATGACATGTACATTTAGAGAAACTGATTAAAGGCGACATAGGGCTAAAGAGTGAAAGAATGGAAAGGGAAAGAAGGAGAGAAAGTAAGAGAGGCAGACATGAGGGATGGAGAGGAGAAGGAGAGAATGAGGGAGTAACAGAGTAGTATATCTGCAGTTAACACAATATTGCAAAGAGAACTGCAGGTTCTGCTAATAATAAATATGAAAAGTAGTTTTATTCATTTAGAATTTCCCTGTATTTTAAAATCAAGAAATGCTTGCCAGAATGACAAATGAGTTTTAGGATATACTCCCTTGAAATTGTAATTAATATAAACCGTAAGAAAGGAAAGAAAAAAGGGCTGATTCTTACAGCCAGAAAAAGACTAGTTTGATACATCACCTCTTTTACAAACTCTATATAAGCTGTGTGCATTCTAATATGTGTTCATTATGTACAGAATTTTGATGGAGAGTGGTTTTAGTGCCTGTAAATGGAAAGGTTTGGTAGTAAATAATCTTAAAAGGAGATAATAAAAGAAGGAAAAGAAATATTTGGAAGAACTTGCAATCAAGATGTTTTTTTTTATGTACAGTCTAGCTTGAAACAGGAATTTTAATGCATCATTGGTACAAAGGTCTGAAGTGAAGTAGTAATTTGGCATTTAATGAAAGTGAAATTAATGTAATGTGTAAATAGTAAGATTTTATCATGTAAAAGAAGTTAGGTACATTTATTTATGCCAAAAACAGCAAACCATTATCTGATCCAGGAAACGCCCTAAAATTAAATTGAATCTGATGCATAAAATACATATCTTGTGAAAATGTATTTCTCATTCATGCACATGTGCATAAATGATCATGTTCGCCATAGATTATCGGTATCTTTGGAAATATCTTGCTTGCTCCTTGCTATTATTTACAACCAAGCAAAGCTGTTAATATTTTCTTGCATTACTATCCTTACACTTCATGCATTTTGCATAATTGGGTAGTATTTATCCAATGTAACTTCATAACTATATCATTTCCAACCACAAATGTGCGTATTTTACAGATACTTGAAAAGTGTTTTCCCCAAAGCAGAGGAGACTTTGCTATTGGACATATTGTCAAATTCAGACAACAATGTCCAGAAAGCTACAGAGAAGTTGGTCACCATGGGCTTTGAAAAGCGTGACACTCCTCCACCAAGACTCACATTAAGAAAGAAAGAAGAAGAGCAACAAAGAATACAGCAGGAAGCCAAATCAGCTACACCAACACCACCACCCCGCATGAAGAGTCTTGAGGAAAAGCAGAAAAGTAAGTAAACACTTACGGTAGTCATCAAATAAAATTGTTTGCATGCTTGTGATTTTAGTAATTTGCTGTTTTGTTGACGTGTAATATTTCTTTTAGTGAAGATAAGGCTACAAGAACATTACCCCGATATACCAGAACGTGTAATAACAATTGCACTTGACAGTGTAGACTTTGATGAAGACAGAGCAAAACAAATATTGAATATAATGGTGCAGGAGGAAGAGAAAACTAAGGCTGCAGAAACAGCTGCTGCAACAAAAGAAAGGTTAGGAAGACTTTTTCAATATTATTAAGTTAAATACAGTGGAATTATTTCAACTTTAAATGTAGTAGCTGCATAGAAAATGGTCTTTCTGGAAGATGCTTTATAACATAAGAATTTCTTGTACTGCTTTGAATTAACATTGTTTTAGCAATGTGAAATAAAAACAAATATATTAAATCTAAGTAACCAAGCTGGTTAATATATATTTTAATATCACTTTGCACTTAGTAAGTGAATAAAAGGAAAAATCATGCTAGAAAAATCATTAAGTATGTAGCTGACACCACTGTCTTTCCCCTGAAACCATTAACTGCAATGAAGAGGAAAGGAGGAGTACCTACTCCCTAAACCCTTCCCCTAACTTCATTATAGTTGACAAAGGATCATACTTTTTCCTTAGGCAGTAAAGTTAGCATCAGCAGAACATTGAAAGGTATAAATAAAACTAGGGTATCACCAATCCACTCACAGTTTCAATTACTGGAAAACCTACTACTTCTGTTTGTAAATGTGGTCTCATCATGCATATATGGGTCACAATTCTAGACCAACTCGGTGGCCATAATTATTATGGCACAGACTTGGGAATGGGAGATCCATAGTTCAAATCCTGCCAGGAGCAGGGTTTTTTCCAGGTTTTCTTGTGCCTGCGAGGCACCAGAGAATTAAACCTGGAACATTTCATTTCATGTATTATCAGTGCCTGTTGTTGACATAATTATGTAGCAAGAACAGTTAAACAATATTAAGGAAAGGTTACAGTCCTTGAAACGTTTCTTTAATGAAAATTATGCTACAGGAGGCTAGGTTCATTTCGCTTGTCTATTATTTTTTCTCTCTCTCTCTCCAGGTTTAACTTTCAGCATACCCTGCCTCTTTAATAAGAAGAAGTGAGCATTACTATAGCAATCCCTCATTGTACTGTTTAAAATGTCTAGCTGTATATTGTTTCTTACGGTTGAGTTTACTGAACGTTGGAATTAAGTTATTTAAGTGTACTTCAGTAGAGCTTCACTTGCTTCATCTCAATTACTCATTGGTAAAATATTTTACTTCGGATAAGAGTTGAGATATTATAAAATTATTTGCCAGGTTAGCAAACAAAAGCTTTTTGTTTTACAGCAAGCCAGAGGAACCTCATCCAGCACCCCAAAAGCTATCAGTAGAGCCAGATGCAGTCATAGGTCTGTCTCCCACGCATCATGCCTCAGTATCCAAGAAAGCCACTCCTGAGAAAACTGAGAAGAGCCAAAACCGACGTTCTAAAGGAAAAAAAGATGTGCCAAAGTTAGTAAATAAAACAGTTTAATTTTTTTATTCAATATTAGTATTTGTTAATGCTTCACTATGCAAACTCTGAACAAAAAAATAGAAAATGCTTGCTCCCCCACTTTCTTTGTTAATTTTATGCCGACATGTATATAAAAAAAAGAATTGTGGAACACATTGATAGGAGGATCTTAATCAAATCATTAAGTCCAAGCTTTAAATGGATGTGTATAAAAATCTTTTATTACTAAAATTGAGTTTTGGAAGTTTTCCCTTTGTACAGTTTATATGAATGAATTTTCAAAATAAAGGACAATTATACTCGGCGCCAATCAAGAAGGTAATTGACAATTACTAACCACGTGGCGGAAAGCTTTAAATGAATAGGAGGGGATGAATACATCACAGTGGTCGTCATAGCAACCATTAGAAGGACCAATTAGAACTAAGACGTTTCTATAGCAACGATAGATGCAAATGCGTTGTTGCGATATCATAACACGTGATTGGCATGACGTGCCGGGCGAGCAACCATTGCAGTAACATGAACTGAAGTCTTATCTTCTGCTGTTCGCTGCAGTTATAAACAATTCCTCCTTTTAGCCCCAGCTTGCTTGTGTGTTTGTATCAGTTTAGAGATTGCCTGCATACTGAAAAGTTCTTTTGCGTCGTCGTATTTGTATGGTATTTGCCTTGTGTTGCGTGTATTTGAGTTCGTGTATTTGTGCGTGTGTGTGTTGTGTGAGCATTTATAATTGTGTTTAACGGATATTTAACAATGTCCAAAAATAGTGACAAAGATAGCGTAGTTAAACGAAAAACTGGGTGCACTCGGGAACTGAATAAGTCTATCAAGCGAGCAGCAGCAGCAGCAACAACAGTGATGCAAGCAATTCGGAAATCAGTGGCATTTTTCCATTAAAATAAGCATCAATATTTCACAGGTATGTTTCTTCTGTTAACACAGATCTTTACACTGATATATTCTTGCATGATCTATCCTCTGCACGTATTGTACAATTGTCTTCGTATACGAATATAAATAGTATCCGCCCTACAATGCAGGCGCAACCCAGTCTCCTTCGACACGCTCTCCACGTGGTCGCGATGAGCGGCAACGTCGCCTCTCACGCTCCGCAAAATGTCAATCACCTTCTTGATTGGTGCCAGGTATAGTGAGCAGTTAAATGCATGAATCATTCTGTGTATCCAATCTCTAGTTAAGAACAATAAAATTAATATTTTGTGAGGTGAGAATCAGAGGTTTCTATCTGACTTTTACGAGGGAGCATTGTGGTATTATCAAAGAGAATACTGAAGATGCAAACCTGATGCTTCATGACACATGTCTGTAATATGATCCATTGTAGCAAGCATATATTTTGAAACTGTTTCTTCACCTGAAAAATGTTTTCTTTTAGGGAGATATTAATCACACTTAGCTTTATTGAAATATCAAATGTTTTGAGCACATTGTGCCTGTTTTAGAGGGTTTAAAGTTCTATCTCCAAATACAAATATTTGGAAAAATGCAATGAAGTGTAATAATACTAAAATGTAACAATGAATGAATCTTACACGCAAACTTCGGTACTGTAATAAATTAACTTTGAATATGTTTCAGAGGCATGTTGCCTCCATTATCAGCTGTGATCCACTAACTAGTTTTTTGGCGTGGTTGAAGATGTTACATTTGTTGGATATATCTGATTTATTCCTGTTTTTCTGTATAAATAGTTTTTCCTAAATGGTTAACAGTTGGGTTTTGGCTAATTTTTATTAATTTTTTTCTAATCTTCTAATGGTGACTTGTTTCCCAGAAATGATATGCTAGAAGTAGAGAAATCCACAGCAGCATAACATTGAATTCCTGGTAAGCACATGTGATTGTGTGCATGCGAACCAAAAAAAAGAAGTGCTCTCTATTGTTTTCTTGCATCTTCTTAAGTTGCAGTTGCATTACAATTTCTTCAGGGTAAAATTTTGAGATAGCAAAATGTACTGCAGCACCCCCATTTTATAAATCCCTGGAGGTATGTAATTTAAAATAACAGAAAGGACCAAAAAGCTTAGATAGAGCCCCCTGATTCTCACTTCACAATTTTTAAGTTAAATTGTTTTCACAAACCCCAGAGAAGCTTCCTTTGTGTGCTATCAATTGAAACAGTGCAGAAAACTATGTTGCACATAATGCTTAATGCACATCTTTCCTTTATAATTGTGTGCTTTGTATCACCTTATTCTTTCTTAACCGTTTCTTCTGCTCTAGTAATTTGCTGGTTTCTAAAATGTTACAGAAAGATATTATTGTTCTGTAGCTTGTGAAGGAATCAAAACATATAAGCAATTCAAGTTCCATATAAAAATTTCCTTTAGAAAACTAGCTTAGAGCTATGTAACAATTTATTATTCACCATAAAAGGCATTAAAACTTAACATCCTCTTACCGACACAGGTAGCTGAGGTTTGTAAGGCACAGACCCATGATCAAGAGGTCTACAGTTCAAATCTTGCCAAGACCATCCTCCCTGAAGGTTTTTCCAGATTTTCCTCAGTTTTCATAACTGACAAATGGTGGAGAGGTACCCTAAACTTAGGTCTGGAAGGTTTTTTTCCCCAATTATTTCTTTTCATACATCACCAGTGTCCACCACCTCTGTTGCTGTCTTAGTAAGAATGTGCATTAAACATTACTAAAACAAAACAAATTAACATCCTGTCAACTGATAAAGTTGTGTTTCATTAATAGTACTACACTGAGTTGGATTAAGTACACCAACTTTACTAAAAACATGTTTATCTTGTGTAATTAGGAACATGTTTCCAGAGTAGTTACCCCATCCTCAGCTAGATTCTAATTGCTGCATCATCCTCTCCTTTTTCTGGGCTACTCTCTGGTAACAGAGGAAGCCCAGCAATAGGAGGGGATAATGGGGCAGTCTGAACCTAGATGAGAATGAGATTAACTACCGCAAAACCTGTTTTTACTTACACAAGGTAAACATGTAGTTCTTAATGCAGTTAGTGCATTCAAACCCAATTCAGTATAATATTATTACTAATCACTTAACTTTATTAAGTTTCTGCATTATGTATATTGATTTCATTATTTGTAGAGTATCACGTGGGACAAGTACAACAGAAGATAAAGAGTACAAGTCACCATACTTGATGAAAGTTAGTGGGCCAAACCGCAGTCTTCACAAAGGACCAAATGATGAACTCCTTTTGTAAGTGTTAATTATAAAAATTATTATGAAACGTAATACATAGCTATAACAAATTCTCTATGAGTAAGTCAATGTGGTTTGGAAAGCATAATGTTTCTGTATTCTGGAGAAATATATTTTATATTTTGTCAGAATTTTAATCCTATTTTTTGCTCTGCTAATTAGTGATGGCCAAAACATAAATTAGAAACAATAATGCACTAAATTATTTTAGCTCTCACTATACTGAGCTGCATAAATTTGTATAATGTAATACACATATACTCTGCTTAGAATATCTACATAGAATATTATATTTTACATAATGTTTTCATAGAAAATTAAAAATTAAATTATGTTACAGGAATGATAGAACTATGGGAAAACATACAGATTATATCAATTTGTAGTATAAAACCATAGTCAGATATTTGTATTTTAGTTTGCAATGTAACAGTATTATCATTAATTCATTCATTAGTATCCATCTGGTGGAAAACTACAGTGCCATTATGTCTGTGCTTTACCACTGATGCATATCTGTTTGTTACAAGTAGGGACCTATAAAAGTTTTTTTTTTGTGTGTGTGCATATGTGCGTGAGAGACAGAGAGAAAAAAAAGCGATGTTATTATTTTTAGAATCTAAAGATATGAACCCTTTATGGGGCAAAACCTTTGCTTATTCCATCTGTCCATAAGGCTCATATTCTTCTGACAGTGATTCATGTTATGCTCATACTTGACTCAATCTTAGGTGGCAAGTATACAATCCATAAGGCTCATTTTCCCATCATAATGATCCATGTTATGTTGAACCTTGAATCGTAGGTAGGTGGCAAATATAGAGAACATTGACCTGTAAAGCGTTAACCCTGAATTGTTCAAAAAGTCAAAAAATCCTTGGAGCATGAAAACAATGTAGTAAACAGGTAAATTACTTATTTTCCTTAACACCTCAAGCTGAATTGTGTGTATCTCCATTTTATCCAGATCTCTGCAGACATTTATGTGGATCATAACTTAAATTGGTCACCTAATGGCAGTGCCTCTCAATGAGAAAGTAATGGCAACATTTAATTAAAGCTGTGGAAATTAATCCATACTCATATATTTTGCAAATTTTGAACATATCAGTAGCAGTTTCCAAATACAGTAAAATCCATATTTAACGTATCTCGGGGAATTAAAATTTTTTCCTTAGATAGGGGTTTTCCTTAAAACAGGGTTAGCATAAGGTTGAGCATTCAATTGTCAGAAATAATATGCAAATTGTGTTTTTAAGTGTTTTGATAGAAAAACTTATTATTTTCAGAAATTTTAAATCATTATGTACACATTCCTAAGAAAGGAATTTAAAGATTAATGAACAACATACAGTTAATTAAAGAATTAAAATGCCATAACAGCTATAAATTTATACTAGTTTCAAAAATAGAAAACACTGATATTAACACCTCTTCATGGTCAGCCATTTGCGCTTATTCTGCAACAAACAAAATGAAAGCGGATATCAGATTTACATATTTATCATTGATATTAATGCAGGCTGGTTCTTCAGTATTACCCAGTAAAGAAACAAGACAATAAATTCATTTCTTAAAGAAATCCAGCAGAGTAGTCTGTTTCCTCCTGCCCAGGTATCTGACACTTTGAATCCTGTGTTCAATGTGATTAATGCTGCTGAGTAGCCCCTCATCAAGAAGGAGCATAAGTACCATCTCATGACATCCAATCCTTCCACTGCTGCTGCAAATGTTGGTATTGCTGATTCTTCATCCTCTTTTCCTGGTTCTTCTTCTTTTGGTTGCTTCATTGCCTCATTCCATAGCTCAACAATGTCCACAGATGCTTCTGAGGTTAGGACACTGTCATCACAGCTTATAAATTCTTCAAAGTCTATGCTTGTGCCCCTCTGTGGCATCTCCCACTCTTCCTGCTTACAAATTTCTTTGGTATCATTGTCCTCGTTGAAGACTCGGTGCAAGAACCAAACCCAACTTTTCCAAAGCAATGCTGTATGGTGCTGGGTGTAACTGCCATGCAGCCATAAACACATGCTCATGGCCTGAAGTATATTAAAATGTTTATCTTGCTTTCTTTCTAAGAAAGAAATAGCTCATTGCACCAGGGCTTTCCTGTACTTTTCTTTAACAGAATGAATAGTTCCCAAGTCTAAAGACTGCAGATGGCTGGTGCAGTTTGCTGATAAAAAGATCACCTTTATGTTCCGTAAGAATGATGCCTCTGTTGGATGAGCTGCACACCTGTCTATCACCAGAGTAATCTTTCTTCCCTGAGATCCCATTTTGGTATCCAGGTTTCATAGATATTTAACAAATATTTCCAAAGTCATCCATGAACTTTTCTTGAAATTATATTTCCACGGAAGTGTACAAATATTTTTGAAACACCTTGGATTTTTTTAATTTTGCTATGATTAGTGGAGGTAATTTTTCAGTTTCGTCACTATTGCACAAAGCAGAGCTGTGAACCTTTCTTTGCTTTTTTTCCAGCCATGACATTTTTTTACCACGAACTGCATAAGTCTTGTTGGGTAGCAAGTTGAACACTCCTGTTTCGTCCTTTGCATTGTAGCCATGGAGGAGATTAGACAAGGTGTTTTTCCAAAACTCAATGGAGTCATCTTTAACATCTGCACTTTCACCGTACATGCATTGCCATGAAAGGTTATGCCTCTTCTTGAAACGATCAAGCCAACCATTTGAAGCGCAAAAGCTGTCCATGTATAAAGTTAGCACTATTTGGCGAGCTTTTTCTTTTAGGATGTTTCCATCGATAGGAACATTGTCACTTCTTCTGGCTTCAAACCATTTCATTAAAATGTTTTCAATTTCTTCAAACGGAGAGCTATGAAAATTCTTTCACATCTTCACTGTGTATCTGCATTGTACTTCCGCAGCCAGAATGGCATCTTTCTGTTTAAGTACCCCGTGTAATGTGGAAGGAGCCAAATCATATTTCTTCGTCATATCGATCAAAGAAACTGCGCTGTTGTTTGCCACCTCTTGAATTGTTGCAATCTTGTAGTGGATGGTAAGCTTCTTCTGTTTAACACCCATGTTTTTGAATGAGAAATATAAATCACTATCACAAAAATGACACAACTTAACTTGCCGCCCAGTGAACTTTAAAATGGAAGCGGAAATCAAACAGAACTCGGAAGTCAGAGATACGGAAGTTAATAGGTTTGAAGAAATGATTACAGAGCTGCCAACTTTTGCAATTTAATGTGAACTAAATTGGAACATGAAGTGACTCACAGAAGCTAATGAATTTGAAAGCATTCGAAAAGGCGTAATGTCGCCCATTATAGTGGAGGTTAATGTTAACTGCATTCTAAAAATCTTAATGTACTAACTACGCAGAAGAAGCTGTGGGATTGTAAATTCGAGAAAAATATTTCTGTTAAAAACAGGCAGTTCGTTAATGCAGGATTTGTAAAAGCAGGTTTAAATAACATTACACTTATGGGGCTTTTGGCTGGGCCTCCAAAAATGTTCATTAAAAACGGAATTTTGTTAAAAGTAGGCTCGTTAAAATGGGGTTCTACTGTAGCTAGTACAAATCTCC
Source organism: Deroplatys truncata (assembly GCA_030765065.1). NCBI lineage: Eukaryota > Metazoa > Arthropoda > Insecta > Mantodea > Mantidae > Deroplatys > Deroplatys truncata. Next base: position 163,882,103 of record CM060976.1, on the reverse strand, counting down.
AACTTGTCATAATCAAAAGTATCTTAAAATACACCCCTCAGTTAACACAGTTAATTTCAAACAATTATTAGTGCCAGTTGTGAATTTATTTTATTTGAAGAGTGAAATCATGAATTTTGAGTAATCTAGAAAATCTGGGTGATGGATGGATACTTGCATCACGCTAACCTGGTATCGAAAGGAGCTGGAGAAAAGCATCATTTAACCACTCCTTCTCGCCAGACGGAGGGCAGCGTATGTGGACAGATGTCCACTTATGCCTAATGTTTTGTAGAACACACCAAATGTTTTGTAAGGAAAATAACTTGTGTGCATACTGAGGCTTTCACGGCTGCCGTCATAACTAATAAATGAATTACAACTATCCAGGCTTGTAGGCCGTGGTCTAGAAGGCATTGTGGATACCGACGTTTCGCCAAGTACAGCGCTTGGCATCTTCAGGGTGAAGTGATTCAGTGTCTGCAGTGGTCAGAGTCTGAATGTGGAGACTGGAGAATGACACTCTTATATAGTGGGGGTGGACGGGGCTTACTGTGAGGTCCTGTGCAGTGATTGGCTCGCGTCTGTGGGAGTGGGTGAGTTTGGCGAGGTATTATTATGTCTGCTATTTCTATGTATCTGTTTCTCCAAGATAGGTGTCCAGGCTTTAAGCACACGGAGAGCTTCTTCTTTCCGGTTAAAATTGTTTTTGTGTTTATATATTTCAGTGGCCTCCCTCTGTAGTTGAGCATGGTAGTTTGTAATTGTAGATAAAACTTCGGTTTCTTTGAAGCTGATGTCATAGCCGAATAATAGCGAGTGTTCCGCCACGGATGATCTGGTCTCCACATTCAGACTCCTACCACCGCAGACACTGAATCAGTTCACCCTGAAGATGCCAAGCACTGTACTTGGCAAAACGTCGGTATCCACGATGCCTTCTAGACCACGGCCTACAAGCCCGGATAGTTGTAATTCATTTATTAGTTAAAATAACTTGTACTGGAGAACACTTTATTCTAGAGAAGTAAATTAATAATGTCAATACATATAAATCATCCGTGCTAAATCAAGGCAAAGAGCTGGTCAGAAAGATGCTCTGGTACAAAGCTATTCACTAGTATATTGAGAGATAAGAGGAATGCGATTAGATGTGATAATAGGTACATCCAGAAAAAATTTCACTGAAGATGCATCATGGTATTCTTGTATTTATTTTATATGGGCCGTATTAAACTGAAAAATGTTAGCTTGCAATTATGGTTAAATTAGATGATTTATTTTTGTTATTAAACCAAGCTGAATATTAACAAAGCCAAAAGTAATCTTCAAGAAATTTGTTTATCTAAGCTTGAAAATACTTTTTCGATAAATGAACCTAGACTTAGCGTATAAATTAAGTACATAGTGATTTTGTGTAGAATTTAATACTACTGTCAAAAATTCCCACAGTTGGCTATATTTTGTACTGCAGACAGAAACCACCAAAGGAGAGAAAAACTGTATGCTTAAGAGAGTTGAATGAGCAGCAATTATAATCAAGTATTTAGATGTAATGCTTATATATTGTAAACATTGCATTAACTCTCACATGTAAGATGGAATGGAAGGTTGTTAACACACAGCTATCTCTTTCTTCATGTCCATCAGCTTTTTTCCATTACACACTAGTTAGAAACTTACAAATACATGTACTGCAAGGTTACATGGGCTTTCCATGAAGACCATCACAGTTATGCAAAAAAGCAGGGCATTTTCACATTGCATGACATGCAGAGCTGAAGTGGAAAAATCTGATGTGTTACACTCACATGACATTCTCTACTCTTGTACAAACTATTTTTACAAACGCTTTTTCTCCATATGCTTCATGTTAATTGAGATGTTAATCTTATTGCTAATTTTCTTGTAGATGCAAGGGGAATTGATAGGCTTTAAGCGATAGTCAAGTATTGTAAGAGGTGGTTGCTATGTAGAGTATTCCATTCTCTTAGTATGTACAGGACATAAAAAATGAATAACGAATTCCCATTTGAGAAAAAGTATAAGTATTGGAAAATTTAAGGGAATGACAAGCAATATCTCGAAAATGGTTCACTCAACAACAAAAATGTATATGACATAAATTGTGTATTTTAACGCGATCTACATTTTTGGTGCAGTAAAATTTTGTCTATCTCTTATTGTTTACCAGCTATGCAAAAGTCGTTTACAATGAAGAATACTTTTGGAGACATTCCCAGAAAATTCGAGATATACATTTCATTTGTCATGAACATATCTTAAACATATGATTTTTTAATCAAAATTGTTAGAGCTGTTTTTGAGAAAATTAAAATTTTCGAAAAATCTTCCATGTAAAGGGTAATCTGGGGTGGGGGAATTTTCTTGAAAACCTTCGTGTCGCATCTCTGGAAGATACTGAGCCTAAATATCAAGTTTGGTGTTTATCCGACTGTTTGTTTCTGAGTTATGCTGTTCACAGACACACACATGGACATGTTTCCAAAAATGCTTTTTTTTGGATTCAGGGAGCCTCAAAACATATATTTCCGGTGAAATCTCGGTATCAAATTTTTGGGTGGAATACAATACTTCCCCTACTTACTATATGTAGTAGAGAAAGTAAAAATGTGAATGGCAAATGGTGACTATCTTATTGTGCTGCAAGTTTTATCAAAATATACATATTATTCTCAAAGGTTAATTCTTTCTCTCCTGGACTGGTTGGACTAGGTTGTACTTAGTTAAATGTACATTTTTGAATATTTCCATTCAGATCAATCAGATCAATCATTTAGATTCCAGAAAGTATTTTGCTACTCTCCTTGCAGCTTTAATTAGGTTTGTTCCAACAACAGTTCCTGATAGTTTGAGCATGTGCATTAAAGAAGCCCAACGGGCAGTGTATTCCAACAAACTGCATTTGTGTACGGCATTCAGGCATCCTTTCAGAATCAGTACATAACAGTAAGCATGTCATGGCAGCCACTTAGCTATGGGAACTGTAAATGTGAAGGACCAGACTTGATACCTTTTAATCTGCATTATGGTATTTCATTCTTGCTATACTTAGTTTTGAATTCTTTTAACAGTTATCTTTGTCAAATACTTCTAGCACATGTTAAATCCCATAGCTGGTAGCATAAACTTGCTATCCAATGACATAGTATAGCCAAGTCTATGACAAAATGTGACTATACAATACATTAATTCTGATGTAATCTGGATCAGAAGTTTTTGAAATGCCTGATTTTTACATGGTGAATGCAGACAAGAATTCTTAACTACTCATGCTCAAACAGAGACCAACCACTGAATGTACTACCAATACCTATGCCATCTATAGAGATTGACAGCAACCATAAAATGGTGAACCTATTTCAAATTCTGACAAAATACAATAGAAACCTATTCTCAGATTAAAAGAAATGCGAATTCAAGTATTTTGTGAAATTGAAAATCTAATTAGTGTAAAACCCACATTCACTAAAAAATTTGTGTTAGTACAAATATGAAAATAAAGGTCCTAGTTATGAGCATGTTCTGATAACTAGTTCCTGTGGCCTTCAGTTCCTGGGTGGCAGTTGTGATATGAGTGGCTGTAACTTATTAAGCTGATAATTCCTGAATTTGAAAATGAAGATAACCCTGTATATATTAGAAGGGCTGAAGCAAAAAGAATTAATACATGAATAACAACTTTATTAAAAGATGTTAGAAGTGTGTACCTGCTGTAAAAGAGCATTTCTTTTAGCATTATGTGTGACAAAGGCAGGTAATTATCGTGATTAATTGCAGATGAGAAATCTGTGCATATGAACTGAAGTCTGGGTGACAATTTGCTTTTAGCCTGCTGTGCAAACTATCTTCTCTCAGTACAGCAGAAATTAATGGCACTGTAGAAAATCACAATTTTTGTTCAGTTTAACAACGTTCATCAGATAGAATATCTTTTAAATTTTAATGTGTGATGCAACCAACTTTTTTCAAATATTAGTAAGTAATGTAAGTAATTTTATTATTAGCCCAATTGATTGTACAAACTTACAACAATTTTACAAATTTATTCTAAACCCAGTTTCTAAAAATAACAATAAAATAAAATATAAAGAAAACTAATCTCTTAACTACTGGCATCCAACAGTATGGAATACTGGCAGCCAGCATTCCTCCTAATCTAAAAGTAGAATTATAAATTTATTTAATCTCCAATACTAACTCTACCTTGAGTTGCTTTCCTTGGACCCCAACAAACTCAAACCTTGAAGTTGTCTTGTTGGGTCCTACGTACAACATATCAAATAAAAACTACTGTAATTTAACTTAATACTCATTTGCCTCTTCCTTGCTAATTTTCCTCATCCATTTTGCTCTTACTCTGCCCAAAAAGTTCCCTACTTCTATTATATTTTTCCTTATCTCTATATTTACTAACTTTTTAGCTTGAATTTCTATTGGTAAATTTAACCATTCTCTCTTCTCTATCCTCTTTCTAAGCAACTTCATTTCTTCACACTCTAAAACTATATGCCACTCTTTAACTTTCCAGTGGCATAGTAGGCATTTCTCCAAATCAATCTCTTTTCTCAAACCTTTCAAATTCACCACCCCTGTCCTACCCCATGCAAATCCTGCTGTTGCTGTTTTATCACATACGAGGTCTATTCAAAAAGTATCGCAAATTTTGTGTTTTTTCAAAAAGTATTTATTTATTCACGAATATCTATTTTGTTCCCTTCAAAGTAATCCCCACCAAATATTATACACTTGTGCCAACGTTTTTTCAATCCTCGAAGCACTTTTTTAAAGTCCTTTTTTGTGATCTTGTTCAGGTCCTCATTCGATGCCGTCTTTATCTCCTCAATCGTGGCGTAGCGGCAGGGGGCCAGGTTTGGGGAGTACGGTGGCTGCAGCATCATAAGTGTGTTGTTTTTGGCCAAAACTTCACGCTCAAGCAACGATGTGTGAGCAGGGGCGTTATCATGGTGCAAAAGCCAATTTGGTCGAAATTAAGCAACTTTGGTACGAATTTTGCGGCGACCCGTCTCATGCCCAAATCATTGGTAAACATCGAATGGCATGAGCCAATCGATATGTTTAGATCCTCAGCAACTTCTCTAATGGTGATTCGATGATTGGCCAATACTATTTTCTTCACTTCTTCAGTGTTTTCGTCTGTTGTTGACGAGCTTGGGCGTCCGGGATGCTCTTCGTTGTTTACATCTTCTCGACCCTTTGAGAACATTTTGTACCACCGATAAACGTTGCTTTGGTCCAAGGTAGCTTCACCATATGCCACAGTCAACATTCGGAATGCATCCGCGCACTTAATTTTGTTTTTCACACAAAATTTGATACAGATTCTTTGTTCCATTTTTTGGAATAGGCAAGAATCGAAGACGAGCCAAAACACATCCAAGCAAAGTAGCTGTCAACAATTAACTGGGCATTCAAAATGGCCGAGCTTGTCAACATAAGTGAAGGACATGAGTACCATCATAACGCCACAAAACAATCGAAAATTGAATATATGTAGCCCACAGAAATTCAAAATTCACAATACTTTTTGAACAGACCTCGTATATCAACATAGTGTTCCCTGCTCCATACTACTTTCATTTCCTATAATCTCAGTGAGCTCTTAAAAGTAAAACTCGCTAATAAATCTTGTTTTTCCATATCCTCTATTCTTGTCCTAATTTCATTCCAGAAACCTATTTGTAGTAATTCCTTAGCTCTGCAAATCTCCCCAAAACCTATCTTCATCAATGTTTCCTTTATCTTACCTAGCCAAGACTGTTTATGATTAAGTCTTTCCTGCACTATCAAACATTGATGTAAAATGTTCTGATCATCAAAATTTGTAATTCTAATCCAATATTTTAGCACTCTTTCCACAATTTTTCCTTTAATTCCCATTCTCCCTAATTCGGCTTGAGCTACTCCATTGGGTGATGATCTTGGTAAGCCCAATATTTGTTTACAAAAGCTCCTATGGATCATGTCTATATTTACCCACCCTTCTTCCAGGTCCCAAATCTCTGCTCCATATTAAATTTTTGCTTCTACTACAGTATATAAATTCTCTCTAACCATTCTAATTGCATTTCTGGTAATTTATCTATACAAGTTTTGATGGCTTTCATTGCCATTTTTCCTTTAGCTAATACTATTCTCTTTTGTTCGCTCCATCCACCATTGCTGCTTAATCGTATCCCTAAATAATCAAATTTTTGAACTACCTCAATTTCTCTTCCATGCCAATACCATTTCTCATCTTTCCATAATTTATTGCCCTTTTTAAATACCATAATTTTTGTTTTATTTACATTAATTGTTAATTCCATTTTTTGCAAAATTTATCTATCACTTCAATTGTTCTCACCAATCCCACATTACTTATGGCTCCCGTGACTAAATCATCTGCAAATAACAAACCAGGTATTTCCCTATTATTAATTATTGGCACATGTCTGTTCTCTACCCTAATTGATTCCAAAATATTGTCTATGAACAGATCAAATAATACAGGACTCACTATACAACCTTGTCTTAGACCAATATTATTTGGAATGCTTCTCGTTAATTTATTATTAGTAATTTTAATACAAAACTGATTGTCCGTATATATTCTTTGAAGTACTCTTATAAAGGTAGTACTCGTCCCTTTTTTGCTTAATTTAAACCACAGTGCTTTTCTATTTATTGTATCAAAGACCTTTTCAAAATCTACAAATAACATGTATAATCTCCCTCTCTTGTTGATTAAATATTTCTTTGCCATTGTATTTATAACAAAAATGTTATCTAATGTACTCTTATCACTTCTAAAACCTTCTTGAAGGACCGATAATTTTTTCTCATCTTCCGCCCACTTTTGAACCCTTTCTGCCAACCCCCCCCCCCCCATATATCTTGCCTAAAACGGATAGTAGACTAATTCCCCTATAATTTTCTGGGTTATTTATCTCCCCCTTATTTTTAAATATCGGTACTACTATTGATAATCTCCAACTATTCGGTACCTTTCCTCCTTCAAATACATTGTTTAAAAGTCTAACTAACAATCCTAATCTATTTATTTAAAGGTGAGTCGGAATTGTTAACACTAACATCACTTACTTAAGTGAAGTTAGTGTAACAATTCTGACTCACCTTTAAATAAATTCAATATACATCACTGTTTCTAGCTTCTTTTCATTACAATATCAACGTAATCCTAATCTAGTTTCGTTCACACTCCAAGCCTTCCAAAATTCCCCAAGAATTCCATCTATGCCACTCGCTTTATTTCTTTTTAATCTATTTATTTGTTCTCTTACTTCATTCATTTCTATCTGTCGATGTAATTGGTCAATATATCCTATACTTTCTATTTCTCTAATTTTTGGGCACTCCCCTTGTTCTGCTCCCAAAAGATTTCCAAAATATCTGCACCAGGTTTCAGAACTAATATTATTTCCTCTAACTCTGGCCTTATAAGTTCTTTTTATTAATGTCCATATTGTTTTTGTATTATTTACTCTTGTTGCCTCATAAATTTCCTGGCTCATTTTTTCCTCCCATTCCTTCTTCTTAACTCCCATAAGAAATTTGTATCCCCATCTTTCAATCATGAAATTCTCTTTATCCTGATCATCCCCTCTTTGACTCCATTTCTTTAATTCCCTTAATACTTTCTGTTTCGTCATCCTACATTCCTCATCATACCACCCTCTCATTATATATATTTCCTTTTTCCCTCTCATTTTTGATCCTGCTTGTTTCACTAAATCCTCTAGATTTACAACTGCATCTTTAGTTTTATTTTCTTTAAGCATTTCCTCTATATCTATTAGCTTTAACATATTTGATTGCTTTTTCAGCTCCCCCAAAAAGCTTTCTGCTTCCATATCTCTCCATTTATAATTTTTAATTCCTTCTTGTTCTAAATAATTAACATTTACTTTTTCCACCATTGGCCCTATAAATACAGCTCTTATTGGAAAATGGTTCCTAGAGGTAACTATATTCAACACCTCAAAATCCATGCAATATTCATCTAATTCTAATGAATATAAAATATAATCTATCACACACTGCCCATTTCCGTTCATAAATGTGAACTCGCCTGCGTCATCTTTTCCTTTAACTCCATTGCACAATACCAAATTACATTCTTCACAAAACTTCTTTGCTCCTTCTTCTATCCCTCTCTCTTGCTATCCCAGTAAACTCTCCTTCAAGATCTATTAACTGTATTTGACTTTCCCCCACTCTTGCGTTGAAATTCCCCATTATTATAAAACCTTTGTATACCTCCCTAATTGATACTTCCCGCAAATTTTATCTTAACTTGTTAAATAAATGTGGTTCATAAAATTCCGAGGAACTTGGCGGGTTATATATTACTGCAACACATACACTTTCTCTTTCCCAAAAACCACTTAAAACACACCACAGTACCGATTCTTCACCTAAATCTTCATATACTTTCGCTTTAATTTTAAGGCTTTTTCTCATTAATGAAGCTAAGCCTCCTGATCCTCTCCCCTTATCTTTCCCACATTTCCCATAAAAATCAAAATCACTCTTATCCACATTATTATTTCTTAACAACCAAGTTTCCACCACACCTATCTCATCCTCTAAATTTAAAATTTGAGATGTTTCTCCACTCTTCACTTTATCCCACCACCCTTCAATATTCCAGAATATAACCCCCAATTCCTTCTCCTATACAGAACCTTTTCTCTCAAATCTAAATTCCTGTAATTTAGCCCTACTCCTAGTCATCCTTTCCATTTCTGCCTACAGCCCCGCATAATCTTCCACTTGCATAATGCTCCCTCCAGGTGACGAAATAATACTGAGTCCGGATTCTCTCCACATATTCATTCCCACAGTTGCTCCCAAGGCCATTCTGCGTGTGTCCTCTATCAGCTGTTTCTCTGGTATAATCTGTTTGCTCGGTGGCGTATTCCTTCCGCTTCCCCTCCTCTCCTCCTCCATTCTCTTCCTTGCTAACTTCACCTCGTGACATTTCATTTACTCTATCTGTCTCCGAATCCAATATTTCTACTCGTGTTCGTTGACCCTCTTCTGACACATACCTCATATTTAGCTGACGCATATCCTGCTTCTTTCCATTTATCCACAAATCCAGCCCTCTAACAAAAGCTTTCTCTCCTTTAGCCCTTGCATTCTTCATTTCTTGAAGTAAAATGTTTTCTTATTTCTCTCTCTTTCTTCCCAAAATCCTGTTCTATAAATATTCTTGTTCCTTTTAGCTTTTTGGCACTTGATAAAATTGCCCATTTTATTTTCATTGAAGCACATCTGACAATTACCGGTCTTGGGTTTCACCCTTTTTTCCCGACTCTAAAAACATCTCTCATTTTCCATCCTCCAAGTTTTAATTCCAATTTATCCTGTAAGATTCTTTCAATTTGATCCCAAACTCGTATCTCTCTTGATTCTTCGACTCCAAAAATTATCACATTCATTTTCCTTCTTCTGTCTTCTGTTTTTTCCAAGTATAAAATTTTTCTATTGCATTCAGCTAATTCCTTATTCACTTCTCCTTCAAATTTTCCCCACATATTTTTCAGCTCCTCAAATTTTCCATCTATCTTCTCATCAATTTTCTTCTCTATTCCTTTTATATTTTTTATATCTTCTGCAATTCCTTTAAGCATACTCTTAATATCTTGTTCCGTCCCCGGGCCCGGATTTTTCTCTATTCCGCCAATTACTAGCAGTACCAGTATGACAAACACGAACCATGACATTATCGTAGGTCGATTTTTTAATTTTCCAGCTTGTCTATAAATCCTGTAGCCATTAAATGTTCCAATTCTAACTCTATACACCTCAATTTGAATTCCCATTCTTTCCTTTGCGCGAGCACGCTTGTAACACGTACGACTCTGTCTGCCTTTCGTCAGCAACTCTGTGTCAAATATTAACATATTTCTTTATGGACAATGGTATTCAGATAAGTAAGCTTGTATTATTAGAATAGAATATTTATTTGCAACGAACAACATACAAAATTTTAAATACATTTATATCATTTCTTGAAACTACTTACATTCTAGTACAAATGTAGTCCAATTTTCCTCCCTTTTAAGGGCTACTTTGCACCTGGTACCCTGACCCTTTGGCTTTCAGTTAACCCTTATTCTTTTCTTTCTCTTTCCACTTCCCTAATTCCTACTTTCCTATTATTCTCCTTTTTCTTGCTTTTCCTGCTCCTTTTGCCTAAGCGTGTTACATTGTCTGTATAATTCATTATTACTCATATTTAAATTCTGTGATTTTCTACATATTCCACACTATTTTCTACTTAGTAGAAAAATAATATTTTATGTGTAAATATAAGACAGGTAGACATTCGGCCCAAAAATTTGATATTGCAATTTTATCAGAAATGCATGTCTTATGGCTCCTAAATCCACCCCCCCCCCAAAAATAAAATACTTCATCTACTTTTTCTTATTTTAAAGAAAAGGTGTGTGCATGCATTATGTGAGAGAGACAGGGCCGCATGACTTTATTCACCATGATTTCTAATACAGAAATATTGGTTTGTGAAATTTAAACAAGTGTAATGCAATGAGTAAGAACATGAATAAAGTTACATATAAAAATAATGACCTAACATACAAAAATTGTGTCCTTAACTAATGTGTTGGGATAAGTGAAATAACCAAACTATGAATATTGACAAATACAAACATAATACATGTTACATAATAAAACTATATTCTTTTAAAATATTCGTCTGCTGAATAACTTTGTATTAAGAATTTCAATTATTTTTCAAATATTGCTAAGGTTATTGATTTCTTAAAAAATGGAGGTAGTTTATTGTGTAATTGAATACCATTATATGAAGACTTTTTGTATAAAGTTCTTTTATGTCCTGTAATGTGTAACTGAAATGTACTTCCAGTATTGTGATCATGAATGTCTGCATTTATGTTAAAATTATTTAACTGCTTATATGAGATGGACTAATTGAATTTATGATTTACAGGGCCGATTACATAACCTGGAGTGGACCAAATCCAGAACTTCTAAATACTGGTCACAGGACACTAGCCAAGGGTCCAGATAAGTCTCTACTGCAAGAGAGGACTTACATACCAAAAGGCCCAAATAGCGAGCTGCGGAAAGGACCAATGAGAGGACTTGCAAAGGGAAGCATATATTCCCAGCTCAACAATAACTCTGCAAATGAATCTCGTGGAAAATAGCATCAGTTTTGCTGTATCATGTAAGAATTTAAATGAAGTTACAGATATGCTGACATTGTGCCATATGTAATGTTAACTGAATGTTTATATTAAATACTGGGTGGAAGGCGTACAGATTTCTACCCTCAATTAATGAACAGCAATCAGTGCTCAGTATTGTTTGAAACAGTCTGTATATATCATTCTGTTTTTGCACCACTGGAACTTTGGAACAAATGAATGAATGCTGGTTCATCTATATGTTCCTCAGTGCATTATAGTGCAAAGTTTACAGTACTTTGATTATAAATAATAAATACAATAGTGCTGTCCTGCCTGGTTGAATCTTGATTGAACTACTCTAGAATTTGGTAACAAAAAGAAAATTAAAAACATTACTTCATCGATACTTAATCCCCCAATTACTGCAGTAGGAATCAAATCCATCTATTATAGCTTTAACTTTACGGATTTTAGTTGCTGATATATCAACTGTAATAGCAGCAAGATTGCTGAGATGAACACCACCCACTTTACTTCTCTGGTACAGTTTTACATGCTTCATAAAAGAAAATGCTTTTTCACACTTGGGAGTTGATGCAGAAAATGGTTACAGACATTTTAAGCACTTCATGAAATGCCAAAACTAAACTCTACTAGAGATCTAGTAAAACACAAGGTTCTTTACACCAATCACTTTCGCTCTTCCTCATATATCTATTTTTATTTTTTTTATGAAGTGAACTGTACAGCAATTAAAATGTTCTTTCAGTAGGATTGAGTATTCAATGGAAAATTCATTACAGTATAAATGATGACATTATTATGCATTTTTTAAATAATTACAGTGGAATCTCATTAGCAGTTCCTCATTAACATGTTTTCCCATGTATTACGTTGAATTATAAAAGTCCCAGTACCAAATCACCAAATGTAATAAATAATATTTGCTTAGTGCATTTTCCCGGTCCTGCTTACTACATTCGAAGTTCAACGTCCTCATTCACTGTTTTGGCCAATCCTTGGTCGGTTAGGTTAGGTTAGGTTAGGTTATTTATTGAGGAAATTACCTGGTGCCGGTACATTAGGCCCGGCTAACAGGCTTATGTTTACATGTTTTTTACAGTTTACGTGTTAGCATTATACAATGTTTATTGTAGGAAAGAAAAAACCCATGCGGTGGCCAGCATTAGGCCACCGAGAACAGTTTTATTTTGTAATGTTTATCAGTTTTTGTTTTCTTAAATTTGTTTTGAAACGCATTTTTTTTTTTTCATTATGTACATATGTACACACACACATACACACACACACACATACACACACACACACACGCTCTCACACACATACACACATCTGGCCATGCGAAGCACGTCCCAGGACTAAAACTAAACACTATCACACGAGATATTTACACTAATTACACAACACAAAAGCACTATTTACACAATATTTACAGTCCGCCGTTTTGCTGTGCGGCAGCGTGTAGCAGGATGGTTGTTGCGTAGTGACGGCCTCTGCAGTAGTTGGGGTGGCCTGGGGCCTGGTGTGATGGGCGCGCTTAATGGCGAGCCGTGTTGCCGCTAAAACATTTTGATACGGCTATGTTTCCTGTGCTTCGGCTCGCCACTGCCGATGTTGGAGATTAGGGGGTTCTGGTGTCCCCGTATGCGCGCCCATACCGACGAGGCACGTTTGGTAATGGCATCAGGGATGGAGGGCATGTTTGTTTCATGGAGGATGGTTCGGTTGGATGTGAGGAGAGGAACACGAAGGATTTTTCGGAGGGAGAGGTTTTGAAGGATTTCAACGTGCCTTTTTGCAGATGCAGATGCATTTGCCCAGGCCACACATGCGTAGAGAACCACCGACAGAATGAAGGATTTGTACAGAATAAGTTTGGATTTCAAGTTCAGCTGTTTGCTGCGGAAGACGGGGGCGCATAACTTTAACCGCTGCCGCCCTTTGTTGGCGCTATCTTTTAGGTGGGCAGTCCACCGCAATGTTCGGTCCAAGGTGACGCCAAGGTACTTAACTTGCTGGCGACAGTGCAATCTTTGACCACCGACCGTTAGGTCCATGGCCGGAAGGCGCAGCTTACGTGAAAAATGAATCAGCTGGCATTTGTTTGCATTAATTTCTATCTTCCAATCGTGGAGCCACGAGAGGAAGCGGTCAATATACCGCTGCATTTCTAAAAGGCCGAAACGAGGATTTTTGTGGTGATTGTAGATTGCAGTGTCGTCAGCATACATTGCGATTTTGCATCTGGCGTCCACGGGAAAGTCATTGGTGAATAATGTGTATAGAAAGGGGGACATTATAGCCCCTTGAGGGACGCCAGCCCGCATAACTCGCTCCCGAGAAGAGGAGCGGCCCACTTGGACGTAGAAGCGCCGGTTTTCTAAAAAGCTCTGTATGAGGTACATGAAATTTTGAAGGCCGGGAAAATTGTGGTGCAATTTGTAAAGTAGGCCATTGTGCCAGCACCGGTCGAATGCGGCTTCTACGTCCAAAAATAGCGCCAACGTTGAAGCATCATTGTTGAACTGCTCAGTGACGTCATCCGCAAAGCGTAATAGTTGCAATTCTGTGGAGTGACCTTTTCTAAAGCCAAACTGAGATTTTGATAATTCATGTATTTCCGAAACTTGTTTTTGAAGTCGACAAAGTATAAGTTTTTCGAGCAGTTTTCCAACAGCAGACAGGAGACTAATGGGGCGGTAATTTTGTGGTTGCCTGGTGCTTTTCCCTTGCTTCGGGAGCATTATTACCTTGGCTCGTTTCCAAGTGGTGGGGAAGTAATTGTGCCTCAAACAGGCGTTGAAAATCTTTGTGAGCTGCACCAGGGCTTTTCTCGGGAGATGCTTGAGTTCCTCATTAGTCACCCTGTCCGGGCCGGCGGCTTTTCCATTAGGCAAATGCCTAATTAGCTTGTACACTTCCAGCGGCGTTATGATAGGCAGTTGTTGCTCATGCTTCTGCGCCACCCAATTTTGTACCCATGTCAGAACCTCCCGTTCTTGTGCGGGGTTCGTCGTAGGATTTTCAGAGAATCTGTCTTGGAGACAGTCGGCGAAAACCTCGGCTTTCTCCTCACCGGAGAAGTGCAGACCGAGGGGAGTGTGAAGCGCCTCAGTGCCGGAGTTGACGCTAGAGGAGACCTTGAATGCCCTTAGTAATTTCCATAGAGAATTGTCCGAATGTGTGGTACTTAACATTTTATTTTCCCACTGTTCAATTTTGTTCAGTTGAATTTGTTGCCGAATGATGTTGCGTAGCCATTTTGCTGCAACTTTGTATTCGGGCTGGCGGGTAAGCCGCCAAAGTCTCGTCAGGCGCCGCCTCCGGGCAATGAGCTGCTCCACCTCCGGGTACGTGCAAAAACTAGGTGGACTTGTGGTGTACGTGGTAGCGTTTCTTTTGGCTGTGCGTAGCGAGGCAGTGAAGTTTTCAATGGCGGCATCGATGTCTGCCTCGCTGTAGTATGACAGCTTAGGCTGAGCCATCCTGTGCATGTCCGACGTGAAGTTTGGCCAGTTTGTCTCTGCTCTCCGCGGCGGGCCGCTCCAACCGGCCGTGACTGCGCCGCAGATTTCAAAATGCACAGGTAAATGGTCAGAGTCTAAGCTGTGATACACTGTAAAATTTTGTGAAAGAGCCGCATTTTTTGTCAGCACGAAGTCCAAAATTTCAGGGTCCCAGTGTCCTGATCTATGCCAAAATGTGGGTTCTGGGGGGAAATGAACCTCAATATCGTCATTTTCAGTTATAAGTTCAACCAGGAGATTTCCAGCCGCGTTTGCTCGGCGAGAATGCCACCATGGGTGCCGAGCATTGAAATCTCCTGCAATTATAACGTGCTCCTCTAAATTGAGGATTTGTTCGAGGTCTGGTAAAAAATATGGGGAGTCAGGGGGCCTGTAGAGCGCTACCAACATCACCGTTGTGTTATTGATACGAGTTTTAAGAGCCGTACACTCTAGGGCTGCCAGAGCTGGCAGCGTAACAGGAGCATGAGCAACTGAGTTTTTTAACAATATGGCGGTGCCACCCCCCTGTCGGCCAAATCTGTCATTCCGAAAAATTTGGTAACCCCGGAGCTTAAAAGTGTACTCCTGTTTTAATTTTAGTGGGAGTAGGCACTTAACATGTTCAAAGTTTGACGTCCTCATTTGCTACTTTGGTCAGCCTTTGGTCACTGGGTGGATACCGGCAGCCAATCACATGCATGTATGTAAATATTTGTGTGACACGATTTGTGTGGGTGGGATAGAGAATGCTTTACCTTGGCATGGTAAACGCCAACGATAGTTTCTACTGTGAGTGTTGACCAAACATACATATATTGTGTTTTAACTTTTCATTTGCAATGAAAAAAAAGAAAATGGTAAATAACCAACACTGAAAAACTGAATATCCTTGAAGAAGTAGATCGCAATCCAAATATGAAACTATGTGGATATAGTGTGGAAGTTAAACATTCCTCCGTCAACCTTAAACACAATTGTTAGCAAACCTAAATTGATTGAAACTGCTTTTAAAGAAGGAAAAAATGCTAAAACAAGACTTTTCTCTTGGAAAGTAGGATCAGAAGAAGTTCGGAATGAGATTTGTTGCATGGAAACACCTACCATATTCAAATTGTATTGAATACGCCAAAGATACTATTGTGTACTGTACTTGTAACATGATGCACGCTCATAATTTTGTTTTCTTTTTTAGCGGAAATTGTTATCCATGTGTAATAAAACACAGCAAAGCCACTATTGCTGCTTCCATAATTTCCAATTTATTTTCTCAAAAACATTCACTAACCTCAAAAATCCAAGTTGACCAACATAAAAGCTTGAATTATTTATTCTCGGGCTTTGTGTATCCAAATCCATTTGAACACACATTGAATTTAACATGGAAACACGGATTGTATTCAGTATGAAATTGTTCTCAAAATTGATTTCAATTGCCCATGGAGACATAGTAATTATTAGATTTTATTACATAACTATGTTCTTAAATGGCAGATTTTGTATTTTCATTAACACGTTTTCCCGCCTATGACGTCCAAATCCTTGGGTCCCTCCAAAAACATACTAATGAGATTCTACTGTATTTTGTAGTTTTGATTGAATTCCAGCCCACCAAAACCTACCTACTGATACCACCCTTGTATAATAGCACAACCTGGAGGTCTGCTAGAAAATTAAATTTATATTCTAGCTACTTCTCTAGCGGTGCATCTCATTTCTGCATACATTAAGATAATTTATAAAGTATTATCCATTTGCAAATGGTTTCATGGTTGACATTTTTATGCAATATTCTCTCACCATCTCGATACAAGGTGCAATTGCTGCTATCTGTCAAAATCTCCAACCTCACCAGTGTGTGTCACGTCATGGTCATGGTCAGACCGCAAATCACAGAACCCACGCTGTAGCTTGTCAGATACAGTACACCAAGAAAACTATGATTCTTGGAAACATAAAGGATGTAGTTTTCGATGCAGTTTTTTTAAACAT
Organism: Deroplatys truncata; assembly: GCA_030765065.1. Lineage (NCBI taxonomy): Eukaryota > Metazoa > Arthropoda > Insecta > Mantodea > Mantidae > Deroplatys > Deroplatys truncata. The sequence continues at coordinate 163,865,380 of CM060976.1, read as the reverse complement.
CTGTAAAATGTATCAAAGATTAATGATGTGATTAATGTCCCATACAAAGCAAGATTTTACATTGAATCTATTGTTCAAAGACGAGAGTTACTAGAATATTTCATTCAATGTACCATGTAAAATCCCCATTTAACTATGGACATCTGTACCTCTTCCACTCTGTATAAAAGGTGTCCATTTATTCTGTGCAGTAAGGCCTTGTTGAATATTGCTTTACGTTGGACCATGAAGTAAATGTTTTTGTTTTTAATACATGAACTTACATATTAATGAAGTTATCTCTACAGAAATGTCTCATTCTGCTTGCTTGTGCAAGAAATAGGCTCATTTTTTATTTTCTACAGAACTGCAAAATTTAATTGCTCTTTGTAGTGTTAGTAAAGCTTTGACCAATAATAATAATGCTCAGGTATTCCTGTTGTAGAGTTTATAACAATATGTTTATTAATGCAAACAAAAGCTACCTTGAAAAACTTTATTAGTGGCTGAAGAACCAAGGGCATTAAATTAAATGACCAACCCAACTAAAATAATTGCTTGCAATGATTTCATATGTAAGAGAGTCTGAAGACTTTCTTAAATCATGGAATTTTGAACATTATAAGCACCAGCCGAGCACCACTCTGAAGTTAAGAAAAACACTTTGTCACCCTAGAGGTGCCATAACAGATATTCATTTAATTTTTTCCTCTTCTTTTTATCCTGTATTCCATATTAACCTTCAAATGTTGAATGAACACCAGCTGGAGGTAAATGTATCTCTCTGTTTCAAAGATACTTGTCATGTTAACAAAGATAATTTTTTTAAAATGTTAGATATTGTTTTATAGCAGCAGGCAGGGGCATAACTAGGCTTGGGCAATGTTGCAAGGTGCTCCAGGAGATGCCCAAGCCCCAGAGAAGAAATTTTAAAATGAGCTTTTTACACATGGTTAAAGATATTAAGTTGTTTTATATGATTCACTTAACAATATACAAAATAAATTAAATTTATGTTATAATGGTTATAATGAAAGGAATGTATTCTTCAAAAGCACTGGATTTTTTTGTGCAACCTCAATGTCTATGTGACCATTAATACAGTTAATTATACCTGAAAAGTTGAATCAGGTGTTTAAAAATTCAATGCCATGGCCAAGATTTGAACTAGGGCCTTCAGCTGTGTGCTGGTACTCTTACTGTTTGAGCTACCATGGTAAGATGCCCATATATGCAGTAAACCTCATCTGATTCAGGTATCCCAGTAAAACTTTAAGGTGGTCTGTAGTACTCGAGAGATCATCCCTCAAAGCTGATTCACAATATTTGCAAGTGCTTTTAATTTTTGACTTTGAATTTTTCAAGTCCAATTCAGCTTTCTTACACATGGTTAGTATAAAACAACCAACTCTACTAGTTGCTTTTTCTCTGTGTGTTACTATCAAAAAATAATTTTAAGTTAAAGAAGGTATTTTTAGGATGCTTTAACAAAGATCTTCATAAATTGCTTTAAATTCAGTTGTTATTTGGCTTTTACCTGTATCTACCTTAAGATATGCACTTTCAAAGTGGCCATTTTGAAGACTGTATACAGGATAAATCTTTTAACTGATTGCCTGTATTACTCATCAAAACCCGGTGTTTGATATAGTAGTAAGTTTCAAATTACTTTCTCTACTATGTATAGTAAGTGGCGGAAGTATTACATTCCACCCAAAAATTTGATACCAAGATTTGACCAGAAATATATGTTTTGACGCCCCTGAATCCAAATAAAGCATTTATGGAAACATGTCCATGTATGCGTCTGTGAATCTGTCTGTGAACAGCGTAACTGAAAATGAAAATTTTGATAAATACCAAACTTGGTATTTAGGTTCAATATACTCCAAAGATGTGACACAAAGATTTTCAACAAAATTCGTCCAACCCAAATTACCCTTTACATAGAAAATGGTTCCAAAATTTCGATTTTCTAAAAAATGACTAACAATTTTTATTAAAATACCATATATGAAAGATATTTACATGCCCAAAAAATGTATATCTTGAACTTTCTGGGAATAGCCTCGGAAGTCCTCTTCATTCAGAAGGAATTTTGTATAACTTGTAAGTGTTAAACGATAGATGAAAATGTACCACACAAAAAATGTAGATCTCTTTAAAACACACAATTTAGGTAAAATAAGTTGTTTTGACATAAGCTTTTTTTGAGATATCCATTATTAAAGGTTTGAATTGTTCAATGCTTGTCATTATTTTAAAGTCCCATCGATTTTCAGCTGTTTCTCGCAATTTCATGGAAACAATATGGAATTTTAAGGCCAACATATAGTGTGTCCAGTTCCTAAACATTTGACTTCCACTGTTCTCTTGTATTTATAAAGGAATGTGTAATGTAGCTATTTTTGCCGAGGTTTATTTGGATTAAATGTAGTAGATAGAAAAATAAACTTTAGTAAGAATAGTTTGTGTACCACTAATAAAGATAGAGGATAGAGAAAGTCATGTGAATGTATCACATCAGATATTTTTTTTCCCCCTGCTATTTTCCAGTTTTGATGCTGTTGAGACTCAGTGAGTTGGGAGAATGTATAAAAAGAGTTCTAACTTTAAAAAATAGCAAAAAAAAAAAAAATATATAATGTTGCTTAAGTTTTTACAATTTTAAGTTAATGTTTGGGACAGTTGGAAGCAATGGCCAATGGATGTAAGGTTAGATGTAAATTATGGTATGATCTCCACAGTTGGTTATCAATCTTGAAACAGGTTGCTGCTGGGCTCTGTCATTACACTGTTACCCTATAGAGCTGAGAATCTGGTCTTAACAATTTTGGCTATGGTTGCTGAACTTTAGTTTCCATAAATACATTACCTATGAAAGTTTTTTTAAAATTGTCCATACATATGAAACTTTTATTGTGGATATGTATCGAAACCTTTGCTATGGCAAGTAGATATGAAAAAAAGACTTTATATTATTACTTTTTCTCAGGGTTGCTGTTAGCAATATCTATTATTCATATACTATATGCAATATTGAACAGTTGTAGTGGTCTGCATATGAAAGTAAAACAGGAACTTTGCATCTTAAATTAAGTAGGCTGTTTCATACTAAATTCATTTATTTAATAATTCGCAAAACTGATTTTCTCTCAGTAAATGAAGAGAAACAAATTTGTAATTATCAAATATCGCTTACATATTTTTTTTTACAACAATATGAATAATTCTTTGTAACTTTTAACTTATTTTGCATACGAGTTTTGCTTATTTGCCATAAATTTTGTGCATATTTTACACCTTCTCATATTCCTGTTTCTGTTTACTTTGGTTTATTATTTGATTATACAGTACCTGTTATAATCCTTGTTAATCACTTTTGTATATGTTTTATCACTACACATACACGGATGTCTTTATGATTCGTGAATTTTATTTTCAATTTCCCCCTTTTTCGCTATTTGAAGTATCAGTCTATGGCCTACCTCTAACTTGTTGATTCTTCATGTAGGCCAACAATGCATTACTGATTGTTTTTATGCATTTTTTGTTGGTTAATACCTGTAAACACAATATTAACACTAAACATAATGTAATAATTTTAAATACAATTTGATATACACAAATTAAATAACTTACATTTAATTACTAAGATGTTTACATTCTTTTCGTACCATATTTGGGTGAATTCATAATTTTTTTTCTTTCATTGAGTTGCATTGTTCTACTCCTCCTTTCAAATCAAACTTTTTATGCATCATATACATTTTTAATATGCTTTGATTATTTTAGATGATATTATTTTACTCTTAGGGTATTTAAAATCTCTCAAGATGAATTTAAATATCGCTACATATTGTATGTCGATAAAACTGTTGACATAATTTTGTTGCAAAAAGTTCTGGTGTGGAAAGTGAAGCTAGAGTAATAAAAATCTCATTTGTGCATATAAATAATAGAACACTTTTAGCATTTATAATGAAACTTGGTTAACATTTTGCATAATCACTAAGCTGAGGATTTGATCACTTTATGTGATACATAAGAGCTAACTTCATTTATGTCTAAATTGATTTAGATGAACAATGGGACGACGAACCCCAAAATGCTGTTTGCCTCAAGACTCCCAAGATGGTAGTTATGCCCTTGCTAGCAGTGAAAAATAGATGCCTTGTTACAGATGGACACCTTAAGTATATACTTTTTTTACCTCAATAATAACTGTTTTATCCTGTTTCGTGACGTATTGTTGACAGTTATTTATTTTATTTTGTATACCTAGGTGTATTGAATAGTAATGATGTGGAGAAAGAGTTGTTGCCTTCAGTATTGTGAAGATTGTGTGATTGTCTTGTAAAGTTGGCAATAAATGCCTTGGAGTTGGCTTATATGGTTTGAAGAGATAATACTTACCTCCTCATAAAATGCAATTAACTCTCCCCCTAAACCCTTGAATAGTGTAACAGTGGTACTTCAGTAATTTCATTTGAATTTGACCTTCTTACTATCTGTATCTGCATTATTGCTGTATTCTCAAAATCCAAAATTTGTGTTTTGAACTAGCCTCTTTGTAAAGTCCTTGTAAGTGAAAACTTTAGTTCATTACAAAGTTTTCAGTCTGCAGTCTTTACTTCCACTGCTCGCTTCTTCATTCATAGTAACCTCTTTAGTGGCATTTTACTTGTTATTTTGGAAGTTCTTTATTCCATGGGCTTTCAGAATTAGGTATATAGCCATTTGTTTCATTACTGAATAATCATAAGTGAGATGGAACATGGTGCTTTACTTTAGGTTTTAATCAGGGTAATTGGTTAAAATTACTTTTTATTGTAGCTGCTTTTACTATTAATCTGAATCAGTTTGCTTGTATAATTAGTTTTTGAAAATCACTACCTTTTCACTTATTACAAAGGTTATGTACTCAATTTAAAAGTACCTCATCTTTATGATTTATTTTGTTTAAATGATAATTTACCACTCATAATTGTATCTGATTCCATTACACAATGAGTGTGAGAAGGTAACCGCTTAGCAACATAATGAATAAAGAAATATAAAAAATGTCTGTAGGAATTACTGAAATTCCAGTCATTAGAATGGATTTAAGGCTCTAACCGTTATCTGTAAAGTTTCAAAATTAGATTTTTTATTACAGTGGCCAGCATTTTTAAAAATGTTAAAAGTTCTAATGTGATTTTATCTTTTTCATTACCTGTCCACTGACAGACAGACTTGATTTGTTTTGCCAGTTGAGGCAGTTTATGTGGACATTTTTCAAACAGTAATAAGATAAATTCTCAGTTAAACCTATATCCATTGACATAAATCATCAACACCCGTGTCAGAATCATTAAATAAAATAAATGTGCTGCAAATGTAAGCATAGTAGCATTAAACAGTTTATGAAAAAGGGGTAAGAGACAGGAACAAGGTTGCATTCGATGAATAAACAGAAATTAAAAAAAAACAAGGTCAGCCTTATGTTTGTTGGTGGAAATTTTTTGAGTGCCTGAAATAAACATTGGTGTTTAACATGTTTCAGGAAGTAATCAACATAATGCAAAACAAGGAGGGGTATGAGAAACAGAAAACAATAAGCCAGTTCCAAAACATTTTGAATATATGGTGATTAAATGACCAAAGATTAATAGCTATACTTAAATACTTGTTTATTTAGTAATTATTAGTAGCAAGTTCTTATACGTAGACCTTAGCATAAATATATGTAAGCAGTTTTCGATAAAATACATTTACATTCATTGATAATGCAATTAAGTAATAAGCTAGTTTTGAAGCCTATTAAACTTTATGCTCTGATTAAAATATTTCATAAAAATATATTTTATCAACATTTTTATAGAATTTCATTAAGGCCTGAAAATAATACCTACATTGTGAACATAAATATAACGTTCTTACTTACATATAATATACAGAAAACTTAGTTTATTTTATATTTTGCAGCAAATAGTGACATAAAATATGCACTAGTAATTAATCCTTACAAAATAGATATGTTAAGTGTTTATGCAAATGGAAGGCCAGTGGAGATAGAAGTTCATTTTACTTATATTACTGAAAAGTATGTAATTTCAAGCAAGAGTAACTTAAAATTTGTTAAATGTATTGAAAATTAATATTGAATGGACCTTTACACTTGACTCTTAACAATAGTAAAGTCAGGTGTAAAGTTCCATTCAATATTTATTTTCAATGTCATTACACTTAATTGTACTTTCCCAACAAGGGATAATTACATTTGCTAAGTATGTTTTTTTACTCAGAACCACCTCAGAAAGTCCACTTCCAAGACAGTGCTCAAGTGGCCCATGGAAGCTGATTGTTATGAATTGTAAAATTTGCAGGAAGTATTTGAAGGTTTTAAAGCACCTTAACAATTCAAAGTAATTGAGTAATATTCTTGATGTGAAAAATCTTGTTACAGCATTCATTTAAGAAAATGTAAAACTTACATTAATTTTTGTGTAACATGACATAAAATGGTTAGCAAAACCTGATTTTTTTGGGAGGGTTTAATAATCCATGTGCTCTTTGGCCCAGTTTATGTTAAATTATGTACTTAAATTGAAATACCTATAGAATAAAGCACATTAGGGAACTTGTACTCTTAGTGGAGAGTCCAGAGCACTGGATTAAATTAAATTTTGAGATAATATATTTGAGGATATTCCCAAAATTCAACCAGGAAAAGGAGTAGGTTTTTAGTTAGTCTGTATGCATAAAAAGGCAGTACTTTGAAGGTACAAAGCTTTCCTTCCCTGCCTGCCCCCCCACCAGTTGTATAATATTGTTAAAAATAAGCTGCACCCAACTTTTCAAAGAAACCGCAACCTCTGCACATATAAATGAGCTTAACATGGAACACTCTTTCAAATACATTTAAATTTAATTTAGCAGAACATTTTCACAAATGAATGTGAAGGATTTCACTGCCAGTGTGAATGTTATTGCCTTGGTCTTCCATTGTAGGCCATATCTTTTTTATTCCTCTAGCTGACATTTTGTCCATTCTGATAAGCTGCTTCTAGGGCAGTGTGCAAAGAAATTTAACTGCAATCTGATAGAGCAACCAATGACAACGCTAATGAGTCAGTGGCAGATACCAGATGGGATTAGCCCTCTTGAATTGGTAGGATTGAAATTGTTTTGATTTTTCAGTACATATTTCAATACTCTACTGAATCATTTTTGTGGGAGTATTGTTGCAAATGGAGAGAACTTTTATTATGTTGAAGTCAACTTGGTAGCCTCTATTAATTGCATGTTCTTTTAAAGCTGATTTTTCATCTGGTCAAATGTTAAGCTTCTAAGTATAACCTCCTTCTGATGGCCACTGATCTCCCAGTCTGTCTGATTAACTCATTGCCCAATGATCATTTAAACCCTGCACTGATTGTTCCTGGATACCCAACAAACAGATATAAGTATTTAAATTGGCCTGCAATTTAAATTTCTGCTTTGCAGAACAACCTTTATACCTTTCTTACTTTTATCTTATTTTAGTGAAACAAAAGCTGAATTCAAGTATATCAAATACATTATGCACTAATTGCATGTATACTGTATTTATTTACAAAATGTCAAAAAAAAAGTGTCTCTTATTATTCTGAGTTCTTAGTTTTTGTTCTTAGTTTTTATTCTCCAGTGCTACAGTGATTCAGCAATCTTGTTTTGCATTGCAAGCAAACAACTATTAGTACCAACTCAGTTTGCATTTTTAGGCTCTCTTTGTAGCTGTTATGCAAACCAGCCACATATATGCATGATTATCACTCTTCCTGTGCTAAGAGAGTAGGTTTTAGGTTTCTACATACATACATTTTATACATATATTTTTTTGCATTTGCATTTCACAATTACCTTAGCTTATTATGCTCGGGTCTATTTTCAGCTCTTGAGATAGATTCTATTCTAGCCACCACATGGTTTTTGTTTTTGTGTATTTGAGAATATTTATATTTAAACTAAATATTAATGAGGCAAGATTCTTCCAGTTCAAATCCTGGCTAAATCCAGTGGAATAGCTTCTAAATTAGCCCCTGTAGGAAGTATTACAGCTTATAATTTCAGTGAACTTTGAAGGAATTTTGATGTGTGGCAGTGATTTGGAAATTGACAGGGAGTTTTCCCATTTTGAAGCTGGTTTTGAGGATGTGGGCAGCAGTGAAGAAGCAGGTATTAGTGCAGAGACAGGGCTATTGAGATCCAAAAACTATTGCGGCATAAAACAACACATTTTCCTGAGCACAACCTGTGGTGTGTAGCCTCATACCCAGTCCAATTGATTTTATTACAAAGTTTTCATGCAGACTTAATAGCTGTCGTTACTGAAACAAAGGTATATAAGTATAAAGCATGTAAATATCTGACTTCCACTAAAATTAGTATTTGGAAATGGTCAGGATGAGATTTACAGGTACATCGCCTGATTATTCTCACGGATGTTATGTGAAAACCATTGTAAACATGGTCTACAGATGATGTGCTATCAACTCCATTTTTTGGAAAGTGTATTTCAAACAAGTTTTTGTCCATATTGCAGTTTCTTGCCGGTTGTCTACATTTGTCCATATCAGGAAAGGGGTTAACAGTTTACTGCATTTCAAGTGATTTTGTATACTCCTGGATTTAAACACATCACTTTTGTCTCTTACAGGTGGGAAGAAGTTTGTTTCTTAGTTTTTTAATGGCAGTGTAGTGAGTGATAATTTGATGTCTTCATAGGATTTTAAAGATTCCATCCATGATACCATCTACATAAGAAATATATTACCACTTTTTGCATGCCACTTATAGGTTTTTTTTTTGTCATACCTCATAAAGTGACTTATGTTTAATGATTAATATCCATTCACCCTGAGAACTTTGTAAATGCAGTATTAGGGAGGATGTCTTCCTTATGTACCATGTGTCTCAAAAGTTATTGCCAAATGATACATTATAAATATTGATTTTATATTCACATGTCTCTGCAAGCTCATCATTCATGTTCAAAATGTACACATTCCATTCGCAGACAATGTCTTTACACGATCCACATATTCATCAATCACCTGCAAAAGTGTAGCTGGTGGAATGTTATTAATGGTATTGGTGATTCTTTCCTTTAAGACACCCAGATTTACAGGCCGTGTCTGAAACACCTGCTGTTTCATCTAGCTCCAGAGAAAAAAAATCAGGTGATGTAAGATCGAGTGAATGTGGAGGCCAACTGATAGAGCCACGCCATCCAATCCAATGATCCCAAAACATATTGCATAATTTTCGGCGAGTTGCCAGCACATGTGGTTTTGCTCCATCAAGCTAAAATCATATCTTTTGCTAGACATTAAATGGCAGATCATCCAAAAATTCCATTACAACAGTATCAAGCAGTTCACCATAGATGTGTTGGTTTGCATGGCCCACAATATGTCGGATAGGATACCATACCATAACCCATGGAGCACCTGGGTTATTGGAAGGATGCATTCAATGTGGGTTCTCTGGGGACCAGTATCTGGCATTCTGTGTATGGACATGGCCATCTAAGAAAAACAAACATTCATTGCTGAACATATGACATTTTGAAGAAAATGTGGTTTCCTTTCTACTGCTTGAAGGATCCAGTTACAGTACTGAAGTCTCCTCATTGGATCAGTATCAGACATTGTGTGTATATGTTGCAATTTGTAGGGATGGAAATGTGCCGAATTTAATATTCAGTGTACAGAATCTATACTGATGCCACTTTCCTTGGCCACATAGCAGAGTGTACTAGTAGGGTTTACTGTAAGTTTGGCTCGGTGATCTTTATTGGTGGCTGTTTTTGGTTGACCACTGCATTTGGCATCAACTATCGTGCCCATTGTTTTAAACTTATTCAACATCTGTCCACAGTTTGATAGGAGGGCTTAGGAATATCAGGATGCTGGCAATGAAATTCTTTGCAGCTTCTCGAGATAGTCTATGTGATCTCCACAAAGAAGTATCAGCTCTACACATTGTTTCGAAGTTAGCATTATTTCTATATTACACTATTTCAACTGAAAAAAATTTAAAAATCTGACATTAATGAATGTCCCACTTGGCACACAAATTTTGAAACACAGTAGGTGGTGTCATGAACAGAATCTCTAAAATCCTACAAAGACATAAAATTACCATAAGCTACAGTTCAGTTTAAAAGCTTTCTTTCACCAGTAAAATACAAAATAAACGTATCTTTAAACCCAGGAGTAATGAAATCAGTTGCGAATGCATTAAATTGTATATTGAATAGACTGGGAGATCAGTTGCCATCAGAAGAAAGGAACACTTAGGAGGTTTTGAACTCCACAAGCCTGAAAAATCAGCCGTGGTGGAATATGCAACTAATACAGGTCACCACTTGTCTTTGACAAAATAAAATTTCTTTTCATTTGTGATAAGTGCTCCCACAGAATGGTTTGAGGTAGTTTTGAAATATTGAAAAATCAAAACAACCTAAATCATGACAATGGAAGAGGGCTAAATCCCATCTGGCATATGTTATTGAATCATTAACTTTGTCACTGTTTGTTCTTGGTCAATAACATTAAGAGGTAGGCCCACCTTAATTGCCACCCAAGTACAAAAGTACAGTGAGTTCATTTTATGGTGAGGCCACAGATCGTGCATGCTCTGCGTGCTCTGCAGACTGTCTATTATACTGGGGGTTTTTCATTCCTTAACTCCTGCATTACTTACTCAGAGGGATATTAAGATGCACTATAATGAGTACTAACCTTGTTATAAATCATATTGAAAGTGGTGTCCATCTGTGTGAAGATATTCCTGGCATCTTTGGATGAAATTTCCATTCACACGCATAAGATCATCTTGCATAAGGTTCATAATTTCTGTTTTTATATTGTTCTTAAGTTCATCTATGGCATGAGTTTGTTCCTACAAACTTTATTTCTTAGGGTTCCCGATAAACAGATGCACTGGTTTCATCAATTTTTCCTCCATTAGAACACATCATTTTCACTTCTTAGGTTTAATGCTTAGCGATTCCGTTGCTCTTAGCTTATTAACCAGACGTCTCACAGTGTGTCTATATGGAACTGGATAACCAGGAAATTTTTCCTTAAATTGTCCCCACACCTGTCTACATGATTCAGTTTTTACATATGTATTGCACATAAAAGTTCATTGTTCAAGCATGAATTTGTCAGCAGGCATTGCACTGGACTAATAGCAAGACATTAACTCTTAAGTAAATCACACACAACACAGATGTCTTGAAAAAACTTTCACCTTTGAGATCCACAAACTTTCTTTACAGCACTAACTCAAAGCAGCGACTGAACACAACTGAAAAGATAACCTTGAACGTGTTTCATGCACCACTAGTGTGCATCAGAAAAATACTGAGGTCACTGCAGTACAGCATGCTATGCATATAGCCGGTCAGTGGCCTTGCCTTAAAATGACGGCACTGTGTAAATAGTATTGGGATTGCAGTTAAATTTCTTTGCTCATTGCCTGAAAAGAAGCTTGTCAAATAATGAGCAAAACATCAGCAAGGGGAAAAAATTAGATGCAGACTAAGATAATAGCACATTCTCATAAAATTCATTGTTTTCATACATTGTTTTGATAATAAAATTAAAGAAATTTGAGATAAAGTTTCTCTGAAAGGATAAACCTATATAAGACTAAGTGAGCTATACCAACATTATACACATTTCACATACTAGAATGAATATTTTTATTTTGTATTATGTTCAGTTAATAACAGCTGCAAGCTGAAGCTATTTTAGAAATACTGGATGAAGTCAATACATTGCTGATTCTGTGAAAAATGAAGCTGCTGCTTAGGTTATAAACCCAATTATCAGCTTTTCTTCTCTCTCTCTCAACTGTTTCAGTGACTGTATGAAATGTTTCTCTTAAGAAACAAGAAATATTTGCTCTTTTAAATCATGGTACCTAAAAGATATCCACATAGAAATATATAATAGGTTATCCGCTTTGATTGTTTATGTGCTTCAGTTTCTGAATTAAATTAATTCCAGACAAAAATTTTGAGCAAGGATAATATGTAGACATTTAGGATACTGCTAATTTAAATTGTGCATACTTATATATTTGCCATCTAATATAGAATCCTCTGCACTATTAATAGAGCCATGATTTTATTCACTTTTTTTTTTCTCCCAACTTATGAGAAAATGTGTTCCACATATTGTATTAAATATTGTCTCTGCAGAAGCTTTATTTTTGCTCTTATTTTTTCTTAAACACATTTGATCACCTTCGTATTTAATTAATCTAATTATTTGTTTCAAGTTTATGTAATTTAATTTATTAATAAGTTAAATTTACTGTATTTTTTTACATATCTGCCCCAATTGCATAACTTAAACATTAAGAAAGCTCCTAACAATTAGTGAAAGACAGCATAAAATGAAAATGGAAGAGGAATGAAACTGGAAAAGCAATACTTATTCTTTATAAATTTGGTATAACAGATTATCTGTAAATTATATAACTGGATAAGTGCAATATGTTAAGTGATAAAATTATCTTGGTGAAATAAAAGGTTGGCAACAGAAAAGATAAATTGGACTGTACCAGTTGTTTCTGGCAGAGTCAGTGATGTTTATTTTGTTAATCTGTAACTGTGTTTCAATATGCATGGATGTCGAAACAAAATACCTGTTTGGGACTAGGAGTAAATTTAAGCATTTATGTAATTTTGTCTGGTGTTTTAAAAGGGGAAAAAAATGTTCTGCAGTTTCCTTTGTTGTCGTTCATTGGTTTAAGTGATATTTATAATTGTTAATACAGCTGTATACATTCGTATATTGTTGAATAAATATTGGTACTGATTATTCAGCAGTTTTCTTTAATAACTTTCTGCACAACTTTCAACATCTAAGCATATCAATATTAGTATTCATTAAGTAGAAGCTTAAAAACAGTGGTATTTTACTAATATATGACTAGTGAACCAGAAATTTGCAACACCAAACATCACTTAATAAGAATACCTTGAAAATGTTTCGGGTATTGTTTGTACCCATCCTCAGCAGATGTCCGACTGATTCGCAGCATAAGAATTTATCGTGGAGTTGTCCAAAGTGGTGTTATCTGTTGGTGATGTTAAGAACTTCCAGAGGTGGCAAATCCAAATTGATTAAGTGATCCTTGTTTTTTATAATACGTATTTTTTTCCATTTATCTAGTTCAGGTGGATAACTGGCAACCTTTAAGAGGTGTGATCATTTTTTTAATTAAGTACATTTTGTATACTAAATTTATTTTGCTAAGCTAAGTTTTATGTTGTATTTGCTGAAAATCCTGCTAAATTTGTGATGACTCTGAGTAATGTGTGAATTTTCTGTATTGCTCAAGTTCTTTTTGATTGCTCAGTTTTATGATGTTCGATATTCGGTTTTGTCTTTTGGTATCCTTTTATCTACATTTTCTTTTTTCTAACTATTGGTAGTACCTGTGGGTAGGATGTGCTCATACTCTTCTTTATAGTCTTCCAATTTCATGGGGAAGCTCACAAGCTGGTAAGTTAAGCTGTTGAAAGCTTCCTGTACATGTGATATGGGGTTGAAACTATAGCTTTTTATCTAATTGTCTGTATAGGTTGGTTTTCTGCATATGCCAAATGTTAGTTGTTACTGCTATCTGATTATTTTAGGAAGGGTAAGTATCCTCATTCATCTACTTCCATTGTGAAATGAATGGATGATTGCTCTTGCAGGTTCAACAATTGTAACGAATAGTAAACACATCATCCGTATTTTGGTTTCATATCTTAAAGATGTGTGGGAAGCTTTTAGTGACCTCAGTTTCAAATTGTCTCATAAAAATACACATCATAAGAAACAGGGATCACTTTATTAATTTTGATTGCTGCCACCAAACCATCTCTGGAAGTTCATAATGTTACCAACTGATGTCAGCAGCAACCCCACAATAAATTCTTACACTGGGAACTAGTTGGACACCTGCTGAGGATGGGTACAAACAGTAACTGAAACATGTTCAAGGTGTTTCTTATTAAGCAATGTTTACTGTTTATATTTCCAGCTCACTAGTTGTTATATTAATATCAAGATTAATTAGCCCATGAGTTACCTGGATAAACTTTTTTCCAGGGGTTTCCTGATTAACCCCTACCATTGAACTAGGATCTATTTGACCTCCTATAGGAATTATACCTTTTAATGCCCTTCAAATCCCCCTTCTTTGTGAAAAGGTGAATGTCATGTAACTTTAAGCTATGTGGGCCCCAGGCTCATTTGAGCATCATTTCACCTATCTCATTCATTGCCTAATATGACCTAACCAGTTAAAGAACGCTAAACTTATAAAAAAAAAAAAAAAAAGTTAATTATTTGTTTTCCCTATTCATTTTACTGAAGGTCTCAGCAGTAATAAATGTTGAGGGACTAAAAGCTAAGTTAGTGCACGTACAAAACAGCACTCTGGAAGAAATGTTCCTGACCAAATGAGAAACGCCCTATCCAGCTTTCATTTCAGGATAAATTCCTGAAACAGTGTTTGGAAGCACTTCTATTCAAAGCATATACATTTAAAGATATACAAACTAGCTTGAAATGGATTCCTTCAGTGCATCATTACCAGCATGAAAGCCACAAACCAAATGGAAAACCTATATGTGATGAATGAGGGTCACTAATTTCCAGAAGTAGAAATATTTTGACAGATAATAGTTTCATGTTGGCAGCAATGAAAAGGGCATCTTTTGATTGGTAAATAATGTCAAGAACCACAAGCTCCAATTGTTACAGCAGCAATAAGATGCCAATTGCTGTATTTCAATGCTCTGCTGAAAGAGAACACTTTTGTTCAGTTGATTGATAGTGGTACAATTGCTAGAGCATTGCTAGACTCATCCACCATTTATATAGGTTTATTGGTGGTTTGCAGAATTTTGGTATGGTAGGAAATCTATGAAAAATTAGGCAAGATTTGAGTGCAAAAAAATTGGTGGCTGCTGAGAGCATGTTTTGTATAGATCTAGAAACCAATAACACATGTAGAATGGACTTCTGGCATCACTTTGTCATCAATGAATATTATGCTGCATGTGAAGAAAGTTGTTTTGCAATGGGTCCACATTCATTATTAGAAGACCAGCAGAAGTTTGCTTGGAATAGTGCTGACTACATAATCCAAGTTTTCAAAATGGGGCTTCATCAGCCCCGTATTTGGGTAATGTTACACTCGTGGACCCAACAATTTTTCTGGCCCCCCTGTCCGCAAGACTCCACTTAAAAGCAGTGTTGCCAGTTGCACCATGCATGTAAAATCTCCATCTGTCTGCCTACATTTTTGCTCTCACTAATAAGAATTCCTGCTACCATCACTGCTCTTCTTTAGCGCATGTAAAAATTTATTTTCAGCAAATATATATATTTCATTATTTTCTTAATATTGCCGCCCTGGGCCCAGTCCCATGAGGTCCATTCGGAAATACGGGGCTGGGCTTCACTACCGGTAGCAGACATTATAACAGATGGCAAAGGCTGGCTACATCAGTGCAATGGAGAAACCATACTTCACTCAGCAGTTTGGAGTTCTCTGAATGTGTGTGACGTGTGCCTGCATTACCATCCAGTGAATGATACTTTCTTCTAGAAAAGTGACCATTGTCTCTCTGGAGGAAAGTTGGATACTGCTGATGTATGTGACATTTTAACCTGCAATAACATTTCAAGAAAATGCACGAGAGATACCAAAGAGGTCTTCTAGTCCACCACATTGCTAGGTGAACAGCTAATTCCTGGTGGAGCCACTTGTCCAGTTATTTGACCTGCCTCCAGCCATCATCTAATTTCTAAGAACATGTTTGAGGATGCCAGTTTAGTAGAGGAGAAGAGGCTGTTAAAGCTTACGATAAATTGCAAACATATCAAAAGAAAACTGACTTCCAGGCTTTGTTCCAAAAATTGCAGAGCTACATAGGCCATGAAAAAAAGCACATTGGGAAAACATGATGGTTATGTGGAAGTTCCCACCCGTAGTTTTCCTCTATCCAGAAATAATTCACCTTTTTATGATGATATTTTGTTTAAACAAATGTAAAAGGATGTTATTTATAATGTCCATTATCTGAGGGACAAAACAGCTAAAATCTTCAAATGAGCTAGGAAGAGTGAGAACATATTTCCTGTACATACATATTGCAATAGCAATCATGCATTTTTCACCTATTTCTGTTCATTTCTTGAATTTACGCCCTTCAATTTCTTTAATTTATAATTCTTTTCACCATCTCTTCCCAAAAACTCAAGGGAGCATCTCGTATCTGGTAAGCATTTGCCATTTGGAACATTAATTTTGTATTTTGTTTAAATTTTCCTGAAGTGGTGGTGGTGGTGGCAGTGGTTTTAATAATCTAGATTGTCTATAAACTAGCTCTCCCATATTTTAACTCTTAGGTTGTATGTATGGAATAAAGCTACTGTACCACCTCTTCACTTTCCAGGCTGAAACCATTCTGTTGCTCCTTTCTTAGGCTCTTTGTCCGCTTACCTCTTACATTTCCTAAAATTCTCCCCACCATCTTAATAGTTTCTGCTTTTGAGCTTGCAAGCATTTTAATTGCTAATATTTCTTGGTTTAACTTATTCCATTTTTATTCCACATATCATCTCTCCATCTTTTCACATTCTATTAGCCAATGAAAAATACTACCCAATTTGTCACACATGATGCATCTCCTGAAGCAATTATTTTCTATCATTTTGGAAATATTACTTCTGTGCACATCCAAGCAAGACCTATTCTTTCAAATTGATTGCATATGTCTACATACTTCTCCCTCCCCCAATTTCCTTTTAACTGATTTATACAAAGTCAATGAATTTTTGTCCTCAAAACTAGCCCATATCACTTGTTTCCCTATGTCTTCTGCCCTCGTTCTCACTTCTTTCCAAAATCCACTGTTATTGTTTTATCTAATAGCCAAATATTCTTCATGCCAATTTCTTCTAACACATTTCCCATCTCCCCAAACCAGCTTTCTCTTCCTAAAACATCTTTTTGGAACTGTATACATACTTTTATTATTGTCATCTAAATTTAAACATTGTACCAATACTTCAAAATTCTCTTCACTATTATACCTTCTCTCCCTACTCTGCCAGTGCCATGCCCCTTAGTGAGATTTTGGGAAGACCCAGAACTTCTCTATAACATCTATGGAATATATCAGTCTTAAGCCACCCCTTTGTCACTCCTCAAATTTCTATTCCATATAGCATCTGAATCACCTACTGCTCCATAAAGTCTTTCCAATTAATTCATTGACAGTGTGGGTATTTTGTATAGGCTGACTCTAACAGCTTTCATGGCTAGTTTTCCTTTCAATTGTGCATATTTAGATTGCACCTCCCATTTCCCATTGCTTGAGAATCTGATCCCGAGGTAATCAAATTATTTTACTACCTCTATTGGCTCTCCAATCGTAAACCATCTTTCATATTTTTTTAATTTTGATCCTTTCTTGAACTGTTATCTTTGACTTGTTTGTATTCACCTTTAAAACTACATTCTGCACAGAATTTAACAATTTCATTGATGGCATGATGTAACCCTATCACTGTCACTGCCCCTGCTACAAGATCGTTAAGTTTTTCCTGAAGAATGTATCAGTATACATATCATATGCCAGCATTTAACTTCTCTTTCATTTTTTGTCCTGTATATTTTATCATCGCATATAAAGAGAGAGAGGGAAAGTGTGCGTGGGTTTTTTTCCCCCTCCTCCCACACATTTCAGATTGTAGGGTGCCGGGGTACCTCAGTGGTTTCATTACTGGCTCTCGTACTGAGGGCCTGGGGTGGTGATTTTAAGTTGGCCCTATCCACGCCTTCACCTCTGACTTGCTCATGTGAAGTTTCACCAAGGCCCAACGTGGTTCGGAGTCCACAGTAAAAGCTGTAGTTCCTCTCATTCCACCGCCATCCTCGTCATCACCCTACCATCGGAGGCAACATATTCCACCTGTTGGGTGCCTCCACCTTAGAAATGGGTCCAGTCATTGCTTGGTGGAATGTGGTATCCCCAAAGGACATATGTCATATGGGAAGCCTTAGAAATAACATCTCAGATTGTAGCTTCTTATTTGTATATTCTGTAAAGCCAGCCTTGACTTTTTTCAGATGTGTAAAGGCTGTGGAACCTGCATTCAATAATGCTAATTATCCACAATTACGTCCATAGTGAATTTTCACTTAAGAAAATAGTATATGCCTTGTGGGCTTTTACTTTTTGTGTACTCACTCCCTATTCTAAGACAAGAGCATGTCTAAAATTGCTTAGGATTATTGTATATCAAATAGGAATATATGATTGTAAAATTTATTTACAGGAGGCATTAAACAGTTCCCATCTATATTACTGCATTTACTACTTAGAAAGGACTAGGTTTTCAACACAGTTACTGAGACAACACTACAAGGTTGTCATATCTTTGCTTTCATGTTATAGTTTTTCCATAATGACTTTAAAGTGTCTCATCATGATCACGCAAAATTAACTTTTTTTTCCAAATTCTTGCAAGTTATTTTAAAATGAAGATAAAGAAAGCAGAAACAGATTATGAAGAGCACGGAGCACTAAATGTGTTAAAAGTGAGTGAGTATTAATTATTCAATTGCAGTTTCATCATTCTCAGCTGCTGCTTCTTCAGACACTGATATGGAGGAAGACAGCATTACTTTATTAAGAGGTAAGTGGCTTTTGCAACTTGCCATTGTTGTAATTCCTTAACAATGTTTATAACAGTGGTAATTAATTGTTCTTTCAACAAGCCGTGTGTAGGATAAGGTTGGAAAGGACTGAAAAATTCAATGCCATGACTGGGATTTGAACCACAGATGTTACGGTTTTCATCCGGTTGCTGTAACTAACTGAGCTACCATGGCAACTTGCCAGCACAACATTAAATTCCCCAAATGACTTGCAGTTTTCTTGGTAAACCACAAGGCAACTTCAAATTCATTTTGAAATGACATACCTCAATGGTGAACTTACAATGTCATAAGTACTTTAAGTCCAGGGCTTCATAGTTTAACCAACTACAGTGCAGGCATTTTAAGGTGAGGCCACAGATTGGTTGTATGCATAACATGCTAAACTGCAGTGACCTTGGTGCTTTTCTGATGTGGTGCATGATGCGTTCAAGCTTATCTTTATCAGCGTGTTTAACTCACTGCTATGTTCATGCTGTAAAGAGAGTTGACATTGTGCATCTCAAAGATGAAAGTTTATTCAAGACATCACTGATGTGTGTGATTTACTTAAGAGTGTTAATATCATGTTATTAGCTTGCCGACAAATTAAAGTTTTAACAACAAATTTTTATGTACAATACATATGTAAAAACTTAATCATGTAGACAGGTGTGCAAACAATTTCAAGAGAAATTTCCTGGTATTCCAGTTCCAAGAAGAGAAACTATTAGATGTTTCTTTAATAAGTTTAGGACAACAGGATCGCTAAACCTAAGAAGTGAAAATGAAATGTTCTCATGCAGGAAAAAATTGACAAAATTGGTGCATCTATTTGTGGGGAACCCTAAAAAACAAAGTTCATAGGAACAATCCCCACACCATAGACGAACTTAAGGATAATATAAAAACAGAAATTATGAACATTATGCAAATAGAACTTGTGTGTGAATGCAAATTTCATCCGAAGATGTCAGGAATGCCTTCACATAGATAATACCACTTATAACAAGGTTTAGTATGCATTATAGTGCATTTTACCATCACTTGTGAGTGAGTAATGCAAGAGTTATGGAATGAAAAACCCCGAGTATGTGGAGCAAGCACATGCGTGATCTGTGCCTCACCACAAAACGATGGGACTGTATTGGGTCAAGTAATGTTAATTAATTGTTCTTTCACATAAACTGTGTGTAGGACAAGGCTGGAAAGGTAGAATCAGACTGAAAAATTTTTCTATGAAGCCTGAGACAGAGTAATTTCGACATTGTAAGTCACCATTGGGGTATGTCATCTCAAAATGAATTTGGGATCTCTTTATGGTTTACTGGGAAAAATGTGAGTCAGTTGGGGTATTTAACATTGTGGTGACATATTGCCATGATGGCTCAGTTGGTTGGTTAGAGCAACTGGACTGAAATCCAAAGATCCATGGTTCAAATCCTGGCTATGGCACTGAATTTTTCAGTCTGATTCTACTTTCCTATGTTTATAATATTAGTGCTGCAAGTGTTAAATAGCAACAATAATTTATCAGAATACTTGGTGATCATAAAACGGAAATTAATTGCAGTCATCAGTTAACATTTGTTATTCTTCTTCTATCTAAAACTTGCTGAAACAATTTTGATTAAAATGCCAAATAATATATTTGCATGACAAATAAAATGTACATCTTGAATATTCTGAGAATCTTGCTAAGTCCTCTTCATTTGAATGAATTTAGTGACTGGTAAACCATAAAAGACGGACAAAAAATGTATATTTTGTTAAAAGATAACAATTTATAAGAAATACAATTTTCTGGCATTAACCATTTCCAATATATTTGATGTTACTGGTTTGAATTTTCAAATACTGGAAATATCTTTATAGTTCTAAGTAGCTATTCAGATGTTTCTTGCAGTCATAGAAAGAGAGGAATTTCAAAGCAGGCATATAACAATCTGCTTTTTAATGATTCCGACTACGCTACAGTCTCCTTGTATCTACAATGTAATGTCCAATGAAATTATTTCCACATACTTGTATCTTGAGAAGAAAAACCTTTTATAAGAATTGTTTGAAGAAGAGTGGGTAAAGAAAGTCTGAATGTCCATGAAATTATTTCCATAAACTTGTATGTTGAGAAGAAAAACCTTTTATAAGAATTATTTGAAGAAGAGTGGGTAAAGAAAGTCTGTTCCTGAATTTGCTTTTCCTGCTACATTTTTCCAAATCTGCTTTTCCTGTTACATTCTACCAAACATTATACAATGTGTGTTGCTACTTACATTGTTATGTAATGCAATAAAATTTTCTGTGCAATGGACATGAATTATTATGCATTAATAATACAGAAAGAGGAGGAATGAAGCTGTTATCTAATGGTTTTATTATAAAATCAGATCTGGCAAATGATAAAATTTACTGGGAGTGCAAGAGAATGGGTAGGGCAGGTTTTTTTTTTTGGTTTATTTTTTAAAAAATTTCATGAGAAATATATAAAATGTAATACTTATGGTTTAAAATATGGTAGAAATTTCATGTAATTTTTTAATGTCATAGGCAGTGCAATGTTTTTGAAATTTGGCTGGAGACAAGCTTTCCTTCATTGTTATCGATTGTTGATCACATGCACTGCTTATGGTTGGTTGCATTTCCATCAGTTTATTTCTGTTGTTTCCATGCGGTCAATTACTTCAGTCGCAATATGACTGTAAAGTTCAAGTCAACTTAAATAAAATACATTATAAAAAACTTCAAAACGAAAGTATTTCTAATGGAATGTTCCAAAAGCTCAGGAAAACCCTGTCAGGCTTTCATAAATGGTCCTACAGGTCATAAAATAGAATAACAACATAGACTATCTTTCCAAATGAATTCTCATTCCTTTACAGCCAACAAATTTTTAAAAATGCCATTTTTATGCTTTTATCTTAAAAATAAAGATAGTTAAAGAAATAATAAATTTCTGTAAAAATTTGCAACAAAATTATAGCCATAAATTGGTCACATTTGTCATAAATTATGCATGTACTTCTTGCTGCATCTCTCCGTTTCGTGTCGCATTTACCATTAACTAAAAACCCAGCCCTGAGAATGAGATTAAAAGAATGTTCCACAAGAGCCATCACACTCGGCTGTGGAGACAACCTGAGAGTAATAAAGGGTGTTGAAGAACCGATCCCAATCATCCTCCAACAGGAAAGAGGTCACTGCAGGACTGTGAAAATGGTCAATAACCTGGCAGTTTGTGGGGAGCTAACTGATGTGGACATTTTGGTTGAAATCATGAACACACAGACTGTTCCATGGAGCACATCCAGCAATTAAGATGCTACATTGAAGGTCAGCAAAACATGAGTGAAGCAATTTTCCAGTTGGTCATTAAACTAGAAGAATTTTGTGTGAATGCAAGATTAAACGCTGAAAAACAAACACAGATATCAAGCTTGTTTAAAAAAGCTTTGAATCTGCTGTACTGTGCTTTAACACTACAACACTGTATATTTGACTAAATACCTGTACATATTGGTAGCGTAATTTTGTTCTTCTTGTACTTGTAATTTAATTCAGGTCTATTTTAATTAAAACTTTTCTAATTTGAAATCCTGAATTTGATAGTTTACTAGTCCCTTCAGCTTTGAATTATCCAAATTTAACTGCAGAGAGTTGTTCACAATCTATGGTAACAAACTTAAAACCCCCTTATCTTATGAAAAAGCACGCCTCCACCAGCAGTGATGTTCTATCTGGCAGCCTTTAGCATGAGGAAACTGCTACAAAATACAGGGATGCCCAGCTTATTCCGTTCCTCCTGGCAGCTTTCAGAGACCATCCAAAGTTCGCAGCCATCTGCTTCAGTGCTCTTTTCAGTAACCCAAATGCACAAAACCCCATCAGTGATGCGTCAGATGACTTAACACAAATGTCGCTGAAAGGTATGAAATGTATTCCCATTCCTCTATGTTCTCCAAAAATTTGTAGTTTGAAACTGACGTATGGCTTGATGCCTTATCCTGATACAACCAGACTTTATTTACATCTGCACCATAGAAAGCAGGGATTTCTGTATGGAAAATTGGTATCAGGACATTATTCTGATAATATGTCGAGTTGATTTTCACACTGTTATGTACATAACGAATGGTTAATTTGCCAATGTAACTGTACCTTGCTATTACCATGAAACCATTGGGGGAAATTTTCATTAATTTCGTTATACCAACTTTCAAATTTTTTTCTCCTCTTGGTTGGCAATGTATAGCCCAGGGTTTGTTGCAAGTTGTCAGTTCCACTTAGATAAATATATGCCTCATCTAAAAAGAGAATAACATCCACTTTTCACCAGCTAGGTATTGTTCATATAGCTTTCTGCTGTTAGTGGCATGTTCTGTAATGTGTTTAGGCAACAGCTTATATCACTGTCTCTTATGGCACTTTTCTAGATTCAAATCCTGATTGATTATGCTGTTCACAGTAGTAACAGAGATCCCAATTACAGTGCAATGGCCCTCAGAGTTGCAGGATTGGTCCAGAGACATGGGCCTTCACCTTCCAAATTATCTCCGGGGTGTAACTGGAGCCGGTCGTGGATTTCCGTTTCTTGCCCTTTGGTCTAAGTCCTGATGTGGCCTTACCTGTTTTGTTGAGTGTACATGAGATCGCTTTCTTGGATATGGTAAAACCGTGCCTCTTGCACTGCTTAATAATCTTAGAATACAAGTATTTTGCATAATGTACCCTTACCAGAATGGTTCTATATTTGATGCAGCAAGAACAAGAGCACACAACTGAGCAAACACAGTATTACACTCATACTGCTGAATTTTCATTTGGTTCCACATGTTTCAGCGTGGATCTATTGTGCTCGTCTGATATTGTTGCCATAGATCGTGAACAACCCTCTGTATATATAGTATTTTAACGAATGTAGATGGTGTTGATTATTTTGCACAAGGTTGCAGGTTCATTCCCAGCATGATGTTGAATTTAATGGCTTGTAAAAGAACTTCTGGTACCATGGCAACCCTAATATGACCATGACGGTTGCTAGGATTGTATAGGAAAACAGAGCTAATATTTTAAAGTTTATATTTTTTCAAGTGCTTTACAACAAATCCATGAATTTTTTTTCTAATGAATGAATGTCAACTTATTCTTCAGTATGAAAATGATATTTGGGGGGGGGGGGATTTTGAGAAAAATATTCTTGCATATAATGAGACAAAACACAACGTACTAGAGGAACATCTAAAAAATGCTGTCATATATGAGCTTGTTTCTTTAGAGATTATATATACATTATCAGCAATGCAGATTTATGAAAAAGTATACAATTTGTGAAAATGCTGGCTGAGCTTAGTGAGAGACAAAGGATGCTTGAGTTGATCATGCCTGAATAGTTACAATGAAAGCAAATACTACAAAAGAATATAATAAATAAAACTATATTTAGCACATAATGCAATTAGTAGCAAGTGTTATCTTAAGGCCAAGTTTACTATTCTTTTCCTGCCACTTCAAAATTTTATGAAACAAGATTTTTCTGTACTGCCTTAAATAGAACAAATGCTAATAGATCCATGAAGCTAATCAAGTGAACTATAGTCAGTTCTTCACCTACATAAAAAATACAATATTATAAAATGGTTTGTTGCATAAGCCTTTTCTTGTATATACATTCTATCACTTTATACATTTCTCACTCTAGCACACAGCCTTTCAATTTAATATATATTAGCAAAACATGTAATGTAAATAAGGAATACATCTGGAGCAACTTGTAAGAATTACTACATTTTTGCAAATGCTTAAGATAAAACACCAGTCTAACCATAATAGATATAAATATTTTGTGCTTCAAAAAGACAAAATGTTCTTTCAATGTCACAGAAGTTTCCAGAAATCACAGTTCATCTTCATTGAGAAGCATGTTTGGGATTCCATTGCTGATTGGAAATTTTCTACCTGTTTCTGGACAGACCAGATCACCATTGATAACTTCTACCTGCAAAAGATGAACATATTAATTTGACTTTCTCAGAGTGAAGCAAAAGTAGAATTATGAAGCAACATTTTCTTAGGACTACAACCTCTATGCCTTCTGTATTTTAGATATCTAGATATTTTAGGTTTTAAACATGCTGTTCATTTTAATTTAACTTTAAAATATGAATGAGTCAAAATTCACACTTAAAACTTCACTTACATCAAGTTGTAAAATTAAATTAAAATGAAAATAACTTCACAACTAGTAGTGCTTTTGTTTTTAAAATTTATGCTGTTTATTATTCAAAAGTTCATTTTAATAATAATGTTTTGTAGAAACAGAAGAGTCAAAAGTTGTATCCATTCTCTGTATTAAACTCATCAGAACATGCTATATTTAATGGTATTAATGTACAGCTTTAAGAGTCATAAATACTTAACAAATTTACCACAAACATTCACACACCCAGAAGAAAGATAACATTATGTCAGTGGGCGATATACACATGCGATTTGCATGGAGATGGTCGACTATAGACATATCTACCCTGGCCAGTCAGAGACTGGCACAAACATAAGAAGGGTAAAGAGAGCTTGCACAGCAAGAATTCTGAGCACTACTGAAGGTGGCAGGTATCTATCCAAGAGATGCTAGAAGCCGACTGTGGGAGAAAGGTGAACATAGCACTACAACTACATACTGTTTTATGGCTTTGAGTTGTGCTTTATCAGAAGCACAGTATACACCTAAGGAAATGTTTATGAGAGGGACACCATTGTGCAAGAGAGTGAAATATCTCTTTTTCAATATGTAATAGTTATACATAAGTAATTTATGTACAATAAAACATCCTAACTGTATTTAAGCGTGATGGAAGTTTAAAAACAAAATCAAGCTAAAACAATGCTTGTCTCAAAATTTAGGGTAAATACTGTCTACCTTATCTCCCGTGATGCTACACCACTGCCAGGCAATACAATTTAGGTAAGAATAAAGTACAAATAAAGTAATAAGAGTGTTTTTGTCTTAAACATTACTTTTGTTTATATAAATTCACTTTTTACCTTCATGACATCCTAAGAAATTCAGGAATAAAACAACTAGTATTAATAGAAAGTGTGATTTAGCAGTTACAGACAGTGAGGCAAAACAATTTAATTGAATCTTGAGTTGGTTTATACATAAAACTTAACTTCACTTTATTAATGTAACATGTTTCAAAAACACAGCTTGCTTTCATCTTCACCTTTTTCCCGACCGAGCATGATGGGAATTTGGGTCCATAGACATAGGTGGTGTCATCTGGTGTGTCCATGATGAACTGCTTAGATTGTTGAGTGGCAGGATTTCAAAGTTCATTACTGTTTTCATGCGTTTGATTATGTGTATGTTTTTCCCATTAAGTTCTGTTGGATTGGTAGTGCATTTCAGGTGTCTGACTTTGGGGTTGATGTCATGGTTTGTGGCCCAAAAATGGTTTGCTATGGCAGATTTGTCCATCTGTTTGTTGGAAATACATCTGAAGTGTTCTTTCCTTCTGGTTTTCAATATTTCTTTTTGTTTTACTAACATACACCAAGTCACAATTTTCACAGTTTGTTAGGTAGATGCTAGAGTTTTGTTCTAGTGGAATTTTATCTTTGACATGGGAAGCTAGTAGGTTCTGAATCATGTGTTTATTCTATGATGTCAATGATATGTTGTATTTTTTGAAGATTTCATTAAATTTGTGATTAAGCTGAGGATGATATGTGATTTTTAAAACTGTTGCTTTGGTTCCTGCATACAGAGGGTTTATTTTCTGTAATTTTCTTTTGTTTCCGGAACTTTTTTACTTTGCTGTGGGCTATATTGGTGTTGTAGCCATTTATTTCTGCTATGTGAAGGATGTAGTTGTATTCATGTTCATATTCTTATTTGCTGAGGGGAAGGTACACAAGTCTGTGGGTAAGGCTCTTGAAAATGAGTGTTGATGAGATTTTGGATTGAAGCTGTTACTCTATATATATAATTGTCTGTATGTGTAGGTTTTCTAAAAAGCCAAACGAGAGGTGGTTTTGTTTCCTGAAGATCTTTAAATCCAAATATGGGAGAACCCATCTTTCTCTATTTCCTGTGTGAGCTGTATACAGCTGTCTTGTAGGTTGAGTTTTAGAGCATCACCTTTGAGTTTTGTAGGTACTAAGGCAAAAGCATCATCTACATATCTGAACCAGATCTTGAACAACAATGAGAAGGCTTTGGTAATTCTTGTTTCCAAGTGGCTCATGAAAAGTTCAGCAAGGAATGGTGAGAGTGGGTTTCTCATAGCTAGTCCAGAAGTTTGTTTATAAAATTTATTGTTGAACTGAAAGATTTGTTGGATGCAAAGGTTAGTGAGGGTGGAGTAGTCCTTTATTTCTTCCCGTGGGATTCCAATGTCAGAAAGCCAAAGTTTTAGGAGAGAGGATAATTTGGAAGTAGGAATGGATTTCACATTGAAAGTCACCTTAGAATCTTCTTTGTTGATGGATTTGTTTAGGAGATACTCAACTAATTCAAAAGAGATTTTGATGCTCCTGCTATTAAATTTTTTAAGAGAACTGAACCTGTTGACTAGCCATTTGGAAAGTTTGTATGAAGTGGAGTCTATACTGTTAACTATGGGTCTCATATTATTACCTGTTTGTGTATTTTTGGAAGGGCATACAATCTTGGAAGAATCTTTTGAATTTTTCAGTTTTTGATAAAAATTTTTACATCTTTAATTGTTTTTGTAAAAGACTTGATGCAGGATTTTAGGGGGTCAGTTTTGATCTCTAAATAGTTATTGTCCAAAAGAAGGTTTTCCATCTTAGAGATGTAATCTTCTTTGTTCAAAATAACAATTTTGTTCCCCTTGTCAGCTTTCGTATATATGACAGATTTTTCTTTCAACAATTTTATGGTTTTCTTGTAAAGCTTATTACAGTGTTGGTCCTGACTGAGCTTTTTCAAAACTTTTTCACATTCTTGTTTAATTGTGGATTGTTCATTGGGTTGTAGCTTCTGGGTGGCTATTTCAATATCTGCTACATAGTCTTAGATTTTTACAGCGAAATCTACGCAAACTTTAATCCTTTGTTACGCAAGTTTTCTTCGTCAGTAAAAGTTTGGTTTGAAAGATTAACCATGTTGGCTTCTTTGATTACTGGAATAGTTTGAACAAGGGGTTTATGTTTTATTTTTCTAGTTTTAGGTTCTAGCTTCTTTTTCAGCCTGCTGGTTTTGGTGCACATCCTGTCACTCAAAACTGTGAGGCAACAGTGCAAAAAATGTATATCTATTGATTTTGCAAGTGATAAATGTAGAGAGTTGGTTTGAAGTTCCCCTGTCAAAGATAAAATTCCACAAGAACAAAAATCTGGCATCTACCTAATAAACTGTGAAAATTGTGACTTGGTGTATGTTGGTAAAACAAAAAGAAGTATTGAAACCAGAAGGAAAGAATGCTTCAGAAGTATATCCAACAAACAGATGGACAAATCTGCCACAGCAAACCATTTTTGGACCACAAACTACGACATCAACCCCAATGTCAGACTCCTGAAATGCACCACCAATCCAACAGAACTTAAAGTTTGGGAAAACATACACATAATCAAACGCATGAAAACGGTTATGAACTTTGAAATCCTGCCACTCAACAATCTAAGCAGCTTCATCATGGCACACCAGATGGCACCACCTCCATGCCACCTACATCTATGGACCCAAATTCTCATTATGCTCAGTCGAAAAAAAGCTGAAGATGAAAACAAGTAGTGCTTTCGAAACATGTTCCATTAATTTAAAGTAAGTGAAGTTTAGTGTATCCACCGACTCAAGATTCAATTAAATCAACAACTAGTATGTTGAACATCAGATGAAATTACTATATGTAGGTATATAATACACCACTTGTCCTAAAGCAAAAATATACTTACTTCCAGTAAAACATGATGAGCTTTTCTTAACAGGTCATTATCATTTTCATAGTCATCAGTTAGCTTTTCTGGTAAATCATCAGCATAACCAATCTAGAAAGAAAATTAAATATATAAAAAATATATAAGATGTGGTTAGTAAAGTACATAAAAATTACTATGTTTACATAGTAAAATAAAACGGTTTGAGTTCTTTTTTCAATAGCGAGTATGGCCAGTGTTTACAACAGGTAAAATTTTATACAACCTGAAATTGATTTGGATTTGACTCTTGTTTCACCAGTTTCATCTTGCAAGTCAGCTACCAATTAAATTAGCAACACATAGTGAGAATTTGAAAAACTACTCCAAACACAGAAATAACTTGCATTCATTTATTAATGATTATGCAGTTTCAATACGATTTGAGTAATGCAATCTGCATTAAATGCCAATATTTAATATAGAACTTGATCCAATTATTTTTCTTCTCTAGCAGATTTGGAATTCAGTTTTCAAACTCAATCCTCATTTATGTACTGCATCGAGCATGAAAAGTGGAATTAGATTGATTTCAATATCTCACGTAAATGTAGTACAGCCTAAACTTAGTGTGAAAAATTTTAAAGAAGCTTTCCCATACTAGTTCTACGTTAATATTTAAATACACAATGTATATCCTCAAAATTGTACTTAATGTAAGCTATAATTAATACTAAATCAGTAAAACTGAAAACATACCTAAATCAATGTTCCCTTTTTATGCACATTATTTAAAGTTTTAGAAATGTAATGGCCTTTTGGTGATAACAATTAGTCTTTATAAACTAATAAACTTTCAAATGCATCTCCATTTAGTTTTAAAGCTTAATTGTACACTTACACTCTCAGCTGCTTTATACAACACGTCCCAATCCAGCTTTGGAATTAATCTCTGAATGAATTCCAAGTTAAATTCTGATTCATGTACCTTTATATCTCGGGCCTGTAAAACAAACACATCAGGAACAATAAGGTTCTTGCAGAATGGTGATAAACATTCTAATTCACAACTTCTAATTCACACATTAAGCACATTTTGCCTAATATTTAGATTGGTTACTGTTGTGATGTTTTACATCAGTTTATGTGCTAATTTTGCTAATTATTTTTTTACTGTCATGAGACATCTGTTTTAAATACGTCACAATATAAGTTCTTAAACTGGATAATAAACTAAATACAATTACAAAATACACGAACAAGCTGCTCAAATACGTGATTAGGAGATTACAATTTGAAGTAAGCCAAATGGGTTACCAGAATTTATTTTTGACGTTGTGAATACATAACTTAATGGAGTGTGTTCGAGTGTGGTCATTTAGTCAAAAAGTTTTGTTTGTTTGCTTTATCATTCGCTGAATTACTACTTACCCAAATAGTTCAGTAAATAACACAGTAATTATTATTAACTGTGATTATTAGCTTATTAACGTGCTGGTAATAAAGTGAATAAACCGGAAAACCAAAACATAACCTATGAAAATAAAACTCATAGACTTACCACGATCCCGAGGGGATACCCGACTGAAACGCCCTTCATACATTTTGAGGTTAACATGTTATGTGTTAAAAGTTTCATGTTTCTCACTATATTGCTAAAATATGGAAATTTACGACCTTCACAATTTACTACTCTCTTTAAAACGCAGCTTCCCAACATTCGCAACAGCTTGCAAATCAAAGCGATTATCACGAGGCATTTGTTTTTCAGTAGTAATAGTGACCAAATTTCTCATAATTTTTAATTTTCTTTTAAAAATGAAAACTTGTATGTTTTCCCTTTTACAACGCACATTTTTTCCTAGATACAGAGAATGGAAAAAGGGTTTCTAAATTATTCTTTCTCTAATAAATGTAAATTATTCTTTCTCTAATATGCGCAAGTTTCACATTTGAAAAGGGGACAATCTGTCACTATTCGTTGCAGATGTTGGTAACATAGTCAATATTGTGAGGTTCAGAACTTCGCGTAGTTCGCGTTTAGAATCTAGGAGAATTGGGACGATGAAATTGTAGCTGCAAATGTGATAATTTTGCTATGTTCTTTCATAATGGATGATCATTAGCACATGCATTTATTCCTGATTAATTCGCATGCTAGAGAGGTAATCAAGAATTCAAATTGTCAGGTCCCTTAGAGGCCTGTTTCAAACCGCCTGGATGAAATGGCACAAGGCACTTCCAGTGGGACATCTTCGCGTAGGCATGGAAGAAGTGAACATGACACTTCTTCTATTTCTTCCAGTAGATATGCAGATGCTGAATGGGAAGCAAAAGAAGTAAGTTGTAAATTAAGAAATAGGTATAAATCAGAGGACATTCAAATATTTCGCATGGGACAAGTATATTTTATAATAAACGTTTTGGAACCAGCTGTGTTAAAAAAATTTCACCATTTGAAGCTGCTGAGTTGATCCACTTTCAAAAAAGAACCACAGAACACGTGGAAAAACTTTCCCTGTGTCATATTTTGAAGGAATCATTTTTATTAGTAGTGGAGACCGAAGGGGTTAGCAGGAATAGTGACACATTTCGGTAGCTTTTTTACTTCTTATGCTAGAGTTGATGCATACACTCTTCCAAAACAGTGCTATAAAGAACAGTGATGAAAGAATGACAGCTGTGGTAAAGTTTAACATGAACTGAAAATTTGTAATTGTTATTATTTGGTATGCATAGCATAACACATTTTCCTCTCACATATAACGTTGTAGGAAGTTAGAATACGAGAGTTCTCCTCTTTATCTGTTTAATTCAGGTTCCCTCCACTTAAGCAGCATATCAAACCAGACAGTCACATACCAAGTTAAGTGCATGCACAATCCACATGTAAGTGCATAGAAGCTTTAACATTACTTTTACTTAGGAATACTATTTTTTACAAAGTGCTTACTGTCTTGGATATAGTGAAATTGTCAGGACCCTGCGCTTAACCTCCATATCCAGCTATTTTCTGATTATCTACTGAAAAAGATGCCCCGACTGTTTTGTCTTCTACCATGTGACTGTACCCATACCTATGTGACCACGTGATTACCACTACCGCTGTTTAATTTTTCCACTTCTGCGTTTGAAAACTTACATTCTGGGATATTTTGTAACAGCGAATTGAACCACTTTCAGGTGATCAACCAATTTGCAACCACTGAAGATGAAATGGAATTTCTTCGGGCCAAAAGAATATTGGCGAGCGATCCACCACACTGTACTGTAATTGGCTGCGGAAGAGACATGATTGAGGTTCGTCGCCCGGACACTCAGGACGGTGTGATGTGGCAGTGTAATAAACTGTATTCCTTCCACGTGCAAACTATCCTTCCCTTGCCCCATTGCTCTAAATAAATTACAATGTATTCCTTTCACAAGCAAACTTTCATTCCTTGACCCTTTCCTTTAAAACAATGTATTGTTTAACAAAAGGGAAGTGTCATACATTGTGAACAATGATAAATCCATTATATTGTTGCAAATTTAGATTCCAACTTTTTCTCCCTCCACTGGCTATGGCTCACTCCCCCAGCATCTCTGACCATGTGAACTACCCCACCCATGTCCACCACCTCTGATCACATGGACCACACCACCCCAGGCCACATACTTCAGTGGTGGGGGGATCATCTTGTACAGAGGGGAATTGGAAAATGCTGAATATGGCACGTAATCACAGGGTCCTGACAATTTCACTGTTACCGCTATCTTTCTTTAAAATAATTATTGATGTAAGCACAAAATATGAAGCATAAGTTTTAATGCATCTGTGTATTAACAAATTCTTAATTAGATTATGTATGCATATCAATTAGTTTTCTGTAAATTGTGATCATATTTCTATCTCGGGAAAACACACTATGTAGTTTCTTAGTTGGAACTTGATGTGCTTCTATGCTGTACACTTATTTTGTTGCTGCACAGATTGGACATTCCTTTTCAACTATGGTGAATACACTTGTCATGTTTTATGACATTTAACCCAGTTTTCTGGTGTCTGTAAAAGGAAGGTTGGCCCATTAAAGTTCTATTGTCAGGAGTGCTATGTATATAAGTACCTATGCTTTGATGCACTTCATGGCATAGCTCACAGAACAGAATCATGGCCATGCTTAGGATTAGGTAACACTGTGAGAAGAAAGAATAACAGGTGTTGATGGAGTGCAGTGCCAGCCACCATCATAATAAGCAGTGCTGAAAATAGAGGTATTAGTACTGTAGTGTTTAGATGCATCAGTAACATCCAGATATGCTTACTTAAAGTTTCTCTAGTGTTGTGTGATGATCACAGCTCAAGGTTCCTTGTGGGCCAATTCCAACAAACTGTGATTTTAAAAAGTACCACAGCCAATTTGATTACAGCAGTACT
Organism: Deroplatys truncata; assembly: GCA_030765065.1. Taxonomy (NCBI): domain Eukaryota; kingdom Metazoa; phylum Arthropoda; class Insecta; order Mantodea; family Mantidae; genus Deroplatys; species Deroplatys truncata. The sequence goes on along the minus strand of CM060976.1, from coordinate 163,832,355 downwards.
ACAGCATTAAGAACGTGTTGGGTGGGCAGCAATGCTTCTGGCATAATAATCAGTGAATATGCATGCTGTTCAAGAGGTCCAGTTCTTTAATCTCTGAAAATTTTATTTTCTGCCTTTTTCCTCTTTAGAGTTGTATATTGTTATGGAAACAAAAGATTTCTAAGATGGCCAATTTTTTTTTTGAGTCAATAGTTGAAGCTGTGCATACGTGAATACAATTTTGCCCCCTGTTTTTAGAGAGTGTGATTTTGCCTTTTTTCAACAAGAGTCTACATCAGCTCATACAGCCAATATTTCGATGAGAAGAATTGAAAGTGTGTTTGAGGACAGAATTATTAGTAGAGATTTGTGGCCCCCTCGGTCTCCCGACCTAACCCCCTGCAATTTCTATCTCTGGAGTAACTTAAAACATAAAGTGTACAAGATAAACCCACACACCCTGGAAGAATTAAAACAAAATATCTGCCAGGAAATTGCCAGCATTTCTCAGCATGAACTATGGCGAGTGATGGATAGTTTCCTAAAGAGGTACCAAAAATGTATGGACAAGAACAGTGGCCAGTTTCAGCATCTCCTTTCATAAAGTTGGTAAGTAAAGCCTTTAAAAGTAGTTTTAAAAATGTTGTATGGTTTCATCCGTGCCTTTCTATGATAACGGCAGACGACGAGCGCCAAGGATGCAGACAGGAAAAACGCTGCGCAGCCAGTTCGTAGTGTTTTGGCTCTCCCTGTATATGAAGACTACCATTTTTGTACAGTACAATGAGCAGATATAAATTCATTGAAATTTTGTGATTTGTATGATTCAATGAAAAGGACACATGTTCTCAGATCGCTTTGCACTTGCTACCCCTGTGTGGAATCCTTTCATTGCCAATTCATGCACTGTTACATTCCAAGTGAAAATATCACTGTGGATGATTAAATGTTTCCATTCAAGGCTAGATGCCCTTTCATTCTACTGAATGAAATTCGGTAAATATGGCCATAAACCAGACAAAATCTGGAATCAAATTTTGGCTTGCAGTTGATACAAATTCTAGATATCTGGTGAATGGATTTCCTTACCTTGGCAAAGATGAGCAGCATTCCACAGATATACCCCTTGCAGAGCATGATGTAATGCATCTGATACAACCTTACATTTTTGCAGGAAGAAATATTACATGTGATAATTTTTTCATATGTAAATACTGTGCAAAAGATTTGAAATGTAAAAGAACAAGCATCATAGGCACAGTGAAGAAATCTAAAAGGGAAATCCCTAATTCAGCAAAATCTGCTGTAACACCCTTGTACATTACTATATTATATAAGTCAGGTGAACTGACCCTAGTATGCTATCAAGGAAAAAAGAATAAAAATGTGCTTCTTTTGCGTTCACTGCATGACATAGTTACCATCAATGAACAGCATTCTAAAAAGCTACCAGAATCAGTGGCGTATTACAATAACACCAAGTACGGCATTGACATCATTAACCAAGTGGCTTGACTTTATGCTGTGAAGTGTGAATATCATACATGGCCCAGGCATGTTTATTTCAATATATATATATATATATGACTTGGCAGCTATTAATGCATGGGTGCTCTATAAGAAAATAATGGCTGAAAAAACTAAACAGACATCAATTCATATGCAAGTTGGCAGAAGAATTAGCTACAGCATATAAGGTCATAAGGATAATAGCTACACCTAATACAGTACTGCAAGGTAGCAAGATTTGCCATATTGGAGGATGCATATGGAAGAACATTTATGTGCAAAATGCACTAAGTAGGTATGTTTGTGGACCTTGTTTGATGATAACTGAGTGGCTTCTTAAAGAGGCAATGCATGCAGGCTCAAGAGCTCATTATGCTTCATTTTTTGACATCATCCTTGATATCCACTCTTCTTATCCCCAGGTTCCAAGTAAAAGGACCCTAAGGATACATAACTGTGCACAGTGAATCCTTTGCATTCACATAGTTTATGCTGTGAAGTCTCTAAGTCCCCAGCACATTTCCTACATAAAGGGTCTTGTATAAGAACTCGTCATGCATGTGAGGAAGCCCACAGCCCCTCTGAGCTTAACTCTGTTCAAATTCAGGAGAAACTCACTCTATTTCCGGTCAAGCTCCGATATCAAATCATGGGCCTGTGTGGCAGTGGTTTGCTTACTCCAGACCTCAAGATGGGCTCTCAGCTGGGTTATTCATACTTGATGTTACTAGCAGATATTCTACAAAAGGGCTCAGGTCCAATAAAATCAAGCCCCGATATCCTCCTCACAAGAGTGTCTGCTATCTCATTTCCTCTAGTACCAGCATGCCCTGGGACCCAAAAGAAGTGTAACCAGGCAACTGGACATAGTCTATCCAACATCTGGCATTGCCACACCAGTCTGGATGTGATTTTAACTGCCCTAAGGGTTTTCGAAGCTTCATACTGTCTGAACAGATGTACACATGTGCTCGTCCACATGGCATATTGAAAATATGCATAACACAGGCTAAGATCGTGTAGACCTCAGCCCGGAAAACCTTGGCATATCACCCAAGGGGAATGACAAGCCTAATTATAGGGCTATAGGCCCCAGCTTCCATCCTGCCCCCATGTTGGGAACCATCCATGAACCGTGTCCTGCCCCCTTTCTGGGAGAGACCCGGTCTCTGGGTCCCACTCCTTCCTGGAAGGTATTACCACAGTATAGGATGGACTTAGGTTATACCTAGTCCCTATCAAATCCCTGATCAACTGGGTTATAGGATACTTCTCCTGTAATCCAAAAAGAATCAGTGAGTGCCCTTTATGGAACTTAAAACACCACCTCCCTACAGTCCAGAGGCGATGCGCACTCATACTGGCTACCTCCTCCTCAAACAGGTGCAAAGGAGGAATGTCCACCAAAATCTCTAAAGCATACTGAGGAGTCGTCTGCACCACTTCTGTAATCATCAAACATGCCAAACTTTGCAGTAAATCTAACTGGCAGCCTCCACCTTCTTATGAGTGGCAGGCCACCAAACCAGCACCATATAAGTTATTGACAGTTTTATAACTGAGGTGTGTAGCCATTTGACCACCTTGGGTCTCAGGTCCCACCTCAGTGCTATGGATCTTCGACAGACCCACAAAACATTGTAGGCCTTCTTAACTTTGTAGTCAGCATGCTTTTTCCAGCTCAGCCCAGCATTCAGAATAACACCTAGATGCTTGGCAGCTCCTGAAAGCTTCAACTTCTTCCAAACAGGGGCGGGGGGGGCCTCTACCAAACCTGGCAGCCTCCTCATCCATGTGAAGATCATTATTTCAGTAGGTATGTATGTCCAGGTTAACAGACAAGTCCCTTTCTCTACACCATTCCTCTAGAGCCTGTAGGGAACCCTGTATGAGCTCTGAAACATACTTGGGAATTTTTCACTTGCTACAAGGCAAATGCCATTGGCATAGTCTTGAGCATGAATTCCTCCCCTGTTAAGTCTGTTCAGCAGTACACCCACCACCAGACACCAGGTGATGAAACTACCCCTAGTGGACAGCCTCGGGGCACTATTGCTTTTATGGACTCACTCTCCAAGGTCGCCACGGCCTGTCGGCCTTCCAAGGAGGTCATGATCCAGTTTGTTACAACCAAACTGACTCCCCTGCTCGCCAGACATTTCCAACTGGTGCCTAAAGTCAAACTATTCAAGGCACCTTCAATGTCCAGGAAACTGCCATGGCGAGTTCTCCACAATCCAGCGCCCTCTCCAGCCTCACCACAAGCTGATGGAGCTCCATATCTGTGGATTTACCTGACCAATACACATACTGATGGAGGGTGTATGGGTCTGTCCACTAGTAACCCATCCTTCAGAAATCTATTTACCACCTTTCCAGAGCCTTTAACAGGAAGGATGTTAGACTGATTGGACAAAAATCCCTAGGCCTGCATACGATTGCCTACCCAGCTTAGGTATAAACACCACTTTGGCCTATCTCCACAGACAAAAAGCATGCCACATAGCCAGAGCAGGCCCTGAATATTCTCACTAAGTGGGATGAAACAATCTCCCAACCTTCCTGAAGGAGAGCTGGGAAGACCCCATCCACACTTGTGCTTTTATAGGGCTCGAAAATGTAAATGGCCCGTTTAAGTAACAATCTCGCTGGCCACTGCCCAGCCTTCCCGCGAAGGTCAGCATGCCCTACCTGAGTTTGGTTCTTGATTTGTAATGCAAGTCTTGGGGAAGTGAGTCTCAAGCAACAGCCTCAAAGTCCCCTCCCCCTCTGATGGTGTAGTAGCACTGGAGGGATTCTCTATTGAGACCAGCAGTTTCTGCAGGTGAGTGGCGCTTGGCTGCTTCTGCACATTATCACAGAAAAACCTCCAAGATTCCTCTGAGGACTTCCTGATTTCTTTTTTATAAATTCTTTGGGACTCCTTGTAGGGGTTTCAAGTTGCCTGACACTTGTTGGGCCTATATGCATTGTATAGCCTTTGTCCATACCTTGCTAATGAGGGCACAGTTTTGTTCATAGAAAGACACCAGTGTGTTAGTGAAAAACACCACATGCGCTTCCAGGTCCTCATTTCTTAATTGATCTACCATCCATTCCTCGGCCTGTTTTCAGGTCCCTTCTAAAGGATTCCCAGTTGGTTCTCCTAGGGTTCCTGTACAGAAGGTCCGTTTGTTTTCCCTCCAGACCAAAGCATGTGTGTCTGTGGTTGGATTAGGAAGGTTCCAGACAAACCCTCCAGTCATTAATCTCTTCTAGTATCCCAAAGGGGGCGGCGCCGTGGCCGAGTGGTTAGACCGCTCGCCTCCCATCTAGGCGGCCCGGGTTCAATCCCAGAGACCTGCATGTGGGATTTGTGGTGGACGAAGCGGCGTCTGGGCGGGTTTTCTCCGGGTTCTCCGGTTTCCCCCGCCATTCATTCCACCAACTGCTCCATCATCACCTTTCCTTTCATCCATTTCACCAACATTTCGTTTCATCTACTTCCTTCATCCCATACCAGGCATCGGGCTGATCACCCATCCTGGATGCTCTGTCCGATCCATGAGTGTCTGCTCCTCGACGGGCCTCTGACCCCAGGCACCCGCTTGTAAGTCCTGGGGGGTGTAAGTCCTACATAAGAGGAGGGTAAACAGATAATGAATGAATGAATGAATAGTATCCCAAAGGACACTAGTGTCAAGCCTTGAGGACCTCCTGCCTTTGAGGACCTTGTTTAGGTTATGCTGAATACACATGTGTGAAGTGTTGTGATGCTTGAAAGGAATCTTGCTACATAATGGAAACAAATTCCCATCCATTCCTATAGCCTATGTAGTTGTTATGAAGGAGAGTTACGTGAATATGCATCTCTTGCTATCCAGTATCCATTAGCTATTCGTGGCAAATATGTGCAGATTTTAAAGTGGTAGCTATCTTAGCTGGTAGCTAATGTGGTAGTAATCTATCTTGGATTACAACTTGGCTATACAAAATTTTGCTGTTTCTTGTGTATGTGGGTTAGTAGAGATAAAAGCAATCATTATGTTAAAAAAAGCTGTCCATTCAATCCAGCACAGGCAAATGTTAATCAGCCATTTGTAAGTGCTGACGAAATCTTATTGCTTCCATTACACATCAAACTAGGTTTGATTAAGAACTTTGTGAAAGCAATGAATTGTGACGGGAGTGCATTTCTGTTCCTGAAAACTAAGTCTCAAAAGATCATTGAAGCGAAATAAAAGAGGGAATATTTGTTGGCCCTCAAATTAGAGAACTTATGAAAGATTCACAGTTTGAAAGCCTGTTACATATGCAAGAATGAGCTGCATGATTCTCTTTCAAAAACATTGTCATAAACTTTCTAGGAAACTAAACATTACAGAGAACTTGTCAGTGAGCTGATTGAGAACTACAAGGTCATGGGATGTAATATGTCTTCGAAAATACACATGTTAGACTCCCATCTTGACTTGTTACCTCAGCACTGTCAGCGACAAACATGGCAAGCATTTCCATCAGAACATCGCTGAAATGGAAAGCCGCTGCCAGGGAAAATGAACTTCAGATATGTTGGCAGACTACTGTTGGACACTTAAGAGATGTTCTCAAGCAAATTACAGTTGATAATCTACTTTACATTATTTTAGGTACATAAAAGGTATTCTAGCTAAGGTGTTACACGTATTAAAATATATAATTACCAGAAATGTTATTCATTCAATTACTCAAAAACTAGGGGTGATGGAAAACATTCGAAATCAGTACAAAAAAGGTCTGTAAGAATCACCATTTAACAGTAAAAATATTTTGTTGACCTGTCATTTTTCCTTTGGAACTGATTAATTTGCCCTTCAAGTCTGTGTTAATATTACCTCACTTTAATAGCCAACTCACACCATGGCTAGCAGCCACACAAATTTCATAAAATGACTTGAATTATAGGGCCATCCGGTCATACTCACAACCACTACGGATACAGTACTTTGTTCACCCCAGAGACTGTCACACAGTAGGACTGTTGGGTGGTTTGAGATAAAGCGCTGTTACTATAACAGATTCTGCAAACATGCTAGCACTGGACAGAAGTGTGGGGACACATTAGGTCAGCTTTCATTATAGCATCAAACAACAAACATGCCAACACTTATGTTTTTGTGGATTGTTACTATGTATACTGTTAAACTTCTTGACAGATTGAGTTTAGTTGTATTCACTCAGTGAATGTGTTTAGGATTTTTTTTTTGTGTTATTCTGTATATTGTGCTTGTTTTATTATTCTTTGTCGCAAGACAACTTTTAATATTAGAAGAAAATAAATAAAAAAGTGGCCTCTGCTTATGTCTGTGCCTATGTTTGTATGCATTACTACGTAAAGGGTTTACAGTAATTTAGAGTATTGTATATCAGTTAAATAAGGACTAATTACTCGGTGAACATGTTTGTCTCTTTTAATAGTATCTGCTAGGTCCTGCTGTACTTAATCGTGCAATGAACCAGACCTCTTCCCCAATTTCAAATATTTTATAACCTCAAATAAGCGGTCACCTGTCTAACAGCCATTTTTTGTAAGGATGGCTGGTGACTGTAGACAGGTTTCATTGTATGGTAGGCCATTACACCGTGCCACTCCTAGTGTTAGGAATTTAGCAGAAATAGTTTATATAAACCTTTTGGTAGCACAAAATTATGCACATTACTGAGCTTATTTGTGGTCATAATGCCAAAAGGTAATGTTCTTTTCACTTTGCTTAGCCAGATAATAACTTAGTAGTGTACTCATATATTTTGAGAAAAAACATGTTTTCATGAAAAATTGAGATAAACAAATTCTTAGCTGTTTTTCTTCTCTGTTTTAACTAATATCTTTATTCATAGCACTGAATACTTTGCATCTAATATCAATTATTTTAGTTTTTGAAATAGCACATCCAACTCAATCTGAATCACAGCAAATAAAACTGCAAACTCAAAGTGTGTCTAAAAAATAAATGCAATACATTTACCAATTCTATTGTAGGCATTGCGACAGAGAGAACTGGAAGAAGCAAGGGCTCGAGCTACACAGATGGAAAAGACTATGCGTTGGTGGTCTGACTGTACTGCAAACTGGAGGGAAAAGTGGAGCAAGGTATGCATTCAGCTTAGACTGGCCAACGTTATTATAATTAGGAGGAAGTATGTACCAAAATAAGCTTTTGTATGAATAATTTGTGGAAAATAATGTTGCAGTATTGAGAAAGTCTTGCAAATATTAAATATTTATATATATATATATTTGAATGTATTTATTTATACTTTAATACAATTTCATAAATATGCAAACAGAACAACAAAAACATTTTTTTACAACTAAAGTGCTTAACCTAAATTTGCAATCAAGTAAGTCTAATATCCATCTATATGACGCTTCCGCACACATGACCCCTTACCTTAAATGAAAGTTATCTCTGTAATGAAGCCCCCCATCTGTTTTATTAATTTAATCTCAATTCTCTGATCTTTCTTAACTACTCTAATGCATTTTTCCCTTACTTTTCCCAAATATTCTCCCATCATTATATTCCTGTTTGTTCCCATAATAGAATTTTAAGCACTATAATTTCTTTCTGTAATTTGTCACATTTTATTGCCCATATACCCTACCTTCATCTCTTCACTTCATCACATTCTAATAAGCAATGAAATATTCCTTTGAACTCCTCCACACTTAAGGCACCCTTCCCTATTTTCTTCTCTCAAATCTTTTAAAACATTAAAACAGTGCTCCTGATCACATCCATGCAACTTCTTCCCTTCCAAATTTACATATCACAACAATCCACACATTTCTGCCTCTCCTAATCCTTTTTAACTATTCCATAATATGTGAATGTTAAATATGAGATTTTTTAATAGCAAATACAACTGTACTAAACTGAAATGACTGTTTATCAAAGAGCTTTTGTGTTGTTTTAGGTGCGCAATGAAAGAAACAAAGCAAGGGAGGAATCGAAAATGTTACGAACAAAGTTAGAGGCAGCATTAAAAGAAACTAATTCACTGAGGCGAGAAAAAATGGAAATAGAATCACAAAATGATCAACTAAAGAAAGAAATGGAGAGAATACACCTTTTACTTCTAAAACATGCAGGGCAATGGGATCAGGAATTGCTGGATGCCCTGGAAAATGAAGATCCAGAACGTGATATCTGTTCAAAACCTGTTGATAATGGCAGCGCAAATGCATCATCTTCACCACGAAATTCTTCTAGTTTACCCAACACCACTCGTCTTGCAATTGACTCGGTAAGTGCTGACTTGTATGGTATGAGCGAGTCCCTTCAGTCCAGACCAGAACGGGAATGTGGAGACTCGGCAACGCTAGAAAAGGATTCTTGTATAGAAGAGTACATCCTTCAAGGGGCAGTGCCAAGGCATGCTGTAGAGATGTATGGTACCTCAAAAGAGAATGCAGTAGATAGAGACAGTGATGCTACAGAACATGTGAGTAGAGGTGATTTGGGATTGTCATATGGCGATGCTGCAAATGGCAAATCTGAAGTATCTCATGAATGTCAGTGCAAAGGTGGAGAAGATACACTCAGCAGAAGGCTCTCTCAGCAAGTAGACGATCTTCCCTCACCTGATAAAGAGCAACTTCTGCAGAAGTTGTCCATGGTGCAGCTTAGATTAGATGAAGCTTCAAAAACAGTTCAAGCTGAGCGAGAGTAAGTACTTCATTGTATAAGTAATTAGCAAGAAGTAAAGGTACTTTTAAAAGGTTTTTTTGTTTTGTTTGTTTTTGCTGGTGATTTGCTTTAATAACCAAGAATAGGATGACCATACGAAAACAGGCAAAACGTAGAACATAAAGGAAAGAAAGGCAGAACATTTACAAATTTCTGTTTAATTATTTATTTATTTATTTGAATCCTTTCACAATTTTTAAATTGTATGCTCTAGTTCCTCTAATGGACAAGTTATTCCGTACAGTGCATGAATGTAACAAAATGAGCATGATGCCTATTGAACTTAGTTTCTTGACATATTTATGTAGTCAGGATAGGAGAAACCCTCAGAAAAAAACTATCCAGTTGACTTGCCCCCAAGTGAGGTTCAAACTCAGGGCCCTTGAAATATCAGGCAGACGTGTTACCCCTACACCATGGAAATAGGCTGATTATGTGGTTGGTGATGCAACACAGGCATGTGATGTAACTGTTTCATGGAGTATTAGTAAGGGGTGCTGAGGAAAGGAAGTGTGTCTATGTGTCTTATAACTACAACAAATAATAAATATTGCAAAATAAAATAAATTATTATCTTGACTATGAAGAATTGCTTCTGATAAAATATTCTTGGTTTGTAGCGATGAGATCTCTTCATTCTATCTACAGGGCATAGTATTAGAAGGTATTGAGGGTTGTGTTAATTAACTGCAGATATTTATATAACTATTAATCAAATTTATTTATTATATTCGTTGAAAATCCTTTTCATGACAAAGTTTGTTTGTAATACAGAGCTATTTTGTACTCGATGTAATCTTCCTTTATGTGTTTAACACATCACAAACAATATTTAAACTTATAAAAATCCTTTACTTTTGAAAAGCTGCCTATAATGCTACTGTCTGCTTCTTACAAGGTTAATACACGTAAAAGATACTGAATTAATAAGATGTCTGCTTTGCCAATGCTTTTAACAATGGTTATTTCTTGGACCTCATTCGTATCTAAGGACGATCTTTCATTTTCTCCTTCTATGATGGTCTACACATTGGTCCAGTGTTTTTCTTGAATGTTTTGCCATTCATTTACACAATTTCCAAAGCCTGTTTCATGTTGTGTGCTGTAACTTATGTTGGATACATACACAAAATTATTGCTGCCCTTTGCTTAATTGTTGATAATTTGTGGGACGGGTGAGATTTAATGTTACCATATAAATGAATGTTACATATAATATATAAAAGTTAAACAGAAGTATGCATTAAATTAAATAACAAATAAGGTTTCACAACCATATACCCTTTGCCTCACTAGTCCTTCACTAACAATAATTGGCATTTCCGCTTACCTCACCCGTGCTGTACTTCTCACTGAAAAGGAAACCTCCTAATCTCTGTCATCATAGAGCATTTAGTTGGCTGACTGCTTTAGGCACTGTCCCTCCATTATTCCTGTGTTAGCATTATATGGTATGTGTGAAGAGACAGAAGATTTATGAATTGATACTTCACCTAACACCAGTGTTACTCCATTACCGGCCTACCATGTTGCATAGCTTCACTCAGTTTGTCATTCATACTGTGATTTGCTTTACTTCATTTCTTAGAAAACCAAAGGGTTAGGGAAACAAAATTCTGCTGAATGTACAGGATGCCCAAAATTTTTATAAGCAATACATTCATGAAACATTTTCTGTATAAAGTCATATTTTAGTTTTTTCCTCTATAGGCAGTTCCCATTTAATCCAGCGAATTTAACATATGTTTTTAGCCGTAAAGTCATGAGTCCAGAAAATATTTCTGTTTAAGACAAATTTCCATTTAATAAACAGTCTATTTAAGTCAAGTTTTAATTTGGTAATAATGCTGCATGTATAAATTGCTTAGCGAGAAGAACATCTTGCACCGAACACTGGAGAAACTGCAAGGGGAGCTTCAGGAAGTTCGAGATCGTTGTGAGGACCTACGCACTTCAAAACAAGAGGTGGTTCGAGAGTTGTTACAGCTGCAAGACCAACACCAAGATCAAGTGCGGCTAATCCGATTAGATCTCCAGGATGAAGCCAGTTCTCGAGAGGGCATGGATCGGCGTCTTGCAGACCTGCGCACCGAGGTGGGCACGCTGTGGGTGCGTGCGGTTAGTCCATTTATTGATGGCTCAGCACTGTTTCCCACTAGCAGCACATAGCTTTTTCTATATGTTAAAGCATGCTCTTACTTTATAATATGTTGCCCCTGCGTGTTACCTAGGAAGTATTCCAAAGAAACTGTTCAGATACGAAAATTTGCAGATGTTTGATTTCTATAAATATAATGATAATATATAGTTATAAGTTAACTTCTCCCAGCATATGCTAAATGCACTATCATTTTGTAATACAATACAGGGTAATTCAAAACAGTAATCAAGATTTAAAAAAGTGCAACATGTACAATTCACATAGGAATACAAATCTTTTTATTGTATAGCAGAAGCCTAGAAGGCATTTTACATGCATTATACATGTTGATTACATTGCCCACTATCACTCTATAGACATCTTTATGATAATCTATTCTAAAACTTACCTGGATTATCAGCAGTAATGTTAAAAAAAGCCAGCATTGCTATACCCTTGCATGTGTAGAATAATTTAGAATGAATTTACTCATTGTTTTATTAATAACATTTCCTTCTGAAATACTGCTCAATAGCAGTATGGAAACTTCACAGTTTAGATTTTAAAAGGGTCAAATGATGTTGGAAACATAATGAGAGTGGGCAGAAACAGGGCAAGTAGCAAGACAGGGAAAAAAACTTTTATGTACACTCTACAACTTTTTCTGCACATTACAAACCCACAATTTGCTTTATATGTTGTAACACATAAACAGTATTTTTTTTTTATCCATGTTATATTATTCACTATACATTTTTGCCTAGAAAGATTTTGAGTTAAGTAGCAAAAGCTTAGTTACATACAACATTTTGAAACAGCATTCAAACGCTTATTTTAAAGCTTGTGAAATAAATGCAGAAGTGCAGTAATGAGCTCTTACAAAAGAAAATGAAAATGAAGAATTGCAGAAGTTCCATTAGATGACACACTCACTTGGGAAAATTTAAATTTACAACATGGAATGTTAATGCTACAAAGACAGTTATTTTATGTAAATATTTGATGTAAATTGTATGTTTTAGTGAGATTTACACTTTTCCTGTAATAAGTTTCTCTCTTATTGCTTTTCAGTTATACAAAGTTATAGAAAATTTGATCAGAATTAAGCAGTCTTACAAGCTTTTTGTGTAAAATTTAATTTTGCATGTCAATAACTCAAACGTGTTATATTTTAATCAAAATTGTGAGAGCTGTTCCTCAGTTTGGAATGGGGAGACTTTTGTGAAAATCTTTCCTGAAAGATGCAGGACTTAAATACAAAGTTTGCTATTCATTCAGCTTTATGTTTTTGAGTTATGCTGTTCATGCATGCACATTTTTTTATAAAAATGCTTTTTATTTTCATTCAGGGGACCTCAAAACATATGTTTTCAGTGAAATCTCAATATCAAATTTTTTGGTGGAATACAAAACTTTCTCTAGTTACTATGCTTAGAAGCAGGGTCACTTGTAAGGGGATAAAGAGCCCTGGAGAGGTCTAGGGAATAAAGTAAGAATAGGTTTGTAACTGTATACCTATATGTAGCATTTTATGTTACTATTTTCCCATAGCGTACAAATTATTAATGAGGAGGTGAACAGGGTACTGGGAATTTGTATGGGTAGTCCTGCACAGAGAGGTCTAATTTTATGACTGATGTGTGTATATTTAGTATTGTTTACATAAAACAAGTTTATTCTGTTTCCAAATCCTTAGACCGTATTTTTTCATTTTATTTTTGGAAATAATGCAAAATTTAATGTTTTGTCAAAGCTTATGCTTTTTAAACCTTTGTTGCCAGGTGGCATTAATCTTTATCAGCAACTTTAAAATTGTGAGGTAAAATAAAGGAAGGCTGCTATAAATTTTAACTCGCTTTTCTCTCAGTGCTATTACACATTTTAGTGGTTTGGTTAAATGTACGGATATTAACCAGCTTAAAATAAATTAAGAAAAATAAAAAAGATTTGCCAATACTTTTCTTTACGTATACAGGCTTAACATGTGTTCTACCATGGTGCTACTAGGTCCTGTCAATATTTCTGTGCCCCAGTCACAATTTATTTTACATAGGCCCACACTATGGCTCTCACACAGTTGGTATAACAAGTTTATCTAGTGTGACAGAATTGACTTCCTAGCAGATAATTTTTATTCAGTAATTATTGTGGATTCTAGCATGTGTAACATGTAGCAAAATATTTGGTGGTTTCTTTTTCCGTTAAATTTTAAGATATACTTAAAATTCTACTAGCTGTTAGTCATGGCAATATTGAATCTTTTCTCAAGTTTTTCATGTTAGGAAGGTAAGATATTTATTATATAAATAAATAAATAAATTCAGTAAGTGAACTTTCACTATAACGTGTTTTAATTTTTATTTCCCAATTTGCTTTAATGACGAACAATATATGAGAATTGCATTAAAGGCTTACTCACATATTTGCTTTAATTACTCATAGACTTTCTATATTATAATAATCAATTCTTTAAAATAGATTTGATGAAAGTGTAGTCAACCTAAACATACTTACTAGCTTCACTCACCTATTTATTTTGCGGAACATGTATCATGAGCATGAGCTCACATCAGCTGCGTGTTGACTGTCGGATCAACTCTTGATTTGTATTATTCAAGGCCTGGGTGTCCTCTGGTAGCCTATGAATGAAACTAAAGAGGGTTGCCTGTTTCTTTCAAATCAAAGTTCTTGATGTGATTTTCAAACTTCTATGTAAATCTTCTCCCATATTTCAAGCTCTTTGGGTTTTTGCGCTGGTTTCAGCAACTGGATATTGGTGTTTCATGATTTTGAGTCCAGAAGTGAAAAGCAACTGCTGATTTGTCTGTCTGTTTGGACTTTATACAATGTCGGTGTTCCTTGAAGAGAGTGTCTATGTTCCTTTATGTATTTCCGATGTAAACCTTCTCACAATTTTCATATTGGATTCAGTAGATTCCTGACTTTTTGTCCTGGGGTATGGGATCAGATTTTCTTACACACAGATAATTGCATCAAAGCGCAGTTACAGTGCATTCATCAGCATGATTCATAGATTAATCAACATCCCCCTCAATAGAGCTGAATACTACAAAGAATATCAACACATTGTCAAATCTGCAGTAGAGGACGGATTCAGCGATGAAATGGTAGATAGGAAAATATGCAAATTCAAAAGACAAAAACATATCAATCAGGTCACACACTTTCTAATGCAGCAGAAAAGAACAACTTTAGGTAATTTACATACCACCCAGGTCTCTCTCACATATTTCAGAAAATATTCAAGAATCACATCATCACTCTGGCACCTTACAACAAATTTGACATCAAGAATCTCATTAAAGCAAGAAAATCTGATCCCATACCCCAGGACAAAAAGTTAGGAATCTACCGGATCCAATGTAAAAATTGCAAGAAGGTTTACATCGGAAAAACAAAAAGTAACATAGGCACCCGCTTCATGGAACACCGGCATTGCATAAAGTTCAAACAGACCAACAAATCAGCAGTTGCTATTCATTTCTGGACTGAAAACCATGAAATAGACACCATATCCAATTACTGAAACCAGCCCATAAACCAAGAGCTTGAAATTGGGAGAAGATTTACATAAAGAAGTTTGAAAATTGCAGCATGAACTTTGATTTGCCAGAAGCAGACAACCCTCTATTTAGTTTCATCCATAGGCCACCAGAGGACACCCCAGGCTTTCAACAATACGACTCAAGAGTTGATCTGACAGTCAACAGGCGGCTGATGATGTGAGCTCATGCTCACGGTACATGTTCTGCAAAATAAATAGGTGAGTGAAGCGTGTGTAGATGGACTCCACTTTCATCAAATATATTTTATTAATTGCTTCACTGTGTGCGATTCCACTACTTTTTGGAAATCAATTCTTTGTTACTTCTCGTCGAGAATATTTGATAATTCGCATAGCATATAAATACCTTATTCTCTTTCCCTGTAAGTATCTCCTATCTCAGTGAAAATTTTCGTAACAATCACAATACTTGAATCTTGTTTATTTAAGCTATTGTCTGGTTATCAATCATAATACAAATTCACATAGTTTAAAAATTCTTTCATGGAATAAATAATATATTCATAAGAATAGCTTATTTACAATCATTAATATATGTGTGAAAAATATTGCTTGAATTCTCACTTTTTGTTACATATTTTGTATTATCACAATATTTTTTTATTGTAAAGTCAATCTTTTTCAATCACTATTTAACATATTTTCAACATTATTCAATTTTTTTATTCCTCATTATAGCAATAAATACAGTTCTAATTAACGGGACTGGGCAGTGATTAGGGCTCAAAAAATTCATTTTTTGTTTTGCATCTTTAAAAAAGTAGGGATCTTCCTCTTTAAAATTATATAAATATTGTTAGGGTATCTGCACATTTAAGACTTTCAATGGTCCATTTAAATATGGCGGTGCGCTGGGTCATGCCCACTTAGCTGGTAGAAGCAACACATGAAACACTTTTCTTAAAATGCAGTACCATCCTCCGTGGATTAGTGGTACCGTGCTAGCCTCTAGTTCCCAAGGTCATGGGTTCAAACCTGGTGGAGGGTGATGGAATTTTTTGGGCGTAAAAATCCTTGGAATGGCTTCCTTCGGAAGGGAAGTAAAGCCGGTGGTCCCGTGTTGTAGATTTACCTTAGAACCTCAAGTCTGATAAAGAGGCCTCTGAGCAAAATCCCCTGTCTTCCACACCCAATATAGAATGGAACGCTAAGGACCACAGTAGTTAAAGAGCGTCCATAAATAAAAAAACTTAAAATGCAGCTCTCTGTAACTTGAAATTTTTCAAACTTGGGTGCATGTTTCTTCAAAACTACTAAACCTATTTCAATGAAACTTTTACTATAGTTGCTGAATCATGTATTCTACAAACTTAACCTATTAATAAAATTAAAAAAAAATGTGTGTGTGTGTGTGTCTGTGTCTGTGTGTGTGTCTCTCTCTCTCTCTCTCTCTCTCTCTCTCTCTCTCTCTCTCCCTCCCCCCCTCCCCTTGAATATTATTGAAGTAAAGTGCACTGCAAGTATTAGATAGCTATATTTTTTTCAACATTAGTTATGACCTTTCTTGTGGGCATTTTAAATAATTATGTAGTAGTTGTTTATAGCATGGAATTACAGAGAATCAATGTACATTCATACCAAATTTCACTTTAATCTGAGTAGTAAAAGTCTAGAAATGTTCAATTAAAGTTATACATTGAAATACTGAATTCATATAAGAACCAGTATCCAGTCCCCTTAATAATTTAAAAAGTATATATAAATGCTCAAGGCAAAGTTGATGACACAAATGGTGTTTTATTAAAATAATACATTAATAATTGTGATACGCAATGCATATATAAACATTGTGTCAAATTCCCCCATCCATTCCATTGGATTTCCGTTTTACCATTCCTTAGCAAGTTTTACAAATTATTTTTCATCCTTTTACTAATTTCTGCTTCACACTCAGGGTCTATTATTATCTGTATTTGACTTTCTCCTACTCTTGCATATAAGTCCCACATTATAATAAAGCCTTTGTACATGTGACTGTTTGAAAATTCCTTAATATCTTGACTTCTTAAATAAATTTAGATTATAAAATTCCGAGGCACTTGGAGTGTTATACACCACTGCAATACACACACTTTTCCTTTCCCACATTCCAGTTAAAACGTACCACATTACTGAGTTTTCCCCAAAATCTTTTCAGATTTTCACTTTAATTTGCAAATCTTTCCTAACAAATAAACCTAAAACCCCCTGTCAACCTTTGTATTTTCTTTTTATACCACATTTTCCATAGAAATCAAATTCACCCACATCGACCTTAATATCTTTTTCCAACCATGTCTGTACAACCTCTATTACATCTGCTAAGTTTAAGATGTGCATTATTTCCTCATTCTTTATCGTCTCAAACAACCCTTCTATATGTTCCAGGATATAACCCCCCAATACCCTTCCCTAGACTGAACCCGTTCTCTCAAGCCTTAAATTGTAATTTGGCCCTGCTGCTGGTCAGCCTCACTCTATTCAGTGTTTGTCTCTCTCCTTTTGCACCGTCTTCTACTTGCATAATACTGCCTCCAGGTGATGAGATTATGCTGAGTTCTGTATTTCTCCGTACATCAATTCCAGTGTCTGGCAAGGTTATTTTACGTGTCTCTTTAGCCAGCTGTTTCTCTGGTACAATTTGTTTAGAAGGTGATGTATGATGATCACCTCCCCTCCTTTCTCCACCGCTGTTGATCCTTCCTTTTCCTGCTGCTTCTGCTGCGTTATGTATGTTCCCCTCTGTCATGTACCTGTAGTAATTTAGCGGACTAATATCCTCCTTGATGTTGTTGATCCAAAGTTCTAGTCTGCAGATGTAAGCCTTTTCTCCTCTGGCTCTTGCATTTTTCATCTCTCGTAGCACTATGTTCCTCCTTTCTTTTTCTTTCTTCCCATAACCTTGTTCCACAAATATTGTTGTTCCTTTTAGCTATTTGATAGTATTGTCCATTTTATTTTCACCGTAAGCAGTTTAACAACTATCGGTCTTGGTTTCAGACCTTTTCTCCTGACTCAAAAAACATCAGTTATTTTCCATCCTCCAAGCTGAAGCCCTAATTTGTCTTGAAAGTTCTCAGTTCTTTTCCCCAAACTAGATTTTCTCCTGATTCTTCTACTCCAAATATTATCACATTCCTTTTTCTACTCTTTTCTTCCACTTTCTCCAAATATGACACCCTCTGGTTGCATTCTGTTAACTCTTGGTTCACTTCATATTCAAATTTTCTCCATAAAGACTTCATTTTCTCAAAGTTTTTCTTTATTTTTTCGTTGATTCTCCTTTCCAATCCCTTTAAATTCGACAAAGTAATTCGACATTCCCTAATCTGTTTTGATTCTGGGAGAAGGTTCAGCTCTACTGCTCCAATTACTAATAGCACCAGCATACACCATGAGATCAACTGTTCACACAAACTCGCACATCCCGAATTATAACCTGAACCATTAAATAGGTCTATTCTGGCTCTATACACTTCTAGCTGGATTCTTCTGCAGTGGTTACCATGCTTACCTCTAGTTCCCGAGGTTGCGGGTTCAAACCCGGCAGAGGGCGATGGATTTTTCAGGTGTAAAAATCCTTAGCATGACTTCCTTCGGAAGGGAAGCAAAGCTGGTGGTCCTGTGTCGTAGATTTATGGCCCATAAAAGAACCTCAAGCCTGATAAAGAGGCCTCTGAGCAAAATTACTTTCTTTCACGCCCAATACAGATTGGGATTGTAAGGACCACAGCAGTTAAAGAGCATCCATATATAAAACCCAATTTAATTTAGCTGGATTCTCATTCTTAGCTTTACACGAGCATGCACATAAACATGTCTGTCTCCAACTGTCTGCCGTCAGCAACTCAATGCATAGTACAGTAAAATCTCGTTAGTATGTTTTTGCAGGGAGCCAAGGATTTGGATGTCAAACGGATAAACGTGTTAACAAAAATACAAAATCTGCAATTTAAGAAAATACCTATGTAATAAAAGCTAATAATTACATCATTTCCATGGGGAATTGAAATCAATTTTAGTCCAATTCCATACTGAATACAATCCGCATTTCCATGTTAAATTCAATATGTATTCAGATCAATTTGGATACACAATATCTGAGAATAAATAATTCAAGCTTTTATGTTGGTCAACTTGGATTTACGTTCACGAACCTGTTAAACATGTGTTAGTTTTTTTTAATTTTTTATTGTTATATAAATTAATATACTTTTAATAGACCTTAGCCTGATATAGGCAAGGTTTTATTAATGTAGAGCCAACTGAAAAATTCAACGCCACAGCATGGAGAGCAGGAGAACCGTGTTCAAATCCTGACTGTGGCGTTGAATTTTTCAGTTGGCTCTACATTAATAAAAATGTGTTAAGTTTGTTTCTCTATGTAATTTAAGCAGGTTTTGAGGTTAGTGAAGTTTTTGAGAATAAATTGCAAATTGTGGAAGCGATAAAAGTGGCTTTGCTGTGTGTTTTATTACGCATGTGATAATTTCCACTAAAAAGCAAAGTGATGAGCATGCATCATGTTACGAGTAGAGTAGAAGATAGTATCTTTGGCATATTCAATATGATTTAATATAGTAGGTGTTTCCATGCAGCAAATTTTGGTCTGATCCTCTTCCGATCCTACTTTCCTAGAGGAAAGTTTTGTTTTAGCATTTTTCCCTTCAAAAGCAGTTTCAATCAGTTTAATAATTGTGTTTAAGGTTGACAGAGGAATGTTTAACTTCCGTGCTATATCCACACATTTCATATTTGGATTGCAATCTACTTCTTCAAGGATTTTTAGTTTTTCACTGTTAGTTATTTGCTGCACTTTCCTTTTCTCCATTGCAAACAAAAAGTTAAAATAAAATCTAGATATGTTTAGTCAACACTCATCAGTAGAAACTATCGTTGGCATTTACCATGCCAAGCTAAAGCATTCTCTATCCCACCCACAGAAATCACGTCACACAGATATGTACATACATGCATGTCATTGGCTACCGGTCTCCACCCCATGACCAAGGATTGACCAAAGTAGCGAATGAGGACGTCAAACTTTGAACGTATTAAGTGCCTACTCACACTGGACTAACCAAGAATTGGCAAAAAAGAAAATGAGGACATCAAATTTCAAAGGTAGTAAGCAGGACCGAGAAAACATACTAAACAAACTTTATTTATTACATTTGGTGCCGGAACTTTTATAATTCAGTGTAATATATGGGAAAACGTGTTAATGAGGAACGTGCTAACGAGATTCTACAGTATATAACTTATACTTTTCTCATCCTCATCACCATTTTATTCCACCATTTGAGGAGATTGTGTGAAGTGATGTAAACAATTCAAATGGCACCATGCAAAAATAATATGATGAAAATATTTCATGCATCCATCCCATTTGTTTTACTATATGGTAAGGGGTATGTCACGTAACCAAAGACACTTAACAGAAAAGTTATCACATAATTACAAAAAACATTCACTCTTCATCCACGAACTTATATAAGAATAAAATACCTTGTTGCAAAGATATTTTGTAAGAATAGCTTGCATTTTTCTGTAATTCTAGATCATAGTAATTTTAAGCTGTTTGACAATGCACTAAACACTAGCACAAAATAACAAAAATATTCTTAATTTTCAGGGTTTATGCATGAAAGTGAAAGAATATAGCTGCAAAGAAGTGTCAAAATATTCAGCCTTTGAAATGAGGCTTTGCATGACACTTATTAGTGCTGTACATTATTTGATTGGCTTTTTTTTAAAGTATGGTTTTTTTTTTTTTTTAGTTTATACAGAATGGTCCCAGAATGTTATACCATTTAGCTATTGAGTAAAAGTAATGATAGTAAACTATTTTAAACATAGAGTTTTAATAAAAAGAATACAATGCTCTAAGTGCAAATATTGTCAATCTTAGTTTTTTGATAATGTTTGCACTTTTCAGACTTTTCGGTTTAGATGCATATCAACCCTGAGACCTACTATATCTGAGATTTGGTCTAGTAGGGCGTTATTAATGTCAGCATATAACCTAGAGCAATGGTAATTGTTTGGTAAGAATTTTATGCCAGTATTTGGAGATAATTTTCGGCCAAAAACAAATTGTATTTGTCGCAGTATTGTCACAAGTTTTTACTAGATACATATTTCACTGGTATTATTGTGAACAAAACCATGGTTCAGTGTCATTTCCAAGGAGACGACAGTGATGTAAACAAAATATGAAGTAATGGAACAAGAATTTATCCTAGAGTGACTCCATGCTTAATAATTCCCCAATCTGAGTTATAATGTGAAGCACTTATCTTAATCCTATGTTTTGTATTATCAATATGGGATATAAACTTACTAAAATGCTTATCTATAAAATTAGTTTTTCTGCAAATTTTGTAATTAACAAAAGCTTTTGCTAAATCATAAAATATTTCTCTTATATGTACTATAAAACAGCACTGGATGTTTTTAATATATTACACTATAGAATAGTATGAAGCATTTAACATTAATTTTGTTACTTATAATTTGTAGAATGAAGCCTTTCCTATCTTATATGTTTAATGTGGTAGATGGATTGATGTATTTATTATTGTGAACACTGTATAGTGGTTAACCCAGTTTTATCATCCTTTTCAAATTTATTGTAGTTAGTAAGCAGTTCAGTTTGAATTACTGTAGATTTTAACCTCACTGTAGAATATTTTCTGACTCATTAACTGGTGATGGTGTCTTTACTTACCAAAAGAGTAGTTGTGTAAAACTATTGGTTTTATTTTGTAGTGGGAGAAAAGGTGTTATATGTTTGTGAAAGGTTTTTATAATTGAGCAATGAAATCTCCAATATCCTCAGGGCATATAACAAGGAAGACTTCTTTACTTTAATATACTATCAGTATGAAGTATAATTCTACTTTTCACAAATTAAATTCTTTCATTTATTTGTTTTTATTTTCCACTATACATTTTTATTTTTATTTAAATTTAAATGTATTTTTCCATATAATGGTAAGACCTAATTGTAGTACTGATGAGGTACTGCTATACAGTTCGAGTACTGATGAGATACTAAACTTCTAAGGGGAAGAAAATTATTTATAGTTACTTGGCAACATTCACTATTCTATTGCTACTTCACTTTATTGTAGGTTTGTTCCCACACGATTCAGAATCGATTCTGAATTATCTGAGTGTGCGCAGTAGTTAAGTGGCATTCCAACATGACAGAGAATCAGTTCAGAACTAATTCTGAATTTCCAATTTGCTGTTTCAACGTATTTGGGAAATAGTTTGGAACGAGTGAAATCGGTTCTTGATGAAGAGTAGGAACTGAAAATTTCAGACATGTGCAAATTATATGGCATACTCAGTTAACTCAGAATCAATTCTAATCGCTTGTAACAAACCTGCCAGAGTGTATAGAAAAAGCGATGTTCTGTCTGTATTCAGTAGAAAGTCCCTCATTATCAGGAATAAATTTGAATATGTAATTTATTCCTCCATGCGTGTTTATTTCTCAATACGGAATAGCAAAGGTGTTTGGTAAGTAGTTGCTCGCTGTTGAGTAGTTTGGCGACATTGACTTGAGAAGAAGAAAAACAAACGTATTTTTATATAAAGTGCTATGTGTGTGAAATTTATTCGTGTACTAAAGCGAATATTACCAACTTACAAAACAAATCTTAGCAATATGCTTTATTATCAGTTCTAGAAAGTATTCTAAGTTCGTCTTCTGCATACGAAACGTGTATTTGACAGATGGAGACAGATTCTCCATGATGTACTTAGCAAACCTAGGCTGATCTTCTTTCGTATTCTAATTGACCTGTAACAAAGAAGGCCGTGACAGAACGGTTCAAGTAGTGTTCCAACCACACAAAATTCCAAATTAGTTCAGAGAGCATACCGGACTGGCACATGTGCATTAGCATGTGTTGGAATTCGCAATGCGTTCAGAACCGTATGTTGGAACAAACCTAAAATAAACAAATTTGTTTATTCCATGGCCATGTATACTGCCCTTGCTCAGATTTCCTTTCATGTATAAATTTTTACATGTGGCCATGGATGCTATCTAAATAAATAAATTCAATTTCTGAATACAAATATAGGTTAACATAAAACAAATTCACAATTCCATAATAAATACAAAATAATAATCATGATGACATCAAAAATATGCAAATAGCATAATACATACATAAATGTAACATTAAGTCGAAGCAATTCAGTATACTTTGTATTTTTATTTAAATGGGTAAGTCAAATATAATTTGTGTGTAACCTGTATTTAACCTTGCTGCTTCAACTTCCAGCTAAAAGCACCTGAGGGAAATCTAATATAAACCTTGAAAGTACAATAGAAATTCATAATGTTGTGTTGTTGCTTTGCAAGTTGGCAGTATCCTTGCCAATTGTTCAAGGAATGCCCTACAGATGGCAGGAAACACAGCAGACATTACCAGTATAACATGTGACCTGCACCAAAGAACATTCTGCCAGATTTGTTTTGAATAGCCAGATATGCAGATCTCGTTTGCAAATGGAGGTTTATTACGTTGATGCATGTTAGGTTAGATTAGGTAACAGGAGGGGAGGGAGTTGTAAGGAGCTCTGAGTGGTGTCTGCATGCTAGCCTAAAAATCTTATTGTACGATCCCATTGAAAGGAGGATTAACATTGTCCCCCAAAAGTCTGTTCCTAGAGCAAGCCACAGTTATTGACTTCAGTGTCAGTATCTATTCCTAAGGCTTTCCTTGTTATAAAAAGGTTAAGTTTTTGGGAATGAACAGTCAGACAGTGTGCAAGACAGTTTCCTCTTCCTGTTTGTACGTTAAGCAGATCTGTTCATCTTATAGAATCCCACTGTACATGATGTTTCTGAAGTGACCATGTTCAGTAATTAATGCAACTCTCAGCTTATTTCTCTTCTGTCTAATTTAAACACAGATGAGGCAGAGAGTTAGCTCAACTCAAAACCAATTTCCAGGTTAGTCTGGAAAACATATCCAGGATATGTTTGCCATTAAGTTGGTGTCTTTCCCTAATCTGTGTCTTGGCTAAGGCTTTAGGAGTACATGTACCTACTGATTCCAGTCATGAATTTAGGACCAACAAAGGGTATCTCAGTACATATTTTAGTTAACTGATTTGCTTTTTCATTTCCTTGAATACCCCAATGTCCTGGCAACCATCCCAGTTTGAACCTGTTGTGAGAAGTTAACAATCCCATGCTAGCTTCGATTTTACCTTATCTGAGGAGGGTAATTTTAGGGCACTATAACTGTTTGTGAGGATGAGAATCTGTTTACCATGATAACCTTTCGCAGGTAGCAAATATTACACTCTACAATATTTACTAAGCTAACAAACTAATATTTGTCCTTGGGAACATGCCATAGATGCTTGCCCTTAACTGAGCTCCTATTCGGAATCTGTCCATAAACCACATAAGTTGGTCATGTATTATTTTGAGTTCAATTCCTTCATATATTCCTCTCAAAATCTGACAGTTGCCTTAAATGGAAAGGAGAAACAGTATTAGGTGTTCATTAGGTCAGACCTCATACCCAGTATTGGAATATCCAAGAAATTTAGAATGTCGTATGCATTAAGTAGTAGATAATAAGTCTAGCCTTGTAAATATATGTCTATGGATAAGAGATCCAACAAATCTCTAGCATGGTTAGAGTACTCTGGAAGGTTCCCATAATATGTAGACATGCTTGGCAAACTTGCCTTCTACAAAAGGTTTTGCACCACCAAGAGATAGCACTTCAATGCATGTTAATCACAGCAGCAATTGTAAGAAGTTTAGAAACAACGTGACATCTGTTAAAGATGCTCCTTGCCCAGGTCAGATACTTTAGTTGTGCACTCAACTAGGAGACTAGAAAGGCTCACTTCTGTTTCACTTTTGTTCAGTAAATCCTAAAGAAAAATATTTAAGATATTCATTTGACTTATAATTTGAGTGTGTTCTGTAAGTGAACAAGTCACTCTGGATTAATTGTTTAACACTATGGATTCTAAGAGTCTTTTACATCATTGTTTTGCTGAAAAACTGCAATTATCGTTTATTCTACACTACTTAGATTGTGCTGTAAAATTGTTATTGCAGCATAAGTGATATTCCTTTTTATGTTGATTAGCAATAATGCAGAGAGAATGTTAATTTCAGCATATTATCATACACCTGTTACAGCTGGAGCGATTACAAGCAGAAAATGCAGCAGAATGGGGCAAGCGGGAAAGACTGGAAACAGAGAAATTGGCATTGGAACGAGATAACAAGAAGCTTCGTGCAGAAGTGCGAGATCTGCAGGAGAGACTTGAGAAGAAGGGTCGTCCTCTCTCAACATCAGATACTGATGTACGTCAGCTCCAGCAAGAACTTGCAGATAGAAATAAAGTATGTTATATTTCATCACTGTGACACTTCTGTAGCATTTTGTGATGAAAGAAGATGTAGTTAATGATGAATCATTTCACCAAGCTTCTTTAAATGTAGGCATATTTACATTAGACAACATGTCTTAAACTATAAAAGATTGCTTCATCAAATTTGGATACAGAAAAACTTGTACTTCTACTTGAGGTAGAAAACATAAATCTATGCATTCAAAATTCCAAGTTATGGCTTAGAGTTTTTAACTTAAAAACTTATGGGTTTTCTATAATTTCCTGTCATCTTGTTTGGCTTGTATTGCTCAGTAGAGTTCTTGCAGATTCATTAACATCCAGTACGTGTAGAAACCATAGCTTTAGATACAACAGAATCATCCATGTGAAGTTGAAATGAAGTTACTTTTTGACACACATTTGTGTTTACCAACATATACTTGTGCATTCACAATGCAGAATTAAGTGAAATATCAGGGGTGGGAATACTCGCTCACTCACTGGGGGTATTGATTGGGCTACATGCACACATGCCAAGAAATCTTTAAAATGTAACAGAATTTTTGTTTACTAGGGAACAATTCTTATCCACACAGACAAGCATTGTACCAATTATGCCGTGAGATGAAACATTTCCAGAGCTCTAAAAGCACTGTAAATATATTACACCCTTCTATAGAGTATTCTGGTCCCCTCTTGGGTATTTATATTAAATCATTTATATCATTTCAATCTATACCTTGAATGAGGTTTATGGTCATCCAGTTTACAAAATAATTTTGTGATGAAATATAGTTTCATGTTTAGTCAAGATAAAGTGAAGTAGTTAGATGCAATAAAGTGTAATCATTAAATAATATAGTTTCATGATGTTGCTCTTGCACAAACATAGTACAGTAGAATCTTGTTAGTACATTTTTGCGGGGACCCAAGGATTTGGACATCATAGACGCGAAAACGTGTTAACGAAAATACATAATCTGCAACTTAAGAACATATTTATGTAATAAAATCTAATAATACATCTTACCTCAAAAACGGATGTGAAATATATACACTATTTACACTGGTTTGAAATACATATCTATAGTTGATTGCTTTGTTGGTTTTAATGCCAAAATTTTACTATCCATCTTGTTTAGTAAAGTCATTACATCATCAACTTCGAAACTGCACACATATCGCTTCACTATGTCCATTGCCTGCATCGCTTCCAACACTGTAGGTTCTGACTCAGGATCTGGTTCATCATTTTCATCTCCCACTGACGCTTCTTCTTTCACTTGTTCTTTAAGTATTTCATCTATCGTCGCTGTTTCACACATTGGAATTTCATATGTTTTGAAAAATACACCGGCCTCATCTGCTATTTGGCGCCATTCTTCACTCTCGGAAAACTCATCTTCCTGCGTGATTGCATCACCAAAAACCAGCTTTATTAAAACAGTTCCTAATGGTATCTTGCATCACACAATCCCAAGCAGTTCTAACAAAATGCATGGCATCTAAGATGGTGATTTTTCTTGTCGATTTCAGTGCAGCCAACTTTCTCTGTACCAGCCTCTTACGACACGTATGCTTCATGCACCAAATTATGCCTTGTTCTAAAGGTTGTAGCGTACTTGTGCAGTTTGCTGGGAAGAAAATGATCTTTATGTTTCTTAAATTTGAAACAGTCGTTGGATGAGCGGCACACTGATCAATAAAGAGTGCAATTTTCCTGCTTCTTAATGCCCAGTCTTGCATCCCATGCTCGTAAGAAATTTTCAAAGACGGCAGAAGTTATCCAGGCTTTTATGTTGGAAGTGTACTTACATGCAAAAGATCGCACATTCTTAAAGCATCGCGGACTGCATGCTTTTCCAATAACCAGTGGTACCAATTTCTCTGTTCCGCTTTCGTTACACTACAACAAAACTGTAATCCTCTCCTTGTTAAGCTTCCCGCCGTGGCACTTAGTGCTCTTAAAATCCAGGGTTTTGTCTGGCAAAAGATGGAAAAATAGTCCTGTTTCATCTGCATTATAAACATCGTCGGGGCTATAGTCTTTCAAAATTGACTGGAGCGTTGTATTTTTCCACATTTCTATATTTTTACACAGTGTAGCATGATTATCTAGGGCAGCAGCCTCACCTCGCACTTATCTATAGACTAAGCCATGTCGATTCTTGAACCTTTCAATCCAGCCATTGGACACTTCGAAATCATCCAGTCCCATCTTCTGTGCTAAATGTGTTGCCTGAGCTCGAACCACAGTACCATCTATTGGCACATAGACTCTAGCTTGTGTAAACCGCTTTAGCAGAACATCTTCTAATTCTGGAAACTGGCCAGGGCGATTACATTTTCTTTTAGCATTTTTCTCTTCTTCAAAAGCAGTTTCAATTAGTTTATGTTTGCTAACAATTGTGTTTAAGGTTGACGGAGGAATGTTTAACTTCCGCGCTGTATCTACACGTTTCATATTTGGATTGCGATCTACTTCTTCAAGGATTTTTCACTGTTGGTTGTTTGCTGCACTGTCTTTTTCTCCATTGCGAACAAAAAGTTAAAATACTATTACGTTTCTTCAACACTCAACAGCAGAAACTAACCACGCCAAGCCACTGTTAAACTAAAGCATTCTCTATCCTCCCCCCCCACACACACACACACACACACACACACACACACACACACACACACACACACACACACACACACACACACACACACACACACACACACACACACACACACAAATTGCATCACAAAAATATGTGCATGCATGCCATTGGCTGCCGGTTCCACCCCGCCTGGTTTGACCAAAGTAGCAAATGAGAATGTTAAACTTTGAATGTAGTAAATCTACTCCCACTGGACCGACCAAGCATTGGCCAAAATAGCGAATGAGGGCGTCAAACTTTGAATGTAGTAAGCGGAAGCGAGAAAACGTGCTAAACGAATGTTATTTATTGCATTTGGTGCATTTGATGCTGGGACTTTTATAATTCAATGTAATACATGGGAAAACATGTTAATGAGGAACGTGCTAACGAGATTCCACTGTACATACATGCACAGACCTTGCACTGTGTTTTGTAGGTAAGTGCATCATTAACTGGTGTAATGTCATGAAGAGGTGCCTTTAAGCTAATGATTCAATTAGAGAGGTATTAGTCATAATGAATTTTGGTGAAACACAAAGTGTGACTTAATGAATCTTTTCATTTGTTTATGGAGAAATTAGGACAGTAATAAGACTTAGTGAAGCTGGCCATGAAATAGTTTTGTTAAAGATCTCATGTAGGGACACATTAAAACTTTTTTCTAGGAGCTTGCAGATTTAAAGCATTCTCATGGAAAGCTGAAGAAAGTACTGCAGGATAAGTCAACAGAACTTGCCCATGCTGTTCGTCGAGCAGAACAGTATGAGGCAGAAGTAAAGCGCTTACGGGGCAGGGTAGAAGAGCTGAAGAGGGAACTTGCTGTGGCAGAAGATGAAGTGGATAGTGCCTCAAATAACATCAGGTAGATATTCATTTATGTTCATAGGATATATATATATATAAAACAGACTAGAGAGTCAAATTATAAAAATAGGCGCATTAGAACATTATCACAGTACATAATTTGAGATATTATTTCAACAACCACCCTTCTTCAGAAGCAAAGAGAGAAAAGAAAAAGAAGTATATACAAAATTTGGAATACATTCAGACTTTTCAGGAGACATAGTTTAAACATAAATCTGCAGTTTTGAGTTTGTCTTCACTCAAAAATCACAACTAAAACCAGTAATGTTGATAAATCACTCAAGTGATTCATACATGTATCATCTTTTGCTTTGTTTAAAGAACTATGGGGGTAATATGGCTGCATAATATAAAGAAGTTCAAAAGAGCTTAAAATTAGGATAAAAAAATGATAGGCAAAGTACTGTATTTACTCATCTATAGAACTCTTTTTTTTTCTCTCTCTATTTTTACTTTCAAAATGGGGGAGGTTCCTATAAGCGTGAACTTTGTAAAATCAAATGGCTTGGAGAGGCGTAATTTAAAAATCAGCTATTTTATTTTAATGCTATTTATGAAATATTTAATTCAAATAAACAATGTTACATATGCAATCAACAATTCATTGCCCTAATAGGAAAGTTTGTTAACATCTCGTGCAAGGATAACTTCCAAAGATGCATAATGTGGAGGATGGGTATGGTCTGGAGAAACTTGAATAACAATTGGCCATCTATAACATGACTATTCTTGTTTTTAATACTGGTATAGGTAATTGTGTTTATGCTTCACAAAAATATTTAAGCAAGGGAAGAATAGTAACATGGCACCTATTGTTGTGGAATTATGGCCCAGCCTCGGCTCACCTTAAATTCTTAACCTGAGATCCCTTGGGTTTTTGCAATCTCTCAGGCAGCATTTCACGTGTTACAGCGTGACCATTGTTCCGTGTTTCAACAATCCCCACTAACACTTTATCAACTTCGTACTTTTCTTTCCGGATTCCACAAAAAGATTTACGGTCTCTCTTAACTACCATTAGTTGATCCTTTTGATTATGACAATATTGAATCATTTTAGGTAATACATCAAATTCACGAGATGGCTTTCTTATGCCATTTTTATTTGCAAACTCTACAGCATTTAATTTAAAAGACCCTGTGATCCTGGTACTCGTTTTATAAGTTTTTATACTCACAGTACGCATTAAAGATAAAGACTGATGCGTAAATGAAGTGCAAACCAAGTGACTGTGCAAGTGGGTGGGAACCAGGAAGGTGTTGGTTTTACCGTTCCTCATCTGTGATAGGCCGTAGCCTAAAAGACTAATTGTCACTGTGTTTTACCATGCTGTTTGAAAGACTAATAGTCACTGGATTTTACCGTACTATTTGCTTATCACAGAAGTTAATAAAGCAGCATTGTCAGATTTAGATTGACATAAATAAGGAATTCATCAATTTCCTAGAATTTTTAATTTTGCCTCTCAAACATTAAGGGGTGTACTATAGGCGAGTAAATATGGTAATACTATTGATAATGCTCTTAGTTACATTATGAGTCAAATTTTCTCTTAATTGGTTCACTAATCCAATTACTGGTGTAGTCATGTAATCTACAGCCTCTGCAGTTTTCAAGTGGCAAAAAAAAACTCGTAACAACTCTCAATGCTATCACTTACCATGGCAAGCTAACAGAAACTTTAGTACTTTTCCCTTGCCAAAATTTAAAAGTCTCAGCATAAGCAGCTCTATGGGACTGGTATGAAACTTAAGGATCTGGAATCATCACCTAAAGATATTTTGGAGGTATTGAACATGATTACTTTGTTTCCAAACTCCTGCAATATAAAAAATGTAATCCATTGATTTGCAAGTAAATAAGTAGATGTAATAGAAGGACTCCAAACATAATTTTTTTTTATATTCCAAGGGGTGTTTTTTTTACTACAAAGGTTTACAGGTTTAAAAGTTGGAATCCTCTTATAGCCATTTTTAACCAAACATTTCTATGAGCTATTTTGAGACTAAGGTCAGTGCATCCTTCACTCTTATAGAATCCAATGTGATATGTCAAAGCAAATTCAAGATGCTTCAAAACTTCTAAATAAGCAAGTTCGAGAAATAAAATGAGTTTAGAGACAATGAAAGCTTGCCAAATTTACTAGTTCTCATAATTGTAAGAAACAATGGTAAATTGCAAGTTAGAATTTGCAAGGAAAATGCACACAATCACGTCAGTCTGACCAGTGACAAACTTGGAATCATATTGTCAATAACCTAATACACAGATTTAAATAACCGTTGAACAGGATCAAATATGAAAAGGAATTTGCATCAGTAATAAAATCTGCTGAGAATAAGAGTTTCAGCAAGAAACTAGAATGAAATTACAGATAAAAGATAAAAATTAGTCACAACCCTATGGGGAAAAAAGGAAGAAAAAATTAAAAATATCTGCTTACCACCAATGGGTCATATAGACTATCCAAAAACATTTTGGGGAGTACAATGTAGTTTTAAATCTACAGAACAACACACAATAAACACACTCATCAGATCAGCATTCATTGTTATGAGAGCAGTATGCAGATTGGCTTGAGGTTTGGTCATTGTTATCACATTAATAAACTTCTTTAGTAATTGTTTTGCTTCATATAAAATCTTCAGTTAATGATAATAGTGCAAGGATGTTCTAATAGAAATATAAACTTTCACATAATCTCCTTTCTTTTAAATACATTTTTAATATATCATATTAATGTTTGGGGTAATAAACAGACATACCTACAAGTGATTTTACATGCTGAAACCAATAAATGTATTAAAATGAAAGAAATAACATTGATATATACACACACATACACGCACACACATTTCTGATACACTTAAATATGTTTTGGAGCATCCTTGTATATTTATATGATATTCTAGCATGAAAGAAGTGTCTTGCATTGTATCGAAATCGATATTTTATTTCCTATTAGTTGCATACATTAATTTTGGCAGTTTTCATGAGTAGAGGACATTAATGTTTTTTATAAAGATAACCATAACACTATTGCTTGCTTAACTATTGCTTAAACATTATTTCAGTAATCCTCTTCGCTGATTCATAATAGTATTTGCTTAGAAATATTTATAGGTTATGAGACTTGGTTATACCAAGGGTCTATAAATTCTTTAAAATTATTTATTTGTGTAACACTACAGTGCTCTGAAGCCAATTAAGTTCATATTGCTCTGTCTACCCATTACATGATAACAACACAGATTCAGCCCTTTCTTTAAATGAAAACAGACCTTAGTAACAGTAGCTGTGTCCATTTCAAGATTTTATTGCATGCTGTTGTAATACATGTGAGTGTAATCAAAGCACAACACATTCTGCAGGCAGATGTAATGTATAAAGAATGCTTTAAAAAGTCAAAATGATGTATGAAATGGATATTTTAAGGATGGCTGTGGAAAGAATACTTATATTGACAGGTTTTAAGCATGAACAGAACATGCTATCTGTAGCTGAATGGATACCTATATTAGTTTGCATGCACAAGGACAATGGATAGGTAGTTTGAACGCTTTATGCACTCATTTTTACTTTCTCTACTACGTATAGTAAGTAGGAAAACTTTGTATTCCACCCAAAATTTTGATACCAAGAATTCACTGGAAATACATGTTTTGAGGTCCCCTGAATCCAAAAAAGACATTTGTGTGTGTGTGTGTGTGTGCATGTGCGTGAGAGAGAAAACACGCAGCATAGCTCAAAAGTGAAAAGTCGGATATATACCAAACTTGGTATTTAGGTTTAATCCCTTTCAAGGATATGACACGAAGATTTTCAAGAAAATCCCCCCACCCCAAACTACATTTTACATGGAACATTCTTTGAAAATTAATTTTGATTTTCTCAAAAATGGCTCAAATGGTTTTGATTAAAATACCATATGTTTAAGATAGTTTCATAGCAAATGAAATGTATATCTTGAATTTTCTGGGAATGTCCCCAAAAGTCCTCTTCATTCTGAATGATTCTTCATAACTGGCAAACTGTAAGAGATAACCAAAATTTTACTACAAAAAAAATGTAAGCCTCTTTAAAACACACAATTTATGTCATATACACTTTTTTTTTTTTGTCGAGTAAACCATTTCTGAGATATTCCTTGTTATTTGTGTGAATTTTCCAATACTTATACTTTTTCTCAAATGGGAATTCGTTATTCATCTTTTTTTATGTCCTGGACATGCAAAGAGAATGGAATGTTCTACACGGTGACCACTCTTAAAAGGGAACAAAACACAAAAATCATGTTTCTTCCTAAATGAAGGATATGACCTGTAAAATGCAGTGGTAAGATTGTTTTCTTACTCTGCCACACCATTACTGCTAAGCAAGCAAAGTAATAACCACCTTATACGTCATCAGAGCCAGTCATGTGCTGGAAGCAGTAGGGAGGATCACAAGTCAATCATTGCTGCATGTGCAGTAATATGTTTTCAAAAATTGTTCTTATTGGATTTTAAGTTCAAGAGTAGTGTACTTTGTGGTGGTGTTTTGGTGATGGTGTTACTGAGTCAGTTTAGTATTATACAAACAATGTAATATCGTGAAAAATAAAATGCCCCAATGTTGTGCATATGGTTGTAATGTGAGAAGGAAAACACAAGGGAACTCATTTTCATGCATTTCCAAACAGAGACAAATCTCATAAAAGATATAGGAGATGGGTAGAATTTTGCAAAAAGAAAAGATTTTTTGTCTGGTCCCTATGCTCAATTGTGTTCCTTCCATTTTAAGGACACAGATTATGAACTGACACAGTTATTAAATAAGCAGCTTATGCTGGATGAAAATTTCAGAGAGCCTTTATTAAAACCTGGAACTATTCCTACTATAAGGAAAAATGAAGACAAGTTCTAGTAAGACAATTGATCCTTCACCATCTTCATCCAAGAGTAAATGACAAAGAACAGAGCAATATGTGGCGAGAAATCGTAAAAGTGTAGCTCCTGAGCTATGTGATAAGACTGCAGTAAGACTGACAATGAAGGCGATGGGGATAAAAGTAGTTAAAGAGAATTCAGAAGTACAAATGTGAACTGGGTACTGAAATCATAAGGCAATATATATTGTTGGAAGCTGAAAATATCTACGAAACAAGCAATGATGATGATGATGATGATGATGATGATCAGGATAAGCTGAATAAAAGTTTCTATGAACCTGATACTTCAGATTCTGATACAAGTGATAATGGGGAGGAAGAAGAAGAAGAGACTTTTACCATAGATGAAAATGAAGCTACAGCAGAATATTTCATTGTTGCTTGGACATCCCTATTATTTTTCAAGGTATGTGTTTTATGTAGAAATGAAATCAAAGCTACTACTCATTACATTAAAGGGACAATGCTATGTGTTAAAGCAATGTGTTATTGCAGTAATACATTCACTTGGAGCTCACAAAGTTTACCAGGAAAGATACCAGAAGGAAATGCTTTAATAGTAAGTTCTTTATTATTATCTGGTATGTTGTTTCAGCAGTTTTAAGTCCTTCTGCAAATAACTGGGTTTGGCAATGTTTTCAAGGCGTACATTTGATAAAAACATTCAAAACATAGCAGCTCCAGTTGAGCATTTTGGGTTCAAGAAGAAAAAAAGAAAATAACTTGAATTCATTAAAAGGTTGTGGTATATCTATATGGTTGCCAGGGGATAGGCAGTATGATTCCCCAGGATTTTCGGCCAAATATTTAGACTATTCTATCATGGATTTAAATTCCCGCAAAATTGTTGATTTTGAACTTGTTCAAGGAGGTACGGTGAAAGGCGATTTGGAAAAGGCTGCATGTGACAACATAATGACAAAGCTTGCAAAACAGGTAATATGTAGAGTTGCAGTTTTTCTCTCCAACAGACACAAAGGTAAGATACCTGTTAAAAACTCAGTATGCGGAAGTTGAACATGAATTTGAGGTATTGCATTTGTATAAAAGTCTAATGAAAAAAATTAAAATGGTAGAAAAAAAATACCCAGAGCTGATGGCATGGAATGCCACTATAAATAACCACTGGTTGCACAAAACCGCAATGAGAACGGTATCATATTAATTGAAAAATTCACATCAATTCTGCATCATATAAAAAATGAACATAAATGGCTAGAAAATTGGGAATGGAAATCTTGTGAACATGATGAATTGTTGGAAGAAGACCAAAGAAATAAATTATGGATTAAAGGTGAATCAAATGCCTATCATGCTCTGAAGAAAATTATTTTGGATAGCACCTTAAAAAATTTGGCTCATATTCAACATTATATACATACTGGCAGTTTAGAAAGTTATCACAGTCTGTCTCAGATATGCTCGGAAAAGAATACATTTTTCATTTAATGGCCTTCAACTTAGATCCATGATAACAACGCTAGATCACAATTTCAATGTAAATAAAAAAAGGCTAGCGTCAAAACTCAGTACTCCAAAGCATCTAGCTCTTGGAACATGAAAAATAAATATGAGGAATCTAACGAAGAATGGAAACTGCTGATAATGAGTAAAATAAAATCTCTGCACGCACATTGTGTGGAATTCATTACTGGATGCAGCAAATGATCTGTTACTACTGAAGAATATAGCTCCCACACTTTGACCTCCATTACAGCTACTACGATTTAAGCGCTTCTCACATTTTAAATCAACATAAGAAGGTTGGTCATAGACATGTTATACAATTTTAAATAATAATAATAATAATAATAATAATAATGGTTGCATTTAAAACTTACTATTTTAATTTGTGTTTATTAGTGAAGTTTGAAGCCTACATATACTTCACTGGGTTCTGTAAAAGCATTTCTAATACTAAGCACTACAGGGTGGGTAGAAAGTTCCTTTACACTGCCTTAACCCGGTTTTATGAAGCAAAGAAGGAAGGAAATGTGTAATAGGAATATGGATTATTGAATGTGTAATCGATTATCAATAAGGCTGGCAGATCTGACAATGCTGATAGTAATACCAGAAGCAATATGCAGCAATACTCGCTCAAAATGGCTGGTCAAGTTTTAGCTGTTACAAGACCTTTTAGTGTGGAAGAGCATTTGGTGACTTCTCTGTGGATCCACGAATGCCGAAACACTGGACAAACAATGCAGGATATCCAGAACAACTTCGTGGTGCATTTTGGCAAAGCACCACAGTCATTGCAGTGGGAGAAAAAGACTTTTGCCATGAGAAGTGTTCTCGATGTGCAGCACAGTGGGCAACTGAGCACTTGAGTTGAAACTTGTACTGCTGTGGAAGCATAAATTGAACATTCCCTGGTGAAATCATTACGCAAATGTTCTGTAGAGTTGGGCATTCTGACATTGACAATGCGAGACCACATAAAGAAAAATTTAAAACAAATGTTTTCGTCCAACCACTGTTAATGAGTTGTTGGATGCTGACCTGGATTGACATGTGCATTCATGTCAGTTATTGCTTGAAACCTTTCCGAGTGCAAACAACAAAAAGAATGCAATGTTTTCTGATGAGTGCGTGATTTATTGCAGCTCTCGTAGCCATAATGTGTTTTTCTGGGCAAAAGACAATCCTCACTTTTATGAACAGATTTGGAATACTCTGCCTCATGTTATGGTTTGGGCAGGGATGACAGCGGATCACTTGCTGGGTGCCTATTTCTTTGATGGCCCTGTCAATCAACACAGTTATTTGAAAATGTTCGAAGAGTGGTTACTTCCAGAATTGACAACATGAATTGCTGACACCCACCATCTTCTTTCAACATGACAGTGCACCAGGACATTTCACTGTCCGTATCTGCCAATGCCTGGACGAAATGTTTCCAAAATCACTGGATTGGATGTAGCTCAGAACAATCTCTGGCTCCATTACCTTGGCCTCCAAGAAGTCCTGACCTCACCACACCTGATAATGCACTGTGGGGTATAGTGAAAGAAGATGTGAGAAAACGCTGATATGTAAATGATGAGCAACTGAAAAATGCAGTTTGTGCGGCGTTTCAAACCATCATCCCTAATTGTGCTGTTGCAGATGAACAATTGGACATGGAGGTGCATTAAATTATGCTACAAACATGGAGGAACCCACACAGACATTTTGGACCCATAGGAGGTAAGCTATACATAACTACAGGGAATCTCGTTAGTACGTTCCTCATTAACACATTTTCCCGTGTATTACACTGAATTATAAAAGTCCCGATACCAAATCACCAAATGTAATAAATAACGTTTGCTTAGTGCATTTTTCCGATCCCACTTACTACATTTGAAGTTTGACGTCCTCATTCACTGTTTTGGCCAATCCTAGGTCGCTCCAGTGGGAGTAGGCGCTTAACATGTTCAAAGTTTGACGTCCTCATTTGCTAGTTTGGTCAATCCTTGGTCACGGGGTGGATACCGGCAGCCAATCACATGCATGTATGAAAATATTTATGTAAGTGGGATAGAGAATGCTTTACCTTGGCATGGTAAATGCCAACAATAGTTTCTACTGTTGAGTGTTGACCAAACATACGTAGATTGTATTTAACTTTTCATTTGCAATGAAAAAAAGAAAGTGTAGTAAATAAACAAAACTGAAACTCCTTGAAGTAGATCACAATCCAAATATGAAACATGTGGATATTGTGTGGAAGTTAAACATTCCTCTGTCAACCTTAAACACGATTGTTAGCAAACCTAAATTGATTGAAATTGCTTTTAAAGAAGCGAAAAATGCTAAAACAAAACTTTGCTTTTGGAAAATAGGATCCGAAGAGAATCGGAACGAAATTTGTTGCATGGAAACATCTACCATATTCAAATCGTATTAAATATGCAAAAGATATTATCATCTATTGTACTCGTAACACGATGCACGCTCATAATTTTGTTTTCTTTTTTAGTGGAAATTGTTATCACATGTGTAATAAAATGCACAGCAAAGCCACTATTGTTGCTTCCATAATTTGCAACTTATTTTCTCAAAAACATTCATAACCTCAAAAATCCAAGTTGACCAACATAAAAGCTTGAATTATTTATTCTCAGGTTTTGTGTATCCAAATCCATTTGAAAACATATTGAATTTAACATGGAAACATGATTCAGTATGAAATTGTACTCAAAATCGATTTGAATTGCCCATGGAGACGTAGTAATTATTAGATTTTATTACCTAACTATGTTCTTAAATTCCAGATTTTGTATTTTCGTTAACACGTTTTCCCGTCTATGACGTCCAAATCCTTAGGTCCCTGCAAAAACGTACTAACGAGATTCTACTGTATATAGTTTCAAAGGTAGTGTAAAGGGATTTTCCATGACCCTGTACATACAATTCTTCTTCTGTGTCCAATAGCAGTCCATGAATTAATTCAGTCTGTAAGTTGTTTGTACCAGAAATATTGCCAAGTCATATTATCATGTTTTTAACACTGTGTTATGCCTCACAATATTCAAAACATCAAGATCTATAACTAATTTGTGAAAATTAGGATGCTTTGTGATACAAAATCACTCTTCACCAAGTTTGTGTTTTCATAGTCCGAGCAACACATACTTTCCTCATCATTATTTATAGATGTACATTCCTTACACTTACACCAATGGATGGAACCAGCACAGTTTTCTATGTTCACACTGTCTCATAATTGCTGTCAGAATGGCATAAATCTTCAAAACTGTACTTTTTTTTGGATCAACTGATAAGGTTGGCTACCAAGTTCACTCATTTTCAAGCAGATTGTTGGATTAACTAGTAGGTATTAACTGGATTATGAAAAGTAATTGTTTAGCTTTAGCTCTGATCTTTGTTATTCAGAGAAGTTAGGAACTTCTAGTGAAATTAACACATAAACTTGTTAGTAATTTAAAACACCTATGCTGCATACATCTTGTCTGGGTGCAGTGTGGCTCTCATGATGTCATGCATCAACTGAACAACAGGCCATAACCTGATAATCATTCACCTTGGGATGGTGAAACTGTGTGCATTGTTATTTATTCCTGACAACAAATAAACTAACTTGGTGAATGAAATATTCATTTTTGTGTTTCGTTTCCTTTTAAAAGATTTGACTATCGCTTAAAGCCTATACTGTATTTCCATATTCCCTTTGCAACTACAAGAAAGTTAGCAATAAGATAATTTCTGCAAATTTATATCCGGATTATCATGAAGTAGATGGAGAATAAGCATGTACAAAGTAGGGAAAGTCATGTGAGTGCAATGCATCAGATTTTTTTAAATTTATATGTCTAGGCAGCATATCCTCAAACAGGTTACGCTAGAATAGGGTTGGAGTCCACTAAACACTCATATGGTTTTACTTACCATACATAATACATAGTAAAAAGAAAAAAAGAAAGAAAGGCATTTCATATTGCATAATGGAAATGAAAAACATATGAATGGCTAATGATGCCTTCCTGTATACATTGCGAGTTTTATCAAAATATGCAAATATGCACATTAATCTTAAAGATTCATTTTATCTGTTCTTTAATGGTTGAGTAGGTTATACATCATAGCCTTAAGTACATCATACATTTCCATCTGGAACATACAGTTGACAATTCTGATTTCCAGAAAGTATTTCGCTACTGTGCTTGCTGTTTCATTAGGTTTGTTCCAACAACTCTGCATTTATGTACTGCATTTGGATGTTCCAACCTTCATCAGTACATCATAGTAAATAGCTGTACTGATTCTGACCAGTGACCGATGTTGAACCCCCCTCCCCCCCCCAAAAAAAAACCTTATACTTGTATCTTTCACTTTGTTCTTGCTATATTGAGTTTCTAATGTTTTTTTAACAGTTATTAAGTTTATTGATAAATAATACTGTAAGCTAATATGCTAATTCTGATGGACACTGTCTTGAATTCATAACATGAATGAGGTCAAGAGTTCTTAAATATGCATGCTCAGACAAGCAGAGACTGACCATTGAACATGCTACTAATGCCTGTGACCAAAATGACATGTCTATTTGAAATTGTGATGAAATACAATGCAAAGCTGTTTTTTCAGACTAAACTAAATGCAAATTTGGGTTATTTTATGAAAACTGGAAATTGCATTATTCATGTAAAAACATTAATTCATGTAAAAATTTCCATTATTGCAAATACAAAAATTAAGATTCCTAGTCATAACCCTTGCAGTGCTTTCATACATAACAAGATAATGATTAGTAATAACGTTGAGAGCATGAATGGAAAGAAGGTAGATCAGAATTTGTATTTAAAAAAAAAAAAAAAGCATATGTGAATACATTTTCAGTGCAGTTAGCTATAAAGCATATGGTACAGGCTAGTGAAGTGATCTGATGTATTAAAGGATAAAATTAGTTACATGCTGTCTTTCAAATAAATAAATGCTTATCTTTCAAGTAACACCCCATGATTTCTGTTATGTAGTATGGTAAATTGTTGGACTTTCTCAGCTATTGCAGCTATAG
Source organism: Deroplatys truncata (assembly GCA_030765065.1). Classification (NCBI taxonomy): domain Eukaryota; kingdom Metazoa; phylum Arthropoda; class Insecta; order Mantodea; family Mantidae; genus Deroplatys; species Deroplatys truncata. The sequence goes on along the minus strand of CM060976.1, from coordinate 163,792,093 downwards.
TCACTTACTATGGAAATTGAAGTGATGTGATAACAGTTGTTACTACTAGAGTGCTCTAGCAGCTATTTCATGCTGCTAGAATGCTCATGCAACTGCCTTGAATAATTTCTACAGTAAGAAGTCCAATATACACAGTATGGATATAATACCTCTTCCCATGTAACTGAAATGAAAAAGTTAAAACTTGACCAAGTCTTCCTCCCCATTTCTGCGACCCGGGAAAGTTTCCTGTTAATTGTGAATGCTCGCATGTATTTTAATTTTGTCATTCTTGTTCTGTTTCCATTCTCGGTTATTGTGAACCAGCCTTAAGTGTTTTCAATTTAATAAACAGGAATATTTTCATGTGAAATTATGCAAGGAAATACAATATGCTGAAAGTGATTCTGATAACTCAGCAACGCACAACAAACACAGAGCAAGTTGTAAGAAGGTTAATTAATTTTGATATGCATTGCTACTTACCAGCATGTGCTGAAGTTAGGGAAGTACTGCAATCCTAATTTGCTTAGTAAAATTTAAAATAGGAATTCCAATGCAATGCTTGAGGTCGAGAGCTCTTGTGGATTGCATGCAAGTGTCTGTTGTCTTTTTGGCAAGGAGTAAGGAACATGCTTGAGATATTTTTTTCTCACTTTTTCCTTTAAAGGAAACTGCAGCGTGCCAATGATGAATTACAAGAACAAGTAGAAAGCTTGCAAGTTCAGCTTGAACATCTGCATACTAGGTAAGGAGCTGTACTAGAGCTTATGACTTATCTAACATTTCATAGAATAAATTAACAAGCCAGGACTTGTCCTTTCAGAAGTATGGAGTAGAATGCTTGCTTGTAGTTGGTGGCATGTTTGCATGAGAGATAACTAGTTAGGATCTAGCAACTATGGAAATCTCATTCAACATTATTTACTAATCCCTTCTTTATATAACTTTAGCATAAAAATTATCAACAAACCTCGGGTACTTGAATATGTAATGATGATTCTTGATGCACTTGCTCACAGTTTTCAAAAAGCATCTGCTGTGATTAGTATAAGTTTTTGTTGTTGTAATATTTTGCCATTTGGACACAATAGGTTGTGGTAGGAACTCATAGTGCCTGCTACCTAGAAAACTTAATTTAGGGTAAGAAATTCATAGAAATATCAGCCAAGTACTCACAAGATGACAGAGGTAAGTGATCGAATAGAAAAGTGCACTAAAATGTTTTTAATTATATGAAATTGTTTACAAACTACAGGTTAACTAACCGACAGTTATCTAGCATTTGTAATATGGTGCACTCTGTTTAACCAGCAGTTAACAATAACTACAGGTCAACAAACCTCAGCTTTTAACTAGAGATCGTATTACAAGCTGTTAATACCTTTTTTACTGGGACATGTTTCAGAAGCGTTTGTTTTATTAGGAAACTTTACTGGTCGTAGTTAAGCACAATGAGTTAGTAGAGCTGAAGAAAAAGAAAAGCTGTCCAAAAGATTTCAAGTTATTGAGAGTTAAATTTCTAGAACTCAAGTATACTGCAGTGCTCAGGAATCATCTGTCTGTAAGAAACATTAAGCCATATTACAGAAGTAAGCACGCACTGACATGCATTTCATGTGTTCATAATGCTTTGAAACAAAAAGTGTGAAAGAGGTCCTTCATTATTCAGTAAACATTGCAAGTTTAAAGAGGTCTTTCATATCTAGCAAGGAAAACTCAACTTGTTCAAAACTGGGATGTCCTTCAGGTTGCAAGTGAAGTAGAATATTTGTTGGTAGTTGGAAGATGCTTCATGTTTATCTGCCCCACGTATGGGAGCCAATTTGTCGCGGTCACTTCGTGTTATCTATTGCTGGGCGCCTGTTATTGTTTTACTACTTTGAATGTTGGGTTCTTTGTCCTCCGGCTAGCTATTATTACTACTCAGTCGAGCAGCATATCTCTTGAACAGGGTGTGTAAACGGAAAGGAGTTGTTACTAAAGATAACACTGATAAAAGAATTTGTTTTTACACTTTTATTGCCGTCACTTTTAACTAATTTCTCATATTGACTCTTGATACACGCCCGACTGAAACTGTTATATTTTCTAATATCACTATAATCACTTATTTGCTGCACATTATTAATTTGCATATTTCACATTTTTAGCTAACTTTATAACGCAAGAGATTTTTTAGAATTGCGCGACGTATAATGCATGAACGATTCTCTTAAACTGTGCGACGTATAACCTTTGTATGATTCTTTTGAACTGAACAACGTATTACCCACGAATCCTTCTGTTGGACTGAGCAACGTTTGCCTTGTGAATTATTCTGTCAAACTGCGCATTACCCGTCTCTGGCACGGAATTTATACTCCCTCACCCCAATATGCCTAAAGATTATAACCGAGCTGCTATTGGTTAATAAAACGCGCCAACATTAGCGTCTATTTTTATATCCAATCAAAATTATGAACACATATGCTCTAGGGAAGAAATTCCCTCCATTTCTAAAGAAAAGCGCGCTACTCTGACGTCATTTGCTTGTCTCTTCTAATTAATAAACAACTCACCCCCTCGCTCATTGTTGCCCGCTCTTATTGTCAGTTTCAGTGAGGTCGTGTAAACTTATTTCCTAACAATGCTTATAATTAACAAACATCTCAAATCATTGTCATACAATAATGCTAATTTACACTACAATCATTCTGGCATTCAGTGTTGTGATATAAAATACTGCGTCACAAGGATAGTTGGCTGAGGCGGTGTGCTCAAAAATTGAAATGGTTTCGGGTCAGTGATATTAAGGGCAGCTTTTTAGTGATAAGGTTTTGAGTGATTGACCTTGTGCTCAGCATTTCTAGTGAATGTGGTAATAGGAGAGGCTGGGCAACATCAAAACAAGGGACAAGCTAGCTCACTGGTGTAGGGCTTCACACATCCAGAGCACAAGAACCAATCGCCCAAAGAGTACCCTGGACTGAAACCGCTTCAATTTTTGAAATGCATGTCACCTCAATTAGCTACCCTTGCAGGCCAAACACTTCAGTTTTGAACGAGTTGAGTCCTCCATGTAATATTAATTGGAAATTTATAGAAAAATGCTACAAATCTAATGGCATGCCTATTATAATCATGGGTGATTTTTGGGTAACCTTACATTAACTGTATTACCTTGTATTTCTTGACAGCCAGCAACTATGCATTGAAACTACTCCTGCACAGACATCCTGAAAGCTGCTTCTCCTCTTAATGTAAATTAAGCTTTATTGGGTTAACAGCATCATATTTGGGATGATAATGTGAGTTTCTTCATTTACTTGCATGAATGTGTTTGATGCTTCCTAACTCTTGTGTTATCCTTGATAAACTGCAAAAATTTCCATGCAACTGCAACAGAAAGCTTTTGCTTTTAAGCTCCTTATTTAACCTGCTGTGGTAGGGAAATAGGATGTTTTAGATCACAAAATAATTAAATTACTAACTTACATTGGAATGAGTCAACAACTTTTTAAGTACTTTTTTCCCTCCACTTACATCTGTTTATTAAAACTAGTTTCTGGAAAAATTTTCCTTATTGTCAGTCTTGCAGTCAACTGGTGTTCCCGGGGATGGTTTGATCCCAGAAATTAGTCTTGATAAATAGACATAAGTGGAAAGAAAAGTATTTAAAATTGTTTTGACTCATTCCAACATAAGTTATAATGGCTCTCCACTGTATACAATATTTCTTGTTATTTATTATAATTAAATTATTTTCTGTAGTACAGCATGATTTGTTGCATAGCCAAATCTAGCATGCAAGTGATAGCAGACCAATAGTTGGCTTGTATCATTAGTAGGGATGGTAACCTTTTTGCTTATTGCATTAGACTAAAAAATTCTATCTTAAGATTTGAATGGAAATGTGCATTTTGAAATCCCTGGAACTCAAAAAGCATTTATGATAGTGAGGGAAGCATAACTAAAAATTAGAAGTTGGATAAACGCCAAACTTCATAGTTAAGGCACAACTTTTAGGGAATGCAAGCAAAACTTTTCAGAAAATTTCCCCACACTAATCAGCTCTTTAAATGGAAATTTCATTTTTCCCTCAAAAATTGGCTATAATTTTGACTAAAATAGCTTAAATTTGACATATCAACATGATAAATAAAATTTATATTTTGAATTTTTTGTACATAATCTTTTAACTCTTAATGAATTATATTAACTGAGAAGCAGAAAGAGACAGACAAAACTTTTCTACAGAGACCAAAAATGTTGAGCTCATTGAAACATACAATTTATATCAAATAAGCTCTTCTTTCTTTAGCATTAGCCACTTCTGAATTATACATTGTTGTATGTTTAAGCTTTTACTGGAGTGAAAATTGCTTTGGTGTGCCATATATGGAATATATTTTGAAAATGTGTTAGGAAAATCTGCCAAGAAAAGTCTTTTTATACGTACTGTTTGTCACATTTATTTATACAAAAATTTTAAACATACATGCATTTTTCTCATTGTTACTACCTATCAGCAGCCCTTATGGATTTATACTATCATTCTAAACTGCTCTGAAGTAGAGGTACAGAAAAAGCAATGTTAACATTATTTTGAAATGTTTCTGAGAATGGAAACATTCCAGAAAGTAACCATAGATCCAGTTATACATTTCTAAAATAATGGTCCTCCAACTTTATGATAATGAGATCATTCAAGTATATTTGTAATCACTTCCAAAATGAATGCTCTGTTTATACAGAATGTTGCATTACAATACAACAATTACAAGCCTACATATGATGTGAGATCTTGGAAACTTATCTGCTTTAGTGCTTTAAGGTTACATAGAGGGCAGTTCCCACTAGAATTCTTCCTGCTAATCACATTTAAACATTATGGGTTTGTTCCCACATGGTTTAGGATCAATTCTGAATTATCGTAGTATGCGCAGTAGCTAAATGGCATTCCAACATGACAGATAATATCAATTCAGAGCTACTTCTGAATTTCCAACATATTTGGGGACTAGTTTGAAAATTGATTCTTGATCAAGAGTAGGAACTAAAATTTTTAACATGTGCAAACTGTATAGTTTACTGCCCATACTCATTTAATTCAGAATTGATTCTAATCACTTGGAACAAACCTGCCAGAGAGTATAGAGGTGATATACACTCTGTATTCAGCAGAAAAACCCTTATTACCTGGAGGAATAAATTTGAATATGTATTCGATACTGTGGAATGAAGAAGGCCGTAACAGAACGGTTTAAGTAGCATTCCAACCCCACAAAATTTTGAATTAGTTCTGAGAGCATATTTGACTGGCACACGTGCATAAAATGTGTTGGTATTAGTTTGGAATGTGTTCGGAAATGAGCGTTAGAACAAATTTGATATTGGGCTCTGGTGATACACATGCAAAAGGCAATTGTCCAAGATGTCTTTTGGAAAATCATTAGCATCATGGAAACTGATACATGATGGTTACTACAGTGATAATGGAAATTAATTCCTTTATGTGAGTTAAGTGAGCAGCAATGATACTAAGTATTTAGATTTAATACACACACATATTGCTGTTAACAATGCATTACAAAGTTGCACAATGGGAGGGAGAGAAGAAACAAGGGCGGCATTGTTTTCTGATACCCTTGTGAACTTAACAAAGAATATGATATGAAACAACTTGAGTATCTCGCTGCTATGCATAAATATTTATGGACTTAACTTGACCATTATTTTGCAACAGTTATTTGGAAACTAGTATTTTTTTGGAACCTAAATGAAAAATCAACATTTTCCCCTCCTCTACTCTGCAAACTGTTAAATTAAATTAAATTAAATTAAATTGAGTTTTATTTATGGATGCTCTATAACTACTATGGTTCTTAGCGTCCCATTCTATATTGGGCGTAAAAGACCAGTAATTTTGCTCAGAGGCCTCTTTATCAGGCTTGAGGTTCTTTTACGTCCGTAAATCTACAACACGGAACCACAGGCTTTACTTCCCTTCCGAAGGATTTTTACACCCGAAAAAATCCATCGCCCTCTGCCGGGTTTGAACCTGCAACCTTGGGAACTAGAGGCTAGCACGGTACCACTAGTCCACGGAGGACGACTGCAAACTGTTGAAGTAATATTTTAAGTCATTGCAGTTTGTAAGTACCATTAGTTTCATGATATGATACTTATGCAGCTAGACCTGATTTACTAAACCATATATGTGAACACTGAAGTTGGTAATTCATTGTACAGTTGCCAATAAGGTTTTATGGAATATTAAACCTCAGCAACTGACAACAGGTTACTAGCCTTAAAGAAGGTTGATGGCATAATGCATTTCTGATTATCCTACATCTAAATACTATTTATTGTAAGTATATTATTTTCTGAGAAGCCTTTTCTTAGAATGATTTCACCAACTTTTATGAAACACAATAGCAAACGTGAATAGTATCTGAAGACTGCAGTGCTTCATTGCATTGACTGCTGAAAGTGCAGCTTGTGAATCACACTTTAAAGTAGAGGGAATTAATTATGCATTTTTAATTGATGGTGAACTAACTTATAACATCTTCATTGTAAGCAGTCTTCTCTATGCAGCTTATTGAAAGGGTTGAAATATCCTAAGTGTTCCTCTGCTTAAAATATGCAGCATAATGTAATCCATAATATTTGCCAAGACTATTTCTATAATAGGGCATCACTATAGTACGAGGATCGGCTGATCAGTCCTAGGCCTCACACAGAGATGGCGCCACTAGGCCAGTTAGACAATAGCATCATATAGTTTTACTCCAGACTAGCTTGTATTCATGGTCAATAGCTTGTTAGTTTTTGAATGACAGCATTTTAAACAAGACAACTTTAGAGTTTTTATGAAAATGGAGGATTTGGAAAAACGAGCAGTGATTAAACACTTCCATTTGAAAGGCTTAACGTCTAAAGAAATCAAGGAGGAAATGGACAGTACATTGAAAGACTCTGCCCCTTCATATTCAATGATTGAAAGGTGGGTTGCAGAGTTTAAAATGGGACATACGAGCACTAATGATGAGCCTCGCTCTGGATGCTCTGTGGAAGCCACAACTCCAGAGATGATTGAAAAAGATTCATTGTTTAGTACTGGAAGACTGCAGATTAAAGTTGTTTGAGATAGCAGAGGCTGTAAACGTATCAAAAGAAGTGCAGGTAATATTTCAAGTAATGTTTTGGGCTTTCACAAGGTCTATGTGAGGTGGGTGCCGCATTTGTTGACACCTGATCAAAAGTTGGATAGAAAAACTGTTTGTGTTAAGAATGTGGAGCTCTACCGTAAAAATACCAATAAATTTTTGAGGTGGCTTATTACTATGGATGAAACTTGGATTCATCACTACACTCCAGAAAGTAAATCTCAGTCAAAACAGTGGATTATGCCAGGTGAACCAACTCCAACAAAGGCAAAGTCAATTTTGTCAGCTAACAAGGTTATGGCGAGTGTTTTCTGGGATACACAGGGAATTATTTTTCTTGATTACTTGGAAAATGGTAAAAGTATCACTGGTGACTACTATGCAAGCTTACTGCAACGTTTGAGTGATGAGGTGAAAAGACAAAGACCTCATTTCAAACAAAAAAAAATCTTGTTTCATCACGAAAATGCTGCGGCCCATTGTTCAGTCATTGCAATGGAGAAAATTTGCAAATTAAAGATCGAATTGCTTGAACATCCACCCTATTTGCCAGATCTAGCACCCAGTGACTACCACCTGTTCCCTAATCTCAAAAAATTTCTTGGAGGATGAAGATTTCATGGCAATGAGGAGGCCATTGATGTGGTAAACAGCTATTTTGAGGACCTTGATAAATCGCACTACAGAGATGGTTTAATTAAATTAGAATACTGGTATGACAAATGTATTAACGTTTCTGGAGATTATGTTGAGAAATAAAAAAAAAAATGTTTTTAAATGTTGTTTTCATTGAGAGGCCTGGGACATATCAGCCGACCCACATATTAAAACTTAGGGTGCACTGCAACCTTGGGAGATGTATTGTGGCTACTACCCCCCAGGTTGAAGGGATGAAGTGAATAAACCAGGAGAAACTGCAGGCTGACAGGCCACAGAGAGACACAGAAGTCCCTAACCGTTCTATGTCACAAAACCTAGAAGCACACCTTAAACATGAGAAGGAAACTGAATAAAGGGGAAATATGGAAAGGAAACCATGGTAGATGAGAAACCATCCCAGCATTTGCCTACTGACCAGGGAAAACCATGAAAAATCCAAGGTCAGAGTGGGCAGTTGATGGGAATCAAACCCGGTACCTCCTGAATGCTAGCCTCACATGTTACCACAGTCATCTCGCTTGGTAGTATTACAGCTCACTCTGCATTATTATTCAGTTTAATTTTCTTACATATCTAATTTTATACTTGGTAACATTTCCTTTGTTTTAGTTTAATAAACTGCAAACAGTTGAAAACATGTGAAAAGATGCAACAATTGAACATCAGGACAATAATCTCATTTAGTTAATTTTGCTGCAATAAATGTCAACTTTTTTATTTATATATTCAACTTAAACTTCCAAAGGCTGTAAGACCTGTATTAGGGACATCCAAATTTACAGGATGAACAGATTTTGAGTTTTTTGTGCACATGATGATGGCTGCATGTGTCACACAGCCTGTACTCCCATTGGTAAAGCAATACCACAGTGATTACCGAACTACAACTTCAGTACTAGAGGCACTGGTTAACAATATTCTTTAAAAAAAATCGCTTAGGAAGATATGCACATACTCACACATGTCATACATGCATATGTTGGAACTGCTTTTTTTTTCCCCCCCAAACATTTTCAGCATTGACTAAAGAAAAATACTGGTGAGTACATATCTTTTGGTTCTTTTTTGTAACAGTATTAAACATTGTCTCCTTTTGCGTGTGTTTTGAAAATTTAATATTGTTTAATCTCATAAGACAATAAGTGTGAGTGAATGAATGTTCATAAGAGCCTGAGGTCCAGTGAGCCTAGAGTTACTCTACATTTGTGTATTCAATCTAAGGGAAAGCCTTGAAAAGATAAAGAAAAACCTCATCCAGATGACCAAACCATCCAAGATTGGAACTCCAGAATAAAAGGCAGACAAGCTACTCCCAAACCACAAAGGGAGGCTAGCCTCTGCCAATATAATAGTAGTTTGGTAAAAAGCAAACTCAAGTTACTATATGACAATAATATAGGCAGCACAATCCATGTAGCTCCTACTGCACAGGCAAAAAATTTGGGAAATTTGTAATCTGCTCACCTTACACGAGGTCTGTTCAAAAAATTTCGGAACATTCGTAATTTCACGTCAGTGGAATGTTGGAGTGAAATGTGGTTGGCATCCCTGCACATGCGTATGTTTAACTGCCGGAAGTTTCATTATTCTATGTGTGATAGTTATTGTTCAGTGCTGTATTGAGTAGAACGTTGTGTCGCACAATTTGCGAATTTTGAGATGGCAGAGCTAGAGGAGCAACACGTCTGCATTAAATTTTGTGTGAAACTCGAGAAAACTTGTATAGACACACACCAAATTATGCAGGAAGCCTACAGTGATGAATGCTTAAGCTGTACTCAGTGTTACGAATGGTTCACGTGGTTTAAAAATGGCCGGATCAAAGTTAAATATGACCCTCATTCAGGACGCCCTTTGATGTCTACCGACGACGCTCGTGTCAGGATGTCAATGAAATTGTGCGTGCCAATCGAAGACTGACTATCAGGATGTGTTGCGATGCCTGCGAGAAAATATGAAAAGTAAACGGCCTGAAATGTGGCAAGACAATTCATGGCTCTTGCATCAGGATAATGCACCTGCACATTCATCCCTGTTGGTGCATGACTATTACACAAAAAATGATATCACTGTGCTGCCTCATCCTCCATACTCTTCAGACTATTTTTATTTCCAAAGTTGAAAACCCCAAAAGGACGAAGATTTGCAATGATAAACGAGATAAAACAAAATTTGCAGACGGTGCTTTGCGCGATCCAGAAAGAGATGTACCAAGACTGGGAGCGATGTATCAATTGTGGAGGAGAGTATTTTGAAGGAGACCATACACAATAAGTAAAAGGTAAGCGTAGAAAAATGTTGTGGACAAAGTTCCGGAATTTTTTGAACAGAGCTCATATATTACAAGTCAAATGCAAATCAAACGTGCAAAGAAAGTTTGTTACAAAAGAAGTAGAACATTTTCCTTTAAACTGCCTTCAAATTAAGCCCCTTGGGTAGTAACACACTTTGGCCAGCATCCTTACTACTTTTTAAATAACCCTGCACCATTTTTATCAGTTTCTACAGAGTATAATGCATTGCATACATCCAGCTCTTTGGCTGAAGCAAACTTCTGCTCCTATAGGACCTACTGTATGCCAGGAAGACAAGGCAGTGAAGTTGCCTAAACAACTGCAGTCTGTCATATGCACTTAAGGACATATGCTATATTCTCTATGCAGGCAAGATAGAAGTTGTGTAAATACAACAGCTATTACAATATAAGTGGTGTCTAAAATTACAATATTGGATACATGTGTCTATTATAATGTCTTCTGTCCCCCAAAATTGTAAGAATATTTGTGCATAATCAGATATGTAGATTATATTATTATAATGTGCTATAACCATAAATAGCTGATAACCTAGTAAATCAAAATTGAAATCAAGGTTGCTATTGAATTAAATTGATCTGTATCAAATACCTGACATAGGAACAGTAAATTGTGTATAAAATCGGTGGTGTTCAAGATATTTCAGCTAATTTAAGTGTCTGTACTGGATAATTCTTTCCCTGAACTATTTTCAAGCCTGGAAGAAATAATGAAAACTTTGCTTTATACCATTTGTGCTATGATAAATATTTTTCAGCCTTTATATTTTCAAAGTTAGGCTAAGATAGCAAACAAACCACATGAAGTAAAATTAAAGATACAGTTCACAGCACTTCTTACCCTGTGCCTTCACGTGTACAAGATTTCATGATTATTTTTAATCGTTGTGAAGTTGTGTGAAGACTAAAGCCTGGTTCACAATAATCAAGAACGGTAACCAGAATGAGAACGACAAAGTTAAAATACATGTCTTATAATGTGAGTATTTACAATTAACTGGAAGCTTTCCTGAGTGCGGCATATTACATTAACATTGTGCATATTAGACCTCACTGCAGAAGTTATTCCGTGGCCATGGCATGAAACAGCTATTAGAGCTCTCTCTAATCAGAAGCTGGGAAAATAACTGGAGAAATTCCAGCAAATATGCATCCTGACCACAGATTCTGACTCCCTGAGATCCACTGAGCATTGGTTCTTCTAGCTAAGGTTTCATCTATTTGTTTGTATGCAATTCAAAACTGGCTATTGCCTAAAATTGGCAAAAACCGATTGAAATTAACAAAGAACAGCAAACAACTTTAATGTATGCTATTAATAAAGGAATGAAGCTTGGTACAACTAGAGGATTCTAAAATAGTAAAGGCTCTGCGTTTAGAAAATGTTTGCTCTATCGGATTTTGACATTGGCTAACCTGCATTATGGCTGAATTGGAAGCAGGTGAAAAAATATCTTTGCAGTTACAAACAAATGATGTCTCATTGTGCCAAATCGACTTTCCATTTTGCTATCTGTGTGGCATATATGCATTCCTGTTCTCATTACTGGGGTATTGTGAACAAAATGTTGTAAACTGTTTTGCTTCCTGTTCTTGGATTACTGAGAACTAGCCTTCATAGCATGTTTAAGACTTAACAGTTGGAGAGAAGATATCCATTAATTCCCAAAGCTATTGCCTGTGAAGCATGTCTTCCCAAGTGTTTGGGCTAGAATCAACAAATCTATTGTTCTGCTCTTTTCACTGATGCTCTGCTGCTTGGATTGTGGTCTGCATCTGTTGTGAGGCTATGAAGCATGCCAGTCTTTGACAACCTGTTCTATTTTCATTGTCGTGTAATAGTTGTTAAATTCATTCAGTACTAATCTTAACTCCTTTACTTTGGACCGTGTATGTAAATGTATAATTGAAATGTAATATGGTTAGGTAAGTGCATCCATTGAAACAGCATAACATTTATTGCTAGCAACTGAATTTGATGCAGTAGTAAATTAAGTTTGAAGGTAATTAGAAAGCATTAGAACAGAGCTTAAAGAGTAAGTTATTTTTGTCAGTTTTAGCACAATATGCCAGCTTTTAATTCTCTGGTGAATCTTCTTTCATGTTCGCTTCTATCTTTTTTATTTTCTACTTTTATTAATACTTGGTCTCTCATTTATTTACACAGTAGTTGAACCATTTCTTTTCGGAAATTCAAGTGAAGTGTAATGTTATGAATCTGTAGGTTCTGGAAATTTAAAGACAAATCATGTATAATTTATGTCAAATTAAATTATAAAACTAGAATATGCCACCCCTTACCCCCCCCCAAAAGTTGTACATCGTAAACATAAATTTCATAGTAATTTTCCTCCTTGCACTTTAATGGGAGATGGGAATATTAAATATCTCATGCCCAGTTTTGCTCTTATTTCTTTCATTCTCCCTCAGATGATTTTGACATTTAAACTTGTTTTTGAAGATTGTTTCTGTATTCCTGCATGATTGTGGAAAATATTTTTTCCATAAGGTCTTAAATAATATTTACTACCAGTTTTGTTTTAGGTTACTGTACAAACACCTGCACTCTGTAATCTCTCCTTTTAAGTTTTGCTCACAAATTCAACCGTTAGTCTTTTCTTTTGGTCAAAGGTAGAAAAGTATGCTTATTGAGTATCTAGTTGTTTACATGCTCAAACTCTTAATATCTGACATTTTTGACAAACATTGTTTATTTAACTTTCTGTTGTTTGATGCAGGCTCCGCATGTCCAGTTCTACAGCTCTCCTCACTCATCGTGGGCCCACCATACTTGGAGAAGAAGCTAGTGATGATGAAATAAATGACTATTGAATGAATGTATTTATGTGTGTGTATCATGTCCTGGAATGACTGTAGTGCTAATAACAATAATAATCTTCATCAAACTGGAATTAAACTTATGTAAAGTGCCTAGGCTGGTGATTAGGTTAGAAAACAAATATTTTTGTTAAAGTCTTATGACAGATGTGCATGTCCACGTCAAATAGTATGTGTGTGTGTGGTTGTAATACTGTGCAGACCTCGCACATTGTGAAGCTGGTTAATGGTTTTAGTGAACACAGTATTATTCTGCATTTCTCTTAATATTTATTCAAATAACAGCTTTTTCTTCATGGACATTCCATTAAAAATTAGTGGCTTTCAGGAATCAACAACGTGAGGTTTACATTTACTTTTAGATGACTCAAATAAATTATATTCTTTTAGAACAGGTATTAGTAAGCTATTTCCAAGTAAAAATTAAATCCTGTTGCATTTTAGAAGGTATGGATTCTTTGATGGTTTTTCTTGGGCATTAAATATAACTGAAGCCAAAGCACTTTGCTTTCTCTGCCCTTACCTATGATCAGGACTGCCTATAAGGAGAGGCATGTCAGGGGGAACCAGGCTTTAGGGGGTCTGAAAGGGCCTATGCAATATCAGAGCATGAATGTATCATTTTGTGCTTTTTCCTCTACCGTATTTCACTGCTTTTTCTTTATTGCACAAATTATGTGGGACTTGATGCATCAGAGTTTATGGGGCCCAGAATTTATGTGGGTGCCACTGTCTATGATAGAGAAGTATTGGATTTTATCTTTGAACTCCGTGTTACGGTTTCAGCATAAATATAACTTCAGTGCCTCTGAATGAGGTTTGACAAGAAAAACTAATGTGTTTTGAACTTTCAATAAAATGCCTATTAAGTGGCCATGGTTACTAAATTTTACATAACTGAAAAGTCAAAGGATAACCAAAAGCTCACTTTAATAAAAGTGCAGAGCTTGTTAAATAATTATATAATTTATGCCAAATAATTTTTTGCAGTATTAACCAGTTCTGAAGTGCTTGTGGATTGTTTGAATTTTTTCCGTAATCTTCTTTGATGCAGTATCTGTGAATATTTAAAAATGAGTGTTTCTTTTTCCTGAATGCATGGCTAATCTACATTGTCATCTAAAGCTGCCATTTGACTGCTACCTTGGCCGTCTGCATACAGTCAAGTGCACATAATCTAATTAAACCGTTTCTGTACAAATGTACATAATTAACCTAAAGTTAATAGAAAGCTAAGCCTTTTATACAAATAGCCCTTAAAATTCCAAAGAAATGAACACAATTTCACCATAACTTATCCACCTGAGGAATAAATTGTGTTTGACATTTCGTATAGTTTGCTTTGTGATCTTTTATACTATAAACTCAAATTGTTCAAATGGCATTTTGTTACACTATGAATCAGACTTCATATATGGCCATTTCAAATTGTGTTATATTCTCATTAGTGATCATCACAAATCACCATCTGTACGTTGCAATTTGTGTCATGCTGCATAGCATGGAGTTTTAAAATTGTCTCTTGGCTAACTATATTGGTTGCTATTGCTGTGCTGATGAATGTTATTATTCAATAACTGCGCCATAACATTCATACTATACATTGAGAGATGTTTTTTGCAGTTTTATGAATTATGAGTTTTATAATAAATGCCCTGATATGGTATAATTGTGTGTTAATTATTTTCAGTAATTAAAAAGTTTGTTTCATTTATTGTTGTATGGTTATATTAGATTGTATTATGTTAATAATATTACCCTAAATTATTAGAATGGAAGTTTGAAGCTGTTTAATTCATTATGCTTACCCATTTAAGATACTTAATAATATTTTTATCAGGCTGTTTTCACGTCACACTTGTCTTTCTTATAAAATGTCCCTTTTGGAACGTAAAGGAATTTGAAACAATTTTCCTCAAATGGTAGAGAGTAGAGGAATTATGTTGCTATTACAAATAAGATTTTTTGTAATGAAGGGGGACACAAAAGTGCCATTTTAAGATAAACAACATAAAAGTGAAAATACATGCTTAGTCATGTAGCTCTATTATTTAACCAGTAAAGTTTTGGAAGTCTTTATTTACTTTTGAAAAATTAAATTTGCAATACTATACCATTTGTGTAGAATATCGAGTTGGTTTCCATTTGTTCCAGCTTAGTGTGTGTGGGTGTGGATGCACGTGTGTGCGCGACTTCTACACCTTACTAGCATATGCAGAATCAAATCTACAGGCTCCTTGAGAAAAGATCATCCAAAGAAATATAAGTTGCTTTAAAGGGAAAGTCCATAATCCTATGTTGCATCAATAAGACATGAAGATATTTCTGTATATATTGTGCTTTTCACCTGTCTTTGAGTTTTTCCAGGGTGTGATTGCATTTAAGGCTGCATTTAACTCATTCCAAAATTAGTGAAAAACACAACAGGTATTTTATTCAGGCAGAATCTCTCGGCTACAATGGAAATTTCTTATCTTAAAAAGCATAAGGATTATTTTACCAGACTGCTTTCCTGCTATTGTTCAAACATTGAAGCTATTAGTTTGTATTCTTCCATTTGTGTCCTATTGCATGTAAACATGATCTTCATATATGCATTATATCTACTCCAATTGAATTTGAGCACTCCTTGGCTTGTTATTCCTTTTGCTTATTATATTAAATTCACACACTCATTCATACTTCCAGACTCCATTGAGGGTGGTTAAGATGTATTTTTCTTTTGCTGCATAATCTCTCTTTAAATTGTTCATATAGTTCTACAAATGCTAAGAAGTTATGAATGCCATAATCTTTAAAGAGTTTATATTGTATTCCTAGATTTAAGAGAAAACTGAATGAAGCTACTCAGTTTAGTTGTTCACTTAGTATTGAGTCTCATTAATACAATAATGCTTATAATCGGAATTACAGTATGTAGGCATTTATTTTCTCATAACGGAGTTAACTGTGGGTGTTGGCCTTTGTGCAAAATTGGCTAGCTTTCTACGCCAAAGTTTGTAGGTTTGATCTTAGCCTAGAGCAATAACATTTAAATGTCCATAAATGTGGCAGACCATGACAATAGATTTACTGGCAATAAAAAGTCCTTTGGCAGAAAATTTAGCATGCTGACAAAGCTGCAAAGACCCTGGTGATTGCTAGCATAATTTAGTAAATTTTCAGAATTACTGTTCATAGAAGACTTGGAAGAGCTTGTCATGTTGCAGATTTGCAGATACATCTTACTGATGTGATTTGTCACAAAGAGGCCTAACTGGATTTTTATATTGAGTATGCAAACTTGTAATTTTTTTAATATAGATATTCAAAGAAACATCTTTTGAAATCCTTGCATGTGAGAGACATCAGTGTGAACACATCCCCAGGTGAAAAATCCTTTCCATTTTCTTACACTGAGATAGGAGCAAGTGCCCTTATCAGATTTTAACAATTGGTGTAAGAGCATCTGTCAGAAGAAAAAATCTTCTTTTTCTTTAGATTTTATTTTTATTCTTGCTGAAATCCGAAAGATATTTTTATATACGAGGGTGGTCTGAAAAGTTTCCGATCTAATAAAGATACAAGACATTTTTTCAGAATTTTTTTTTTTTTATTTTTCAACAGAGTCTCCTTGTAACTCTACACACTTCTCCCAGCAATGCTCCCATCTCTGTAACCCGTCCAAATAATACTTGGTATTTTTTCTCTGCAAAATAATTGATCACGAAGGTGATTGCCTCTTCATTTGACGAAAATCTCTGTCCTCCAAGCGCAATTTTCAGATGAGGGAACAAAAAGAAGTCGCTTGGGGCTAGATCTGGTGAGTAAGCTGGATGGTCAAACAGTTCAAACCGTAATTCGTGGATTTTCGCCATTGCAACCGCTGAGGTGTGAGATGGTGCGTTGTCTTGGTGAAACAAGATTTTCTTTTTCTGCAAATGTGGCCGTTTTTCCGCAAGTTCTGCCTTCAGCTTATCAAGTAATGATGCGTAGTATGCTCCTGTAATGGTTTTTCCTTTTTGAAGATAATCGATTAAAATAACTCCATGACTATTCCAAAAATTTTCCCAGCCGAAAAAACAGTTTTTGCTTTTTTCGCAGCCGGTTTCCCCTTTGCAGTCCACTGTTTGGACTGTATTTTTGTTTCAGGCATATAATGGTGTATCCAAGTTTCATCTACAGTAATTAATCGGCGCCAAAACTGGGATTTATTGCACCTAAACTGTGCCAACAGAGCATTGGAAATGTTCATTCGAACACGTTTTTGCTCAAACGTGCACAAATGCGGCACCCAACGCGTGTACAGCTTTCTCATGTCTAAATGTTGATTTAATATGTGACAAACACATTCTTTTGACATGTTCATAGCCTCTGCTATCTCTCTCACTTTAATTCGATGGTCGTCTAGCACCATTTGGTGAACTTTGACGATGTTTTCATTGGTAGTTGCAATTTTTGGACGTCCCGAACGTTCGTCCTCCAAGCTCTTACGGCCACGTTTAAATTCAGCTGCCCAAAATTTCACTGTGGTAAATGATGGTGCAGAGTCCCCATACACAGAATCCAACTCATCTTTGATTTGCGTAGGCGTATTGCCTTTCAAAAACAAATATTTAATGACAGCTCGATACTTGATTTTGTCCATTTTCATAAAAACACTCACATCACCTCACTCAAACGACTGTTACATAACAACTGAGTGTCCAAAATGGCTGAAACTTTGGTGACTAACTGTCAACAGATGAACAATGAAATTCACTAGCTTTTATTTACAAGTGCTGCCATCTTCATGTTGAGGTTGGAAACTTTTCAGACCACCCTCGTATAGTTCCCAAGCCTTCTTTGAGTGGTTAGACTTTGTTTTTTCTTTTCTCTCTCTCTCTCTCTCTCTCTCTCTCTCTCTCTCTCCCCACCTCCCTCCCTCCCTCTCCCTCTCATTAATAACTTATCACAGCCTGTTATATCATCTTCTGTTATATGTCTGATCTCATAATGCTACATGTCTATGCATATTGAGCATTATGTGCTAGTAAGCCAAGGTTTTCAAAGTGGTAAATTGCTCCATCGAAAATAAAGGGAAATGGTCAATGTACCCCCAAGGTAAGAACTTAAACAGAAAAAGTTAGTGAAATTAAATTTTAATTTGTTTTTCATATCAGCTTCAGAACAATTAAAAATTTAAGAATACATGCAACGGTGGTACAGCAAGGAATTATTTCTGGGAGGGGTTTAACAGTTTTAAATGCATTTGCTACTGCAGAGCACTTATTGTTCTGCTTTATTTACAAGGATATACAGGGTAAAATTTGTATTGTGCATGAACAAAATGTTATGTTACCCTTCAAATTAGTTATTTTTTGTACCAGCTTCAGAAAAATAAACAATTTAAGAATACATCCAGCAGTAGCTCAGCTAGGATTTACTTCCAGGTGGGGTTTACCAATTTTAGGTGTATTTCCTACAGCAGAGGATCTATTACTGTTGCTTTATTTGTAAGCATATAAGGAGTCAAAAGGTATATAAATATAATGGAGTGAGATCGCTAAGTGGGACTACCCCCCTTTTATTATTTTCTCTACCATGTACTAGTAGGTAGAGAAGGTATTGCATTTTGCACTCAAAAATTTTATACCGAGATTTCACCGGAAATACTTGTTTTAAGGATCCCTCAGTAAAAAAGCAGCATTTTTTTTTTTAAAAAAAAAGATTCAAGTGTGTGTGTATCTGTAAACAGCACCTAAAAATGACAAGTCAGATAAATAGCATACTTAATATTCATGTTTAGTATCTTTCAAACATGCGACCTAAAGATTTTCAAGAAAATTTCCTCAGCACCAACTACCCTTTACATGAAACATTTTTCAAAATTTTTGGATTTCTAAAACATGACTAACAAATTTAAATAAAATACCATATTAAAGATACAGTGCCTTCGTTTTATGCCAAGGCCACAACCACCTTATATGTGTATCAGCCGAGATGGCAGTGACGTCTGTATTATGCCAGTACGCAGAAGCAGCACAGGACGTGTCAAGGGTACATTTATCAACTGTGAGCTGTTTCAGTTGTTGCTTTGTCTCCTTATTGTGAAGTGTTTCAACAATACGTGTGTTGTGTGTGATTTCCTTAGGAATGTTACTAGTCCATGGAAATGCCTGCCAACAAATTCACGCTTGAATAGCAAATTTTTATGTATGATACATACAATGAAAACTAAATCATATAAACAGGTCTAGACAAATTCAGCAGCAATTTCCAGGTTATCCAGTTCCAGGTAGACACTAAATTTAAAACAACGGGATTGCTAAATGCTAAAAAATAAAGTTTATAGAAACAATCCCCACACCATAGACGAACTTAAGGACAATATAAAAGCAGAAAGTATGAACATTACACAAGAAGAACTTATGCGTGTGAATGGTAATTTCATCTGACGATGTCAATTTCTTCACACAGATGGACATAACTTTCAGCACTTATAACAAGGTTAGTACTCATTACATACGTTACTAATGCTTGATGTGGGGGTTATGAAACAGAAAACCCCACAGTGTGGTAGACTGTGTGTGAGCATGCATTCGCATGATCCACAGCCTTGGCATGAAACAAAGGCACTGTATTTACATGAAAAATGTATATCTTGCATTTTGTGGGAATAACCTGTGAAGTTCTCTTCATCCAGAAGGAATATTCTATAATGTCTAACTGGCAAACGTTAAGTGATCTATGAAAACTCACTATAAAAAATGTAGATCTCTTTAAAACACACTATTTATTTCAAATAACTTTTTTTGTGACATCAGCCATTTCTGAGATATATGATATTAATGGTTCAATTTATTCAATACTTGGTCATTCCTTTGAAGTCCTGCCGACATTGACTTGTTTCTCGCGATTGCACAGAAAGAGTAAAGCCAGCATATAGTGTCCAGTTCTTAAACATTTGGCTGTTGCTATTCCTTTTGTATGTATAACAAAGTGTATAATGTAGCTATTTCTGCAAAGATTCATATGGATTTAAATGAAGTAGGTAGACAAATAAATTTTCATAAGAGTAAGTTTTATAGGCACTAATAAATGATAGAGGTAGAGAAAGTAATGTGAATGTAGCACATCAGAAATTTTTTTGTAATATCCTTGTGTTGAAGTGTTACTAACCATGTTAGTTTTGTTGGTAATCTTGGTAACATGGTAATCCTGCAGTGTGCATTAAGGTTGAGCAAGGGAATAATAAACAAACATGGTTGATCAGAGGGCTTTGTGTGCCTTCATAACAGCTGTGTTCACAACACACATGCAGGAACTGTAGAATGGTCTCTGTCCTTTGAGTCAATGGTCACCCTATAATGGTGTTTCTCAGTGGTGATGCTTATAAGCTGCTGAAAAGAAAGCATGGAAAAAACATTTCATTGCCTGAGAGGTTAAGAAGGTACTGCTTGCACTCATAAGCTCCTCGGTTCAAATCTCACATTGTTATTTGTTATATCGTTAATTTTATGACTGGACGTGTAGAACATAATATTGCATTAATATAACTAGCATTTTAAATTTTAGGCATATCTATGCACACAAAACCACAATTCTACTAAAACACTCATTTTAAATAAATAAAGAAAGAAATGCAAATAAACTATTACCTTCTAAAACTAAAAAACACCAAAAATAAACAAAATTAATATCGGGTGTATGAATCCTGAGCACGTATAGCTGCCCTCATTTTCAGATTATAGATGAAATTAAAGCCCTGTAGTAATGTGGATGAGAAGCTACAACATCCCAGGCTTTGTGAGTTTGTACCCAGAAGCCATCTTTTTATCCTTTGCACAGCTGCAGGGAAATTCGAGCACAGCTCCCTTTTCACCTTGGCCCACACATTTTCAATAGGGTTCAAATTTGGCGAACAGGGTGACCAGTCTATCACTCTGATATTCTGCCTCTCAGAGAACCATCCTCTGTGGTGTAGTGGTTACCATGCTAGCCTCTAGTTCACGAGGTCACAGGTTCAAACCCGGCAGAGGGCAATGGATTTTTTGGGCGTAAAAATCCATAGCATGGCTTTCTTCAGAAGGGAAGTAAAGCCGTGTCCTGTGTTATAGATTTACGGTACGTAAAAGAACCTCAAGCCTGATAAAGAGGCCTCTGAGCAAAATTACCAGTTTTTCACACTGAATACAGAATGGGACACTATGGACCACTGCACTTAAAGAGGATCCATAAATAAAACAATTTAATTTCTCAGAGAACCAGTTTGAAACCTTTCAATATATGTGGACAGAATAATTATCCTGTATGAACTCAGCAATTCCATTAGAATATCTCGTCAAAATGTTCTCAAGTATTATCATGCTTGCGCACTGTTCAGTGTATTGTCAAGCTGCCACATCACACCTAGACCATCCCTTGTTATCCAACAAGATACAGATATGTGACCATGATGAAATTGTGAAGCCACATATTTTGCATCATAATAATTATTCTATTATGAACTTTACCAAATACTGTGTATGAAATGCAGAGGAAAAAAAAGTGTTTGCTACATGCGAGAAGCGAACCTGCAGTCTTAACCACAGAAGTACCCAATGCTTTGCCACAGCACTAGAGAGAAGACATATAGAAGGCAGCATGTTTAATAATGACGTACAACTTGCTGCAGTGGCTACACAACTGTATTGCGTATATTGTAAACAAGGTGCTGTGCCGTGTAGGACTTACAAAATTTTGGCGTTCAAGTCATGACTCATTTTTTTGTTCATGGGTGTATCATTGAACAAAGATCAGTGACCGGTTTGGTTTCATGAAAGACATAACAGCAACACCATGGAAACGGTGAAGATTAAACTTCACAACCGCTTTATTGTGGAACCAGCAAGAAAACAATGTTGGAGTGAAAAAATGTGTTTGCAACAGGTATTGTGAAAGATAGTTCTCAAAGTGGTTGGTTGACAAAGAACCACCTGTTGAGGTGCCAGTGGAAAGGTCGCTACTGAAATTCACTTGGGAAAGATCTGATCTGCAGAGCTTGACATTTCTCTTTTGGCCATGATGAAACATGTGAAAGTTGATTTAAAACTCGAGTATTACCATCCATTCCACATCAATGAGTTCAGTGCTGATATAGATGCACATAAAGCAGCATGTGGGATACTTCCTGCATGTCCTCCTCCTAGATGAATTTGCTAGCTACCGGAGCATGTATTCATTAAACATTGTCTTTTGGGTTAAAGAAAATCCATTCTTTTATAAAGAAGTGGAGAGAAATCCATTCAGCATCATGGTGTGGGTTGGATTAAGTGTAAAACACATTTTCAGCCCTTTCTTCTTCCAAGCTTCTCTCAATGGACCAGTGTATCAGGACATGTTTTGTGAATGGTTGGTGCCACAATTGCAACAAGCTGGTAATGAAGACACTGTATCCTGCAATAGGACGGTGTGCATATGTGCCCGCCCATACCTGAATATGAGCTTTCCGAACCAGTGGATTGGAAGAGAATTTGTAGATGAACTAGCTCCTTTTGCTGCCTCCCCAAAGTCCTGACAACACCTGATATGATCTCTGTGGATTCAAAGGACAAATTGTGAAATTAACACTATAACTTAATGGTACAATTATGAGCAGCTGTTGTAGATGCCTTCAATGAAGTGATCCTTGTTTATATCCGCAAAACATCTGCCAGGTCATAATTCAGCTGTGCAGTGAAAGTGATATATTCTTGGATCATTAAACTATTAGGTACATCTGTATATCAATCAATCATACCCACCCTATGAAGTGTTATAAAAGTGGGAAAATGTGCATTTTGTGACTCCCCTCCCCCCTCTCTGTCTCTCCCTGGCCTTTATATAGCATGCTCCAGTTGCTTTATATTCAAAGTAATACTACATGTAGATATTGCCTGTAGAACATTAGGTTTACCATGCCATGAATTTTCTATACTATTTTAATGACAACATATTTATACAGATGTATATAGCTTATTCTGAAAATAATAAATCATAATAGTATTTGAAAGCTGCGTTCAATTGCCTTACTAAATTATTAGAACTATAATGTTAATTTGACTAGTACATTATAATGATGAATAATACACTATTGGGCCAAAAAAAAAAAGCTGAACACATGATAAATGTATCTACAGTTGAAATGTGTACAGGCACATTGCTAGAACTTGTTTTCACGTGCACTTTGCAAACAAGAATTTGAAAACCTTTGGTTCTTAAGAGATATTCTCTGGTGCATTTAGAAAGTCCTTGCCTGCTTTGCAACATTTTTGCGATAAGCCTTTCAAGCTTTACAAATCCGTGCTTTTACGCCACTCCAACATTGTTGTGATTTCACACTGAACATTGTTGTGGCTGCAAATTAATATCACTCCTGTTGAGATTTTGTGAACTGAAAGATGCTTTTGAGCCCTGTTGATTGTGCAAAAGCTGTTGCATTATTTGCTATTGCTATGTAGCGAGAGTTTTAGGAACAACTGCCACAAGTATTCTGCGAGCTGTAAGATGATTTTGTGAAGATAATCCTTTAACAAGCTTCCTAGGTCAGGTTGTCTGGGATGTACATACATCACATAGGGGATGATCATTTTTGTTTTTTTAAACTTAGGGGATTTTTAAGAGATTGTTACATTTTCAGGGAAATTCTAAGTGTTATGCTTTATTTGCCCGGCAGTGTATTTGTGCTATTTTGGTTTTACATTCATATTTACAATATATCAAGAAATTAATTGTTCGTCCACACAAGCCGTGTGTAGGACAAGGTTGAAAAGGTAGAATCACACGACTGAAAAATTCAGTGCCATAGCCAGGGTTTGAGCCACGGATCTCCCAGTTTCCATCCAGTTGCTGTGACCAATCAAGCTACCATGGCAACATATTGGTAGGACTTTAAATTCTCCATCTGACTGGGGGTATTGAATTTACAAATTCTAGGAAATAACATTTGTATGATTTTATCATCACATTTTTCAAGTGGCCAATGACATTCATTTATTAATTTTTTCTAAAGTTTAACCTTTAACCTGGTGGATCATATCAGGTAATGGGTGAAATGATGCTCAAATGAGCTCGGTATCCATAGCACTTAGTTACCCAACATTCGTCTTCTCAGGGCCATCGATTCAAAGATATTGGGGTTGGGGGGGAGGATGGTTAGTTATGAGTTCACTAATTGAAACTGGCATCTGGGCAACAGTAACCATTCACTCCCACATATCATTTAGACAGACGGTTGCATATGATTAGAAAATAGTAGAAATCAGTTGCTGCTAAACTTTAATGTATTGAAACTCTTTCTTTCTATGTATGTGAAGCAGTGATTGGGTCACATGTTAGGTCAAGTTTGCATTAATTTTGTTTAATACATACCTTAATTGTTTTACTGTCCCTTCGTTGTATCCAGAACAAACTCTAAAAGTTGTATTTTGAGTATCACAAAATGTCAAAGCGGTTGACACTTAAAGGGAAAAGCCTGCCAAGTAATATGTATACAAAGAAAGATGAGGTTTTAGAATTAATTCTGAATGGTTATGTGGCAGTATATTTTGCCAGACTATTAATTGCTTCAGAAGGTTCCATTTTAAAATAGCAGTGTTGTGGTAGATCACGTTAACTAGTGATAATACAAGACTGAAATATTAATATTGATTATCGCATTTAATTTGATGTTATATTTTAACATGAATGCATTATCCTACAGATGTTAATTTGTTTCAATCCTGAATGCCAAAATATCATAGCACAGATAAAAATGTTCAAGATAACCTCACTTCTGTTTGGAAGAATAAGAACAAGTATTTTCTGAAATTATTGCTTTTGCTGCATAAATGCTGGTGCAGCCTGCAGTTCAGAAGACTGTACTGCTGTGCAGGCTCTTCATAACACTATAAAGTAACTAAAAAGTTTTAACTGTAGCTCTAATCTTTTTTGATATTCATATGTTTTTGTAAATGTGAGCTTGTTCCTAGTTTCTTAGCAGTATGACACATAAGCCACTGTACAATATGTTTTCTTGTTTGTTTCAGTCCACTGCAGTTTTTAAAGGCTGTTTTACTGAGATAGCTAGTAAACTGTTCTAAATTATTACAAACAAATGTATCAAATACTTGTCTTATTCCAAAATCTGTTATATTGTCATACTGAAAAATAGAAATGTGCTTTAGAATTTTTAAATACCTGTTTCGATCATATATTATATGAGTAAGATCGGAGATTAAAATTACCTTTGCATTGCATTACATATCTATTTATACAGCTCTGCAATTGACAGTTTACAGCTGCTCTCTTGAATGAAAACAAGTTAGAAAAAATTCAAATTTTATAAAAAGAATTTGCATTAAGCTTTCATTATACTTCTGAAGAAAGCTGGAAGATCACTAGAAATTGTTTTAGTTAGGGCCCATGTCAAAAATACTGTTTTGTTAAAGCTTTTTTGTGAATGTATTAGATGAACAATATGCATTGGAACTATACTCTCAGCTTCTGTATGCAGAAGGCTGCTTGTGTCAGTAAGTCTGCAACAAAAGTTATCTTACATTTGTCTTCAAGCCACCAGTAATAAATAATAAAAATAATTAATTTATGACTGCTAGGAGATACTGGAACTGCCCATTACCATTTTTATACATTTCTGGCAGCTGGTTTGGAAATTAACCATTACACTATGTAATTCCCTCAGAGAAATAATATAAATTTCCTGGGTTACAAAATCAGTTGACATGAGTAATGTTAGAAATTTCTTCAGTGTGACATTTCAATTGACCTGAAGTGCGTGGATTAATCTTGTACACTTTGCTGTTTAATATCCCCCAGAGATGACAATTGCAGAGGTTGAAATTGAGAATCAAGGAGGCCATATATTACTAACAATGACACTTTAAATAAGCAGTTTGTGAATTTTCTGCAAGGAGTACATGGTTCTAGTGTCATGTCAGTGTTTTGCCATATTCTTCCTCAGCTAATTCCAAGGAAAGAAAAGGGGGGTAGAACTTTAAAATATCATCATTGAAGAAACAATACTGCGTACTTGACATTTTAATAATTTTTATATTTTTTACTTCAGAATTGCAGGCACAATGTGCAATAATTCAATAATAAATGTACAGACTCCATTTAATCAATTGAAAGCAATACTGCATAACTCTATTCCTTTTTAATCTGCATTAATAGTAGCAAAGACTAATAGTGTAATTATCAGTTTTTCTCCATAAATGGCATTGAAATACCATGCAAGTGAAAATATTCAATTTGTCCTAATTTAAAGCTAACTTTTAGGCTTTGAGAACAGAGTATGATTTGTACATCATATTTTTCTTTCCCTGCATAGTTAACATTTTGCCACTTGTGCGATATTTAATTTAACATCATTAACTTTGGAGCCTCTTGAACAGAGTTATAAAAAACTCTGACTTGCCATAAAACCTCTAATGATTTTTGGTTAGAATTTTACAGGGAATGTCCAACATTATCTATAGCTTCTTGTGTCAGCATATTACATGGTTTTCTAGGCTTCTATGTAAACATAGCCATAGAAAATTGTTCACTGTGAAGGAAGTTTAAATTATTTTTTGGATAAAATTTTTCAGAGAAAATTCAATGTTGGGTATACTTTCTTCTGTGGGCATGTTGCTCAGAGACTCAAGCTTCTTTTGAGCTTTAGACAAAGAGAACGTCTGTTAGGTTTATCAAATAACATATAATGAAATGTTTGTTATCTCCTGTTATATTTCTCATAATTTGAAGTAATCATAAAGCCGTAAATCTTCCATATTAGAATGTAATGTTGCTCCATGTTGGACTATCAGAAAGCAATTCACTCTTTATAATTTATGCCATTTTATCAGATTTTTGATATATATTAAATAGGTATCCTTACACATTGTGTTATATGATATTACAGTATTTCTGTTGTGTCCTCAGTACTATGGCTTTTCCATAATAGCACATTTCAGGATATTGTGACTGTCCAGTGTTTCAACTGTCACCTCTCTCAGTTCTCACTGTCACTGTTTCATTTTTATGTAGTTCACCTTCACTGGGAGTTCACTTCACTAAGGCAAACTAGTTCAGTTCTCTATCACCTCACTTCCTTTGTGACGAAGCTCTTCACGCTGGATGGTTCACTTCACTTGGGAGTCAAACACAAGACCTCTTTCTGGAGGGGGGGGGGAGATAAAGCTTTCAGAAAGTTCTGTTTATCTGTTCATACTGCACCCAGTGTTTACACTGGCAAGCGGCTATTATTGTTTGCTCGGACCACTTGCCGCTGACCTTCCAATAACCTTGAGCGGTAGTCATTGCATCACAATATTCTAAGAATCTTATACCTATAGCAACAAAGTTTACTATTCTGCAGCTGCAAAGTTCATCCTTGACGTATTACTGGTTCCTTCTAATCTAGCAGAAATTCAAAGCCTTGAGCCTTTAGGTAATGCAGTAGATGTAAAATTAATTTCATTACTTGATTCCATGGCCTCTCAGATTTTTTTGTTAATAACCTATGTGCTTAGTTCAGCTTATCAAGTGAGTTTGGTATTACATAAATGCAGTTGATTTTGAAACCATTCACATTATCTTTTGATTTATGTAGGTTCATGCCTTCACAAAGCATACTGCAGCTCCTGGAAATGAAACCATGAAGTTCAATGTATGATTGATGCTGATGTGTAATATATTATGCCATCTTTTTTGTTGTGATAATGTATTTTGTATCTTACTGAACAGTAAAATATTTACATAATGAGAGAAGTTATTCGCTTTCTGTTTACATTGACCAGCACAACTTCAACTGCCCTCTTTAACTTTATTTTGATGCCAGCACACAAAGCCTGGTAATTACTACTACTATTGGGCACTCATGTATAAATTGTATTGCCTGTTGCAATGACAAATGAAATTATTTGTATTATTTGAAATGTTGATCCCATGCCTGTATTTTCCAAGAACATTGGGAATAAATGTTTCTGCCAGTATTCTAACAGTAGTTGCTAAGCTACCACATGTGGCTAGAGTGAAATTACTTCAGCATAAAAAAGTTGCACATGATATTGCCTGCAAATCTGCAGATGTACCATTTATGTTTCTTTTGGTAACATTATGAACAGTATGCTGGGTTTCATGATCTCATATATTTATAACTGCAGTACTCTTATCACTGCTTGTCAAAAACTTCCTACTTTCATATGCAGCCGAACATTCAATAATACAGGCCAGATCTGTGACTACAAAAGGCACTTGTACAGTAGATATAAATTTTGTGACAGTTTTTACAAAAAGACAACTATGATTATTTCCATAAACATTGGAAAAGGTATTTTTCATTAGTGGTTGAGAGTTATTTATAAATTGGTATTAGTATAATTAGGAAAAATGCTTGCCAGATATGTAAAAAAATCTAAAAGTTTAAATAAAATAAACAATTCAAAATGTGAATCCTAAGAGAGTTAAGCATTTTCCTTTTTCAAAGTGAGGAACAATGCTAGGAAGTTCTCTATTAGATGCATGTTGCCATTTTGATTGAATCCAAAACTGCTAGGTAATGTGAACCCAGGTTTGACTTCATTCTGGAATAATGGATTTTAACATAGCATATAACATGAATAAAAACAGGTTGGTTATTTTAATTTTTCTTGGATGTAATGCCCATAGGTGTTACATGCCAATTTGTTTGTGACTCAATAGAGTGATATGAAACTGAATGCTTATACACTGCACCATTTGTTCTTGGTTTCAAATAAGAGATGTCAGTTATAAGCCTCTGAATCATGTGGAAATCTATCCTAATCCCAGTGTTAACAAATAAAGTAATAAATAGCACTTCCCACATGCTGTTGCCCCTCCTTGAACTCGTAATTTTTTATCTTGAAGTCCAAGCATGCCTTATCCATAAGACACAGTTCATTCCATGAGCTATAACGTCCATATTTAATTCATTTAGAAGCAAATAGGAGCAGTTAACCTTTGTGATAAATCAGTATAAGTGCATAAAGAAATGTTTAGCCTATAAGTAAACTATAAACTGGCATAGGGTATAGAGCCGAATAATGATAATTCTTAAGTTTATTTAATGACAGTAGCAACTGCCATGTTTCTATCAGCATAACTATTGTGCTGGAATTTTGTCAAACAACAGCTTTTCATATGCATGAAACCTACCAACATTGAACTGTTGCGTTTAAGTATATTTTAAAATGCCATTGTCCAGGGCAAGATGGAACAAGAAGCCAGTGCTGAACCAACTGCTTAACTCTGGCTGACATGCATTACGGTTGAGAGGGTTGTGACTTATGTTGAACATGTTGTGCCAACTCCATTAGATGTAAACTAGTTATGATATAAATACAGTAAGATTAAAACAATTTTTTTTCAGCTCCCAACCACGTTGGCAGAACCATTCTGTCCATAACATGGGAAAAGCAATGCGAATTGAGAGTTCAATCCATAATAGTGAGGGGGTTAAGGGTAATAGCTGATTTTGTTAGTGGCAGCAATACTAATATTAAATTACTTTCTTCTCTATATGATGTAATTCATAATATTGAAAATCACAAAAGTGCTTTAACTTTATCCAGATGTTATACATGAAAAGTAAAGTCTATCAATCATTGACAATAAAAGTGCAACATGAAAACAGATCAGCTGTTCATGATGATGAAACCAAATGGTAATCGAGCCTAAAGTCTCTTATACTGTTGGTCCCTATGAGATCACTGAGGTAAATATTTATGCTAAAGTGAGTTGTATTTTACTTATACAAAAGTACTGTTCTAAGTTGGACAAAAAGGGGACTGAAAGAGTACCCATATTGAAACTTAAGTTCAAGCTGTACTGGGTAAATTGATACCTTATTAATATAGAGTCTGCTGTTCCTTTGAATGTGAAGTTTCGTTGTCTGCTGTGAGCATCTGTAGAGAATGTCATTTGTTCCTCATGTTTATGTATAGCTAAACTTAAAATGTTTGTTGTTGGTCCTGCCAGCATATCCTGCTTTAGCTTCTAATGATTGCCTTCATTCTGCAGTCATAAACCAGTTGCGTGTTTGACGATATTACATCTACCGCAGTATCTTTTACTAAATTGGGCAATTGAATTGATATTTGGCCTTTTATAATATGTCAATTCTGCCACTTAAGCTTCATTAAGTTTTTAATACAAGCACTGTCTGCATCAACTTGTTTGCTATAAACGGACTTCATTCTTAAAGGCCCTGTCCACTTAAATTTCAAGTTTTGTTAATTGAAAAGATTGATTTCTCAAAATAATTGCGGAGAAAATCCGAAATACGTAGCATGATTATCTCCAGCAATCCGCTGTTGAAGTTTTCCCATTGTACTGCGATGACGAGACCTGCCCAACAGAACAGTCATTTAGTTGTAGCGCGTAGCTCTTGAAACCTGCAATGAATTGTGTTCATTATTGTAATAATTTTGACTGTACGTTGTGTTTTGGGTGTATATTCATTCTGAACATAGGGAAGTAACGTAAGTTTTCATAAATTCCGCAGTACCGAAAGATTACAGAAACGGGAAAAAGATTAATCGTGAAGACTACATTCCAAGCAAGTTTTCTCAATGCATGCTCTGTCCATTTTACTGAAGACAATTTTGAAAAATCTTGCGTATTAAAATCCACTCTTCTTAAAACTAAATTACATAGAGTTTTAAAAAAGAACGGTTTCCTTCTCTGAATCTGAGGGGAGAAAATATCAGATTCCTCATTAAGAAGGAAGATAGTGCTGATCTCAGAAGAAGAAAAAATTGTACATAAAGCTATATCTAAATCAGAAGCAAGTATCTATTAACTTCCAGTGTTGCGAAGTTATGAAAATGTAAATCAAAATGAACCAGATGAAAATCAAGAAAAATCAGACAATGAACAAACACAGCAACAAAGATTTGTCGAAACTGCTATTCAGTGTGAAATGGAACGTGAAATATACGATATTTTCAAACAAAGTGAGGATTATTATGACACTTTGACTTCAGATAAACCATTCACACTATCGGATGATGACTGTGATGACACGGACAAGGAAATAGAAAGGGATGTGTTTGTCGGAAAAGAGGAAGTGAATATAATGCGGGAATGTTTCCATATATTTTTGTATTTTGTGCAAAATATAAGATGGTTAGAGCTATGAAATCTTCATGTAGGGGGCCATGGCTATGAGTTGAAACCGAGTGCATAGCAGGTCACAAAACTGTGTAGAGTTAGCAGGAAAATTTGAATAGACAATCCTCACTGATTAGCTATCTCTCTCTAGTGAATGGAATGGGTTTACGCTTTTGTGAATACAATTTAGTGACTCTGGGACACCAAACATTTTATAGAGTAGTGAAAACATACACCGGTCCCGGAATTGGGAAGATGTGGTTGCAAAAGAAGGATGGAGAGTTCGAAATTACTACTGAATAGCTGGTGATGGCCAGTATGATAATTCTGTGCCAAATATGTAACATACACGGCAATGGACATAACAACGGGAAAATATTGGATTTTGTTGTATTGCAGAAAGGTACTGTTACTGGAGAACTACGAGGGCGAATCGAAAAGTAACGCACAATAATTTTTTTACAAAAAAGTTTAATAGTTAAAACAAAAACAAACAAACAAACAAATCACAAATGAACTTGCACCTTTTACCTACTTTTCGACATAGTCAACGAGTTTCTCAACACATTTCTCCCATTATAATACCAGTTTCAATATGCCCTGTTCGTAGAAGACCGTTTCCTTGGAGTATAGCCATCTGCGGACTGCTGATTTCACTTCCGCATCCGTCGCAAAGCGTTGGCTGGCCAGGAATTTCTTCATGGAATCAAACAGATGAAAGTCCGACGGTGCAAGGTCCGGACGGTATGGTGGATGCTGGAGCACCTCCCAACCAAATTTGGTGATTTTCTGACGAACAGCAGCAGCAACATGGGAGCGAGCATTGTCATTAAGAATTTTGACACCGTCAGCATTCATGTTCTGGCGTTTGTCTCGAAGGGCACGACGCACTTCACCAAAGTTTTCATGTAGGCTGCAGCATTCACAGCGCCCCGTGTTCAGTAAAGTCCACCATGCATATCCCAGAACACCGTCACAAGCACTTTCCTAGCAGATTGAGTCACTTTGAATTTTTTCTTCCCTGGGGAACCAGCATGTTTCCACTCCATACATGCCTGCTTAGTTTCGGGCGTTAGTGGTATATCCACGACTCGTCACCAATGACGATTCCTTTCAGAAAGCAATGCCCTCCTGCGGTGTACCGCGTTAGGTGATTCAAGCTCGTCATTCGCTGGCCCTTGTGGTTGTCTGTAAGGTTCTTAGGCAACCAGCGAGCACTAACTTTACGAAATTTCAACGTGTTGTGAACAATATTGTACACTGCACCATAGGAAATGTTAGAACTGTTGCGATAAGGTTCGCAGTTGAACACGCCGGTCGTTCAAAATTGCCGCCTCAACGCCTCTGACATTCTGCGGGGTTGCAGCTGTTACCGGCCTTCCGGAGCGTGGCGAATCACTAAGATTCACACGGCCCTCTGGGAAGAATGCACACCACCTGGAGACATTGCTACGGTCCATATAATCATCCCCATACACGCCATGCATGTCTCTGTAAATATCACACGGTTTATGCCTTTTGGCCCACAAATATCGAACCACACCTCTCTGCTCTTCACACGTGGACGACAGTAACATGTACGCCATCTTTGTTGCGTAGTTCACGCTTCTGTCGCTAGAGCTGCACATGAAACAAAAAATACCCTCTGTAGTGAAAACTTCAAACTATATCTGTGTAAAATGGCAAAATTCCAGCTGCAGTACCAAGGCAGAAAAAAAATAGTGTGCGTTACTTTTCGATCCACCCTCGTAGAAAAAACCAGCGGAATAAGAAAGTTAATGTGTTTCCTAAAGTAGAGCATAGCATGAATCTGACGTATGGACATGGCCAAATTTTTACAAAAGAAGCTAAAAACAATTGAAAGTAAATCACAACTTGTACATTAATGGAAAGAAAAGTATTATTAATCATACACTGGTGTGCAAAACCTAAGGACGAAAGTAATCTTCACGTGCTGTGACACTGCCAAGTAACAGATCGATGAAACTTGAATCATACATAGAGGGAACTGCTACGCTATGCTACAGTAGGCAACTAAACGAAATATGCAATGAGACGAACAGAAATGCCACTTTTATTAATAGACCATAAGTTACACTACAGTCAATACGACTCTGGTGGCTCTCTAGATTTATAGAAACAGATACATGGTGCTTAAAAGGGTGTATATTCACCACGGACA
Source organism: Deroplatys truncata (assembly GCA_030765065.1). Taxonomy (NCBI): domain Eukaryota; kingdom Metazoa; phylum Arthropoda; class Insecta; order Mantodea; family Mantidae; genus Deroplatys; species Deroplatys truncata. The sequence goes on along the minus strand of CM060976.1, from coordinate 163,758,876 downwards.
GCAATGCACGCTCTGCATCGTGCCTCCATGCTGGCCACAAGGTTGGTAAGCAGTTCTTGTGGTAGGGCGTTCCATTCCTCCAACAACTGTTGGATGGTCTTTGCATGTGGATGTGCTGCAATGCGTCTCCCCAAACTATCCCACACGTGTTCGATGGTATTTAAATCGGGGGAACGGGCAGGCCAGTCCAATCGCCGAATATCCTCTCGTTCCAAGAGATCCTCCACCTGCGCTGTTCGATGCGGTCGCGCATTGTCATCCATAAAAATGAAGTCAGGGCAGACTGCAACCCTGAAAAGACGCACATGGGGAAGGAGTACAGTATCACAATAATGTTGACCAGTGAGCGTACCGTGTTCAAAGATTTGGAGGTCGGTGCGCCCATGCAACATTATGCCTCCCCTAACCATAACACCCGGGCCACCAAAACGATCATGTTCAAGGATGTTCCTGGGTTCATTACGTGTTCCCACCTCTCGCCAGACAAGGGTAGTCGATAATCACTACTTAGACTGAATCTGCTCTCCTCCGAGAAGAGCACGCGACCCCATTCCTCGTTTGTCCAATTTTGATGCTATTGGGACCATTTGCCGCCGATGTGCGGATGTCAATGGAACACGTACTGGCCGTCGGGTAAAGGGACCACCTCTGTGTAGTCGCCGTGCCACTGTGTATCGTGAGATTGCGTGCCTAGCTGTCCTGTTAAATGTGGTTGCAATTACACCCGCTGTTTGGCGTGGATCCCATCTTGCCTGTTGCACAATGCAGCGGTCATCTGCTGCTGTAGTTGAGCGTGATGGACCACCACTTCTCCTTGGGACAGCAGTGCCTGTGGTTTGGAAGGTTTCCCATGCACGTGAAACAATGCTGTGAGCAATTTCAAACTCCTGAGCAACACTCGTCACACTTCGCCGTTCTTCCAGTTTTCCGATGATTCTTCCGGTGTGAAGTCATCCAAATGGTGTCTACGAGCCATGTTGCAATGAAGAACACCACTACAGTGCACCGTAACAGCTCGCTAATTGCCACACACCGTCTTGTCCTGTTTCGTCAACTGCCCCGTGTTGCGGGACCAGACCATTTGGCGCTATAGGCTCGCTATACTCACGCCATGTGACGTCCAGCTTTGTGTGTACGTGTCAGAGACCTCCCGCACCTTCGTCTACTTCCACCACGTAGTTCATTTGTTATGTTACTTTGCCCATCTCGTCCTTTGGTTTTGCACATCAGTGTATATGATGGTCAACTCAAATTTGCGGGAGAGGAAGAAATTGTTATTGAAAAATTCAAATCTATTTTGAAACATGTCTGCAATATCCACGTCCTGGCCTGGAAATAAAGTTATGCATGAATGTGAGCATGATGACTTGACAGAGGATCAAATTAAAAAACAAACTGGATAAGAAAGAACTCCCATGATTACAGACTTCTGTCGTCAGTAATAAATGAAACCTTATTTATAGAGAATTTAAAGTATACCAAACATTATTGCCATACTGGAAATTCAGAATCTTTTCATAACGTTGCATTAAAATATAACCCGAAGAGACGTCACTCAGTTTCGAAGGAATGGTTTTGCGTACAATACTGGCTATTTTAGACTACAATAAAAATGCTGGAAGAAATGTGGCTGGTCTCGAAGGCAGGTAAGAAATGCGTCGTCGCGAAAAGACAAGTGATAAATGGCGGAAAAACATATTGCAAGAAGTAATAGTGTGAAAAAGAAAAAACATTCCAATTACAACAGAGGATTCCTGTAGCCGTGATGTTCCCACGTGTATTCTAAGAGATATTAGAAGATCCGAGGCGTAACAAGTTCAGCAGATTTCAGAGATGTGAATCAACAATACAGGTAAACTTTACAATACATTTCTTTGTCTTGAATTCATGGGGAAAAATATAAACATTTACTGAACTTACTGTTTACTTTAATCGAGGTATTCAGCGGCTCGGTTAGCAGTGGCTTCAAAATGTATGTAATTGCCATCTGATTCTGGAAATCGCTCTCTTATTTTGTTTACTACACAAGAAGGTATGACACGCCTATTTTTCTCTCCCAAAGCTTCCCATGAATTAATCTAATATAGGTATTTGAATATAGTGGTTTGAACTGTTAAGGTTTAATACCGGCCAAGACGCCTAAATATACGCCAACAAACACATGAGTGAGCTAACGAAATGCAAGCGTTCATTTAGCAATCGAAACAAATGCTTGAAAGTGTTTGCCTGGGCTATACTGACGTCATCACTCACAACACGCGCTTGTGTCAACAGGTAATTAACAGCGTTCCAGACGTACAAAAATAGTTTTTTTGTTGTTGTCTCATCACCTTTCTTAACAACGAATAATATAAATAGGTGTTTTGGAAGTCGACAGGACTTTTAAGAATGCATGTCTAATATGATTTTTTCGACCTGATCCTGCAGAATTCCAAACGAGAAGAAGGTTGTAGAGGCGAGGAGAGGGGAGAAAAGACTGGCAGCATTGCCCTAGTGTGGTGTAACAGGAATGCCTCACATATCGGCATTTCTGCTACAACAAACCTAAGTCCTAAAACCCTTCCTGGGAGATAATGCTCGTCCAGATGAGTAGGGCCAGGAGGAAAATATTGTACTGTACATTGGAATGCTGCACTGTGTATTGATAATTTATTTCTCTGAAGCTGAACCCTTAAATCCAACACGCATACTTATTAAAATAAGTGGAAAGGTAAAAGGTTAACAAGCAAAAAGTGTTTGTCACCTAACATACTTTGTTGATGACAAAGTAAGTAGCAACATCACTCAGTTTTGTTTTAGAACATGTAATATTTGTTTCATATCATGTCAATTATGCCTGAGTGCATTGTGCATATGCTTAGGATGTCTTCCAGATGGAACCAAGAGTGGAATTGATAGTTTGAAGGATTCAGCCTCTAGTCCCATGGTCTACTAGCTACTGCACAACCATAGAAATTCGGAAAACCAAGATGTTTTAAAGTTACATTTAAGTAACTTTCTCTTCTCACTCTTCTAGAAACTACTCTTACAAAAGCTTATTCTTCTATTTACTTTGTGTTAATTAAGATAAACTTTTTTTTACCATTTACACATTTCGTTGTAGGTATAAAAAGAATACAATAGGCTAAAGCTATAGTTAGATTGTTTAAAAGTGGGTCACTATATGATGGCTTTGAAATTCAATGCTTTTTGCATGACCACAAGAACAAAAGATAAAATGAATAGTGACTTACCACTTGAAAAAAGTATAAGTATTTGAAAATTCCAATCAATGACAAAGAATATTTCAGAAATGGTTAACTCAACAAACATGTTATTTGGCAATAATTATTGTGTACTTTAATGATTATGTCTATCATTAAAACACAAGATTATTGATGTGCAGTCAGATTTTGTATATGTCTTATACTTAACCAATTATACAAAATTCATTCAGAATAAAGAGGACTTCACATGCTATTCCGAGAAAATTCAAGATATACATTTTATTTGTTCTGCAGATATGTTAAACATATGGGGCCAATTGTAGAAATGGTAACTTGTTTAAACCCTTACAAACTGTCTAGCTAAAGAATGTATAAGTTAGATACACATTTCCTTTGCCTAAACAGTGTTTAGCTAGACATTGTTTAGGTTCAAACATTAGCTATGAAAACAAAGTATGGGATATGCTTCATTAGACTCTTTGGTCATGTCTACCATTTGCAATTCAATTTTTTTGCACTCAGCAACATACTTTTGTTTTAAAATTGCTTCTGTGTTTTGTTTTATAAACAAATCATCATGGCCATATGAGTTGTAAACTTTTCTGTCGAAGAAAAGACTGTCTTTCTGACATTGTAAAATGATAGTGGAGAGTAACATTTATAATAGCGGGTTCTGAGGAAAATTGCTGTTTAAAACACCCCTTTTGGTTTATATAAACAAGAGTTGTAGTCATACTTACACAATCAGGGCTATTCTGTAACTTTCTGGTTAAGAAGGTTGTTAGCTGTACTCTTTAAGATCAAGAAGAACTAAAAATGCATACATTTTCAGTCAGTAGTGGTCGTGGTATCATTAACCATACTTTTCTTCCTCTCAAGATGATGTTTTTACGATGTTAGAATACCAAATAGCACATAGCAACTGGTTAACAGCTTTAACAAGTAGTTAAACTTTGACCAGATATTACAGAATATGTATGAATATCTTAAATAAATTTATACATTGTCTAAATTGCAATCAAATCAAAATTGTTAAGAGCTATTTTTATCAAATAAAAAATAGGGAGCATTTTTACATGTAACCACAGCACTTTAGCCTAGCGGTAGAGTTTGCAGTTCCTGAGGTTGCAAGTTCAAATCTACGTGGAGCTACTCAACTTTTCATAACACCACACACTCTCGAGCTAGCGACGCAGCAAGATGGGGGCTCATGAAGAAAGGCTGCCAAGGAGTCTTCCAGTGCAGCAACAGCTTCCGAGTAAGCACGAGAGCCCGACAGTGCACCTTTGCCGCCGCTGCCTAGCAAGCAGCAACACAAGCGGTGCCCCGCCGGGAGCGGGCTCAGCTGACACAGCTGCCGCCATTCAGCAGCCGAGGCACGGTGGTCGTCTGTAGTACCCCGAAACCTGCCAGTACGCTTCGTGCTGGTCACAGCGCAGCAGCAATGACCTTCAGCAATGAAGGGCATACGCATCACTTTTTCCCGGCGTCCCACACCACTCGTCCGCCTGAACTGGCCAGCGTCGCAGATCGGGAAGGTGCCTTAACCTCGAGCCTGATCCTGTTGGTAAGACGTTTTCGGGTTGAGGCAAGCCGAATGGAACGGAAAGCTCCCTGCCGCCGCTGATATGCCTTTGAACAAGCGCTGATGCCTGCTCTTCGCCGCCGAGATCTCTGAGTGCACTAGGCACGACCATCGCCGCTGCCACTACTTTGCCACATGTGGTGGCACCATACATTTCACCGCACAGACTCAAGTCCTCACTTTCTGAGGAACAGGCAAACACCACAGCCGACGCAGGAACATCCAAAGCCGCCGACGCACATCAAGATCCACCACTCACCTCCGACGACTCAGCACCGGCAGCCTCAACCGGAGTGGCGCTTTGGGACCTCGTTCAGGACCTTCATGTACAGGTTCTGAATATCGATGCCCAGTTAGCTACACTGGAGGAGTCCCTTGCTGACCTCATCTTCAAGAAGCTCCAGGACCTGCAAGTTACCATCTCTGCAGCCTGCATTCATCAGGAAACCTTCACAGCCGACCTGATGGCAGGGTTGGATAGTGTCACCATGCATCTGCAGGACCTGGAGGAGAACTTTAAGGACATCAGGACCATTTCACATCAGCCGGTTTGTCATCACACCACAGCACATCTACCTCCACAGCAGTCACCTCAACCACCAATATTGTTTGAGTTCCCTCCAGACCACCAAAGTTTCCTCGCAAAATGCAGAGCCATCATTTAGGAGAACCAGAAAAGATGACGGCAACAAGCGACCAAATAGCTTCACCCTTTCTCATCCTTCCTACAACACTATCACCCTGCAATCAGGGCTGTTTGTCATGTCTGTAGCCTAGGACTCATCCTTCACCTGCTGCTGCCCATTGGGCAACAGCATTGCAGCAAGTTTGGTAATTAGCCAACTTTTCGTTTTTGAGTTATGCTGTTCACAGACACACACAGACATATTATTTTAAAAATGCTCATTTTGATTCAGGGATCTCAAACTGTGTATTTCCTTTGAATGGAATGCAATACTTCCTCTGTTTACTGTAAGTAATAGAGAAAGTAAATGTTTGGTCTTTGAATGAGAAGAAACCGCTTGCTGAGAAATGCACTGGAATGGTAAAAAGGGAAAAATGTTTTTTTACAGAAGAAGACAACATGATAAACAATATTGAGATAAATGGTTCATATTTGGGAACAAGTGAAGCACTTGCCTTTGGACAGAAAACTGTATGTGATTGATTAATTTGTTACTATACTCAGAAATAGATCTGTTAGAAAAATGTTTGTTTTTAAGAAATACAATTCTTATTTTGTATGAAAAACAGAATGGTAATACTGGTACTCTTTTGATTGAAATAAAAATGGTAGAACTTTTAGAAAAATATAAACATTACATTTATTATAATAATTTTATTGATATAAAAATTCCTACAAACATACAAATTTCAAGGCTCATGTTCATAATTTAACAAAACAATACTTTTATGTATGTGAACAGTTACCTATAAATCTATTTTGATCAATAACATTTATCATTCTTATTGGATTCAAACCTACAAAGTGACTTCACTGTACAATGAAGCTAAATATTAATTGTTTGAAGCAAAAACTTTCTTCCAAAACTAAGGTAGCTTTAAATGCTCTTGTGATGAATAAATATACATAAAATTTGAGGCTGTTTAGCATTAATCTACCATGTTTATGACATTACTGATAATGCTGAATGTACTTCTTTGAAACTTAAAGTATAAAACAGAAAACAGTAATCCTGCCACATTCTTAATGTTTCTAAATTTAACTTGCCACATTTGAAATTACAAAAATAAATCTAAGGACGATACACACACTGCAAGTGTTTTGAACTGCTTTACCTCTGAAGTTACTTTGTTCAAAGTTCATTCAGTTCTACTCACATTTTACAAACTCTTTTGGTGGTTTTCCATATTCTTTGCTTATGAAATGGATGTATTTTTGACATTTACTTTTATTGATTAATAGAGTAATTCTCATGTTTTTAAGTTAACTATCACACACGTACTCCATTATTATTTTTTGAAATCAGTTAATGCATACCATTACTGTTGCATAAATGTTAGAAACAGCACAATGCTGGAAAAAGGACAAGCTGATATTATAACCATTGGAAAAAAATTAAGACTGCAACAAATCGTACAAAAGGTATAAACAATTTAAGTTTAGATGTATGGCAATTTATTTAGGTATATAGTTATTTAGTCTTTTTAGGTGCAACATCTGTTAAGCTAAGAGCATTTTAGGTGCCATATGAAGAAAAGAAATTATCATTTACTAGAATTAATTACAGCTACAAGACATAGGTGAAGGAATCTATGCTTAATATGAGGCAATATAACAACTATTGAACACAATGTAAACAAAGCTTTTGAAACATCTATATATCACCAGAAGTCAATGTTGCTGTTACGTCGGCAGTGTGGGACACAAAGAACTGTTGAGATTAATTTAAAAACAGTCTTTTAAATTAATAATAATCATTATAATAAAAAAAATGCTAGCAGCAGCATGGTGTTCCATCAGGGTTTGTTGGTGGATTGGGTTTGCATATCTTTGTTCTGCCATTGGAACCAAAAACTACATTACATGAGAATGTAAAATACCCACATGTTGAAGATTTGGTGTAATATGTGTGAGTATATTTTCCACCATTTCCTGTGCCATTATTGGCTCTCCCACCATCAAGTTGACCAGTAACACTTTTGGTAACTGTAACAAAACTGTCTGGTGTTGGCTGATTGTATGTGATGGTGGTTGGTTGCCCATTTCTTACATGGTCACTATTTCTAAATGTTTTGCCATTCCTCTGGCTGTATGGTACCCCATTTTTTCGTGATGTATAGGACTGCCCACCCTGTCTCAGTTGGGTTTGACCAACCTGATCATATGAAGGCTGTGCCACAGGTATGTTCATTGTAGGTGCCTGGTAGCTTCTGCCACCTGGACCAGTATAATTTACTTTCCCTGTGCCAGGAGTGAGACTGACAGTCTGTGTCTGAGATTGTCCACCCTTTGCAGCTGTTTGACCAGGTCCTGCAACTGATGCTACTCTGCCCCTCACACCTTTTGGAATGGTATAACCTGGTGAGCCATGGATAGTGTGCCCTGGTTCTAGTACATCACCAGGTCTGTACTTGCTACCATCATCAGCATCCTGGACAATATGCGCATCTCTTCCATTGAGGGGGCCAAGGAATATATGTTGAGACTGCGTTGGTTTCTCAGATTGGCCTGTGGTGAAATTTCTGATGCTATTTTGCCCTGAAATATGGACACCCTGATGTTGTGCACCAGCATTTCCACTTCTCATACTGGGTCGTGCAACACCCATGTCACCGTGGTGAGGTTGATGCATATCTATGTAGTCATCTGGTCTTTCACTTGTCTCATCATAGTCATCCCCATCGTCAATATGTTCAGAAGGTATTTGCATCCCTGGCAGTGTACCTTTACCATTTGTTGTCATTCCATGAGGCATTCCATTCTGTCTCATGCCATGTTGCATTCCGTCCCCATTTTGTTGACCTCCAAATCCGAGATCTCCATTTGAAGTTCTACCGCCATTGCTAAAAACTGATCCAAAAGGTTGCATTCCTGTTTGCTGAGTATTTGTCTGAGAGGAAGCGGTTCTCTGACCTGAGCCGAAAGAATCAAATTGTGTTCTGGTTTCACTTGAAGTTGTTCTGCTGTTGCGTGAAAGACCATCAGCACCTACAAGCTGTTGAGGTGGTTGTCCATTGGCCTGAGAACCTCTGGTGAAGCTTGAAGTACCAGATCCTGCTTGTGCTGCTCCAGTGTAAGATATACCATGAAGGAAGGAGCCTTGAATCTGGCTTTGGGACTGTCCTGAATATGCCCCACTTTGGGCTGAAGCTGTGCCACCTCCCCGAAATGGAGTTCTCTGGCCATTGCCCTTACCATTTCTTTGATAGGGTGTAAAACCAACCTGAGCTTGGCTAGAGGTGCTTCCCTGACCTTTAGCCTGCGCATCGGCCATGCCACCTTGGGAGCCCGCTTGAACTTGAGTGTTTGTTCCATAGTAATAACCCCCACTCTGTGCTTGTGCCTCTGTAGCTCCACTCTCTGCGCCATACTGAACTTGAGACTGGCTTTTACCACTTCCGGCACTTCCCTGGGCCAAACTTGTTGCCCCACTCTTACCCCCGCTTACCTGACTCTGAGCACCCCGATCTTTATCTGAAGTTTGAGCCTGCGCTGAGAAGGTCCCTGAGCCACTGTATACTCCCGTTACTTGTGCCTGTGCGATTCCTTCACCAATTTTGCCTTGTGCTGAAGCAAGAGCTTGCGTTTCATTGTCTTCCTGCCGAACGCTGCTTTCTGCCTGGGAGTCCCCTCCCGCAACACCATATCCTCCTGGATGCGCTAAGGCTCCCGGAGCAGTTGGATAACCTGGATAGCCTGGCGTACCTGGTACTGCTCCGGGCACTCCTGGATAGCCCGGTGCTCCTGGATATGCTCCTGGCACTCCTGGATAGCCTGGTGCTCCTGGAACTGCTGGATAGCCGGGTGCCCCTGGAACAGCACCTGGTACTCCTGGATAGCCTGATACCGCTGGCACTCCTGGATAACCAGTTCCTGGAATTGCACCTGGCACTAATGGATAGCCTGGTGCTCCCGGAACCACTCCCGGTGTCCCTGGATACCCTGGGGCTCCTGGAACTGCTACGGGTCCTCCTGGATAGCCTGCCGTTCCTGGAAGTGCTCCTGGAACTATTCCTGGATAGCCTGGTGCTCCTGGGCCTACCCCGGGAGCTCCTGGCGCTACTCCTGGATAACTTGGCACTGCCGGACCCGCACCCGGTGCACCTGGTCTTATCCCAGGACCTCCTGGACCTACTCCTGGATAACCTGGTCCTACAACAGGAACTCCTGGTGCTCCTGGATAACCTGGTGCTCCTGGTCCTACAACAGGAACTCCTGGTGCTCCTGGATAACCGGGTGCTCCTGGCCCTACACCCGGTGCTCCTGGATACACCTGCACCCCTGGCCCTGCTCCTGGTGCTCCTGGATAACCTGGTGCTCCCGGTCTAATTCCTGGTGCTCCAGGTGCTACTGGATAACCCGGTGTTCCTGGATAACCTAGCGCTCCTGGTCCTACTCCTGGCGTTTCTGGACAATCTGGTGCTCCTGGACATAATCCCAATGTTCCTGGCCCTACTCCTGGCACCCCTGGATAACCTGGTGCTCCTGGCCGTACTCCCGGTGCTCCTGGATAACCTGGAGCTCCTGGTCCTACACTCGGCCCTCCTGGATAACCTGGTGCTCCTGGTCCTACTCCAGGATAAACCGGAGCTCCTGGTCCTACACCCGGTCCTCCTGGATAACCCGGAGCTCCTGGTCCTACACCTGGTCCTCCAGGATAACCTGGTGCCCCTGGTCCTACACCTGGTCCTCCTGGATAACCTGGTGCTCCTGGTCCTACTCCTGGGTAATCCGGTCCTCCCGGTGCTCCCGGATAACTAGGTGTTCCTGGCCCTACTCCCGGTGTTTGTGGGTAACCTGGAGTTCCTGGTCTTACTCCCGGGTAGCCAGGAGCTCCTGGTCCTATACCCGGTGCTCCTGGATAAACTATTCCTGGTCCAACTCCCGGATAGCCCGGTGCTCCTGGCCTTCCTGGCGGCCCTCCTGGATAACCCGGAGATCCCGGTCCTACACTCGGCGCTCCTGGATAACCCGGTGCTCCTGGCCCTACACTCGGCACTCCTGGTCCTACACCCGGTGTTCCTGGATAACTCGGTGCTCCTGGCCCTACGCCCGGCGTTCCTGGATAACTTGGTGCTCCTGGCCCTACAGCTGGATAACCTGGAGATCCTGGCCTTATTCCTGGATAACCTGGTGCTCCTGGCCCTAATCCTGGGTAACCTGGTGCGCCTGGTCCTATTCCGGGATAACCTGGTGCTCCCGGCCCCACTCCCGGATGAGTTGGTGCGCCTGGCCCTACTCCTGGTGCTCCTGGTCCTATTCCCGGCGCTGCTGGCCCTACTCCTGGAGCCCCTGGGTAACCTGGTGCTCCTGGGCCTATTCCTGGGACTCCTGGGCCTACTCCTGGTGCTGCGGGCCCTACTCCTGGAGCCCCCGGATAACCTGGCGCTCCTGGCCCCACTCCCGGTGCTCCTGGATAACCTGGTGCTGTTGGTACTGAAATACCAGGCGATATACCTGGAACTCTTGTAATATCTCCTGGAGGACTTGGAATTCCAGGATATCCTGGTGTTCCTATTATAACACCTGGACGTCCTGGAATCCCAGATACTCCGTCGATAGGCGCTCCTGGGTAGACCGGCGGTCCACCGGGCAGACCGTCAGGATATCCTGGAGCACCAGGAACACCGGGATAACCTGGTGCTCCAGGAACCCCTGGCTGAACTCCATCGCTGACTCCTGGAATTCGTCCTGGAAATCCTGGAACTGCACTGGGATAACCAGGAACACCTGGCACACCACCGGGTAAACCTTCGCTAATTCCTGGAGCTCCTGGAACCACACTTGGAAATCTTCCCGGATATCCTGGAGCACCGGGAATTCCACTCGGCACACCTTCACTTACGCCTGGAACCCGCCCTGGCAAGGCTGGATAACCTGGAACTCCACCTGGCAGGCCTTCACTTACTCCTGGAACTCTTCCAGGGCCAGCTGGATAACCTGGAGCTCCAGGTACTGCTGGATAGCCAGGAGCTCCTGGGACTGCTCCTGGATATCCTGGAACACTTACTCCTGGATAACCTGGAGCTCCTGGGCGCGCCAATTGTCCAGGGACATCTTGATATCCGGGATAACAGCCTTCACATCCGCTTGGACCAGATTGACTTTGTGCTTGTCCCATTCCATTTGTACCACCTGAAAAGACAGAATTTATTAGGAATGATTGAAGACAAAAATGGAGAGATCAGGAAAGGTGGCAGGGACAGACTAAAAGGATAGAAATCAATCTGTAGGAAATAGAACTTGAAGTTAAAAATAAAAGCACAGAGTACAGAAATAACTAATAACCGTAAAGGTGTGCATTCAAACAATAACACGCTGCATTTTTCGTTAATGGACGAATTTCTAAGTAACACTGTTGAATTTATCTTGGTACAATGCCGAGTATAAACAACTATAGCTCATTACTAAAATCATAAACAGTCGCTCATTAAATGTGACCCAGTGTTTTTCGTATAGTTCAGAGATGTTAGGCAGAACATAAATCTTATTTATTTATTTATTCCGATTTTAGTCAGTGTTAGAGACTTCCACGCAAATGTATGTTCCGGCAGCTGCTGTATCAGATGCATGGACAACAGAATTACAGAAATTACTCTGCTTTGGAGGAGAGGAAACTGCTGTTGAGGTGTTCAAGGTAATCTTAGAAAATATTCAATAGAATTTCGTTGTGCTGTAATTATTGGTAAACATGCTTTTGGTAAGAGGCTTGTGGTACTCCAAAAATGACGAGGTATGATATTTCATCTTGAAATTGCAAACGCAATGCAAGGATCTAACATGGGTTATTGGATGAACGAGTAAATAATTGCAGGCAGTTGAAATTAATTGAAGATACGCTCAAAGTCACCATTCCAGAAGCAGCAATTCCTTAAACTATTTAGGTATAATAACACATACGTATGTGTAATAACGGAGTCTATATTAACGCTGTGTGTCTGAACTTCTGTTTGTGTCTTTAGTCATTTGAAAGCGAGATTCAATCATTTAGGGGGGGGGTTCTATAACCGATGAGTAGAATGACATGACACATCAGAAATTTATGTTCTGCATATGGATGAAGCCAGTCCTAACTGCGGAATGAACTCTGTGTTTGATATGGCAGATATATACTCCAAAACCCAAAACTTTCCTTGAAGACGAGTTGGCAAAAGGGGTCATGAAGATAGAATCGTATGGTGTAAAACCAGGAATTGTGTTCGTGCGTGATTTTAAAACATCTAACCGCAAGCATGTAATTTTGAGCTTGCTAATGTTCACTTTAATAACCTATGTTTATAGATGCGTTCGTGTAGGATTTCGTATTTATGTTGCCTTTACGTTTACTTTTCTCCCTTAATTTTCCTAATGCTAAACGTGGTTCATTTGGACCCCAGTCTTAATTTAACGAATTAGGAAAATATGTGATTAGGGGATGGCAATTTTTAATGTGTCTAAAACGTATTACAGTTCAGAATTATGAAACAGTCTTTCAGAATATACGAGCGATCTGAACATTAAATATTAATATAGATGTTGGGGTTCACTTAAACCCCTGATAGCCTTTGGTAGTACATAAACATTTTTTGAAATGCGCACTAACCAGCATGCACTATTGTGCCGAATTTTCTTAATCCGCCATGTTTTGTTTTTCCGGCATACGGTTTGGTATATTCTCACTGTTAGTTAGCAGGTTCGCCGCCGGGGGTCGGCGTGCTGTCCCTGCCTATCTTTTGTTCGTAGGTAGCATTTGGGCAGGTTTGTCCGAAAAATCAGGCGTGCTTTCGTATGTCGTCCGGTGCGGCAAGTTTTCTCACACCTTTCTTTCTTTTTTTATTTTATTTTATTATTATTATTATTATTATTTTTATTTTTAGTAATGCAACTTGCTTTGGCCTCCGTATTTTTGACCGTACACTTTATTCCTGCTCTATTCGTGTGAAAGCGGTCTTTGTGCCTTTTTTTCGTAGCCGGAAGTTTCATATAATTAAGAGTAACTAGTTTAAATGTGCAGTTATGTCTTTTTAACTTTTAGCCGGCAGAGTTTAATGTAATTAATGGTTATCAGTGTAAATGCTTATCAACGTGAAACGATGGGTTTCTTAGCCAATTTATGGTTAGTTATGTAATACTAATTCCTATTCTTTATTGTGTTGTTGGGTGTGTATTGTGTAAAGACTCGAAACGAAGATCATAAGTGTTCAGCAAGATGCCTCAAAATTACAGTATGTAATCTTATAATTGTATTTATGTTTGCTTCATATGCATTTGTCAGAGGTGGAAATATATTTCCTCATCCCGTCCTCTGGGTGAAGTTTCCCCTCCTTAAAGGCAAATACGTAGTGCAGGAAGGCTGTGCACTATTCTGGTTTATTATGTATGCACTGTTGTCACGTATTTCTCAATAAAACATTTCGTATATATTATTGATTATTTAATTGTTGAGTTCGGTTTTCTTTCAGTGTGTGAAAAAGAAGAAAAAAAACTGCCAGTCTTGTTTCTGGTCTTCAAAAAATAGTCATGCATACAGTTGGTCAGTAAAATGTCAAAGAGAAGAACAGAGGTATATGATCTGAATAAAGATGATGTAGAGAAAGTATTGCGTATAATATAATGTAGTGACCATGAAGATTAGCAATATATTTTCTCAGATGTGTCGGAAGATGAAAATGCTCTAGAAACAGATGTTACAGATGAACAAGAACGTAATTCACAAAACTAATGATAATGAGATATGTAATATGTTAATCATTTTATTACCAAGAATGGTACAGTTTGGTCAACTCGCCCCCACCAAAAGTATCACGTCACACAACACATAGTTTGGTTGATTTTATACGATACAATGGTACTACAGGTTAAGACTGTATGTATTATTTAGTATTTTATGTTCATTAAGTATTTAGTATATCATAAAATTATTATGATATATTTAAAAATGTTTTTGTGTCCAATTGAACCCCCATTATAATTTATATATATATTCCATACCATAGTATTGGAAAGGTTACGAATCATCACTTGTGTTACTAACGCCCAAGAACAGAAGCCAAGGAACATAGATTTTCGCTATTATAGGCCAGTAAGTCGGATTAGTACGCTGAACAGTTGTAGAAAAAGGCATTTAACTTACTGACAAGGGTGCGGGAGTGCTCCGCCGTGGATTCCGCCTCTGCTTTGCCTCCATTGGCACCATTGAACGACAGGTACTGTGTCTGCGTCTGACCGCGGAACCGGCGTCCGTTGTAGCTTCTCTTGTACCTACCCCGGTGTTGCTCCACCAGGGCATGACCGATCTCTGGAAGTTCATGATGGTCGTCCTCTGGCAATTCGTTGTCCTGCAGAGGCTGCTGGTACTGCGGCCGCGCCTCTTGAAGTAGTGAAGTTGAAAATCCTCTGCAGAATCCAGATATTCTCGAACCTGCCAATCTCCAAACCTGCGGATAACAGTAATTACCCCTCAGATTTCATGAGTATATTTGTTCTCCTGTAGCTCGGTTGATTGATTGATTCGCGTATGAGCAACTTTTGGCCCTATTTGAATTATTTCTTGTGTAAGAAAATATGAGTTCTAGAACACTGCAAGATAGCAGACCTTTTAGGCTCTGAAGTATTTCAATCAGTGATAATTTATAAGATTGAAAGCTCTACAGGAAATTTGTGCTTACAGACAAGAGCAAATGTATCCTGTCTCCTAATTCTGTGTGAATAAGGGTGTTAAGTAGATAACTGTTTATATGCGGATTAGTTTCAGTAAAATGTTTTGTTGGTTTGTTTTATAGTTTCTTGTTTACATGCATGCTCTTTTTAATGGCGTCTATCTAATGTAGGCCGGCCCTGCTTAATGGGAATAGAAACGATGCTTAATGTCTAATCAGTAATATAATAATATGAAGATCAATAAATGCATAACCCATACAAATAACAAGACATATGTATGAAGTGACAACAAGAAAGTGTTATAACGTGATAATGCAAAAAGCTTATTTAATTTCATTGTACCTTAACGTAGCAAGCTTATCTGATGCCAAACCATACTTACAGCTCGTCCAGTCAGACTATGCTGGTGTGGCTGACTTTGCACCTAGTCCTAACATTTCAAGGCTTATTCTCAAAGAGATGTTCCTGAGTTTGAAAAAAATTAAGTTCTTCAGAGAGCGCAAACCTAATATTAACTCAACGATTAATCAGCAATAAGAATATTGAAAAATAAACCACATATCACATTCTCAATGTTTTCTGACTAACCTTGAGCCAAAAGTGTTAGAACACGCTTCTTAGCTGCCTCGAAGAACTCATGCATCGCGAATATAGCTTTGCAGCATAGTTAAAAATCTGATGTGTTACACTCACATGACTTTCTCTACTCTTGTACAACGTATTTTTACAAACGCTTATTCTCCATATGCTATCGAGATGTTAATCTTATTGCTAATTTTCTTGTAGATGCAAGGGGAATTGGCTTTAAGCGTTTAAGAGCTGGTTGCTATGTGGAGTATTCCATTCTCTTTGCATTACCAGGACAAAAAAAAAGAATAACGAATTTGAGAAAAAGTATAAGTATTGGAAAATTTAAGGGAATAACAAGGAATATCTCAAAAATGGTTCTCTCAACAACAAAAAATGTATATGACATAAATTGTGTATTTTAACGCGATCTATATTTTTTGTGTAGTAAAATTTTGTCTATCTCTTACGGTTTACCAGTTATGCAAAAGTCGTTCACAATGAAGAACACTTTTGGAGACATTCCCAGAAAATTCTAGATATACATTTCATTTGTCATGAAAATATCTTAAACATATGATATTTTAATCAAACTCGTTAGAGCCATTTTTGAGAAAATTACAATTTTCGAAAAATGTTCCATGTAAAGAGTAGTCTGGGTTGGGGGATTTTCTTCAAAACGTTCGTGTCGCATCTCTGGAAGATACTGAACCTAAATACCAAGTTTGGTGTTTATCCAACTGTTCGTTTCTGAGTTATGCTGTTCACAGACAGACACACACACACACAGACATGTTTCCAAAAATGCTTTTTTTGGATTCAGGGGGTCTCAAAACATGTATTTCCGGTGAAATCTTGGTATCGAATTTTTGGGTGGAATACAATACTTCTCCTACTTACTATACGTAGTAGAGAAAGTAAAAATTAAATTGAGTTTTATATATGGACGCTCTTTAACTGCTGTGGTTCTTAGCGTCCTGTTCTACATTGGGCATGAAAGACCGGAAATTTTGCTCAGAGGTCTCTTTATCAGGCTTAAGGTCATTTTACGTGCCGTAAATCTACGACACGAGATCACCGGGTTTACTTCCCTTCCGAAGCCATCTTAAGAATTTTTAAGCCCGAAAAAAAATCCATCGTCCTCCGTCGGGTTTGAACCCTCAACCTCGGGAACTAGAGGCTAGCATAATAACCACTACACCATGGAGGACGACATTGGAGCATAGTTGATCCACTTCAGCGTCACTATAGCAAGTTTCAATAAAGGTAACACCTTTTCGCTTATAATGGTGATCCCTGAAGCTTATGTTGTTGGCTAATCTTGGCGTAATATAGTGCTATTTATAATCGGCATAACTGGGATACTTGAATGCTGGATGAATTAACATCTAAGGTAGACCAGCATCTCTGCTAGATTGTCTATAACTATACTGTAGTGATGTAAGTTGTACTGATAAATTTATGTTCTATAGATGCAAATAATAACACTCCTCTGCTCTTTGAGAGTTGAAGACATAGTGTAAATTTCACCTTTAGGTTCTATTCTGATATAGGAGTGTTTGGGAGAAACAAATATTTTTGGCCAACCTTTAGTATCTTCGACACCTCTGATAAATATCTGTAATTTCCAATTAGGCGAAGACATGGTTATTGCTACATTGGTAGTTTGCAGCA
This sequence comes from Deroplatys truncata, assembly GCA_030765065.1. Taxonomy (NCBI): domain Eukaryota; kingdom Metazoa; phylum Arthropoda; class Insecta; order Mantodea; family Mantidae; genus Deroplatys; species Deroplatys truncata. The sequence goes on along the minus strand of CM060976.1, from coordinate 163,741,520 downwards.
CGTCATTCACCACGCTGAAGGCATCAGAGAGATTCCCTTTCAAAAAATCTGGCAGTGTTTTCGGCTGTGAGCCTTTCTTCCGTTTCACTGTAGATACGTCTCCGAAAACATGCTTAGCAAAAGGTTTTCTGCAAGACGATACATATCTTGGGTATAGATGGTGTAATAGCTGATATAATCCAGTATATTCAATACTACTAAACTGCAAGTCGTCTTTACATGGTATACGATGTACTTTTAATGACTTTTCCATATTTTGTTTCATCTGGTTTAACTGCAGCTTTATTTTCCGGAAATCGCGGGTTCAAACCCGGCGGAGGGCGATGGATTTTTTTCGGGCGTAAAATTCCTTAGCATGGTTTCCTTCGGAAGGGAAGAAAAGCCGGTGGTCCTGTGTCGTAGATTTACGGCACGTAAAAGAACCTCAAGTCCAATAAAGAGGCCTTTGAGCAAAATTACCGGTCTTTCACGCCCAAAATAGAATGGGACGCCAAGGACCACAGAGTTAAAGAGCGTCCATAAATAAAATTTAATTTTGCAGCTTTCTTAGCAATAAAGCCAGGTATTTTAGTCTGATTGAAAACAGCTTTCTCTATTTTACCTGATGTGATGGTCATTGAAGTTACAGGATTGCATATGAATAGGTTATAGCAGTGGTGCTCATTTTCAGATGTCGGGGCATCAGATTCTGACAGCGTCGGCAAGCTCGTACAGAGTTTATATGTAAACTTTGCTCGAAAAGAGATTTAACGTGTTTTTATATGATGTATTACGTGACCGCCAACAAATGTTTCTTGCAAATTTTATTTACAAGTCGCTGTTCTACTACTACTGCTACTCTTACTACTACTACTACTACTACTACTACTACTACTACTACTACTACTACTACTACTACTACTACTACTACTACTACTAATCCGTTTAAAAATCTCTCCAAATATCACTCACACTTTACCTAGTATGATTACTTTGCTTAATCTACCTAACACGTTTAATGAAAAGGTTTAACGAAATTTGTCATGTAATACACGAGGTTGGATACACTGTGTGACCGCGTAGGCGGAAACGGACTGAACGAAAACATATTTTCAACCCATGAATTATCTCACTTATTTGTTTCAGTTGGTTTCATCAACTTTGGTCAGTTCCCCCAGGGATCCACCTTGGGTGGGTACGAGTTTGGATACCGGGGATCCCGAGCCACACTCTCGATTGGGTTCCTATAAGAGGTGAGAGGGCTTCTGCCAAACGTCCAATCAACTTTGGCCCACAAGCGTATTTGTCCAACTACTAGTTACCACCCTGAACACAGTCTGACGGATATCGCTGCGCGGGACACAGGAGGGGTGTCGCAAGGGGTGACTGAGTAATGCGTAACTCCCAGCCCCTGAGTATCATGTAGGGCTGTGTTCATATCCGCTGCTAAAGTACATTCCCGGGGGTGTCATTACATGACCTGTTACACTCCTGAAAGCTATTGGTTCCCTCTATCTATGCCTTGGCAGGTGAGATCCTAAGGTGAGCAAGGTCTAGGCCAAGGCTCTCACCTAAGCTGGGGTGGCGCCCAGAATGTGAGCATTACATTGGAGACATTTGTAATGGTGGAGGATTCAAGCGCTATAGATACCAATAATAAAAAAAACACCAAAGTAGTTGTAAATGAAGTAGTCGAGTGTTGTGGTCCTCGCTACTTAGTTATCAGTAGAACTGAGGAAGGAAGGAAGATTAGTACGGTTAGTCCATTCGCTATCCAAAAGGGTCTGGATAAAATTGCTGGTGTAGTAAAATCCTATATTAGAACTCGTAATGGCACGCTCCTGGTTGAAGCACATTCAGCATCCCAGGGAGCTATTATACAGAAAGCAAGCATGTTAGCCAGCTATCCCATACGAGTTGAGATGTACAAGACCTTGAACTCATGATGCGTGGTATTGTAAACACCCGTGCATTGGACGGTATGCCCAATGGGGAGATTCAAGAAAATCTTGAAGATCAAGGTGTAATATCTGTATATCGGGTTCAACGGAGAAAAAGAGGTGAATTTGTGTCTACTCGTACCCTTTTCCTTACCATTGATCGGTAGATCTCCCTCAGAGGATTAAGGCAGGATATGAAGCCATTGAAGTTAGACCATATATCCGAACCCGCTGAGATGCTGTAAATGTCAGCGCTTTGGTAACACAAGTGATTTCTGTAACGGTGAAGCTACCTGCGTTAACTGTGGAGAATTCTTACACGACGGATCACGTACATTAGCTCCAAAGCGCGTTAACTGCAGTGGTGAACATACATCTAGTTCTCGAAAATGCTTTCGTGTTACAGAGGAAAGGGCGATCCAAGATTTCCGGATTGGGGTGCTTTCCTTTTCGGAAGCCCGGAAACTCTGTCAGAGGGTGCCTATCCTCTGTCCCGAAGTCGGGTACCTATAGCTCAGTTGCAGCTAAACCGGGAAATCGCAACTCAAGTCAGCGACATTGACAAGGCCACAATTTCAGAAAAGATTATTGTAGCCAGATCACTTCCAAAGCCTACGAAATCAACATCTGCATCTGCAACAACATCTGCCAAGTCTGTTACTGACAAGACCCCTTCAGTAAAGTCAACATCAAGACCATCGACCTCAAGCAATACGACTGGCAAATCCGAACTTATAATGCACCACATATAAAGTTCAAGACCAGCTATAACGGTACTGACTTCCTCAAAGAAAAGGACTGTACCCGAAACATCCAAGGGAAAGAAAAGTCAACGAACATCTCCTCGGAGATCCTCTTCTGAGGACTCTTCTGGGAGGGATTCGAATCGGCGATCCACATCTTCGCCGATCTCCACTTACAATCGGTTCGAGGTACTAGTACCGAAGTTTTCAGTTGGAAAGCGGTCCTCTCCCGTGGAGGAGATGCAGCAGAAGGTTTCTGCCGGCACTGCCAGAACGACAGTGAAAAAGAGGCAGGATCCTTCCTCTGTTAAAGATGCTAGCATGTCACCGAAATGATTCGACCACCGTCGTCCTCAAGGTAGTGGAGTCTTAGGATTGAGATCTTATCCCATTATGAATACTGTTGCTATCCTACAATGGAACATACGTGGAGTTAGAACACATCGACCAGAGCTTGAACTTTTATTCAACAAGAATAATCCTTTGGTCGTATGTTTGCAAGAGACTAAGCTCCGTCCGCAAGATAACTTTCAAATCAGGCGGTATATCCCAGTACGATGTGATCTTACACCCGAAGAGGGTATTCCTGCCACCAGGGCACTATGATGCTCATGAGAGGTGATATATTTGTGGAATCTAACCATCTAGTATGCCATCCCGTCAGGATTAATCTACCATGCATCCGATTTACCATTTGTAGTATTTATTCGATGACCTCTCGTTCACGGGTTCAGAAGATCTATTTTCCCAATAACCAGCACCTTTTCTGTTAGTGAGAGACGTTAATACCCATTACCCTCTTTGGGGATCACCTCAGGATTGTGAGAGAGGTAAATTAAATGCCGATTTTTGGACAATTATAACTTAGTTCTTTTGAACACCGGAGAGCCTACGTTTCCCTCAGACTCCTTCAACACTTTTTCACACTTTGATGTTGCAGTTTGTTGGCCACAGCTAGCAGTTTCCTTACAATGGAATGTCATCTCTGATTTACACTCTAGTGACAACTTTCCATGTCTTATTAGTCTCTTAATACAAAATATATGTTGCACACGTTTGTCTAGGTGGCGCTTGGACCAAGCAACTGGAACCTTTACTCCCAGTTGGCTGTGTATAATTAGAATGAGCACAACTGTGTGGATATTTTGGTCAAACATCTCACAGAGACAATTCTTCGTGCTGCTGATCAATCTATTCCTCGCTCGACTGCCCAGCCCTGTCGATTTCCGGTCGCTTGCTGGACCGATGAATGTCGAAAGGACATTCGTGCTCGTAGTCGTGCTCTTAGGATTTTCCAGCGTCGCCCTACACTGAATAACCTGATCCAGTACGAAAAAATGCGTGCCAAGTCTAGACAAATTATTAAGGATAGCAAAAATACATCATGGGGCAAGTTTGTAGGTTTGTTTAATCAACATACACCTTCCTCTGTCGTTTGGGGTAAGTTAAGGCGTGAGGCCGGAAAATCGACCCACATGCCAATTGCCGGTCTTAAAACAGTTGAAGGAGCTGTTAATTGATGCATTTGACGTGGGTAATACATTTGAACCGTGCTTTCGCTCAAGTGTTTAGCTCAGATAACTAGTCGCCAAGTTCCTCTCGGTTAAGACTCAGGTGAAATTTATTTTTATTTTCAATCATACAATATACAGAGTAAAACAGTGTTATTGTAGATCACGCTAAGTATTAATTACAATAATACAGTAATAATAATAATAATAATAATAATATACACCGGTTAAAAAGGAGCAATCATAACTAAGTACAATGCAAATGGTAAAAATAAATTATATATACAGAATAGTTATTACTTATACAGTTTATAAATATTAACACACAAGAATAACAAGAGCCATAGGATATAGATGCAACCAAGTTGGAATATTAAGGAAAATTTGTGCTGTGATTTAAAAACACTTGCGTTAATAAATGCTTTTTGAGTGTTTTTTTAAATGATTTATATCATAATTCTTTTTAAATCCGTTGGCAGAGAGTTAAAGAATTTAAAACCTTAATGGATGATATTTTTATTTCCAAAAGTACCCCGGTATGAATTCATAAAAAAGTCATTTTGACTTCGAGTAAAATGCCTGTGCACATTTTTGTGTAGTTGAGTGGTTTCACTGGTTTTTAGCATACATAATAACGTAATTTATATGTATACATACATACAAAATAGTGATAGAATTTTAAACTGTTTAAAATACAGTCTACAAGATTCATAACTATTTATTCTGGCTAGAACTCTTACTGCTCTTTTCTGTAGTAGAAAGATCTGCATGAAGTATGTTTTTGATAAAGATCCCCATAACATTGCCCCGTATTCTAAATGTGAGTGAAATAATGCAAAATACATTGTACGAACCATTTGTAGAGGTAACATGTTGATGAGTTGATGTAGCAGAAATATGGTCTTATTAAGTTTAGAATGAATTACACTATTATAGTTTTGACATGAAAGATTATCCTCAATATGAATGCCTAAAAACGTTGTATTTTGAACTCTGGATATAGTTTGACTATTATAAACCAGTTTTAAACCTTCACTGTTGTGATTATTTCTATTTAGTCCAAATAGTTTGTCTTACTGACATTTGGACTAAGACTTTTCGATGTGAAAATGTTGGTTTGGTTCTAGAAATCTTGAACATTACAATTGCCTTTTCACCACGGCACAGTTAGAACACGCTCTTTGATCTTCGCGATTAGCAGCACCAGGACCAGATCGTATCCACGTACAGATGTTGAAATAGCTCTCTCCTGAAGGTAAGGCTTTCCTACTCGAGGTCTATAATCGTGTTTGGGTTGACGTCACTTTTCCAGAAAAGTGGCGGGAGGCCAGTGTTATATCCATTTTGAAAGCTGGAAAGGACCGTCATCTTCCGTCCAGCTACCATCCTATTTCCTTCACTAGTTGCGTTTGCAAGGTGATGGAACGTATGATCAGTGGACGATTGGTATGGTGGTTGGAAACTCGTAACCTGCTGACCAACGTCCAGTGCGGTTCTCGAAGACGGCGTTCAACAATGGACCACCTGGTGTCATCCACACAAATCATAAACGGATTCATGAAGAATTGTCAAACCGTTGCGATATTCTTTGACCTTGAGAACGCTTATTATACGTGTTGGCGAACAGGGATACTACGTTCCCTACATACCTGAAACATACGTGGATGCTTACCACTGTTCATTCAGAAGTTTATGAAGGACCATGATTTCCGAGTAAAGCACGTCTTGGTTTTTTCGAACCTTTTTATTCAGGAGAACGAGCACCTCGGGGATCGGTATTAAGCGCTACACTGTTTGCTATAGCAATTAATTCTATATAAACATGTGTTCCTCCTGGCGTATCGTCATGCTTATTTGTAGACCACTTTGCCGTTTATTGTACTTCTCAGCGTACGCCATTTTTGGAACGTCGTATGCAGCAATGTTTAGATAATCTTCAAGAATGGAGTTCTAAAAACGGCTTTCGTTTCTCAACTGAGAAGTCAATCTACGTGAACTTCTGGCACCGTAGGAGACGATTACCACCTTTGCTCCGATTCGGTCCAGATTTACTACCATTCGCAGATTCGACGAGATCCCTGGGATTGACGCATGATAGAAAATTAAGCTGGTCATCGCATATAGCACAGTTCAAAGCGTGATGTGACCGTTCTCTGAATATCTTGTATTAAATGGCAAATCTTGGGGAGCGGATCGGATAGTTTTGCTGCGACTGTATCGCGCACTGATCCGATCAAAAATAGACTACGAGTGTATCATTTATTCCTCAACACAACCATCTGTTTTGAGGAGATTAGACACAGTCCATAATCGGAACATTCTAGTGGCTATTAGTGCTTTTTCCACTAGCCCAGTTATGAGTCTTTACCTCGAATCAGCAGAACTTCCTCTGCGATATCGGCGTTATGTCCTCTTAGGAAATTATGGCTGTGCGCTTAAATGTATGCTAAAACATCCACCGTTCGCTTCATTTTTCACACTGCGCTGGACGAACGGCATATGAATAGGTCCATTAACCCAAGACTTGCAGGTGTTCGTTTCCGGGATCTTCTTAGAAAGCACGACATTAAAATGCCTAACATGTTTGCTAAGGGGGAGAGGGGGTTTCCCCTTGGTTACGTGCGACATCTCACGTAGATCTTGGGATAACGGTATACCGGAAGTCTACGATGCTTACGTTTAGTATCTGCACTTGCTTTTTAGAATTTCTGTCCGGTTACAGCGACCCAATTTTTTATCTACACCGATGGATCTAAGTGCACTAACGGTGTTGGATATGCTTACGTTCATGGAACCGAACCCTATACATTCAGTTTTAATAATAGCACATCCATTTATAGTGAAGAGCCATATGCCATAGGCCGAGTCATTTTGTATGTGCGTCGTCGAAGATTGGGAGACTGTCACATTTTGAGTGATTCCCTTAGTGCACTTCAGAGCCTTCATGAGCTGTACAACTACCACCCCATTGTTCAGCGAATCTAGGATGCCCTCCATGTTTTATACGCTTCTGGCGTTAATGTGGAGTGTGCTTGGATACCTGGTCACGTTGGCTTGCCTGGGAACGAACTTGCGGATTTGGGAGCTAAGGCGGCAACCACAGAACCCAGTGTTACAAGATCTCGGGTAACGTAGACTTTAGGCCTGTTGTGTGGGGAGCGATGCTGTCGCGCTGGCGCGAGGAGTGGTTAGCTCTCCGTGGAAATAAGTTTAGAGTAGTAAAGGACATTCCGATAAACTGGGTCACTTCCTCTCGCGTGTCTCTTGTGAAGAGGTGATTTTGGCTCGTTTACGTACTGGCCACTGCAATTTTATGCACAGTTATCTTTTTAAGGATGGCCCTGCTCATATTTGTCCGCTTTGTAGCGAAGGTCTGACGGTCCGTCACGTGTTGCTAGTGTATTGCTGCAACTGTGTACAACTGCCGGGCAGCCTTGCGGAGCTTTTAGCGGATGATAAGCAAGCTATTGATAGGATTTTAAGTTTTGTGGTGTCAAAGGTAAATTTCCAAATGCGAATTTAGTCATGTTAATAGCAAGTGTTTCATACTTCTCGGTTTAGTTATATATATTTATATTTATTTCTGATTGTGCTATGATTTTTATATTGATCTTTATCTCTGGATTTTGCTATGATTTTATATTACGTTTATCTCTGGTCTTTGCCATGATATTTTGTACTGATCTTTACCTCTGGTCTTTGCCATGATCTTTTTTATAAAGGGCGCTAATGACTTAGCAGTTGACCGCCCTTAAACAAAAAAAGAAGACTGGTCATTGCAGGAAATAAATGTAAAGGCTTAGAACGAGTCAGAAACTGGCAAGTGGAAAAAGAATGCAATGCGGCGCATCACCTAAATCAGTTTCAAGTTACATGGGTACTTCCACCCTTTCTCCAACAATTTTGCATGTTTTAATTAAAGTATAAGGTCCACTGGAATCGTGTACTGATTCAGCTACAGGAAGTACACTCAAGGACAGGGACCAGAACGTTGAATCCAACAACATTTTGGTGACAATTGCGAGACACTAATGCGAAGTCTCAGCTCCCTCGAATTGTTTTTGTTCTAGGCTAGCATAAAAGAAACGCAACAGCTGCCAACAATGGCATCTGAAACAGAAATGAGAACATTACAGGTATAAAAATATTGAAAATTATGAAAGACTTACCTCAACGTATTAAATATTCTTCGTTACCAAAGAGTATCCAGGTTCTAGCTCTGTTTAAAATGATACCACATTTGGGTGTAATACTAATAACTGAAGACAATTCAAATTAAGATCAAAGTACATACTAGTAATCTACATTTGGTTGCAGATTTCTAGTTTTAGTTTCCATACTGGAATCCTCTTAACACAACATTTTGTTGTATTTTAGGAAGCCCCCTAAATTTGTTTTTGTTACAATAACATCTGCAGTAATAAATTACCGTTAGCGCGATTAAAACGCAAACTACCAGTGACTTTCTGGGTTATTAAATATAACTGCTAGACGGAGTAATGCATACTGAGGTTTCGTTCTGAATGCGTATACATTAGAGTCGAGAGGGGAAAAAATCCAGTAACAGTCCGAGCTGTTCCAATTCCAAAATAATACTAGGCTCCAAATAACCGTTCCAAAATTAAAGTCAAGTAGATATATTCATGAGTATTTACGCATAACCGTAACAACAAGACAGTCTTGGTCCATTGTTAGGTTACTTACCTCACTCGGGTTCTTTCGTACCAAGTCGCTAATTTTCGTTGCGGTGTCAAAATATCCTTCATTCTTTACCTTCTAACACGCCCGTCCGAATTCGTAACATACCGTTAAGAATACATCCACAGAGGTGTGAAAATTATTAGACTCAAAGCAAGATTTTGGTTATTGATTGCTCGACGTTATATCTCTAAGATATTGAACCTTTAGTCTGTAAAATTCTTATAGTTTTCAAACAATCAGAACTAGTGGCTGTCTTTATCAAAAAGTAGAGCAAAACTATAGAGTCAACTTTTTATTACGTACCACTGGGCAGATGGAAATATTTTTACTCCAACGAAAAATGTTGGTCAAAAATGTATATTAGATGATTGTTTTCAATCATTTTTCACCTCAATAGTTTCTGAAAAAATTCAAGATCATATATGGAAATCAAATAATAAATTTTTTATGATGTGTATATTTTTTCTATGTAACATTCTGAGGCCATGAGTTGGGAAACGGTTCTTTCACCAAGAAAAATTACTAATAAAATGTTGTTACTGGATTAAAAGAAATATTCACAAGGAAAATAGCTGATCGATTTCACATAAGGTTTTGATTTGATTTTAGAGATTTGTAAATTATTTTCACCGAGCGGAGGAGATAATGTCTGTGGCCTGCATTCTGGAGATCCCGGATTCAAACCGCCGGGGCCAACCAATCTGACCGAAGGTTTTTTCGCGATTTACCTCGGTTGCTAGGCGAATGCTGGGTTGAATAATTTGATCTGCAAATTTTCCTATCATCCCTTTTATCACTGCATTTCATTTCCTTCTTCTTCAATGCCAAAGCAGGCACTGGACTGATCATCCATCCTGGATGTGCTATGATCCAGAGTTTGCTTGCCCCTCGACAGGCTACTGACCTAAGGTATTGGCTTGTAAGTCCTTGAGGGCTTAAGTCCTACAAAGAGGAAGGTAATCGAATAAAGACTAATTCCCCAGGTCGCGGGTTCAAACCCGGCGGAGGGCGATGGATTTTTTCGGGCGTGAAAATCCTTAGCATGGCTTCCTTCGGAAGTGAAGTAAAACCGGTGGTCCCATGTCGTAGATTTACGGCACGTAAAAGAACCTCAGGAGGCCTCTGAACAAAATTACCGATCTTTAGCGCCCAATATAGAATGGGGCGCTAAGGATCATAGAAGTTAAAGAGCGTTCATAAATAAAAACTCATTTTAATTTCAAAAGTTAAAGACTAGGAATAAGTAAAGTATTTTAAAACTCAGAACTTTAATCAATTTGCAGTAAAAATCTACTAGAGTCTAATAATTTTCACACCTCTGTATATGTTTATTATAATTACTGCTCACTTAGCTCATATTGTTGATCATCAACATCGTAGCAAACAACTTGTATCAATTTCCGTGCTACTAATGATTACATGTTCCAAAACAGCTTCTCGGAAAATTACTTTTGCATGTGTGTCACAAAAGCTCAATAACATAATAAAATCTGATTGGCCGGAAGATTTCGCTGTGAATCAGAGCAGCAATTTCCACGCGATATGGTGGAATCGTCTATTGGAAAAACAGTACAACTCGCGGAAGATTATCACAGTGCTCTAGAATTATGCAATGCCAAAAAGGACGGTAACCTATAATCTCACTGCTGGTGATTCTCAATTGCGAGTCCAATATTTCCCAACAAAGCAAACTTTCTGAAATGTGCTTTGTCGTCAGCTAACAACTTCTGAAAGCATTCGCTCTGGCTTCATTTGATTCATGATAATTCTCTCTGCTGCGACCGTTGCCGTTTTCTCGACCATGCTCAATCTACTGTAGGCTGCTACCACAGCAGTCTGCAGAGACATCCTCCTTGGTCAATGTCGACTAGGAAGCCGTTACCGTCGTAACATTTGTTGTTTAATACGTGTCTCCGTAGCAAACCGTACACTACAAATGTAAACATCTTTTGCCAGCCGCATACTACAGATTGCCCATTGCCGCATGCAGTTTAATCGTACCTTTAATTGCAACAGAGCTTGTAAGAAATTATTTTCGTTTGAATATTTTCATAAATGTTGTATTTCTACAGATACAAAACTCGTGAAGAAGAAATTATATGTGCCAAATTACCTACTTCGTCGACCGAAGATTCCTGATATCAGGGTTAGGTATTAAGTTTTATACAATACATGCTGGGATTCCCATCATTGTAAAGATGTACATTCTCTTAAGAGAAATAACGTTGATTAACTGTCGGCTGCACCTTGACCCCTTTTCCTCGAGCTAAAAAAGGAAATGCAGCAATGGACTTCACGATATGAAAAGATTGATGATTCTGTTCTGCAGAACTTCTAGTCATCAAGCAATTGGGAGTAAATGTTTAAAAAGGCTTTAATTTGTTTGTTAATTGCCTTTAATTGTAGACGTTCGGTAATTGAAGGAGTGATGGGTCGGCAGTTCATGAATGAGATTGCTGGCGGTCATCGGCCAAGGCCGTGCCGTTAGGAGCTCCGACTTGTTTATTTCTGATAACAAAACTGGGCCAACTTTCTTGTCATAAGTCATAACCATTTCTTTTCTCTTTCTATGATTCTGGGAACGCACAAAGATGAAGATATATTCCAACATGAAGGTTTTTTCCAATAATTTTAATTGAAAGGAGAACAAAGAAGAAAATTAAAAGTAAATGAACTTTCGTTTAATAATTCGATTCCACTAGAAAGCGTAAAAATATATTCAACGTTTAACAAAAATAAAATACTTTAATTTGTTACTGTCCCATTAATCTTCCGAATATTGAAGGAACATTCGATTTGGTCTTCTTAGACTTCATATTTCTCTAATATTTTTAAACAATACTTTTAAATTGCTGTAATTTATAATGTGACATTTTCTCTCACCCTACTCCACAGTTCTTTCCAAGATTTTACTTTCTCCATCCTGTAGAAGAAAAAATATAATATTCGACCTAAAAATTGATATCCATGTTTCACTGGTTGCATGTCTTGAGGCTGTTTTACAAAAATATCCGCACAGGTGTTTGGGATGGTAGCATAATTAAAAAATCTGATGTGTTACACTCACATGACTTTCTCTACTCTTGTACAAACTATTTTACAAACGCTTATTCTCCATATGCTTCATGTTAATCGAGATAAACATTTGCAGGCTCTATCTTATTACTAATTTTCTTGTAGATGTAAGGGGAATACATATTTACAAGGGCAATATAGGAAGCACATACATATCTCTTAATAGCTGGTTGCTAGGTGAAGCACCATTCCCTTCCCCACAGATTAATACTCCTTGCATATCCAAGACAAAAATGAATAACGAATTCCCATTTGAGAAAATAAGTATTGAAAAATTTAAGGAAATAACAAGTAATATCTCGAAAATGGTTCAGTCAACAAAAAATGTATATGACATAAATTGTGTATTTTAACGCGATGTACATTTTTTGTGTAGTGATGCAGTAATTTGTATCACAAATTACTTAAATGTAAATAATGATTGTAATATGAATATGCATTTTTATGTGACATTGATTTCAGATGTTTATTAATTGTAATTATTATTTGGAAATAAGTTTATACGGCCTTACTGAAACTGTCAATAATAGCGCGCAATAATGCAGCGAGGGGGTGAGCTGTTTATCATTATTGGAAACGAGGAAGTTACGTAATGTTGGCGCGTTTTCGGTAGAAACTTCTGGAATGTTTCCTCCCTAAAGCATATGTATTCATAATTTTAATTGGATATTAAAATAGACGCTAATGTTGGCGCGTTTTATTAGCCAATTGCAGTTCAGTTATAATCTTTAGGCGTATCTGGATGAAGGCGTATAAATAGGGTAGGTTAGAGGTAGCTTGCGGGCAGTTCATCAAAAATCTGTGTACACTACACGTCGTCTTCAGTCAGTCAGTTCGTCGAAAGTATTAGTACGGCATACATCGGATATAAATTCACAAGTTACGCGCAGCAGAATTATGAAAGATCTAAAGCATGGTAAAGTTAATTATACAAAAGATTGAAGTACGTGGATTAAAAGTGATCAGTAAGAAGTTATTATAACAGTTTCAGTTTGGCGAGTGTTAAGATCAATGTATAAATGTGATAGTTAACGTGTTCGACAATAAATGTGTAAAACAAATTTCTTCATCAGTGTTATATTTGGAGAAAAGATTCCTTTCCGTTTACACAACCCTGATCAGGACACATGTTCGACCCAAGATAAGATAATAGCTAGCCGGAGGACAGTAAACAAAACTTAAAATTCTTTCAAACACTAATACTACCACAAATTGCTAACACTAGATGGAGCTACAAACCGAACAAATGAATGACGTCACAAGATGGCTTCAACACTGATGTAAACAAACATTTGTAAGTAATGCCGTCGCAAATTGGCTACCACAACGTGGGGCTACAATAATGTTACACAAATAACATTATACCGCATCAAATTGGCACCACAACGTGGGGCTCAACAAATACAAACATATACAATAATGTCACAAATTATACCGCATCAAATTGGCACCCAGAACGTGGGGCAGAGTAACCAGGAAAGGAACACGATGACCAGGAAAGGATCAGAATAACCAGGAAGGGGCAGAATTAACCAGGAAGAAGTGAGATGACCAGGAAGGGGCGAATGGAGAAGTGAACTGAACTACAAGACGCAGATTCCAGAAACAACAAAAGGAACGACAGACTACGCGGATGATTGGACATCGTAATTCCGAGATTACAAGGCAACAGGGTAATTCAACTACAAAAACATCGAGAAGACGTAGATTCATCGTAATACAACGCAGAAGCGACATACAAATCTAGGAGAGAGGGGCAGGAAGCTGGACATCAATGTAACAGCAACAGACAGCATCACAAAGGTCAGAGTATCATAATTTTTTTTTAGAAAACAAATTTGTAACCTTCAAATGTACTTAAGGAGTGGTAGGATAAAGAAAACAATGGCTACTAATAATACAGAAGAAATAATTATGGAGGGAGATAATGTAACAGTTAGCTGTAATTCAATACAGGTTACAGAAAATAGCTCAAACTTTTTAGGATTTGAGGGTGGAAATGTTAGTGCAGAAAGTCAGAATAGAATAGCAGGAAATGTTAATCTTGATACTAGTATGATTATGGAAATGCTGAAAAATTTGAATGAGAATATAGAAAAGAAAATAGATCAAAACAGGGAACATATGCAAAAGAATAATAGGGAATTGAGGGAAGATATGCAAAAGAATAATGAGAAATTAGAAAAATTAACTCAGAGTAATGAGAAATTAAGTGAAGATATTGATAGGAGTTTAGAACAAAAACTAGATCAGAATAAGAGAGAATCAAGGGAAGATATTGGTAAGAGCTTAGAACAAAACAGGGAAGAAATTGAAAAGAAATTCATGGAGCTAGATAGTAGTATGATGAGAATGAGAAATGAAAATCAGGAAATGATAGCAAATGAAATAGGTGAAGTTTCAAAGAAAATGTTAGACATGAGTAGGGAAATATCTAACCAAAAAAGTGAGGTTAATAATAAAATCGAACATGTTGATGTAAAATGTACAGAATTAGGTAGCCGACTGAGTAGCATTTCAAGTGAGTTAAGAGAGATAATGGAGGCTACAAATGCAGATTTAATTCAGGTGCAAGTTAATTTCAGAGGGGAAATATCTGAAATTCAGAAGGAGTCAGAAACACAGAGAAATAAATTGTCTGAAGAAGTTAAAGATTTGTCTAAAGGATTTGAATCAAAAGCTAACTTCTGAAATTAACAAACACCAAGCTGTTCAAAATGAGAATAATAAAAAATTGGAACAGACAATAGAAAATCTGCAAGGTACTGTAAATAGGCTAGAATTGAATTCAAGGGCAAATATATGTGATGTGAATGTATCTGATGTACAAAATAATGATAGAGGTAGTTCCTCAGGTATGACAAATAATGTGAGTGATGCGGCAGCTTCATCTATAGCTAATGCTGAAACTCAGAGTGCACAAGTAACACTAGAGAATTTAAATATGGGAGTAGGGAATTTGCAAAATTACAATCATATCTTAAGTGATTTTCCACTTCCAAAATTTAATGAAAACTCCAGTCCAGTACAGTTCATTGCAGAATTATCAGAGTATTTTCAAATTAAAAAAATACCTGAAGCATTGAAAATGATAGTTGTCAAAAGATGTTTGGACCAGAAAACTTTAGATTGGTTACAAATGGTATCAGGGGGTGAAATTTCATATGAATCCTTTAAGAGGTTATTCATGAACAGATTTTGGAATGTTACGGTACAGCACAGAATTCGAGCAATGCTTAGTCATGGTCAATTTAATTCACGAGAGGGAATATCAATGACTGATTACTTACTGAAACATGCAAGTCAGGTTAGAAACTTGTCACCTCCAATCAATGAGGAAGATTTTGTGAGTTTGCTTGCAAGGCATTATCCTTTAAGGATACAAAATTACTTATTAATTGCAAAACCACGCAGCATCTATGAGATGACAGAATTAATGACAGCTTTGGAACAACAGGAAGAAGATATATCTCGGGAGTGGGAGCATAGATTTTTAGATGTGCGAGATAGACGAAATTACCAAAGTAGTTATCAGCAAAGTAGAGGACAAGACAGACGTCATGAAAATAATACCAGACAACGGTATCAATCATACGTTCCACAATTTGAAAGATCAAGGACAGATGGGAGACCAGGTCGACAGGAACAAATAAATTATGTCAGGACAGAAAGATTGCCTGAAAGAGGGCAAAATTATGGAAGGCGGTACATTAGACAAAGGGGAAATTTCACTCACTGGAGGGAAAACAATAACCGGGAAAGATCTGAGGAACGGCAAGAAAATTACGTGCCAAGGGGACATAATGTCAGAAATCGAGGATTTCGAACTCGAGGAAGGGGAACTCAAAACAATGGTAGCGACAATGAGATAGATTTAGCGCCTGTTAGGAATGGCAGTCCCGTACGTGAACATGGAAATAACCAGGAAAACTGTTAATAGACTCCTGTGTAGTAGGTTCTCAGGACGTCTTTAATAATTCAGTATCCATTACCAATACAAATAATATGCCTACACACACACCCTGTAATAAGATTACAGCAACAAAAGATAAGGGAGAAAATTTTGAGTCACCTCGTGTTAGGATGGAAATTGCGAAGAAAGAGATCATTGCAACTATAGATTCTGGTTCGTCAGCTTCAATTTGATCACAGAAATTTTACATAAATTTGATTAATGAAGGTAACAAAATTATGGCTCTTCCCACTAGAAATTTAGTTTGTCGTGTTGCAATCGGAAGAACGACACAGGTCATAAAAACACAAGCTCTACTTAATATACTTATCGGCGGAGAGAATTTTGAGGTTATGTTTCTAATTGTAAACCATCTGATTTGTGACATAATTATAGGATGTGACTTCCTACATGAATATGAAGCATGTATAGATTTTAAACATGAAGAGTTAAGAATGACAAAAGACGATAGAGAAATAAGGGTACCATTTATAAAAGAGAAAGTTTCTGTAATCGAGATGACGAAGGATGAGAAAAATCTTTGTGACCAAGAGTTTTTTGTACAAATAACAAAGACTGATACAAATAGTCAGATAAAGCAGGTAGTCACAGAATATGAAAGGAATACCACGCCATATTTTCAACAGCTAGCAGAAATGCCAGAGAAAGTAGAGAAATTTGCAATCCAAACAAAAGACGACCATGTGAGCGAGAC
This sequence comes from Deroplatys truncata, assembly GCA_030765065.1. Lineage (NCBI taxonomy): Eukaryota > Metazoa > Arthropoda > Insecta > Mantodea > Mantidae > Deroplatys > Deroplatys truncata. The sequence goes on along the minus strand of CM060976.1, from coordinate 163,724,904 downwards.
AGACAACAGCTGGAAAGAGAAGAGAAATGAGGAAATAATACACAAGTGTGAAGAAGCTTATAATATTACGATAATGCAAAAACAAATCCTTCATGATGTTTTGATGAACAATAGTTCAGTATTTAGTAATATCCCAGGCAGATGTAATGTATATCAGCATACATTTCAAGTAGAAGACGTACCACCATATAGGCACAAGTATGACAATTTACCTATAAGTCTTCGAGACAAAGCTAGACAATTAATAAATAGCATGTTAGAAAATGGGATTATTGAGCAAAGTAATTCTCAGTATATAAATTCAATCTGCTGGAGTATTAAACGAGATGGTAGTTTGAGATTAACTTTAGACGGTAGATATGTCAACAAGTATATGAAGCCAGATCATTTTCAAAGTGAGGGAATTGAACAATTAATTACGAAACTTTCAAGAGGGAGATTTCTGACATCCATTGACCTCACTGCTTCATATTGGCAAGTGGAATTAGATCCACAAGTGCGTGATTACACTTCATTTCAATACTCGGGGATCCAGTATCGTTTTTGTGTAAATCCTTTTGGTTTAAAAAAACTCGGGAAGTGGATTTTTGAGAGCCATTCACAGTATCTTTGGAAATTCTGCAGATGACTTTTTAATAAAGTATATTGACGACTTCCTAATCATTAGTCAAACATTTGAAGAACACATGAATAATGTCCATTATGTGTTAAACAAACTGCAACAACACGGTATGACTGTGAACATACTAAAATCAAAATTTTGTGTCAAGGAAATAAATTTTCTGGGTTATGTAGTGGATGAACGAGGTATAAGACCTGATCAGAAAAGAATAGAAGCAATAATGAAAATTCCACCACCAAGGAACGTAAAACAAATTAGACGTCTCTTAGGGGTATTGAACTTTCAGAGTAAGTTCGTACCAAGATATTCGGCTGAAATAGAACCACTGCGGCAGCTTCTCCGAAAGAACAATAAGTGGAAATGGACAGAGGATCATCAAAAATGTTTTGAAAGAGTAAAAGAACTTTTTGCTAAGTCCATATTGCTCGAGAGGCCTAGAGAAGATTTGGAATATGAGATTTATGTCGATGCATCAATGCAAGGATACGCCGGAATTTTAGGACAGCGAGACATCAACAATGACTTTCACGTCATTAGTACAGCTTCTAGAGGACTTACAAATATTGAACGGAATTCTTCAGTAACTCAGTTAGAAATTGGAGCACTATATTTCTCATTAATTCGTTTTAAAACCTATATTTATCAGCAAAAGGTGAAAGTATATTCAGACCACATCAGCTTAACTTTCATACAACGGTGTAGATTATGTAGTGGAAAACTTGCTAGATACATTCATGCAATATCTGCATTCGATATTGAGATTATACACATTCCTGGCAAAAATAATACCTTCAGTGATTTGCTATCAAGATTAAACTACAACCCACAAATTCCCGAAAATATTGAAAGGCCTAGAAATGAAGTCAAAATATTGACAATTGAAATTCCTTTAAGCAAAGAAATGATGAGAAAATTGAAAAATATGGGGGAAATTCAAAATGAGGATGCAAAATTATTTGAACTTAACGAAAATGCACCACTAATTGAAGAGGCAAAGAAAGAAATTGTAGCAATTCGAGATGGGACATTATACAAGAAGCATGGAAAAGAAGTGCCTAGTTGGAATATAATGGTTCCGAAAAGCATGGAGAATGAACTAATTAAGAATTTTCACGAAGGGTTAGCACACTCAGGGACGGACCGGACAACTTCTATGATTTTAGAGAATTTATACATATCCAAATTGCGTCAGAAAGTTCGGAAATTTATATCGTGCTGCAACCTGTGTCAGAAGGCAAAGCAAATAAATGCAGCATATGCATTTGAGACTAATTCGGTTATAAGGGATAAGCCGAGATGTGTAATTAGTATTGATATTCATGGTCCGATGCCTCCAAGTCAATTCGGAAACAAATATATATTTGTCTGTTATGATATATTCAGCAAATATGTAAGAATTTACCCTTTGAGAAAACCTACAGGTTTAGCATGTTTGAATAGACTACTCAAGTCATATGTGATAGAAGAAGGACCTATTCAATCTGTATTGAGCGATAATGCTTCGTACTTCACAGGAAAAAAATTTATGGATGGACTGAAAGAAAATGGCATTAAACAATATTTTTCGTCAAGATACAGACCGAACTCCAACCCAGTGGAGAGGGAAATTAAGGAAATTTCAAATTATTTAAGGGTGTTGTGTCATCGAAAACAAACCCAATGGTATGGATATGTGAATTTCGTTCAGAATCTACTAAATGAAACCGTAAACAATGTGACAGGATACAAACCATGTGATTTTAAGTTGGGAAAGAAGATCAATACAATGTGTAAGAAAATTCCAGAAGCCATTCCAGATGCTCATTCGATACCACAAACAGAAGAAGAGATGTTCCGAAAAGCATTCGAGAGGATGAAGAAAATGGCCATAAAAAGAAAAATTAAATATGAAGAAAAGAAGAGAAAGGAATGGAGGATCAAAATAGGAGATTTAGTTTTGGTTAAAACCAAGAAATTGTCGGATAAAGCAAATAAACTTTATTGGCGAATGTTTCTCAAATACCATGGACCATATGAAGTTGTTGAAGTATATGGAACAAATACATATGAGTTATGTAATCCAACAACTCGAAAAAGCATTGGAAAGTTCCATATTGAGATGCTGAAACCATACAACAATGAAGATAAAGGTGAAACAGAAGCCAATGATGATAAATAGTAAATGCTGTATAGTTAAAGATGACTTGCAGAGAAATGTATTGGATTGTAAGACGGTTAAATAAATATGACGTCATGTGAAAGGAGAAATAAAATATTGGATATAATTAAATTTTAAAAAAAAAGTAAAATAACATTTCTTTTAACTATAACAGTATTTGAAAATTAAGAATGTAAATATTGAAACTTAATATGATATTAAAGTAAAGATACGTAAATGCAATTCCAAGAGTATGGTTAAAATAAAGTACAAAATAACAAAAATGGGTAAAAATAATTAAAAACAAATACTTATGTAGCAAACAGAACATGTGAAACAGTGCCTAGATTTAAGAGATGTAAATATATTTGTGTAGAGGGTGAATATTTTTGGTAAATATGTTTAATAATTACAAAAAAATTCTTGAACTGATAAATTTTTGTTAACAATATAGGAAAGTAAACCATTTTTTGTAACAGTAATTAAATAATTTAGGGTACAGTATTTGCTATAAAAAATTTTGTGATGTCAGATTAATATCTAAACAAATTAAACCAGAGCCAGTAAGTAGTGGCGAGATAAAAAAAAACATATGTCGTGTGTTAAATGCGTGTGAAGTGTTAAGTGAAAGTGATAGCGTGTGTTCCAAGATTTAGGAGACTAAAACCCCAATTATAAAATTTCCAAACAAGTTGTAAATATTTATAATTATGTTTCTAGTGGGGCATATGATGCAGTAATTTGTATCACAAATTACTTAAATGTAAATAATGATTGTAATATGAATATGCATTTTTATGTGACATTGATTTCAGATGTTTATTAATTGTAATTATTATTTGGAAATAAGTTTATACGGCCTTACTGAAACTGTCAATAATAGCGCGCAATAATGCAGCGAGGGGGTGAGCTGTTTATCATTATTGGAAACGAGGAAGTTACGTAATGTTGGCGCGTTTTCGGTAGAAACTTCTGGAATGTTTCCTCCCTAAAGCATATGTATTCATAATTTTAATTGGATATTAAAATAGACGCTAATGTTGGCGCGTTTTATTAGCCAATTGCAGTTCAGTTATAATCTTTAGGCGTATCTGGATGAAGGCGTATAAATAGGGTAGGTTAGAGGTAGCTTGCGGGCAGTTCATCAAAAATCTGTGTACACTACACGTCGTCTTCAGTCAGTCAGTTCGTCGAAAGTATTAGTACGGCATACATCGGATATAAATTCACAAGTTACCCGCAGCAGAATTATGAAAGATCTAAAGTATGGTAAAGTTAATTATACAAAAGATTGAAGTACGTGGATTAAAAGTGATCAGTAAGAAGTTATTATAACAGTTTCAGTTTGGCGAGTGTTAAGATCAATGTATAAATGTGATAGTTAACGTGTTCGACAATAAATATGTAAAACAAATTTCTTCATCAGTGTTATATTTGGAGAAAAGATTCCTTTCCGTTTACACAACCCTGATCAAGACACATGTTCGACCCAAGATAAGATAATAGCTAGCCGGAGGACAGTAAACAAAACTTAAAATTCTTTCAAACACTAATACTACCACAAATTGCTAACACTAGATGGAGCTACAAACCGAACAAATGAATGACGTCACAAGATGGCTTCAACACTGATGTAGACAAACATTTGTAAGTAATACCGTCGCAAATTGGCTACCACAACGTGGGGCTACAATAATGTTAAATAAATAACACTATAAAACAGTCGCAGTAGTAAAATTTTGTCTACCTCTTATGGTTTACGAGTTATGCAAGTCATTCACAATGAAGAATACTTTTGGAGACATTCCCAGAAAATTCAAGATATACATTTTATTTGTCATGAAAATATCTTAAACGTATGATATTTTAATCAAAATCGTTAGAGCCATTTTTGAGAAAATTAAAAATTTTCGAAAAATCTTCCATGTAAAGGGTAATCTGGGGTGGGGGTATTTTCTTGAAAACATTCGTGTCGCATCTCTGGAAGATACTGAACCTAAATACCAAGTTTGGTGTTTATCCGTCTGTTCGTTTCTGAGTTATGCTGTTCACAGACAGACACACACACACACACACACACACACACACACAGGCACACACAGACAGACACACAGACACACACACGGACATGTTTCCAAAAATGCTTTTTTTGGATTCAGGGGGTCTCAAAACATGTATTTCCGGTGAAATCTCGGTATCGAATTTTTGGGTGGAATACAATATTTCCCCTACTTACTATACGTAGTAGAGAAAGTAAAAATGTGTTACATTTTCATAATTTTTTCTACCAATTGTTGTTTATTTTTCTCTGTCTTCTACCAATCGTAAAAAGTCTTGTATTTATATCTGCTTCATGCTAATCGAGACAAACGTTTGCATAAATGGCTTCATGATACACATTCCGTGATTGGTACAGAAGGCTGAAGCGATAGTCATATTTGTCAAGATAGTCAAGCTGGCCAAGTGTTGCTATAGGCTGACTTTTAATTCTACACTTTGAGTGACTTCACTAGAAACAGATAAACGTGACACGGCACTTCAAAAACTGTATGATAAAGTTCTGGGGAATTCAAACCAATAGCAATGAAGATCTCGGAAACGGGCTAATGCCACAACATTTACATAAATTGTATATTTTAACAAAATAAACATTTTCTATGCAGTAAGCTTTAATCTCTCTCTCTCTCTCTCTCTCTCTCTCTCTCTCTCTGGTTTATCAATTATACAAAATCCATACCGAATGAAGACATCACAGCTAATCACCAGAACATTCAAGATATAGGTGCAAAATTCAAGATATAGGTGTTATAGAAAGTAAAAAAACTAAGTGGGATATACACCAAGTTCAGGTGTTAAACCAGATATCGTTTAATTATCCAAGGCTAAGAGTTTCAAGGGCCCCCTTACCCCAAACAATGATTTACTAGAATTTGTTTCTTAAGATGCCTCTAACAATTTAAATAAACTAGGCGCATATTTGAGACATTAATATAGCAAAGTGCTTACCTAGAATTTTCTGTAAATAACCCGTGAACTCCTTTTCATTTAATTTTGTGTAACTGGAAAATCGTAAGAAACGGATAAAATATATTGCAGAAAAAGCGTAGGTTTCGTTAAAATATAGAACTATGCCAAATGTTTATGGCATATATTATTTCCAGGATATTTGCAGGAATTCGGATTTTATAACGTTTTGAACAATGCATTTTGCAATGTCAAATGTAAGCCCATGCAGGGAGTATAATTACCAACAAACAAATATCACCTTGGTTTTTAACAGTCGACTGCTGTCCCATCCCTCTATATACTTTTATGCACCCACAACATACACTGAAACCATATTTACCATGATAAACAGGAAGTGGATAGAAAAGTAAGCTTATATATATATATATATATATATATATATATATATACCAAGTGAGTCTTCTCAGCTTGCGGATTGAGAAGTTATGCAGTCCCGGCGTTGTACAGACTATGCCGTAAGCACTGTCCACTGCATCGCGTCGTATCAACTTCACCGAAATGACTGCTTTGCACCGCTATGAGTACAGCGACTTGTTCTCGTAGCGCAGCATTGTGCTCGTTGACCTTCAGTAGTGAAGGTACCAGGTTCAAATACTGCCACTTAGAGGTACTTTTTATGTTTAGTAAATTTAACGATAACTGATAGTTTGGCTTGGAAGTGTCGTTTACTTACTTAGTTTAATTATGTGAATTTCATTAAGACACAAATTGATACTTGTTAGAATATGCTTTTATTGAACATCATAAATAAATGCATATAACACTGTAATTATAGCTTACAAACATAAGGCATCATTAAATAATATTTTACTATCTAAAGCTATTCTTTCATACAAAAGAAAGCCAATAAATTGTTCTGAGAGTTTACAAAATGCAGTACGTACATACAAACTAGATAACGTTTGTAAGCCCATGTTATGATCGTTGTGAACCTCTCTGGTTCCCATAGTAGTGCATTTAACAGTGACTATGATACATGCCGGGCCGTCACAGAGATAAGCTTTTACAATTTACCCGTTTCCTCCACGTGGTTGTAATAGGTGTTCGAACTGGCCACCATGCCGGCGGATGCAAGATATCAGTCTAACCATCATTGCCAGCCTAACCCGGTGCAACATGGCCGGTGTGATGTCACAGCAAGCTAAGATGATGCGTTGAGGGGTCATTGGCCGCTCTTGGTACACGATATCTTTAAGATAACCCCATAAGAAGACATCTAACGGAGTTAGATCTGGTGAGCGTGCTGCCCCCCAATTGGTCCATGCCGTCTGATCCATCGCTCAGGGTAGGTGGCATTCAGATAAGCCGTTACACGACGGGCCGAATGAGCTGGCGCCCCATATGTTGGTACCACATAGTCGGTTCTACAATGGCACTTCATCCAGTAGAGTAGGCAGCTGATGTTGTAGGAAGTGGGTATAACGATTCCCAGTGAGTTGGCCATCATAAAAATACGGGCCTAGTAGATGATCATCAAACGTTGAAATCCCATCGGACTTGTAAGGCCGCCTCTCGCATCCAATGCGGGTTTACAGTGCTCCAGTAATGCATGTTGTGGCGATTTACATGGCATATGTTGTGGAAACCTGCTTCATCTGTAAATAACAGTTGACAAAAAAATGTGGATCTTGTTCAGTTTGTCGTATGATCCACCTAGCGAACGCCACTCTCCGTGCTTGGCCGGCTGCAGTAGCTTCTGGTGTAGGAAGAGGATAAGGGTGAAACTTTGCATTATGTAGTACTCTTCACGCGGAAGATCGGCTAATATTGAAATGCCTGTGAATGTCCCTCGTGCTACAATGCGGATGCTGAATGACATAGTCACACGATCCGCCGTTGCTTGGTCACAGACGGGGTGATCTCTTCGTGAACGTGGTATCTTGTCACTGTTTCTGATTCCAGAAGGTTCGCAACTCGCAAAAACGTGTGATCTGTAGGAAGTGTTCTCTGCAGAAACCTCTGTTGATATAGACAACGTGCTTCCGTTCCATTCTGCTGCGTTTCCCCGTATACTAACAGCATATCCAGATACTCCCTATTCGAAAACATTGTTCCACAGTGAGCACGAACTGATGGAACTTCATGTTTATAGGTAAATCCACTTTCTAGTGCATTCAGAAAGAAAACATGATTTGCTGGAACGTTCTCCAACCATGAACAGGAATGAATAAAAAGCTCATTTATTCGCAGGCGTGATTGAACTTTCGACCCTCACCATGACTTTCCAGCATGTTAACCACTGCACTAATAGAGCACATTAACAACGAGCACTACCGTAGCGCTAATCAGTGGGCGGTGTCAGCACCTGCATTTCGCATCATCTGTAAAATGTAGGGGTCCTAGTTACCAATACACAGGTTGAGAAGTCTCACACGTATATGTATATATACAGGGTGAATCACATAAAACTTGCACCGCAAATATTTCGGAAATAGAAAGTGCTATTGATGTGCAGTTTCCACAGCATTGAGTGGTAGTCAGGGACTCGTACATTTAGCCTATAAACAGATTTTAATAATACTGAGAAAGTGTATTTTTGGAGCAAATATACCAGTTTTTAAATGGAACAATGCCAAGTTACATCAACAGAATAAAGGTAGCGTAAATTAGAATGTCAGTGGCGTTTGTTGCAAGATTCTAGTGCAAGTGATTTACGAGAAATCTTATTTTGAAACTTTTAGCACCGACACTTAAACAACCTGTGGTAGCACAAACTAAAGAAAAACAAAAGGGAATTAAAATAATTCTGTGGATTCTTACAAGTAAAGAGAACATAGCCCTTCAAAGGTTGTGTTCAAAATGACCGCTGGCAGCTTCAATACACGCTTCCAGTCTGCTATGGAAAGACTGCTGCACACGTTCTAGCATTTCATCGGAAATTTCAGAGCAGGCAGCAGTCGTTTCATATCGTGTGGTGTAGTTGGTACATCCTTGTAGACAGTGTCCTTCAGCCTTCTCCACAGAAAAAAGTCTAAAGGGGTCAGATCTGGTGAACGGGCCGGCCAAGGTACAGGTACCCTTCGTCCAATCTAACGATTTGGAAACAATCCGTTAAGACAAGTTGTAGTACTTCGTGCACTATGGGCTGGAGAGCCATCATGTTGGTACCACAGGTTCCTCCTAGTCTGCAAAGGAATGTCTTCTAGCATCCGTGGCAGATGTTCTGTCAGGAGGCTGCGATACTTGTGCGAGTTCATTGTTCCTTCTATGAACAAAGGGCCTATGAGCTGATGGTTCACTATCCCACCACACGTTTAAACTCCATGGACGCTGACGTTCCACCTGATGAAGCCAACGGGGATTGTCAACAGACCAACAGTGCATGTTTCTTTGGTAAATGTTGCCTCATCACTAAACAAGATACATGATGAATCTGGAGTATCGTGTCTTAATGGCCATGTACAAAAGTTAACACGATTCCCAAAATCGTTTCCATGCAGCTCTTGATGGAGGAGATGTGATAGGGATGGTACCTATGTTGATGGAGAATGCTCAGTACACTTGCCTGACTTATGCCACTTCCACATGCGATTGCGGGAACTAATTTACGGATATACTGAAACGGCAGGCAAAACATTAATTTCTGCCTCTTCTCCAGTCTCTTGTAGGACAACTATAAAAACAAATGATAGTGAACAGAGAAAGCGGTGGTAGATTTTACGCATCAAATTATTTTTCTATAGAAAATTAGGAATTGGAATTGATATGTCTTCGAGATATGGCTTTGCAGTGCATATTCCATGCACCATTTCAGTTGCTTTTCATAGAAGTAATAATTAAGGCAAGGGAAGGCCGTAGCTGATGTATTTTACTTTTCATAGCTGCGAAGATTTTTAGTATTTCCCAGAAAACGGGAAGGAAGAAAGAAATGACTACAGAATTACCTCATGCTTCTTTGGAAGCCTATGAACAATTCAGAGCTTTGGAACATACTACATGTTCAAATTTTAAAATTTCATGGACATAATGAATACGGTTATTATTAGCAGTCAAAGGCATGTGTTAACTTTGTAATAATCATGTGATAACCATTTTATACCCTCCAGCACACAACGGCACTGTCGTGGACGTATACGCACATGATGCTTCATCTGGAGGATATTACAGACGCCTGCACAGACTTACCTCGTATTTGGAAAGGTTGACATTTGACACATATAAGGTCTTCATGTTGTTGGCGAGGTGTGGAGACTGGAGCTGACGAATTTGCTGTTTCAGTCCCCCGTCAGAGTCTTTCATTCTCTCTAGGTAGCACTGGGAGTTCGCGAGGTCCTTGTAGGCTACCATTTTCTGTAGGAAGAAAATTAAGGTATAATAGCTTTGTTCAATGCACTATTTTTATGGTTTGAAATTAAACACTAAATTGAGAATTAAAAATTAGTCATGTCAGTACCTCATAAGCTTTAAAAAATGCAAGGTTTTAATTGGAAAATGTTGAACTACAGTATGCGTATCAGATGTTTTTCGCGTTAATTTGAGGTATCGTCTGAGATTTTTTCTGTGAGTATTCGGAAGTATGGTGCAAATTGTTCATCAAAAGAAAGCAAACTTCTTTCTGTAGCAGCAGATGAACCAAAAGAGGTTCCAGCAAGATTACTGTCTTAACTTTCTACCTTGCTGAAATCTAAAATCCTGTTCTCGTTCATTCACACAAGTAATTAAGGTGTCTCGATTCATAATAAAGTAGTGACGTGTCCCAGAAAACCGCAATCAGATTGAGTCCAACAGTTGAAGGAACAGGTAAAGATAAAAGTTTGAACTATTGTAGCTAAGTTTAGACAGTCCTGGCATACACACATAACAGGCATAAAGACGGCCTATGTCAATTTACAGAGCACATTTGTACTCCCAAATTCCTTGTATCATTCATGAAACACTTTTCCTCCCAGATAAATCTGGGTATTTGCAGATTTAATGCACATAAAATACTGGGACCAACTTTTTTTCCCAGTGCACCATGGATGTAGCAAACTAATGCCCTATTTTCATGTGTTTTTGAGCGTGGAAAGCTCCATCAGAGACGTTTTCAACAAGAGGATGCCACTTTCCGTACATAAAGCAAACCCATTAAACTAATTAAAAGTAAATCGACTCGATGATTTTCAAGAACCTGTCATCGAGAGATCTCCAGATTTGACAGAGTGTATGCCACGCACCTCTAGACACTTGAAGATTTGAGCAGGAGATCTGTAATATTGGTAACATTGCATTCCAATAAGTAGTCAGTCACTTGGAAGGATATGTTCATTTGTTCCTTCAGCAGCAGGGAGAACATTTTCAGAATTTACAAAGATGCTGTGCATTGAGGTGCAACGAATTGTTGTTAACATCATATATGTGGGAATTACGAAAGAAGGAAATATGCTATTGTTTGTAAATCGCTCAGAGAATTGAAAAAATAAACAATGCGTAGAAGTTAAATTAGTTTTAAGAAGGCCAATAAACTTCACTTCCTCATCAGTCATCAATAAAGTCCCGTAACCTCGGACTGCTGAGATAACAGCTGAGAAGACATGCTACTGATGACGTATTGTCCTTGTAGATGGCCGTTGCACGATACACAAACAGTTTAGATCGTATATTCTACTTTCTTATGTGCATGTCACAAATTTGAGGTAGAAGAATATAAAGCTGTTTGATAGTCTTAATGCAGTAGAAGAGGCAAGATAAACATTAATGACACATCAAAATTTCGACGTTATCCGAAAAATGTGATGTTTTACACTCAGATGACCTTCTCTACTCTTGTACAAACTATTTTTACAAACGCTTATTCTCCATATGCTTCATGTTAATCTTATTGCTAATTTTCTTGTAGATGCAAGGGGAATATGGTAGGCTTTAAGCCATAGTCAAATATTTTAACAGTGGTTGCTATGTGGAGTATTCCATTCTCTTTGCATGTCCAGGACAAAAAAAATGAATAACGAATTCCCATTTGAGAAAAAGTATAAGTATTGGAAAATTTAAGGGAATAAAAAGCAATATCTCGAAAATGGTTCACTCAACAACAAAAATGTATATGGCATAAATTGTGTATTTTAACGCAATCTACATTTTTTGTGTAGTAAAATGTTGTCTGTCTCTTATGGTTTACCAGTTATGCAAAAGTCGTTCACAATGAAGAATACTTTTGGAGACATTCCCAGAAAATTCGAGATATACATTTTATTTGTCATGAAAATCTTAAACATATGATATTTTAATCAAAATCTTTAGAGGCATTTTTGAGAAAATTAAAATTTTCGAAAAATGTTCCATGTAAAGGGTAATCTGGAGTGGGGGTATTTTCTTGAAAACCTTCGTGTCGCATCTCTGGAAGATACTAAACCTAAATACCAAGTTTGGTGTTTATCTGACTTTTCGTTTCTGAGTTATGCTGTTCACAGACATTCACACACACACACACACACACACACACGGACAAGTTACCAAAAATGCTTTTTACTTTCTCTACTACGTATAGTAAGTAGGTAAAGTATTGTATTCCACCCAAAAATTCGATACCGAGATTTCACCGGAAATACATGTTTTGAGACCCCCTGAATCCAAAAAACGTATTTTTGGAAACATGTCCGTATGTGTGTCTGTGTGTCTGTCTGTCTGTGCGTCTGTGTGTCTGTCTGTGTGTGTGTGTCTGTCTGTAAACAGCATAACTCAGAAACGAACAGTCGGATAAACACCAAACTTGGTATTTAGGTTCAGTATCTTCCAGAGATGCGACACGAAGGTTTTCAAGAAAATCCCCCCACCCCAGATTACCCTTTACATGGAAGATTTTTCGAAAATTTTAATTTTCTCAAAAATGGCTCTAAGGATTTTGATTAAAATATCATATGTTTAAGATATTTTCATGACAAATAAAATGTATATCTTGAATTTTTTGGGAATGTCTCCAAAATTATTCTTCATTGTGAACGACTTTTGCATAACTGGTAAACCATAAGAGATAGAACAAAATTTTACTACACAAAAAATGTAGATCGCGTTAAAATACACAATTTATGCCATATACATTTCTTTTGTTGAGTGAACCGCTTTCGAGATATTGCTTGTTATTCGGTTAAATTTTCCAATACTTGTACTTTTTCTCAAATTCATTATTTATTTTTTTTTATCCTGGTAATGCAAAGAGAATGGAATACTCCACATAGCAACCAGCTCTTAAAATATTTGACTATAGCTTAAAGCCTACCAATTCCCTTGTATCTACAAGAAAATTAGCAATAAGATTAACATCTCTATATCTCGATTAACATGAAGCATATGGAGAATAAGCGTTTGTAAAACTAGTTTGTACAAGAGTAGAGAAAGTCATGTGAGTGTAACACATTCAAAAATTTTTTTGGTCCTGGTAATGCAAAGAGAATGGAAGAGCAACCAGCTCTTAAAATATTTGACTATAGCTTAAAGCCCACTAATTCCCTCGTATCTACAAGAAAATTAGCAATAAGATTAACATCTCGATTAACATGAAGCATATGGAGAATAAGCGTTTGTAAAAATAGTTTGTACAAGAGTAGAGAAGGTCATGTGAGTGTAACACATCAGAATTTTTTTATTTAAAATACAGTGTCTCCAGAAAGTTTTAAACAATTCCAACAGCCAAATGAATGGAGAGGAAATTCCAATGTTAATAAGGAATCAAACTTATTTACAAATTATTGCAGAAATGAAATTCCTTATTACCTTCAAAACCTTTTGTTTTCGTCTATTATTACGTTGTAAACATAATCCTACTGTTACCCCAATTCAATTGTACTACAAGCATAATATAGTCGCCCTCCAAAATCGCCAAAACTAACAAAATAGTGCAATAATTTGTATTTAAAAATAAATATTTTACTTAAATGGAATAAAATGTATGTATCATATTGAAATAAAACTATCGTAAATAACTATTACAGGGTTCTGTTTATCATACACTAATAAATAAAGCAGTGCCCCGATATCCAATTGTTTTCTAATATTGCTCATAGTCATCTTGATAATGGGTCGTTTTAATAGAGCTGCGATTGTTGTATAAAAATAGAAAGTTTCCTGGGCACAGTAGACGTTCTTCTATTTTCTGTCTTTTCTCAAATTTAAACTGATTTGTGATATGAAATGCGGTAAGCTAATAGTTATAAATAGTACTAGACCACACTATGGCACTTAATGCACTTTTTCGATGTCGGGTGATACCAGGAAGAGTTTCACGCTTCTAAGAGGGCTGCAGTGATGCTGAACGCGCCATTTCCTGTATTGGGGAGCTAGTGATCCGGAGAGTCTGGTGGCCATGAATATGGCTTATTTATATGCCATATAGAGATTATCTCATTTAAGAGAAGAGATCTCAAAGAATGTTTTCTGCACATGCCTTCAAGGTTGTCTGCCCAAGTCGCGAGACGAAGCATGGACCATTTAGCGGGGATGGAACATGTCTATCTCATGTATTGGATCATCAGTCATTTGAAAACCAGCATTTACGATCCCGACTGTACAGTTCATTACGGGTAGAACTTTCAATAGAAAATCTCTGGTCTAGGATTACAGCCGATGCACTAGGATGTTAGGTTATCTTCATCATCATCATTCACTATCTGCTGCGGGTATCGACAAAATGTTGTGGCAATACTTCCACAATTTTCCAGAAGGATTCCAGGTATTTGAAACCTGAATATCCCATCATTAACAGCAACTACACCCCGTAATTGCAGAGTTAAGTCATTTTGCTGACAAACATCTGATTTTTCTAAATGCATACATTTCCTCAACTACAAATTATCATAAAATCTCAGCAATGTGTTAACTTCAACCTTGCTCTCTAGTTCCAGAGTCTTGATAGCGGAAGTAACTAACTTCTACGCATCTAGATGGTACGTTATGAAACGTAAGGTTTAGAACCACGGATCGGACTCGAGTTTCTATTTATGGACGCGCTTTAACTGCTGTGTTCCTTAGCGTTTCCCATTCTATATTGGGCGTGAAAGACCGGTAATTTTGCTCAGAGTCCTCTTTATCAGGCTTGAGGTTCTTTTACGTGCCGTAAATCTACGACATCGGGACCTTCCCTAAGGATTTTTACCCCCGTAAAAAATCCATCACCCTCCGCCGGGTTTGAACCCGCGACCTTGGAGATTAGAGGCTAGCATGGCAACCACTACACCACGAAGAACGACAGATCCACGGATGCTAACTCGAGTTATTTCAGATGAAAGTGAAAGGAACTTAAGGAAACAACGGTAGGTTTGCTGAGTTTCATCCATTGTTTTTCCCTATCCACCGTTTCCAGCTGTGCGAACTTGCTCTCAAGACTCTGGAATTGCATAATAGTGCTGCTATTACATATTATAAAAATGTAAAATTACCGGAAACATTTCGGTTGCAGTTAATTTAAAGCTATAAATAATCAGAAATGTTGAAAATGTTGAGATAATAAAATTGAAAGACATTAATTAGTAAAAACTAATAAGAACAGCTGCCCTTGTAAAATCTGTGAAAATAACACTTTGACAAAACATGAGAGGAACGCATATAATACGTGCGTCATAGGCTCAAGGAAAATGTGGAAAATAAACCCAGGATGTTGGGGATGGCGTTATCAAAGGTTGTAAGAGAAATTTCCGGGAAAGAGAAACACTATGATGTGTAATAGTAGCACGATTTTCTCTACTCATTAATGATTCATTGGCATCGCATTTATACTAATACAAATAGTCATTCTTCTCTCTCTTCTCTCCGATTTATGTCAACCATATAAATAGCTGCCTAGAACAAAAGTTTCTAATGAGCAGGATGCGCAGATGGCACTCAACTGCTTACTTACATCACATCCATTATTGTTTGGCACGCGGGAGAGGAGAAGCCATTTTCTTGTTTTCGTGATTTCTTATGGACTGTTAAAGAAAGTAATGCACTTCCTATACTTGAGATGTTAACAACCGCGTGGGCGACTACGGAAATACATTTTAATACCTAACTGTTTAATATATTTTCTTCCACACCGATAGAAAATTAGTTTTTACTTCTCTATTACGTACTTAGTAGGGAAAGAAGGTATTGCATTCCACCCAAAGATTCGCTACTGAAGTTCCACCAGAAGTACATGTTTTGAGGTTCTCCGAATCCAAAGAAAGCATTTTTAGAAAAACGTCCGTGTGTGTGTGTGTGTGTGTGTGTGTGTGTGTGTGTGTGTGTGTCTGCGTGCGTATGTGCGTCTATGAATGGCATAACTCAAGAACGAAAAGTGGGATAAATGCCAAACTTGGTATTTAAGTTGAATACCTTCCAAAGATGCGACAAGAAGATTTTCGAGAAAATCCCCCCACCCCAAACTATCCTTTATATGTAACATGTTTTATTTTCTAAAAAATGCCTCTAACGATTTTGATTAAAATACCATATATTAAAGATATTTACGTGACAAATAAAACGTATTTCTGAATTTTCTGGGAATAGCCTGAAAAGCCCTCTTCATTGATAGACGAAAACATGTAGATCTGTTTAAAACACATAATTTATTCCAAATAACTTTTTTGTGGATCATCCGTCATTAATGGTTCAATTTTTCTTAGTTCCATTTATACCCCGCCTTTAATTACATTGGTCTTATCGGCGACCTTTCCTTTGGCAATGGTGTCAATTCGTATTCTGTTGTCATTGTTTCTTGCACTTTTTGGGTTTTAATCCTTAGATCACACACACTCTCATTCATACTTCCAGACTCTGGGGAGGTTAGGGAATACTCTTCGATAGAGAAGAATTCCTACTCTAAGCCGGAAATCGAACAGTAGGCAATTGCTACCGACTGAGCTACGGGCCGGGTTGTGTATATATGGTGTTATTGCCTGTTGGAAATGGTGTAACTCCTGTCCTTGGGTTTCTTGAACTTTGGAGTTTTAATCTCTCACACACACACACACACACACACACACACACACACACACACACACACACACACACATTCATACTTCCAGTCTCGGAGGATAGGGAATCTTGGCTAGAGAAAAATGCCCACACCCAGCCCGCTAGCACAACAGGCAGGTGCTCTACCGACTGAGCTACGGGGCCAGCCGGTTCGAGTTGTTCGATATTTTGGTTCTTTTCAAGTTCTTTCGTTATTCAGTTGTTTCTCGCGATTGTGTGTGGGATTTTAAGGCCAGTGTGAAATGTGTCATGTAGGTAGCTATTTCATGAAAGTTTTATCTCAATTAAAATGAAAATAGGAAAATAAACTTTCGTAAGAATTATTTGTTTACTCACTAATAAGCGCTAGAAGATATAAAATCATGTGAAGGTAACATATCAGATTCTTTTTTTTACTTTTTGACGGCTGTGTGGAAGATATAGGCACATATGCCATTTATTGTACGATAATATAAACATTTTAATGTTGTGCTGTTTTGTTTTCTGGTATTATGGCAATATTATTTTCTGGTATTATATTTAGAAGGCTTTGAGAACTGGGTGATGTACAAACATAGAGTACGACGAAGCGTGAAACAAATCTTTTCTGCGGTTTCTGTTTTAATCCTGTTACAATTCAAATATTCCAATTTTAGATTTTTCCTGGGCGTGTAAACATGTAGTTATAAAACGTAGATACTGAAGCGTTAAGTTTCGATTTCTATAGTATTTTATTTGGAAGGAATAGATGTCAACTTAATGTAAAACAAAATATTTTACAGGGATGGCCCAGACTTTAACGTAGAACATTTTAAACAAACAACAGCGAATGCGACAAATATGGCTAATATTGTGTTGGACCCCATCGAACAATTTACAAAATTAAAGAATATGGTATTAGAATTAATATAGAGGCCATAACCTCGAAACAATCCGTAGGCACTGACTTGTATATTTGGAGGGGGGCAGGAACGTGAAATAAAATAGGGTATTAATAAAATAGTTCAGTATTAAAGTAGAAGTTATTTAATCATAGTATATACAGATGCTTTCAGTAGTCTGAACATTAAATAAAGGTTCATTAATTTAAAGAGTGAAGAAAAATAATGCTGGGTCTTTTGAGTCTTGCCTTACTGTTTTCCGGCTAAAGTGTTATGTCCAAGCTCAATCTTACTGACAAAGGTGGCCGAGTTCGTTAAGACAGACTCGTGAACAGGTGTGCCAGAAACGTGCTCTCTGACAGACTTCCCCCCCCCCTAGGTTTTCCTCAGTCTTCATATCTGGCAAATACCTCCCCAAATTCCCTTTCCCAATTATCATTTCATTTCATTTATCATCAGTGCCCTCGCCTATGATGACGTATGTAGTAAGAATGGGCGTTAAACTCTGCTAAAAGAGAAGTTCATTCCTGCTTATAAACTCGTCTGTCACTTCATGCCTACTTCACGATGACAATGAATGATAGTAATGGCATTTAGACGAATATAAGGAATTTCAAACCGTGAACGCACAAATGACAAACGTAATTTTAAAGTGTTGCTATTACTTACACTCGAAAAATGAATGCAGTGCGATTCCTATAAGTGGATCTCTCAGGATGTCTTATTCTTGGAGATTTAATAATAATGACAATAATAATAATAATAATAATAATAATAATAGGGGATGAAACTGCGGATGTGTCAACACAATTCAATATTTGTGTACTTCAATTCTGATCTGATGTTAACTGAAACCTAGGTTACGTCATTATTACTTCTATTTAACAGTTGAACTCTGCGTTTGAAATAAAGGCAAATCTTTGCAACTCCTCTCGGTCTATTTAAATCATTTATTTCTGTTTTCTTAATAGATCTATCTTAGAATTTTCGGTGACCGGCGATTGCGTCCCACGGTCAGTTTTATACATCAGTGATTTTTTGGGTCATACGTCAGCGACCCTGGATTTTTTGGGGTCATACGTCAGTTGCGTCCCTGGGTTTCTTGGTTAATACGTCAGTTGTGCCTCTAAAAGATTTGAATTGTTAGTCCCAGTATTGAATTCCTGGCACAAACAACATTTCCCTTCCCATTTTGTAGACTTAGGTGTCTGTAACTTTTTTAATTTAAAACCCACAAATGGATGGAATTTTGTTAAATTACATTGTGTTATGCATAAAAATCTAAGAACTGAACACGAGTTAACAAAAAAAATCAATAACAAAGAATTTGTATGGTTGAAAGAGTAAGTAGGTCAAAAATAAAGGCTTCCGATTCTCACTTGTCATCGACTCCATGGCTCGTGCACAACTGAGAATGAGAACTATCACGTATGTCCAGTTTGGCCATTATGCTGTATATGACGTAGCAGAAAGCGTTCTAAACAGTGCTTTGTTGTGTCTCGTCGCAGAACGCGTTCTATAGTGTTTGGCTGTGTCTTATCGAAGAACCTAATCCTACACAACCTACCTAAGCAGGTAGCTGTGGACGCAACTGACGTACTGATTTTTCGTAAGTATGTTTACGTGGACGCAACTGACATAGCCCCAGAATTTTGGGAGGGGGCAGGCCCCTTCAGTACAATTGTTGGGAGGGTGGCAATGTCCCTGGCTTTGTAAGTTACGGGAGCAGAAAGTGCCTTAACCCCCCTAAGTCGCCGCCTATGAAATAATCCCATTTAGCAGCTCGGTGAATTATTTGGTTATACATTGCCACAAGGTGGTTCACGTTTCGTTAATCAGTTATATTTTTTATTGCTACTTAAGTTCTGTATTATGACGTCAGCAATACTCCATAAGAAAATGTTGGACGGACATATTTCGGTATAAAAACTAGTGGAAATACTTCCTGTTCTCGCTTTTGGGATGTCTCCTTATTGGATGCCTTCTTTTAGGTCCTTTGTGAGTGTTTTATGTGGCTATTAAGAGTTATTCTAAAAGAGAATGGCATCTTAACATGCAATATTAGGCAAGAGAAGGAATCCCTTGACGATACTAGGGTTGTGTAAGTAGATCTAAAGGTTCCAGAAAGAAAGATCAGGAACTTTGTCCGATTTGTAGGAAGAATGGGATGTAAAGCGTATTTTGTTTGATTATTCTGCGAAGGGACAATGGAGATTGAGCTTACTAACACCAAAATGGGGTAAAATGAATAAAGAATTAACATGTAGCAAAAGTTTTGAAGATAGATAATAAATTCAGCCATTAGGAGAATAGTTACACAAACTTAAAAATAAAAGAACATGGTAGATCTTATAGATTGTAAGAACCATAAATCATATTTATTATTATTGCTCTGTAGTCACGTTTGGTGAAGAACAATTAAGCGTTGGTTGCAAGCCATAACCTAGTTTGTTGCATGGCACAAATAAATATAGTAATATTGACATTATAAAGAGCTATATAATGTCCGCTTATAGCACAAAGAGCTTAGTATTATGTTTACTGAGCGAGATGGCTCCACATAACGTGTGAGGCTCGCATTCGAGAGGTGCCGTGTTCGATTCCTGTCCACCGCGCATTCTGACCTTGGGTTTCTTGTGGTTTTCGTGTTTCGGTAGGCGAATGCTGGATTTCCTTTCCTTAAATTCCCTTTAATACCGTTTCCTTGTCATCTTTCAGGTGTGCTTCTAGGCTTCGTGGCGTGAGGCGCTACCGGACAGATGCGCGGATGCTTGTTCCAAGGAAAGGGTATTCCCTGTGAACACTGGAGGACTCCTTGGTTGAACGGGTCGTTCATCACCCTCTCTGGGCTGCTCCAGTAGTGGGACGGGTCTACGAGGCAGGAACTGTTAGGTACTTCCGCGCGGCTTCCCGCGACCTGTAGCCTCTGGTTTCTTCACTTCATCCCTTGGTAGTCGAAATAGATCTCCTGCAAGTCGTAGTGCGCGAGGTGTCCCCTCTATTGTATACCCTAATACAAGGGTGGCGAAAACGACTTCCTTCCGCGAGTCACCAAATATGCAACACGCAATGCATCACTCATGAGCATGTGAAAATCAAACGGACGGTTGCAGAGAGGGAACGTGCGCCTGCAAGTCAAAATGACTCGCGAGGCACGTTTTTGCCACCTCTGCCCTAATATACCATTATGTTTGGTCAGGCACAACAACAGAGTAAGAAACCTGATTGGAGAAGTTGGAAGCATTACCTATAATTACCGAATGTTTTTATTGTTTGGCCGCTTAAGAGCTTTGTTATGGAATGTAAATCACTATACTGTAGGTTTGGGTGCACATAGGTTGCAGGTATTGTTGGATCCACTACAATTTCACTCTTTTTAGACTATATGTGCTTCACTTTTCTGCATACAGAGACTTTCTCTGATTCAAGATTTAAATGTCTTCATACCCGTGAAAAATGTGCTAATTCGTCACTGGGATTCATAAAGGGATTAAACTGGTGCGATGTAAAATCGTGATGTTAGGCATTAAGCGGTTAACCTTTGGGCCAAAACCCCCAAAATGTCATAGATGGTATCTTAGTTTAAGCATTGTGCGTGACTATGTAAGACACTTAATAGGCTCTACATTTTTGCTGCCGTAAGTTTTTTTTTGAACTTTTATGGTTTCCTAGCCTAATAAAATTCAATGAGAATACAGATACGTAGCTATTTAGGGATAATCAAGATACATACATATTTCATTAATTTTTCCTATATTTTAAATAATTTTCTCGGAAAAATTTTGAAATGTTTTTTTAAGAGAATGCTAAATTCTTTTTAGTCTAAAACAAGTTCTATTTAAATATGAACTTAGATGTTTATAAGATATTTCGTTTCGGATATCTCTCTCTCTCTCTCTCTCTCTCTCTCTCTGTCATGCCCACACGGAGGGGTTTGATTTTTCGAAAAAATATTTCTTTAGAAAACACATTGCTCGTAAAGTCCCGATTAGGAAGTTTCGGATTGAATGCAATATTTATTTTACCTTAGGTAAGCGTAAAAAAAGTAATAATTATTCATAGTCCCAACATTCTCAGAAGCTTGGGAACAACTGACCTGTGACCCTTCTTGGGATACCATTTTAGACCTCTTCTTCTATTTCTTGTTCTTCTTCCTTTCTGGTTTAGGCCGTTGACCTGTTCTGGTCTCACTTCCATCTCAGCATAGGTCTTTCTGTCGATCTTGATTTATAACTTAACACATTCCTTAATAGCCTGCTTGTATACATTCTGTTAAGATGGTTTGTGTTTACACTTTTCTGTAATTTCCCCATTAGGACTAATCTTTAAATGTTTCATTTCTTCATTAGTTAGTCTATCCTATCTTGTTGCACCCTTGATGGCTTTCAAAAGTCTCATCTCTGGCCTGAATATGACTCTTTAACGTTTTGTTTTAAAGTCCAACTTTAACTTCCATAGAGTATTACTGGGACGCCATGACCTTATAACATTTAAGTTGTGTTTCCTTCCTTGTATTTTTACTTTCTCTACTACATTCTCCCCTACTTACTACTACGTATAGTAAGTAAGGGAAGTATTGTATTCCGCCCAAAAATTCGATACCGAGATTTCACCGGAAACATATGTTTTGAGGCCCCCTGAATCCAACATAAGCAGTTTTGGAAACATGTCCGTGTGTATGTCTGTGAACAGCATAACTCAGAAACGAACAGTCGGATAAACACCAAACTTGGTATTTAGATTCAGTATCTTCCAGAGATGTGACACGAAGGTTTTCAAGAAAATCCCTCCATCCCAGATTACCCTTTACATGGAACATTTTTCGAAAATTTTAATTTTCTCAAAAATGGCTCTAACGATTTTGATTAAAATATCATATGCTCAAGATATTTTCATGTCAAATGAAATGTATATCTCGAATTTTCTGGCAATGTCTCCAAAAGTATTCTTTATTGTGAACGACTATTGCATAACTGGTAAACCATAAGAGATAGACAAATTTTACTACACAAAAAATGTAGATCGCGTTAAAATACACAATTTATGTCATATACATTTTTGTTGTTGAGTGAACCATTTTCGAGATATTGCTTGTTATTCCCTTAAATTTTCCAATACTTGTACTTTTTCTCAAGTGGGAATTCGTTATTCATGTTTTTTATGTCCTGGACATGCAAAGAGAATGGAATGCTCCACATAGCAACCAGCTCTTAAAACATTTGACTATGGCTTAAAGCCTACCATATTCCCTTTGCAGCACCTACAAGAAAATTAGGAATAAGATGTACAGGAGTAGAGAAAGTCATGCGAGTGTAACACATCAGATTTTTTAAAATTATTCTTATAGTTCCATACATGTTTTGATACTTATGGATCTTATTATGCATGTCATTGTCATATTTATAGCTTATATCACAGCCAAGTTTTGTACCTGCTTCATTATTTGATCATTCACTACTGGTTTAGTTCTTACATGCTGTTTTCGAGTTAATTCATATAGTTTTGTTTTATTTATTCAAATCTCAGTTCATAATATTCCAAAATCTTGCTTAACCCATATATAGCCTTCTAAAGATTATTTTCTGTTTTCTCTATTATACATAGGTCGTCTGCATATAATAACACACTAAGATTCGTCTTTCGATCGAGTTGTATTCCTTCTACATTTTTATTTCTCCAAACTCTTACGGCATCTGCACCTTTGTCTTACACCCCTATTGGCTAAAATAGGTTTACTTTAAAATGATTTTCCTTTATTGTTATTATTATTATTAGTGTGTCACAGTATAACATTCGAATATTATTAGAAGTTTCGGATACCTTCTTTTCTCCATTATGTTCCATAATTTTTTTCGTTTAACTCTATCAAAAGCCTTTTCAGTATCAATAAATACCAAAATCGTTGTCAAATTATATTGTCTCCTTCTTCCATTATTTGTTTGATTTATATTATCTATACATGACCTCCCTCTTCTGAAACTATTCTGTTCTTATAACAAGATTGTTTCTGCAATAGGTTTTAATCTGTTATTTAGTATAACAGCATATGATTTATAAGCAGAATTAGGAATTTACAGGATTTTTGCGATCTCCTTTTTAAATTTAGATATCATTTATGCATTATACCAGCTATCTGGAATTACTATATTTATCCAACATTTATTTATTATGCAACAGACGCAATTTTAACAATAATCCGCCTCCTTTCAACAATTCTATGCTTATTCCCATTCCGGCGCTTTTCTAATTTTTTCTTTCTTCAGTACAGTTTATAGCTCTTGTAATGTTATCAAATCGATTCCTTTACTTTGTATGTTTATGTTATTTACCTCTTCCTCTATATCCTCATAGCACAGGTTTTTATAATTGTTCATCTATGTTTCTTCATCTATTAAATTAATTTTGATGCTGTGTTTTTTTAATGTCTAAGAATTTTGTATGCCATATCTTGTCTCTCGTGTAATCATGTTCAATGTTCCCTACAAATCTTTCCCAACTATTTTATGTGCTTTCCGCAGTAATGTCTTTGCCCATGTTCCTTGCTTGTATATAATTTTCTCTCGCTTGCTGTGTCTGTTATATTTTACTTATTTTTCTTTTACTGGCTTTTGTATTTCTTCATTCTAAATCTTGAGCCCTTTTCTTCTCTTGTTAGGTTTTTGTTTTCCCAGTGTTTCATTTGCTGCTTTCTCAATACATTTCTTTGTATTTTCCCACTCTTTATTTACATCTCCATCTGCTACCGTTTTCACTAACTTCTTGTTTAACCGTAATTTTTAGATCTCGAGCCCACTATTTGGCTGGTGATTAGGGCGATTCCCATGGTGATCATTGCCTTTTTTGGGTTAGACGTATCGTATATAAACCTCCCTCTCATGTTCATCTTCATTTGCTGAGCTAAAGTGGCCGCTGCTTATAGCCCGCCCAACCTCAGAAAGAAATCATGAGCATTTAGGCGCTCAAATTGCTAGCCGCATTAAGGATTCCTACACAGAAATATTGAACCATTGGAACTTTAAAAATTTAGCAAGATAATCTCAAAGCCTTACTGATATTATTTGCAATTCTTTTTCCATTGGCTAAATTACTGTTTCTCTTTAAGGTTACGGTTTCTTAGCGAAGAACCGTCCCAAAAACGCACGGTGACGCAATACATGATCACATTTCAAGTCTCGACGCCTGACTGCATTTAAATGAACAGCTTTGTGTCAACATTCATACTCGAGTGTTATGCTGCACTTTCCTAATGCAAACCACATGTTCACTGGTAGCCAATACGCCAGTCCAGCAAAAAGCATGGAACTGCGATAAGAGCTGGTAATAGGCACTCGTCTGCAACGTCGCCTACGTCCTCCACAAATTTGTTTCGGTAAGATGCACGTGTTAGATGAGTACAGATGTGGATTCTGATAGGGTTTCAATTAATAATGACCCCATATTGTCCGTATTGTGCAATTAGGGAGTTGTCTTTCGTTTATACGTGTGCTTCATCTGCTGCGAATCATGTTAGCTCCTGCATCAGTTTAAATGACCGATAGTAAACGACATCTCTTGGTAAGAGCGTATCGTCAGGTAAGAATTGAAACCTCGTGTCCGATTAAAAACAAACTTTAGAGGAGGAGATAAAAAGAACTCTAGGTTTAACTTTTCTAGCAACACACGAGCCTCCAGTTAAGCGTAAACGCAGTACATTGCAACCATTAGTGTTTTTGATTGCTTTTAATGGGGCTGGGAAGCGTAAAGTTACAAATTTGACGTTCTTTTTTTATCAAAAATGAAATAATCTGATTCTTCCTGCTTCAGAATATTTGTGTTGTTTATAGTGTACCCAAAGCTTTTAAACCCCAATAAAAGTCACTTAAATGGAAGGTATGATATTTTAACATTTGAATTATCACACCCATTTATTGCAATTCAGTAGGTACTTACTACCACACTTCCGTAGTGTGGGGGTAGCGTATTTGCCTCACGTTCAAGAGGTTCGGAGTTAGAATCTCGTTAGGGTGAGTTGTATGGATAAGGTTATTTCCGGGGTTTCCCCTTATCCTGTGAAGACGAACTCTAAGCTCTAGGAACCCTCGGTTCATTTGCGCATCATTTCAACCATTTCGTTCATTCACCGTCTGATATACACGGTTAAAGGACGTTAAAACTTAAAGGGAATAAAAAGTGCTTACTGTGAGTCTAGGATACTTCGAGAATAAATTTAGTTATTCTCTCTCATCTCAAGCTTATAGGCTTTCGTTATCCAAACAGGGACAACAGTATGCAGCTCTGAGTATGCTGTGGAGTTCACAGGAGCGTGTCATACTTTTTAAGCTAAATTTCAAATGAGTTTACTTCTCCTGAACATATGTGCGTTTTTCTCAGAAACTTTTAAATGCGAGATGTGATCAAAAAGTAAGGAGGGTTTTTGTTTTTATTAAAGAATTTTTATTTAATCATCAACTTCGTCCCCTTCATAGTAATTCCCCTCAATTTTATAATACACTTGTGCCAGTGCTTTTTCCAATCTAGGAAGCATTTCTGGAACTCACTTTTCATTATGGTGTTCAGCTCCTTCAGAGATTCTGCTTTTATCTCATCAATAGTGGCAAAACGTCACCCTTTCATGGTTCTCTTCAGCCTAGGGAATAGAAAGACATGGCAAGTGGCCATGTCCGGCGAATACTGTGGCTGAGGCAGCATAATGGTTTTTTTTTTTTTTTGCGAAAGCATTGAGGTGTGAGCGGGTGCATTATCGTGATGCAATTTCCACGAAAGGGTTTGCCACAATTCTGGTCGTTTTCTTCGGATTGCTTCACGCAAACGGCGCATAAATTCCAGGCAGTACTCCTTATTGACCGTACGACAATAAGGCTGGAACTTCCCACTATCCCATTGTAATCGAAAAAAAACAGTGAGAAGAGCCTTCATGTGATCTAACTTGTCGAATTTTTTTCGGTCTTGGCTCTTCAGGTAGCTTCCATTGGAACGATTGGGCCTTAGTTTCGACGTCATACCCATATACCCATGTGTCGTCACCTGTTATAACCTTCTTTAGAAGTTCTGGATCGTTTTCGACTTCATTCGGGTATTCCTGAGCGATGTCTAGGCGACGTCGTTTTTGTTCGGAATTCAACAATTTCGGAATAAACTTTGCTGATACACGTTTCATGCCCAAAACTTCCGAAAACATTAATTGGCAAGAGCCAAAGAATATGCCGACATCATCAGCAACCTCTCTGATGGTGATTCGGCGATTTTCCAGAGCCATTTTCTTTACTTCTTCCACACGTCAGTAATTGATGTGCTAGGGCGTTCAGGGCGGTCGTCGTCTTGAACGTCTTCTCGACCCTCTTTGAAACGTTTATACCACTCTTTTCTTACTCTTATTAGATTCGCCAGAAGCCACAGTCAACATTTCGATTGCGGTGTTGCACTTTATTCCGTTTTTCAAGCAAAATATAATGCAAATTCTTTGATCCATCTTTTTCGAAAATAAAAATTCGCCGAGCACTCAAAAACACGTATAAACCTTTCAACTGTCAGCAATAAATATCACACCTCGTATGTTTAAACTTTCCATGCTTGTATAAGAATGTAGGCTAACTAAAATGAGTTAAGTAAAAATGTCACACAGACACACAGGTACACAGGTCTCAAAAACATATATTTCTGGTAAAATATCGATATCGAATTTGTGGTGGAATGCTATAACTCATCTACCTTAGGTAGATGGTAGAGAAAGTAAAAATTAGACATTTTCATTCTTAGCTAATAATATGCCACTTTATAGAAGGGAATTAGTAGTGGAGAGATGAAATAAAGGTATATCCGAACCCCTCTGAGTATAATTAACGGCTCAATCAGGGGAGTATCCAAAAATATGAGATCATTTCCACTCATGAGTATGCAAGCATAGTTTGCTGATGACGTTAAACAATATAAAACTATTACTACCGCCATAGATTACCTAGTACTTTAAAATGATTGGAACTCTCTATACACCCGAAGCAAAACGTTTTAAACTCCCATTTAATATTAGCAAATGCGTGAAAATGTTATTCACAAGAAGCTAAATACCTATGGATTTTGTCTAAAAATAAAATAGCAGGCCCACTTCTGGAACTGGTTGAAACCTAATACCTAGGGATGCATTTTTCAACAAATCTCGGATTTAACAGGCACGTTGAAGTAACAATTGCAAAATCGCTGTAATATCTAAGATTATATGTATTACTCTTAGAATTTTTTGTGCATTCAAAGAAAAAGCAATGCTTCGATTATATAGTTATTTTATTAGACAAACTGTTGATTGCTCGTATACATCTATCCACACTACGACTATCTTTTAATAACTCATTCGTCTATCTTCTTCCAAAACATTAATAATTACCTCTGAAATGAAGTCCATAGATGATCTCGGGATGTACAGTACGTTGTTCGCGAGAAAAACGTGAAACCTCGAAATTTAATGCTTATCACATACAGAGATTGTTTGTGAGTCTATCCCTATATATGTAAGTTTCCACAGAATTCTTATAAGTATACATAATTGTAAAATTGTGATGTGACACGCCATAGATAAACCAGCGGAATGTATCCCAAGATACGTCCTAGAGGATACCTGCACTTAGTGGCATTGTTACCTATACATCGCTCAAGATATTGTCTGCTATATTCTCCTTTGTATATATACTTCGGAATTTTAAGCATGAAAAAGTGACGTCTTAAGCACCTAATGTGGGTCACAAAATTCTTAATTAGTAACACACTATATTACTAAGATTTACTCAAAATTTCTCCGCAATTCGGCTGTAATTGCGACTCAAAACGTTGACAGAGGCATATTAATTTTTGGCGGCCAGGAGTAATGAATCCTGTTTCATGTTAACTTGAATCCATATTGTTATCTCCGCTGTTTACAGTCCTCCTGCGAGTGATCTAACTTTAAAAATAACAAATAATTAAAAAAATACCCTTTCATGTCAAGTCTAGACAGGAAAGCACTAAAATAGGCGTAAACCACCCTTTAAAATTACCTTTAGGCAGGATTTTTTGCATTTAGTAGCGCTTAATTTTTCACGATTTGTAAACATCTACAATAATAATAACTTTCCATGTCCCCTAAAGAAACTAAATAGGTGTCTGCCTATGAGAATATCTTTCATCATCCAGTGGTTGTTTGTTATAAAGGGTGTCCCATAAAGAAAACAAATTTTTAAATTGCGCGCCTTTTTCACTTTATTAGTTTGCCGGACCTGAAATTTAAGCGATTGTCATCTGTTTATATTGCGATTAACGATTGTCATTTGTGCGTATGGCTATCAGCTAAAATGGAGCGATACACGAAGGATCAACGCATTCAGATTTTGAAAGTGCATTACAAGTACGGTGAATGCTATGCAGAGACCGTTCGAAGACTTCGTGTCATTTTTGGTAAGCGAAATGCGCCTAATGTGCCAACAGTGCATAGGCTGGTAAGGAAATTTGAAGATACAGGATCGACAGTGAACTCAAATCATCTGGACGTTCACGTTCTCATCGATCGGCAGAGAATGTCGCCCTAGTCAGACAGAGCGTTGCTATGAGCCCAATGAAGTCCATTTGCCGTCGTTCCCAACAATTTAGCATTTCGAAAAGCAGTTTGCAGCGAATTTTAACATTTCGTTTGCATCGTTTTAAGATCCAACTAACACAAGAGCTCTAATCGATGGACCATTTGAAGCGTCGAACATTTGCCGCTTGGTTATTCACCTAACATGAATTCCATAGTGATTTTCATAAGAAAGCAATCTTTAGTGACGAGGCACACTTCCAGCTTAATGGTTATGTTAATAAACAAAACTGCCGGATTTGGGGCGCAGAGAATCCTCGCATGGTCTGTGAGAAGTGTCTGTATCCAGAACGAGCCACTGTTTGGTGCGTATTATGGGCTGGCGGACTAAATGGGCCATATTTGTTTTTAAGACGAGACTGGAAAAGCAGTGACAGCGAATGGTGATCATTATCGCCACATGATAACACAGTTTTTATGGCCGCAATTGCAAGAATTGAATGTGGAAGACTTGTGGTTCCAACAGGATGGGGCAATCTGCCACACTGCCGTTGAAACAACAAGGTTGCTGAGAGAAAGATTCCCTGCTCGTGTCATCTCTCGGAACGGCGATCAGAACTGGCCACCGAGATCATGTGATTTGACACCATGTGACTATTTTTATGGGAGCATGTCAAATCTTGTGTTTATGTGAGCCATCTACGAACCATTCTCCAACTCAAAGAGACGGATCATGGATGAAATTCAAGCGGAACTTTGCTCTACAGTCGTTGAAAATTTTGTCCAGAGAATGGATTGTTTCATGTTTAATCGCAGTCTTTGTGCTTCATATTGACTTAATAATATTAGCAATTTTCAAATAAATTATGTCTTTTATTATTAAATTAAAAATTGCAGTCTTTATGGGACACCCTATATCTACATTACAAGGTCGATCCCGGAAATAAAGCACATTGTGCATGCGCTCCCTTCTCCATACAGTTATGTATGTGTGATTATTGCATTATTAGCATGCGTCATTCTAATCGAATCTGGAGGATTATTTCAATTCCTTTAAATTTTTTTGTGTACCAACTATTGAAATGGACAGCAAAAACAGCAGTGTACTTGGAGTATTAGAAAAAAGAGCTTTCTTTAAAATTGAAGCATTGCATGGGTGTACGCGGTTAGAAAATTTTTAATTGCTTCGAGAAGTGTATGGTGATTGATTACATTAGACCGTAGCACCACTTCTCAGTGGTCTAAACCTTTTCGTTAATGTTGTATTACTAAAAAGGACGATCAAAACCTCGAGACCATATTATATGGCCTTCAATGCAGAGATAATAATTGTTGTGAATGTTTTGGAAGTAAACAGACGGATGAGTTATTAAACGATAGCCCATGGATAACTTTTTTGGTAATTTAACGCCTGTTCTTACTGCACATGACACCACAGGCGGTGGGCACTAATGATATATGAAATGAAATGATTATTACAAGCAAGTTTGAAAGGAAACGTTCCAGGCCTAGGTTTTTGCCAGTTATGAGCACTGAGGAAAAACTGAAAAAAACTCTCAGGGAGGATGGTTCTGGCAGAATTTGAACCGCGGACTTCCCATTAACGAGTCAAGCCTTAACGACCTCAACCACCCGTGTCGATAGCCCGCAGATAGATGTTCAAGGTTTTGTCTAACTAAAGTAGCATACCACATGAGCCAGACGCCTCTACTTTTGCAGTTTTATGCAATCCGAAATTTATACTCCAGTATGAAAACATCGGCTCTTATGGTAGGATCTACCCAAAGTGCAATATGGATGTGTTTGGTTGCACACTCAACGAAATTACTAATAATATAGCCAATGCTATAGCATCAACTTTGAATACACTCGTAATTAGAACAGCTGACGTTTGCACAACTGCAAATGTATACTGGGACAAGCAAATACTACATTAAATTGATTATGCATCTCTAATATTTCACGATCTTGGTTCTTTAATCCAGTACATAGAAATGATTTTGTTATGTAATACCATCTCTTGCTGGCTTTAACGAGGAAAAAGAAAGAAAAAAAATTACACACACAAAAAAATGTGCAACGCCTAGACAACAACCCGTGATTAGCGCATAGCATACAGTCAGTATTCCACTCAGGTACTTCGACGTTTGGTTGGGAGCATAGGGTTTAACCCTATAGCTTGCTTGCCAGGGTCACGTCAGTGTCACCTCGCGACTTTTCGTGTATATTATAGCCTTTTAAGACAGGTTTAATCCTTTGTTGGACATTTTAACATTATTATTTAAATGACGTAAAGCTATTAGGTATGTTATTTGAGATATACGAGACGTAGTTTACGCCAAATTTCAAATAAACCCTATTTAATAATTTGTTATAGGTGTACCTCTAAGTTGCCGTAGCCTATCCGGTTCTCTCGTTACAAAATTCTGTCATTTTCTTTTTAGCTGATTTTTACAGTGGACCAATATGATAGGTCCATTTTATCAGAGGCGTTTACTGAATTGCGTGGTTATGTATACTGTAATGTAGAAGTCTGTAAAATCGGCTGTAAATCCGAATTCGCTCCCAGTAAACGAGTCCTATGTTTTTGAGTTGTAATTTAGTGAGAGTTACTTTCTTCTTCCTCTTATGTAGGACTTACACCCCCCAGGACTTACAGGCGGGTGACTGGGGTCAGAGGAGCAGGCAGACACTCATGGATCAGACAGAATATCCAGGATGGATGATCAGCCCGATGCCTGGTATGGGAAGAAGGAAGTGGATGAAACGAAATGATGGTGAAATGGATGAAAGGAAAGGTGATGATGGAGCAGTTGGTGGAATGAATGGCGGGGGAAACCAAAGAAAACCCACCCAGACGCCGTTTTGTCCACCACAAATCCCACATGTGGGTCCCTGGGATTGAACCCGGGCCATCTCGGTGAGAGGTGAGCGGTCTAACCACTCGGCCACGGCGCCGCCTGAGCGTTACTTTGTGTTCCTTAAATTGCTTTTCATCTGAATTTTGAGCTTCCGTCTACCTAAAAAATAACGTAATAGCTATGGTAAGCGAAGAAAATGGACTTAAAGCAATTGTAGCCTGAAGGGTGGCCTATCTTCCTAAAACGGAAGGGGCTGATGACTCACCTGGTATAGTGGAAGTACTGCTTTCTCTTTGAATGCACAATAATTCCTAATAATAAAATCCAGATATTGTAGCGATTTTGTAACTGTTATTACAACGTGTCTGTTAAATCTGAGGTGTTTTAAAATGCACTTCTAGATCTTTATTTTAGACCACTTCGAGAAGTGGCCTACCATTTATTTTATAATCAAAATCAATTATGTTTGCACCTGCTAATATTAAACTGGGGGTTATATTATTTTGCTTCAGGTGTGTAGAGAGTTCAAGTGATTTTAAACTAGGCAATCTATGACGGTATCAATATTTTTATATAATTTAACATCATCAAAAAATACATTTTTTAACGGGGTCTGGTAAATCATTAATAAAAGAAATCATTAATAAAATCATTAATAATAACAAAAATTGTAGCCTTGCGTAATTCCTGAATTGACAATATATTTATATGATAGACAATTTTTGTAATTTGTTTCTGTGATCTGTTTTGTAAACATAAACAAAAATACCATTAACTGAGAGGAAAAGAAAATGTTGATAATTAATTTAGTAAACAATCAATGTGCACTTTGTCAACTGCTTTGCGGAAGCCAGTGTATGTTACATCAGCCTGCTCAGATTGACCTAGTTCTATTAATGATGTGTATTCAGCAAAATTTGAAAAAGTTGCACTAACTGATGTTTTAGGTACGAATTCGTGTTGAAACGATGAAATCACTAATTTATTACAAATCTGATATCATTAAGCATATGGGTATAAATAATTCTTTCCAGAAGTTTTGCAGGTGTGAATAGAATATCAATGGGTCTATACATCCTGGTTTATGAATGGGAATTATTTTTGTTCGCTTCCATACATTTGGAAAATCGCCTTAGTTTATGTATGTGTATATTTAATGTAAACTTTTACTATTATAGATTATTAATAAGATCGCATTAACCCGAGTTCTTGTCATTGAAATTTACCTGACATTTGTCTCATCAGCAGGAAGGGAAATTCAGAGAACATTTGAAGAGAGAGAACACATTCCTACTCTTTTTGCAACTAATATCTCTATCTACCATACCTGTAAATGGAACTGTTGTGCAAAATATCTTATGTGTTTACACTCACATGACATTCTGTACCGATTCTTCAACAAACTATTCTTACAAAAGCTGATTCTGCTATCTCATGTTAATCCTGATAAACGTTTGTAGAAATTAGTCAAATCTTTAAGAGATGGTCGCTATGTGATGGCTTTGAAGTTCCCTTCTCTTTGCAAGACCAGGAGAAAAAACACGAATAACGACTTCCCATTTGAGAAATGCAATAGTATTTTAAATTCAAACCATGTAATACCTCGAAAATGATTAGCAAAAAACAAAAAACACGCATACACACAAATTGTGTGTTTTAACGAAATCTACATTCTTTGTACAGTAAAATTTTGTCCTCTCTTGCGGTTTATCACCTAAGCAAAAGTCATTCAGAATGAATAGGACTTCAGAGGTTATTCCAAGAAAATTCAAGATATACATTTCATTTTCATAAAATATCCTAAACATGTAGTACTTTAATCAAAATCATTAGAACCATATTTGAAAAAAGTTAAAATTTTCGAAAAATGTTCCATGTAAACGGTAGTTTGAAATGGGGGGAGTTTCTTGAAAATACGTGTGTTGCATCCTTGGAAGATGCTGAATTTAAATACCAAGTTAGGTATTTAATCGACTTTTCGTTTTTCAGTTATCTCTTCTCATACACACTTTTGTTTATTCAAAAAGTCTCAAAATGTGTATTTCCGGTGAAATCTCCATATAGAATTTTTGATTGGAATACAATACATACGAGGGCAACACTGAAAATTTTTAGAAAATCAAACAAGATTAGTTTTTAAAAGCTTAAATGATTTTACAGTTTTTCAAAATATTCCTATTTAACACAAATACATTTTTGCATTCGATGAAACCAGTCCTTAAAGCAATGAGACACTTCAGAAACCACGTGTTTGTAATGTCCCACTGCTTCATCTGATGAAAAATTGATTCCACGCATTTTATCTTTAATTTTTGGAAACAAAAAAAATCACAAGGTGATAGGTCAGCGCTGTATGGTGGATGGTGCTGATGTTTAGGGCATCCAGATACTCATTTGTTAGTTTTGCTGTATGCGACGATGTGTTATCATGGTGTAAGATTATTTTTCCTTTTGTTCGTTTTTCACAACATTTTTCAAGAATTCGCGGTAAACAGTCATTTGTGTACCAATCGGCAGCATCGGTAGTCTATCTTATAATGCCATAGTAGCAATACGGCCCGTTTTAGAAAAAAAACACTAGCAACCATCTTCTTACCAGCATTGCGAATTCGTCCGATTTTTGTAGGCTTAGGCTCTGTTCTAAAGACCCATTATCCTATTGACTTTTCTTTTCAGGATCATAAGAATAAATCCAAGATTCAGCACCAGTAACGATATTTAAAACCAAATTTGAAATATCGCCTTGGAAATTTTCCAGTTTTTTTTTTTGCACCAATCAATGCGTTGTTGTTTTTGATCGGGAGTCAGTTTATGTGCAATTCATCAACAACATCGACACGTCTGTTGATGAAAACTGTTTTGGATTTGACTCATACCAATGCACAATGTAGCCCGAATAAATTCATAAGATGTCTGTCGATCTTCTTCAAGGCATGCTCGAACAGCGGCAATATTTTCATCAGTAATAGCAGTTCTTGGGCGTCCTTCTCAATTCATCACTAAGAAAACCCGATCTCTTTTGAATTCGCTGTACCAGTTATCAATTGCTACTTTAGATAGGGCTTCTTCGCCAAAAGCATTTTTAAACCGATCTTCACAGTATTTAGGCGCTAATGACGATTTAAAGTCGTAAAAAATTTTAGCTCGGTAATGTTCTCTAAATCATATTCATTTTTGGGTGAACACAGAATGTTTAAATGATGATAATTAACAAACTAGTAGAACAAGTCGGACGAACTAACATCAATCAACTCGAAAAACGTTAGAAAGTAGCTGTCAAATATAAATAAATTTTATTTATTTTAAGAAACATCGAATTCCAAAAATCTTCAGTATTGCCCTCGTATATTCCTCTACTTATTTTAACTATCTAAGTAGTAGAGAAAATAAAAAGAAGAAAAATCGTTTTAAAGATGGAATTCGTTTGCTTATATTCTGTTTTTATTCATAGGTTTCCACTATGGTTTCATGGTAAAATTTAGAGAAGACAACCTGGAATATGAGCATTCAGAATTATTACAAAGGTGATCGTGCCTGTAAAATATCGCTTAATGCTGAATTTCTTCTAATAATCAATAAGATATTTTTACAAAGCGCTAGCCCATGCCATAAGGGTTTAAGCCACCCACCGTTGAAGAAATGCTTTAAATCCGGTGAACAGTTTCCGAGATACTTTTTATAATTGCTATTGTATTTATTCTTTATATATTAGTTTAGATGTTAAAGGTCTCGGATCTTTGCCCGAGCTTAAGCCCCGGGGCTTAATTTGAAAAATGTTTATTGGACTGAGGCCGGGCTCGGACGTGAAAATAAAGACGAAGAAAAATTAATTTATCATTTCAACATATCATTTTATTTGTCATGTAAATATCTTAAACATAGAGTATTTTTATCAAAATCATTAGCACTATTTTTGAGCAAATTAAAATAACGAAAACGTTTCCATTTAAAGGGAAAATAAAGACGAAAAAAATTAATGTCTAACACTGTTTTATCTGGGATGTTGAGATGCCCGGAAGAGCTCAATTATCGCAGCATGCACGCATCCATAGCAGCAGTAACAGTAGTAGTAATAAATAAATGCCCTTTTCGGTCATTTACGGATAACGTTACCACAGCACGGTAGCTGCAAACTCCAACTCCCTCCGTCCACCCACATCCAGGACATCCCGGACAGAGTGTAGTATTAAGGTACTCGTCCACGATGCCAGTTTTATGGCATGCCACTTTTCTTGCAGGCCACAAATGTGGCGCGTTCTGTTTACACACAGCTTGCAAAGTTGCACGATTTCGAGTTGCGCCACTATAAAAGTGGCATGTCCACAGAAATGTTGCGCCGAGCGTTTACACGATGCTATATTTGTGGCGGTAATTTTTCTGCATGCCACTTTCTAGTCAGCTGTGTGCTTGTTATGGCGAATATGTCGTCTGATAATGAAGTTTTATCCGTAGCCTGCCTGTCTCTTATTTTACTTCGTCGACGTAGAGAAAAACGTAAAAGGACGGCCAGAAAGTGTTGGGCAAGAGAGTGGATTTTAAGTCGCGAATATTGTGGGGTTGTAAACAACTTGCTGCAAGAGCTCTATGACGGAGATCAAAATTTAGAATTTCCTACGCATGTCAGCGGTTGATTTTAATTATCTGCTTAGAAGAATAGCACCTGTAATACAAAAGCAAGATACAATAATGAGAAGGTCAATATCAGCAACAGCGTATTGACACTGAGATTTCTAGCCACAGGTAATTCGGCTTGAAATAATGGAGTGGCAACATTACCGAGTTTACACTTTTGGCTGTCATCTATATAATCAATGTGATTTTTTTAGGCAGCAGCTATCAGTCAAAGATGTATTTATTTCTTATATTTGGCACAACAAGAACTAAGACTTTGTGCCGTTGCAAAGAACTGTATGTATTAATCCTCATACTGCAGCAAAAACGTTAGGAATTCAAGAAGTATTTTTTGCCGTGAAGGAGAGGTTCCATAGCAATATCCCTACATTTAAAGTGAGTGTGTTGGTATTTACCAAAGAATCTACTCATCTACTGCATCATTATTGGTGCTGGTGTGGTAAAACATAAACTGCAGTACATCGTAAAATTCCCATTTTGTTTTATACTTGTCTTTTGCACCACTTCCAGATTTCCCTGCCTTCATTTTGTTCCTTTCGTTGATGAACTGGGTTCTCAACCTGTGGATTTTTACTTTAATTTCCTCTGCTGACATGTAGAACTCTATTTCTATATAATGTAATGCATTTTATCGCTTTTGTTTATTTCTGTAATCCGCAGTGTCTACTCTCCACAAGCAATCTTTGGTCTCAATCAGTTCAATAAACGCTTTTGTCATTTCCCTCGTCCATTTATTGTTAAGGACATTATTAGCTATGAAGAAATAAATTGTCACCGTATTGCAATAAATTGTTCGTATTGTTAAGGAAATAAAATGCACGTAGCTGTCTTAATTCCGTATTTAGTGTAACACAAGTTATAATCCTTATAGATACCTCTCAAACAGCTATTTATTATCACAGCAGACGACATAACATAAAGCTGCACGGAATACGCCACAAAAGTTTTCTAAACTGTTCGAGCCACTTTCAGATGGCGCAACTTTTTTTTTTTCGCTGTGTACACGAACCAACTTCCTAAGTTGCACGCCACTTAGAAGTTGCACTGAATTTGAGTTGCGCGTGCAATTTTCTTACTTGCTTGGCAGTTTACACGATGCAACTCCACTTTTGTTGCGCAGTTCGAAGTTGCAAGGCATTTAAGTTGCATCGTGGACGAGTACCTTAAGGCTCAGCATGTGGTCAATAAGGTAGTGTGGTGTCAACATGCCGCTTAATACATGCGGATTGTAGGATCTCAGCCACCAACATTTCTGTAGTTGCTCCTCGTTGGTCTTAAGGACCTGAGTGCATCCTTTACCAGACCTCCCAGCAGGGGAAAAAAAATCCCATGTCGGTACAGATACCGAATCGATTCCCTTCGCAGCGTAGGCAGCAGGCTTCGTGGAATAATAGTAATAGTAGTAGTAATAATAATAATAATAATAATAATAATAATAATAATAATAATAATAATAGTCAATAACTGCAAAACGATTTCATTTAAAATCAAAATTAGATAATCAGCCCCGGGCCGGATGGTACAGTATAACCTGTTCAGACCGGGCCTAAGAATTTAGGTCCATGCAGACCTCTAATAGATACAGGAATGTTGTAAGGAAACACCATGTTTAGTATGCGAAAATCACAGAAATAAGAAAAACGTGTAATGTCAAAATATACCTAATCTAAAATTTATCATTTTAGTGTTTTTGTTACTTTCTCTACCACGTACATAGTAGAGAAGGTATTGCATTCCACCCAAAGATTCGTTACCGAGACTTCACCGGAAATACGTGTTTTGAGGCCCCTGGGTTAAAAAAAGTATTTTTAGATAAAAGGTCCGTGTGTGTGTAGTGTCTGTGAACAGCATAACTCAAAAATGAAAGGCCGGAAAGTACCAAACTTGGCATTTAGCTCAGTACCTTCCAAAGTTGCGACACGATTTTTTTCAAGAAAATCCCCCACCCCAAATTGCACTTTACATGGAACATTTACGAAATTTTTTATTTTCTAGAAAATAACTCTAACGATTTTGATTAATATACCAAACAATTTAAAGCACAAACTTATTTTAAATAATTTTTTTGTGATATAAGTCATTTCTGAGATATCCGTTATTAAAGGTTCGAATTGTTCAATACTTGTTCTTTTGAAGTCCCACCGATTTTCAGTTGTTTCTAGCGATTGCATGGAAACAGTTGAAATTTTAAGGCCAGCATATAGCGTGCAATTCTTAAACATATTGCTGTCCTTGTATCTATAACGGAATATGTAATGTAGTTATTTCTGCAAAGTTTATTTGGATTAAAATGCAGTAGATAGAAAAATAAGCTTTAGTAAGAATAATTTTTAAACCCACTAATAAGGATAGAGGGCAGAGAAAGTCATGTGAATGCATCATATCAGATTTTATAAAAAAGGTCTGTGTGTGTCTGTGAACAGCATTAACTCAAAAACGAAAAGTCGGATAAATACCAAACGACACGACACGAAGATTTTCGAGAAAATCTCCCCACTCCAAACTACCCTTTAAATGGAACATTTTTCGAAAGTTTTAATTTTCTAAACAGCGGCTATAACGATTTTGTTTGAAATACCTACCATATATTAGAGATACTTACATGACAAATAAAATG
Organism: Deroplatys truncata; assembly: GCA_030765065.1. Taxonomy (NCBI): domain Eukaryota; kingdom Metazoa; phylum Arthropoda; class Insecta; order Mantodea; family Mantidae; genus Deroplatys; species Deroplatys truncata. The sequence goes on along the minus strand of CM060976.1, from coordinate 163,685,701 downwards.
TATATGTTGAATTTTCTGGGAATAGCTTGTAAAGTCCTCTTCATTGGGAAGGAATTTGGTATAATCTTGCATAACTGGTAAACGTTAAACGATAGACAAAAATGTACTTCACGAAAATGTAGATATCTTTAAAAGACACAATTAATTTTAAATAATTGTTTTATGACATTAACCATTTCCGAGATATCCGTTAGTAATGGTTCGAATTGTTCAATAGCCATTTTTTTAAAGTCATGTCGATTTTCAATTGTTAGTGATGTCATGGAAAGAGTATGGAATTTTAAGGCCAGCTGTAGCGTGCCGTTCTTAAACATTTAACTATCTTTATTCCGTTTGTATCTATAACAATATGTGTAATGCAGAGGTTTCCGGAAGTATGTATCTTGAATAAAATTAAGCACATAGGAAAATAAGTTTTGGTAAGAATAATTTGTATAGCCACTAATAAGCGATGTGATTGCCACACATAGGATTTTAATACCTTTTTTGTATAACGCCCTTTGTTACTGCATACGGCACCTTAGAGGGTGCACACTGATGATACATAAAGTAAAATTTTAACCCTAAGTTTAGGATACCTCCCGGATTTACCAGTTATGAGGACTTAGCAGAACCTGAGAAAAAAACTGAAAAAATATTCAATCAGGGAGGACGTGTTGGCGGTATTTGAGCCGCGGACCTCCCGTTCAAGAGTCAAGTGCCTTAACAGCATCGGCTACCCGTGTCGGTCCTAAACAAATTAGACTCGTTATCGATCCTAAATATGGGGAAAGTATCAGTTTATGAAAATAAATAATTTAGGAATAAATTTAATGTGGCATCTATTGGAAATCCCCATCAAACTCATTGAACTAATTCAGCTCCTGGCCGGTTATTGCGTTGTATTATTAGTTTATGTAGTTATCTTATTCTAAGTAATAGAAACTTCCTTTACAGATTAGTTTTACCTTGTATACAATTAATTGTCCGTGGTTCATTCAGTGTAGGCTATAATGAGTGTTTGTTATGCATAATTTATTATTGCAAATATATGCCGTTATTATATGCTGGGTTCAAGACGAAGCTTTTTACATGTTTTGCTTAGGAATAATTTTTTATAATTATATATTTGGCTTCAATAGATTACTTAATATTCTATGTGCATTTCTATGCTTATAAAATGTATTTCGTCAGCATTTCAAAAACAGCTGTATTGCAATTATTGTGCAGACAGAAAGTGAAAGGGTATATATAATACATATAAGAACTGTACAGTAATAATTTAAGTCACTAACATGTTAAAATATTCAGCATCTAGCATCTGTACAGAGCTGATTGTAAGACACGGGCGAGTTAGCAAGAATTCCAAGAAATCATAAAGACCGTACCTGGCACCGAGCGGTACAACGCTACATGATGGCGCCTGAGCGCACGGATCTGAAGCCACACATTCTCATACATGTCAGGGTAACGCGGCCTGAGGGCCAATAGGAAACGTCGTTACATTTTTAAACGCGGAGGTGAGCGTCACTAGGCTCCCGTATATAAGGGCAGACAAAGCCTCAGAGTCCGCTCATATTCTAAATCTAACTCATCGAGAAGTCACGTCAACACGAGGTGCTACAGATGCACGTGGGTGCACAAGGGTGGGGTGCGTGTGAATATAGCTAGGCTCCTGACTAACTTAAAGTGGTGGGATTATTATATAATAATGGGTAAAGCTAGCCGTCCAGAATTATTCAAACTGTGAAATAAACTTCATTGATTAAGGGAAACTTGCAGTGTATTTTTAACTTGCCTCACCCACTAGAACCTGAAAGTTAATTCTTAGTTATAGTTAGGAATGGAATACTCAACAACCGACGAGCACCAATAGTCGAGGAAGAAGTACACTGCAACAGGCAACAACGACCCAATGATCATCGATTTCCCGCTACAAATGGCGCCCAACGACTGCTGGGTTCAAGAGGAAGCGTTTTACATGTTTTGCTTAGGAGTGATTTTTTTATAATTATATATTTGACTTCACTAGATTACTTAATATTCTATATGCATTTCTACTGTAATGCTTATAAAATGTATTTCGTCAGCATTTCAAAACCAGCTGTATTGCAGTTATTGTGCAGACATAAAGAACCAATGTCTCATTCCGTATGCCATTTAAAGTTTGTACACCATTGTGTTTCTCACCATGCTCAGCGGAAATGTAATTTTTAGACAGTATAGCCTAAAAGTAGAACTTTTAACGTAGTGCACACGAACTAAAAGCTTTGTATTAACGTACTAGTGCGATAACATTTTATACCACTCCATTGTGACCAACTTTGGTTTCAAGTCCAGTCACATAGCAATTACTCTTTGCACATGTTTAATAATTTGACTTGGTTTGATTAGGTTTTACTTTTCGTTTTGTGTTTTTACGTGATTAATTTCTCGTGGCGGTCGGATTATCTGATCCCAATACAAATCGCCATACTTCAGTTTATCGCAGTTCGTTGTGGAGTTAACTTCAAAATTTATATTATGTTTTAATGAAGTTAAGTGGTTTAAATAAAAAATTTAAATACAATGATTTAAAATCATATTTAATAATTTTTTTGTTTTACTTATAATATTGTTTTTTACTTATTTAAATATCTTATAAAGAGTATAACATTGAAGCTGTTCACATTGTGCTTTCTTTAAGCTAAAGCGTTAGTCTTTTACCTAGTGTAACCTACATAAAGATTAAATGGCGGTAATTATTAATTCAGAAGAAACTGAAATGGAAGAGCCAGTTAAAATTACAGAAGGAGCAGAAAGAATAACACTAGAACTGCCTATCCAAAAAATCCAGAAAACAATATGATATAACATTTTAATCGCTTCATTTCTTGGTGTAAGGCATGTTGAAAATAATTTCACTGAAAATGACTGCTAGCGAATCAACAAAACATTAAAACATGCAACATCTCGCTGCACACGAGAGTTGATATTGTTTTTAACGTCATTTCTCTTGTTTCAAGAATCTCTCTATACACTGAATTGAGTTCATTCTAAACGTAATTTCTCTTAGTTTCACGAATCAATATAATATTTTGTTATTGAGAGTTTACAAATTTGAGCGCTGTCTAAAAAATAGTATATACCGCACATGTTAAAAGTGGTTTTATTTTTAACACTTGTATTATGATATATTATTATATCCTAGTGCTGGAACACCGCACATGCGCTCTAACATATCAGAAGATATGTTCTTACAATCGTGAATCAATTATTCGCTAAATCATGTTGCACCTCTGCTTCTAAGCCCTTTAATTCTGGCATTTATTCATCCATTTAATCATTTATAATACGTTAATTATTTATTTGTTTGTTTGATTTTATATATGTATTTATAATCCTAAATTCTATTTGGTGCAATAGGATTCAAATAGTTGTTGGAGAATAAATAATAATAATAATGGTCACATAACAAAAACTTAAGTATCTCATGACACGATTGTAATCTGCTCTTAGCGCATAAATTATAAGGATGTACTTTATTTTTGTAACATAGATGGTGATTTATAAAAACCAAATGCTGCTCATGACTCTCGTGCACACGTGTTACTGTAGACATTACTATTTAATATATGAGGGCGAATCAAAAAGTAACGCACAATAATTTTTATCTGCCTTGGTATTCCAGCTGGAATGTTGCAATTTCACACAGATATAGTTTGAAGTTTTCACTACAGACGGTATTTTTGTTTCTTGTGCAGCTCTTGCGAGAAAAGCGTGAACTACGCAACAAAGATGGCGCGCATGTTACTGTCGTCCATTGTGAAGAGCAGAGAGGTGTGGTTCGATATTTGTGGGCCAAAGGGCATAAACCGAGTGATATTCACAGGTACATGCGTGGCGTGTATGGGGATGATTGTATGGACCGTAGCAATGTCTCCAGGTGGTGTGCATTCTTCCTAGAGGGCCGAGTGAACCTTAGTGAATCGCCACGCTCCGGGAGGCCGTTAACAGCTGCAACCCCGCAGAATGTCAGAGGCATTGAGGCGGCAATTTTGAACGACCGGCGTATGCAAGCAAACCTTATCACAACAGTTCAACATTTCCTATAGTGCAGTGTACGATATTGTTCATGACACGTTGAAATTTCGTAAAGTTAGTGTTCGCTGGGTGCCTAAGAACCTGGCAGACAACCACAAGGGCCAGCGAACCAATACACGCCCGAAACCAAGCAGGCAAGCATGGAGTGGAACATGCTGGTTCCGCAGTGAAGAAAGACTTCAAAGTGATTCAATCTGCTAGGAAAGTGCTTGTGGTGGTGTTCTGGGATATGCATGGTGTTGTATTGGTGGACTTTGCTGCACTGTGGTGGACCACTGTGAATGCTGCAGTCTACATGAAAACTTTGGTGAAGTTGCGTCGTGCTCTTCGTGACAAACGCCACAACATAAATGCTGACGATGTCAAAATCCTTCATGACAATGCTCGCCCCATGTTGCTGCTACTGTTTGTTAGAAAATCACCAAATTTGGTTGGGAGGTGCTCCAGCATCCGCCATACAGTACGGACCTTGCACCGTCGGACTTCCATCTGTTTGGTCCCATGAAGAAATTCCTGGCCGGCCAACGATTTGCAACAGATGCGGAAATGAAATCAGTAGTCCGCAAATGGCTATACTCCAACGAAACGGTCTTCTTCGGGCAGGGCATATTGAAACTGGTATCATAATGAGAGAAATGTGTTGAGAAACTTGGCGACTATGTTGAAAAATAGGTAAAAGGTATAAGTTCATTTGTCATTTTTGTAGTTGTTTTAACTATTAAACGTTTTTGTAAAAACATTATTGTGCGTTACTTTTCGATCCGCCCTCGTACTTACAGGTTCGTGGTGCCCTAGTAGGACAGTAATATCGAATACTGCTTTTAGATTTTTCTATTTTTCTACACTTCCGCTAATCTGTATACATCCCAGTTGTAGAAAATGTTCGCTTGCCACGTTTTTCAAATTTCCCGACATAGAAGCAAGCCGAGAACTTTTCCCGCCAAAGTTTGTCTTTCCAGGTGCCATGTAAAGGAGGCGTCAAAGCTGGGAAAAACAAAATCACTAAATTGACAGCCTAAAGCAACATGCAATCGGTGTTTTAACACAATCAGTTTTCTCCACCCTTTGTCTTTGTCACAGTATTCCTTATCTAAACCATCTTCGCTTCCCAGACTGACATACATATATTTTGTATACTCATCTACATTCTGGTTATAACATTTTAAGCTTACTTTAATAGAGAAACGTCACATATTTTGTAAAAGCAGTTTGAAAACCTTAGTTATATAGTAGTATACATATATACTTTAGATATGTAGGGGCATAACGTTCATTTATTGATACAATCAGAATAAACAGGACATTTTTGGTTCAGCAATCGGCATATCCTTGAAGAAGAGAGATGCGGAATTTTCTAGTGCGTTGCCGAATTACATCCGGTTCTAACGTGTTATAATGGACCATTATAAATCCCAATCCAAACTTTACTCCGTGGAGGGCGTGTACTGTTTCTGTCTGACGGAGCATGGAAAATGTCACTGTTGGTATTCGGCCATGACCCGCGTTTCATTGGCACTGCGATTCACCTCTTATTTTTACAGCTCTAGAGTTCAATTCCCGATGCAAGACTTTCTAGCAAAGGTAATTTCTTGGTTTCTCTCTGTTGCCAAGCAAATACCAGATTGGATGTTCAATATCATGACCAAAATTTTCACCCCTAGAACTACAGAAATAGAAAAAGCATAGATGGTGCATCAGGACGACTACGTAACCGAAGCCAGCTAGCAGTTACGAAGGCTGTCCCAGAAGTACCCGACCTAACAAAGAAAACACAAACATTTTGTGGAAAAGCATCTTTATTTCTCTACATAGTCTCCTTTCAGCTCGATACACTTTTCCCAGCGATGTTCAATAGCTTCGATACCCTGTTTATAGTGAGAACCGTCGAGTTCAGCAAAATAGTCATCAACTGCAAGCTCCACCTCTTCATTGTTGGCAAATCCTTTACCACCAAGCCATTTCTTCAACTTTGGAAACAGAAAATAATCAGAGGGGGCTAAATCTGGCGAATAGGGTGCATGAGGAAGCAATTCGAACTTTGACTTATTGATTTTGGCCATGGCGTTAATGGATGTATGGACTGGTGCATTGTCTTGATGAGACAGATCTTTCTTTTTCGCTAAATGCGGCCGTTTTTGCTTAATTTCATCATTCAAACGCTGCAATAAGTTTGCATAATACTGAGCATTGACTGCTTTTCCTTTTTGAAGATAATTAATAAAATTATCCCATGTGCATCCCAAAAAATTGACACAATGACCTTTCCTGCAGATGATATTGCCGTCGCCCTCTTTGGAGCCGATTCTCTCCTTTCAATCCACTGTTTTGACTGTTGCTTCGTCTCAGGTGTGAAGTGATGGTTATGAATCCATGGTTATGAATCGACGCAAGAACTCGGCTTTATCGCAGTGAAACATCGAGAAACACTCGACTGAAACATCTCATGACGCTGCTTTTCTTCCATTGTGAGTAAACGCGGCACCCGTCTTGTGCACAGCTTTCTCATATCTAAATTTTCAGTTAGTGTGCGATGTACAGCACGTTTTGAAATGCCTACGATGTCTGCTAGCTCGCGCACTTTCAGTCGATGGTCATCCAATATCATTTTGTGGATTTTCTTCTCAGTTTCTGGCGTGGTCACCTCATTTGGTTGACCACTACGATGATTCGTCTTGGCAGCTCGTACGGCCTCGCTTACACTGCCACCCTATGTTGTAAACGAAGGAGCAGACTTCCCCAGAGTAGAATCTAGCTCAGCTTTAATATTAGTTGGACTAAGACCTTTCAAATGAAAGTATTGTATCACATAACGATGGCCAGTTTAATCCATGTTTACAAATTCGCTGAGAGCTTTCACTATTAATGTTTGACAAACAATTACTAAACAACGTAGCATCGTCAAACTTCAAACTTAAGCCTTATAAGGGTGTTACTTTCTACAATAGTGATTTGTTTGAAAAGCAACCGCTATATATACGTCAGGACGGGTACTTCTGGGACTGCCCTAGTACTCAAGCAAATGATACAAGAATGGACAGTGCAACTAGGGCTCTTTTTCTGCCATACACTGAATCATGTGTATCAAAGAACCTACAGCTAATGTCGCAGTATGGCCTTGATGTTGAAGCAATGTTAAACAAGATGATGATAGTAATATTAATACTTTCTCCAACCTGTGCAGTTTACTAAGTAGAGCTGAGTATGTAAAAACAGTAAAATAGAGAAGGGCTACCCTCCAATGTACTCATGACACGGATGGTCGAACTGATGAAAGCACGGACTCGTGAGGGGGAGATCCACGGTTCAAATTTGCCAAAACCGTCCTCCTGATTAAGTTTTTTTCCGGGTTTACCTCCGTCCTCTTAACTGACAAATGCCGGGGAGGTACCTTAAACTTAGGCCTGGAACGTTTCCTTCCCAAATTTGCTTTCCCAATAATCATATCATATATGATCAGTGTCCACCGCCTGTGATATCTACGAAGTAAGAACGTGCCGGGCGTTAAATACTACCATCCAATGCATAAGATGAGCTCAAATCAGCGAATAACACGCATTACCTCAAAGACAAGGCTGTACGAATCGGAAACCTAATGCAAGATAATGTGAGCTTGGTTGATAAGGGTTAAACCACCAACCTACAGAATACAAAGCACTCGAAATGCATTTTTAATTTATAAATCAAACAAGCAAACACCAGAAATGCTGGAATGACAGCTATTTTGAAAAGATTCAACATTAATGTCACGTCACCTAATGCCTTCATTTTCAAGAAACTCTATCGTTAGTAGAACATCGTCTGCTTCATTGTTTGATATGAACATAAGAAGTCCATCTAGCTAGACGATTACAAAGCTACAATCAGCGGTTCTGAATCTTGCTTCATTCACACTACAAAACTGCAAGCAATTTACTTAAAATCCTTCATATTTTATTACTTTTCACCTTACTTTTTCCGTTCATATAGTCACTTTAAAGAGAAGGTATTATACAACCTCTGGCAAACAACGTGGGCACAATCACATCCTAGCAAACTACACCAAATTAAACAGAACTGCAGAGCATCATATCCACTGCAGAAATTGAGACGGAATCACCAGACTACGGACTGGGCAAATGAAGTTAACACATTCCCATCCACTAAATAAAACAGCACATCCTAAATGCAACATCTGCCACACTACCATTTCTACGCGTCAATACTTTCAGTGTCCACAGTATTACCACCAGCGAGCAGAATGCAATCTACCGGACCTTCAAGAAGACCTCAACAATCCGCCCTACAGTAAAATACTGCTTAAATTCTTAAACATAAAACATTTGTGGAATGAAAACATAACATAACATATCCGCTTACTGAAATTCACAAAATTGTATTAGGTATACTAATATTAAATTGTTTTTATACATATAAATACCGTTATCAAATATTGTCGCGATATGGTTATCATATAGTAAGTTAAAGCTATATAAAATGAATACATTAAAAACATTGTGCAACTTTAATTCAGAATCTTTTAAGTTGCAACTTTTGTCTCCGTTCATGGTGTATGGCTTTTGAACCATCCATATCTTTTCCTTGAAAGTTTATTTTTATCCTCGCTTGTTGTCGAGACCTACTTAAGATTTGTTGATGACGGCCGAACGGAATTAGCAGGAAATTTTAAAAACCCTTTACTAAGGAAACAACACATTCCTTTTACATGCGCTAAAAAGTCTTTTCTCTCACTTTTTTCTTTCTTTTTACGACTACCAGCTTCTCTGTTACGCATTATTGACCTCTGGTCTGTCCGAGTGACCTTCTCCAGATTAGAAGGGACCTACAGTCCACCGCTATGAACTCGTTCTTTTCTTCAGATGACTGCAATGCTAGAGGTGAAGAATGGTTACCCATTCGCGTCCGATCCATTTTCAGAGGTGCTTAATCTTTAATAAGCGTTACACTTTGGCATCTCTCTTTCTTGTATTATTCTGCTGTTGCACGCTCGTGTTAGAATTCTCTAGACTTAAATTCCATACTTTCTGCCGTTGTTAGATTTGTAGATTTGTATTTGGCCTATTATGATAAAAGATATTGATTGCTCTACTGATTCGAAAACTAAACATTTTTCCAAAGAAAATTAGCTATATATACAGCTTAATCAAAACACAAATTTGATGCAAATATGTAGAGTGTTAGAGAATTCAGCTGACAAACTTTCAGCGGTAACAGAGGGATGGTATAGGAACACATTATAGGACACCTATGGTCTGTGACGACAAACTTTGAAGTTACGTAATGATTTTTCATTTGGATGTTTGCACCGACAAATGCAAATAAATCCAGACTTAATTTGAATGCGGTGCTTATCTCCATCTAAAATAGTTTGTCTTCCACACACGCGAAAATAGCTAGCATTGCGGTATTTTCAAAGTAATGAGCTTTGCCTTTTCTGAAAATACGTTCCGTTAGCGATGGGCCAGTGCACCACTAGTATCTCCACTTTATTATGGATAAATCATACGTATCAGAGAGGCAAACAACAGTTAGCTGTAGTAATAGCGCAGTAATTAGCGTGCTCGGCTGTTAATCTGGTGGTTCTGGGCTTAAACCCCGTAATATCTGTCAAAGTGTTTTTTTCCAAACAGATGAAGGGCGTTGGACTGACCCAATTTTAATTTCTCGCGTTTCTTTCAAAGTTTTAGTATATGTCACGCAGGTATTCATACGGAATATTTGAAGATAGGATGACCACGGTTACTTTTTTGTTTGTTTGTTTTCTTTATGGACGCTCTTTAACAGCTGTGGTCCTTAGCGTCCCATTCTATATTGGGCGTGAAAGACCTGTAATTTTGCTCAAATGCCTCTTTATCAGCCTTGAGGTTCTTTTACGTGCCGTAAATCTACGACGCGGAACCACCGGCTTTACCTCCCTTTCGAAGGAAGCCATGCTAAAGATTTTTTACGCCCGAAAAAAAATCCATCGCCCTCCGCCGGGTTTGAACCGGCGACTCCGACCACGATTACCTGCAACTAGCAGAAGCTCAAGGAAATTTTGTCAGTGACGTACTGGCTCGTTATTGATTTTGATCTAGTGCAAGCAAAGACTAAAGTACATCATCACAAAGATCATCTAGTGACAACAAAAAACCCAAAGACCATAAGTAGTGTCCTATATCAACATGATCGCCTAACACTCCTCTGTAATCCCCAGAAAGTTTGTTGAATTCTTTGTAATAATCTATACAATATATGGTGTAAATGTGTAATAAAACTTTAATCCATAAATTTAAAAAAGTTTATTTGCCTGTATATTAGCTTTTCACTCAATAATTACTGAAACTATGAAACCTAGAATACAACATACCTCAGATATCGCTTAGTGGAGAGTAAGCCACTAGTATATTGCAGTTTAACTGCTTTCTCCAAAGGGGATGAGCTGTAATGCGGCTCGAAATAAAAAATCAGAATCTCTGGTTATTACGGAGCGCTGTGAAGAAGTTATTTATCATAAGTTTATAAGCATAATGCTTATTACAACATGAATATTCAAAAGGTACGTGATTATATTATAACAGCATCATCTGTACATTTAATAAAACCGTAACTGAAATTTTTCTGCTAGTTTTCGGTTTTATGAATAACTAATAGTAACGTGTATAATGTAACCAACGCGCGAGTGTATGTGTGTGGCGGAGCTATTTGAGCGCGAAATCAAATATAAAAGAACTTCGCCAATTGTTAAAATTTTTGCGACAAAGTTTTCATATTAAAGATTCATAAGCGTAATCTTTCTGACAAGTTTCGTTATTTTAAAAATGTTGATAGGATAATATTATAAAAGTTAAACAAACTTAATTATTATTTGTGTACGTAAACCAGTTACTACAGGAAACAATATACATAGTTCCAATCGCATTACAAACATACAGAAAAGACATGCGTTTGTGTACTGTTGAACCTTTTAATTCGTTTTAAATGTTTACAAACACCCCAGAAAAATCTATGTCGTGCTATTGGCTGCACAGAGAGGAGGGAGTGATAATTGGGAGAGGGAAAGGGGGGAGATGGAGAGAGAGAGATTGAAAGAGCGAGAAGTGGTGGAGGAAGCTAGACAAAGAAGAATTTCGGCATTTAACGGAGTAACGCGAGCGGCGCTGCGGGTGTTTGTAGCACATAAAATGAACACAGCTTGATATATGTGTTTTAAAATTATCTGTTCTTTGTGTTGTGCAGATGAATAGATTAAGACATTTTTATCACTTCGGCCACCCAGTCTCAACTCTCTACAAATTAGAACGGAAGCTTTTGTCTTGTCATTTCCAAGTTTACTTCCATATTTATTGGAATTCACAAAGCTCTATGTAGGAATTTGCATATCTAAAAATCCCACCCGCAATTTTGTTGCAGTTCAGACAGTCCCGGTATCTTGAATCTTAATTTTGACAGTACTGTTTGTACTAACATCTGCATGCTTTGTTGTTCTGTCTCGTTGTGACAGTTTGTAAATCATTCTCTGGTGAAATGATCAGATTTACTTTTCTGTTGAAGAGACGCCGTTTTAAGCGAAACTTTCTTTCTTAAAAGCACTAGGAGTATTAATAAGAAGTTTCAAAATCTAGTCTTATGTCTAACTCAATTACATGGCGCATGGAAAGCTTTTCATACACTCCTGTATTCACTTCATTTCAAATATGCAAATCAAATAAAGACAGAATCAGGCGCTTGAAAAATGCAATGCCATAGCCGGGATTTGAACCACGAATCTCCCGGTCTCCGTCCAGTGCTCTAACTACTGATCTACCATGGCAACATTCCGGCACGACACTAAATTCTCCAGCTGATTCGCATTTTCCGGGAGATCCGTGCTTCAAATCCCGGCTATGCCAATGAATTTTTCAGTCGCCTGATTCTACCTTTCTAACCTTGTCCAACACATGGCTTGTGTGGAAGAACAATTAATTCCAAATAAAGACAGTTCTACACTGTAAAGTACTCACTTCATTATTCGGCTGCGATCTCCTATAGTAGTAAATACAGGAATAATCTAAGTTAGATGTTTTAATGTGTATTCCTTGTACAGAACAGCTTGTAATTGATAGAACCTTTTAATGGAGCCTTGCAAACTATAAGGAATGAATAAGCTAATTAGGTATAACTCTCAGGAATGTGTATAAAAGAAAACTATATTATGTAAATTAACAAATTAATTTCACATTTTTAAATATGAAATGCAAGTTCTAATTGAATTTGTCTAATACAGGATTATTGTTTTACCATCAGTGAATAGGTGAAAGCATTCTGTGTTTAAATATTACTTTAATGAACAGTTATGCAAGAACCTCTGAAATGTATTACACCAATTTAAGAATTCTTCAAATTTTCATCGCATTATTAGACCTTCCTGAACAGTAGTAAACGTGAAATTTGAAGAAATAGGCTTTCAGCTATGTGCTCTACCGTTACGTTTAAATCCCCTTCACCTATCGATGTGTTTTTTAAAGTTCTATTTATACCCTACCTTTAACTACAATGGTCTTATCGGCGGCATTCGTTTGGAACATATTATTGCCTATAGGCAATAGTGTTAACTCGTATTTGCTTGTCGTTCGATTTCTGGTAAACTTTGGGTTTTATTCATTAGATCACACACTCATTCATACTTCCAGACTCTGGAGAAGATTGGGAATAATCTTGGATTGAGAAAAATCCCCACCCTCCAGCCGTGAATCGAACCCGGGACCACTCGCACAGCAAGCAGGTACTCTACCGACTCAGCTACGAGGCCAGCCCAACTATCGATTGTTGGGGATAGATTTGAAATTAAATTGGGAAAGTACAGATATTTATTTCAAAATGTTGGTCTTTCAAAGCTTTAGTATTTAATTCTTTTACTGAAGGATTTTAACTTTTTCTTACGCTTGAGCCTCATCCCAGGCGCCGGGCTGATCCCCCACCCTGGTTGTCAGTCTCTGATCCATACACCCTCAGCTCCCTGACAGGCATCTGATCACAGGCATCGGCTTGTAAGTCCTACGAAGGGGAGGGTAATCAGAGATTGCTTAGCTTGAGCCTTAGCATTTTTGTATCTCGAGTTTTTCAACAAGAAAGCTTATATCAGGCTATGTTATTACTGCATTAGATAGTTGTTATGTAACTTATTATAAACTAAGCTATTCGCGGAATAATCTGAATAATGCAATTCGTGATTTTTAACTTTCCTCGACAGTTGAATTCGTCTTGACATTACTTAACAATAACTATATTGAAATGAACGCTGTGTAACTGCCTGACAAGAACATTTTAGCGAATTTATCAGTGAGAAGCTCATATTTTCTAGGCACATCTTCAAACACTCTCTAGTACTACACATTTTATTTTAGGTATTTCAAAGAGATTTTTAACATTTTCAAAAGTATACATTTTCAATATACTTTTTCCTGTGTGAAAAAATGTGTTATTAAATTAATGCGACAAATAATTGCACTACCCCGCAGGAAAGAATTCAAAATTATCCATTTTAAATCATAAATCATCAATTGATTCTGTCCTTTACTAGGTGGGCCCACGTAAATTAAACGGTATTTAACGTGCATGGATGTTGATGGGATTTCGCTACCACTGTGGTGAAACACACGTTTTGCTTTAAAGTATAAAAAGTATTAACAAAGTTTTGATTTTCATTTTTATTTACCTCGCTCTAAGCTAATGTCATAAACTTAAGCCACAGACTAGTTGTGTAGCAGTAGAGAAATTAGTTTTTTGAAAGAGACGTTTTGTAAACATATTCGCTTTGTCGCAAGCTGATTTTAAAGTTAATGTGCATCACAGTGAAGATCTATAGGAAACGTTTTGAAATTATACGAATGTGTGTGTTATCTTTAACAAAAATATGATTGAGATCTTAAATAATGCATTCCCCTATGTTGAAGTATTCATTACTCACTTTTATCATGAGGCCATCATGTGTCTGATTAATTTTATATAACTTAAGTCGTTCTGTCAAGTAGTGTTTGGGACCTAGTTATTAAAAACCACTAAGATGTGAGTACTGTAAAAAGCTCTTAGTAGATATTAACATACTTTTTTAGAATCTTCTTCGTTTCCAAGCTAATGTTCTCCAGTGCCTGTCTGTTTAACAATAATCAATAAAGGTAAGTGGGAGAACATTTTTGTTCTTCCAGCATTTCCTAAAGTATTTAAAGGTAACCAGGAATTATATTGCTAATGTTCCTGGTCGGATAATGTTACTAATTGCTTCAATACATACTATAGCACTTGTTTTATCCTCATTTCTTAATCCTCCAGTATTCTGTATGCTCTTCAGTCGAATTCTGCACTTACCGTATGAAAGTCATAGAATGTCCTTGATTTGCCGATGCCTGTGATATCCGGAGGGGTCACCATTGCCGTCTGTCGTGCCCCATCCAGGTCCACCATCACCGGATATTTGTAGTACAGGACCACATGCTGCAAACATAAAAATTGACAGTCATTTGATAACTCATATGCGTTCAGAACTTTCAATGAAACTATGCAGCATATAACAGTTCCCAGCTATTATACCAGTATCTGGAGAAAAATAATAGCTGCGCAAACATAAACCACGACAACTTCCTGTTGTTCATTTTATATTCAAAAGGACCTGGGAATTTGAAACGTACAACTGCGATGCGGTTTCAGAAACCCAAGTTTGTTTAATATAAATTTAGTGATTTACGTAAAATCTTAGAAATTTTTATATTTCTCCAGTTAGGTGAAGTTTTATAAACATTTTAAAGAAAATTCAAAACATATTAGCTTCTCTACCATGTACCTGTAGGTGGAGAAAGTATCTATTGCATTCCACCCAATAATATGATACCGAGATTTCATCGGAAATGCATGTTTTGAGGCATTTTTAGAAAAAATGTGTGTCTGTGTGTCTGTGAACAGCATTACTCAAAAAACGAAAAGTCGGATAAATACCAAACTTGGTTTTTAAGGTCAGTCAGTATCTTCCAAGGATGCAACACTAAGAAAATCCCCCAACCCAACTACCCTTTACATGGAACATTTTTCAAAATGTTGATTTTCTAAAAAAAGGCTCTAACGATTTTTATTAAAATACTATAATTTACATGGCAAATAAAAATTTTATCTTGAATTTTCTTGGAATAGCCTTTAAAGTTCTCTTCATTTGGGAGGAAAGTTGTATAATGTTGTACAACTGGTAAATGTTAAGTGATAGACGAAAACGTGCTGCACAAGAAATGTAGATCTCTTTAAAACACACAATTTCTTTCAAATAAGTTGTTTTGTAGCATACGCCATTTCTAAGATATCGTTTATTAATGGTTCGAATTGTTCATTCCTTGGTCATTATTTATAGTCCTTTCAACATTCAGTTGTTTCTCGCGATTACGTAGAAACAACATTATGGAATTTTAAGGCCAGCATATAACGTCCAGTTCTTAAACATTTGACTAACGCTGTTCTCTTTGTATTCTAACGAAATGTGTGATGTAGCTATTTCTGCAAAGGTTTATTTGGATTAAAACGTAGTAAATGTAAAAGTAAGCTTTAGTAAGAATAGTTTGTATACTCACTAATAAATGATAGAGAGTAGGGAAAGTCATGTGAATGCATCCATCATATCAGATTTTTTTTATTATCTCCAACTAAGATTATTTTTGTCGAAATCATATGAACAATTTGGAAAAGAATAACAAATAGCGAAATGTTTATATATAAAGAATTACATGGTGCGAGTGAGATTATTCCCTGAAAATTGAAAGACATTGATTCAAATACAAAATTGGTGCTTATAAAGCATTTACTTAGTCTTATTTAACTAGTTTTGTTTTACTTTTTATTCAGGGATTTCAAAACTTTACCGGTATATTTATAATGAAATCTCGGTATTAAAGTTTCGGGTCGAGTACTCTTAACACTTCCTATATCCGAGGTGGTGGCTACAAAGAATGTGTTGGGTGTATCTAAAATATAAATACAATATTAAAATCGAGTTAGAAATTAATCGAACAAATTTAATTTGTTATGCTTAAGCATACACCGAAATAGGAAAAGAAAGTTAAGAACTTGACATTCCAAGAGAAATGTCAGTTTTTAACTTTCACTTACAAAACAATCTTTAAACCTATAATTTTTTCTGAAAGTTTTGGATCATCGCTTTTCTCTCGTTTTAACCTAAACTTCCTTGAAATTAATTTTTAATTACATATTTACTTGTATAGAAAATGCCATTTATCTTATAAATATTTCTGTTCTTTCCTCCTCCTGTTTTTAATAAGCCATCATACTAGTTTAAAGAAAAATTGATTTTCCTCTCAGGATAGGAAACATGTTTAAAAATGGAAAGTTGAATTAGACAGGAAAAACTTACACACCGCTAGTGTGAAAGAACAATTGTCACATTACCTTTAAAACGTTTTCCTTAGTCATCGATAATATTTTGTACATATTACTCTCTACCATATATATTTTTAAACTATTCCAGAAACAATATTTTTTAATGTTCACGACACTTTTTGTGGAGAAAGTCAACATTTATTAAGGAATGTATTTTTAATATGTAGTTGGACTATTGATAACCTTCCCAATCTATATGTTAAAGAAAAAAAAACTTCATCAGCTGAAAAATTCCTATTTTCACTGCAACATACCCTCAAGATTGTACGAAATGATTATATACTTAGGATTATTTTTTCTTGTGTGTACAGGAATAGGCGTTTATACAGTAATATTAGCTGGATCATCAAATCCTGATTTTGCTTTACTACATAAACTATTTTTCTGAAATTTTTTATTCTATTCAGTATGTTTATCGCAGCGTAGGCATACCACATGTCAATATAATTGTCAGTGTTGGACTGTTTTTATAGCAAAGAAATTTAAATGCTAACATTCTCATTGATTATATAGATAATCATTAAATGGTAATGCATATAGAAACTCTGTTAGAAATTCTTTTAGGGACGTACTGGATAAAAGAAAACATAGGTATCTAAATGTATAAGCTTTCAAAGTTAAATCACAAAAACGCAAAATCGTAGAAAAGCTTTGTGAGAACATGCTCCTGCTTTAATCTTCTAACATTTTAAGCATTCTTCTTTGTACAAATTCATGGCAATGAGCTACCATATTGTGTAATAGATTTATGTCAGTGCGGTACTTTTAAAGCCCAATTTAGGCTGAGTTGTGTTGCAGTAAGGTCACTTTTACAAAGCTTTATAAGTTTTTCGAAAGAATTGGTAGAGAAAAGTTGGAAACCAAGTCATCCATCTGAATGAAATATTCTGGAGTTTCTAGCATAAACTAGTTAAAATTTCTTAAATATCGATTAAAAACCATATCTCTTTATAATGTAGGCATGATATAGAAAAATAGGATTTAAGAACGTCTTAGGTATCAAATAATCAACTTTGATTGCAGCATAATTATTGCATCCGATATAATTATGCCTCTTTCATGCTTAAACTAATCTTTAACATGTAAATATCCTCCGTCTCTTGTTTCTGATTATGAAAAACTCAGAACAAAATGGCAGGTTTAATGTTTGCTGAAGTGCTCATGCATTTAATTCGTTTGTTTTAAAAACAAATACTGTTCTTCGAGTTTGCAATTTTATTCCGCTAATGTATTTTTGCTTTTGAAGTTAGGAACTGTTTCGTATTTCGGCAGTTGGTACTAATGGTGTAGTATGCTGCGATATGGCGTTTTTTTAAACAGAGAATACTTAGAAATTACTTTTATTGCGAATATTTTGTTATACATTATTTGATTCGTGAAAGAGCCTAATAAATACCGTTCTTAATGCGATAAATTCTTTCGTGATTTCGATGAATTCGATGAATTCTTTGTTTATGATAATCTCAAACCTCTTGAGGTATTATCTATGATAACTCTGGAATGAAAACGATCACCAGTGAACCCTATACCGCATAGCTCGCTTGCTATGTTGGTTGCATTTTCAAGAGCACATTTGTAAGGTCTTAGGTCGTTGAACCAGCGGGTTTACTCTCTCGTATGGAACTAATTGTACAAAGTATGTGGTGATCCAAAGACAGCGTGCATAAAAGTAATTATTTAAGCCTGTCTTTTATTTTGCACCAAGTACTGTGATAATAATTCCCAGTGTTAAAAGTTAGCAAAAACTATTTAATTTGTACTCAAGGAATACTATTAAACATTTTGGATTTCTGACAAAAATTACAATTTTATTCTTTTAGCTTCAAAAACTAATTTCTTATATGGTCTATGGAAAAAATACATTATATTTCTTTATATACTACTTTTAAAGCTCGCGTTTTTCATTCAAAGTTTCTAAATACCTTCATTTCCTTTCAAACAGACCGTGTTCAAAGAAACATTTAACTTATGATTTAAAACAAAACCTTAGACTGGAGTTCTGACTAAATTGAATTGAAATTACACACGTAGACAACCAAATACATATTGATTACAATGTATCAATATCAATTGTATCAATGTGCTAGTTAAGAATTTGACCATTTAATGATTAAAATTTGCTAAATTGCTCGTAAAAACTTTAGTTAGCATGATTCACAAATTTTTAGCTAATTACCGTTCATTTGAGAGTAAAATTAAATCGGGATCCTTATTGTGTAATCGTAAGGAATCATATCAATCATCAGACCTAAGTAATTAAAACTATGGCGCCAGGATTTACACAAAATTCATTAATAATTAATTAAAATATAAGTATATAAGCAGCTTGCTTTAGAGGAACTGAAATTTTCCTCAGATTTTAAGCTCTTTGTACATCACTATTCGAAATTTGGAGAATAGATTTCAAAAGAGTAATTTTGTGGTATCCCTTTAGTGTAATTATATTTTAAGATTTTGATACAAAATGCTTTTTTGTTTATACTTATTTTTAAATGTATGGTTAGTAATCAATTATTACTACGGAAAATATTATTTTCAGGTGAGCAACAATTTGTTAGAAAAAATTAGGTAGTGCATGTTTGTATTTATAATGTGAGGCTACTTTTGTAGAGATTTGATTTCTTAATAATATTTTATGCAGCGATAAGAAAGGTTCGGTTTCAAACCTATGCATTTTTTTAAATTGTTAAAATATTTAAAACACGTGCACTTACAGAAAAATATTGTAATTTGTACAAAATCCATAAAGATATACGTTTCAGTATAAATAGTTATAATATTTTGCATAGATACCTGAAAATGTGACTTATAAAATGTACGCCAGTTGTTTGCAAGAATCAATAATAACCAATACTAAAATTTTCACAAAAACTGAGAAAAAACAGTGCTTTAAACATAAACCTGTAGCATCGTTTATATAAGAATAAATTAGTTCTCGTTGTCTCACACAATTTTGAAGTATTGGCTTATGTAGAAGTATGAAATAAACAGAAAGAAATCTAATATGTAACTCTCATTCTTTCTCTATACATCACCAATTAATGTACAGCTTATACTTATAAAATGCATGATTTTGCGTATATATACTTTTTAGAATTCTTAAGATCCGCTTATAGATTCATGGGACATCAAAACCATATTTCCAGTGAAATACCATATCGAATTATTAGTTCGAATACAAATATTTTCTCTGCCTTTGGCACCTCGCAGGTAGATAAAAGTAAAATATATGTAGGATTTAACTGTATTTTGCATGCACACTATTTATTAAGGGTATAGTTAAATAAGAATTTTTGGCTACAGTCATTAAGCTTCATGTTTACTGACATCGCATAATTATAAATACTGATAATTAAGGTTATACTGGAAACAAACGTATGTGTATATAATTACACCATTGCTGCTAATCACGCATTGATTTCAGCTGAGTTATAGAAGAAATTAATTGTTGAGATTAACTATCTGAATGTGAACACAAACCATTGTATCTACTGTAAACTAAGGCGTATGTGCTATGTTAATTGTAAACTGCTGGTCGCGCTATGACTTTACTGTTTAAGCGACCATAAATAAATAAATAAATAAATAAATAAATAAATAAATAAAAATAAGTCCAATTGTTTTTTTAAAGTGCTTCATGATTGCTTGTCTTGGAAGCTTGAGAATGAATTAATTTTTGCAAAATCTCTTAAACCTGTATAACACGAAAGACAATTTAAAACTTCACAGGAAAAGCAGTCATAACGTTGTGACAAGGTCAAATAGGCTAATAAAGATATAAATATAAACAATATTTCTATTCAACTGATTAATAATAGCTGCTTCTTTACATACTACAAACGCGTTTTAAAATATGATATATAATATGAATCCTGAATTAAAAATAATGTAATTAATTTTAAATGAACCAAGAATAACGAATATTTGGAACAGTTCAATATAAATTTTGATGTAACAATATTTTAATAGGATACGCATTTTTCCTGTGCTAGATTTTTGTTCTTATGGCTTCCCAGTTACATAAAATTCAATGAGGGTGTAGAGAACAACAAACACAGGATGTGAATTTTATTTGTCATGGATATATCTCACACTTATAGTATGTAAGTAGTTAAAATTGTAAGAGCCATTTCTGAGATGATGATAATAATAAAAATCTGATGTGTTACACTCACATGACTTTCTCTACTCTTGTATCAACTATTTTTAGAAACGCTTATTCTCCACCTATTTCATGTTAATCGAGATAAACAAGTGCAGAAACTATTTTATTGCTAATTTTCTTGTAGGTGCAAGGGAAATATGGTAGACTTTAAGCGATAGTCAAATCTTTTAAGAGCTGGTTGCTATGTGGAGCATTCCATTCTCTTTGCTTATCCAGGACATAAATTAAAAGAAACGAATAAAGAATTCTCTTCTGAGAGAAACTATAAGTATTGACAAATTCAAACAACTGACAAGGAATATCTGAGAAATGGTTCACTCCACAAAAAAAAATGACATAAATTGTGTTTTTTAACGAGATCTACATTTTTAGTGTAGAAACATTTTGTCTATCTCTTACGGTTTACCAGTTATGCAAAGGCCATTCAGAATGAAGAGCGCTTTTGGGGAGATTACCAGAAAATTCAAGATATACATTTCATTTGTCATGAAAATATCTTAAATATACGGTAGTTTAATCGAAATAGTTAAATACATTTTTGAGAAAATAAAAAATGTCTACAAATGTTCCATGTAAAGGGTAGTCTGGGTTGGGGGGATTTTCTTGAAAATCTTTGTGTCGCATCTTTGAAAGATATTGAACCTTAATACCAAGTTTGGTATTTATCCAAGTTTTCGTTTTTGAATTATGCTGTTCACAGACACACAGACACACACACGAACCTTTATCTAAAATTATTTTTTCTTTTTGGATTCAGAGGGCCTCAAAACATGTATTTGCGGTGAAATATCGGTAACGAATTTTTGGGTGGAATGCAATACTTTCCTTACTTACTTTACGTAGTAGAGAAAGTAAAAACAGGATTCAATCCATGCAAAGTGTTGTTTGGTATGGGATATTCGCCTTGCAAATCTTAGAAACACCATACTTTAATATAAAGTTTGGTACCTATCCAGGTTTCGCTTTCAGCTATCCGTTCTCGCAGGTTTATAAGGTACTGAAATGTTACTATCAAATCTCTAGTTCAAAGACAAAACTTATCTTCTTTAGGCAAGAGATATACAGAAAGTAAAACGAAAGGGAAAAATGCAATATATTAAACTTTTAAGATGAACTTTGAACTTTGATCTGTAAGGAGGAAGGAGTTTTCTAATTTGTAGATAGGTCATGTATAATATTTTTCCTTAAGATGTCACTTCACAGTTTAAGCGATTATATTTCTTGTGTAGTTTTGAAAAGGAAATAAATCTTCTTAAATTATCTTCTCATAATCCTAAAATGTCTTTAGAAAACCCCATATGCAGGCTTAAAGGAACGCTCTGATTAAATTTCCAACTTCGAAATATGTGCAGTTAAAACTGTAGGTTTTTATGCGTTACGTTTTTAATATTGAATACACATTGCAAGTTCCAAAAATGTATATAACAAACAAAACTGTTTAAACGTTTATCTTAAAACTATATGGCTTATCTTTGGCGCAATTTTGGGTAGGAACTTGAAAACCTGGTTGCATTATGCTCAAAATGCACAGAAAACTTGGGTCTCCTAAACCCAGCATATTTTTTCTCGAACACTTCCTCTGTGAGGAGAAAAAAAAGAAATAAAGAGTGAGAAAAACAAACACGACAAATTCCAATCCAAGAGGAGAAAATGTTGAGCATAATAAAATAATATCTTTAGACACATGACAAATGGAGCTAAATGAATGTCGGAGTTAATAACAGCATATTCCCCGGTGTATGTGCGGACTAAAATTGTTCCTAGTGCTGTAAAACACTTTAGAATACTTAGGTAAAAGCTGATTTATAAGCCTTTTTAAGTGATGCAAGCATTTAAAATGGGCGAACTATTGCAGAAAAAAATTTCATAAGGTTCACTAAAAGTTGCAAATTTATTCTCAAGAGCAAAGAGCATTTTTCAAGAAGAAAAAAATTAATATTTTTCGCCATAAGTTCCAATATCCATGGTTCACGTGTAATTTTTAGTTTTTCTACCACTTAGAGGAAATGTTCCATTAGGCCCAAAACATCAATACCGAGATTTCAGTGGAAATTCATGTTTCGGGTCCCCGAATAAAAGTCCTGATGTGATACATTCACATGACTTTCTCTACCCTGAATCGTTTATATTGCGTATACAAATTATTCTTACAAAGGTTTATAGGAATAGGGACAGTCAAATGTTTAAGAACTGGGTGCTATATGCTGGCCTTAATGCGATAGCGAGAAACAAGCGAATGTTGACTGGACTTGAATGGCTAAGTATTAAATAACTCGAACCATTAATAACGGATATTTCGGAAATGCCTGATGCTACAGAAAACGTTATTTGAAATAAATTGTGTGTTTTAAAGAGAACTGCATTTCTTGTGTAGTACGTTTTCGTCTATCACTTAACGTTTACCAGTTATACAAAATTCCTTTCAAATGCAGGGGACTTCAAAGGCTATTCCTAGAAAATTCAAGTTAAATATTTTAGTAATCTAAATCTTTAGAGCCATGTTTTAGAAAACAAAAATTTCGAAATGTAAAGGGTAGTTTGAAGTACGGAGATTTTCTTGAAAATCTCTGTGTTGCATCTTTGGAAGGTACTGAACTTAAATACGAAGTTTGGTGTTATCCGACTTTTCAGTTTTGAGTTGTACTGTTCACGAACACACACACAGACCTAAAAATGCTGTTTTTTAATTCAGGGGGCCTCAAAACATGTATTTCCGGTGAAATGCAATAGCTTCTCTGCCTACAGGTAAGTGGTAGATAAAGTAAAAAACAAAGCATTTCTTTGGTAAAACATCGTGTCCACGAAAACACTATATCCACGAACAGCATAACATAAAAATAAATATTCGAATAAATACAAATTTCAGAGTGCATGTCGAAGATTTTCAAGAAATTTCCTTAACGTAGACAGCATTTTATATAGCTTTTACGATTTCATTGAAATGTTGGTATTTTTGAGATCTTGGCATATCGATAAAATGTGTGTCTTGCAATTCCTATAATTTTTTTGAGTCTTCAGCTGCAATGTATGTCGTGTAACTGGGGAAACAAGAAGAGCAAAACTTACTAGAGAAAAATCTGATGTGTTACACTCACATGACTTTCTCTACTCTTATACAAACTATTTTTACGAATGCTTATTCTCCATATGCTTCATGTTAATCGAGATATCGAGATGTCAATCTTATTGCTAATTTTCATGTAGATGCAAGGGGAATGTGGTAGGTTTTAAGCGATAGTCAAATATTTTAACGCTGGTTGCTATGTGGCGCATTCCATTCTCTTTGCATGTCCAGGAAATAAAAAAAATGAATAACGAATTTGAGAAAAAATATAAGTATTGGAAAATTTAAGGGAATAACAAGCAATACCTCGAAAACGGTTCACTCAACAAAAAAAATGTATATGACATAAATTGTGTATTTTAACGCGATCTACATTTTTTGTGTAGTAAAAGTTTGTCTATCTCTTATGGTTTACCAGTTATGCAAAAGTCGTTCACAATGAAGAATACTTCTGGAGACATTCCCAGAAAATTCGAGATATACATTTCATTTGTCATGACAATATCTTAAACATATATTTTAATCAAAATCGTTAGAGCCATTTTTGAGAAAATTAAAATTTTCGAAAAATGTTCCATGTAAAGGGTAGTCTGGGGTGGGGGGATTTTCTTGAAAACCTTCGTGTCGCATCTCTGAAAGATACTGAACCTAAATACCAAGTTTGGTGTTTATCCGACATACACACAGACATACACACAGACACACACACACACTCACACACACAGACACACACACACTCACGGACATGTTTCCAAAAATGCTTTTTTTGGATTCAAGGGGTCTCAAAACATGTATATCCGGTGAAATCTCGGTATCGAATTTTTGGGTGGAATACAATACTTCCCCTACTTACTATACGTAGTAGAGAAAGTAAAAATACTGTAGACGTTTATGTCGAATGGCATTTTTCTTAGCGAATATTGGTTGTTACGCGTTTAAATGTTTCCAGGTTAAAGTTCTTCAGCGTGGATTCACTGTGTAATATGTTCGAAAAGGTGTGACTTCTCTGCCTTTTTTTCCGTTGCTAACAAAAATTGTCTTTTGGTTAAGCATTTTGAGTGTTGTTTCCGCATCTTGCCTTTAAACAAGAGATATTATTTAATTTGAGAGCACTTCTGAGTAAGACTGCATCGTGACTAATCGAAAGTGAATAGAATAATAATTTTTACTTTCTCTACTACGTATAGTAAGTAGGGGAAGTATTGTATTCCACCCAAAAATTCGATACCGAGATTTCACCGAAAATATATGTTTTGAGGCCACCTGAATCCAAAAAAAGCATTTTTGGAAACATGTCCGTGTGTGTGTGTGAGTGTGTGTGTGTGTGTGTCTGTGTGTATGTCTGTGTGTGTGTCTGTCTGTGAACAGCATAACTCAGAAACGAACAGTCGGATAAACACCAAACTTGGTATTTAGGTTCAGTATCTTTCAGAGATGCGACACGAAGGTTTTAAAGAAAATCCCCCACCCCAGACTACCCTTTACATGGAACATTTTTCGAAAATTTTAATTTTCTCAAAAAAGGCTCTAACGATTTTGATTAAAATATCATATGTTTAAGATATTTTGATGACAAATGAAATGTATATCTGGCATTTTCTGGGAATGTCTCCAAAAGTGTTCTTCATTGTGAACGACGTTTGCATAACTGGTAAACCATAAGAGATAGCCAAAATGTTACTGCACAAAAAATGTAGATCGCGTTAAAATACACAATTTATGTCGTATACATTTTTTTTTGTAGAGTGAACCATTTTCGAGATATTGCTTGTTATTCCCTTAAATTTTACAATTCTTATACTTTTTCTCAAATTTGTTATTCGTTTTTTTTATGTCCTGGACATGCAAAGAGATTGGAATGCGCCACATAGCAACCAACGCTTAAAAATTTGACTAACGCTTATAACCTATCATATTCACCTTGCATCTACAAGAAAATTAGCAATAAGATTGACATCTCGATATCTCTATTAACATGAAGCATATGGAGAATAAACGTTT
Source organism: Deroplatys truncata (assembly GCA_030765065.1). Taxonomy (NCBI): domain Eukaryota; kingdom Metazoa; phylum Arthropoda; class Insecta; order Mantodea; family Mantidae; genus Deroplatys; species Deroplatys truncata. Next base: position 163,660,019 of record CM060976.1, on the reverse strand, counting down.
TAAAAATAGTTTGTACAAGAGTAGAGAAAGTCATGTGAGTGTAGCACATTAGATTTTTATATGACTAACATTACATATAAGGGTTCTTTTTAAATGGCAATTGGCAAGAGAAAGTCTTGTAATTTTTATACCTCAGGTAGCTTCTAAATATAAATCCAAAGTTTATCATATACATTAAGTATAGCTGATGATATTTCAGAGTGTTCTCCCGTTTTGAGTAAAAGCTTCTTATTACCCTTCTCATGTGGTTCAGTCAGCAAAGTTGTGTAGGTAACTGATCAAAGCCTATATCAGAGATTATGAAACGCAAGCGCATTTGTTTGAATAACTTTGGTTGGGGTTCTTACCTTGCTGACCTCCGAGGAGGCGAGGGTGATGGTGCCCAAGAGGACGACGGCGAGCTGCAGGCACATCACGGACTGCGAGGCACTGCACGTATGAGGTCCACATGGGACCAGCACAGCTCTTCAACAACTCTCCTCCTCCCTCCCCCTCCCTCTCCCATCACTGATAACCCACTTTTGGACAAACCGAAACAGAGAGCACTCTGTTCTCAAATTAAATTGCATCCCACACAAGAATAATAAAACGATATTTAAAAGCCATGCGTCTGTTAGCAAGCTGAAGGCCGATTATATCGATATGCACTTAATATGAACGTTTACTCTATGCATTTTCAGCAACCATGCTGGAACTTCTTGAACGATTTGTATAATAAATGAGGCGTAGGACCATGCAACTATCTGACATCCAACATTTTATTTGTCGAGGGAACTAATGAGGCTTCGTGACCGCGAAATTGATTTGGAAAGCAGAAGATAATATACAGTCCTTCAAGAGTCATTTCAGACTTTAAAACGCTACAATTGTTGTAATATGTTGTGTAGGAAATAAACGAAAGGTCATTTCGTTATCCAAATATAAGACTTATTTTATATGAAAATTACTATTATCTATTGTGCATCAATCTTTATGCCACTATGTACAGAATGCTATTTTTAGTCAATGTCTTGAGCTTTCTCAATTTCTTGCTGGAAGAAACATTCCTTGTTGAGTAACTCAACAAAATTCGTTCGTTGAAGTAACCCAACAACCTAATCCGGTTCGACTTATGATCTTTAGATCGCGTAGATCAAGTTTCCAAATGATTTGAAAGATTGTGATTTACAAATGGAATGCGAGCACTCTTTTAAGGTGTTAAATGTTGTGAATTTTGTTAAATGGCTTTTTAAGCCTCGAATAAAATGTAAGTAATTTTACTTACCTCCCTCCGTATTCTTTATGATACAATGATTTAGAAGGGTGTATAGCGAAACAACCCATAACCGTAATAGTTATAGCCTCGTGAAGCCCCGTGATATTCCTAATAACAGATGAACCCCTCCTGATATTCTCGAAAATGGCTATTAAACGTCGTCGGATGTTGTATTTCTGATTTCCTTAAACCCTCCCCCCCCCACACACACACAGTCTTCCAAATTCTACAGATTTATAGCGTGTATCTTTCAGCCGTGAAACAATTAACGAACTGTTCGAGAAATTTTTTAAATAATTGCAATAAATGATACGTATAACTTTTATAATTTCTCTTTGGTTTCATGGTGGTTTAATAACATAAAGGCTCTATTATGTTCACATAATACTTAAATAGAGACAGAAGTGATGAATATGAAGATTCTTCACTCCAAGTTAAAACATTATAGAAATGGCACGCAGTTTGTAACCAATAATTTTCTCAGTTTTCTATTATAAATATCGCTTGACCAATTTCTGATGTTACGATGGACACACTTTTCTTTCTTTATATAATGAGTGAACATAAGCTGGTAATGAATTTGTCGCACTCCGTGGTCTAGGGGTACCATGCTAGCTTCTGGTTTCCGAGATCGCGTGTTCAAACCTGATGGAGGGCGAGTCAAATCACTACTTTCCACATACAGTCGAGTTATTTTTAGTCGGTCTTTAATCAGATTTTATTTTCCTCTCAAGTTATACAGGGTGATTCATGAAGAACTGACACATTTCTTTCTTTAATTATTCTGTTCAAAATTCACTCAATGCCTCAATTTTAGCATAAATTAAGCAGAATGTTCTGGAGTTTCGATTGCCTGTCACTAGATGCGCAGATGTTCATGTTTGATTCGTAATTGTTAGTTTTATTGTCGGCCACTGTTTTTGAGATTTTGTTCTAGTCAACGTGAAAATGGAGTACACATTAAATGAACGACTCTTCCTTGTGAAGCAATACTGGCTTACGAATTCATTACAGCTACTCAAAGGGTATACCAGAGAGAATTTGGTGTCCGGAATCCTCCCCAAAGAAACACAATACTGGGACTGGTAAACAAATTGGAAACAACTGGATCTCTGGAGAGTGAAAAAGGCAAAACTCGTTCATCTAGACTTCCCACGGTTATTGTTGATGTAAGAGCACGACTGGATCAGTCACCCAAAAAATCATTAAGACGTTTTGTTAATGTTTCGTAGTTATAAATGAAAGCCTTTTATTACTCGCGCAAAACTTCTGGAATCGTGACCTTGATTGCCAACCCAGCTGCCGAGCCTAGGAATGGTTTATGTTTAGCTTTATCAACGAAAGCGATATAACACCTTTGCTTACTCACAGTGCGTAACACATACAGTCTGCATAGAAAGTGTCTGCATCTGGTTGTAATTTTAAAGAGAGCTGCAGTATCTAAATAGTACTTATTTTATATTTGTTATATTTATAACCATGGCTCCTATGTTTTCAAAGTTAAGTGGTAAGGTGTTACATAGTCAAAGTAGGGAAATAATTGCAAATGTCATCGACTTCATGAAGCAAGAAGCAGAGGTGAAGGAAGAAATTATATCCGAGTTCCACAAAAGCCTTATGAGAGTGAAAGAAAGAGTAGTCAAAGCAACTGGTGTTTCACCGAGTTCCGTTTCCAGAGTTCTCAAAGATAAGAGAAAAAAACATATGGATGAAAGAGTACCATTTGACACACCTGAGAAGAAACATAAGGTCCCTAAACGTATTACAGAAATAGACGATTTCGAATGCGTCATTCGTCGCACGATTCATAATTCCTATGTGGAAGAAAAAACTGTGCTAACAATAAGCAGATTGCTCATCCAGCTGAAAGACAGCAGAAACTTTCAAGGTGGTGCTACAAATCTTAGAAAAATTATTAAAGATTTAGGGTTCAAATGGAAGAAACCGAAATCAAATAGAAGAGTTCTAACAGAAAAGCAAAATAAATAAATAAAATAAAAAAAATAAAAATAAAAAGTAAGTGTTGCCATGATAGCTTAGTCGGTTAGAGCAACGGCACGGAAAGCCTAAGATCCGTGGTTCAAATCCCGGCTGTGGCATTGAATTTTTCAGTCTGATTCTACCTTTCCAAATGACTATAATTTTATATGTACTTATATCAGTGTGCACTTATATCAGCATCAATTTTCAAGGTAGTGCTACAAATTTCAGAAAAATACTATAATGTATGAAGATGAGTCATACACACACAGCAGTCATACAGCATCTAAAAGTTGGAGTGACGATAGCGAATTAGGTTTGCAGGCACCTGTTGCCAAAGGGCAAATACTTATTATCGTTCGTGCTGTTGGAAAGATCGGCTTCGTTCCAAATGCCCTTCTTTTACAAGTCGCAACAAACAACAGGAGATTTTCATCAAGAAATGAATACAGAAAATTACATGAAGTGAATCAACGCCATGTTGATACCTAATATGCCTGCTGGGTCTGTTCTGGTCATCGACAATGCTTCTCAATGCGTCAACACTCAAATTCAGAAACCACCTACCTCAACTTCCTTGAAAGAAGAAATGAGAGCTTGGTTACTTAGACATAATAAAGCTTTAGATGAAAGCATGAGTAAAACAAAGCTATATAACTTAATTAAACCAACACACTGCTTCAGAAGTCATACATACTTGACTAGATAGTAATACAACATCGCCATAATGTACTTAGACTGTCATCGTATCGCCCAGATCTAAACCCAATCGAATTAATCTGGGCTGATGTCAAAAAATGGGTGGCATGCAGAAATATCACTTTTAAATTAAAATATGTGGAGCAGTTATAACGCCAGCAATTTGCTGAAATTGGAAGGCCAGAATGTGAAAATGTATGGCGACATGCTGAATAAATTAAGAATCATTATTCCGAAAAATACGGAATTGCAGAAAATCAAACAAATAATTCTCATGCAGGATAATGGTGCAGAAAGTAGTGACAGCAGTGATGACGGCAATAATGTGAGTGATTCCGCAGAAGAGGAAGGGTTGTTAGATGTGGAAGAATTGGAGGCAATGATTGACAGCGTTTTTTATATTAAGCGCTTTTTACAGCGTGGATTTGAATATACTGTATATAACTAAGTTTATCAGCGCAACACAGTGCAGAACCGTTGTGGATATTTGACGATGACTGTCCCTCGCACTCCTGCAGCATTCAGTCGATCGGTCACCACCTGATGTGGTAAGCAACTCGCATCATAGCTCTCATTAAGATTTTCACGTGTCTAGAACTGTTGCGCCGATTATAACACGATGTTTCTCGGAGATACACTTGAATCCATAAAGTTCATCTCTCATATCCAGCATTAATGTGCTGTTTAAAAATAATAACGATTTCTTCAAAATGAGGTGAAATCCCTTTTTCAGGCAAACAAATGCCATCCATTGCATTGTGCACATCTGGCACACCGGAAGCACTTATTGACCAGCCCTGCATCCCGAATATAAACAAAAGGGTGCCGGCAATAGCAGCGTGATAAACAATATCACAGAGAATCAACAAGTGTTCACCGAAGTGAGGTCATGCTGACATCACTGTCTATGTGCGCGCATCTAAAGCAAAACTGCATCTTCCCACAGAAAGCGATATAATAATTGTTTGATTTAATTGCTCACGAGTACGACTGGCAGATGTCTGTCTAGTAACGCGGGTTCATGGCTAAGAGCAGTTGGGGTCATCATCCACTTATTAACTTTGTTCTTTCTATCGCCGAGTGCTGACGAACCCAGGCTAACGGTATGCGTTAGAGATTAGACGATTATGTACAAATTGAGATTGCAGTTCGCTGTCAAACAGTCTGTTGGAACATATACATTTCACTGGCCCTTCCGCTATTGCTGTTGCAATAACTCATGGAAATTATTTTCTTACAGAAAACTAAACTCTGGGCTTGAATACTGTGCCAAAGCTTATCATCAGGCATAGGAATTCTCAAGGAGTCGGCTTCAAGTTATCTACGCTCAAAATGTATCTTAATACAAAGAATATAAACAACAGTGGCCAACGGTTACTGACGGGCAGATTAACACGGTCTGGCGAGTGCTATCTGCAAACATTAACAGATTGTGCGAGGGATGGGGGTGGTTTTCAATCTAATACGTAAAGTTAAAACTCATTTCCATTCGTCCTGACTAAAATTCTTATGCTTGCTTATCTTTGCCGAAAGTAAGGCATGCAGTTTTATACTATTTTGGGTGTTCATTGTTTTTCTTTGATGATAGTGTTCTTGAATTTAAATTTTTTAAAATGACAGTAACCTGCTATGGCGTACCAATATAAGATTATCATTTGATACTTTTTAAATAATTATTTAGAAAGAAAGGAAACATAGTATGTGTTTGGTGTTAGTACGAATTTTATTATCTTTCTATGCTGTCACATCTCTTTCATTGGAGATATGGGTCTAGGCATTAAGATACGAAGAAATTTGTGAAACAAAAAGCGAAACGTTAAAAATTATAGGAAAAGATAAAAAAAAAACAGGTTGTCCCTTTTTACTATCCAGTGAATCTTGGTTTATGAGAAAGCTTATTTTAACCATGTTCAAGTAGCAGAAATTAAGTTTCTAAGAACAATACAAGGCAGAGAGAGAAAATGCATAATGAGCAAATTTGAGAAGAACTGCGCATATTTACAGTAGTTTATAAAGTAGAATGGAAAGAACATGATTCCTAAATTGGATTTGGAATAAACCAAACGGAAAAAAGCGCGGTAGACCGGCGAGCAGGTGAATCCACCTAAGGCAAAAGAAGAGCAGACATTCCTCTCACGGAGCCCTTTTAGGAATGGACTTCAATAAAGAGAACCTCTTAGACCTATCCTTTGTTTTACAATAATAGTATTTAGGAGCAGTGTTATCAAGGCGGAGGGGATGGAAAAGGGTACATATAGATAATAAGAGAATGTAAAGAGAGAACTAACCCACAATGCAACATGTTCATGCAATGAAATTGTATTTTAAAAACGTTGAAATATGGAAACTACTACAACTACATATGATATTGTCAAAATATGACCACGCGTAAAAGTTGTTCCAAAGATTAATAAACCAAAACATTTCCATTACAGTAGATTTTATACCCAAATATGATAATCTCGTTTCCTTCCACTTAAGGGGACAAGGTACTTTGAAATGGTCAAAAATCACATTTTTTGTTTTAGGCCCTAATAAAATCTCTATTATTTAGTTTCAGAAAATTTATACTTTGGGGGGTTAAGAGGTTTTTAAGGCATTTAAATACCATTTAAATGCTAGTCTGCGTTCCTTTAAAGCCGTCATGCAACGCCCCTTTTTAGAACTTTTTTTTGTATCTTTCAACAACGAACGACTATATTATGCCCAGCGAGCAAGCAGTTCAGCAATTAGCAAAAGAGGCCAGGAACAAGAGAAGGCAATCAGAAAAACTGAAACAATCCAGGAATGAAGGTGCAGATGATTATGACCCTGGAATGTACTGAAGTGTGTCAGAATTTTAATGTTCAAGCTTTAAATTCAGTTTTCTCAAAACAACATTTTTGGATACTTATGTACATTTTTCTCAAAAGGTATGAGAGATAGAGAGCTGAAATTTTCAGTACGTGTATATAACACATAGCTAAACTTTCTGAACCACAATCATAATTTTATAATGTATATTAGTGATATTAAGAGAGTAAAAACATTGCAAATCTTCCACATTTTTAATTTTTTGACTTTGCATAATTGTTTTTCAATTTCTAGTGAACTAATATACATAACTAAATAACTGAGGTTCAGAAGGTAGCTGATTATACTAAGAACAAGCATACAAAAGCGTGATTCTGTATTGCGTGTAGTATCAGAAAAAATGTACATGAATTCACATGTTTTAAGAGTAAATTTTATTATTTTCTGCTGAATGAAATAATTTTTATGGACTCACCTAAATAAACTATCAACACGAACAACCACTTGAAATAATTGTCATGATTTATAGAATAATTCATAAAAATTTCAAGAAAAACCATTTAGAACTTTAAGAGCAGTAGTAATTTAATACGCTTAAGATGTAATTTCCATGTGTTGAGACTGCCTTATCCCCTTAATCATTACATGCAATTCAGTTCAAAAAGACATTGGTTCATTATTTGTTATCCTTTTTCGATATTTTTATTATTTAGGCCGGCGCCTCGCTCAGCTTCGTCGTGGGTATCTCTCACGCTATAAATAAGAATGATCAAACGTCGTCCGTTAGAGGCGCGAAATTGAACTTGACATTATTTTATAGTTTTATTATTTTTTACTGCACTTCTTTGTTTATTATTCTTTAATTTAATTCAGTTTTTATGCATCTAGGGCTCCGTGGAACACAGGTTAGAAACCTCTGTATGGGCCACGTTCGATTTCCTTGCTATCCCTAACATTGCGCATAAAATTTCATGAGATAGTTCACGTTTTGCTAAGTATTAAATCATGACATTTACTAAACTTCCCTATATTATATCTACGGTGCCAGGAGAACATTGCCTTAATTTGGACGGATATAAATTGCTCTGGAAATATACTCTCTTTTTACCTGATTTCTTCCTTGTTTTTGGACAGCACACGATTGGAAAGTCTCGTCAGTACATGCAACTAATCTCCCTGTAGGAGCACAACTGTCCTAAATTTTGTACAATTAATAATGAAGCTATTAAGCGAGTATTGCTCTTGATTTCTTGACCTCAACCTCCAACATGCCGCTGACCGAAGCCCTAGCTGAAAGGTGATTCGTGACATTATTAGTTTACACAAATCTTGGCTCTCTTTAATTCGTCTTCGGAAATGATTTTCGCACCATTTTCAAAAACAAGTGGCAGATATAGCTAGTATGACGTGGACGGGTTTTCAAAAAGTCTTGAAATTGAATTTATTACTGTTTTAAATTGTATACAAAGTAGGTATATAAATAATTTAGTACATTACAGTATAATAATTCACCCATGCTAAAAGAATAGTAGATTATGATACACGTGTTAAAACCACTTTTTTTACGTGTGGCATGCACTATTTTTAGACAGTGCTTGCATTTGTAAAATATTAATAAAATATAGTATACTGATTCCTGAACCTAAGAGAAATCAGTTTAGAACGAGATCAACTCACGTGTATAGCGAGATTCTTGAAACAAGAGAAATGACGTTAAAAACAATATCAACTCTCGCGTGCAGCGAGATGTCACATGTTTTGATGTTTTGTTGATTCGCTAGCAGTCATTTTCAGTGAAATTATTTTCAATGTGTTTGCCTTACACCAGGCAATGAAGCGATTGAATGCTATATCATATTGCTTTCGGGATTTTTGTGGAGAAGCAGTTCTAGTGTTATTCTTTCTGCTGCTTTTTAATTTTACTTGGCTCTTCCGTTTAGTTTCTTCTGAATCCATAATTACTAACATTTAATCTTTAAGCAGGTTATACTAGATAAAAGAATAACGATTTAGATAAAAAAGCACAAGGCTGCCAATATAACGTATAGGTTAACTCCATAACAAATTGCGGTAAATTGAAGTATGACGATTTGTATTGTGAACAGATAATGTGATCGGCATGAGAAACTAATCACGTAAAAAGACATAATAAAAACTAAAACCTAATGAGTAGGTTATATAGGACAGCCCGAGGCCACTTTTTTGCGTTTATATGGGAAAAGATAGGGAAAACGAGGGTAGATGCTAGGCTAGGAGGGTATCCAAGGAGGAAAAATGCGTTTATAATGGGGAGATAGGGAATATGAGGTTAGATGTCGACTAGACAGGGTTTGAAAGGTCTGAATATATGCTTTATAAGGGAAAGGATAGGGAAAACGATGGGAGATGCTAGGTTGAGAGAGTCTTCATAGAGGAAAATGAGTTTATATGGGGAGGGAGATAGGGAAAACGAGGGTAGATGCTAGGATAGACAGAGGTTGAAGTAGGAGGAATGTGCTTTATATGAGAGTGGCAGGGAATACGAGGTGAAGTGCTAGGCTAGTCAGAGGTCGAGTAGAGTATACGATTATATACGAAAGATAGGGCGTAGATGATAAGGCTAGACAGTTACTGAAGGAGGGGGAATATGGACTTACATACAGGAGAGATAGGGAATACGAGGAGAGGTGCTAGACTAGACAGGACTTGAAGGGTAGAATATAAGTATTTTAGAACACACTTGAAGCTTTTTAGGCACATGTTTATCTAACTTTACAGGTATGCTGATGCTGTTTTAATGCGGTGGAACAGACATTTAACATCCTCTTACTGGCTTTAAAATATTTTTAGACATAGATACAGATACGTGTTTTAGGGTATTGGTGTAAGCATTTTAGCCAGTGTACTAGGAATTGTGGAGCATTTTAGGGTTCATTTAGAGACATTTTAGGCACAGGTACAGATATTTTTTTGATATGAACAAGGCTTTCAGGACATTCTGGTATGAGGCAGGGGAATTTTAGATGTTTCAGCAGCATTTTGGGAACTGAAGCAGCTAGATTCAGGGTATTCATATAGGTTTCAGAATATTTCGAGGTGTTTTATGATGCTTTTAAGGTATTTTGACAATTTTCAAGACGTTTTCAAAGCTCGTGCTAGGAGTGTTTGTGGCTCTTTAAAGGTATTTTAGGTTATGGATGTGGCATAGGCACAGACCATTAAGAGTTCCTGAAGGGGCTTTTGGATAAGTGTAGTGGCTGTTTGTCGGCTTTTGGATAAGTGTAGTGGGCTATTTTATCGGCTTTTGGAAAGAGTAGTGGCTGTTTTATCGGCTTTTGGATAAGTGTAGCGGCTGTTTTATCGGCTTTTGGAAAGCGTAGTGACTGTTTATTGGCTTTTGGTAAATGTAGTGGCTGTTTTTATGAGGGCTTTTGGGAAATGGTTTTCAGGCATTCTCTCTTGTTTATAGAGTTTTTCTCTTGTATTACACAGGTCTTATGATCTATAACCATTTCTAACATTTTTACAGTCATATCGGATCCTTTTATGGTCTTCTCAATATTCTAATGCTACCATGTATGAAAGTATGTAGAGATGCCTTTTCTAACTCGACCTTACGCTCTGCTAGTGATATTATTGTTTTTATTCAGCTTTTCTGTTTTTTTTGTATGGTTAATTGTTGTCTAGGTGTATCGTCTTTACCAGTTAATTGATGCTTTATTAGATAAGTATTGTAAGGGTAGCTGCCTCTCCCCTTTTATCTAGGCTTGAGACTAGCACTAGGATTTGCTCCTAATGGCAGGGTTACCGCCTCCCTTCCACATTCTTATTTTTATTTATTCTTAGGTGTCTGCTAGATGTATACACAGTACATGGGTAAACTTTCACTTTTTAAAGTTGTAGACTCACGAGAAAATTATCATCTTAGGATTACATTCTCTTAGCCACTGCTTGTAATGCTGTAATGGCCATATGCATATGTCGTTATTCCATCCTCAGCAACAACTCTTTTATCGTCGTATGGAGTCAATGCAATTTTATTCACTTGCACTGTGGTAACAGTATGCTTTCGTGACAGGATCAGATTCATGGGCGTCCTTATTATTTCTCTGGCTTTAAGACAGTCTGTATAACTGTCGAATGTGATGTGCTGCTTAATAGCGCCACGTTTTATACCTTTAATCTTTTTTATGATTGAGCCGTGGATATCTAGCGCATACATCTTAGGTCGCAGTCCGACAAAGCGTTGGATGATTTTACCATTAGCCTCATCTTTAAATTTTCCAAGCACTTTCTTGTTTAGAGCTGAATAGCATATATGGTTTGTAGGATAATCAGCCGTATCCAGATGCTCAAGAAAACGTAGCTTGTCCTTGTACACATCTTCAGTTGTATCTTGATGGATGAATGAATCAGTGTCCATATACATCAGCTTCAGGTTTTCAACTCCATAATGCGGTAACAACACATCATAATGATAGTGATACATTAATGTCTTGGAGATGTCCAACACACTCATTCCAATGTATATAGGCTTGTTGAAGACGATCTGTCGGGAGGCCATATGCACAGCAGCTAGATTGGTAGCATATATTGTTCGATCGATAAACGTAGGCTTTGCAATTAACTTTTCCAGAGTCTTCTCGTTTGCCACCAACCGTATATCCACACGATTACGAAGGTTCTCCATTGTTTTTCCAAACATAGCATTGTTGAACAGTTTGTAGAGATCCTTCTCAAAATCATTTGCAGCCTTTTGTCGTAGTCTGTTGTTAAATTCCACATACGCTTTTAACCACTGTGACTGTCGGAATTGTAGCACACGATGGATTTTTGTTAGTCGCAGTCCATGACTAAGAGCTTGCTTCAAAGTCATGTAATGCACTACATACTTCTTTCGTGATCCAAGGTGAGGAATTAACTTCTTTGTAGTCGAGTCCTTTGGTTTCAGACACTCGGGCAGGAATGGTAAATCATTATGCAGATCATGGAGTTCAGCAGGATACTCGATGTCAACTTCTAATATGTATCCATGAGGATCAACTTCTTCTAGTCTTTGTAAGTTTATTTCTTCAGGCGAAACCCACTGAAATCCACCAAAAGGAAGGGCGTGACACATTGACCACCCATATTGGTTATTAGCGTCCTCGTATGTGATGAATTGGGTTGGTCTCGACGGATCAAACTTTTCCATGTAAGTGTTATTAGCCTCTGCATACCGATAGGACACTTGGCATAAACCTCCTCTTATGCCGGATTACACCATGAGTAGTTGGTCATAATCCTGTAACAGTTCCAGTGCGATTCCAGTATACAGTAACATGGCGTCCCATGTAAGTCCTGGAGAGGTAAAATAATGTGCTGGATCAACTTTGTGCGTTTTGAGAGTTTGCTCTCTGAATGTCTCAAAGACATCAGCTAGAAGAAGAACATCAGATATTTAGTAGAGGTCACTGTATTCACCCAGGTTTCTCACATTGAACAGTCTCCATACATTTCTAGCATGTTCGTAGTCAGCATCACTAATTTCTTCTTCATTCAGTTTATTGTAGAAGTAGTTCTTAGGAGGCAGGCAGGTCTCGTTCAAGACGTCCCATGAAGTGACGTAATCATAGGGAAATACACCCTTACGTGTCATCAACTTCATCTTGGCTTCTCCGAAGTACTTCAATGTCTCAGGGTACGATGTTAGATTTTTTACCAGCTTATCCAAGCTTGTACTCAGGAACCGAAAACTATCTACAAAACGGAGCTTTATATCTCCGACATACTTGGAGAATGATATATAGCTTTCTTCAGAGCTAGGAATTACTTCCACCCGCTCACTTGTACATCCCAGCTCCTTAACAATGAAGTGTGAGTCATATCCACTGAGGTTGTGCATGAAGACAGGGATATATTTAGGTGTTTTGCAGGCTAAATTACATTCATTATGCAGACTTCCTCGATATTCACCACTGATGTGATCATGGTCGCGTACTTTATAGTTCTCTTCAGTAAAGGTTTTTCCACACAAGTAGCATACTATAGAAGATTCAAAATCCATCTGCTGTTGATCTGTAAGTTTCAGGGGCATGACAGATTTGTATATATTATTAATCTCCTTTGCAATGAATGACAGGTATTCCATAAACTTCTGAGCAGCATAACACCACGGTATACATAGGGATGCTTAGGAAGACCAGTTTCCAGATGTTCAACGCTGGTTGATGGTTTAACGTAAACACAGAAGCTCATTGCTGTGTGCTCTTGATAAGGGGCTGTATAGGAAGTTTCAGGACTGGGTATGCATGTATGACATGGAGTGAGAATGCTTTCAAAGTCTGCGTAGATGACGTAAGGTAGTTTCAACATCCTTTCAAAATTTTTAAACTGTACAATTGATTTTTCCTTTGTAGGCATAACTACCCTTGCAACACCATGCTGATTATAGATGGAAGCATGTTCTTGCAGTTTTTCCAGGCCACTTCGTCCATATCGATTGTCAAAATGTGTAAAGCACCGCTTACAGGTATATATCACTCCATCATGCCTAGTGTTCTGACGTCGAACGAGCTTCTCAAAATTCTTGATATATACATAGTGATGTTTTCCACTACTGTCACTCAATAGTAGAAGGTCACGGTGGTCAGGTAGCTCAGTGTCAGCAACCTTTATCGGATACACTTCATGCTTCTCATCCAATCCGAAAACGTTGATAGACATCCTATTAAGCTTCTCAAATTTAGGTATTTGAGAAAGTGGAGTAGGATAGGAAACGCAGCTGAAGTCGTACTTATCTTGAAGCTGTGTGTATTTACTGACGCGTTGAGGCTTGGTGCTGACGAATTTGGCCAATACAGAATATATAAAACATTGCTCATCCTTATAGTTTTGGACGTTAATGCAAGCTTCTTTAGCTCCAACAGATGGAGGTAGGGGTATGTAGCTACTGCCTCGTAAGGGGTTGTACTTGTTAATACGAAGGCGCACCCCTTCCACAGCAAGCAGAGCCCAGTTGCTTCCCTTTAGTTGTGACTCCTCCATTTCAGTAACCAACTTCTTCATTTTCGTTTCCAGCATAGAGTCCAGATCCGTTTCTAAGAAAGCAGCTTGATTCCGTGTTTTAAATGTTTTGTCACAGGTTTCTCCGATACTGTTTACAAATCGGCACTCAACCAGCAGATTAATTTTCACACTCTTGTGAATACCAAGCTCTTTATGCACTGCCTGGATTATTCGTTGTTTGGCCTCATGCAGGTACATATTCAAGTCCTTAGATGAATCACATCGTATAAAATACGATTTCAATCGTCCTTCGAACGCTGTCTCGTATTCTTTCATGTCACAGTCCTCCATTGTGGATAATATGTGATGTTTGGTAGGCTCCAATCTGCTTTTCTTCTGAGGACTGCTTATTTCACATACGTCTTCGTGCCGCTGTCCCTTATAACCATCATTAAAAGTTACATTAAAATGTTTACATTTGAAGAGCTTCTTGCAGCTCATCTCGTATCTTCTCTTGTCATAACTTCGGAGGAATTCCTTTCTACATTTACTACAAGCGTATCCAGTAGCGCTTGGAATAATATCCTTATACGCTGAGTTATTCATCTTTATTCTTGATGCAATAACGTATTAATCCTTCTTCAAGGGAAATGTAGACCTCCTCACCTTGATAACACTTTAGAAAGCTGATTATTCTTGGAGAGAACACGATGTTAACACAGCAAGACTAATTAGCGCAATGAAGTCCAGTGTCAGCGGTCACCCTATTTATAGAGGGAGCACGAACCTTTTAGATCAATTATATACTGAATTTTAATAAAACGATGATTAAGCGTCTAAACTCTTATATCTCAATACGTTACACAGGTATTCGGACGTTACCGTAGGTGTTCGAACATGTTCGTGTGTTTGGAGAGGTGCTCGAATGTGTTGTGTATGTATGAGTATGTGAGAGTGTGTTTTAAACTGTCTCTATGTGTGTATGTGTGTGTTTTGAACTGTCTCTATGTGTGTGTATGTGTGTGTATGTCTGCGTGTGTATGTCTATGCGTGTCTGTGTGTATGTTTGTGTGTATATGTCTGTGTGTGTATGTCTGTGTGTGTATGTCTGTATGTGTGTCTGTGTGTGTCGGTGTGTGTATGAGTCTGTGTGTGTATTTCCGTGTGTGTATGTCTGCGTGTGTGTATGTCTGTGTGTGTATCTGTGTGTGAGTCTGTGTGTGTGTCTGTGTGTGTGTATGTCTGTGTGTGTATATGTCTGTGTGTGTATGTCTGTGTATGTGTCTGTGTGTATGTCTGTGTGTGTATGTCTGTGTATGTGTCTGTGTGTATGTCTGTGTGTGTGTCTGTGTGTGTATGTCTGTGTGTGTGTATATGTCTGTGTGTGTATGTCTGTGTATGTGTCTGTATGTATGTTTGTGTGTGTGCGTGTTTGTGTGCTGATCAAGAAGAAGAAAGGAATAAAGTAGAAAGGAAGAAGGAAAGAGAGAAAGAAGAAAAACAGAAAGAAAAAAGAAAGAAAATTAAGAATTTTAATTCAGACCTGAGGATACTTAAGTATACTTATAAATATATGGGTTAAACACTTTTTTTTCCAGCCGTATATGTCTCCTAGTTTAATATTTATGAACCATTAAATTTTTTATAAGATTCGAACAAGGACCATAGGTTACCTAAGTACGTATCACGGTTTAACACAGGGATATCTTTCCGTAACTAATCAATAATACAGGACTATGTGAATCATTGTTGATGCTAAAAGGGCATAAGTTAGTAGGGTAGACGGGTACGTTCTGGATCAATTTATGGCTTTTTAATTGGCTTAATTGATTTAAATTGGCTTTAATTGGTATTTCATGGAAGCCCGACCTAAGTAGCTGGTACGTTCTGGATCAATTTATGGCTTTTTAATTGGTTCAATTGGTTCAATTGTTCTTTCATGGAAAGTCGACCCAAGTAGCGGTACGTTCTGGATCAATTTATGGCTTCTAAATTGGTTCAATTGGTTCAATTGGTCTTTCAGGCAAAGGGGACCTATAGTGCATGAGTCTTCTGGATCAACTCAAGGATACTGCTGGAGTTGGTGGTCTTAAATCGGGTTTAATTGGTCTTTCGTGCAAGACCCGACCTAAAGTGCATGAGAGTTCACCATCAAAACAAGGATACTGGCGAGTTGACAGTTTGTCATTCCCGGCCACGTGGAGGGCTTTAGAGCAAGACCCCGACCTAAACGCCATCAGCTCATATGCATCAAATAAAAAATACAAGTTTCAATTTTTGTGCCTAACACGTCTAACGACTGAAAACCTTTTAAAAATCAAAAGGTTTAATTTTCACCATCCTACCGCGAGTTGTTGCTTTGGACGGGTCGATAACTGTTGTCCGCTAAAATGCAACAGGAGGGTTCTGAAAGGCATCGTAGAATGGCTAGTATACGGTGTTCGCTAACAAAAGCACACCTCTTTATTACAATGAGAAATTTCGCAAATTAGAATCACAAGCGATGAAAAAATATTGGAATATTTAGGTTTTAAGGTTAACAAGCGTCACTCTGTACTTAAATGCTCTGATAAGAATGCTAAACCTTCTGTTAGCGGCATACATGGATTAGAAATTCTGTATACCAATTTTTGGAGCACACTATACACCCCGCATGTTATTCTGGCGAGGGGAGAACCCTTCTCGCAGTCTCTCCTTCTGTATACAATTTAGCGGCTATTGTGTCCGAGTTTCATCCTAGTGGCTTCTCCACATGTCTTGTTAAAAGGCCCTGCGTGCATTTCTCCGAAGCGTTCTAAAAACGCCGATATTTACCAAGAAAATAATTTTAATAACTAGAACTACAAATAAATATCGCTAACAAGAATTGATACTTCACGTACCCGTCTACCCTACTAACTTATGCCCTTTTAGCATCAACAGTGATTCACATAGTCCTGTATTATTGATTAGTTACGGAAAGATATCTCTAGGGCCTGGGGTTCGAGTCTCATCAGAGTTTTAAACTTTTCATGTTTCATTATTCCTGAAGTAGAGCAGCTAGACTCTTCGAACAAATTACATTAAATTGATAGCAGTGGATAGATTCTCTGAACAACTATTTAGAGGTCCAAAGTTCATATCCGACCTCGAATCGGTGAAACCTAAATGTTTAATTCTTAATGAGTTAAAAGACTTAGACAAATATAGTAGAATCACAATAAGTTTATAGCACTAAGAGGCTTAGTGAAAGACTTTTCAGGTATCATTAGAAAATAAGTGTAATCAAGCTATTTAAGGATTAATTTTTTACTATTATCTTAGAGCAAAATGTTTAATGATCAAAAGCTATTAAACTAAGGGAGTTGTATGGGCGGATCAAAAATGTATTTATTAGATATAATTCATTATCTGTGTTAAACCGTGATACTTACTTAGGTAACCTATGGTCCTTGTTCGAATCTTATAAAAGATTTAATGGTTCATAAATATTAAACTAGGAGACATATACGGCTGGAATAAAAAGTGTTTAACCCATATATTTATAAGTATACTTAAGTATCCTCAGGTCTGAATTAAAATTCTTAATTTTCTTTCTTTCTTTCTTTCTGTTTTTCTTCTTTCTCTCTTTCCTTCTTCCTTTCTACTTTATTCCTTTCTTCTTCTTGATCAGCACACAAACACGCACACACACACAAACATACATACAGACACATACACAGACATACACACACAGACATATACACACACAGACATACACACACAGACACACACACAGACATACACACAGACACATACACAGACATACACACACAGACATACACACAGACACATACACAGACAAACACACACAGACATATACACACACAGACATACACACACAGACACACACACAGACTCACACACAGATACACACACAGACATACACACACGCAGACATACACACACACGGACATACACACACAGACTCATACACACACCGACACACACACAGACTCACACACACAGACACACATACAGACATACACACACAGACATATACACACAAACATACACACAGACACGCATAGACATACACACGCAGACATACACACACATACACACACATAGAGACAGTTCAAAACACACACATACACACACATAGAGACAGTTTAAAACACACTCTCACATACTCATACATACACAACACATTCGAGCACCTCTCCAAACACACGAACATGTTTAAAACACCTACGGTAACGTCCGAATACCTGTGTAACGTATTGAGATATAAGAGTTTAGACGCTTAATCATCGTTTTATTAAAATTCAGTATATAATTGATCTAAAAGGTTCGTGCTCCCTCTATAAATAGGGTGAGCGCTGACACTGGACTTCATTGCGCTAATTAGTCTTGCTGTGTTAACATCGTGTTCTCTCCAAGAATAATCAGCTTTCTAAAGTGTTATCAAGGTGAGGAGGTCTACATTTCCCTTGAAGAAGGATTAATACGTTATTGCATCAAGAATAAAGATGAATAACTCAGCGTATAAGGATATTATTCCAAGCGCTACTGGATACGCTTGTAGTAAATGTAGAAAGGAATTCCTCCGAAGTTATGACAAGAGAAGATACGAGATGAGCTGCAAGAAGCTCTTCAAATGTAAACATTTTAATGTAACTTTTAATGATGGTTATAAGGGACAGCGGCACGAAGACGTATGTGAAATAAGCAGTCCTCAGAAGAAAAGCAGATTGGAGCCTACCAAACATCACATATTATCCACAATGGAGGACTGTGACATGAAAGAATACGAGACAGCGTTCGAAGGACGATTGAAATCGTATTTTATACGATGTAATTCATCTAAGGACTTGAATATGTACCTGCATGAGGCCAAACAACGAATAATCCAGGCAGTGCATAAAGAGCTTGGTATTCACAAGAGTGTGAAAATTAATCTGCTGGTTGAGTGCCGATTTGTAAACAGTATCGGAGAAACCTGTGACAAAACATTTAAAACACGGAATCAAGCTGCTTTCTTAGAAACGGATCTGGACTCTATGCTGGAAACGAAAATGAAGAAGTTGGTTACTGAAATGGAGGAGTCACAACTAAGGGGAAGCAACTGGGCTCTGCTTGCTGTGGAAGGGGTGCGCCTTCGTATTAACAAGTACAACCCCTTACGAGGCAGTAGCTACATACCCCTACCTCCATCTGTTGGAGCTAAAGAAGCTTGCATTAACGTCCAAAACTATAAGGATGAGCAATGTTTTATATATTCTGTATTGGCCAAATTCGTCAGCACCAAGCCTCAACGCGTCAGTAAATACAAACAGCTTCAAGATAAGTACGACTTCAGCTGCGTTTCCTATCCTACTCCACTTTCTCAAATACCTAAATTTGAGAAGCTTAATAGGATGTCTATCAACGTTTTCGGATTGGATGAGAAGCATGAAGTGTATCCGATAAAGGTTGCTGACACTGAGCTACCTGACCACCGTGACCTCCTACTATTGAGTGACAGTAGTGGAAAACATCACTATGTATATATCAAGAATTTTGAGAAGCTCGTTCGACGTCAGAAAACTAAGCATGATGGAGTGATATATACCTGTAAGCGGTGCTTTACACATTTTGACAATCGATATGGACGAAGTGGTCTGGAAAAACTGCAAGAACATGCTTCCATCTGTAATCAGCATGGTGTTGCAAGGGTAGTTATGCCTACAAAGGAAAAATCAATTGTACAGTTTAAAAATTTTGAAAGGATGTTGAAACTACCTTACGTCATCTACGCAGACTTTGAAAGCATTCTCACTCCATGTCATACATGCATACCCAGTCCTGAAACTTCCTATACAGCCCCTTATCAAGAGCACACAGCAATGAGCTTCTGTGTTTACGTTAAACCATCAACCAGCGTTGAACATCTGGAAACTGGTCTTCCTAAGCATCCCTATGTATATCGTGGTGTTGATGCTGCTCAGAAGTTTATGGAATACCTGTCATTCCTTGCAAAGGAGATTAATAATATATACAAATCTGTCATGCCCCTGAAACTTACAGATCAACAGCAGATGGATTTTGAGTCTTCTATAGTATGCTACTTGTGTGGAAAAACCTTTACTGAAGAGAACTATAAAGTACGCGACCATGATCACATCAGTGGTGAATATCGAGGAAGTCTGCATAATGAATGTAATTTAGCCTGCAAAACACCTAAATATATCCCTGTCTTCATGCACAACCTCAGTGGATATGACTCACACTTCATTGTTAAGGAGCTGGGATGTACAAGTGAGCGGGTAGAAGTAATTCCTAGCTCTGAAGAAAGCTATATATCATTCTCCAAGTATGTCGGAGATATAAAGCTCCGTTTTGTAGATAGTTTTCGGTTCCTGAGTACAAGCTTGGATAAGCTGGTAAAAAATCTAACATCGTACCCTGAGACATTGAAGTACTTCGGAGAAGCCAAGATGAAGTTTATGACACGTAAGGGTGTATTTCCCTATGATTACGTCACTTCATGGGACGTCTTGAACGAGACCTGCCTGCCTCCTAAGAACTACTTCTACAATAAACTGAATGAAGAAGAAATTAGTGATGCTGACTACGAACATGCTAGAAATGTATGGAGACTGTTCAATGTGAGAAACCTGGGTGAATACAGTGACCTCTACTAAATATCTGATGTTCTTCTTCTAGCTGATGTCTTTGAGACATTCAGAGAGCAAACTCTCAAAACGCACAAAGTTGATCCAGCACATTATTTTACCTCTCCAGGACTTACATGGGACGCCATGTTACTGTATACTGGAATCGCACTGGAACTGTTACAGGATTATGACCAACTACTCATGGTGTAATCCGGCATAAGAGGAGGTTTATGCCAAGTGTCCTATCGGTATGCAGAGGCTAATAACACTTACATGGAAAAGTTTGATCCGTCGAGACCAACCCAATTCATCACATACGAGGACGCTAATAACCAATATGGGTGGTCAATGTGTCACGCCCTTCCTTTTGGTGGATTTCAGTGGGTTTCGCCTGAAGAAATAAACTTACAAAGACTAGAAGAAGATGATCCTCATGGATACATATTAGAAGTTGACATCGAGTATCCTGCTGAACTCCATGATCTGCATAATGATTTACCATTCCTGCCCGAGTGTCTGAAACTAAAGGACTCGACTACAAAGAAGTTAATTCCTCACCTTGGATCACGAAAGAAGTATGCAGTGCATTACATGACTTTGAAGCAAGCTCTTAGTCATGGACTACGACTAACAAAAATCCATCGTGTGCTACAATTCCGACAGTCACAGTGGTTAAAACCGTATGTGGAATTTAACAACAGACTACGACAAAAGGCTGCAAATGATTTTGAGAAGGATCTCTACAAACTGTTCAACAATGCTATGTTTGGAAAAACAATGGAGAACCTTCGTAATCGTGTGGATATACGGTTGGTGGCAAACGAGAAGACTCTGGAAAAGTTAATTGCAAAGCCTACGTTTATCGATCGAACAATATATGCTACCAATCTAGCTGCTGTGCATATGGCCTCCCGACAGATCGTCTTCAACAAGCCTATATACATTGGAATGAGTGTGTTGGACATCTCCAAGACATTAATGTATCACTATCATTATGATGTGTTGTTACCGCATTATGGAGTTGAAAACCTGAAGCTGATGTATATGGACACTGATTCATTCATCCATCAAGATACAACTGAAGATGTGTACAAGGACAAGCTACGTTTTCTTGAGCATCTGGATACGGCTGATTATCCTACAAACCATATATGCTATTCAGCTCTAAACAAGAAAGTGCTTGGAAAATTTAAAGATGAGGCTAATGGTAAAATCATCCAACGCTTTGTCGGACTGCGACCTAAGATGTATGCGCTAGATATCCACGGCTCAATCATAAAAAAGATTAAAGGTATAAAACGTGGCGCTATTAAGCAGCACATCACATTCGACAGTTATACAGACTGTCTTAAAGCCAGAGAAATAATAAGGACGCCCATGAATCTGATCCTGTCACGAAAGCATACTGTTACCACAGTGCAAGTGAATAAAATTGCATTGACTCCATACGACGATAAAAGAGTTGTTGCTGAGGATGGAATAACGACATATGCATATGGCCATTACAGCATTACAAGCAGTGGCTAAGAGAATGTAATCCTAAGATGATAATTTTCTCGTGAGTCTACAACTTTAAAAAGTGAAAGTTTACCCATGTACTGTGTATACATCTAGCAGACACCTAAGAATAAATAAAAATAAGAATGTGGAAGGGAGGCGGTAACCCTGCCATTAGGAGCAAATCCTAGTGCTAGTCTCAAGCCTAGATAAAAGGGGAGAGGCAGCTACCCTTACAATACTTATCTAATAAAGCATCAATTAACTGGTAAAGACGATACACCTAGACAACAATTAACCATACAAAAAAAACAGAAAAGCTGAATAAAAACAATAATATCACTAGCAGAGCCTAAGGTCGAGTTAGAAAAGGCATCTCTACATACTTTCATACATGGTAGCATTAGAATATTGAGAAGACCATAAAAGGATCCGATATGACTGTAAAAATGTTAGAAATGGTTATAGATCATAAGACCTGTGTAATACAAGAGAAAAACTCTATAAACAAGAGAGAATGCCTGAAAACCATTTCCCAAAAGCCCTCATAAAAACAGCCACTACATTTACCAAAAGCCAATAAACAGTCACTACACTTATCCAAAAGCCGACAAAACAGCCACTACACTTATTCAAAAGCCGATAAAACAGCCACTACTCTTTCCAAAAGCCGATAAAACAGCCGCTACACTTATCCAAAGGCCGATAAAACAGCCACTACTCTTTCCAAAAGCCGATAAAATAGCCCACTACACTTATCCAAAAGCCGACAAACAGCCACTACACTTATCCAAAAGCCCCTTCAGGAACTCTTAATGGTCTGTGCCTATGCCACATCCATAACCTAAAATACCTTTAAAGAGCCACAAACACTCCTAGCACGAGCTTTGAAAACGTCTTGAAAATTGTCAAAATACCTTAAAAGCATCATAAAACACCTCGAAATATTCTGAAACCTATATGAATACCCTGAATCTAGCTGCTTCAGTTCCCAAAATGCTGCTGAAACATCTAAAATTCCCCTGCCTCATACCAGAATGTCCTGAAAGCCTTGTTCATATCAAAAAAATATCTGTACCTGTGCCTAAAATGTCTCTAAATGAACCCTAAAATGCTCCACAATTCCTAGTACACTGGCTAAAATGCTTACACCAATACCCTAAAACACGTATCTGTATCTATGTCTAAAAATATTTTAAAGCCAGTAAGAGGATGTTAAATGTCTGTTCCACCGCATTAAAACAGCATCAGCATACCTGTAAAGTTAGATAAACATGTGCCTAAAAAGCTTCAAGTGTGTTCTAAAATACTTATATTCTACCCTTCAAGTCCTGTCTAGTCTAGCACCTCTCCTCGTATTCCCTATCTCTCCTGTATGTAAGTCCATATTCCCCCTCCTTCAGTAACTGTCTAGCCTTATCATCTACGCCCTATCTTTCGTATATAATCGTATACTCTACTCAACCTCTGACTAGCCTAGCACTTCACCTCGTATTCCCTGCCACTCTCATATAAAGCACATTCCTCCTACTTCAACCTCTGTCTATCCTAGCATCTACCCTCGTTTTCCCTATCTCCCTCCCCATATAAACTCATTTTCCTCTATGAAGACTCTCTCAACCTAGCATCTCCCATCGTTTTCCCTATCCTTTCCCTTATAAAGCATATATTCAGACCTTTCAAACCCTGTCTAGTCGACATCTAACCTCATATTCCCTATCTCCCCCATATAAACGCATTATTCCTCCTTGGATACCCTCCTAGCCTAGCATCTACCCTCGTTTTCCCTATCTTTTCCCATATAAACGCAAAAAAGTGGCCTCGGGCTGTCCTATGTAACCTACTCTAATGAAACCAAATTAAATTATTAAACATGTACAAATATAAAGGGTAATTGCCATGGGATTGGACTTGAAACCAAAGTTGGTCACAATGAAGTGGTATAAAACTTTTAGTGTGATAATGTAAAGCTTTTAGTTCGTGTGCACTATGTTAATAGTTCTGCTTTTAAGCTATGCTGTTTAAAAAGTACTTTATAGAAACACTTCTTTGATTACCTGCAACTAGGCTGATTCTGTAAGTTGCTAGCCTGGCCCAGCTTGGATGCATAGTTCTAGTGAGTGGGAACCAAGAAGAGTTTGCATAACAAAAAAAAAAGTCTAAAATCTTCAGATATGCATAAGCAAGCCAACCTCTAGAGACTATTTAGTATATGTGTACAAAGTTTTGTCCAGGCATTGTAAGGGGTGTAAATTTAAAGGAATGAAAACGCAAGAAAGCGAGTAAGAGAAGTCATTATAAAATAGTAAGATTATTAACACCTTTTCCGAGTCTTAAACCACCAGAGTCCAAATATTTGGTCCGAATCACAACATAAATATTTCCTTACATCAGCCTTTGGCAAAATCAGAGAGAAAATAAACACATACTTTTTAAATGTCAGTCCCACCCTTGTTTTAACTCTTCGCCGGCCTTCCTAGCCGTGGTCGCTGGAACGTATAGTTCCGACGCTCCGCGAAGCTGAGGGTCGCTGGTTCGAGTCCCGCCATGGGCATGAGCGATTGTGTGTGTGTCTGTATGTGCAATTGCCGTAATAAGCAGTAAAGTAAACAGCAAATACATATTCATAAACTGGGTAAACAAGGGAACTTTAAAAAAAAAAGATAAATAAAAAAAGCTCTTGAAGTTGGAATACCATAAAATATTGACCATATTCACTATAAAGCACCAATTCCAGGTTTTAAGTTTTTAGCGAATTGGAGTGAAATTTTCTGCCACGGATGCGAAAGACTTTCCGTAGCTTCCAAATCTAAAGCTTCGTAGGCTAGGTCCATGGAAGGAATAGTGATTTTCAAAGTAAAGCAAACTTATTTGATCGAAATCCAAGATTCTCTATATAATAACATTAATATAGGCTATCTTTCTTCTTGGAATTCTTACTTTTGAAAGACTTGTAGGGGATGGCAGATGGAAGTTAAATATAATTTTAGTTTGGGAATAATGAATGCCCGAGCGAGGTGGCACCGCGGTTGTGTGTGAGACTCGCATTCGGAAGGTACTGGGTTCAAATCTCCGGGGCCGACCAGTCTGATCGAAGGGTTGGATAATCTGATCCACGAATGTTCTATTACCCCTTTCATCATTGCATATCATTTTCCTTCTTCTTCAACGCCATACCTGGATGTCCTATGATCCAGAGTTTGCTTGCTCCTCGACAGGCTACTGACCCAAGGCATTGGCTTCTAAGTCCTTGGGGGTGTAAGTATTACAAAGAGAAGGTAATCCGCTAAAGAAGAAAGAAAAAGAATAATGAGTGCAGGAATCATTAAGTAGGTGGCGAACTTGATATAATGTAAACTGGCTTTTGGGTTGCAGCTGGAAGCATTCCGTGTTTATGTATCACTTATAAACGGACAGCGGAAGACGGGAGCCATCAACACTTCAGAGTTTGTTGATAGAGCACTCGAGACTTTCCATTTCATATTGCGGAATGCACAACCGAAACTCGATTTTCTGCTTTTTGTACAGCGATCAGTTAAAAGATAAAAATAAATCTCTGGCATAGGCCGAAAAGAGATAACGGGAAGGAAGCTCCACAGAAAATCAACAAACTATATCCTTATACTAGATGTTGCTAGCGATGCCAGGAAACCACATTCTGGAATGAAAAAGTATTTGTCAACCACAGCATAAGTCTGGCATACAAATATGGCTTGCACCATAAGCAACAAAGGCTTCTTTCTTTTCCGTTTATAAGTCCCTGAATGAAAAAAAGAAAAACCTGTAGATGATACAATTCAAATTAAGAAGAATGCATACTCGCGCATGTCTCACTTGTGTGTGTGAATAGCATAACTCAAAAACGAAATATCGTATGTTATCGGATGCAGATACCAAACTAAGTTTAGTATCTGCATTTTCCAAGGATGCGACAAGATTTTCAAGAGAATTGCCCCACCTCTTTTACATGGAAAATTTTTCGTTATGTTTTATTTTCTCAAAAATCACCGTAACGATTTTGATTAAAATATCAGATGTTTAATGTATTTGCTCGACTCATAAAATGTACATCTTCAGTTCTTTACCAGTAGGCTTCGAACTCTGAATTAATTTTGTATAACTGGTAAACCGTAACGGATAGACAAAAGTTATTATACGTATTTCTTTCAGACGCACAATTTATGTCAGATCATATCTTGTGGCATTAACCATTTGCGAGATATTCGTTGTTATTGTTTTTATAATACATTTTTTAAAGTTCTTAGTTACCATTCATTTGTTTCAGGTGATAACCTGCAAAGAGTATAAAGCCATTGTGTAGCGACCCACTTTTTACTTTCTCTACTACGTACAGTAAGTAGGGGAAGTATTGTACTCCACCCAAAAATTCGATACCGAGATTTCACCGGAAATACATGTTTTGAGACCCCCTGAATCCAAAACAAGCATTTTTGGAAACATGTCCGTGTGTGTGTCTGTGTGTCTGTGTGCCTGTGTGTGTATCTGTCTGTGAACAGCATAACTCAGAAACGAACAGTCGGATAAACACCAAACTTGGTATTTAGGTTCAGTATCTTCCAGAGATGCGACACGAAGGTTTTCAAGAAAATACCCCCACCCCAGATTACTCTTTACATGGAACATTTTTCGAAAATTTTAATTTTCTCAAAAATGGCTGTAACGATTTGGATTAAAATATCATATGTTTAAGATATTTTCATGACAAATAAAATGTTTATCTTGAATTTTCTGGGAATGTCTCCAAAAGTATTCTTCATTGTGAACGACTTTTGCATAACTGGTAAACCATAAGAGATAGACAACATTTTACTAAACAAAAAAATTAGATCACGTTAAAACACACAATTTATGTCATACATTTTTTTTGCTGAGTGAGCCATTTTCGAAATATTGCTTGTTATTCCCTTAAGTTTTTCAATACTTATTTTCTCAAATGGGAATTCGTTATTCATTTTTATGCAAAGAGTATTAATCTGTGGCAAAGAGAATGGTGCTGCACCTAGCAACCAGCTATTAAGATATATATCGACGCTTAAAGGCTACTGTATTTCTATATTGCCCTTGCAATTACAAAACACGCACGCCTTAAGCGATAGTCAAGTATTTTTAGAACTGGTCGCTATGTGTAAAATGTAATTCTCTTTGCATGTCAAAAGATCGTTTCTGCAAATGTTTATCTCGATTAATATGAAATAGATGGAGAATAAGAGTTTGTAAAAATAGTTTGTACAAGAGTAGAGAAAGTCATGTGAGCGTAATGCACCAGATTTTTAAAGTTATGACTATTGCTTCAGCGTCCTGTAAATAAATTCTGTGGCGCTACAGCCCGTAAAGGTCCTGGGCCTTTGAAGCCGATTGCCGGCCTCAAGCACACGTATGCACATGCAGAGCTGGGCGATCATCCAACGATAAGCGGAGACGACGTGTCCAGTATCAGGCATCCCCAGCCGGAAAGTTGGCTTATGAGGCCAGGACCGCTGCCTATCGTAGCTCCTCACTTTCCTCACGATGCTGAGTGGTCACCGGTACTGTATCCAGGATGTAAAATCTGCACCCCCATGGGTGGGAACGAACGCGAGAGTATTCCGTTGTCGGGAACCAAAGCACCATGCTCCAGCCCACTGCGCCACGCTGCAGGACTCCCTCCTGGATTCCCCTAGTAATTACAACGAAATATGTAATGAAACCATTTCTGCAAACGCTTATGTCGATCAAAATGAAGAAGATAAAAAAATTAGATTTGCTAAGAACAGTTAGTAGAGGCTATATAAAAAAACTCTTGTGTTACATTCACATGACATTCTCTGCCCTATATCGCTCATTAATGGGTATACAAATTATTCTTACGAAAGTTTATTTTCCTATCTACTTCATTTTAATCGAGATAAACGTTTCCAGAAATAGCTGCATTACACATTTCATTATAGATATAAAGGGAAAAGCGATAGTCAAATGTTTTAGAACTAGACGCTATATGCTGACCTAAAAATTGCATACCTACTGTTTCCGTGACATCGCGAGGAAAACTGAAAATCGAAGGACTTGAATGGCTAAACATTGACCAATTCGAACCAATAGTGACGGATATATCGGAAATGGTGACCACAAAAAAGTTATTTGAAATAAATTGCGTGTTTTAAAAAGATCTACATTTTCTGTGTAGTACGTTTTCGTCTATCCCTTAACGTTTGCCAATTATACAGAATTCCTTCCGAATGAAGAGGACTTCAAGGTTATTTCCAGAAAATTCAAGATATATATTTTATTTTTTATGTAAATATCTTTAATATATGGTATTTTAAACAAAATCGTTAGAGCCATTTTTTAGAAAATCAAATATTTCGAAAAATATGTAAAGGGTTGTTTGAGGTGGGGATTTTGTTGAAAATATTCGTGTCCCATCTGCGGGAAGGTAACGAAATTAAATACCAAGTTTGGTATTTATACGACTTTTAATCTTTGAGTTAAGGTATTCAGAGACGCACACACAGACACTACACGGATCTTTTTCTAAAAATTCTTCTTTGGAGTCAGGGGACCTCAAAACATATATTTCCGATGAAATCTCGGTCTCGAATTTTTGGGTGGAATGTAATACTTTCTCCAGCTATTGTGAACGTGGTAGAGAAAATAATAAACGATAGTGTCTAGAGAGTTTCATGTGAATGTAATATTATGGCGGACAGTTGTGAAAAATATGCGCCTGTGATTTATAGATTTATCTAAAGCTTAATTATGACATGCAAATCTGTGACCAATGATTAAAAGAAACTTTTGTTTGCGTATTTTTAGACAGTATGGCCTAAACGTAGAACTTGTAGCATAGTGCACACGAGCTAAAAGCTTTAGATTATCCACTAGTGGCAATTACCCTTTGTATTTGCACATATTTAATAATTCAGCGTGGTTTCATTAGGTTTTACTTTTTATTATGCCTTTTTACATGATTAGTTTCTCATGGCGGTCACATTATTTGTTCACGACACAAATCGTCATACTTATATTTAACGCAATTCGTTATGGAGTGAACCTATACGTTACCTTATATTGGCAGCCTTGTTCTTTCTTTGATCTAAAACGTTATTCTTTTATCTAGTATAACCTACTAAAGATTAAATGCCGGAAATTATGAATTTAGAAGAAAGTGAAATGGAAGAGTCAAGTGAAATTACAGAAGCAGCAAAAAGAATAATTAGAAGTACTTAGCCAAAAAATCCCGAAAGCAATATGATATAACATTTAATCGCTTCATTGGCTGGTGTAAGGCAAAACATGTTGCAAATAATTTCACTGAAAATGACTGCTAGCGAATCAACAAAACATCAAAACATTTGACTCGCCTTTTTACTTTCTCTACTACGTATAGTAATAGGGGAAGTATTGTATTCCACCCAAAAATTCGATACCGAGATTTCACCGGAAATACATGTTTTGAGACCCCCTGAATCCAAAAAAAGCCTTTTTGGAAACATGTCCGTGTGTGTGTCTGTGAACAGCATAACTCAGAAACGAACAGTCGCATAAACACCAAACTTGGAATTTAGGCCCAATACCTTCCAAAGTTGCGACACGAAGATTTTCGAGAAAATCCCCCTACCCCAGACTTAGAATAATCTTCCTTACCTGTGAAGTCCATTTCATTTGGAAGACATTTTGTATCATCTTGTATAACCGGTAAACGTTAAGCCACAGACGGAAACGTACTACACAAAAAATATAGATCTCTTTAAAACACACAGTTTATTTAAAATAGTTTTTTTGTGGTATAAGCGGTTTCTGAGATATGCGTTATTAAAGGTTCGAACTGTACATTTCCTGGTAATTCTCTTGAAGTCCTTTCAGCATTCAGTTGTTTCTCGCGATTGCAATGTAGGTAAACAGTATGGAATTTTAAGGCCAGCGTATAGCGTCCAGTCTTAAACTTTGACTGCTACTGTTGTCTTTGTATTTGTAAAGAAATGTGTAATGTAGATATTTCTGCAAAGGTTTATTTGGATTAAAATGTAGTAGGTTGAAAATAAACTTTAATAAGAATAGTTTGTATACCCACTAATAAACGATCAGTGGTAGAGAAAGTCTGTGAATGTATCATATCGGATTTTTTAATTTGTACTTTCTCTAATACGTATAACAAGTAGGAGTATTGTATTCCACCCAAAATTCTATGTCGAGATTTCACCGGAAATACATGTTCTGAAGCCTTCTGAAAGCATTTTTGGAAAAGGCCTGTGTGTGTGTGTGTGTCTTTCTGTCTGTCAGTGTCTGTGAACAGCATAACTCAAAGACGAAGAGTCGGATAAATACCAAACTTGGTATTTAGATTCAGTACGTTTGAAAGATGCGACACGAAGATTTTCAAGAAAATCCCCCACCCAAACTAGGCTTTACATGGAACATTTTGATTTTCTAAAAAATGGCTCAAACGATTTTGATTAAAATACTATATATTAAATATATTTACATGACAAATAAAGTGTATATCTTGAATTTTCTGGGAATAGCCTTTAAAGTCCTCTTCATTCGGAAGGAATTTTGTATAATGTTGTTTAACTGGTAAAGTTAAGTGATAGGCGAAAACGTACTATACAAAAACTGTAGATCTCTTTAAAACATAGAATTTATTTCAAATAATTGTTTTGTGGCATAAGCCATTTCTGAGATATCTTTATTAGTGGTTGTTCATTTCTTGGTCATAAGTCATTTTAACATTCAGCTGTTTCTCGCGATTGCATGGAAACAGTATGGTTTTAAGGCCAGCATTTTAGGGCGTTGTACTTAAAAATTTGACTATTACTGTTCTGTTTGCATCCTATTTATTTATTGAATCTCCAATAACTTAAAACCCTATTTTCCAGAAGGGTATGTTAGGCTTATAACTTATACAACAAATAAGTACAGTAAATTGACAAAATTGAAATATTTCATTTGGTTATGAATGAATGTTATAAATTGCATAAAGTATTGATAATAACATGAGTTCTTGAATATTGTTTTACATATGGATGTATTATCACATTCTTTAAAAAGTAATCTTAGGTGGAGTCTTTTTCTTTCAAGTATTGGACAGTCAAATAAAACATGTTTTACAGTTTGTATACATTCTTGACATTTACAATAATCACCTCTGTCTGAATTAATATTAAATCTTGAAATAACTTCCATATTTAGATTGGCTTGTCATAAATTGAGTTAAAGTTAAATTTGGGGTGAAATGTCTTGCATTTAGCCTGTGGTATACTATAGGAAAGAAAAGTTCTTTAGCCAAAGCACCGTTTGCACTTCTTGTCCAAAGTTCACTTTAGCAGCAAACCGCAAATGTTCCCTAAGAGATTATTACACTTCATTTTCAATTTAACTCGAGAAACAGCTACAGGTTCCATAGACGGACTGGCGACGGAAGTCTATAACCATGTTCTGAAAAACTTTGCTACGATAAGACAATTCTTCGAAAAACATTGACAACTAGTAGAAAAGTAGTGTAACGTTTGAAGAGTTGGATAAAAATCAAACAATTGAAACATATTTAGTAGTTCGTACTTTATTGCAAAACGGACCTTACTTTTAAAATGCCCCTCGCAAAAGCTATGTATTGAAACAAGGCAATTTGTTTTCAGGCTAGACTGACAATCAGTTTATTTGGTTTATGAACCTCTGTTAGGTGAATCAGTATTGCTGGTAACATTTCTCAACGTCAAGCACAAAGGACATTCTTTATATCGCTATGTTCAAAGCATAGAACGACACTGCTCGTGCTGTTATTATGAAGATACGAAATAATAACGGCATCTTAAATTAGCATTCTCAGGAAGCGCTTGATGCAACAGGGTTCTCAGAAACTGTTAAAGCATGTGCTGATATCGGGTAAGTGTTTCCTGGCAAGGCCCAGTGAATCAGCAGGATACGGCTCGATCTCATGATTCTTTGTCTTCAGGAGTTTCTTAATGTTTTACAAGCTGGTTACTTACGTTTTTCATTTACGCTTTTCTCAGTTTCAAAATTATTCTATCATATCGATACTCCATTGGAGTTACCTGATGGTTAAATGCCCCTGGAGAAGCTATGCCAAATGCTTTTGTGTCTCTCTTGAGCGGTGGGCAAATTTTGGCCCAATGTGATTTTTGTGTACAAAAATGCTAGGCACCTCAATGTGCATGTACACACATTTTTAAGCACTCTAAATTAACTCTGTGGTCCTTAGCGTCCCATTCCAGGTTGATTTATGAAGAACTGACACATTTCTTTCTTTAATTATTCTGTTCGAAATTCACTCAATGTCCCAATTTTAGCACCAAATTAAGCAGAATGTTCTAGAGTTCCGATTGCCTGTCACTAGATGCACAGATGTTCATGCTGTATTCGTAATTGTTAGTTCTATTGTCGGCAATTGTTTTTGAGATTTAGTTCTATTCAACGTGAAAATGGAGTACACATTAAATGAACGACTCTTCCTCATAAAGCAATACTGGATTACGAATTCAATTACAGCTACTCAAAGGGCATACTAGAGAGAATTTGGTGTTCGGAATCCTCCCTAAAGAAACACAATACTGGAACTGGTAAACAAATTGGAAATAACTGGAACTCTGGTGAGCGAAAAAGGCAAAACTCGTTCATCTAGGCTTCCCACAGTTGTTTTTGACGTAAGAGCACGACTGGATCAGTCACCTAAAACTCATTCAGACGTTTGTCGCAGGAGACAGGGTACAGCTACTCAGAGAGATGTGAAAAGTGCAGGCCTAAAGTCGTATAGGATTATGGTTGTCCATCAGTTATAGGAATCAGATAAAGGGCAGACGATTGAATTATTGTCGTTGGTTTCAGGCGTTCATTGTGCAAAATCCTGCCATATTGTCCATCACATGGTTCACAGATGAAGCATGGTTCCATTTATCCGGCTATGTGAACTCAAATAACTCACGTTATTGGGCCAGGAAAATTCATGTTATTCATGAAGCACTTATGCACCCGGTTAAAATCGGAGTTTGGTGTGCAATGTCCGCACAGAGAATAGTGAGACCAATTTCTTTTAAAACAATGTGAACACTGCAAAGTACCGACGGATTTTCATTTAGTTTGCTGAGCAACTAGACGATGTAGAGCTGAGTCAAGGATATTTTCAGCAGGACGGCGCTACATGCCATACATCAAATAAATCCATGGCACTAATTGCAAGTTTCTTTGATGACCAGATAATTGCAAGAACCTGTGGCCACCGACTGTGGCCACCGAGATCTCCTGATTTGACATCGCCGGACTTCTTTCTATGGAGTTACTTAAAAGACAGGGTTTATGCCACACGTCCCCAAACATTGGACGATCTGAAGCACAAAATTACACAGGAGATTCAAGCCTATGACAACAGAGTCCTCCAACGAGTGGCCAGTGACATGGAACGACGTGTTGAGTTGTGCCTTATGCAGGATGGAGGACATTTTCAACATTTACTATAGAGGTAAATGAAATTCCCCTGCATTGCAGGTATAATAAGTTGTCGCTAGCATAACTCGTTTTGAAACAATTAAAGAAATAAATGGTCAGTTCGTCCTAAAACCCCTGTAGGTATATTGGGCATGAAAGATCTAAATTTTGCTCAGAGGCCTCTTTATTAGGCTTGAGGTTCTTTTACGTGCCGCAAATCTACGACACACAGTTCCACCGGCTTTACTTCCCTTCCGAAGGAAGCCAGCTAAGGATTTTTACGTCCGAAAAAATGCGTAATTTACACTGTAGCTTTATACCTTCAAAATCAAATGAAATCTACACATTTGTTCGAAGGTTGAAACTTTTGCTGCATTTTCTTTAAACCATGAAAAAAATGTAATTTTAGGATTAAATTCGTATTTTGCTTAAATATTTCTTTGGCTTGTAAATAAGCATTAAACCTATCTACCGTTTAATTTTGAAACATGCAAACATGCAAGTGCTTAAAAACTATATATTAGCAATTAAATCATCTAATAGACTCGATACAGAAACGAATAGACAGAAACGAAAATCTGCTTAACAGTTGCTTCTATTACCTTAAGTATGTAAATCGAAGATAAGTATGAAAATTGTAGAAAATATGAACTTGGCCGTTCACTTCTATAAATTTAGGAATATAATTCAAGCCACTAACATGCTTTCTAAGTGTCCTTTTGCATCAGAAAAATTCCTTTTTATTTGTTATTTGCTTTTATATCTGTAAATCGTGTATTTTTAATATATCAGCACGAGAAGTGTGATTCCATTTCGAAATTGCGCTAAGAATTGAGTTTAATTTTTGGAGGCTCTTTAACTACTGTGGTTCTTAGCGTCCCATTGCATTTTGGTAGTGAAAGACCCGGCCACCGGCTTTACTTCCCTTCCGAAGGAAGCCATGCGAAAACATTCATCGTCCTCCGCCGGGTTTGAACCCGCGACCTCGGAAACTAGAGGCTAGCATGGTAACCACTATGCCACGGAGTGACACAAAATTGCGCTGCTCTTCGTTACCGAAATAGTATTTTATTAATAATTATATATACAATGTATATCGAGCGGGATGGCTCGGGCGGTAACGTCTGTGGCTTGCATTCGGGAGGTCCCTGCCACGATGCTGCTCTCTGTTAATTTCCTTCGTCCCTCGGCCTTCGGCTGGTTGCCGTGTATAAGGACCCCCTTGGGGAAGCTTGGACCCAGTGTGGAGCGGGGTCCCAGGTCTGCCTGTTCGACTGTCGGGGCGTCTCAATCTGAAAAATGTAGGGACTCTGTCATTGTTGTGCCGTCACTACCGGTTCAGGCCGCCCGGTGTCTCCTTTCACCTCATCCTTCCCTCCCTTGCTAAAGCAAGCAGCTCAATTTTTTGTTCTTTAAGTCCATAAATTGATTTCTGCCTCTATATTAGAATACTCCATAAGATAATGCATAATATAACAGCTTTCTTTAGATGAGGGAAATCAAGATATATGTACAGAGTATAAAAGGACTAGTTTAGCATATCTTTTCAAAATATAATAGTTACACCGATTCTGGATCTAATCAGCAAAGATGTATTCTTGTTTTCGAAAATAAAAAATAAGTGACTTAAAATGAAACAGTAGAAGAACATTGTTTTAATACACCGACACGATGCTTTCGAATTTTTTTGGGCTGGGTATATTTAAACTTTTGATCATGAGGGGGTGTTCTTGATTTAACAATTGTTAGGCGTTTTAGTTTTTTGCGATTTTTGGCTCACCTCAATTGCTTTCGAATTTTTTTTGGGGGGGGCATTTTTAAACTTTTCGTCAATGAGGGTTATTCTCGATTTAGCAATTGTTAGGTGTTTTAGTTTTTTGCAATTATTAGCTCCTTTTCCATTCGTTTTGGCCATTGGATCAGCTTTACTCTATTGCAGCGGTTCTCAAACTGTGGGTCGCGACCCTCAAGGGGGGCCGCGGTATTCTATCTGTGGGTCGCAGTGGATATTTGGAATTATTAATAAATCATTTTTATTGTTAATTATCATTATAACAATGGGGAAAATGGAATTTAGTAACCTATTACGTATTACTTTAAACAGAATCATGTTTTGTATTTAAGAAGCATATTAATACTACAATTTTACAGTAAATGCACATGTATAATTTTATGTAAATCATTAATTATTACACTGCACATCAGGATGGTTAGTGATAAGTATGAGCCTGTTTGCTATTAATTAATCGTTCAGTGTCTGGCTGCATATTAGTTGCACACATTATCTATTCCTAGATTTAGTCTTCATGTTATCATTGACGAAAATCCAATTTCGCAGAGGTGCAGAATGGAATAAGCACGTTTAGTGCGGCAGACACCAGGGTATTCTGTTCTCTTTGCTAGCCAGAACTGATACACATCTTCCTTCTGGAAAGTCAGTTTTAAACTATGGTTTATCCTTTAACTTCGCACTTAGTTGAACTGTGCGCGAAAACTTGCAAATTAATGATTAAGCAGCGAAGTGAGTGGAGGGGTCGCCAATAATTTCACTATCGAAAAGGGGGTCGTGTGTGCAAGAAGTTTGGAAACCGCTGCTCTATTGGAAGTATTCCGATTTTACTATTTTTAAGTTTTCGTTCATTTTTTTAGAATACTTAATTCTTCCCCATTTTTACACTTTTCGTCAATGGGGGTATTCTCAATTTAGCGATTTTGGCGTTTTATTTTTGTGATATCGAATGCTCCTTTTGCATTCAATATGGATTTTTCAGCTTTACCCTGTTCACCATATTTTGGTTTTGCTCCAATTTTTCCTAATTTTACTTTGCCCAATTTTTACACTTTCCGTCAATTTCCATCACTTTCTCGATTTAGTGATATTCTGACATTTTAGGTTTTACGATTTCTGACTCCTTTTCCGTTCAATTTGGTCATTTTTTAACTTTACCCTTTTTTACCTATTCCGATTCCTCAATATTTAGATTTATCCATTTTTCAGATTTTGTAATTTTTGGCCATTTTTGCATTTTCTGTTAATACAAATGGGGGTATTCTTCTATTTACCGATTTTTATGTGTTTTAATTTTTACGATTTAGACCTCTTTTAGTTTAATTTGGACACTTCTCAGTTTTACCCTATTCGAGCGATTCCGAACTCACTATATTTTGCTTTGCTCATTTTTTCGATTTTTTAACTTAATGTTTACATTTTGCGTTAATGGTGGGTAGGGTTAATCTTAATTTAGTGATTAGTACGCATTATAGTTTTTTGCGATTTTTGCCGTCTTTTTCCTTTCGTGTTGGCCATTTTTCACCTTTTCCGCTTTCGGCTTATTTCAATCCCTCAATATTTTGGTTTTCATCCATTTTTGCGATTATGCAATTTTCGGCCATTTTTACATTTAATTGTGATTTCTAGCGCTTTTTCCATTCAATTTGGACATTTTTCAGCTTTAACCTCTTCGAAAACATCCTATCTTACCATATTCTGGTTTTGCTTCATTATTTCGATGTTTTTTGTCCACTTTCCGTCAATGGGGGATATACTCGAATTAGCTATTTTTACCATTTTTGCGATTTCTGTCTCTTTTTCCATTAAATTTGGCCATTTTTCAGCCTTACCCTATTCGAAACTATTCGGATTTTACCACATTTTGGTTTTTCTCCATTTTTCCAAAGTTTTATTTTTTGGCCATGTTTGCAACTTCTCTCAAAACGGAGGTTATTCTCGATTTAGTTTTAGGCGTTTTAGTTTTTTGCGATTTCTGGCGCTTTCTCCATTCAATTTGGAATTTTTCGGCTTTACACTATTCGAACTATTCCGATTTTACCATATTTTGGTTTTGCTGTATTTTTACGAATTTTTTGGCCATTTTTTCACTTTCCGACACTTTGACAGTATTTTCGAATAAGCTATTTTTAGGCATGTTGGTTTTTTTGCGATTTCTGGCGCCTTTTCCATTCAATTTGACCATTTTAAGATTTACCCTTTTCGAACTATTCCGATTTTACCATTGTTTAGTTTCGCTCCTATTTTCTTAATTTATTTTTTGGCCACTTTTGCTCTTTCAGTCAAATGGGGATATTCTCGATTTATAGATTTTCAGGCTATTTAGTTTTTTTGCGAATTCTGGCTTCCTTTCCATTCAATTTGGACATTTTTCAACTTTACGCTTTTCAAACTCTTGAAGTTAGTAATTTTTTGATTTTGCTGCATTTTTTCGAATTTTTATTTTTTGGCCATTTTTCTACCATCCGCCAATTGAATTGGCGATGTTTAGGCGTTTTGGTTTTTTTTTTGATTTGTGCCTTTTGCATTCAGTTTGGTCATTTTTCACTTTTACCCTATTCCAGCCGTTCCGATTTTACAATTTTTTGGTCCTGCTCAATTTTTTCGAATATTTAATTTCTCACTATTTTGCCAATTTTCCATTTTCATTGAATCTGGAGATTTTTCAGCTTTAGTCTATTCGAAATATTCTTCCGCTTTAAGCTATTCGTACTGTTCCGGTTTGGTAATACATTTTTTGGCTTTGCTACATTTTCGAAATGTTTATTTTTTGGCTATTTTAGCACTTTCCGTCAATGGGCGTATTCTTACGATTTAAGACCCGTTTTCTATTCAATTTGGCCATTCTTCGGCTTTATCCTAATCAAACTAATCCGGTCTTACCATATGTTGGTTTCGCTCCATTTTTTCGAATGTTTACTTTCGGGGCGTTTTTACACTTTCCGTCAAATCCCTCCACTTGGCGGTAATCTCGAATTAGCGAGTTTTTAGGCATTTTAGTTATTGCGATTTCTGGCGCCTTTTTCATACAGTTTGACTATTTTTCGGCTTTTCCGTATTTGAACTATTACGATTTTACAATTTTTTTCATTACTCCGGACGTTTATTTTTAGGCAATTTTTGTACTTTCCGCCAATGGGAATATTGTCGATTTTTAGTCATTTGAGTTTTTTGCGATTTAATTTGGACATTTTTCGGCTTTATCCTACTCAAAGATTCCGACTTTAACATTTGCTGGTTTTTGCTCCATTTTCCAAATTTTTATTTTTCGTATTTTTGCACTTTTCATCTATAGGAGTCAATTTACTTTATTCTCGAATTAGCGATTTTTCAGGCATTTTAGTTTTTGCGATTTCTGGCGTCTTTCCATTCAATTTGGCCATTTTTCTGCTTTACCCTATTCGAACTATTCCGATCCAATTTCTTGTATTGCTACGTTTTTCGGCATTTTTATTTTTTGGCCATTTTTGCACTTTCCGTCAATGGGAGTTATTCTAGAATTAGAGATTTTTTGCATTTTAGTTTCCGCGATAACTGGCAACTTTTCCATTCAATTTGGCATTTTTCGGCTTTAACACATTCGAATTATTTCGATTTTACAATTTTTTTGGTTTTGGTCTATTTTTCGAATTTTTATTTTTGGGTCATTTTTCCACGTTCCTTCAATGGGAGCTAATCTCCATTTATCACTTTTAGTCATTTAAGTTTTTTTTTGCGATTCCTGGCCCCATTTTGCATTTAATTGCAAAATTTATTTTTCGGTTTACCCCACACGAAATTTTCCGATTTTACCATATTAAAGTTGTGCTCCATGTTTTCGAATGTTTATTTTTTGGCAATTTTTGCACTTTTCTTTAATGGGGGTATTCTCGAATTAGAAAGTTCTAAGCATTTTAGTTTTTTTGCGATTTCTGGCGTATTTTCCATTCAATTTCGCTACTTTGCTGTTTAACCTATTCGTACTTTTCCGATTTTACAAGTTTTGGTTTTCTACCATTTTTCGTAATTTTTATTTTTTGGCCATTATATATAATGATTCACTCAGCTCCGAGATGGCGAGGAAGAAGGGTCGCTCTGTCGCCGCTCCTGCTAAGGCAGGAACCTCTTCATCTCCTCCGGCATCCGCCGAGGAGATTACTCCGCAGCCGCCGCAGCCTAGGGCAACCTACGTATCGATTGCCGCTTCGCCACGTGCCAGCGCAGCTTCGACGGCACTGCCTCCGCAGTTGCCGCCAGCTTCATCGCAGCCAACGCCCCGAACCTGGATACTGTCAAGCCAGCGCAGTTACAGCCTGTGCCTCATGGGAGGTAAAGTGCTGTGATCCGAGGGGTCCCGAGGGACCTGCCAGTCATGTTCCTCATCAGCGCAGCACACCAACAGTGGCCTTCAGCCATGAAGGCCGCTCGGATCCACGGAGCACAGCGACCCACATCGCTCGTCAGGATCGAGTTTGCAGACCCTGGTGACCAGGAAGCGGCCTTGAGGGCGGGCCTGCCCTTGTTAGGGCGGTGCTTACGCATCGAGGCCAGCCGAATGGAACGCCAGGTTCCCTGCCGACGCTGCTGTGCCTACGGGCACAACGAGAGCTCCTGCACGGCAAAACCAAGCTGCTACTACTGTGGCGCTTCCAGCACCACGTCTTCGTGCACCCAGCACGACCTTCGCCGCCGACGCCGCTACTGTGCGACCTGTGGAGGGTCATCACACTTCACCGGCCAGGCGCTCTGCCCCCTGCATCCCCGCAGGAAGGCACCGCCGAAGCCACCAGCACCAACATCGCAGTCATCAGCACCTCCACAGACACCGACACCAGAACCATCACCACTGCCGACACCATCATCTTCAACGCCGATCCATGAGGAAATCCAGGGTTTGCGCGACGCCGTTCAGGATCTCCACGCGGAGGTCCTGGACATTGGTGTGCGCATCGCGGCTCTGGACGACTTCATCACCACCACCACCACCACCGAGAAGCTCCAGGAATTGCAGACCGCCAACACTGCTGGTACTACTCAGCAACAAACCACCGCCGCTGACCTGTTGTCTAGAATGCACTTCATCTCTACACGGCTGCAAAATCTGGAGACCAGCTTCGAGGAAGGAAGACCATCAGCATCATCACACATAACACAACCACCAGAGAAGTCCCCGCTGGTCATCTCCGAGAGCCAGCAGCGAATTCTTGCACAATGCCGCGCGCTTGTTCAAGACAAGGGCAAACGACGACGGCATCCAGAGACAGAGTAAGTCCATCTTCACATCCATCCCTTTCAAATATCCCCTTGAACCCCCTTTTTCTATTACCACTTCCAACCTCTAGGCTGCAGTCAGGGCAATTTGTCATGTCTGTAGGCTACGACCGCACTTCACGCCGCTCCCGCCCATTGGGCGGCAGCACAGAATCTTTCGCTCGACTAACACGGGTGCTATGCGGGACCGTGCTACCTTTCCTTTGAACTTCCTTTCAAACCCAAGACCTAACCGGTGGAGGAGTTTTTAGTGGGTATGCCGACGCTCGGTGAGTCCCACACTCTCAGTCCCGACTCCCATCGGGGCTGAGGTTAGTGATTAAATCATTTTCTCCTCCACTCGAAAAAAAAGCCATTATTTCACAACCCGTCAAAGGGCTATTCTCGGTTTATCGATTTTTAGCGTTTCAGTTTCTTGCGATTTCTGGCGTCTTCTCCATTCAATTTGGACATTTTTCGGCTTTATTCGATTCAAACGATTCCGATTTACCATATTTAGGTTTCCTCCATTTTTAAGAATGTTTATTTTTTGGCCATTTTTTGCTCGTTCCGTCAAGTGCTGATCACTGAATAAGTTATGAGGAGTTATAACCATGAAGTTCTGTAAGAGCTCATGAAGATTGGTTTGGTTGTGAGAAGTGTACAGTGGTAAAGAAGTTAGTGAACTTATAATAATGATGATCGGTGAGAGTCATGAATATTGGTTTGGGGGTGGAAAGTGTCCAATACTGCAGAAATTATGTGAAGTTAAATCATGAAAATCTTTAGGAGACAAGAAATTTGATGGAGATGGCTTGGAGATGTGAAGTGTGCACTACTGGAGAAGTTATGTGAAGTTATAATGGTGAAGATATTTAAGAGGACCTAAGATTGGTTTTGAAATGTGAAGTGTGTAGTACTGAAGAAGTTTAATTATGAAGATCTGTAAGAGGACCTGGAGATTGGTTTTGGCATGGAAAGTGTACAGTACTAAAGAAGGTATGTGAGGTTACAATCATGAAGATCTATACGGGAGAACATGAAGATTAGTTTGGGAATGAGAAGTACTCAGTACTGAAGAAATAATGTGAAGTTATAAAACATGAAGATGTATAAGAGGACCTGAAGATTGGCTTGGGGATATGAAGTGCCGAGTGGCCAGGGTCAAAGTTCAGTAGACAATCAAATTGAAAATCTCTTAGCACACTAAAACAATATAATACAATAACTTACAAACACCCGTTTTGTTACATAAGAGTTTTAAACCTACAGTAAGTAAAGGTTTGGTTAGGATATTAGCAAGTTTTATTTAAGCATTATATCCTATTGTTCTCTCATTGGGCAATTGGAGTTCATCAATATTTTCATCTTCTTTTGATAGATAAAGGTGCTTAATAGGCCTGAAAACTTTGGTGAAAAATAATTGTTAGAGCCAAAACAGCACCTCTGGCCCTTGCACACTTTCTTTCTTCTGGGCAGGCTGTAAGTCCTGTAACCCTTTGAGTATTCTTCACACCCCATAAACCAAGCATTCTTGTGTTTGGCATTCCAATTTTGTCTCTTCTCTTTGGATACATTTAAAAAACAGGAGATCAGAACACATGCAAGGTTCCATGTTCGGTCTTTTCCTAAACCAAAGCACAAAAGGTGTTTTTTATTAGAAGTGCTTCCCATCTTATTAATCACATACAGTCTCTCCAAAATTATTTGTTTAAATTCCCTGTTTCCAGCATAAGTTCTTGCAGACACAACTGTTTGCATTTTGTATTCCTTTTTTACAATTCTGTTCTGGAGAATGTGGTACTGTTACCTTTTTATATTTACTTTGGCATTTGAGAATATCTTTTTTCTTGATGTTTTACTATTTCTGTTCCATTATCACTTCTCACTAATGTTGAGATATGTATCCTTTTCCCAAGTTTTCAGAAATGGTTCCAATTCCTCTACAGTTTGATTTTGATCCTGAATACCACATAGTGAGAGAAATCACGAATCATTAATAAGGAATATTTTGAACCACAAAATTTTAATTCTTCCATCAATTCACATGGTTCTTATGTGTTATTAGTATTTGATTTGAAAACCAAACTGTGTTGCTTGCCTTCATATTATTCTTGCAACAAAGAATATTATACATATAAGAAAAGGGGAATAAGTAACTACCATAGGGTATATATAACTAAAGCTGTGACAAACAAAGATCCATACATCAGAGGAGCCATACTCTTTAATAAATTACCACAATATATAAAAGCTGCACAGGGTAACTCTTTTAAAACATTGTTAAAAAATTATCTACTAAATAAAAGCCTATACAGAATAGATGAATTGTAATCTTCTAAAATCTGTTTTGTATATTGGAGTAGTATATCAAATTGTAAATAATATTTTGTAATATTTTGTGCTTGAACTAAACTGTTCTTTGGTAGTATTGTATAAATGAGAGGCCTAAATTGTAAATAGTATCTGATAATATATGTGACTCAACTGAAAATTACTATTAGTGTTATATAAGTGACAAATTAAATTCTAAATAGGGATTGTATAAGTGATATGCCAAATTGTGAATTGATAATATGCTAATCCTTCTATAACAAATGTATGTTTGTGAGAGTGTAAGTATAGGTTGAATTGTAAATAGTATCTTGTAATCTGTTTTTTGTGGCGTTGTATAAATGATGGGCCAAAATTGTAAATAATATTTGATAATATATGTGATTCGATTGAAAATTACTATTTGTATTATAC
Source organism: Deroplatys truncata (assembly GCA_030765065.1). Lineage (NCBI taxonomy): Eukaryota > Metazoa > Arthropoda > Insecta > Mantodea > Mantidae > Deroplatys > Deroplatys truncata. The sequence continues at coordinate 163,617,007 of CM060976.1, read as the reverse complement.
AGTGACAAGACAAATAATAAATAGTGATTGCATAAGTGATATGTCAAATTGTATATTAGATAATATGCTAATACTATGACGAAGCTTGAAACATGTAATAACAGTGTCTATGGGTGAATAAATACTTTACTTTACATTCATGTTATTTCTCACAAAAATGGTTATCTGAATTCATAAATTGAATATTAAAGTGCGTTACAACAGTTATCACATGCTGGAAGTGTTGATGAGTCATTTATTCATGCCACACAATAAGGAATTCTTCTTTACAAACTGTTAAATTAATTTTTTGCTGTATTGTTTTAAATGCTGTCACAAATATTGTTTCAATTCCTGAGTCATTGAACATATGTTATTGCTTTGCAGCTGTTCTCATCATTTTGAATGTAAAAAGATTTTATCTAATGCTGTACTCAAGGAAAAAATGTATGCTTTTAAATTTAGGGAAAACATTACATTCATCGATGTGACAGTACCCAGTTTGATTCCTTAAAAGCAAATAAGTTAAGCTATCCATTTCCAGTGGTTTTAATTATTGCTCAAAGTTACCTATTGAAGACTGGTCAATACACACAAGATTCCTTCCAATTATGACTATTTTTAAACTCTTCACTACTTCATTCTTGTTTGGTGTTTTCTTCTGTATCTCCTGATGCAATAGAAGTTACCAATACTTGAACACTGGAAACTGGTGGAAAGTTATCTTTTGCTCCTTTAATTGCATCTCAGTTTTCATTTAAGCATTATTTCTTAATGCTCTCTACATAGGATGACTGTATTTCATCCTTATTTCATCTTCTTTTGGTAGTTTAATATTCTTAATATCGAATGATAACTGTGGTGAAACATTATTAGTTGGTGCCAAAACAGCATATCTAGCAATTAGAAACTTCTATTTTTTCTGGGTAGTAAATCTTGTATCCCTTTGAATATTATTCAAACCCTATAAACCAAACCTTCTTTTCTTTGAAATCCCATTGCTGTCTTTTCTCTTTCAGTATGTATACAAAAACAGATGCAATAACATATAAGTGATGTATATTTGCTCTTTTTCCAAAACCACAGACCAAAAAGGTGTTTTTCTTTAAATAGAAGTGGTTACTGTCCTGTAATCACATGCACTGCTATGTTAGCAATTTCTGCTCAAAATTCTTTATTTAATTTTTCAGCTTTCAGCATGGTTCTTGCATACATGAGAATTGTGTGCATTTTGCAATCCTTCTTGCCATTCTCATTTGGATAAGTTGATACTGTATTTTGATGATGTATTTGTTGGTGATTGAGAATCTCTTTTACTTGATAGTTTAATATTTCTGTTCCACTATCACTTCTCACTAATTCAAAGGTGAGTCCAATATCCTCTTCTGAAGTTTTCAGAAATAGTTTCACTTACTCTGCAGTTTGATTTTTAGTCTTCAATAAGAATACATTAAGATAAAGAGAAGATTCATGTATCATTAATATAAGTTGTTTTACATAACCAATATTTTTCTTCCATTAATTCACATGGTTCTTCAGCGTGAGTGAGATTCTTTTAAAGCAGTTCTGACATGCTGGAATGTTGATGAGTCATTTTTTCATGCCACACAATAATGGAATTCTTTTTACTACTACTGAGTTAATTTCTTCCTGTATTGTTTTAAGTACCTTCAGAAGCATTTGGCCTCTTTGCTCAGCCATTTGACATACATCATTGTTTGATAAAAATGTGTAAGTGTTTTTTTCGCCTAGAACTTCACCATCTTTGTGTAATCTTGCACTCAAGGAAAAAAAAAAGTAACCTTTACATTGGGCACAAGAATTATATTCTTCAATGTGACACTGCCCAGTTTGATTCTTTAAAGGCAGATAACTTAATATCTCCAATTCCAGTAGTTAGTGCTCAAAGTTACTGAATAAAGATTTGTCAATAGACTATGCCAACTGATTCATTACTCTAAGTACCATTTGTTTTCATTTAGTCCTCTGCTTTAATGAGAACCACACTAATAAATATATTATCCCAAGTTGGGTTTTCTTTCTTCTTGTCAATTATTTCCTTTTGAATTCTGAAATCTATCTTTTTTCATGTGTCCTTCAGCCTTTTATCGTGTGCCCTTCTTTTTCCAGTTCTTTTCTTAAAGTTTCTTTTCAATGATGACACTCTATGAAACTCATCTTACTTCAAATGTATTAGGATCTTCTGGATTATTTCTGGAATTGAACAATGTCTCACAGTCACCAAATATTTCAGGTTTTTTAGTGCTGAACTTTTAGGAGATTATTTCTTTCCTGTTCAGTGTTATTTTTTCTGTATCTTCTACTGATTCACCAGAAAGTTGCAATTCTTGAATATTGTAGAATATTATCTTTTGCTCATCTAATTGTGTCCCCATTTCATTTAAGCCTTGTATCTTGTAGTTCTCTTCATTTGGATTATTGGAATTCATCATTATTTTCATCTTCTTTAATAGTGAAAGGTGCTTCATATTTCCTGACGATTGTGTGGAAAATCATTTGTGGTATCAAAACAACACCTCTGGAATTTGGAGCCTTTCTTTTTTCTCTGGGCAGTAAATCCTATATCCCTGCAAATATTCTTCACAGCCTATACCCACCTTTCTTGTTGTGGCATTCCATTTCAGCCTCTTCTTTTTTTGGTACATGTACAAAAACAGTAGATCCAAAAACATGTAAGTGATCTATGTTTGGTCTTTTCCAAATATGCTAGCCTCTAGTTCCCGAGGTCGCAGGTTAAAACCCGGTGGAGGGTGATAGATTTTTTCAGGCATGGCTTCCTCCAGAAGGGAAGTAAAGCCAGTGGTCCCGTGTCATAGATTTATGGCAGAAAAAAAGAACCTCAAGATTGGTAAAGAGGCCTCTGAGCAAAATTACAGGTCTTTCATGCCCAAATACAGAATGGGACGCTAAGGACCATAGTAGTTAAAGAGCGTCCATAAATAAATAAATAAAAAAAACTCAACTCTTTTCCAAATTATAATCCAAAAGTGGTTTTCTTTTAATATAAGTGTTCCTGTACTGTTAATCACAGACACTGCTGTCTTAATGGCTTCCTCCAAAAACTATTTGTTTATATTTGCAGCTTTTAGAATGGGTCTTGCAGACCAATAAATGTTTTCACTTTCCATTCATCCTTGCTATTGTGTTTTGGACATTTGTGCTGTATTTTGATGATGTATTTGTTGGTGATTGAGATTCTCTTATTATTTGTTGGTTAGTGCTTCCATTCCATTATCAGTTATTACTACTAGTATTCCATGTGTTTTTCAAAGGTTTCAGAAATAATTCCATTTTCTGTGCAGCTTCATTTTCATTCTTCAAGAAGAAGAACAACACATGATGGTGAGTAAAACTATCTTTCTTATATAAAATATATTTTGAACCAGTAATGCATAATTCTTCCATTGATCCACATAAATGTATTGAATTAGTAGTGGTTCTTCAATAAGAACAATACTTGATTTTAATGGTGATCTATGCTGCTTTCTTCCAAACATTTCTCACCAAACATTTCTGTATCTATGAATTCAATATCAGTCTTTTATAACAGTTCCCACATTCTGGAAGTATTGATGGGCCATTTTTTGTTCCTACCACACAATCCAGTTTGATTCATTAACAACAAATAACTTGATACCTCCAATTTCATTGCTTTTAATTGTTACTTAAAGTTGCTGAATAAGCTTTTGCCAATTCACTTATCCTCAATTGCTCTACTCCAAATGCCATTTGTTTTCATTTAGTTGTCACCTATTTATGAGAACCGCATTATACAATACATCATCCCAAGTTGGGTTTTGTTTCTTCTTGTCAGTGTTTTCCTTTTCAATTCACAACGAGAGTCTTTTTATCATGTACCCTTGTTTTTTACACTGCTTTTATTAAAGCTTCTTTCCAATGATGACTATCTTCAAAACTCATTGTTACTTTAAATGTATTAGGATCTCCTGAATCATGTATATAATCGAAGAAGGTCTCATAGTAATCAAATATTTCAGGCTTCTTTAGTGCTGACCTTTTTCTGAGATTATATCTTTCTTGTTCCATGTTATTCTCTTCTGTGTCTCCTACTGATTTACCAGAAGTTTGCAATACTTGAATATTGGATAATTGTGGAATATTATCTTCATCTCCTCTAATCATGACTCCACTTTCATTTAAGTGTTATATCTTATTGTTTTCTTCATTGTGTGAGTGGATTTGACCATAATTTTCATCATCTTTTGTTAGTGAAATATGTTGTATCCTTTTGAGGGCTCTTCAAACACAATAAAACACCAATTCTTGTTTTAGGTATCCCATCTGTCTCTTCTTTTTGGGTACATGTACAAACAAAGTAGATGAGAAAACATGTGTGATTTCTTTGTTTTGTGCTTAACCAAACCCAGTTTAAGATGAGTTTTTCTTTTAATATAAGTGGTTCCTATTTATTAATAATAAAGTGCTTATTAACAGCTTAAACACAAAATGATTTATTTAAATATGCAGTTTTCAGCATAGCTCTTTCATCATATCAACTGATTTAGAAGATATGATTATAAAAAAAGTAATCGAAGATAGTGGTAGTGGACATAGAGCCATAATAACAAAAAAAGATCTAAATCATCAACTGCCTAGAACAAAGGGAAAAATAAGCCATAAATGGAATTTTAAAAAGGCACACTGGGAGGAATATAAAACAATAACAAACAAACTTTTCAAAGAAATTAAATTATAACAAAACATAAACAAAGTAGTGAAAGAACTAAATGCCAAAATTCTAAAAGCTGCAAAACAATGTATCCCAAGAGGGAAAAATTCATAAACACAACTCAAATCAAAATGAGATAAAACTAGAGAAAAAGCAGAAAGGACACAAGACAAAGCAGATGTTATGGAATGGCGAAAAGCAAATGCACAGTTAAAACAGGCTATAAAACTGTCAAAAAAAACAGAGCTTTGAAGAATTTATAAACAAACTAGACTATAGAACAAAAAGTACTAAGGTACATAATTACATTAAACAAATAAATAGAGAAAACCAACAAAATCAGCCATTAAATGTCGATAATAAAGTAATATACGAGGATAACCTTATAGCAGAAAAATTAGCAATCATACTATAAAACTAGTACTACATTAAAAAATAAAAACAAAAAACAAAATAAATACTTAAGAAATAGCAACCTTAAAGATACGTCTTAACTTTCAGAATATCTTCAATGAGCCATTCACACTCCCAGAAATAAAGCAAGCAATAAGGACACTAAAAAATAAAAGGAGCCCAGGTCCTGATAACATACATCCAGAGCAGCTCAAGAATTTAGGACATGACGCACTCCATACTTTATTAAAAATTTTCAATAAAATCTGGACAGCCAGAAATAACATACCAACACTGTGGAAAAAAACAAAAATTATATCCATTAAGAAGAAAGGAAAACCAACTCAAATGATAGATAGTTATAGACACATATCCTTAACATCAAACATAGCAAAACTCTTAGAAAGAATGGTAGCTACAGGACTGACATACTATCTAGAAACACAAAATCTATTAGTCCCTGAACAACCTGGATTTAGGAGGGACAGCTCAGAAATACACCAGGTTGTAGGACTCACACAGGACATTAAAGAAAATTTCAATAATAATAATAATAATAATAATAATAATAATAATAATAATAATAATAATAATAATAATAATAATAATAATAATAATAACAACAACAACAACAACAATAAGAAGACTACTCTAGCACTGTTTGTCGACTTCAAAGATGCATTTAACACAGTATGGCGAGAAATGCTACTATACAAGATGAAAACATCTGGCATATCAGGCACATGCTAAATGGGTTTCAAACCTTCCTATTCCAAAGATGGTTTGCAGTACAATACAAAATAGCCACATCTAAATGGAAATAAATGAGAGTTGGACTACATCAAGGGTTACAAGTGCTATTCTGTTCAATATATATAAATGACCTAGTAGATGTACTAAAGAAAATAGGTAACCTACAAGTAGGAATGTTTGCTGACAATGTAGTAATATGGACTTCAGAAAAGAAAATAAGATCTGGGAAACATTACAAAAATTTACAAACAACAATGGAGAATACAATCATAACCCTAGAACAGTGGACTAATAATAACATATGGAAATAAATACCGGAAAAACTCAATATTAACTATTCACAATGCAGCATAAAACAGAAAATATATGCCTGCAAATCAACAACAAAAAACTACAAGAAGCAACTACAACAACCTATCTAGGGATAGAATTAGATAAAAAACTATCAATAAAAGAACATGTAAACAATGTAAGGAATAAAATCAACAAAAAGAAATTTAAAAGTTTAGCAGGAATAAAATGGGGTGGAAACATGGACCTCTTTAATAATGCATATAAAACATACATAAAACCTAAACTATTGTATGGAGGAGAACTACTAGCAACAGTAAACAAGAGACTGAAATGTAAACTAGAAATTTCACAAAATAATTCACTAAGAATAATAACAGGAGCTGTAAAAACAACACCAATTACAGTACTACAAAGCTTCACAAAGACATGGCTATAGAATTGGAATACAAGTTGAAAGCAATTACTCTAGCACAAAAACTGCAAGTCAATAGAAACAGATACAAGTGGCAACACACTGCAGATACTATAAGTAATTTAAAAACTCAAATAAGCTTCAGAACATATATTAATAACTTAAAATACAAGAATATAATTACAACAAATATAATTGCAACATAGGTAATGACTCCAATAGAGTATATTGATAATCAAAATGCCTTATATATACAATACACAAGCAAAACGATATGCCAGATGAAATGAGAGCCATAGCAATAGCTACAGAAAATGAAAGATACCCAGAAAGGAATGTTTCCAAATATATACAGATGGATCCCTCATCAATAAAAAAAAATGCCAGTGCAGGAGTATACTGTAAACATTTTACACAATATCTAAAATTAGATGAAACGTCAAACCACTATGATGGAGAATTAATAGTTATAAAAGCAGAATTGCAGAACATTTTATATAGACCATACATAAAACAACAAATAGTTATCTTATCAGACTCAAAATCAGCCATAGATGGAATAGTAAATTACAATAATAAAACAACAAGAAATATTAAACAAATAAGAAGGCTAAATAAAGCAGTTGAAACTAGAAATCATGTGACTCTACAATGGATCCCAGCTCAAGTTGGACTTTTGAGCAATGAACATGTAGATCAATTAGCAAAGAAAGGTGCAATACAACAAATAAAATCTGTAGGACAAATAGAAATAAATAAACAATTAAATAACTTTAAACAACATTTCAAAAGACAGCAGAGACTTGATGAAGAAGATAAATTAAAACATAAGGATTATAAGAATATTAAAGATAGAGTTGATATACAAAAAATGCCAAGGAGGACTGCAGTGGCCTTATTTAGGATGGCAACTGCCCACAATTGCCTCGCAGAACATCTCTACAAGATACGATGCCTACCTACACCCAAGTGCACTCTCTGTGAAGAAGATGTCATCCTGAGCAAACAACATCTCGCAAATGCAAACGCCTTAAACGTGATAACTTATAGACTTTATATTGGGAAGCCAGACGGGAAATGATGCAGATCAATTAATCCCCAGTGCCATTGGTGAACAACAACAACATCCTTCAGATGCAAAAGTTTGGATTTTGTATCTTATTCTGCCATTCTTTTCTGCAGAACAGGGACTGTACTTTGATGATGTATTCCATAGAATTTGAGAATCTCTTTTAATTGATAGTTTACTATTTCTGTTGCATTATCACTTTTCACTACTCTTAGGGTGAATCCAGTACCCTTTTTCAAAGTTCTCATAAATAGTTTCAGTTTTTCGCAGCCTCATTTTAATTCTTCAATAAGGATACTATGTGATAGGGATAAAAATCCTGTATCATTAATATAATGTCTTTTGAACCACCACTTGATTTGACTGGCAAACTATGTTGCTTGCCTTTGTATTATTCCTCACAAAAAATGGTTATCTAAATCCAGAAACTCAATATTATAGTGTTTTAGAACAGTTCTGATATGCTTGAAGTTTTGATGAGTTATTTTTTCATGCTATAAAATAATAAATTCTTTTTCACATAGTGCTGAATTAGATTTTTGCTATATTATTTTAAATAGCATCAGAAAAATTTAGCCTCTTTGCTCAGGCAGGAGACATACATCATTGCTCCACTAAAATTTGCAAGGTTTTTTCTTCAACTTGAATGTCACAAGTCTTGTCTAATCCTATGCTCAAGGAAAAAGGATTAACTTAGGCACAGAGATTAAATTCTTCAATGTGATCCACCCAGTTTGATTCCTTAAAAGCAAATAACTTAATATCTCATAGATGAGTCATTTTAATTGTTGCTCAAAGTTACTGAATGAAGATTTGTCAATACATTTATTCACAATTTCTTCATTGTCCAAGTACAATTTGTTTTCATTTAGTATCCAGTTATTTATGAGAGCCTCATTAATAAATAATGTTTTCTTAAGATGGTTTTGTTTCTACTGGTCAGTGATTTCCTTTCGAATTCTGAAACAACAGTCTTCTACAATGTACTGTTGCTGTTTACATCTTTTTATTAATGCTTTTTTCCAATGATGACTTATCTTCAAAACTCATTGCTACTTCAAATGTATTAGGAACTTCTGGATCATTTATGTAATGGAATAAGGTCTCATAGTAATCAAATATTTCAGGCTTCTTTAGTGCTGACACTTTTCTGAGATTATGTCTGTTTTGTTCCATGTTGTTGTTGTTGTTGTTTTTTTTTTTAGGTTTGCAATACTTGTATATTGGATACTTGTGTAATGTTATCTTCTGCTCTAAGTTTATTTAAGTCCTGTATCTTGTTGATATCTTTCTTTCAATTACTGGAATTCATCATTATTTTTATTGTCTCTTATAGTGAATGTTCCTTGATATTGCCTCATGACTGTGTTGAAAAATTATTTGCTGGTGCCAAAATGTACCTCTGGCAATTGCAACATTCCTTTTTTTTCTGGTCAGTAAATCCTGTACCACTTTAAGTATTCTTCACACCTTATTAAATCACCTATTCTTGTTTTTGGCATCATATTTGTGTCTTATGTTTGGGTACATGTAGAAATACAGCGGAACAGAAAACATGTAGCTGTTCTATGTTTGATCTTTTCCCAAAAGTGTTTTTCTTTAAATAGAATTGGTTACTGTCTGTTTAATCCTATACTGCTGTGTTAATAGCTTAAGCCCAAAATAGTTCATTAAAATTTTCAGGTTTCAGAATGGTGTCTGCAGAACAACAACAACAACAACTTGCATTTTGCATTCATTTTTACCACTCTCTGCTGCAGAATATGGTACTGTGCTTTGATGATGTATTTCTCGATAATTGAGAATCTGTTTTACTGATCATTTACTATTTTTGCTCCATTATTACTTCTCACTACTTTTACATTGAATCAATGTACACATTGGTACATTGAATTCAGAAGTGTACAAAACTAGTTCCAGTTTCTCGGCAGCTTTGTTTGTATTCTTCAAAAAGAAAACTATACAATATGGCAAACATTTATCTTTCATTAATAAAAGTTATTTTGAAACAACAATGCTTAATTCCATTGATTTACAGAGTTCTTCATTGTAAGTAATACTTGATTTGAATGGCAATCTATGTTGCTTGCATGCAATTGTTTCACACAGAGAGGGTTGGCTGAATCTAGAAATTCAATATCAGAGTGTTTGAACAGTTCTGACATGCTGGAAGTGTTGATGATCATTTATTCATGCCACACATTAATGGATTCCTATTTACAAATTGTTAAATTCATTTTTTCAAGTATTCGATCGTCCTTTGATCAGGTAGCATCAAATCCTGTGCACTTCCAAATTTCTCAGGCAAAACATTAATTACTTTGGTTATCAACCTATTTGCTGATATTCTTTCATTGAGTTGATTTAAACAATGAGATTAATATTGCAAGCCATTGATGTTACTTAGCACACTCTTTGACTTGTCATATTTATAGCTGTAGATCTCATTGAGAAGGTTATGTATGTCTTGACTGTTATCCATCCTTAAACTTTCATGATCTTTCAAGCATAGCAGCTAGGTGGTATGGCTGAGCAGATCTTTTTTTAAATTCTTTGTCAACAGTTCTAAGGATATAAGCTTGGGCCTTGGCATCTTTAGCCTTCTACTGCAAGATTTCCTTATCACCAGTAGTCAGCAATGTCTCTGAACCATTGAGAATGCTTATTAGTATGTGTGAACAAAAGATAACACATATTTCAAACCCCTACATTTGGTAGGTCTCAGTATTTTTCTGCTCCTCGCTTTCCAATGCTATGTTTTCTCATTGTCAACCAACACTTCAATTCACATATCAATATTTTGAGGACTATCTCCTTGAATGCATAGATTTATAATGCACCAATCTAGGTCCATAACATCATTACTTGCTGTTTTGATGTAATTGATCATATTAGAACGGCTTATACAAAGATTCACTAACCAACACAGCATTTTGTTATTCAGCCATATTCTGATTATAGTATTTATTTTTATAAACAAGGTCAAAAACAGTTGATATGTATTATACATAGAACACACATGAAATTTGCAGTACTACCAACATGAGGAACATTGTTACAAAGATCTGAATATTCCAACAGAAATAACTACGGCACTAAGGATAAGCAGATGCACAAATCAGAAGAAGTAAAATTAAGGAAAGAGAACTGAATTATAAATATATAATTATAAAAGGTTTATGTGTTTATTATAGCAGTCAACAACCAACTCATACATACATAAAAAAATGGGAAGTGAAGTTCCCTGCAGTGAAGAAGATTTACTAAGGTATAGTGTGTAATATTTGTGAAGAGAATTGGAATTTAACTGCTGTGAGAGAACTGAAATAAGATGATGTAAATTTCCTGAAAGAATATATTTACTAACAACTACTTAACTGATTTGATGCACTCTGAAGAACTAATTAAGAATCGAAGCACTAAATGTGTTAAGATCACCTAGTGAAATACCTTTGTAGGTGATCAACAGAGAGTTATAATGAAAAATAGACACTGGCAGAGGAGGCGGAATAAGCATATGGTTGGCCACCACAAAGCAATGCGTGTTGGGGCATTGCTTAAAGAAGAGTATATTAAAACTATTTCAATGGAGGTAAGTGCTTAAAGCTGTAACTATTACAATATTCAGTGTAATGAGTTGCAGCAATTTGATTAATTATGTTAAAATTGTTAAATTAATACATTTTATACTCTGTTTTAAGAAAATGGTAAAATCCAAATCTATAACAGGGTGTGAAATAAATTGTATTTAAATAATAAATAAGGAATTTTATTTCTTTTGTGTATCCTCCTACTGTGAAGCATGAAGATCACTAAGAGGATATGAAGATTGCTATGGGGAAGTGAAGTGATCTGCTGCACTCTAGGAGAAATCCTTTATAAAGCTGAAGTCTAAGCTTGTGAAGATCAAATAAGCTGAAATAAAGTCCAGCTGAAGAAATGTAGTTAGTAACAGAACTATTTAGAGTAGCATTGAGGAATTGAGTTATCTTTCACAAAAAGATATAAAATGCATTACATAACATTGACTATAAGTAAGTGTTTAGTGCAGAGGAACCTGTTGAGGAGGCAAGATTTATTAATGTGGTCATGAGCAAGTGCTATGTTGGGTGGCATTTTCACAAAAGATTTAAAACTCACATATTGATCAGCTATGCCTGTATACAGAAATTATGTGAAATACAATTTAAAGTAGTAGAAGGAAATAATATGCTACATGTTTTGGTTTATGCTTCCAGCATATGAAGAATGGAGCTGATGTAGTTCAAAGAAATCTATTGTACTGGAGTATACCAACAGTCAGAAAGTGAAGAACTCTGAAATAAAAGCTTACAAAGGAGAGTTGAATTGTTGAATGGAAATTTAAAAGACTAGAACATACCTAATGTACAAATATCGCAGGCCTGTGTAATAGAGGAATGTGAAGTAGCAAACAAAGAAAAGATGAAAGAGTTAAGAAATTTTTTACAGCATCAAAATGAAGAAGGTAACCCAGATAACTTTGAACATTTTAAAAAGTTGTGAGGAACATCAAGAGTTAAATGTGAAAGAAATCAGAGGAGGCAGAATAAACTGTAGAATCTGGTTGGCCACCACAAAGCAATCCGAGGTGGGGCATTGCTTAAAGTAGAGGATTCTGAAAGTCCTTTAGCAAAGATAAGTGGTTAATTTTGTACTGATTGCAATATTGAGTGTAATCAGGGCAAGCTACTTAATGAATAATGTGCATTAAAATAGGATTCTAAATACTATTGTTATATAATTAAATTTCATATCATGTAAAAGAATTCAGCAATATCTTAGTTTATAATATCATGTAAAATAATTTTTATTTAAATAAATAAATATAAATGCTTTTCTCTGCATACTTCCCTTGGACACACAATGATCTGTAGCAAGACTTAAAGAGGCTTTGGGGAAGTGAGGTGCCCCACAGTGAAGAGGAATTATTGTGATACAGTGATGTAATGTGAAACATTTTTAAGTGAGGTGGTATAGTTGTGAGAGAAATGGTAAAGAAGTAAGATGTAAGGAAGGAGTCTCTGCTGTCTTTTGAAATGTGGTTTAATGTTATTTAATTGTTTATTTATTTTTATTTATTTCTTGTATTGCACCTTTCTTTGCTAATTGATCTGCAGTTCATTACTCAAAAGTCCGACATGAGCTGAGATCCATTGTAGAGTCACATGATTTCTAGTTTCAACTGCTTTAATTAGGCTTCTTATTTCTTTAATATTTCTTGCTGTTTTATTATTGTAATTTACTATTCCATCTATGGCTGATTTTGAGTCTGATAAGATGACTATTTTTTGTTTTATGTATGGTCTATATAAAATGTTCTGTAATGCTGCTTTTATAGATGTTAATTCTCCATCATAGTGGTTTGACGTTTCATCTAATGTTAGATACTGTGCAAAATGTTTACAGTATAGTCCTGCATTGGCATTTTTTTTATTGATGAGGGATCCATCTGTATATATTTGGAGCCATTCTTTCTCTGGGTATCTTTCATTTTCCGTAGCTATTGCTATGGCTCTCATTTCATCTGGTATATTGTTTTGCTTGTTTATTGTATATATCAGGTCATTATGATATTGTATATCAATATATTCTATTGGACTCATTACCTCTGTTGCAATTATATTTGTTGTAATTATATACTTGTATTTTAAGTTATTAATATATGTTCTGAAGCTTATTTGAGTTTTTAAATTACTTTAGTATCTGCAGTGTGTTGCCACTTGTATCTGTTTCTATTGACTTGCAGTTTTTGTGCTAGAGTAATTGCTTTCAACTTGTGTTCCAATTCTATAGCCATGTTGTTTGTCAAGGTTTGTAGTACTGTAATTGGTATTGTTTTTACAGCTCCTGTTATTATTCTTAGTGAATTATTTTGTGAAATTTCTAGTTTACTTCTAAGTCTCTTGTTTACTGCTGCTAGTAGTTCTCCATACAATAGGTTAGGTTTTATGTATGTTTTATATGCATTATTAAAGAGGTCCATGTTTCCACCTCATTTTACTCCTGCTAAATGTTTAAAATGTTTTTTTTGTTGATGTTATTTCTTACATTGTTTACATGTTCTTTCATTGATAGTTTTTGATCTAATTTTATCCCTACATAGGTTGGTGTAGTTGCATTTTGTAGCTTTTTGTTGTTGATTTACAGGAATATATTTTATGTTTTATGCTGCATTGTGAATAGTTGATATTGAGTTTCTCCTGTATTTATTTCCATGTTGTTATTATTAGTCACTGTTCTAGGGTTATGATTGTATTCTCCATTGTTATTTGTAGTTTTTTGTAATGTTTCCCAGATCATATGTTCTTTTCTGAAGTCCATATTACCACATTGTCAGCAAACATTCCTACTTGTGGGTTACCTATTTTCTTTGGAATAGGAAGGTTTGAAACCAGTTTAGCATGTGGCTGATATGACATATGTCTTCATCTTGTATAGTATCATTTCACGCCATACTGTGTTAAACGCATCTTTGAAGTCGACAAACAGTGCTAGAGTAGTCTTATTATTATTGAAATTCTCTTTAATGTCCTGTGTGAGTCTTACAACCTGGTGTATTGCTGAGCTGTCCTTCCTAAATCTAGGTTGTTCAGGGACTAATAGATTTTGTGTTTCTAGATAGTATTTCAGTCCTGTAGCTACCATTCTTTCTAAGATTTTTGCTATATTTGATGTTAAGGATATCGGTCTATAGCTAATCTATCATTTGAGTTGGTTTTCCTTTCTTCTTAATGGGTATAATTTTTGCTTTTTTCCACAGTGTTGGTATGTTATTTCTGGTTGTCCAGATTTTATTGAAAATTTTTAATATAGTATGGAGTGCTTCATGTCCTAAATTCTTGAGCAGCTCTGAATGTATCAGGAACTGGGCTCCTTTTACTTTTTAGTGTGCTTATTGCTTTATTTCTGAGAGTGTGAATGGCTCATTGAAGATATTCTGAAAGTTAGACGTATCTTTGAGGTTGCTATTTCTTAAGTAGGTATTTATTTTGATTTTTGTTTTTATTTTTTAATGTAGTACTAGTTTTATAGTATGTTGCTGATTTTTCTGCTATAAGGTTATTCTCATATATTTCTTTATTATCGACATTTAATGGCTGATTTTGTTGGTTTTCTCTATTTATTTGTTTAATGTAATTATGTACCTTAGTACTATTTGTTCTATAGTCTACTTTGGTTATAAATTTTTTTGACAGTTTTATAGCCTGTTTTAACTGTGTGTTTGCTTTTTGCCTTTGTATAACATCTGCTTTGTCTTATGTCCTTTATGCTTTTTCTCTAGTTTTATCTCATTTTTATTTGAGTTGTGCTAACTGTTCATTCCTGAAGGATTTGTATTTATGAATTTTCCCTCTTGAGATACATTGTTTTGCAGCTTTTAGAATTGTGGCATTTAGTTCTTTCACTACTTTGTTTATGTTTTGTTCCAATTTAATTTCTTTGAAAAGTTTGTTTGTTATTGTTTTATGTTCCTCCCAGTGTGCCTTTTTAAAATTCCATTTAGGCCTTATTTTTCCCTTTGTTCTAGGCAGTTGATTATTCAGATCTGTTTTTGTTATTATGGCTCTATGTCCACTACCACTATCTTCGATTACTTTTTTTATAGTTTTATCTTTTAAATCAGTTGATATGATGAAAGATCAGTTGTGTCTGAAAGAGCTATGCTGAAAACTGCATATTTAAATAAATTATTTTGGGTTTAAGCCGTTAATAAGCACTTTATTATTAATAAATAGGAACCACTTATATTAAAAGAAAAACTCATCTTAAGCTGTGGTTTGGTTAAGCACAAATCAAAGAAATCACACATGTTTTCTCATCTATGTGTAAGTGAAGTGCTGTGTATTGGACAATGTGATTATAAACTCTCAGGAATATGTAAGTTTATTTGAAAGCTGGTTTGGGGATGTGAGGTGCTGTATACTGAGGAGTAGGTGTGTGTGGTTATAAATTTTCAGGATATGTAGGATGTCCTGAAAATTGCTTTGTGTAAGTGAAGTGCTGTGTATTGAAGAGCTTTTGAGTTGGTTATAAACGTTCACAATGTGTAAGTGGATCTGAAACCTGGTTTGGGGAAGCAAAGTGCTGTGATTTGAAGAGTGGTTATATGCGATTATAAATTTTCAGGTTGTGTACATGGATCTGAAATCTGGTATGGGGAGGTGAAGTGCTGTACATTGAAGGGATTAGATTAGATTGGATTGAGTTTATTAGCAGCCATAATGGTTTGTGAACACAGAACATGTCAAGGAAATGCACAATAATTATATATAAACATAAATATTACACAGAACATAGAACATTTAAAATAAAATAAAGACATACTATGTGCATGTCAAGGAAATGTACAGCATAGTTACATATATGCATAAATATTACATAGAATACAGAACATTTAAAATAAAATAAAGACATATTATATACAAAATGAAACAAAGCCGGTGTAATTTTGTGCAAAATCGAATACCTCCCTATTGTTATAGGGCTAACATTATATTTATAGACAAGAACAGTTATTTTAACTTTCACTAGGCTTGTATCTTTTGTTTGTCTCATCATTTTGTTCTATTTGATTTGTAATGCATAGCATTTATTGTCATTACTTAATATACATACATTTAAACAGCTTCATTAATTCTAGAACAGGCGTCAAATGTAATTGGCAATTGTCATTAATATTTACTAATACTACTTACAGAGTCATATATGTATTATCATCAGGAAAATTTTTCATTCAGATAATCTTGTATAGAATAATATGCTTTTGAGCATAGGTACTCTTTAACAGCAGTTTTAAAGACATTGAAATTGTCACTTTTTCCCTTAAGATCATTAGGGAGAGTATTAAATATTTTTATGGTCTCATAATATACACCTTTCTGGAAGCAAGAAAGCTTTGCACTGTGATGATGGATGTTACCCTTTTGTCTAATGTTTATCTCATGAATTTCCATGTTTGTTATAAATGTGGTTCAATTGCATACAAAGAATTTTAAGATTGAAAATATATACATGCAAGCTAGGGTTAATATCTTCAGTCTTCTAAAAAGATGTTTGAAGAGTGTCTGCTATGGTTGCTGAAAATGCTTTTTATAACCTTCTTTTGCATGAAGAATATTTGTTTACTTTCTACTGAGTTTCCCCAAAATAATATTCCAAGTTCCATGATAGAGTTAAAATATGCATAGTATACTAATTTAAATGTATCTATAGAACTGACATTTACCAGTGCTCAGATAGCATAACAGGCAGAACTGAGTTTGGGTAAGATATACGTAATGTGAACTTTCCAATCTAAATATCTGTCTATTTGGAGGCCCAGAAATTTAATGTTGTCTATTTGTTCTAGTATCATGTCATTAAACTCCATTTCTATTGGACTGTGTAATGATCCATGAGTTATAAATTTAACAACTTTTGTTTTGTCTAGATTTACAGATAATTTGTTAACTTTAAACCAGTGTGACATACAGTTCAAAACACAGTTCAGTTTAATTATACACTCATTCCAGTTTTTGCTAGTCATCAGAACACTCATGTCACCAGCAAACAAAATGATACTTGCAATATCCTTTATATAAAATGATAGGTCATTTATATAGATAAAGCATAGTAAAGGTCCTAGGGTTGAACCTTGGGGCACTCCATGTGTTATTATTTTCCATTTTGATGTATGTTTTCCAAAGCCAATATAATTGACTACTTCAGCACTTTGTTTTCTTTTACTAAACCAAGTTAGGGTTTATTGTTTAGTCCATAGAATTTCAATTTTGCTATGAGAATATCATGGTTAACATAATCAAATGCCTTTGCTAAGTCACAGAAAATTCCACTTACATGACTGTTTTTTTGTTGTTGTTGTTTTTTTGTTTAATGCAGTTAACACTTCATGAGTAAGTTTATAAGTTGCATTATTGGTCGACATTCCTTTTCTGAACCCGAACTGATCCCTGAGAAGTATGTTGTTATATTCAAGGTATTTATACAGCCTATTAAACATCACCTTTACAAGAACTTTTGAAAAATTTGGCAAGAGAGATATGGGTCTATAATTTGAAACATTCTCTCATTCTCCTTTTTTGAAAAGTGTATTAACAATGGAAAATTTCATTCTGTTAGAGAAAATTCCTGTCCTTAGTGACTCGCACAAATAACAAAGGGGAATGAAAATTTGAGATGAGCATGATTATACAATTTTTATTGTTATTTCATCATAATCAGAAGAATTTTTTGTTTTGAAGGAGTTAATAATTTTGCTTATTTCAGAAGGCATTCTCAGACTAGCTTTAAATTCAGGCACTTATTTAGAGAAATTTGATCTTAGAAATTCCAAAGTTTACTGTATGTGTTGTGTGGTATGTTGTAAGTAAAGAGCTGAGTTGTTCCCTTTGAAGACAAGGTTTCAAATAATCAACATTTATATCACCACATATGATTAATTCTCTTTTTGGTTTGAATAAAAATTTTAGAAGATGTTCAAGTTGCTTTCTGAATATTTCAAAATTGCCTAAGGGAGATCGATAAAGGGCTACTATGATTAAATTCAATTTACTTTCATTTAGCTGAACTGCACAGAGTTCAAGGTTTTGTTCACTACAAAACTTGGATAAATATAAAACTCTATAAGCCACATCACTGTCACATCATTTCTAACATAAATACAAATCCCACCTTTATGTAAGTGTTTTCTTGAAAACTCTGCTGCTAAAAAGTACCCATGCAATAAAATTGGCTGAAATTCCTGTTCTGTTAAGTGGTGTTTGGATACGCATAAACTATGTGGCAGTGGGTTTTTTATATTAAGACTAATAGTAACTTCATCTGCTTTGTTTCTTAAGCATATTGATTTTGACAAAATGCAGACAGGCAGTTTTTATTTTTATTATTATCATCATTATCACTATTGTTGAAGTCAGAAGTATTATTTCTATAGTTACTTGTGGATACAGAGGTATTTGGGATGATTATCTCAATTTGCTTTAAGTGTCGATAATTATATTGACTATGCAGCACACTTAACCTAAAAAAGACCTACTAGTGACAACAGGAATTTTACCCTTAATTCTGTCAGGAATAAGAAGAGAAAGCTTCTCTTTGCCTCTAGAATTTAGGTGTAGGCCACGAGAGATATAACCATCCCTGTCTATACCATCAACGTCTTCATACATATGTGAGAGGCAGCAGGAGTTAACAAGGCATGCTCAAATCTCAAATTCATATCCCTCACCCTCCAATGAAGCTGAGGCTTGTCATGCCTATGAAAAAGTTCCACTACCTTCATATTAGTATGGCTGCTGGTCTCACCGATGTCACACAGATCCTTTTTAATAACATAACTACTATTTTTATCCAGGCTATTCCCTGGCCCACCCACTATCACTACATGATCCCTCTTGGTAAAACCTGCGGTTAGCTTTACCAGGTCTTCAGTGACATCAGAGAGTGCATCACTGGGTTTAACTGTGCCTACTACATCATAATCACACCCCAAATGGGGTGGTTATGTATGGTTATAAACCTTCAGGATCTGTAACAGGACCTGAAATCTGTTTAGGGAGTGAACTGCTGTGTATTGAGGACTAGCTATGTGTGGTTATAAACCTTCAGGATCTGTATGGGTAGCTGAAAGTTGATTTGGGGAAGTGAGCTGCTGTGTAATGAAGAGTAGTTATGTGTGGTTAAAAACCTTCAGGATGTGTAAGAGGACCTGAACCTGTTTTGTGGAAGTGAACTGCTGTGTATTGAAGAGTAGTTATGTGTGCTTATAAACTTTCAGGATCTGTAAAGGACCTGAACACTGGTTTGGGGAATTGAACTACTGTATGTTGAAGAGTAGTCAGGTGTGGTTATAAACTTTCAGGATCTGTAAAGGACCTGAACACTGGTTTGGGGAATTGAACTACTGTATGTTGAAGAGTAGTTGTGTGTGGTTATAAAACTTCAGGATCTGTAAGAGGAGGTGAAAGCTGCTTTAGGGAAGTGAAGTGTCCAGTACTGAAGAGTAGTCATGTTATAGTCTTGGTTAGTGGGTTGAAATAAAACATACCTTATGGATATTGCTGTTTAATTTCCAATTGCAATCATGCACTGTTACTTAGCAATTTTTATTGTATTTATTGTGCTAAGAGTTATATAATTTGATTGTCTACTGCACTTTGACCCTGGCCACTCATTCAGTAGACAATCACTACAGTTTATTTACATTTTACAATTTCCCATCAACGCATTCTGTAGACAATCACTACAGATTATTTACATTTTACAATTTCTTGTCAATAAATTATCTTGTTCTTTTCAGTTTTTTCATGTCCCATTTCCACTTGTTTTTCACTTTTCACTTATTAATTACTTAACCATCACACATTCACTATAGTTTTCCATTCAAAGTAAGATACGCTACCTCTTACTTTTCTCTATCCACTGTCCAAAGCCATTTATTTTTTACTTTACACAAAAACTGTCCAATGCTTCTAGCGTCCTTGCACATCATTTCAATCATAAGTGTATTTCTATCCCCCTTCAACCACTTCTTATTAAAAAATTATTTTCTCCAATTTTCTGTTCCTTGGCACTTAAATGCTATGAGTTGAATGTCTTCATTACCACTACATATCGGACATTGGTTCTGAGGAATACCCTGTCTTAACCATCTTAGCCTCCATGCTACGGTTCTTACCCATGCAGTAGATTCTCTCTCTTCTTTAATTACTATGTATATATTTTTCCCTACCCCATGTATTTTTCATTGGCCTATAACAAACTAATGAGCTCTTTTTGGCAATCTCACTGAACATGATTTGTATTTCTATATCTTCCAGTCTTTTCCTCGCCTTTTTCCAAAAAATTTTCACGTTATTTTCTCTCCTTCTCCACATGTCTCCTAACCCATTTTTCTCCAAAATATTCCATAAATTACTTACCCATCCATCATTCATTAAGCTATTCTCTTGGTATTCAATACATTGTCTTAACACATTACTTTTTCCTAGATTTAAAGTTCTGAACCAACCTTTCAAAGCTCTTTCCATTATCTTCCCCTTAGTTGCCACCCTACCCATCTCTAATTGTGCTACCTGTCTTACAATTGACTTCGGTAACCCTAGTATTTCTCTACAAAACATCCTGTGCACCTCATCTATACTTTCCCATCCTCTATCTAATCCCCATATTTCTATACCATACATCATTTTTGCCTCCACAACCGTCTCATAAACTTTTTCCAGCCATTTAACATTTATATTAGGAATTCTATAAAGCCATTAAAGATGTTGATTCTGCAGGAATCCAAGTTGCCAACCCACCTCTACAACAACTCCCTGTTAAGGAGCAAAACAATCTGATTAAACATTACTCAAGCAATTTAAATATAATATAACAAATTAAGCCTTTGTGGTGCTTTCATAGAGCGACCAGTTCTTGAAACATATAGTGGTTGGTTCACATTGACAATTCTATGCATCTAACACTGGAGGATCATTGGGCACTACATCTGGAGTGTTATTAGGGTGTACAGGTATTGACATTACAGGTGTATTGACATTAAGCTATGTTTTGATTAGGAAGCTGAGGAGCATTTTTTGTTTTTTTGAGTGCATCGTAATGTAATTACGACATACTACATTACAAGCTGATATTTTTACCCAGTGAGAGTGGGGTCTGGGATGAGACCCAATGTTGAGTCTTTCTCCAATAATTCACCATGCTTTGTTAGTAGAACCAGCACCTCTCCTTTTGAGAATTTGAGTGCTTGTTGCTTTCCTGTATGATCACAACAGTCTATCATGTGTTGATTTTTGCTTTAACAACTACAGCTGGGCTGATTACTTTAGATTTGAGTAAGCTGTATGTATCAAGTATTCTGGTACGTAACTGCCTGTTGAAAAGCATCTGATATGGGGACCAATCTAGTCCTGGGAGGGTAGTATTTCAGTATTCTCAAGAAGATTTCTATAGTCAGTTTAGAATCAACTCCCTTTTTGAGAATTAGTTTACCTATCTTTACTCCCATTTCAACAAGACCATTTGATAGAGAGTAATGAGGACTACTAGTCCATAGCTCAATTTCATTATACTTGAAATATTTATGGCATTCAAAGGAAATGAATGGCATGTTTTCTGCAGGCAACTCCTTGGTTAAACCATGGGCATTGAAAACATTCTGGAATGTATCAATTACAAGATGCAGCCTTACTTCTGAGTGCATGTAATTCAATCCATTTGGAGTACTTGTACATGACAAGATAATTTTTACCAGAGAAATCAAATATGAAGATCTGTTAGAGGACATAAAGAATACTCTGGTATTGTGTAGAGCCTAGTGCTGAAAAAGTTATGTGCAGTTGTAAAACATGAAGATCTGTTGCAGGTATGAAGTTTATGCTGGTAGTTAAAAAACCCAGTGATGAAGAAGTTATGCCAGTTATAAAACATGAAGATCTTCTATAGGACATAAAGTTACTTTGATAATGTGTAGAGCCTAGTGCTGAAGAAGTTATGTGCAATTATAAAGCATGAATATCTCTTATAGGACATAAAGTTACTTTGGTAATAAGAGCCTAGTACTCAAGAAGTTATGTGCAGTTATAAAACATGAAGATCTGTTAGAGAACATGAAGATTATATTGATAAAGGTGAAAAACCTAGAAATGAAGAATTTAGTTGCACTTATAAAACATGAAGATCTTTTAGAGAACATCAAGTTACTTTGGTAATGCAAAGAGCCTAGTACTGTAGAAGTTATGTACAGTTGTTAAACATGAAGATCTGTTATGGGACAAAAAGTTGTTTTGGTATGGTGAAGTGCCTAGTACTGCAGAAGTTATATGCTGTTATAAAACATGAAGCTCTGTTAGAGGACATAAAATTGTTTTGGTATGGTGAAGAGCCTAGTACTGTAGAAATTATGTACAGTTATAAAACATGAAGATTTGTTATAGGACATTAAACTACTTTGGTAATGTGAAGAGCCTACTACTGAAGAAGTTATGTGTAGTTGTAAAACATGAAGATCTGTTAGAGAAGAAGAAGGTTACATTGGAAATGTTAAGTGCCTAGTACGGAAGAAGTTACATGTAGGTAGTTGTAAAACATGAAGATCTGTTAGAGAACATAAAGGTTACATTGGAAATGTTAAGTGCCTAGTACGGAAGAAGTTATGTGTAGTTGTAAAATATTCATTTCTGTTAGAGAACATGCAGGTTACATTGGAAATGTTAAGTGCCTAGTATGGAAGAAGTTATGTGTAGTTATAAAACATGAAGATCTGTTAGAGAACATGAAGGTTACATTGGAAATGTTAAGTGCCTAGTATGGAAGAAGTTATGTGTAGTTATAAAACATGAAGATCTGTTAGAGAACATGAAGGTTACATTGGAAATGTTAAGTGCCTAGTATGGAAGAAGTTATGTGTAGTTATAAAACATTCATATCTGTTAGAGAACATGCAGGTTACATTGGAAATGTTAAGTGCCTAGTACGGAAGAAGTTATGTGTAGTTATAAAACATGAAGATCTGTTAGAGAACATGAAGGTTACATTGGAAATGTTAAGTGCCTAGTATGGAAGAAGTTATGTGTAGTTATAAAACATTCATATCTGTTAGAGAACATGCAGGTTACATTGGAAATGTTAAGTGCCTAGTATGGAAGAAGTTATGTGCAGTTGTAAAACATGAAGATATGTTAGAGAACATGAAGGTTAAATTGGAAATGTTAAGTCCCTAGTACGGAAGAAGTTATGTGTAGTTATAAAACGCGAAGATCTGTTAGAGAACATGAAGGTTACATTGGAAATGTTAAGTGCCTAGTATGGAAGAAGTAATGTGTAGTTGTAAAACATGAAGATCTGTTAGAGAACATGAAGGTTACATTGGAAATGTTAAGTGCCTAGTATGGAAGAAGTTATGTGTAGTTATAAAACATTCATATCTGTTAGAGAACATGAAGGTTACATTGGAAATGTTAAGTGCCTAGTATGGAAGAAGTTATGTGTAGTTATAAAACGTGAAGATCTGTTAGAGAGCATGAAGGTTACATTGGAAATGTTAAGTGCCTACTACAGAAGAAGTTATGTGTAGTTGTAAAACATGAAGATCTGTTAGAGGACATAAAGGTTACTTTGGAAATATGATGTTCTTATTACTGAAGTATTGTGCATAGTAATAAGGCCTGAAGATATTGAGACAATATGAAGATTGCTTTGGGAAATAAAGTGTTGTATAATAATGAGTTATTTATCGTTGTATAACATGAAGATCACAAACAACACTCAAATAATACTGATAGAAAGTGAAGTGCACAGCAGTGAGGAGGAGTTATCTGCAGTTGTGTGAGGTAAGCTATAATATTTGTATAATAAGGAAGTGTAATTTGAACTTTTATTTTTTGAGAAATATAGTGGGATAAGAGTTAACAGGAGGATCATTGCAGTCAGTGAAATTATAAAACAATATATACATATAAAACAATCCATGTCATGAATATGGGAATATTATCTTCTACTCCTTTAATTGTGTTTCCATTTTCATTTAAGTATTATATCTTATTGTTTTCTTCATTGGGTGACTGCATTTCATTTCTGGTTATGTTTCTGCTGTACCCTATTCAAACTGTTCTGATTTTACGAAATTTTGCATTTTTGCCTGCTTTTCAAACTTTTATCTTTTGGCCATTTTTAACTTTTCGTCAATGGGGGATATTCTCGATTTAGCGATTTTTATTTTTTGAGATTTCTGGATATGTTTTCATTCAATTTGGACATTTTTTGGCTTTACATTTTTCGAAATATTCCGATTTTATTACATTTTGCATTCTTTCGAATTTTTACTTTTGGGCACTTTTTCACTATCTTCAACTTAACGAGTATTCTCGATTTAGCGATTTTTATGTTTGCGATTTCTGGCTACGTTCCATTTAATTTGGACATAATCAGCTTTAACCTATTCGAACTACTCCGATTTTACCATACCTTGCATTTACACCATTTTTATTTTTTGCCGTGTTTGCACTTTTCGTCATTGGAGCTATTCTGGATTTAGCGATTTTTATTTTTTGCGATTTCTGGGTACGTTTTCATTCAATTTAGACATTTTTCAGCTTTACCCTATTCGAACAATTCCGATTTTACTATATTTTACATTTGCATCGGCTTTTGGAATGTTATTTTTTGGACGTTTTCCACTTTTTGTCATGTTTTTTTTTATTTTTGATTTAGCAATTTTAGTTTTTTGCGAGTACCGGCTGCCTTTCCATTTAATTTAAACATTTTTCAGCTTGACCCTCTTCGAATTATTCTGATTTTACTATAATTTACATTTGTACCATTTCTTCGATGTTTATTTTTATTTTTTTTGTTGCTATTTTGTACTTTTCGTCAATGTATTGACTTTATGTCACAAGTATTATCGAGTAGCGATTTTTATTTTTTGCGATTTCTGGGTACGTTTCCATTTAATTTGAAAAGTTTTCTGTTTTAACTTATTCGAAGTATTCCGATTTTACTATATTTTATATTTGCACTATTTCTCCGAAATTGAATTTTTGGCCATTCTTACACTTTTCCTCAATTTAGTGTGTTCTCGATTTAACGATTTTTATTCTTTGTGATTTCTAGGTCGTCTCCATTCAATTTGGCATAATCAGCTTTACCCTATTTGAAATATTCCGACTTTATATATTTTGCATTTGTACCAGTTTTTCGAATATCTATTTTTGGATCATTTTTGCACTTTTCGTCAATAGGGGTATTCTAGGTATAAAGATTTTTAGGCATTTTAGCCTTTTGCGATTTCTGGCCTCCTTTCCATTCAATTTGGACATTTTTCGGGTTAACCCTGTACGAACTATTCTGATTTTGCAATATTTTGCATTTGTAACATTTCTTCAAATTTCCATTTTTGGTTATTTTTGCATGTTTCGTCAATGGGGGCATTCTCGGTTTGGTGATTTTAATTTTTTGCGGTTTCCTGTTACGTTCCCATTCAGTTTGGACATTTCTAAACTTTACACTATTTGAACTATTCACCGTTTTTAACTATATTTTGCATTTCCACCAGTTTTTCGAATTTCTATGGTTTGGCCATTTTTGCACTTTTCGTCAATGGGGTGTAATCAGCTATACCCTATTCGAGCTGTTTCGATTTTACTATATTTTGCATTTGAACCATTTAATGAATTTTCACTTCTTGGCTGTTTGTGCACTTTTCTTTATTTTATCAAGTATTCTCAATTTAGAGATGTTTAAATTTTGCAATTTTTGGGCACGTTAACATTCAATTTGGACATGTTTAAGCCTTACCCTCTTCGAACTATTGCGATTTTACTACATTTTGCATTTGCGCCAGTTTTTCGAATTTCTATTTTTGGCCATTTTTGCACTTTATGTCAAAGTGAGGGTATTCTCGATTTAGCGATTTTTATTGTTTACGATTTCTGCATACGTTTCCAATCAATTTGAATGTTTTTCAGCATTACGCTGTTCGAACTATTCCATTTTACTACATTTTGAATTTGTACCAGTTTTTCGAATTTAAACTTTTTGGCCATTTTTCACTGTTCGTCAATTGGTGGCTATTTTCGATTTAGCGATATTTGGGCATTTTAGTAGTTTGCGTATTGTGGCCTCCTTTCCATTCAATTTGGACGTTTTTCGTCTTTGCTCCCTTTGAACTATTTCGATTTTACCTATGCGAATTTTTTACCTTTTTGCACTTTTCGTTAACGGGGGCTATTCTCGAATTAGCGATTTTTATTTTTTTGCGATTTATGGGTACGTTTTCATTCAAAATTCAAGTTAGTCTGCCTTATTCAAGTTAGTCGTTTTACAGCTGTACCCTCTTCGAACTATTCCAGTTTTACTATATTTTGCATTTGCACCATTTCCTTGGCCATTTTTCCACTTTTCGTCTATGGGGGTATTCTCGATTTAGTGATTTTTATTCTTTGCGATTTCTGGGTACGTTTCCATTCAATTTGGACATTTTTCAGCTTTACCCTATCCGAAATATTCCGATTTTTACTATATTTTCGTTTGCACCATTTTTAGAATTTTTACTTTTTTGGTTTTGCTACATGTTTCCAAATTTTTATCTTTCGGCCATTTTTGCACTTTCCCTCAAATGGGGGTATTTCCTGATTTGTCGACTTTTAAGCGATTTAGATTTTTTCGGTGGTTTCTTTTCCATTCAATTTGAACATTTTTCAGCTTTACACTATTCGAACTATTCCAATTTTACCATTTTTGTGTTTTTTAATTTTTTGGCCATTTTTGCACTTTCTGTATTCTCGAGTTAGCAATTTTTAGTCGTTTTAAGTTTTTTAAAGTTTCTAGCGCCTTTTCCATTCAATTTTTTTTTATTGTATTGCATTCCTATTATGGAACTACTACTACAAATTATTAATCTAATAGTGGATTAGAGTTATTCGAAAAATGTCTAAAATCAATTTAATTTGTGTGCGTGTGTTTTATTTATTTATGAACGCTCTTTAACTGCTGTGGTCCTTAGTGCCCGATTCTATATTGGGTGTGAAAGACCAAATTTTGCTCAGAGGTCTCTTTGTCAGACTTGAGGTTCTTTTATGTGCCTTAAAATCTACGACATGGGACCACTGGCTTTACTTCCCTTCCGAAGTAAGCTGTCGTCATCCGTCGGGTTTGAACCCGCGACCTCGGGAACTAGAGGCATATTTACCACTCCACCATGGAGGACGACGTGTGAGTGTAAGGTAATCTCAAAAACGATTCAACCGATTTTGATAATTCTTTCACCATTGAAGAGCCCTGTTCTTTCTGACGGAAATGGGGCTTTAAAACACTAATTTCAATTCATAAATAACTTAAAGACTAAACATTATTTATAAAACCTTCGTTAAGAGTGCCATAGAATATAAGTTTCTGTACTCCACAGAGTATCAAAGCAAAAGGTTATTGAATTTTATTCCAAGTAATATACATAGATGGACATGATGTAACACTTATGTAAACAGAAGACAGAGCTTAAAAAGTAACAATCGATCCTGTTTATAACTGCAGGAATCTTTTGATATATTTATTGCTTAAATTGCTATTTATCAAATGGTGCAGACATGTACAAATGTAATGAAACAGTGTCAAAATCTCTGAATAACCTTTATTATCATTTTTAATAAAATTCCAGACAAAATCATAGATCCTGAAACTGGAGCTTCTACATGTGCTTTAGGACATGCACTGAAGTTTCTGGATGCCAAAATCTTCCAATAACCTTCATGTAAGAACGCTTTGCTTCATTTCCTTTGTACTTATGTTATAATCAATTTCGTTAGTAGGACATGTTAAATAATTGTGTAAAGAGAGAAAATTGTCAACATTTGAAATCATTCAACCGATATTTTATACTAGCAACTGAGATCATGTTTCTCGATGGTCGCAGGCTATGTGTCTTTTCCGAATAGTCTAACTTGATGGTCTGGGAGTGTGGAATCTCTGTTGCGTTATAATGTTAAGAGTTTCTGCAGTATGTGAAAACCATGTAACTTTTATGTTATTAAATAAATATGGAACCAAAAAGGAGGTACAAAATTTTAAAATTTGACCTAGTATAATTATCTACAAAACAACTCCACGAGAACAGGCCTTATCCTAAAGTCACAGCACCTCTTACGTTCGCTGCAAGAAGGCAACAAGTTGCTCTAACAAGTTTACGGATTGGCTACAGCTCACTGACACACGCATACACTATGTGATCAAAAGTATCCGGACACCCCCACAAACATACGTTTTTCATCTTAGGTGCATTGTGCTGCCACCTACTGCCTAGTACTCATTATCCGCGACCTCAGTAGTCATTAGACATCGTGAAACAGCAGAATGGGACGCTCCGTGGAACTCACGGACTTCGAACGTGGTCAGGTGATTGGGTGTCACTTGTCTCAGAAGTCTGTACGCGAGATTTCCACACTCCTAAACATCCCTATGTCCACTGTTTCTGATGTGATAGTGAAGTGGAAACGTGAAGGGACATGTACAGCACAAAAGCGTACAGGCCGACCTCGTCTGTTGACTGACAGAGACCGCCGACATTTGAAGAGGGTCGTAAAGAGTAATAGGCAGACATCTACCCAGACCATCACACAGGAATTCCAAACTGCATCAGGATCCGCTCCAAGTACTGTGACAGGCGTGAGGTGAGAAACCTTGGATTCCATGGACGAGCGGCTGCTCATAAGCCACACATCACGCAGGAAAATGCCAAACGACGCCTCGCTTGGTGTAAGGAGCGTCAACATTACACGATTAAACAGTGGCAAAACGTTGTGTGGAGTGACCAATCACGGTACACAATGTGGCGATCCTATGCAGGGTGAGAATATGGCGAATGCCCGGTGAACGTCATCTGCCAGCGTTTGTAATGCCAACAGTGAAATTCGGAGGTGGTGTTATGGTGTTGTCGTGTTTTTCCTGGGTGGGGCTTGCACCCCTTGTTATTTTGCGTGGAACAATCACAGCGCAGACCTACATTGATATTTTAAGCACCTTCTTGCTTCTCACTGTTGAAGAGCAATTCGGAGATGGCGATTGCATCTTATAACACGTTCGAGCACCTGTTCATACTGCACGGGCTGTGGCGGAGTGGTTACACAATAACATCCCTGTAATGGACTGGTCTGCACAGAGTCCTGACTTGAATCCTATAGAACACCGACTTCGTGCCAGGCCTCACCGACCTACATCGATACCTCTCCTCAGTTCCGCACTCCGTGAAAATGGGCTGCCATTCCCCAAGAAACCTTCCAGCACCTGATTGAATGTATGCCTGCGAGAGTGAACGCTGTCATCAAGGCTAAGTGTGGACCAACACCATATTGATTTCCAGCATTACCGATGGAGGGCGCAACGAACTTTTACGTCATTTTCAGCCTGGTGTCCGGATACTTTTGATCACGTAGTGTATCTGCTACATGAAGATGACCCGCCTACGTGCTCTAACTGCACCCTCTTTACAATCAAACACATCGTTGCCGAATGCTCCATCTTCAAAGGAAAAAGAGATCTCCACAGATTTGGCCAAAACAATAAACCATCTTGAAGTTCTTCACTTCTTTAAAGACATAAATTTAATTCATAGTTTACAATTCTTGTAGTTGTGTTAATACTCTAAATGAAGATTGTGTTAATTAATTTGTGAATTGTTCATTATGATGTTAATAGGCGCGTTATCACTTTTGTGTTTAAGCAACTTGAAACAAAAATAAATTTAAAAAATAAATTACTCGACCATTCCGACCGAGTATTCTTCCGCCGGCAGAGTATTATAGGCTATGCAGCATTTCCAAAACTTGGAAGACCGCCGGGAGGAGGTTGACGAGGTTAGACGTTACGCCGATATATTTCACAACCTTTTGTGTGAATAGCAGAGGATTTTTCATCCGTTATAGGAATAGCGGGTACTAACATGTATAGGTATATATCATACAGTTTCAATTTATCTCATTAAGATTAAGTACAAAGCTAGTTATGGGTGCATATTGGCGCAAATCAAGTTACGAGGGCAGTCCCAGAATTACCCGACCTGATGCATAGAGAGTGGTGGTGGTTTCAAAAAATGACTATGATAGAAAGTACGAGTACCAACCTTATAAAGTCTTAAGTTTGATGATGCTACGTCGTTTAGTAATTTTTGGCAGCCATTAATAGTAAACGCTTTCAGCAAATTTGTAAACATGGATAAAACTAGTCATCGTTATGTGATACAATACTTTCATTTGAAAGGTCTTAGTCCAACTAATATTAAAGCTGAGCTAGATTCTACTCTGGGGGAGTCTGCTCCTTCGTTTACAACAGTAAAATATTGGGTGGCAGAGTTTAAGCGAGGCTGTGTAGGAGCTGCCAAGGCGAAAATCGCAGTGGTCGACCAAATGAGGTGACCACGCATAAAATTGTGAAGAAAATCCATAAAATGGTATTGGATGACATTGACTGAAAGTGCGCGAGCTAGCAGACATCGTAGGCAT
This sequence comes from Deroplatys truncata, assembly GCA_030765065.1. Lineage (NCBI taxonomy): Eukaryota > Metazoa > Arthropoda > Insecta > Mantodea > Mantidae > Deroplatys > Deroplatys truncata. The sequence goes on along the minus strand of CM060976.1, from coordinate 163,586,387 downwards.
TTCAAAAAGCGCTGTACATCGCACACTAACTGAAAATTTAGACATGGGAAAGCTATGCGCAACATGGTGCCGCGTTTACTCACAATGGAACAAAAGCAGCATCGTGAAGATGTTTCAATTGAGTGTTTGGGCGATGTTTTGCTGCAATAGAGCCGAGTTTTTGCGTCGATTCATGACCATGGATGAAAGAGGGTCCATCGCTTCACACCTGAGACGAAGGAACAGTCAAAACAGTGCATTGAAAGGGGAGAATCAGCCCTAAAGAAGGAGAAGGCAGTTCCATTTGCAGGCAAGGTCATGGCATCAGTTTTTTTGGAATGTGTGTGAAATAATTTTCATTGATTATCTTCAAAAAGGAAAAGCAATCAATGGCGAGTATTATGCAAACTTATTACAGCATTTGAATGATGAAATCAAGCAAAAACGGCTGCATTTAGTAGAAAAGAAACTTTTGTTTCATCAAGACAATGCACCAGTTCACACATCCATTATCGCCATGGCCAAAATCAATGAGTTAAAATTCGAATTGCTTTCTCATGCACCCTATTCGCCAGATTTACCTCCTCTGATTATTTTCTGTTTCCAAAGTTGAAGAAAAGGCTTGGTGATAAAAGATTTGCCAACAATGAAGAAGTGGAGAATGCAGTTGATGGCTATTTTGCAGAACTCGGTGGTTCTGAGTTTAAACAGGATATCGGAGCTATTGAACATCGCTGGGAAAAGTGAATCGAGCTGAAAGGAGATTATGTACAGAAATAAAGATTTTTTTCCCAAAATGTTTGTATTTTCTTTGTTATGTCGGGTACTTTTGGGACAGCCCTCGTAATCCATTTTTTAGAGTTAAATAATTTGATAAAGGAAAAGTAATGAAGTTTAACATTGTTCCAAAACGTTAGAAAATCATTAAAGTACCAACTTGTTTTGTATTTGAGCTTTTAAAGCAATATGTAGAAAAATATGATATATTGTAGGTTCCGAGGCTGGTAACGAACTCCAGATATAGGAGTGAGGCAACATTCAGGAAAATGTTGAAATTAAGTTACGCGGCAACCTAGATTAACAGAACTCTGACACCTGACATCGTAGTATATTTAAGCCGACCGAATTGAGGTCATGGGGCAGACCACCTAGATACCGGATATGGAACGTCTCTACGCTGTTCGTGGTCTCGACGAGTCTTGTTATAATTTGTGAATAGGAAACTTCACCATCAGCCAGGTATGTAATAAGCTGAGGTACTTACAGACTGGACCGTAGACCCTTAGGATAAAATAAAGGGGCTAAAGGCATGGGCAGAAACGTTACCCAGCTTGTAGTGAAGTTTGGGGTTCTAAGTTTCATCGATGGCGAGACTCGCAAGAGAACAGAGGTAATACTGAAATTGAAACCTTGTGTGAGATTTTGCTGGCAGATGGGCACCTTATTAAGATGCGAGATACGAGGAAAATTGCTCGGTGCTCAAATATTGTCAAATACATAGGTCAGTTCAACAGTACTCATGAGCAGATGCACTATTGGTCTGCTCAGGCGTAAAGAAGAAATGAAGTCACTTACGTGTGCCCAAAGTAGACGAGGAAGCTGCTTACTAGCATGCTATTTTGAGAAAGTTTGCTTTGTCTATTCGATACGTTCGACATTCAAGGAAACAACTGAATTCTGCGTGAGTGAGCATTTGACAAGGAATCGGTATTCAATATAATGTGGTATAAAGGTAAGGCAACTCTTTAAATTGAGAGGGATAAATTGGGAAAATAAAGGCTATTATTAGTAATAAGTTGACACATATTTTGCAATCAAATAGATGTGTGGGAAAATAGGTAAATAAATAAAGAATCAGTTACGCCGCGTAGCTTCAACAAGGTTTCCACGAGTACTTTATCCTTCCCACTGTCAGAGATAAAAAGCTGGAGAAGAGGTTAGCACTTACAAATTTAAAAATATGCTCTTTATGATTACTTAGGTATTCTAGAGAAGGTAAAATATGAGAAAACTTCTTTTAGCAATATTTTATTTCTCTGAAACTGTAGGAAACATTTGAAAATATCACTTCATTTACATTATTAAATTAAGTACCGACAAAGTGCTGCAAACTAAGATTATAAAAAGTTTATTTAAATGACATTTGAATACTGGGTGCTGATATTCGTTGATGAATGTTAAATAAATTGTACATACATATTCTACAGAAGGTATTACGTAAACCTGAACAGAAAGAAATAAAACAGAATATGACTAGGACACTTTATAATAGACTTCTAACATAAACTTTGCTATTTCTAGGACCTTCTCAGAAATAAAATAACACACAAACTACAAAAAAAATTATTTAAACAACGAACTAAAATAAGGCGATAGAAAAACACAGAAATGAAGCAAACAAAATATACAAACAAACATAACATACACAATTCTATAAAATAAAAAGTAATAACCGATGTTTTTGATTTTCCCAGTCTGCCGGTGAGACGAAGTTTGTGGGTTCAGCTGACAATGTAGCACTGTTGGTGATTTATAATATCTCTTATTTTCCATGGTAACGAGTGTACACAATTTAAACATTGATTTCAGAAACCCACTAGTATTCGTGTCAAAAAATATTTACTGTGAAAGAGAAAATTCATGTTTAGCGCTGTATTGCAACTTGAAATTTTAATGAAATTGAGAAACACCCCCTAATTACAGCATCCTAGTTTTGATAATTATTTGAATGGTGGTTACAATCAAGGCCAAAAGGTTTGACGAGAAATACATGGTTAATGCTACATAAAGCATAGACTGCGGCAGTTTGTAAACCCAGATAGTTCAACGTTCAAGAGGGTCAGGTAGCTTAATACATCAGTCGAGTTGATCACAGCAGATGTGCGCAGGAGAGAACGTCCAGAAATAAATGTGGGGTGCAGCAGCAAAAGCTTGAAAAATAAATATTTACCTCAAATTTTATATCCCAATGTTTTATAGTCTCATTTCAATTAAATCGAGGCCTCGATCTAACATATACTTAGCGTTTTCTGCTTTAGCGAGTTTATACACATAAAAACATGCCCTTTATATAATTAAATTCAAAGATAACAGGATATTAATTCATGTTTAACTTTCAACAGAAAAGAACTCTGTGACTAATTCCACGGTCATGGATGCCTTCGGGGAAAAAAAAGTATTCAAGATAATAATTCTTTTAGTATATAGCTCTTTTCCATTCTACTGTAACTCATCGATTATTATCAGCCAAATATTTTGCGCCTCCCAACTAACTTTTCTTTCAGAATTGCGTTCCTTTGTTACAAATATTCAGCTGCCTCAAAACAATAATCGTGCTTCCAGCTTGAAAGTATACAGAAATGAACTTTTTTCTATCAGTAGAAAGTAAGCTTTAAATTCTGAAAAATATATTGTTAATTTTATTGTTATATTTTTAAGAATATGTTACTAAGTATTGAATGTCTAAATAATTTAAGATTTTGCAATATAAATAATATGAACCACAAACATTTTAAAGCCTTTAGGTAAACAATTCTTAGAAAGATCCAATACTTTAATAAAACTTGCCTTTGCGATAATTTGCAAACACAAAAGGTGCTGTTTGAATAATGTTATTTTAGAGCTTTTCTAGAATTTTAGGGACCTCATGCTTAATTTTCATAGATATTGGGTTATAATATTAAAAGAAACAAGTTGTAAGGACAACAAAACAAAAATGATATATTTATTGGATATCTCCAATTGAATATTTCCCCAAAAATCCGAAAAATATTTCAGAGTAACAAACATTTTCATTTGGATTGCCACCTGTTGGAGGGGGTCTAATTTAAATGTCTCCTGGACGTCATTCCCCTCCCCCCAACCTCGGAACAGTCAGGTGGTATCCCCCCTCTCACCCTGAGTTCTAAAAGAGGAAACGCGCCGGAAGCTGTTTAAAGAACCAACACGAGGCCGAGACACGTGTTGTTTTGTCTGTAACATTAAATTTAGATTTACGTAGGCAACAGTTTTTCCTTGTTGAATAGAGACATCATATATACGAAGAAGAGGCTAATTATCTGATAATTCCACTGATTCTATTTTTCTGACTTCTCGTAAATACCTGCCAACTATTTTTAATAATTTAACTGAACCATCTGTTGTTCCCTTTGTAACATACTCCTTTAAATACCATTATGACGCAGACAAACCTTTATCGAGGTCTCATCCTGGGTGAGGGACAAGTGTAACAAAAATAATTAAGGGGTCAAAGTAAATTAGGCCACTAGCTCCCTTTTCAGTGTTGGGTAGCGACAGAGGTCAAGTGGTTATTTTTCCCTTCAAAGCAATTTAGATTTGATCAACGACAATGCATATAAGCAAATGCAACCCCCAAGGAGCTTCTATAAAAGCATTTTCTTTTCGTTCTGAACTTTTCTTGAGTGATCTCTGGTGTATCTCTCCGTTCTTCAGCATCATTAAATTTGGGCTTGGTGCTTCGAGTCAGTGAACAAGTCTATAGTCACATTGTTGTTAACATAATGACGTTTCTGTTACGTTTTACGGTATGTCCACTTTGTTTACGAGCGATTTCAGGTGGAAAATCTTTTAATTATTGTTGCCATAAGTTTCCCTGCAGATATTTAGCAGTGAAAGGGCACGATTTTGATTAATTATGCTGTTTCTCACCGGAATTTCATCAGCTTTTCATTGAATAAATGATGAAGATATCCATCCGAGTTGTGGTTATGAAGAGAAACGTATCCTTTGTGCATTTCAGTCTGTACTCCGAAATCTTTGGATAACCAAAGGGTTGTGCATTGGAGCTTGATGTTGTGTAATATTCATTTAAACAATGTTTAACAAATAACGTGTATTTCTAAGAAAATCGCCAATTCCCTAAGTTTGAGACAGCAGTCTGCTGGAAGCATTCATTTACTTGATTAAGATTCATCCTGCCATTAGCAAATTGCTGATGATATGGCATTGTCCCAGTTAGAAGCGTCATCTCCAAGAATTAATGTGAATGTAGTCTCCATGAACTAAATTAAATAACCGAGCATGACATCTGGCTCATTCTTATGAAAGGACATAATAATGGTCTTATGTCCTTTCACGCACATAAGGCCATTGTTAGTAATTTACTGATACTGGGAGTCGACTACCCAACGTACCCGTTTGTCCACATATATTGACTACCGTACTAATCCACAGACTGTCCAGATATGCAATCTATTATCTGTATTTTATCCAAATAGTTAAAATTATCTCTTTATAAATTTTGGCAAAAATGAACTTTTTATGTTGTAAGTCAGAACGTATAAGGGTGAGTTTTAGGGAAAATACAAGATTTTAATATTGAATTTGAGACTTATCTCAGGTTCGCCTTAAAAATACACACTTCTTTAACAAAATCTAGAATTTCTCAGAACAACAGTTTTAGCATTCTAATTTACCCATACAGGACAATTTTCTTCCTATTTGTGAGAAAATGTGTACACATACTCAACAAATTGACGGAAATAAAAGTTGATAGAATGTTTATTTTTGCTCCTTTAAAAATAGGAATATATTATACGGAAAGTTTTTAAAAAATCTGAAAAAATGCGCGGGATGTTTCCGCCTGTCTTGGTTGCTCTTAAATCAATGTTAAAAAGCGTGGCTAAATAAATAAATAAAACATAAACCGCTTGAGGATTTTCAATACTTGCTTCTACTCCACTAAAATTCGTTTTAAATGCTCATAAAAGTCTAGGTTTTTCAGACTGTTGACTACTTACTGCGAAATAATGTCTACCATGGAATATATATTTAAGTTGTTATTTGTATAATGCTTTTAATATTTCACTCAGAATTTTTGTGGCGTATCACCGTGCTTTAGTAACCCATCTAAGACTTGCCTCATTCGGCCTGAGTCAGCTCAACACATCGGCATTACGACTAGGTTGATACTCGTCCATTTGTAATTACAACAATAATAATGATAATACACAAATAAATTAAAGTTAAATAATAAAAGAGAAAAGGAAACAGAACATGTGTCAGGTTGTTCCGCAGCTCTAGATTTGCACACTTGAGGGAATGAATGTCTGGCTATAATTAGCATTTCGCCCCACTCTACCCTCCGTAGGTTGTTGCAGTGAGGGAAGACTCATATCTCAGGCACGTGACAAAATGGAACAGACCAGATGTTCGAGAATAAGTCTATCGTAACGCGGAAAATTCACGAGAGCCGCAAAATAAAAAGCCAAGTATTAAAAACTAAGTCTACATTTATTTCTTCAAATGCATACTTTCTTAATGAAGAGTCGGAAGAGTTTTTAAAAATAGTAAAGCAGCATAACATTGAAACTTATGTAATCCATTTTAGTATGTTTCTTCTCGTTTAGAGTGGCAGAGTTTACACTGTTCATAGGAGAATTATTAATTAAGCTCAAATTTATGTAATATTTTATACAAATTTCATTATCAATAAGTGCTCTGAATGATTGCTTTATAATTCTAGCTTCGTAAATCGATTTGTTTACCACAAAACACTGTTGTTAGCTTAGGATCAATTTGACTGGTGAATTTTTCACAAGAAATTTATTCAGTAAAAAGAAGTTACATTTTAGTCGTGTTTCTGACTCTTAGATTTATAATGGCTTCACTAAATTAGGACAATCTCTCTGCGTAAATATGATCTCGCACAAGTCACAATTTTTCACTTGCAATAAATTGAAATTCCACGTTTAGTGAATTAGCTTGTAAATGATATACGAGCTGAAATGTGTGGGAATTGCTTAGCATAGACCGCAGCTAAAGCTGTCTTTTTTATACGATGATGTTTTTAGATCCGTTCCCGTTCATGCTGTCAACGTGGAAAGTTGAATTTCCTGCATTCAGTGCTGGTAACCTAACCTACCTGGGTGTTTTGCCTGTTTTACTGCACGTATGCCCATGAACTATATTAAATACTCTTAACTTGTGATATATTTATTATTGCAGATATGGAATATAAACGTATTTGATGGTTGAATTTTATTATTTTAATCTCATCTGGGTCTTTACTTCCTTTTTATTTGCTACTATTTAATAGCGATTTAGCTCATACAGCAGCTACTGCAAGTTATTGATGTTTTTTCAACAACCACACGTGGATAATCGATCGCCATCAAGTTTGAAGTTGGTGACCTTGCTACTGGGACCTATCTTCAACAGCTGTTAGTAATTAATATTATTTTCGCGTAAGCACTGTTCTATTTATTTACTATCGTCGAAAAAATAATATGCAATACATATGCGTTAAAGACGTTGGAGAATTACGGAAGGAGAAAGAACTCGTTCTCCGATGATGCATTTATCAGACTCGTATAGCAATATAAAAAGTTCCAATCAGGCCCCTTTGTTTTTAGAACGTGCTCGTATTAACGCACTCCTACACGTTAGGTCACCTTTTACATTTGAACGCGTTGCAGGAGTAGAGGCTGGCATTTCTCAGCTCTCTTTTATTGGTGCTGTACATAGCCAGTCGCATCTCTGCTGTCCAAACAATAACCTTGACTTTTTGCATAAGAAAGCATACTAGGTTGGTCTTATAGCTTATCGGTAGAGCACTTGCCTGCTGTGCAAGGAGTCACGGATTCGGGGTTGGGAACTTATTCCCTATCCTTCTCAGAATCTGATAGTGTGAATGTGCGTGTGTGTAATTTAATGAATAAAACTCAAAGTTTACCAGAAATCCAACGACAAGAGCATGCGAGTTAGGCACTAATAAATATGTTCCAAAGGAAAGGCCGATAATACCATTTAGTTAAAGGCGGAGTATAAGTGGAATTAAACAAAAAAGGAAAGAAAACATCTGAGAAAAGAATGCCTATACACTTTCACTTGTTATCCATGGCGTGTGCAATTTTTACTTTCTCTACCAGGTATAGTAAGTAGGAGAAGTATTGCATTCCAGCCAAAAATTCGATACCGAGATTTCACCGGAAATATATGTTTTGAGGCCCCCCTGAAACAAAAAAGAACATTTTTGGAAACATGTCCGTTTGTGTGTCTGTGTGTGGATGCGTCTGTCTGTGAACAGCATAACTTAGAAACGAACAGTCGGATAAACACCAAACTTGGTATTTAGGTTCAGTATCTTCAGAGATGCGACACGAAGGTTTTCAAGAAAATCCCCCACCCCGATTACCCTTTACATGGAAGATTTTTCGAAAATTTTAATTTTCTCAAAAATAGCTCTAACAATTTTGATCAAAATATCATAGTTTAAGATATTTTCATGACAAATTAAATGTATATCTCGAATTTTCTGGGAATGTCTCCAAAAGTATTCTTCATTGTGAACGACTTTTGCATAACTGGTAAACCATAAGAGATAGACAAACTTTTACTACACAAAAATGTAGATCGCGTTCAAATACACAATTTATGTCATATACATTGTTTTGTTGTGTGAACCATTTTCGAGATATTGCTTGTTATTCCCTTAAATTTTCCAATACTTATACTTTTTCTCAAATGGGAATTCGTTATTCATTTTTTTTGTCCTGGTAATGCAAAGAAAATGGAATACTCCACATAGCAACCAGCTCTTAAATATTTGACTGTCACTTAAAGCCTACCAATTCCCCTTGCATCTACTAGAAAACTAGCAATAAGTTTAACATCTCAATATCTCGATTAACATGAAGCATATGGAGAATAAGCGTTTGTAAAAATAGTTTGTACAAGAGTAGAGAAAGTCATGTGAGTGTAACTCATCAGATTTTTAACATGAAATTACGTATTTTATTTGGAAGATCTGGGTATTTTGTAGCGTTTTTACGGCTTTTATAAGTTTATTTACTTTATTTCGTTTCTTTCTTTGCCTTATGGCTTTTCATAAAGCTTTGCAAAACACCATTTTAAGGTGATTCTCTGGAATAAAGTAAATCTAAAAAGGGAAAGGAAAGCACTAAACATATCTGCAAATAATAAATTTGGACACGAGCAACATCTTAAGAAAGCAAAAGTTATATAGTTTTTAAAACGTCATGTAGTTTGGTGGTGAACTATAATTTAACCATGGATATGAAGAAGACTTAAGACGGCCTCAGCGGAGGTCTACCACCCACAGTCATGCCATCAGAGAGAGGGGGATCTGACACATGTTCTATTCTCTAACTGTCCTCACTACTGTATAGTAACATGGCACCTTTGAAGAATTCACAGTTTTTTTATCTTAACTTCTAAACACAAACATATACATATACAGACTACTAAATCTAAGTAAGTAGCTGTCATTATGAAGGACAATGTAATACTATGAACACAAAAATAACACGACCACGTAGCTTTTAAATGTAAATACTGTCATAAGTTTGCTGTAGAAATAATTTATGTTATCAGCAACTTCAGTCAAAATTGACCGTACATTTTTGTTTCGTTTACATCTCTAGGGAAACTGTTGCTCTGCCTTAAGACATATGCATTCATAACAAATGAATGCATTTCGCTGTATTGTTCCTGCTGTATATGAATTATTTTAATTTTCCTGCTCGATATTGATGTTTTCTCACAATATTCTTTCCTTTAACGCTATAGTCTTATGAAATGCTTAGATAATTTTATACTGATATCCATTTGAAGTTAAAATAAACATTCTTAAACTTTACTTAATTCCATTAAAATTAGTTTAGTTTCGAGCTGTTAGGTATTCGTAATAATCAGATACACTGTTACCCTTGCTAGTTCCAGTTACATACTGTAACTGCAAGCTGAACTTTATTGTAAACTTCTCAGTAATTAATATATTGTGAAGATTTATATTACACTAGCAAAGAACCGAAGAAGAAAGAGAAGAAGAATGAGATGTATTAATATGACGACTCGTACCGCAGACATACGAGAATTCTTCTTTATGCTAGTTGTTGTAAACAATAAAAATTTAGGGAAGTTCATTTTTTCAATTCATCCAAAACAGGCCAATGTAGTTCGAATGGTAATTAAAACCTAAATCTGTAAATGGTCAGAGGATTGTAAAGAAAGATGGCCAGAGACAACTAAATTAGGTGCAATTTGTCCTCTGCGCTCTGCCTGGAATTTGTTATAGTAAAGCGTTTTCTCGTGCGATTCAGTTTACTTGAGATTTTTTATTTTATACTGCGACAGTTTAAGAAAATAGTACCTACATACTGCAGTCACAAAATGTCAAATATTCCCCAGAATTTTACTGTGAGAAATCATCATACAACTAATTTGAAACAATATTTGAAGGAAAGTTTTACTCGAGAAATAGGCTTTACCCGATCATAAATTTGCAATGCAGATTTAAATTTTACACACTATGTCCCATTATTCCAAACATTTCAAAAATTTTACACGAAAAAAATCGCGTTTTAGGTTCAACATATCTGAATTATTAATACTGTTTATTACAGGAACCTCAGGAAAGCGCTGAAACTCCTAAGTCAATATTTATAATGCATAAAAGTATGCATCACTGGATTTACTGTACACTATGGGAAGATATTAATATACACATAATGCTATCAGATGTTAGCAAACTTATTTATAACAGTATAGTTAATGTGTTTAGCATTTAATTGTGGCGAGAAATTTAAGTGGTGTAAAGGAAACGTCATTTTAAAGCAGGTATACTTGGAAACAATGTCTTATCACATTTCACTCCGGCAGCATAGGCTCTTAGAGCGAGTCGGGAGAAGACCAGCGCTTGAGAGAGGCTCTTTCACATGACTTGTTTAAAGCAACAGTTTACCTAAGAAGTTGTTATTAAGACACTTGTGGTGTTAAATTTACATTATCATGACTGTATTAAACTTATATTGTTTAGTAAAATTACAACAGTGTATCTCATAAAATACAGCTGTGTGAAAAGTCTTCAAAAGAACAGCACAAGTGGTATAAAAATATTAATTATTTTATGCTAGGACTGCTACATATAAAACTCGTGTGTACCTTAAATACAAAAAGAGTATTTCTACTGGTCCCTCATAGAAAATTGAACAAAAACTCAAATTTCTTAGATATGTTATAAATATATTCCGCACCATTGCATCAATGGGCCTACACAATTATGGAATTACAGTTATTTAAGTACATCTTGTTTGAGGACTTCTCAACATATATACAACTACAAAATATTTTTAATCTATAAACCACAAGCTATGCTACATAAAAGCTATCTCACAATTTGAAGAACATTTTCAAAGGCACGGAAGTAACTGTTATCACTTTTCTGGAATAAAATGCGGAATTCTTTTAAGGAATTCTCTTCCACTTTAGGAATAGTTCGTTTTCTCTGAAGGCGAGTTTTAACACACGCTTGTTCTGGAAAACTGGCACTTGCTTTCTGAGGTGCTTATGCTCATCATGATTTATTTAATGATGCATGTTTCATAGTGAAAATGGTCTGAGTTAGGTTATGTGGACTAACACAATGCATATATGTAAAACGAAGACTTGCTACATTGCACGGACATTTAAAATTTAATATGGCAGTACATTTTTACTTCAGATGTATTCTAATTTGTTTTAAAATAACGGACATATGATTTGAGGTATACTCCATGGGTATTTCGAGCTTTAAGTGGCATTTTAAAGCCCTTAAAAATATAATTTTCTTCACTAGCAGGTTGAGAGTATTGTAGATTTGAAGAGAAGAGAATAGTTACAAATTATTCACTTTCAGTAAGCTCTGCAACAAATTCTCAAAGAAATCCTTGTAAGGAATAAGTGCTTAGAAGCTCATCTAATTCTGTACTTAAATCAAAATACTCAGGTGAGCCTTTGGTTGTCCACCAATATGGGTACATATCCATATCCCCGAATTAATTTACATTTTGGAGAATATAAAAATAAAGTAAATATCCAGGAAAATGTTGAAAATAATAAACTATTAGCCAGTAATTATACAACTACTTCTTTCATCAAGAACCCCAAAGAAGTGTTTTGATCAGAAGGAAATAACAAGAGCAAAAATTTAAATGAACTTAAAGGATTTAAAAACACGAAGGAAAAACTGAAATCGAAAAACTAAGATAAGAATTTTCAGATAAAGATGAAATATCAGAAAATAAGAAATCAATGAGTGAAAGGAATTATTTCTTTCATGTTTGTATTGAAGTTTTACAGCGATGGGGTTTTGATTTTTGTGAAAGTTTGTATCTAATAAGATTCTCAATTGTCTCCATTATAAGGTAAATAGTTTTTTAACTGGGGTTATTAAAACAAACTGATAAATTGTCTAAGAAGAGTCGGACCGAGCGGGATGGCTCTGTGGCCCACATTTGGAGGTCGTGGGTTCGATTCCCATTGCCGTTCTTCCTGACCCATGGGTTTTTTCAAGGGTTTTCTGGGTCACTAGGCGAATGCTGGGAAGGATCATTACCTCCCCAGAATTCCTCTCTCCCTCATTTCATCTTCCTCTTTCACGTCACTGGTTGACTCCGGGGCTGTGTGTCCGTCACATCCGTTCCTCCCGGGGGTCTAACACAAAAGGTCCTTGCGGGTCGACATGCTTAGTGTCCTCCCCGTCTATTAATCCTAATCCTAAGAAGGGTCGGGGAGAATGAGTTCCATATTTAGAGGACGGCCTATTGATTTTAAATTACTACACTATCAATAATCAACTGATTCATAGCTTCTGTATTGCATTAGAAATAACTTTTCTGAGCTCGTATGCATGCAAAGAAAGCGATTTAATCTTCACCAGGGATATCAAAAGAATGAAATGTTCATGGTCATCTAAAATTTTGCCTGAGCTGTGAAGAGGAACACAAGACATACATTGCGTCTTGAATCTAATGCTATAGTTGTTCAAGAAGTGGCAGAAGAAGTTAACGAAATTTTAAGAGAGTCTAGAAAAAGTTAAATTGCCAAAAATAGAGCATTCTGTGTTATTGTAATAATTATAGTGCCTTCGTTTTACAAAATTAAGATTGTACCTTGCATCTGACAGTATTGTTGTTAAATTACGTGGATAACTTTATAATTTTATTTTGAACGATGCAAACTCAGAACATGTTTTTTTCTCCTTCGGATTAGATGGCAATAATCTCACGTCTCAGTTATTTCAAAATCAAACAGCATATATTTTTATATTTAGGAGTGAAGTACCTTTTTATAAAGTATTAATAAAAAACAAATTCCCGTTTTATTGCATGTAATAAATATTTTAGTTTGCCTTATGCAAATATTAAGGCATTTTGGATTGCGAGTTTGTTTGAAGGCCCTAAATTTAGGTTTAAATAACAATCAGACTGTTTCTAACTTTAAGCTCTTTTTTCACAATTTTTATTTATATACGATTATGTACATTTTCTGCAAAACTATTTATCCAACAGGATTCGAAATGTTACAGTCCCTGTGATAAATAATTTGTCGTTGGTTTTATCATTTTTCGCATTTCTGCTTTTATTCTTAAGGAATATAATGGTGCTCCTGTGTTTCAAAATTTCCAAGATGTAATAAAAACGTTTTGTAATTATACTCTGCAAGATACTGATCTCAAAAAGGTCCTTTTGTTGGCAATATATAGAATAATTGCTCTGCAGTGATAGTTCTGTGAAAAAAGTACAGTTAACAAAAGAAAGAAAAAATAATGGGCCTCATAAAGCTTCATAATGTACATATAATTAACAAAAGAACCTATATGCAGAGTAATAGTGGACAGTAGTGCAGAAATATCTTATACAAAGGAGTCGCAGAAGTTTATTAAGGGCCTTCTTATGAAATTTGATTTAGATATCTAATAGAACGAAAACGGACTGTTCAATTATGACACCATACTCTGTTTATTATCATTAAAAGCTTGTTTGGACTGCTTTTCAGTAATTTTTATACAGAAAACATTTGACGTGAGGTGGAGTGGGCGCGGTGGCCCGGTAGCATGGCTCCCTCGTTCACCTTACCTGACACCTTGCGAGTTTTTCCGTGAAGGAAGCAGTTTACGACACGCCAGTTGAAAAATGAACACATGTTAATACAAGGCATAGTGGCTGTAGCAAAAACCGTTCAAACTAATCCTGGTATCTTCCAAAGAACGCGCCAATGTTTGCTGCGCCGCTTCGTACTTGTCTCATTGTCAACGGTGCGTTTTTGAACATTTGTTAAGACACTATTAATATGTACGCAGATTTAATAATGATAATGACAAGGTGCAGCAATTTCACAAACAAAATGCTATTTTCAAATTGGCGCATGTCGCGTCGTAACTAAACTTCTGCTACCCCCAGTAAATATATCATTTACTTTTGATCCTGAAATTTTGTGTGTGTTATTTTTCCGCATCCTATATATTAACTTCTCCTCTTGACGGTAATTACTCAGGTGAATAAGATCACATTTACTGTTGAGTATCACGGTGACTTTATACGAGTAGTAGGCTGCTGTTTGAATAGGGTAGCGTCCCAAGTGCGTGCAATCAGAGTAAGCAACAGACTCGGCCGTCGTGGTTGACTACTCTCTGGACGGATGCAGAGGTTCTGATGGCCTCTACACGGTGATGGCTATGCCCAGCAGAGGGACAGCAGGTCTTGAGGCGGTTGTTTTGACAGTGTTGTGCATCCTCATACATGATGACTCCTCGTGCTTGTACAGATACGATTTGAGGGCAAAGGCCTTCCCACATCGTCCACAAATGTGAGGTTTTGTGTGAGAATGTGTTTGCACATGGGCTCGCAGATTAGACTTGTCTGCAAAGGCCTTGGTGCAAATGGAACACTTAAACGGCTTTTCCCCTGAAACACAATAGATTATAGTTTTCAACTACTCTTACAAAATATGACTCATATAGTGTTATTAAAAAAGTTACGACTCTGGGAAACTTATAGCATCTCATTGACTCCTAGCTTGTTCTTAATATAAAATAGTAGGTTATTAAAAATAACTCTAGAAGTAAATTCTGGAGCCACTACATTGCAGCATTTTGCATCAATTTGGCATAAATTTCAAAATGATATTATTATACAACATTTTACTACATTAATATACACCCTCAGACGAAAATTAATAATAAAAAAGTGTTTGTAACATATTTCTTTGTGGAGTAGACAGATATTGTGAAATACTGAAATACTCGATAGAAAAAAACATAGGCAGACATCACACTTGTGATTTGATACTATCTATCTCTTTCGTTTAGAGAACAGCTGTTCAGAATCCTTTCATAGTGCTCCAAGTCAAAATTTTACATGCAAAATATGTAATTTCTCACACTAGATACATATGGCAGTACGAAACAGTGAAGAGTTTGTCATATCAGACGGGAAATTCTACCATAAAGTTAACAAATACGTCTCCCACAGGAAGTTTTTATAAACGTGATAGGCAAGAGGTGCGCGCGTATTCTGTTCGCCGTTATAATAACATTATGAGTGTGGTAATAATAATCAACTAAGTAATATGTGTAATTTCTTCTCCGTCTTACTTGAGATTCGTAAAAATGAAGGTGGAAACTAAACACGCATACGTAATACTTTCAGGAATCATACTAAACAGTTCATTTAACAAGAAGTGTATTGCAACACAAGTGTGGAAAGTGCACTTTTGCAGAATAAGGAAGAAGTTTGAAAATACGAGACGAGGGCGATTATTTTCATTTGCGAATTTCTGCAAAGCAACGCATGTGTATTGCATAGTATGTTTTCGATGACAGTGAATAATAGAAATATTTAAACGAAAATAAAATTCATTACGTCAGGTCTAGCCTCTGCAAATGGTGATCGATTAGTCACGACTGGTAGAGTTGACCAAGCCAGTGAACAACTGAAGGTGGTTGGTTGCTTGCGCCGAAAGATTTAAATTTAAGTGCTGCATGAATTAAATCACAAGTAAATGTTAATAAATAAAAAGAAGTAAAGTATGATTTAGATAGGTGAAATATCAGATATGATTATATCACATGTGTCTGCTGCAATAATATATATATATTTATATATTTGGGGTATTAAATACATTTTATTAACGTCTGCGGTAAAAATGCAAAATCACGGTGTGAAGGAATTTCAACTTCGCACGCATGATAGCATAAGCAGGAAGTGGATAAAAAACAGTATTGTCAAAAATTATTTTAATCCAGAAGCTTTTTAATTTTATTCCCGAATTGATAAGGTAGAGGTGCATTAAAACATTCTGAGTAAATCATAATAGTTCATCCTCTCAGCCACTCAACTGAACAATTCAAATACGATGGCTTTTTTCATGAATCTCAGCTCATACTTTTTCGCCGCATTTCTACATGAATGCGTACTGTTTACTTCACGTATACGCAGTATAAATAATCTGTGAAAGAAAGGACAGAACCTCATATTAAAAAAGTCACGTTATCTCTAAAAAATACTCCTTGACTACCAAACTTTTAGTAACTTTTTACCTGTACGCTTACTTTTCGCCTTAAAGTACATTAGTGATTATGAGACAAATATAATATAAACATTTAAGGATATTTAGACACATATTGTGAGCGCATTGAAGAAATTAAGACCATAAATATAGTACCCCTGCTTAATTATCAAACAATGGTTGCATATTTATGTTACACGAAGTTCTTTAAGGCAGTTTGGTTATTTATTTTCATTATAAAAACTACGAAAACTGTATCTCAGTATACGAAGTTTTAGAATATTAAAAGTAACTTATCTTTTCTTCATATATTAACAGTAATTAGCTTGCAAAAGCATTCAAATTATGCACAGAAAATAATTTGGATAGGAGGAAAGAGAAAGCTCCCCCATAGAGAGCAGCTAACAGCGCTGCCCCTGTACGTTATGTAACCCGCAACGTGGCGCTGTCGAAGAAGTTGCCGATAGTTTGAGGGAAATGCAATGAAGTGGTAAATGACATTCTTCCACAAATGAAAGTTTACTTACTCCTGAAGAATGTTTGAAACATTGCCAGCACTACACCTGTCGGATTTTGGCACCTGCTGTTTACAGTGCCACTTTGCGCCATTTTATATGTCAGGCTATTACTTTCCCAAACTTACTAATTTACCAGCTTGTTGATGTGAGCAGTGAAAAGTGGTACCTGTATGTGTGCGGATGTGTCCCTGAAGAAGCCAGGGCCTGGAGAAGCACTTCCCACAGTAAGGACACTTGCAGCCCTGGTTGTGTGTCCTCACATGCATGGAGAAAGCTGGCATGGAGACGTACACCTTGTCACAGTGAGGACATCTTCTGGCCTTCTTGTCGCCCAGAGAACGATGTGTTTGGCGATGTCTGGCGAGGTTACTAGAGGTGCTGTATCGCTTCCCACAGTCTGGACAGCCATGCTGTTGGAAACAACTTTTATTTTAGTTCAATACAATTGAAATATTGATAGTTCAGCAAATAAACATGCAACTTTAACAAAACGATATCGCTTAATGTACATTCAGATTATAAACAGCATAACACTTTCCCCTAAGTTTTATTTGAAACTTAGATATTAGCGTTTACTATCGAAGCAGAGTTTGCATTAAGTGTGTTTACCTACTTACTTTTAAAACAGAACTAAAACACAATAATGCATACTAGACGTCACCGCATGCAAGGGAAGAGACGAACATTATGGGAACAAAACAACAAATGATGAAAGGTGATTAGTTCGCTATCGGCTCTACTACTACGCTCTTGAATCATACAGGTACAATACTGTAAACAGACTATCAGCCAATTAGAAGAAACGTTCTAGATTTCCGTCCTAGGATCACCAATTCAAACTCCGCAACCGATTAAAATGGCCTTATCGTCATGTTCTTGTAGGTCCTACTTCATAATTAGGGAATATGAATGAGGTACACCTACCTCTCCTCCCTCCTCCGGAAGTTTGCCGTCCCTTGCCTCAACTAAGCCATCAAACAGACATGTCCCTGAGCAGGGTCCAGGGGTGTGTTGGTAGTGAGGGTAGAAGAAATGTCCTGCTGCGGCAGCAAGGCTCACCTCGGCAAGCTGCGTGAGGTTGTACAGATCCTCTCCTGGGGGAAGTGGTGGTGGTGGTGGTGGCGGCGGTGGAGGCGGTAAGGATTCCAACTGCGAGGAGGCAGTGGGAAGCTCTCCACTTCTGACTGGTTCTAACTCTGCTAAACTCACACGTCGCTCTGGACTGCTTTCTGCAACAATAACACGTTCCTTTCGTTCTCAACCTTCTTCCATATTGACACTGCGAAAATATAATGTGAATATTAGTGGATATCTCTACATGCTTAGCGCAAATACGAAGGTTAGTCAGAAAGTAATTCCTACTACTTTTTATCCTTAAATATATTAGTTATGTAAAACATTATAATTTGCCGCGAATTATTAAACCTGCTGCAATCTACTGCAATAACAGCTTCCCAATTTAGCGGGTGGCAGCTCTGCAGTCTGTTATAAAATGTCGGACATCGGTTTACGTATTAAACAGCGTTCTCTGATAGAATTCTTGAATGCAGAATGTGAAACACCCATGAAAGGCTGAAAAACCTTTATGGGTATGCAACAGTAGATATGAGTAGAAAAGCTGGAGGGCAAACATCATTGTTTGATGAAACGAGGAGTGGTAGGCCAGCAATTGCAGTAACCCCAAGCAACATTCAGCGAGTTGACGAGATCATTCGTGAAGACCGCCAGGTAACAATAGATGAATTGTGCCTCATGCTCTCCATTGGTAAAGTCAGTGTGATGGAGATTATTGGAAAACTGGGGTACAAAAAAGTTTGTACAATGGGTACAAAAATGTTAACCGGTCAAAATAAAGACACAAGAAAAACAATAGCCCCCAATCTCTTGCAGCGCTTCAATGTGGAGGGAGAGGCATACCCGGCGAAAATTGTGACTGGAGTCGAGACCTGGGTTCATTTTGTTTAATCTGAATCGAAGAGGCAGTCAATGGAATGGCACCACACATTCTCGCATCCACATCCGAGGAAGAAAAAATTCAAAACTGTGCGACCGGCAGAGAAAGTTATGGGATGAGCAGGGTATCATTCTGGTTGAAGTTTTGCCTCAGAGGTGCACAGTAAATTCTGCCCAGTACATTAGCACCCCCAAGAAGCTTAAAGCACGCTTTCGGCGAGTTCTACCATCAATAGCTCTCAGATGTTCTTGTTCTACACGACAATGTAAGACCACACACCAGTATTGCACCACTTGGATGGGAAGTCTTGCCCCATTCGCCATATAGTCCTGACCTAGCTCCATCATATCTCCATCTTTTCTGGCTACTAAAGGTAGCCCATCGTAAGATTCGCTTTGAAGACGAGGAGACCTTGAAAACGTCTCTGTGCCAATGCCTAAGGAAGAAAAGCTGTGATTTTACCGCACTGGAATACATGTCCTGTTTCCAGATGAACCAAAACAGTGGGAAAAGACGGTGATTGCATTGAAAAGTGACAAATTAAGCCTGAATGTTTTGACTATCATGCTGTGTAATTATTATTTAATTTTGTTCAAAATTAAAAGAGAAAAAAATAGGAGGCATTACTTTCTGACTAACCTTTGTATGTTTAGCCCCAATTCATGTGCCAAAGAAAAGTATAACATTTCAATCTTTGTGTGTTATGGCAATTATTGTACCCAGCAACTCAATACATAATGTAACTGGGGCATCTTGATACATTCAAAATCATGAAAGAATATATCAGAATGAAAAATCTGGTGTGTTGCATTCATATGACTTTCTCTACTCACTCTTGCTCACTTTTGCGGTACCTTTTTCTTTCTTCTATCTGCTTCATGTTAATCATGATAAAATTTCATTACCATTTAGTTGTAGGCACAAGTAGAATACAGAAAGCTAAAGCGGGTCGCTATGTGATGTCTTTGAAATTTCAAGTTCTTTGAATGACCAAGACAAAAAAAAAAGAATAGCAACTTGCCACTTGAAAAAATTTACAAGTATTTGAAAATTCAAACCAATAGCAAAGAATATCTCAGAAATTGTTACCGCCAAAAACATTTTTAATATAAATTGAATGTTTTAACAAGATCTACATTTTTTGTGTAGTAAATTTTGTATATCTGTTGCGTATAACAATCATACAAAACTCATTCAGAATAAAAAGGACTTCATAGGCTATTTCCAGAAAATTCAAGATAAACATTTTATATATCATGCAAATATCTTAAACAGATGGTACTTTAATCAAAATCTAAGGGCCATTTTTGAGAAAATAAAAAAAAACGAAAAATTTTCTGTGTAAAGAGTAGTTTGGAGTGGGGGTATTTTCTTGAAAAATTTCGTGAGGCATCCAGTTTTATGTTCTAAGGGAAAATTGGAAATTCACTGTTCGTTTTTAACTTCATATTTTTAAGAATCTAATCCGTTAACGGTAACACTATTTTCCCTATCCTTTAAAACTTCACAGGTACTCCATGTACTGACCATATAAAAAACCAATATTTCACAATTTATAAGTAAAACACAATAATAGAAATGGCTTCAAATTAGGAATACCAACTTCCTTATAAATGCAGGATGCAGAGAGGTTTACAATTATCATAAACTTGATTTTGTTTATGGTAACCTAATTCAGGGGAGGGGAAGGAAAAAGAATCACTCGTTTTAAAACAACTTACACGAATGGCAAACCAATGTAAAATTAAACAGCAAAAATTCAAGCATTTATCAGTGAATACTTTGAAAATTGTTAATGTAACCACAAAAACATATTTGCATAAGCAATGTGCCTGAATGAGCTCTGCATTTTTTCCTCTGTTAAGTTTTGTCCATCTCGTACGGATATTCAAAATATATATCTTGTTCTGCTAATATTTCAACCTCGGAGTATAACTCCATAAACATTTTCCATAAAAATTTTCAGTGTCACCGAACACAAGTATGCAATTTGGTGTCTATGAAACTTTTCGTTTAAAATTTACGCTGTTTATACACACATTTCTTTTTGAAGAGTTTAATACCCATTTTTATAACTAGACCAACAGCGAATGAATCAAATGAGGAAATGAATGATCAAATGAACCAGAGGATTGCGAACCTGAAAGTTACTAGATATTTGTCTCCAACATGGACTGAAGGAAATGAATGCTCAGATGAGCCAGAGGTTCACGGACCTGAAAGTTACTAGATATTTGTCTCCAGCATTGACTGAAGGAAATGAATGCTCAGATGAGCCAGAGGTTATGGACCTGAAAGTTACTAGATATTTGTCTCCAGCATAGACTGAAGGAAATGAATGCTCAGATGAGCCAGAGGTTACGAACCTGAAAGTTACTAGATATTTGTCTCCAGCATAGACTGAAGGAAACGAATGCTGAGATGAGACAGGTTATGGACCTGAAAGTTACTAGATATTTGTCTCCAGCATAGACTGAAGGAAACGAATGCTGAGATGAGACAGGTTATGGACCTGAAAGTTACTAGATATTTGTCTCCAGCATAGACTGAAGGAAACGAATGCTGAGATGAGACAGGTTATGGACCTGAAAGTTACTAGATATTTGTCTCCAGCATAGACTGAAGGAAACGAATGCTGAGATGAGACAGGTTATGGACCTGAAAGTTACTAGATATTTGTCTCCAGCATAGACTGAAGGAAACGAATGCTGAGATGAGACAGGTTATGGACCTGAAAGTTACTAGATATTTGTCTCCAGCATAGACTGAAGGAAACGAATGCTGAGATGAGACAGGTTATGGATCTGAAAGTTACTAGATATTTGTCTCCAGCATAGACTGAAGGAAACGAATGCTGAGATGAGACAGGTTATGGACCTGAAAGTTACTAGATATTTGTCTCCAGCATAGACTGAAGGAAACGAATGCTGAGATGAGACAGAGGTTATGGACCTGAAAGTTACTAGATATTTGTCTCCAGCATAGACTGAAGGAAACGAATGCTGAGATGAGACAGGTTACGAACCTGAAAGTTACTAGATATTTGTCTCCAGCATGGACTGAAGGAAACGAATGCTGAGATGAGACAGGTTATGGACCTGAAAGTTACTAGATATTTGTCTCCAGCATAGACTGAAGGAAACGAATGCTGAGATGAGACAGGTTACGAACCTGAAAGTTACTAGATATTTGTCTCCAGCATAGACTGAAGGAAACGAATGCTGAGATGAGACAGGTTACGAACCTGAAAGTTACTAGATATTTGTCTCCAGCATAGACTGAAGGAAACGAATGCTGAGATGAGACAGAGGTTACGGACCTGAAAGTTGCTAGATATTTGTCTCCAGCATAGACTGAAAGAAATGAATGCTCAGATGAGCCAGAGGTCCACGGAACTGAAAGTTACTAGGTGTTTGTCTCCAGCATAGACTGAAGGAAACGAATGCTCAGATGAGACAGAGGTTCATGGACCTGAAAGTTACTAGATATTTGTCTCCAGCATAGACTGAAGGAAACGAATGCTCAGATGAGCCAGAGGTCCACGGAACTGAAAGTTACTAGATATTTGTCTCCATCATAGACTGAAGGAAACGAATGCTGAGATGAGACAGAGATTATGGACCTGAAAGTTACTATATGTCTCCAGCATAGACTGAAGGAAATGGATGCTGAGATGAGCCAGAGGTTCACGAACCTGAAAGTTACCAGGTGTTCGTCTCAAGCGGAAGGCTGAATGAAATGAGGAAATGAATGCTGAGATGAGCAGAGGTTACGGACCTGAAAGTTACTAGATATTTGTCTCCAGCATAGACTGAAGGAAATGGATGCTGAGATGAGACAGAGGTTCACGGACCTGAAAGTTGCCAGATATTTGTCTCCAGCATGGACTGAAGGAAACGAATGCTGAGATGAGACAGGTTACGAACCTGAAAGTTACTAGATATTTGTCTCCAGCATGGACTGAAGGAAACGAATGCTGAGATGAGACAGGTTATGGACCTGAAAGTTACTAGATATTTGTCTCCAGCATAGACTGAAGGAAATGAATGCTAAGATGAAACAGAGGTTACGAACCTGAAAGTTACCAGTTATTGGTCTCCAACGGAGACTGAATAAGGTGAGGAAATAAATGCTCAAATGAGCCAGAGTTTACGGATCTGAGAGTTGCCGGATATTTGTCTGCAATGGAGACTGAATGAAATGAAATGAATGCTGAGATAAGTCAGAGGTTCACGGACCTGAAAGTTGCCAGATATTTGTCTCCAACAGAGACTGAATGAAATGAGGAAATGAATTCTCAGATGAACCAGAGGTTAAGACCTGAAAGTTACCAGATATTTGTCTTCTCAGAAAAGCATAGATACAGACCCTAGCATACACGGTACCTTCACAGCATGGAGTTACGCATTACAGACCTTTCCTTAAATGTTTTCTTGTTGCGGGGGAGGGGAGACACCGAAAATGGTCTAGGTCCTTAAGGTGAAATCCATGAATGGAAGGTCTACGATTCGAATCCCACCAGGACCTTCTTCTTTGATTTTTGTTTTTTCCAGGTTACTTCAGTCCTCATAAATGCCGGGGTGATACCCCAAACTTAAGCCTGAAACGTTCCCATCCCAAATTATCTTGCCCACTCATCCTTTAATTTGATACATCAGCAGTGCCTATTGCCTATGGT
Source organism: Deroplatys truncata (assembly GCA_030765065.1). NCBI lineage: Eukaryota > Metazoa > Arthropoda > Insecta > Mantodea > Mantidae > Deroplatys > Deroplatys truncata. The sequence continues at coordinate 163,562,950 of CM060976.1, read as the reverse complement.
GCCGTATAATATAAGAACAGGCATCCAGATTTGGGATAAGAGTGTTCAGGTAACCCTCAAAATATGTATTTCCCGTAAAATCGCGTTATCGTATACCCAGTGTAATGCAAAACATTTTATAGATTAGGCACGCAATGGAAAAAACAATAACAACCTGTTGAGTATGTCAGCCCCAAGACTTTTTATCGGCATTTTGATAATAGGAACAAGGGGTCGCAGATACATATAGTAATAGGAGCGCTGCATGAACATGATTGAAACTTGACTTTATAACACATCTTTAGTTGCCAGTCAAAATGAAATGTACTGTCTTTCTACTCTTCAGTTTTCGACACATTGTTTTTCCGCACACAGTGTATATATACATTTTACACTATAATTTTCCCTTATCTGTTGTGAGCTTTAATTTTAAAAAAATTATATTATTAACGGTAATATTGGTTCAAGGTGAACTTTTGTTAAAAGGTGATTCCACTTGTTCCAGGTTGGTTAGCCGGACTAATATCTCTAAAGCCAAGTATGACAAGTACAACAAATTTGAAAGCAAGAGCTTGGCAATCAGCCTGGAACTACCTAAGAGGACCGAGCGATAACTCTAAATAAAGCTCATGCAACGAGAGGATCCGCCACTGAGCTGTGAATCATATCTACAAAAGTAGCAGACATACCTGAGGTACTTTATTTATATGACCTTTTCTTAGAGTGCTGCCATTCTTTGAAATCAGTGACTCATCTCCATTGGTATTGCATTTTTAAATATCTTATAGCACATTGGGCCTAAGTGGTAAAATCTAAGGGGCATCAAGTGCTACTTTGAATACCTTTTTGCTAATATTACATTTTTCTGTACCTACTTCTTCGGACCTATTCCTGAAAATACATGAGGACTTGTACAGTTAGTAAACCACAGCATCCTTCAATTGATTTGGAAATATACCTTAACATGGGTTTAAGGATTTTCCTTCAAATGTTTGAGTAAGCATACATTAATGCAGCTGACTGATAGATTTATAACGTTAGATGAGGGGTCAAAATAAGGTAATTATTATCATTCACAAATAGAAAAGTCTATTACCCCAGTTATTGAGCACCCTTCTCTACATGGCTTTGTAAATCTAACAAACGTGACACTTGGGTGATAACATCAAAATTGCGATCCGTTTATTTTTGTCACTTATTTTCCCGGTAAGTTTAAGGGGACAAGGTACTCTGAAATGGTCAAAAATCAAATTTTTTGTTTTAGGCACCAATAAAATCTCTATTATTTCCAGTTCCAGAAAAAATATACTTTTTGGGGGTTAAGAGGTTTTTAAGACATTTAAATGCTAGTCTGCATTCCTTTAAAGCTGTCATGTAACGCCCCTTTTTAGAACATTCTTGTATCTTTCAACAATGAACGACTATATCGTGCCCGGCGAGCAGTTCAGCAATTAACAAAGGAGGCCAGGACCAAGAGAAGGCAATCAAAAAAGCTGCAGTAATCCAGGAATGAAGGTGTAGATGATTATGACCCTGGAATGTACTGAAGTGTATCAGAATTTTAATGTTCAAACTTTAAATTCAGTTTTCTCAAAAGAACATTTTTGGATACTTATGTACCTTTTTCTCAGAAAGTATGAGAGGTAGAGAGCTGAAATTTCCAATACATGTATACAACACATAGTTCAACTTTCTGAACGACAATAGTTTTATAATGTATATTAGTGATATTAAGAAAGCAAAAACTTTGCAAATTTTCCACGTTTTTACTTTGCAATTAGTTTTTTCCAATTTCTAGTGAACTGATATACATAACTGAATAATTGAGGTTCAGAAGATAGATGATTATACTAATAACAAGCATGCAAAAGTGTGATTCTGTATTGAAAGTAATTTGAGAAAAAGATACATTGATTCACATGTTTTAAGAGTAAATTTTATTATTTTTCTGCTGAATGAAATAATTTTTACGGACTCAACTACATAAGCTATCAATGCAAACAACCACTTGAAATAATTTAAATGATTTATAGAGTAATTCATAACAATTTCAGGAAAAACCATTGAGAACTTTAAGAGCAGTGGTAATTTAACAACTTATGGTGTAATTTTCATGTGTTCAGACTACCTTGGTCCCTTAAATATTTTAATTTCTCAACATTATGTTTGAACCGGGATGTATGCATTAATACTGGAACAAGTGTAGCCACAGATATTAAAATGATTAAAGATTTGAGACAATTAATGCGACGTTCGACTATTGTTGGTGACTGAAAAGTGGGAGCTAGACTTTGAAAAGGTCATAGTAAAATGGCTAAACCAAAAGCATTGTTTTATCTGCACAAATTTGAGCAGGTATGTCTTTTTGTTTGATGTCGAATTGGTTATTTTGAAAGACAGTTGGTAATAAATGTTTAAGCAAGGTTATGCCATTGGAATGCGTAAAAGAGTCAGTGAAAGTTAAAAATTGACTCGACAGAAAAAAAACTACTCCTAAAATTATTACAAAATATACTTAAACAAATAGGGAAAACCTTGAGAACTTTAAATTTAAAAACTATACGTTATCAATCCTTGGTAGATTAAGAGTGGAACAGTAATTCTTCAGCCTCTCTAAATGTTTTGTTGATGGTTTGCATGTCTGAGAGGAACAGGCGCATTCTTCTCAGTGTTATCATGAAAATTCTTCAAGATATTGCAAATAAGATTTATATTTAGAGATCTCCTTGGTATTTCCTGTTGACTCGATTGAGTTTAGGGTTCTATTTTATTTTTGTTGCTTTGACGAACTTTGTAAACAGAAATCTTTAAGTACTTAACGACAGGAACAAAAGAGGTTCCGGAAATGGTTGTTCGCCTTTTAGTGTTAGCACGCGCCAAAAAAGAGAAAAAGCGACATCCGTTCAAGTGTTGTTTCTCTCGACCGATTGGCATTACGTGAGGTCATCGCTATTGTCTATTAATACTCGCCGCCATGTTCCAGCGTCTCTTCAACCACCGCCGCGCCGTTCCCGGATGTGATAGGTCGCCATATTAGCTTTCGAGGTGTGAGAGACGCTGCTTTGCAAACTCGATCATTTGAAGCGGAAAATGAATGGGTAGAGAGGAAGAAACAAACTGAGAATTCATGTAGACGTAGCCAGTTTTAAATAGCATTGGACTTTAAAGAGCAGTTTTTGTCACAGGAAAACACAGGACTAGGTACTATATATTCACTATACCCGAATTACTGAAATACTGAAGGTTAGCTAGTTTAAAGGAGAAATGTACAGTTCGCAGCCCCAGATGTGTGCCCCGAAAGAAAGTATTGTCAGGGAGTTGTCTTGAAAACAGAACCCTAAGGTACTAGGTGTATCATATTATTATTATTATTATTATTATTATTATTATTATTAAGCCTATGATAAAGGGATAAGAGACGTGTTTATGGTATATACTACTTAGGAAAGGAATAATTCAAAATATCGCTGAGATACTGCAGGAAATTTACAAGGATAATACATTTTGTAACCAACAGAGGTTAAATGAAGTGGCACAGGAAATTTTACTAGAACGAATACTCAGACAGGGTTGCAAGTTGAACCCAGTTCTCTTCAACTTATTTATAGATATTCTAATAGATACTTTTAAGGTAGCAATCAACACAACCTGTGATAAGTGAAAGGAAATTCCAGATCTACTTTTTGCCAACGACTTAATGACAAGTTCATTTACAGCGGTTGTTTTAAAAAAGATCTTAAAAGTAATAGAAAGTTATTATAAGGATTGGGCACTTGTAGGAAGTCCAGAGAAAATAGAGGTGTTGGTGTGCAAGAAAGGTACAAAAATGAGAAAAGATGAGGTGTGGCCAATGGCAGATAGACGTTAATGATTTTATTTGCCTAAGTGTAAAAATTAATAGGTAAATAGAAAAAAGAAGCTATCATTGGGCAAAAGGAAGGTCGGTTATGAAGTTGCAAAGAAAATCTAATGGAAATAAGATGGTTATATGTATACAGCCTTAGCAGAATAAGATGGGCGTATGGAGTAGATATACGGGGAATAGAGGAAGGATGGAAAGTAATGCATCATTGTGCAAAACCGTGTTAGAATTACCCACATATCCTATGAATTTAGCTGCTGTGATAGAGATGGAGAAATTTGGAGTACAGGGGATGATTATGGAAAGAGTTTTGAAGCACTGGTACTAGATTCAACAACTCCCTAAAGGGTGTATAATAAAATATTGTTAAAATATAATAAGAAAATGACAAGAATTACAATAGTTGTATAAAACAAATTAGACATCAACTACAAATAAATAATACGGGTATATCTGTGCTGGGAAAAACAATTTACAAAGAGGATTTTGGCAGAGGGTATGACATCAGTTAGAGGTTATATGCATCAATGAAAGTTAAGAGCTCTCTTAAATTTTATGTGACTGTTATGATTTATTCTAACAGAGAATGGTATACAGGATGGACCATTAAAGTTAAAGCTGTACAATATCTCCAAAACCAAGCGTTGTATAAAGAAATGTCTTGAATAAAAGTTATGGGGGAAAGTAAATGTCATTAGTCGTGTTTTATTTGCAGGACGTTGTGATGGTTGTTTTAGGGTTAATTTAATTTTTTTAAATGGGAACTTACTTTTTATGTTGTTTTCTCACTCCTCAATAAAAAACTAAACAACATTATTATAAAGCACTTTGCAATTGTTCTTACACCAGCATAAATAACAAGGAAAATTCTGAATGGCTGTGTACGAAGAGCGCAATGAATAGTTGGACCATCCATGGGTCAAGTTACGTTTCGTAATTGGGAACCAACATTTTTTTATTTTGTTTCCTTATTCCTAATCACAAAATAAACAGCCTTTTATAAACAATTTTCTAATGAGAAAACAGCATACAAAATGTAGATTCTCATTTAAAAAATTAAATTCACCCTAAAATGACCATCATAACGTCTCCAAACAAAACACGACTAATGGCATTTACTTTTCCCATAATATCAAGCAGCTTTTGGTCCATCTTGTATATTGTCTGCTCGGAGTCTTTTGAGCCAGTGGAGAGGGAAAGGTAAAAACGCACGCGGCCTGTTCGGCTTCGTGTGGTTGTGATTTGCTCTAGCTACTGTGCCGACCGCGCAAATTCTTTATCTACCCCTTCGACTGACTCAAAAGGCTCTGAATAGATAATAGATAACTGTAATATTAGGGTAAAAGAAGGGATTGCAGTGCTGAGACTTGGGGTATGGCGATCTAAAGGTTCCAGAAAGAAGGTGGACCGGGGACGTCCGATTTGCAGGAAGAGGATGCGAAGCAGATTTTATTCACTATTCTAGAACAAGGCAATGTACACTGAACTTACTCAAACCAAAATGGCTTAAAAGGAATAAATATATAAAATATAAAAAATGCTTTAATATGGGTCAAGTACAGTCATTAGGAGAATATTTATATAAACTTCAAAATATATGGAGATGGCCAATTTGATGATAAGCACTCATAGATTGTAAGAACTATATTGCACATTTACTGTTTTTGCTCTGTAGTTATGGCTGGTGAAGAACAAGTGTTGTTATCAAGCTGAAACTTATTTTGTAGCTTTAACAACATAAATATTTATTATTTTTGTATTTATAACTTCATTTAATGTCGCCTAATAGTGTAGGTCTTGTTGCCACAATATGTATTTACTTTGTTATAGTCAAATACTACACTTTAACCTTTTAGACTTCATAATAGTTTTACCTGTAACAGAGTATTAAAATATTAAATAGTTATTCAAACATATTAACAAGTTTGACACAATATGTTTACAATAAGATGGGTAGTTTACAATCTTTTGAGAATTTAAATAACGATAGTACTTCGGTCGGTCCATACAATGCTGCCAGAAGATCTTTAGGAGTTTTCTTGTTGATCCTGTAGTTCGTGCAGTAGTCACATTCAGTCTTTTGTTGTAATGTCCTCAACATGGAGGTTCCTGTCTAGTAAACATATACTCATGTGTTAATTTGGTTTGGCTGATTCTTAATCTGGAGAGTAACACTTGTTGATGCCAGCTGACAACTTTTATGTATACATAGTTGTTGTTGTTGTTATTGAAAAAATACACCCTGCCATTCCTACTTCCTCTGTCGCTTTCCTAAGGTAGAGGAAATATTGCAATAGACCCAAAATTAGATATCGATATTTCACGGAAATGGAAGCTTTGACGCCTTCTAAATACAAAAGAGCATTTTTAAGGAAAGGTATGTTTGCCTTTGTGTACAGCTTAAGGCGATGCGCTAATGAATTTGAGCAAACATTAAGAAATTTTCTCATTTTCCAAATTTGTCACCATAATGTTCCCCAAAAATGAAAACTGCGTTTTCCAAGTTTCACGGCGTTACTCCAAGTGCCTCTAATCGCAGCTCTTCTAAGCGATTGCAAGAATTTAAATTTCCAGAGTGCTTAGCAGCAAATAATATCTTCTATATATTCTCTAGAGCAAACCGTTTTCTCTTCTGCTTATAGATAGGTTCTTCTTCAGTGTGACAATAGACTTTCACTAGAAAACAAAAGACAACTAAAAAGTAATTACGAGTACAGAAGAAAGAAGGAAAGTCTGTGATAGTTCACTTGCTAAATACATTAATGTTTCATCTTAAACATGATTTCTCGTAGTCGTATTTTTCAGCATTTTCGAGCCTTAGAAATAATTTTTCTGGAAAACTATGCAAGATATTAAACACCAGATTTTTACCACTTGTTAATAATAGTATAATGCATAAAATTACTTTGGCTGTGACTAAAAAACTGTTTCAGAAAAAAAATTAATTACTCTTCTGTAAAATAAAATACCACAAAGTCAATATACAGTTGCATAATTTAATCACTGTTGCATATTGTGGGGAGCATATGTAGATTTAGTTTGATAAGCTTGGAGTTGATCTTTCCGGAAGGGGTTGCTGGGACTGTTTCGGAAGTATCAGCTTGAGTTGGCAGTATTGTAGTTGTTCCAGAAAGATCTGGAAACATCGAGTAACTTGAGGTGACGTATTAATCGGAAGTTGTGGTGGGGAAGATTAATTATAAAAAAATCATGGGATTGCTTGATTCGCTCTCTTTAACTATGGAACCTTAATAGTATTAGGTGCTCCGGGTATCTGTCTCGGGGCGAGGTTTTTTTTTTTGGGGGGGGGTTGAGGATGTTCTTGTAAAGAATTTAATATGTGATTCTTAAGGTAAGAGATCTTGTGTTATTAAAATTGCCTAAATTGAAACACCTTCTTCTTCAATAGTTATCCTGGTAGTTCTCTAGTTGAAATCTGTAGTTTTATATGCCAAGTGAGTATACGTCTTCCCCTTTGCTATGACCTGAAGTAAGGTAAGTTCAGTAATTTTTTTAATTAAGCAAAAAAATCCAAATATTTATTTTCAGCTTTAAAAAGTAGATTATTGGTGCCTTTCAAAGCGTTAATTGAAAATATACTTTTTTTTCCTTGAACGTTGGAACGCTGCTTAAATCTTGCATTTTTATTAAGAGTAACTGGTCAAATATTTCATTACAGCAGACAAAAAAGTATTCAAGTTTTAAAATTCAACAGCGCATCCCCTTAACTCAAAATGAAAATTAGGAATAATATCAAGTATCATCCCTAAGTCAGAGGCACCTTCAGTTTAATGACAGTTTAGGATTAAAATGTTTTATGGTAACAAAGCTGTGACCACTTTATTCTTATTTAATACTATATAAACGGGAAAGCATATGCAGTATACGGGAACTCACCATAATATGTCAGGTTTATTAAAGTATAGGATTTATGCCAAATAAAGTTTTTACTTTCTCTGATACTTATCTATAGTAAGCAGAGGAAGTATTACACTCCACCAAAAAATTCGATACCGAGGTTGCAATGGAAATACATGCTTTGAGACAACTTGAATACAAAAGAAAAGCATTTTTAGAAAAAGTTTGTATACAGGTATTGTTTCTGCGAACTACATAACTATATAACTAAAATAAACACCAAGCTTGGTATTTCAGTTCAGCATCTCCCAGGATGCAGCACGAAGATTTTCAACAAAGTTCCCCGCCCCAAACTACTCTTTACATGGAAAATGTTGCGTTATGTTTAAATTTTCAAAAACGGCTGTAACAATTTTGATTAAAATACCATACGTTTAAGATATTTTCATGACAAATGAAATGCATAATTTTCATTTTCTGGTAACAGTTTCTGAAGTCCTCTTCATTCTGAATTACTTTTGTGCAACTGGTAAAGAGTAAGAGACAAAATCGTAGATCTCGTCAAAGCACGCAGTTTATGTCCAATAATAAAAATTTTTGTGTCAACTATTTGCAAGATATTCTTTGCTATTGGTTTGAATTTTAAAATACTTATGCATTTTCAGGAGGTAGGTTGCTTATTCGTCTTTTCTCGTGGTCATGCAAAGATCATGGAACTTCACAGCCATCACATAGCGATCCGCCTTTTAAAAATCTAACTATCGCTTTAGCCTAATGTATTCTTATACCTACGACGAATGTGTAAATGTGTAATAAAAATTTATCTCAATTAAAAAGAAGTACACAAAAAAAAAAAGCTTTTGTAGAAGAGTGAGTAGAGAAAGTCATGTGAATGCAATATTTTTTTCAGCGTTCATCAGTATTAATGGACAGCAGCTCAGTGTTTTCGTTCGGGGCTGCTGGGCTGAGCATCCTAGCTCGCGTGACAGGTGTGTGGTGGCATGCTTCATTCGCTCTTTTTCTTCACCACTTAGCAGCTCATGTGAATGTCCCCAAGACCCAACATGGTTCGAAGGAACTCGTTACGTCGCCATCCTCATTGTCATCCTACCAACACGCTGATTGCCTCAGGTAATAAATCGATCCATTCATCTCTTGGTGGGACTAGGTTCTCTCGAAAGCCCCAGAGACCATATGGCGAACGTTGGAACGTTTTGTTTTTTTCACAGAGTCAATCGTTTCCGAATTTAATTTTCTAACACTCCATCCTCTCCCAAAGGTAGTATTTACCAAGAAGAAGAAGAAAAGAATCCTTAAGCCAAAAACTGATTCATATCCCTTAGTGAGGGGGCATTTGGTCCACCCTGATGTGTCTCTCGGAATACTAATGAAAGCTTGCGTACAACACTGAGTTACTTTCATAGTTTTGTCGCACGCACTTAATTTATTATAAACAGCTTTCGTGTCTTAGTGTATTATTTAAGATGATGCTCTCTCTGTCTGTTTTACAGGCTCTATTTAGCGCTTTTGTACTTGCTTGTATGATCCCTTAGGAATGCAATAGAGTGGGAAGATATGAAAACACAAATGAAGCATGAAGTAACTCATTAAAACTTATATTTAGTTGTAGAAACGACGACGGCTCGTTGACCCCCACGTGGGGCAGGTGGTATAAGGTGGGTGTGGGCAAGTTGCCCATGGGCAAGTTGTTGCAACAAGTCTTGTTGGGCGCTATGCCATCACCCCGACCCGACCCATCAGCAGCAAGTGCTCCCGAAACTGAAAGTGGTAAAAATAAAATCTGAGCGCTCCCATTCCTCATCCTGCGGCGTAGAACGCATTATCACCATCTGGCCAGGTGGAGCCGAAACGCGAAGGCTTTGCCCAAATTAGAACTCACGACTAACGATATGACATCCGATACAGCTTCGATCCGCCATTTTGACGTCGCATTCCGATGCTCTGCTCGCCATTGCATCAGAAGCAAACGTATTTTACTCTTTCATTCAGGAGATTCAGAAGAATGAACCATGTTCTCTCCGCATGATACCATGAAGCAGCAATATCCAAAATATTTGGGCGTTTATGCTGAGAAAATTAATTATTAAAGTAGTAAAGGGGCACCGAAGTGAAGTGAAATATGGTACTTTTGGATGGTAACTTATACTTTAAATGTTTACACATATCGACTTTAACGATCCCGTACAACTTATTGTAAAGTTTTTGCTAATATTTTAAGCATATATATATTTGCTAATAAAAATCTCTTATTCCTAAGACATTTGAAAACCTTTTTGCAAGGCTTTATCAATGTTTTTAAAACTTAGTATAATTTTTATAGTTTTACTATAGTTTTTTTAAGAAATAAATGTGCGCTTAAACGCAAAATTCGTTTTTGGCTTTACTAAACGTTATTTTTGACTTCACAGATAAAATGCATTGAAGTTTCAAAAGCAAGCAGACAATTTTCACATACATACGTAAAATGTTTCTACTAAAAGCATAATGCTTTGTAAATGGTAACTTTCTACGCTTATTAGAGTTTCATTTTTAAAAGTGCGGTAAATTTATTGATTTGCTGCATTCTGTCTTATTCTAATCTTGAATAAATTTAATAACTCCCAATAGTTAATAACTAATGACTTTACAATTAATGGTGTTATTTAAATTCACTTTGCACAGTTTTAAATAATGTTCTTTGAAGATCGTGATTCATTTACACACGACAACTTGAGGTTTAATTTCGGTTTTTTCTCTGATTCTGAAAAAAATTGATATACTTTTAAAAATTAGCACTCAAAAACGAAATTTGTGTAGACACTTCTGAAGGCTGTGGCTTGATCGTAGGCATACAAAAGGCGACTTTTCCAAAGCTGGTCTAGGTTACAAAAAAACTAAAAACTAAATTTTCTGACTGAGAATATAATGTTCTCAAATCAGTGTCACATTATAGTATTGCTGCACAACAGAGCATCAAGTTACTGGATTTAACATTCCGCTACCGATTTTCTAAAATTTCCATTGATGCTGCTAATACCAAGAACACTGCTTTAATAAAAATATACTTTAAAAGATTCCAGAATGATCATTTTGAAACAGTTTACTTTTACATGGAGACCGACTAAAAATACTTTCTTCCTCATACAAATATGTTTAAAAATAAAATTATTTATATAAACTAGAGAACTATGCTTTCACTAAACTTCGCAACCTTTATAGAGAAAGGAGCTTAAAGAAAGCATGTTTAATATAGCGAACATGTTACCCATAGTACATCCTAAAAAGAAAATTTATACCAAAATTGGCATTGAGATTTCAGTAGGCATACATGTTTTGAGATACCCTGAGCCCAAAGAAAAAGTATTGTTATAAAAAGGTCTGTGTGATGTGCATGTGCATGTGCATGTGTGTGTGTGAGAGAGAGAGAGAGAGAGAGAAAGGGAGGGAGAGGTAGGAGAGAGAACATAATGCCTCAAATCGAAAAGTGAGATAAATATCAAACTTGAAACTTAGGTCCAGCATAGAGTATGTCATATGCATCTTAATTAAATTCTTCATAACCCAAACTATCTTTTACGTGGAAGCATGTTCATTATTTTTTTATTTTCTCAAAAAGGCTCATGTGATTTTGATTAAAATATATTTTTATACATTAAATTGAGGAATGAAATGTTTAACTTGAATTTTCTGTGAAGCCAGCGAGGTCACCCTCACTTTGATTGAATTTGTATCACTTTGAGTAACTATGAAACTAAGTTGTATTTCCTTACGTTTAGATGTTTATGGTTGAGCCGCCGTAGCAGTTGGACAATACGCATTTTTTCTGACTTATACCTGCACATGTTACCCATAATAGTAGGTTGATAGTTTATTTGAAACTTATCCTTAACTCTGCGGATAAGTGGCTGGCAAATTTATACTTCACATGTCCTCGATTCAGTTTTAATTTGTTTACTACTTATCTATAGTAAGTAGAGGAAGTATTGCATTCCACCCAAAAATTCGATACCGAGATTGTATCGGAAATACACCTTTAGGATTCTTCAATCCAAAAACGACATATTTTTAGGAAACGCCTGCGCGTTAACAGCATAATTAAAAAAATGAAAAGTCGGTTAAACATTCTAATTTGGTATTTAAATTCAGAGTCTTACAAAATACGAAGATTTTCAAGAAAATCTCCCACCCCAGCTACCCTATACATGGAAATATTTTCGTTTTTCTTTTATTTTCTCAGAAACACTAACGGTTTTGATTAAAATACCACATGTTTAAGACAGTTACATGACAAATAATGTGAGTAGTAAAGTCATCTAATTTTTCATATTCATCAATATACATTTCTGAAGATATGAGTGTTCAAGATATCAAACAGGCAGCAAAGTCTTAATATAAAGTCAACTGAAAAATTCAACGCCACAGCCGGGATTTGAACACGGTTCTCCCGCTCTCCGTGCGGTTGCTCTAACCATTGAGCTACTGTGACAACATGCCGGTGGGGCATTGAATTCCCCAATTGACTCAAGTTGTTTTCCCAGACATACCTACCAAGGCATCTCCCTCGAGATGACAAACTTAGCGGCGACCTGCTTGTTGCAAGTACTTCAGTGCTGGGTGCTTATATATTATTATTAAGGGTTTTAATTATTTTTGTTGTTATTATATAAATGAATTATACTTTTAATAGACCTTAGCCTGGTCTTAGGCAAGTTTTTAATATAGGGTCAACTGAAAAATTCAACGCCACAGCCGGGATTTGAACACGGTTCTCCCGCTCTCCGTGCGGTTGCTCTAACCATTGAGCTACTGTGGGGCACTGAATTCCCCAATTGACTCAAAGTCTTAGCCATTTATCCATTACACGCACACATTTAAAATATTTACGTACCCCCATCTCCCAAAATTCGAACTTATACACATTATAAGCAGATGGTTAAAGCTCGATTTCGCAACATCAATTTCGCTTCAGTTGGTGGTAAATATCAGAAAATATTTAGAGATTCATTGCTATTGCTCCCCATTGGTAGAACAAGCTCGAAATTCCTGAGTTATTTCTGATGCCGCTGCATGTGTTTTCAACAGTTGCCTGCCCTTCAACTTTGCCTCTAGAATGGAAATAGCTCCAGAAATAAAAATGCTGTGACTTATGTCATGTGGCAGAATAGATTTAGGATCACCATCATGTATGCCAAAGATCCATGCTCTTATTTTACTGCAGCGAATAAGATGTATTAGGCTTTTACAATAAACTCACATTTGTGACAGCAGAGTTTCCAAATATTTAAGGTAGTAGACGAAGTAACACACTTCTCCGTGCTTATAACTGGACATCGAAAAAATAACTTAACGTTTATTGCATGTTGTGTTCTTTATACAAATTTTAGTCTTTGTTTTATGCTCAAATTGGATACACTTTAAGTGCCTTCAATGAGGTTTATTGTGGATAATTTTCTATATGAAAAGCTCTGCTAAGAAATATATTGTGTGATGCTTTGTTATTTTACTTGAACTGTAAAGCTCAAAGGTTACATTGAGAAATATATAATACAATTAAAGGTCACTTAAAACTTAAATACAAGACCTGGAAATATTTCATCATTCTGCAGTGTTAAAAATGTCTCTACTATCTTACGATGTAATCTCAACAAACATTCTTTTACAAATTTTCTAAATTTTGTCTTTTACTTTATTTGATATAGTTAGGCGAAGAATTATACAACTTTAAACCTGATAATATAAATAAGTTCAGTTTAAGTATTATATGTATGTTGAAGTTCCCATGTAACTTTGTAAACAGTATCCTTATTTTCAAGTAAGCACAAGTGATTCATAAAAAAGTTTATTTTTCTGCTTCGTTTTAATCACAATGAATAATTAGCTTGAAATGGTTTCAGTGCTTTATGTACATAAAAACATGTAGTAGGTTAAGACAGATGGATTAGCTGCAAACCTTGTTATTAATGTCTCCTTTTATGGACACATTAGATACAAAAGAACGCCCACATGATATTTCAAAATGTGCTCCTTAAGTAGAAGGACAAATAAAACGAGTAGGTATTTCAATCATTTTTAATGTATTTTAACATGTGTAATCTAGTGGAAAGTTTTTTTTCTAACTTTTATGGTTTGTTTATCATACAAAAACGATAAGAAGAGAACTTTTCAAGCTGTTTACAAGCAATTCAAGTCATTAAGTATGTTTGACATGCCAATATCTCAAGTTTTAAATTAAAATCGTTAGTACCATTTTTGAGGAAACAAACATAACGAAAGTTCTCGATGCAAAGAGTTGTCTAGATTGAAGGAATTTACTGAAATTCTTCGCTTTGCATTATTTAAAATATATCTGAATAAGGCATACAATTTTATACTTTCCCAATTTTCGTTTTTAAGTTAATCCACATCCATGGCCCCTTTTCTAATTACTTATTAATAAGAACACATTATTTCTAGGGGCATTTTTGGGTACCATACAATACTTCCTCTACCAAAAGTAAGCAGCAGCTTATAATTAAAAATTTTTAAATGTCAAAAATAGTTTGTACAAGGAGCATGGTGTTTTTAAATTAACCGTAAACTGTATTTATGAATCAGTATTATCACGTCCAAAAAAATACCAAAGGTTAACCTGAGTTGGAATCAGCATATCAAAAGAACAGCAAGATTTTAATGCTCAACAGGCTATTCGGCATCTTAACTAGTAGGCGACAAAATTCTGCTTTGTAAGTAAACAATACAATTTTGACTTAAATCCATATATTCGTTCATACATTATAACTAAACAATTTACACCATACGATCTGGTACTTCATTGGTATTCTAATTTAAATCCATATTGTTTCCATATTCCTCAATAAAAATGTGATGTGTTGCATTCGCATGACATACTACCTCACTCTTCTACAAATTATTCAAACAAAAGCTTAGTATTTTGTCGACTTCCTGTTAATAGAGAGAAACGTTCATTACATATTTAGATATTTCGTTGTAAGTATTGGAAGGATACAGTAGGCTAATGCATTAATGAGATTTTTAAGCGTATATCTATGCGTTGACTGAAAGTCGCTCTTTGCATTATCACGAGAAAAAATGAAAAGCGACTTACCACTTGAAAGTATGCGAAAACTCAAACCAATAACAAAGGATATTTCGAAAATGCTTAACGCCGCAAAACATTTACATAACGCGATTTACATTTCTTGTGAAGGAATATTTTGTTTATCTCTTATGGTTTACCAATTTTACAAAAGGCATTAAGAATGAAAAGGACTATTTTCAGAAAATTCAAGATACCTACACATTTTATTTGCAATCAAATAGCTTAGAATCATTTTTTGATTCAAATGATGTTTTCGCTTTTGAGTTATACCAATTGTTCACATACAGATACATACGCGCGCACACACAGAGAGAGAAAGAGAGAGAGAGACATAAACACATACATTTTTCTAAAAATTCTTTTTGTTGGATTCAGAAAGTCTTAAAAAGTACATTTTCTGCGATCTCAAAATATGTATTCTACTGAAATATTCATATCGAATATCAATATCAATAATTCCTCTAATTACTTTAGGTAAATAGTAGAGAAAGGAAAAAAAATGGTTTAGACAACAGTTTTTACTGAACATTAAACCAAACCACCTTCTCATATTGTTTAGCAAAAACATTGCAGTTTCATTCTAGCCTAACTGCATTATCTCCAGACGTTTGCGAGGAATGGCAGTTAATTTTATCATGCAATCCATCGATCATTTTCTGCAGTGTTGACAGGTTCACTGAATGTCGTTCATTAGATCTCAACATTGCGTAAAGAAAGGAACCGCATATAAGCGAGAACTAAAAAAGCATACGGGTGACAAAATACCTCTTGTTGAATATGAATCATAACCTCAAAACAGCAGGTGCATAGCCGAGCTGAATGAGTTTACTGAAATGGAATAACGTACGGAAGACTGGAAGGTCAAACAGAGTGTACCGCTGGTTTCATATCTCCCAGGGGAAGTACGAGTACGTGCTTCAGAGCAACAGGTTGCTGCTTGTTGATTCCTTCCCGCGTCCCGTTACCCTCATTTGTGGGTTTAAATATTACGCATTCGTTTTGTCGCCTTCTCAAAGAAAGCCTGACGTATGTTGCCGAATTTGTAAGATCTCGGCAACACTGTTTATTCGCAGTAACTCATTTTTACTTTCTTTACCACTTACCTATAGTAAGAAGCAAAAATTCAGTATCCAGATTTCAGAATACACGTTTTGAGGTTCTCTGAATTACAAAAATTAGAAAAAGGTTTTATGTGTGTGTGTAAACAGTATAACTAGAAAAAAAAAAGTCGGTTAAATACGAAACTTGCTATTAAAGTTCAACGTTCTTCAAGGATGCGACACGAAGATTTTCAAGAAAATCCATTTACCACAAACAATTCTTTACATGTAAACATTTTTATTATTTTTTATTTACTCAAAAATTTATTTAATGATTGATTAAAATATCATATGTTTAAGATGTCTGTATGACCAAAAAAATCTATATCTTGAATTCTCTGCAAGTAGCCGGTGAAGTCCTCTTCATTCTGAAAACTTGTGTACTTCGTAAACCGTAAGAAATAGACAAACTCTTACTGCACAAAAAATGTAGCTCTGCCAAAACACACAATTATGTTGAATAAAAATATATGTGGCGTTAACTATTTCCAAGATATTTCTTGTTATTGGTTTGTATTTTCACACACATATGCATTTTACAAGGGGTAAGTCGCTATTTGTTTTTTTCCATGGTCATGCAAAGAACATGGAATTTCAAAGCTATCACACAGCGATCCGCTTTTTAAAAATCTGACTTATCGCTTTAGCCTACTGTATCCTTCTTATACCAACTAGAAAGTGTAAATATGTAGTTTCTTCTGTATTAACAAGAAGTATATGGAAGAATAAGCTTTTGTAAGATTAGCTTGTGAAAGAATGAGTAGAGAAAGTCGTGTGAATGTAGCATATCAGATTTTTATACCTAAAATCCTAATGTTTGCGAGCTGCTATTATTAATTATATCGTCTACTGTGATTTACAGTCTTTAATTTTTTTTCTACCAAGGGCATGAGTATTTACTGTGTAAAACACAGATAGATAATGTACTTTATCGACACTGACATCTACTGAGACGTCAAGTTCCTTATAAAGCTTTTAACTTAGTTTAAGACGGTCTCCACATTAAAACTACAATTTAGTTACATGGAAATATCATAATATTTCGAGCGTTTTAATACAAATAATGTTTATCGCCTAATATATATATATATATATATATATATATATATATACCTAATTTACCACAGTTGTGCAACTGTTATTCAGCTAGCATAAAGTTTTGATATGTTGTGTACAAGTTTCTCGAATTATACTTAAAACGTGTGTAGCATTTTAAGTTCATGAACTTCTGTCTCATATTAAACTAAAAGATAAATTTTATTACTCCATGTTCTAATTATCTAAATACATCGATATATTTGAAAAATGTTATTCTGGAGTAAGCAAACTACCAAGAAGTGGTTTTAAAGTGTAATGTACGTAGTTAGGAAGACTTAAAAAGCCTATAAATTATAGAGTGTAAAAATGAGATGCTATGCTTCTGAGAAATATTTCCCTTTAATGCGAACAGTGAAAAGGAGCTGTATTTTTAATGCTAGCTCAAACAATAAAACGTCCAACAAAAATGTGCAAGAACATTAATCAACAGTTTTAAAAGAATCTCAGCACTTTCAAATTTAATTTTGATAATCTAGGTTATTTGATTGGTGTACAGTAAAAGCCCACTTGCGTGATGTGGAGGTAGCGTATTTGTTTCGTGTTAAAATGGTATCTTGGTTAAGATGAGATACAGGATATGGTTATTTTACGGGTTTTCTCCGAACTCGTTTGAGCACATTTCACCGTGCATCATTTCTTTACAGCAAAATCAATGATTACTGACGTTTAATTAAATTTAAAACTAGCTATTAAACCAAATAATACACAAATTCATATATTTAAATACGCAGCACACCTGTCATAATAGAAATATCACATAAAATTAATAATAATAAAATGGATATTTTGATTCAATAAGTTTTCCTGAAACCAAAAAAATACGACTCTATATACGTATTAGCAACACTGGCATTGGATTGCATCACACAAACGAAAAATCACGCAAGACTCGAGAAGCCAGTTGAAACACATTGAAGTGTATTTAAAAATATTTAAAGTGAGAAACAAAGCCGTGGTGTAGTTAGATTTCGGTACGGTGTTTGTTGTTAGAGGATTGAAAATGTCTACCATGGATGAAATTCAATATTATGTTGTATTTGCGAAAACTACAATGTTTTAATTAGTTTAAAATGTAATATTACAAGTGATGTGCATGATCGTCCCTATTTGTTTTACAGTAAGAATTTAAAATAAACACGAACAAACCTATCAAGTTTGACATATATTGCACAAGAAAACACATGTGACTCGATTTTAATTAATCCTGAGTTGTAATTTTTGGCACATACATTACAGAAGTATTTCTGTATCCAGTACTATAGTTTTTAAAATTATATGAACTAGCTTACTATAAAAAGCATTTGTTTACCCAGGAAATCAAAAATAACAACAAAACATTTTTTTCGCCCCACTGTAAAATTTCAAAATAGGGATACAATACTCAACTGTTATATGACAAGTTGATTTATATGAGAAATAACCTCTTTCAAAAATAGAAACAGCTCAACTTCTCATATCTGTTATAGATATCGTATGAAAATGAAGTTCTATCTCGGAAAACAGCTAATGCTTTATAGAAAGTTATTTAAAATTACGTAACTATGTATCTTAATCAGCCCTACACTTTTCCTACATTAAACTTCTATCTTATATGGTTTTCCAATAAAACTATTAAGAATGAAGATCACTGCGCTAGCTGTTTGCAGAATACAGTATCTCTGGCGTAGGTTACTTTTAATACAAATTTAATTTTTTTAAAAATTGTAAAAATAAACGTTTTACATGTAAAGATTGTTGGGGATGGAAGAATTTGGGAACTTTCGTGCTGTATCCGCTTTAATAATAAGTTTTGGTACTTTCCGTTTTTGAGTTACCAGTTTGCAGAAACACACACATGGGAGTTTTTCTAAAAAATACTTTATTTATTTAGGGGACCTGAAAGTGATATTTTAAAATTTTGGGTTGTAGTACAATATTTAGATAGTCGGCAGAGAAAGTAAGGTATCAAAATTTTAGATACAAAAACTCTGCAAAGACTACATTTCAAAACATTGGACTTAAGCCAGTTTTGAGCATTGCATTCTCTGATAGCTGTAATATTTTAGGGAAGAATCCAAACGAAGCTACTCTGCAAGTATTCAGGATAGGATGCGTTGACAACTACATTACGAAGAAGTAATAAAGTCACTGTATAAGCCGATGTTGTTCCCTTTAACACAAACATGAGGAGTAAGAAGAATGAAATAACTTACCCCTGTGCTCATACTCGACGACTGTGTTGTAACGTCGGTGTGTTATGAGGAAGGCACGAGGCATATTCCTGGGTAACCACCCGCAGCAGTACAGCCCTGAAGACTGGTCCATACGTAGCTCAGGCGCGTGCCACACAGATGCTGCGCACACTCCCTCCCACGCGCTTCGCCCCCCCTCTTTTTTCTTTTACCTTACTCGTTTACCAACATGCCTCGAAATTAAGGAAACAGACTTCTTCCTTCTTTTTGCATTTTTCTTACTAATTTCTCTGCCCTTCACGTAGGGTAGATAAAATGGGTATGGCATTTAAATTAGAAACACCTTATCAGGATCTTCCTGAAAATGACGTTTGAGGTTCTTTTCATCCCTTTAAAAACTGTTCTGAGAAGGAGTGTAATGGATAGATATTCTAAGCTGTAGAATTAACGATTTAAAATGACCAAACTTTGTTATTTCTCTGTATCTATAATAAAACCATAGCCCAAAATCATCTGGTATTTTCTATTTTGGATGAATAACTGAGGGTAACGTGAAACCAAAACTAGCATTTTTAATTTTTTTCATGCAAGAAGGCCAAATTGATTATGAAACTTGGTATATAACTTAATTTAGGCTCAATTGAAAAACAGACTATATGACATCATAATTACTTGCCCCAAATAGGAGGCTTATAACGTGCACAAAAAATCGAAATATATCGCTTATTATTAAATCTTTAAAAGAATTGTTGCATAACAAAAGTATATATGCTTAGAAAAAGCAGATTTATTAACCGAATTTCAAAACGTAACATGATATGTGCATTGCACAGAGAAATAGAAACGGAGAGAAGGCGAGAGAGTGAAGAGTGAGAGAATCGAAAGTAAAGTAGAAAGGAAGAGAGAGGAGGAAGCGAGAATGAGAGGGAGAGAGAAAAAGAGGCAGTGAGAGACAGTGACAAAACGGGAGAAGGTGCCACATAATCAAGACAAAAAACGAGAGCAAAGCTGCGGGTTCTGCTAGTGGTAAATAAACTTACAAGAGACAGATCCCTTATGCTGAAACTCACCCTGAAATTCCTGTGACAGAAGCGAAGTAATATATGGAGACCACACCCAAAACATCATCTATTAATTTTAACTACAAGGTGACGAAACTGAAGCTGGAATCCTTCAGCGGCAGCTCAGTATGCGATCGTGCTTCAATGTAGCGCTCAGAGTTTCAATAACTGGAGGAAACACTTTGTTCCCCTCCCCACACACTCGCGCCATAGAAACCGGTATGCTGAGCCCCTGTCCCCACACCCCGCGCGACAATCAGTCGGGACTGTTAAGAGAAGTATTGTTTCCATTTAGCTTTCATGGAAGATTTGGCTTCGTTTTCGAGGGCTTGCAATTAAAACTGGCAGTTGATGTTTTGACTGTGGCCTCTTAATACCACATTGCTTCAGTCTCAGAAATTTCAGGATGGGTTTCGATATGAGGGGTCCGATACTTCCCTTCGTAGCAGTAGGTGTCGATGCTAGAATGTAATATAAAACATAAAGGAAAGTAGGAAAGTAAATAACAATATGCAGTGTTTCAAATGCACTGGACCAACTTGGTACCTGGGCTCACGAGAAAAAAGCTAATCGCCAGACACAATTTATATACTACTACATGGAGTTTTGAGCATTGACATATTACAAAACTGTCGAAGAGATAAACAAATTATAAAATTTATGTTATATTTCTTAGCAAAGCTTCCATCACATCTTATTGAGAAGTCTCGTCTGGAGAAGCTATTACCTAAAAATTTTACATATTTCTTACACACTAAATAAACAATATCAGCAGTACATAATATTTACTTTTTCCACAAGCTTTACTGAGCATTAAAATACCTATTTAATCGTTGTTATATTTTAATTAAGGAGATATAAGGGTGGATTTTCCAACATATATATTTTGAACAAAGGATTTCACTTTTCATTAACGTGTGCTATCGTAGTAAATTTGAGCTTTACTCAAACAGTGTTTTTTTTTTTTTTTTTTTTTTTTTGCATAGTAGCGTTTTAATAATTTTTATGTCCTCTTATACCTAAAGCTAATTGATTTACAATTTGTATTCTCATGAAATTGCATTTTGTGAATAGTAACGCAAAGGCGTATATTTAAGAATTGCTCATGGTATTATTGTATGAGATGCATTTGAATTTACAGAAGTATAAATTCTAGAATATTTATTTCAACAAAATGTTTAGTTTATAACTAATCATGAGAAAACCAGTTTGTATTTTTACCATACAAAAAGCGGGACAATTTCTATTGCTTACGATGTAATACAATACGCAAGGAGTATTTTACCAAGATGATGATGTAATAAGAATGAAAGTAAAGATTTAAGAGATTGCACCACTAAAATGTATGCGTGCGCGTCTAAAAACAATATTTAAAACTATAATTCCAAAATTCCTTTTACTTTTGATGTTGACATTTACCTTTGTATAGAATAAGGTAATGACCTGAAATTAACATTATTTTCATTTTAAGATTTGAGATTTGAATGTCTTTTTCTTAACACTATTGTGCGTTTAAAACGTTCTACATGATGCAGTTTTCTTCCAGTTTTTCTGAATTTACTCTTTCAGATTTCTAAAAGTCATATTTAACTGCTATATACAGTTTGTGTTGCGAAGAGTTTTAAGTTATTAATTTTTAATGCAAAAATAAGCTGTAAGCACAAATTATTTTTGAACGAAAACTAGCACTAAAACCCCATATAGTATAGTCATGATCATATATGATGCATATTTTAAAGAAATATTATTTTTAAAATGTCATCGTCTGGAACATTTATCACAGGACAATGAAATTAATTTTTGAAACTCAAAAACTCCAAAAGAAACAAAGCTTAAGATTAAATTTGCAGCCAGACTGACTGAAAATTTTAGAAAATAGTATTTTTAGTAGTGCATTTCCTACACGCTGATCTCAGAATAGATCTGCATCAAATGTTATCCCTTCATACACCTGTTCTACTTTGGACATTTTATTTCTAAATGCAACATAGTCTGAGAAAAAGGGACATGTTTTCACATTTAAATACCATATCTAGGATTATAGAAATGACCTCTGTGGGTTTAAAATGATCATAGAACGAAACTAGTAATACCTACTACAAGAAAGAGAAAATAATACAGAGGTTTGAAAATTATTAAACGCAAAATAATTTAGTTATCTACTGCCCGAGGTTGTCCTCAAAATATTCAAGCTATAGTTTGATAAACGGTTATACAATTTTCCACCAATCAGAATTAGATGATTGTCTATATGAGAAAGTAAAGCTACAGGTTCAACTTTTTAACTTGTACTACTGCATAGGTGGATATATTTTTTGTTCAATGAAATGTAGGCAGATTGATTTCGAGTTTGCCAAAAATGGTTCTTATATGATCACTGTCAGACATAATTTTCCTTAGTATTATCTGTAAAAATTCAAGACTATAATTGGAAACTAAATACTAGATAATTGTTCAATGATGTGTAGCTTTTGTTCTGCGTAGATTTTTGAGACCATGGTTTGGAAAAATGATCTTACAGCTATAAACATTACTAATGCAATGGTGTTATTGGAGGAAAAGAATAATTTTTACCCTAAAAATGCGTTTGAGTGTAATAATGTTCATACTCTGCAGTATTTTTGGGCTTCAAAGTGAACATTTGAAGATTTTGACCAAACCAACGAATTTTCAGCTCTATTTTCCCCTAAAAGCACACATTGATATGAAGTATACACACGGTTTTAACAGACACTGCAGAAAAGGGAACGTCAGAAAGAGAGGGGCAGAGAAAGAATGCTATCAGCAGAAAGCAGAGTAATGCAAGCATAGCTGTGAGTTCTGCTGAAATCCCTGAGTGACTCAAGACAAGATGGAATATTTTAAATGCAGAATGAGATCCGTGCTGGTGGTTGCTGGCATGGGGCCAGATGATGACGAAGCTGCTGGTAGTGGTGGTTGAGAAGGGAGCTTACAGATTTAGAATTAACCCACTCATCGTGCAGGCTACCCATTCACTTATCCCATTCCCTTACCTTAGGTATGTGTTATCGTTCTCCTGAAGCTTCTGCTGTTCTTGCACTTCTTCCACTCTCTTGCTGCTCTTTGTTGCATCTTCTACCCTCTCTATCTGATCTCCTCATGCTTTCATTTTACAGTTTGCTTCCCCATTCACTTTATATAATTTTGTTTTACCTCCATTTTATCTGTCTTTGTGCTTCTTTCTCCTTCTTCGCTTATTTCTTCGTTATTTTATCCTTTTTCTTACATGTCCCATCAATAGAAAGAGGGGGATAATAAGTTAACATAAGTCATGTGGACTAAACGCAGCCGATGGGATCGTTGACCTAACAGTTTTGTTGGTAAACACTCAAACATTAGACGCATTCAAGCTGACTGGAGAATGTCATTGGTACCCAAAATATAATGCCCACATATTAGCTCATTCTGACTAAGGTTTGTATTATTATTTATACGCAATATGCATTTAATTTACAATTTTACAATTTGCAGTAGGTTTGTATTGTAACTTGTTTGCAACACGCTTTGGGCGTCAACTTGAAGTAGGTCGTATTGAAGGAGTTGTATTATATTTCAACTGTTGGGGAGGCGAACTTGTAGTAGTTGCAACCGCACGTATAGTAAACAGTTTCCGGTAGCCTTCGCCCCAAATGTACTTTCAGGTGGCCTTTGCCCCAAAGTTAAAAAAATATTAACTTTGTAATTTAACTGTTTCTTTAAATATTATATATTTATGTTTGCCACGGCTGCGTCAGTATTATTGTTAGAGACACGTTTCTCTTAGCAGGGTTGTGCTGCGACTTAGGAATGTAGGCTTAAACACATTATTATTTTTTTTCACTCCTTGTATTAATACTTAATAAGATTTAAATAACACTTCACTGATATAGAGCTGTGAGATTCTTTTATTAATTATTTGTACTTTTTAACACGTAAACTTATTTTTCGTCTCACACGAAAACGTATTAAATCTCTAGATACGCATCTCGCATCCGGTTACAAACACTGTCTGCAGGCAACTGAACTGATTTCAACCACATAAACTTGTAAATTTCTGTATTTCAAGTCTCTGATTGGTTATTCCTAATCCAATAGAATGCCTTCATTTAACTAAAGCTTTTTCTGGTTGTTGATTGGCTATTTTTACTTTCTCTACTACGTATAGTAAGTAGGGGAAGTATTGTATTCCACCCAAAAATTCGATACCGAGATTTCACCGGAAATACATGTTTTGAGACCCCCTGAATCCATAAAAAGCATTTTTGGAAACTTGTCCGTGTGTGTGTGTGTGTGTCTCTCTCTCTCTCTCTGTGTGTGTGTGTGTGTGTGTGTGTGTGTGTGTGTCTGTCTGTCTGTCTGTGAACAGCATAACTCAGAAACGAACCGTCGGATAATAAACACCAAACTTGGTATTTAGGTTCAGTATCTTCCAAGGATGCGACACGAAGGTTTTCAAGAAAATCCCCCCCACCCCAGATTACCCTTTACATGGAACATTTTTCGAAAATTTTAGTTTTCTCAAAAATCGCTCTAACGATTCTGATTAAAATATCTGTTTATGATATTTTCATGACAAATAAAATGTATACCTTGAAGTTCCTGGGAATGTCTCCAAAAGTATTCTTCATTGTGAAGGACTATTGCATAACTGGTAAACCATAAGAGATAAACAAACGTTTACTACACAAAAAAATGTAGATCGCGTTAAAATACACAATTTATGTCATATACATTTTTTTGTTGAGTGAACCATTTTCGAGATATTGCTTGTTATTCCCTTAAATTTTTCAATACTTATTTTCTCAAATGGGAATTCGTTATTCATTTTTTTGTCTTGGATATGCAAAGAGTATTAATCTGTGGGAAAGGGAATGGTGCTGCACCTAGCAACCAGCTATTAGGAGATATGTATGTGCTTAAAGGCTACTGTAATTCCAAATTGCCCTTGTAAATATATATATATATATATATATATATATATATATATATATTCCCCTTACATCTACAAGAAAATTAGCAATAAGATAGACTGCAAATGTTTATCTCGATTAACATGAAGTAGATGGAGAATAAGCGTTTGTATAAATAGTTTGTACAAGAGTAGAGAAAGTCATGTGAGTGTAACACATCAGATCTTTTTATAAACTGTCACTAAAATTACATTACTGCTTCCAAGAATCACAAGTAGTATTGTTAAACTTTCAAATTCATTATTGCCTCAAAGTTACCTCATTATTACCTCATTGTTAGCAAATTTAAACCTATTATTCTCACAGCTCCTACATTATTAAATTACGTAATATATTCACATAACATTATTGAACATGTATAAAATAATATAAACATATACAATGATTGTAATATACACTTTTTATATATTGTTACATACACATATGGCTTTAAGGCGGGCTGTTATTGAATTTATATATTGTATAATTAGAATGAAATTATTTAAGTGTTAAAAATACTGCCTCAAATTTGCATGGATTTAACTTTATTTCGTGGCAGCAAGTGTTACAGTTATGATATATTTTGTGAATGTACAGAGCATAAACGTACATCTACATTGTGACAGAGCTGTAGAATATTTCTGAGTTGTAGCTACGGTTTAAGGTATTATCTTCCTGCTTTTTTTACTTTATTTGGGTTAAAATGCATATTCTTGTAACATGAATTTTACTCTAGCTCGTACTTAATATATTGTGTACAATACACTGGAAAGTAAGGCGTCGGGAAGTGATGAACCATCGCCCAATGGATTTCCACTGCAAGCAGCCACCCGAATACTGGTGGGGAAAACAGGGAGGTTTTCCTCCCAAAACCATTGATAGGAAATGCCCAAACTCCAAC
Organism: Deroplatys truncata; assembly: GCA_030765065.1. Taxonomy (NCBI): domain Eukaryota; kingdom Metazoa; phylum Arthropoda; class Insecta; order Mantodea; family Mantidae; genus Deroplatys; species Deroplatys truncata. The sequence goes on along the minus strand of CM060976.1, from coordinate 163,536,872 downwards.
TCAAGAATTGAGGATAAAAGGGAGACAACCCACACAAATCCCATCAAGCAAGGCTAGCAACCTACTGGACGTATTATTACGCTCATAGAATAAACTGCCGGTTATCTCCTTTGAGAGTATTAGTAGTAATGACATTTCCCCTGGCCGCATTACGGACGCTGCGCAGGGTAAGGTTGGTGGTAGGGTTGCTACATCATTGCTTCAAACCAAACAACACTGTGTTTTGACCCCAACAGTGAAGGTTGCTGCTTCCGCTCTCCAAGTCGCTGTGATGTTCACCTAGTTTCACATCGCCTCGTCGACCGTTGCAGTCTTCGCCGTAAGCTTGGCAAGGGGCCCTTACCAGGTACTACCTCCCGGGTCAGGAGGACCTGGAGCATCACGTCGGTGGGGTCGCTACTCCCTGAAGTAGGGTTATCTCTTAGAGAAGCCTGCCCTTACCGTCAAGAAGCCTACCGTAGGATACAAACAGTAGAGATGAAATTTTTGAGGATGTCTAGGAATCACAAAAAGAGATAGATTATTCAATGAAGACATTTGTAAGCGTCTGGAAATATATGAATTAAATGATAAAATAGACATGGGAAGACCCGTTAATACACTTCCGTTTGTAAAAATTGCAACACCAAGAAGGAAATGCATGAATTCAATGAATTTAATACCACAGATTAGGTACATGACAGGTAACAAATGACAAAGTTTTTAAATCTATACATGACCTTTGAGCCCTAAATTCAGTATTTAGTGTGGCATCCATGCGCTGCAATTAGAGCTGCTATACGCCGTGGCATTGAATCAAAAAGGCTCTGAATAAGTTCCTGAGGGATTTCCCTCCACGCAGTTTGTATTCGAGCCCACAAATCCTTGACTGGCTATTACTGGAGGACCGTAACACACCAGGTGCCGACCAGCCATATCCCAGACATGTTCAATGGGCGACATCTCAGGCGAACGTGCAGGCCGGGGAAGCAATGGTACCCGTCGCTCTTCGAAGAAGGCTTGTACATTCCTCGCAATATGTGGCCGGGCATTGTCTTGTTGAAATGTGGCCTGTGGAGATGCCTGAAGCAGAGGGAGTACCTCAGGCTCTACAACCACCGTTAGGTACCGGTTACTGTTCAAAGTGCCCTCAATTCGTAGGAGGCGAGATCGGTTGTTGTAAACAATGACGCCCCAAACCATCACAGCTGGCGTTTGTCTGCTATGCCGCTCAGCAATGCAGCATTCCAGGTTGCGCTCACCACGATACCGCCGGACACGTATGTGGCCATCACTGTAAGACATGTTGAAACGGGCTCGTCCGAAAAGACTACACTTCGCCACTCAGCACTCCAGTGACGGTGTTCACGTGCCCATTGCAGTCGGAGGAGCTTGTGGTTTCTGGACAATGGAAGCCGACGTAATGGCATGCATGCAACCAGTCCAACCTGCAGCAGACGGCGATGAACCGTTGATACAGACAAGTTCACACCATTTGCAGTGTTCCAGGGTCGAGCCAACACTTTGGATGAAGCTGTACGGTCCGTTGACAAGATGATGGTCATCCCGTGCTGTGATCATGTTCCGTGGTCCAGTACCTGCTCTTCGCTGCGTACGACTTTCATGTATCCACTGCTTCCGCACACGCATCTCTGTCGTAACAGCATGCCCTGTACGAGCCGAAATGTCACGGTATGACAAACCCGCTTCCCGGAGACCGATCATTGTGCCCCGTTTGAACTCACTCACATGCCGATATGGCTCCCTTTGATGTCGACGAGGCATACTGACACTCACTTAATTATTTCCACCTTGTTTGAAAGGCTCTGCACTGGGCGCAACACTGACCTTGTCGGACCGCCACGAGAGGGCTCTGCTCGGCCTACGTGCACCCCATCTCTCTGCAAACCTAATCACTTATTGCTTGCATACTCTTCTACACTTCCACCAAGTTTGGAGTTATTCGGGAAATTCTTTCTTGGTGTTGCAATTTTCATAAACGACGTGTAGAATGGGTAATGAAAGAATGCCAAAGTACAAGCTGAGAGGGGAAAGAGGAGTTGGAAGACCCAAGAGAAGATGATCGGACCAATGAGACGCAACAGATTGTGAGGTCTAATGCCTGAAGAAGAAGAAACTACGCTTCGAACCTGCCCGGATTTAATTACAGCGGTCCTGCAAGATTAAGGATACTGCTATTTAAATTTGAGTTAACAGCCGAACAATATGCAAATATTAACGGAAGAAACTAGATCGTTAGTAATATTAAAATAATCTGTTAGATATGAACTAGCAATAAGCAATATGAGCATAGAGCAAGTGATGAATTTCAATTACTTGGGTGTTAATATTACTGGCAATAAGAATTTAATTCCAGAGGTGAAATCAGGTATGATGATATAGGAGTATTAAGGGATATTATTTTGAGAAATAGGAATATGAACAAAGAGAGAAACATCATTTATCAGATCAGTGATGCCATATACAGTGGAAACAAGAGCCGACAGAAAGAAAACAGAACGACTTGTTAGAACAGATGAAATGAAAATACTAAGATCAATAGCAGGGTATACGTAGTATGATAAAACGACCAATGAAGAAATAAGGAGCATATGTGGAATTACAGACACGATATGGATAAAAGTGGGAGAAAAGAATTTTAATACAATGGAGAAACACCAGTTCCCGAAACTTGCGATGAACTTCAAACCAGGCCACCACGATCAGTGGGAAAGACCGCCAACACGATGGAAACAGAGTTTATCACCAGTAAAATAAGGCAGTTAAAACAAACAGGACATTGTCCTACATTAAGAAGAAGAAGACACTGGAAAGTTGAATCAGAATTAAAAAATTCAATCCTAGAACCTAGATTGGAACCAGACAGACGCTCTACCGCTGAGCCCTTATACCACCATAACGAGATACGTGAACGGTTGCAACTTCTCTCGTCGGATTTATGCATTACCAAGAATATTCAAGACGCCGGTATGTCATAGCTTAAACACACTTGGTAAATTTAATGTGGCAATTTTCGTGTTAAAATTACTATTAGAAAAATCACCATTTTTAAAAAAAACTTTGCAGTTTACTCTAAATATTTTTGCCACTAATTAATTTTTACTTTCTCTACTACGTATAGTAAGTAGGGGAAGTATTGTATTCCACCCAAAAATTCGATACCGAGATCTCACCGGAAATACATGTTTTGAGACCCCCTGAATCCAAAAAAAGCATTTTTGGAAACATGTCCGTGTGTTTGTGTGTGTGTGTGTGTGTGTGTGTGTGTGTGTGTGTGTGTGTGTGTGTGTGAGGGTGTCTGTCTGTGAACGCATAACTCAGAAAGGAACAGTCGGATAAACACCAAACTTGGTATTTAGGTTCAGTATCTTCCAGAGATGCGACACGAAGGTTTTCAAAAAAATCCCCCCACCCCAGATTACCCTTTACATGGAACACTTTTCGAAAATTTTAATTTTCTCAAAAATGGCTCTAACGATTTTTATTAAAATATGATAAGTTTCAGATATTTTCATGACAAATAAAATGTATATCTTGAATTTTCTGGGAATGTCTCCAAAAGTATTCTTCATTGTGAACGACTTTTGCATAACTGGTAAACCATAACAGATAGACAAACTTTTACTACAAAAAATGTAGATCGCGTTAAAATACACAATTTATGTAATTTACATTTTTGTTGTTGAGAGAACCATCTTCGAGATATTGCTTGTTATTGCCTTAAATTTTCCAATTATTATACTTTTTCTCAAATTCGTTATTCAATTTTTTTTGTCCTGGTAATGCAAAAAAATTCTGATGTGTTACACTCACATGACTTTCTCTACTCTTGTACAAACTACTTTTACAAACGCTTATTCTCCATCTACTTAATGTTAATCGAGATAAACGTTTGCAGACTCTATCTTCTTGCTAATTTTCTTGTAGATGTAAGGGGAATATATATTTACAAGGGCAATATAGAAATACAGTAGCCTTTCAGCATATACATATCTCTTAATAGCTGGTTGCTAGGTGCAGCACCATTCCCTTTGCCACAGATTAATACTCTTTGCATATCCAAGACAAAAAAAAATGAATAACGAATTCCCATTTGAGAAAATAAGTATTGAAAAATTTAAGGGAATAACAAGCAATATCTCGAAAATGGTTCAACAAAAAAGTGTATATGACATAAATTGTGTATTTTAACGCGATCTACATTTTTTGTGTAGTAAAATGTTGTCTATCTCTTATGTTTTACCAGTTATGTCAAAGTCGTTCACAACGAAGAATACTTTTGGAGACATTCCCAGAAAATTCAAGATAAACATTTTATTTTTCATGAAAATATCTTAAACATATGATATTTTAATTAAAATCGTTAGAGCCATTTTTGAGAAAATTAAAATTTTCAAAAAATCTTCCATGTAAAGGGTAATCTGGGGTGGGGGATTTTCTTGAAAACCTTCGTTTTGCATCTCTGGAAGATACTGAACCTAAATACCAAGTTTGGTGTTTATCGGACGGTTCGTTTCTGAGTTATGCTGTTCACACACAGACAGACACACAGACATGTTTCCAAAAATGCTTTTTTCGATTTAGGAGGTCTCAAAACATGTATTTTCGGTGAAATCTCAGTATCGAATTTTTGGGTGGAATACAATACTTCCCCTACTTACTATACGTAGTAGGGAAAGTAAAAATGGAATACTCCACATAGCAACCAGCTCTTAAAGTATTTGACTATCGCTTAAAGCCTACCAATTCCCCTTGCATCTGCAAGAAAATTAGCAATAAGATTAACATCTCGATATCTCGATTAACATGAAGCATATGGAGAATAAGCGTTTGTAAAAATAGTTTGTACAAGAATAGAGAAAGTCATGTGAGTGTAACACATCAGATTTTTTTAATGTATAATGCTTTTGAAAATACCCTCATTAATCATTTTACGTTTTGCAGTTTTAAAATCGGATAAAATTGTTTAAATCTTCAACACATGTACTATTATTGGTTCACTCTCCTCAAAAGATATTCATTTAAGGGTTTTCACATTTGAAAATAATTCATTTACAAGTTTCTTACTCTTTAGGTTAAACCTATCTTGGGTTAGACGTTATATCTATTTAAGTTGCATTGTAATTTAACAATATTTATGCTCTAAATAATATTTTTGTCTTTATTTTCAAATCCATATCTTTATCCAAAACAGCCATGTCATTCACAACCTAAAGTATGAGCATTAGCATATCGTACATAGAAGAACATACCATTCTCAGCTTATGAGAAGACTGTACCAATGATACTTATAGCAAGTATATTAAAGTTTTTAAAAGGTCATTGATTTTTGAAAAATCGGATGTGTTACATCCATATGACTCTCCCTACCTTCTATAATTTATTAATGCGTATAAAAACTATTCTTACGAAAGCTTATGTTTCTATCTACTTCATTTTAATTGAAATAAACTTTTGCAGAAGCAGGTAGATCACACATTTCGTTAAGGATACAAAGGAACAGTGACAGTCAAGAGTTTAAGAACTGGATGTTATACGCTGCCTTAAAATTCCATGCAACTGAATGTTGTTTCTTTAAAAGAATAGCAAAAAATTGAACAAGTCAAACCAGACTGCCTCTGTGGTTTGGTGGTTAGCATGCTAACTTCCATATCCGGAGGTCCCGGGTTCGATTCCCGGCTGAGGGGTGGGAGTTTTTCTTTAGCCAAGATTATTCCCCATCCTCCCTAGAGTCTGGAAGTATGAATGTATGTAATTACCACAAGTAATACATACCAACCCAAAGTTTAACACCACTGAAAGCAAGTAAACACCATTGCTGATCAGCAATTGTTGCAAAGGTAAAAAGCTGCCGATATAGCCTTAGATGCATATAATTGTAACATTAAAAATTTCAAACCATTAATAACGAATATCTCGTAAATGACTGATGCCACAAAAGAAGTCATTTGTAAAAATTGTGTGCTTTAAAGAGATCTACATTTTTTTCTGTAGTGCGTTTTCTCTATCCTTAACTTTTGCCGGTTTTACGAGATTGTACAAAATTCCTTCCGAATGAAGAGGTATTCACAGGCTATTCCCAGAAAATTGAATATATACATTTTATTTTTCATGTAAATATCTTTAATATATGGTATTTTTACCCAAATCGTTAGAGCCATTTGTGAGAAAATCAACAGTTTCAAAAAATGGTCCATGTAAAGGATAGTTGGGGTAGGGAGATTTTAATAAAAATCTTCTTGTCGCATCTTTGGAAAATAGTTAACTTAAATAGCAAGTTTGGTACGTATCCGACTTTTCACTTTTGGAGTTATGCTGTTCACACACACATCACCACGCTCGCGGATCTTTATGTAAAACTGCTTTTTAATTCAGGGAGCCTCGAAACATGTATTTCCAGTGAAATAGCGATATCGAATTTTTGGGTCGAATGAAATACCTATTCTGTACATGTTAGAGTAAAAAGTAATAAAATAAAAATAATCAAAGAGAAGGATATTTTCATAAATATTTTAAATTCAGAAAAAAACTGTTTAATCAGTGGTAAACACGTTATTAGAAAAGTACGAATATTTTTTTCGGAAATGCCAATAATAAGATAAGTGCAAACTTTACCAAGTGCGCTTAAAGGTGACTTATTGTTGCAAGAAATTTAAATTTCCGTGCGTTTGGTTAACCACACTATTAATGATAATTTATGTAGTGACATAAAACCGAACTTTTCGAGTCCCAGCCGTGACACTGAGTTTTTCAAACGGATTAAACTTTTCAATCTTACTCCACACATTGGCAAAGAAAAAGAAGGATGGTATTTTCATTACTAGGCATTCTTTCAATTTCGTTTTATTGCATTTCCATCGTATAATCTTAATTTTTGGAAGTGACATATCTAGCTGTGTTCCTGCCACATGCTGATGTGTTTTTATTGATTATATGTTGTAAATGTCTTTGGACCCATCATATTTATGTAAATCGCGATTCCTTTTGAATATATCTATACTTGATTTAATTCGTATATCAATTCCCACTTCATGGGAGCACTGAAATAATGTTTGCTTTTAAACAAATCTCTGCGTCTCTCTTTCTTAAATACTGCACATTCTTCTTTAAAATTTTTTGGGGTGGTGCAATTTAAGATGCATGTATATCTGTGCACGTGAACTCCAGATCTTGATTCCATAAACCAAATGTGGAAAGATTACCATACAAGGCAATTGCTAGTACGATTGCTTTCAAGTACTTCAACAAATTATTACTCAGTTAGATACTTCTTCTTTATACCTGTTTTACTTTCTCCACCACCTACATATGTACATATAACAAAAGAAGCATTGTAAGTGTGTGTGCGTGTGAACAAGAGAACTCAAAAACGAAAAGTCGGATATATACCAATCTGTATTTATGTTTAATACCATGGGATGCCACACGAACATTTTCAAGGAAATCCCCATCACCAAAACCTATTCTTTGCAAGAAGAAATATTCGATGTTTTTAGTTTCCTCAAAACATCACTACAATTTTGGTTAAAACAGCATATATTTAAGACATTTATATGACAAATAAAATATATATCTTGAATTTTCTGTTAATATCTTGTGAAGTTCTTATCATGCGGAAGGAATTTTGTACGATTTTGTATAATTGGTAAATCATAAGAGAGAGGGAGAGACAAAGTTATTACACAAAAATGTAGTTCTCTTTAAAATACACGGTTTATTTTAATATATCTGCATATTCATCATTATTGATTCGAATTTTTCAAGACTTTTGTCATTTTGCTAAAATGCTGTCGCTATTCAGTTGTTTCCTGCGATATTGAGCAAAGCAGCATATGGCGGCCCAATTTTTAAACATCTGATTGTCGATTCGATTTCCTCATGTACCTTACGAAATGTGTAATGAAAATATTCATTATAAAAGAATTATTTCCATTAACATGCAGTGGTAAAAAAACAAATGCTTTCGTGGGAATAGTTTGCAGCAGCTATTTAAAAGGAATCGATAGTGGGTAAAGAAAGCCATGTGAATATAAAACATTAGATTCTTTAACTGGTACTAACAAAGAGCAAATGCACGTGATGATATAATATCTGCTTCAACCCAATCACACCTATTCTGTAACATTTGGTTAAAGCTTAACAACTTGCTAAAGTCGCTGCGCGCTGTTTAGTATTCTGTAATATCGCAACAATATCTTGTTGAGAGGAAGAAAATAATGGTTAACGATACCAAGAACCGAGACCGTGTTAGTACCACTACCACTACTACTGACTGAAGATGAATGCACTGTTAGTATTTTTTACTTTCTCTACTACGTATAGTAAGTAGGGGAAGTATTGTATTCCACCCAAAAATTCGATACCGAGATTTCACCGGAAATACATGTTTTGAGACTCCCTGAATCTAAAAAAAGATTTTTGGAAACATGTCCGTGTATGTGTCTGTCTGTGTGTGTCTGTGAACAGCATAACTCAGAAACGAACCGTCGGATAAACACCAAACTTGGTATTTAGATTCAGTATCCTCCAGAGATGCGACACGAAGGTTTTCAAGAAAATCCCCCCACCCCAGATTACCCTTTACATGGAACATTTTTCAAAAATTTTAATTTTCTCGAAAATGGCTCTAACGATTTTGATTAAAATATCATATGTTTAAGAAATTTTTATGACAAATGAAATGCATATCTCGAATTTTCTGGGAATGTCTCCAAAAGTATTCTTCATTGTGAACGACTTTTGCATAACTGGTAAACCATAAGAGATAGACATTTTACTACACAAAAAATGTAGATCGCGTTAAAATACACAATTTATGTCATAAATTTTTTGTTGGGTGAACCATTTTCGAGATATTGCTTGTTATTCCCTTAAATTTTCCAATACTAATACTTTTTCTCAAATTCCTTATTCATTTTTTTTGTCCTGGTAATGCAAAGAGAATGGAATACTCCACTTAGCAACCATCTCTTAATATATTTGACTATTGCTTAAAGCCTAGCAATTCCCCTTGCATCTACAAGAAAATTAGCAATAAGATTAAAATCTCAATATCTCCATTAACATGAAGCATATGGAGAATAAGCGTTTGTAAAAATAGTTTGTACAAGAGTAGAGAAAGTCATGTGAGTGTAACACATCAGAATTTTTTATCTTAAAGAGTTGCGGTAACAAACTTCTTAACCAGAAGGTTATAGAATAGGCCTAATAGATTTGTTCACCTATTAAACCCCTCTCTCCTAGTCTGCTTCATTAGTTTTTTGGAGAATATGATGGCTAAGACATCTATTTAGAGCTCGTGAAAAACATCCGTGTAGAAAGCCAAGTTTTGCGAGCCCATGTATCACTAGCAAAGTATGTGGATCACAAACGCGTCTCGGGTGCGCAAAAAGGTACCACAAGCAGTGTACAGAGGATAGATAAAGCAAGAATAGATCAGACACACAGAATTCAGAAATAAAAAGTGGAAGAGAGGGACGATATACTCCTCCTTCTCTATGCAGGGCACGTCTTGACCTTACGTAGACAAGCGAGTGACAAATTGCAAACTCTGGGTCGGTAACCAACTGTCGCGAATTTCAAGGACCAGTCTCGCATTTTGGGACTTTTAAAATTGTCTTTCACAGCATTTGTCCTGAATTTTCGTTAATCCTTGCCTTCTGTTTCTTTAGTCAGGTTTTCGAATTTCTGTCCACCAATTAATGTACATAGTTGCTGAACAAACTTTCAGCCAGGACAAATACCATGGTCAGATATTAGAAATAGGCTTCACATAGATGCACTTAAAGCAGAAAAATTATTTTAGTATAACATGTGGCAGCGCCGTGGCCGAGTGGTTAGACCGCTCGCCCCCCACGGAGGCGGCTCGGGTTCAATCCCAGGGACCTGCATGTGGGATTTGTGGTCTGGGCGGGTTTTCTCCGGGTTCTCCGGTTTCCCCCGCCATTCATTCCACCAACTGCTCCATCATCACCTTTCCTTTCTTCCATTTCACCCACATTTCGTTTCATCTACTTCCTTCATCCCATACCAGGCATCGGGCTGATCACCCATCCTAGATCTGTCTGATCCATGAGTGTCTGCTCCTCGACGAGCCTCTGACCCCAGGCACCCGCCTGTAAGTCCTGGGGGGGTGCAAGTCCTACATAAGAGGAGGGTAAACAGATAATGAATGAATGAAAACATGTAAAGTCTTTTTCTATACTGTACTCAGAAGTAGTGCACAAGAAGTAGTTCGAAGTTCACCTTAAAACATAACCAAATTCAAACGTGTTATGTACATCCAGAAATAAATCCATAGGCCAGCAAATAAAAGAGTTTTGATCTTTGTGATGTTTATTGAAGAAACAACATTAAGATTTTCTTTAATATATGTGAAATATTTTAGTAAGCGTGGTACCTATTTTTGTCTGATATTATGTATGTTATTACAGTATGTTCTTCTTGGTACTTTCCAATTCGATAATGTATTGTAAAGCTATGTAACATAACAACCTGTTGATTTATAAAAGGCGACAGACGTTGTTACGCTGTGTCCCTCAAAATCTTGAAATGTCCCTTTTTGAGGCACTCCTGTCCCTCATTCCTCTCTTATGGAGGTGGTTCTCTGGGATGATAGGCGACATATTTTACCTCTGTCGTAGAAACACAATTGCATTATAGTTTTTCTGTCTTAAAATTCTATGGAGACTCTCACCGTGCATTGGTTGAAAACGCCCCGAGAAACAATACTCAAGGTAGTAGGAAGCATGTTTTGTTTCATATTCTTCTCGTTTTTGTTTTCTATACTTCCCTACCTCTCCATTCTCTCTCACTTTATATGTTTCTTTTTGTTTCTGTAGCTCTTTTTTATGTATATGCATAATTTAAATATCAGGAGTTGCATAGGGCTACTATCGCTTTTCTGCATAAGTTCAAAATATTGCATCCAGAGAGAATCTGACGGATTTGAAATGAACTACATTTTTTTGAGGTGAAAGTAAACCGTCGGCCAGGGTGCCTTTCTGGAAACTTTAGAGACCCTGTCATTACTTGCCGGCCCTCGGAGGCGTGGTCGCCTCTGGCGCTCCGCCAAGCTCAGGGTCGTGGGTTCGAGTCCCGCCATGGGCATGGGTGTTTGTAGGTTGTGTAATTGCGGAAATAAGCGGTAACGAAAACAGTAAAAACACGTAAATAAAAAAATTACTATATCTCGCTCCTGGATCCAGTCGCCTGGTGAAACCTCTCGTCTCTTCCTTCCACAAGGGGACGCCCTCTATTGGGGCGTCGGTACAATATCCCCTCTGGATCGGTACCGAGTCCCCTCCGTTAAGAAGATAAGATAAGATAAACCCAGAAAAATCTACGGATCTTTTTATAGCTTGCTATTCAGATTTGGTAAAGCCAAAGAACGATCGCATTTGCATTTGAGCCCTCAAACAGATGTTTGCAATGATAGGTACAACGCAGACTTCCCCTAAACGTACAGCATTCATTGCTGTTTTAGCGGCTTCAGACAGCTTTTAATCTATTTACGTCACTTTATGCGGATACAGTTTGAAGTGCGGCTACAGTCTCATACCGAAACGAAAGGGTAAAGTGGATGAACACGCTCGGCGCCTTAGAGAACTTCGTGACAGCGCCAATGCTGTTGTTAACATTTAATTGATTTTCGTGTGGCCCATAAAATGGCAGACAGCCTAAGGGCAGCTGCCGCACGCGGTCTGGTTGCACTGTACATGACGATTGTTTTTTTGTTTTCTTTTTTTTAGGGAGTGGCGCTGCAGGTGCGAACTAGCGGCTCTTGTGCAACCTTAGAATGTGAAACAGAAATTAATTATGAAAATAATACGATCGTCTCCACTGCCAGACAGACTTTATTAGCTCTTATGAGTTTTTGTCTTTCGCTTTCTTATTATAACATTCTGTGCGCAAGCGTAATGTGGGATATATTAACGAATCTCGTTTATATGAGATTATAAGCATGGAGTTTTCTTCAGCCTGAAGGAGAAACGCAAACATTTTTAAGCGGACACAAAATGAGGATCTGAAAATGCAAGAGATTTGTAAAAGCCTCTTTGCTTTTTACTTCCTGTTTTCCTCTTTGGCGAGTTTTTTTAATGAACCTAGAAGATTTAGCTTTATAACTATACATAAATTATGTTGTACTAATTCTCAGTTTCTCTATCGCGTGTCTGAGGTTGGTATGCTCAGTAAAACTTCGGTTGAATATTTTATAATTTTATTAGCTTCCTTACCCGACGTTGCACCGTCAGCTTTTTCAACTCGAATCATGAATTGCGAGGATCTTCCAATAAGTAAGTTTCCCTATTTTATAAAAAGCATTACACGCATTGTACAATCCTTCTATTACTTTTCTACATAGTCAATATGTTTTTCCAAGCATTTTTGGGGACGTGATACAAGTTTTTCCAAGCCAGTGTTGTACCAGATCGGGTCCTGTGCTCGTAACCAGCTGTTCACTTCTGATTGATCTTCTTCACGGTGTTAAAGTGCTTACCTCCATGATGATCTTTGAGTCAGGGGAACATGTGGAAAACACTTTTTAACACCGATGATGAAGTCAAATCAGTGAACAGCTGGTTGCGAGCACTGGACCCGACCTGGTACAACACTGGGTTAGAAAAACTTGAGTCACGTAGTAAAACCATGTTGACTATGTAGAAAAGTAACAAAAGAATTGTACAATATAAATAAAATTAATTCAACATGATCAATTGTGTGTAATGGTTTTGTTTATAAAATAGGGAACTTACTTATTGGACGCTCCTCGTAATTTCATTTGCTTTCCCCCGTTCTTTATGAAATGATTATACAATGATTTAGAGAATTTTTATGCTGAATCATCCTACTTGCACCTTATAATCATAATATCCCACAGCCCCGGTTATTCCTAATAACGGATGAAAAGTTCCCACGCATTAGAACGTGAAACATCGACGTAACGTCTGACTTCCTTAACTTCCTCCTGACAGTCTTCCAAGTTTTGGAAACACTGTTTAGCCTTTATGTACTCTTATCGTTGGAACAATCACTGGTCGGAATGGTCGAGTAATTTTTCAGATAATTACAATAGCTGAATTGTAGCAACCCCGTCTCTGGTCCCACGGTTATTTAATAACATATAAGCTATATAGTTCTCACATAGTACAGAAACATCTAACATATACAACGAAATAGAAACGAAGCTGGTAAATATGAAGATTCTATTCTAGGTCAACAAGTTAACCTCTTTGGAAAAGACACATAATCTGCTACTACTGAGAAAAAAAAACTGATGTGTTACACTCACATGACTTTCTCTACTCTTGTACAAACTATTTTTACAAACGCTTATTCTCCATCTACTTCATGTTAATCGAGATAAACATTTGCAGACTATCTTATTGCTAATTTTCTTGTAGATGTAAGGGGAATATATATTTACAAGGGCAATTTGGAAATACAGTAGCCTTTAAGCACACACATATCTCTTAATGCTGGTTGCTAGGTGCAGCACCATTCCCTTTGCCACAGATTAATACTCTTTGCATATCCAAGACAAAAAAATGAATAACGAATTCCCATTTGAGAAAATAAGTATTGAAAACTTTAAGGAAATAAAAAGCAATATCTCGAAAATGGTCCACTCAACAATAAAAAATGTATATGACATAAATTGTGTATTTTAACGCGATCTACATCTTTTGTGTAGTAAAATTTTGTCTATCTCTTAAGGTTTACCAGTTTACCAAACGTCGTTCACAATGAAGAATACTTTTGGAGACATTCCCAGAAAATTCAAGATATACATTTTATTTGTCATGGAAATATCTTAAACATATTATATTTTAATCAAAATCGTTAGAGCCATTTTTGAGAAAATCAAAATTTTCGAAAAATGTTCCATGTAAAGGGTACTCTGGGGTGGGGGAATTTTCTTGAAAACCTTCGTGTCGCATCTTTGGAAGATACGAGCCTAAATACCAAGTTTGGTGTTTATCCGACTGTTCGTTTCTGAGTTATGCTGTTCACAGACAGACACACAGACAGACAGACAGACAGACAAACAGACACACAGACAGACACACAGACACACACACGGACATGTTTCCAAAATGCTTTTTTGGATCAAGGGATTTCAAAACATGTATTTCCGGTGAAATCTCTGTATCGAATTTTTGGGTGGAATACAACACTTCCCCTACTTACTATACGTAGTAGAGAAAGTAATAATCTTCTCAGTTGTTAATTATAAAACACCTGCTCACCGTTTTCTGAATTTATTAATTCTCTCTCTTTATACAAATTATTTAGCACGAATACCATCGAAATTGATTACAACATAAGTATAAAGGAACTAAGCAAAACTCTCTTACATGAGGGTTATTAGAATATTTTTGCATTGGTATTTCATATGTATCGTATCATTATATTCAGATTCGATTCTCTTTTGTTTTGCTGGGTCATTTGTTTTCTTAGTTGGTAAATCATGACCATCTATACGTTATACTGTTTAGAATGAAATATCGACCACATTCGTCTTATTTTACAGCAATTTTCTGTGCAGTATCAACAATTTTCAATGGTCCATGCAACTCTTTCCTCATTTCTCCTGATATTGGATAGAACAGGAATAATGAAAGTAGTTGCATTAATTTGTGAACATGGTCACTTCTGGAAATATCTACGTAAAGTAGACTTCTACAAGGATAAACCTATTTGTAGAATGTACAAAGAGGTTGAGGAAACTGCCTCGCATATCCTTTTAGACTGCCCATTCCTGGCAAGGAACATACTTATTCTTTCTATAACCAGAGAAAATCTTTGAAAGGATGCTGACATCGGAACCAGGATACTACGACAATGAAGGCATTGTTTCCAATGGGGTTGCACAATAAGACTTTTAGGCTGACGTGCGGGAGGTTCACGAAACCCCAACAAAACAACCAATTATCCATCCATCCCATCCCATCACATCCCATCTCATGGCAATCTCAATGAAACGTTTAAATCCTTCTTCGCAAGCATGACCTTTTATAACTCCAATGCGTTTGTATTCTAGTTCATAGGATTTTGTAAATCCACTTTAGCTTTTCAATAATTTATAAATTGAAATTAGGGTTTTATAGCCCAAGTCCATCAGAAAGAATAGGGCTTTTCAATGGTCAAAGAATTATCACAGTCGGTTACGTGAGATTACCCTGCACATACTCACCTATCTACTCGCCCATCTGCCCGTTCCCCGCCTACCAACCTACATACGTACGTGCCTATATGTCTCCTCATTCCATACACATGTACATACATACACACATACATACGTACATATATACATACATACATACATACAAATTTTCTCTTTGTAACATTAATATACATTGCCGTTTGTGAAAATTGCAACACCAAGAAAGAATTTCCCGAATAACTTCAAACTTGGTGGAAGTATATAAAAGTGTGCAAGCAATAAGCGATTAGGTTTACAAAGAGATGGGGTACACGTAGGCCGAGCAGAGCCCTCTCATGTCGGCCCGACAAAGTCATTGTTGCACCCAGTGTAGTCAGTGCAGAGCTGTCAAACAAAGTGGAAACAATAAAGCGCGTGCCAGTATGCCTCGTCGACATCAAAGGGAGTCATATCGGCATGTGAGTTCGAACGGGGAAGAATGGTGGGTCTCCGGGAAGCGGGTTTGTCATACCGTGACATTTCGGCTTGTACAGGGCATGCTGCTACGACAGCGATGCGTGTGTGGAAGCAGTGGATAGATGAAGGTCGTACGCAGCGAAGAGCGGGTACTGGACCACGAAACATGACCACAGCACGGAATGATCGTCATCTTGTCCGCATGGCCATAACGGACCGTACAGCTTCATCCACAGTGTTGGCTCGACACTGCAACAAGGTGTGAACTTGTCTGCATCAACGGTTCATCGCCGTCTGCTGCAGTTTGGACTGGTTGCATCCATACCGTTACGTCGGCTTCCATTGTCCAGAAACCACAAGCTCCTCCGACTGCATGGGCACGTGAACACCGTCACTGGGGTGCTGAGTGGCAAAACGTAGTCTTTTCGGACGAGTCCCGCTTCAACGTGTCCTATAGTGATGGATGCATACGTGTCCGGCGGTACCGTAGTGAGCGCAACCTGGAGGGCTGCATTGTTAAGCGACATAGCGGACAAACACCAGGTGTGATGGTTTGTGGCGTGATTGGTTACAACAACCGATCTCGCCTCCTACAAATTGAGGGCACTTTAAACAGCAACCGGTACCTAACGGTGGTGTAGAGCTTCAGGCATCTCCATAGGCCACATTTCAACAGGACAATGCCCGGTCACATATTGCGAGGAATGTACGAGCCCTCTTCGAAGAGCGACGGGTGCCATTGCTTCCCTGGCCTGCACGTTCGCCTGACATGTCGCCCATCGAACATGTCTGGGATATGGTTGGTCGGCACCTGGTGCATCACGGCGCTCCAGTAACTAGTGTCATGGATTTGTGGGCTCGAATACAAACTGCGTGGAGGGAAATCCCTCAGGAACTTATTCAGAACTTTTTTGATTCAATGTCACGGCGTATAGTAACTCTAATTGCAGCGCATGGAGGCCACACTAAATACTGAATAAAAGGGCTCAAAGGTCATGCATATATTTGAAAAGTTTATCATTTGTTACTTGTCATGTACCTAACCTGTGGTATTAAATTCATTGAATGCATGCGTTTCCTTCTTGGTGCTGCAATTTTTACAAACGGCAGTGTAGTTTGCGATATTTTTCTTTAGTTTCCAATAATACAATTTTATAATACATTTCACTTATATCTTCCAAGGTTTATAATATGTAATCGTCGAAGTTTTCACAATGACTTGTAATCGTATTGCACAGCTTCAGAATATTTTGAGAATGTTATTCCTATGACTCATCGCTTTAAACAGCAGTGTTACACATAGGTACCAAAATAGTATGCCGTACTTCTGACTGAAATTTATCAGTATATTATACGAACATTACTAAAGCTTTCCTCTTAATGGCTTATATTAATTCATCTCGATGATTTATGAAGAAGGTGTATTGTAGTTCGACTGTTGGGGAGCCGAACTTGAAGTAGTTGTATTGTTAGACCTCACGTATGGTACAAAGTTTTCGGTGTCCTTCGCCCAAGTTTTAGGAATCAACTTTGTATTTTTATGTTTCTTTAAATATTATATATTTTTATGTTTGCCTCGGCTGCGTCAGTATTAATTTGTAGAAACATATATCTCTGAACAAGGTGTGATGCGGCTTACACAAATTATAATTTTTTTTACTTGCCTCCATTTATTAATCCTTCACACGATTAAATAGCACTTCATTGATAGAGAGCTGTGAACTTATTTATTAATTACTTGTACTTTTTAACTCATAAACTTTATATTCTCGCCGTAATGAACTCTCGTCTCACACTGAATACGTATTAAACTTCTCGAAGACGCGTCTCGTCCAGTTAGGAACACTGTCTGCTAGCAACTGGCGCCTGAATTTGTACAATTTGCTCTATTTCCGTTTTTGATTGACTAATTCTACTCCAATAAAATACTTTTATTTAACTTAAGGTTTTTCTGGTTGTTGATTGGCTATTCAAAACTGTCTCAAAAATACATTATTGTTTCCAAGAATTACAAGTAGCATTATTAAATTTTCCAATTCATTATTGCCTAAAGGTTACCGCATTGTTACCTCTTTGTTAGCAACTTTTGACCTATATTCTCACAGCTTCTACATTATTAAATTACGTAATACATTTACATAGCATTATTAAACATGTACGTAATAATATAAACATTAATACAATGACTGTTACATCCATTTATATGCTATTTTATACACATATTGCTTTAAGGTGGGCTGTTATTGAATTTATATATTATATAATTAAACTGAAATCATTTAAGTGTTAAAAATACTGCCTCATTTTTACATAATAAGCTTCTAAAGTTCGATATAAATATAAGTGAAAGTTACATTCACATATTTTTGTGCCCATTCTTCTACAAGCTATTCCAGCAATTTTTTCTATCCAATTCATGTTAAACGTTAGTAAAATGCTTTTATTGCACGTTTCGTTGTAGCTACAAGAAGCGATAGTCACTATGTTCCTTGATGACCTCTTATCTGTGAATTCACATGACTTTGGCCACTCTTCTACAAGCTATTCTTACAAATACTTATTCCTCTGTCTGCTTCATGTTAATCGAGATATTATTTGCGGAACTATTTTCATTACACATTTCTTTGCAGGCTCAAGCGAGAGTCAAATCCTTGAAAAGCGTGTCGCTATGTGACAGCTTTGAAATTCCGTTCTCTTTGTATGACTACGAGGGGAAAAGAAACGAAAATCGACTTAGCAGTCATAAAAAATATAAAATATTTGACAATTCAAATAAATCATACAGAATATCTCGGAAATGGTTAATGCCAGAAAAATTCATTTGACGTAAATTGTGTGCTTCAACGAGATCTACATTTTTGTGTAGTAAGTTTTTGTCTATTTCTTATGGTTTACAGGTTATACAAAATTCACTCCTAAAGAAGAGGACTCAAGCCTATTCTCAGAAGGTTTAACATTACATACATTTTATTGTCCATGAAAATATGTTGAACGGTGTTTTAATCAAAGTCGTTAGTGCCACTTTTGAGAAAAATAAAAAGTAACGAATATTTTATCATGTGAGGGTAGTTTGGGGTGGGGGATTTTCTTCAAAATGTTTGTGTCGCATCTAGGAAACCCCTGAACTTAAATAGCAAGTTTGGTATTTAATCAAATTTTCGCTTTTTAGTTGTGTTATTTACTGAAGACAGACACACTGGGCGCGCAGACGGTTTCCTAAAAATACTTATTTTATTCAGGGAGCCTCAATATGTGTATCTCCGGTGAAATCTCGGTAACGAATTGTTGGATGAACTGCAATACTTTTATACTATTTAATAATGCTATTAAATAGAATAGAAAGTAAAAATTGGTTCTTTCCATTAATGTTAAAGGAGAATGAGCGGCTATATGGAAATCTCGGTGCACTAAAATGCTACGGAAACATGTGAATTTAGCTTCCATCGTTTTAAAACAAATGTACCATAATATTTGTAAAGGGTCTGGAAAAATGCGTTTAAGTTAAATTAAAATTTCCAAAATGTTGTAACAAGTGTTTATAATACCTATCCATCATAATACGTGGCAGCAAAATTTGTTAACCTGAGCCCATTCCAACCAAATCCACGGTGGGTCTAGTTACACTCGAATTAAAACATACTTCCGATCATGAAATAGAGGCTGTGATATGGCAGAGCACGAATGCTCAAAAAGATCTGTGAGACTTTTAATTATAAAATTATTTACACTGATGCTCCTTTGAGGTAATAAACAAACAAACACGTTGTCCGAGCAGAGCCCTCTCATGTCGGTCCGACAAGGTCAGTGTTGCGCCCAGTGTAGTCAATGCAGAGCTGTCAAACAAGGTGGAAACAATAAGGTGAGTGCCACTATGCCTCGTCGACGTCAAAGGGAGCCATATCGGCATGTGAGTTCGAACTGGGCAGAATGGTCGGTCTCCGGGAAACGGGTTTGTCATACAGTGACATTTCTGCTTATACAGGGTATGCTGCTACGACAGTGATGCCTGGTTCCCAAGGTCGCGGGTTCAAACCCGGCGGAGGGCGATGGATTTTTTCGGGCGTAAAAATCCTTAGTATGGCTTCCTTCGGAAGGGAAGTAAAGCCGGTGGTCCCGTGTCGTAGATTTACGGCACGTAAAAGAACCTCAAGCTTGATAAAGAGGCCTCTGAGCAAAATTACCGATCTTTTACGCCCAATATAGAATGGGACGCTAAGGCCCATAGTAGTTAAAGAGCGGCCATAAATAAAACTCAATTAAAACTCAACGACAGTGATGCGTGTGTGGAAGCAGCAGATAGATGAAGATCGCACGCAGCGAAGAGCGGGTACTGGATCACGGAACATGATCACAGCACGGGATGACCGTCATCTTGTCCGCATGACCATAACGGACCGTACAGCTTCATCCACAGTGTTGGCTCGACGCTGGAGCACTGCAACAAGTGTGAACTAGTCTGCATCAACGGTTCATCGACGTCTGCTGCTGGTTGCATGCATGCCATTACGTCTGCTTGCAATGTCCAGAAACCACAAGCTCCTCCGACTGCAATGGGCACGTGAACACCGTCACTGGGGTGATGAGTGGCAAAATGTAGTCCTTTCGGACGAGTCCCGCTTCAACGTGTCCAATAGTGATGGACGCATACGTGTCCGAGGTACCGTGGCGAGCACAACCTGGAGGACTGCATTGTTGAGCGGCATAGCGGACAAACACCAGGTGTGATGGTTTGGGGCTCCACTGTTTACAACAACCGTTCTCGCTTCCTACGAATTGAGGACATTTTGAACAGAAACCGGCACCTAATGGTGGTTGTGGAGCCTGAGGTACTCCCCCTGCTTCAGGCATCTGCACAAACCACATTTCAACAGGAGAATGCCCGGCCACATATTATGAGGAATGTACAAGCCTTCTTCGAAGAGCGACGGGTACCATTGCTTCCCTTGCCTGCACGTTCGCTGACATGTCGCCCATCGAACATGTCTGGGATATGGTTAGTCGGCACCTGGTGCGTTACGGTCCTCCATTAACCAGTGTCACGGATTTGTGGGCTCGAATACAAACTACGTGGAGGGAAATCCCTCAGGAACATATTCATAACTTTTTTGATTCAATGCCAGCGTTTAACAGCTCTAATTGCAGCGCATGGAGGTCACACCAAATACTGAATATTAGGGCTCAAAGGTCATGTATAGATTTGAAAAGTTTATCATTTGTTACTTGTCATGTACCTAACCTGTGGTATTAAATTCATTGAATTCATGCGTTTCCTTCTTGGTGTTGCAATTTTCAGAGTTTCGTATATATAATTGAACCTGAATGTAGAACGGAAAGACAATGTTGCGCGTAGTTCTGCTATTTGTAATCATGTTTGAAAACTTCATCAGAGAATTGAACCTAAATGTTCAGTTAAAATAATCAAGTATAAATTAAAAATATATATGCTTTATAAATCTCCTTATAAACACAAGAATCTCTCCGTTTCTGTTTGTAAAAACATGTTAACTTCAACATTTATATTCTATATGATTATATTGGCATTTGAGGCGTTAATGGCTTATTAACTTGAAACAATTTTATTCACTGTGAATAAACAGGATGTACAGCCTGTCGCAAATGTTATATCCGATAGGATTGCACGTCTACTTCATCAGTTTCCTTCAAGGTGATACAGTTCAGGCAGGACCGACCGGACCGCTTATCGCTCCAAGGTTGCACAAACTTATTTCCTAAATTGACCCGAAACACCCTTAAAGTATAAGTGAAGACAACTGAAACAAATTAAAGAATTAAGTATGTTTCACACAAATATGTTTACCATAAGTTTTAGAACAGTATAGGGAAACAGCAATTTGTTTCAGTTATGGAAGTGGTTAGTCGTGCAGGTTTCTGCTTCATGAAAGGTCAAATTAACGTACAATAGGTTTCTTCTATTGGACAGATTGGCTAGCAACTCTATATAAGAAAGAACAAAAGCACAAGCATAAAACTGAAATAGATGCGTTGTTGGAGATTAGGCTTCTGTGGATATCATAATACCTTTACCGAGCAAGATGGCTTCGCATTCGGGAGGTCCCGGGTTCGCTTCCCGCCGATTGCCCACTCTGACCTTGGATATTCCGCGGTTTTTCCGGATCTGTAGGAGGATATTGGAGTGGTTTCTGTCTACCACGACTTTCTTTCCCCTTCATTCCGTTCCCTTCTCATGTTTCAGGTGTGCTTCTAGGTGTCGCGGCGTATGACGGTGCCGGACAGATGGCGCGGATGCTTGCTTCAAGGAAACAGTATTCCTCGTGGGCACTAGAGTGTTGCTTGATTACCGGGCCGCTCATCCCCTCTCTGAGCAGTTCCAATAGTGGGACGGATCTTCGAAACATGAACTGTTCGGTATTTCCGCGCGTCCCCATGAGTTGTCTGCCTGCAGCTTGTAGCCTCCTGTGGTTTTTTCACTTCATCCCTCCCTCCTGGGGAGTGGTAGCCACAGTAGATCTCCTGTAGGTCGCAATGCGCGAGGTCTTCTCTTCCGTTGTATGCCCTAATTTGATTAAAAACAATTTTGCACACTAAGTCACTCTTGCTCTCTATGCCCCATTTTGACGAAGTGGTAAGAATTTTAATATTGGTAACCTTTTAGAAAAAAGAAATATATCGGAAGGTTAGGAACAGATTTCTCCAATTTTTATAGAATTGTCTTGCAACATGAATTTGGTAACGAATTTTTAGCATTTCGATGCTTTAGAAAGTAGCATTTTCCGGTCAAAATTTTCAGATCAGACATTTTCGGATCAAAATGTTTTAAAACGAAGACTTACCTACTGTTGTCAAGGTACCTCCTACAGAAGCGTGGCGACTGCTAGCTATTAATATTCGCCTGGAGCGAATGCCGGCAGCTGTGCGCCACGCGAAATGCGTGTCCCGAGAAGTAAAGCAGTTTTACGACTTTTCCACAACCGGAAAGAAATCAGCAGAGCAACCGGCGGCTGGTCATATTATTGTGGGCGGCGTGCGCTTAGATGTTCTTCCAGTGAAATAATTTCCAACTATAATTCATCCCAGACGAATAACATTAAACTAAAGTTTGCGTTATGGACAAGTCGAAGCCTGCGTTTTCGCAAACTTCTAGCAGTGATGGTTTATGACCGACCAGAGCTCTCCCTTGGTCTCTTTTTATGTATTTGTTTATTTACTTACTATAGCACGTTCCATTACATATTGGCGATACTATATCTACAGTTAGCTTCTTTACATGAATATTTTGATTCGTTACAAAATATAAAACCTTTAATATTATCATAAAATAACAAGTAATTTTAGAGAGTTTATAAGTTTTCAAAATTCATTTTCTTAAAAATTATGATAAAGTGTTAAGTATTTTAATTGAGTGGCCATATTCCATTTACTTTGGTTACTTTTTTCTTTAAGTGTAATCTGCCATTATCTATCAAAGTACATTCATATATTAGCTGTTCTAATCTGCTCGTTCTGTTTACACTTTGCACATAGGGTCTGACTCGCATTTTTACTTTCTCTACTACGTACAGTAAGTAGGGGAAGTACTGTATTCCACCCAAAAATTCGATACCGAGATTTTGCAAGAAATATATGATTTGAGACCACCTGAATCCAAAAAAAGCATTTTTGGAAACATTTCCATGTGTCTGTCTGTGAACAGCATAACTCAGAAACGAGCAATCGGATAAACACCAAACTTGTTATTTAGGTTCAGTATCTTCCAGACATGCGACAGGAAGGTTTTCAAGAAAATCCCACACCCCAGATTACCCTTTAAATGGAACATTTTTCGAAAATTTTAATTTTCTCAAAAATGGCTCTAACGATTTTGATTAAAATATCATATGTTTAAGATATTTTCATGACAAATGAAATGTATATCTCGAATTTTCTGGGAATGTCTCCAAAAGTATTCTTCATTGTGAACGCCTTTTGCTTAACTGATAAACCATAAGAGATAGACAAAATTTTACTACACAAAAAATGTAGATCACGTTAAAATACAATTTATGTCATATACATTTTTTTTTTTGAGTGTAGCATTTTCGAGATATTGCTTGTTATTCCCTTAAAGTTTTCCAATACTTATACTTTTTCTCAAATGGTAATTCGTTATTCATTTTTTTTACGTACTGGACATGCAAAGAGAATGGAATGCGCCACATAGCAACCAGCTCTTAAAAGATTTGACTATTGCTTAAAGTCTACCATATTCCCCTTGTATCCACAAGAAAATTAGCAATAAGATTAACATCTCGATTAACATGAAGCATATGGAGAATAAGCGTTTGTAAAAATAGTAGAGTAGAGAACGTCATGTGAGTGTAACACATCAGATTTTTTATTTTACCGGGAAAAATGCTGGTCAGCTGGAGAATTCAATGCCCTACTGGCATGTTGCCATGGTAACTCA
Organism: Deroplatys truncata; assembly: GCA_030765065.1. Lineage (NCBI taxonomy): Eukaryota > Metazoa > Arthropoda > Insecta > Mantodea > Mantidae > Deroplatys > Deroplatys truncata. The sequence continues at coordinate 163,512,825 of CM060976.1, read as the reverse complement.
GTTGGTTAGAGCAACAGGACGGAAACAGGAAGATCCGTGGTTCAAATCCCGTCTATGGTATTGAATTTTTTGTCGTCTGATTTCTACCTTTCTAACCTTGTCGTACCCGCAGCTTGTGTGGAAGAACTACTACTTCTACTAAAACTAGTTGTACTAAAACAACTATCGAATCTATGGGACCTAAATGTGTTATAGGCTGTCTATTATGGATTAATATATCCACATTTATCATACGGATTCACAATTTGGGGACAAAGTGCAGCAAAATACACAACAAGAATTTTAATTTTACAAAAAAAGGACAATTACAATAATTCTGGGTTTAAAGCAATCCGAGTCGTGTAGAGAAGCCTTTAAAAACCTAAAACTCTTAACATTATCTTCACTATACATATTTGAAACAATAATGTTAGTAAACACAAGACCGATAAATTGCAAATTGAACAACCAAATGCATAAATATGCAACCCAAATAAGCAGAAATTTCCAAGTGCAGACACATAGGATTGAATTATATAAAACTAACTCTAATTTTGCAGCATGCTATCTTTACAATAAATTACCTGTGGAAATTAAAAATATTCAAGAAACAAACAAGTTCAAAAGAGAACTTAAGAAATTTGTATTGAGAGTTGCTTTTATACTCTAGATGAATTTTTGAATGAATAGATCTTATTGTTTATTTGGTTCAATATGATTGTATATACTGTAATTATGTTAAGCTAAAACATTAAGAATGTTACTGTACTCATATACTTGTGATGTTACCCAAATCATGTAGGTAATATGATAATCGGGATGAATAAAGAAATGAAAAAGAAAATGAACAATTAATTCCACTATAACCGTACTGTTCGTAACGTCATAGCGAGTATTCCGTTCAGAGCGCATGATTCCCTGTGAAGGTGTATGTACCTCGAAATAGTAACGTGATGTGCATGCTGACTGGTTGTTCATCTCCTATTCTTGACTCGGTAATTAAACTATGGGTCTAACTCGTCAAGAGTTAGAGGTCACATAAATGTGGGTCAATTTAAAACACGAATATCGCTTAACTGTAGTGACTGGTAGCTCATAAGGAGAAGTTGTCATCCCGAAGAAATAAGCACAGGACGTTAATGATGAATAAATAAATAAATAACGTCGGCAGAGCCAGGGGTGTGGTAGATGTGCTCCTCCCTCCATCCCTGCATCCCTTGGTGGAATCTGAAGAGGGATGTTGCGTTAGGGTTAATGGACCCAAGGCTGGGCACGCGTGGGGTGAAGGGAGACGACCTCGACGTGTGCCGCCCTTCCGAACACTTGCGTTCAGGAAGTGTGACAGACATGGCAGGTAACAAGGGCAGGATGAACAAAGTACAGTCATGTGACTTTCTTCATATACTTTCTCAATGAATTCCTACATTAGTATAAACAGTACAACAAGGTGCGTTTGTGGAAATGTTTTTATTGAATTACTAAGGTTAACGGACTGGTGGCATTAATATTAATAAGCAGAATATAACTATTAGAAGTATATTTGAACACCTTAAAAATATCTAACCACATAGCTGATTAAAACGGTATACTATAAATATAAGAATGTGCTTAGTTTTTTAACTTTCACGCAATAAACAAGTAGTGGATGCGTTATTTTTTTCAGACTCCATTTGACAATTTTCCATAACACGTACATGTTACTATTTGCAGTTCCTAAATTACAGCCAATTGCTCACAAATAACTAGCGCAAAATACAGATTACAGTTTATTACACGACCAACAATAATTAGCTGGAAAAGCAACTAAAATCGAAACATCTGAATATCCGACGCTGCACTTTTAAGATTACACCTCAGTGTTACTATCACGCTTATCTAGTAAATAAGTAATATGTAACAAGACGTAATAAAATAATATAATTTAAGTAACTGTAAAAAAAGACTGAAATAAGATTCTCATACTGAAATTTTTCCGAGTTGGAATTTCTTCAATGGCTCCATGCGCGACACCACACTGCACACAACACAGACAATCGCAATTTAAATACCTAGGCAACCAAAGCACGGCGAGATGATCAAAATAATTGTCCGGCGATGGGTCACTCAGTATACAACACTATCACTACCATTCCGTTTCATAGCTGGTATACAGCCCGTAAAACTTATTTTTCCCTGCATTTAATATTAGTTGCGTTTTAGTTTTGAGAATTTAAGTACCGCGGCCTGGACTCCAAGCACGAATCTTCGATTTTCCATGTCGATTCTATAGTAATGAAATACTCGATACGCCTTAGACTAGACAATAAGAATTTAATGCACGCTCGAAAGTTTAATTCGCATCTTGTTGCCTCATGTGATAGCTCAGCGATAGAACGCCGGCTTTTCCACAAGAAATACATATAGATCTCCAGCATTAATTCTTGAATCTTGCCCCACATCCTGCACATAAACGAAGGTCCAAACAGCTAATCTGAAGACAATTTCTAAGGATATTTGTCGTGATTGGTGAAAGAGTATAGAATCATAAGAGTTTTCTGTAGTTATAAGGGGGATTTGTGAATCGATAATGCATTATAAAATAAGATAGAGAAATATTACTGTCACGCGTCAAATGTTTCATTTTGATTTTATCTAACACTTCTCTATAGTAAGTGCAGGAAGTATTGCATTCCACACAAAATTCCATGTCCAAATTTAACCGGAAGTGCACATTTTGAGATCATTGGACCCCCAAAAAAACAAAATGTTAATGCATTTCTATGTAAGAGAGAAGAGAAACAGATAGAGAAAAAGCAGAAATCAACAATGAAAAGCTGATGAATATCAAAATGAGGCAGGCCTGTTTAAGCACGCCAGGCGAAGGTTTTCAGTTCCCCGCCTCAAACTAGCTATCTATCATTGTCTCAAAAGTGACTCATAACGATTGTTATACATATGTTGAAGGTGTTTGCATGACTAATAAATTATATAACTTGAATTTTCTGCGAATAGACTGTGAAGCCCTTCTTATTCTGAATGGATTTTGTTTAACTGGTGAGCCATAATAGGTAGGCAAAACCTCGATACATGAAAAATATAAAGCTAATGTATATTAAATAACTTTCGTAGCATTAGACGTATTCGTTGTTATAGAGTTTTCCCAAGTTGAACTGTCACGTGACGTCTATAAAGCATCTTGCGCGATTCTTCTTTTTCTTCCTTCAAGGGTTCATTAGTAACAAAAGTTGACTTACAATATGCAAAAGTTTGCGTTTTACTTTCGATATGTGCATGTAATCAGGTCTATGTTGCGTAATTTGGAATTATTTATAAGCAAACATTTATCGTGAATAACGTAACGTGAATAGAAGAATCACTTTTTGTACGAGTACGGGTAGGATTAGGCGCGGAGGGGGAATTACTCGACCTACAAAATCTTTTGTGCCTAAGCCCCTGACAGGGCGTCCCCTGGAGGGAGGGGTGAGGTTAGAGGAGATAGGTGCTGGACCAGGAGGCACGACAAGGCAGAGGGCAAGGTCCCCTACCTTTTACAGGTTGAAACTCCTGGATGGCAACTGGTGCAACCGGCTCCCCTCTCCTTGCAAGCTCGCACATCCCACTGGGGGCCTGGGAGTCGCAGACCGCTCCCATTCCGGGGAGGATGGATTACAAAGAGCATCGTTTTATCTTGCCATTTAACGCGAGACTCCCGTCGACGCTTTCAACCCTAAAACAGACCAGGCAAATGAAAGGTGAAGTGAAATGAGAATGAAGGTGAAATGAAGGGACAGAAAATTTGGGGGATGTAATGAACCTTCCCAGCATTCGCTTAACGACCCGGAGAAACCCCCGAAAAAAACCCATGGGTCAGGAAGGTCGGCCGCGGAAATTAAACCCACGGCCTCCCAATGCGAGCCAAAGAGGTTACCGCCTGTGCTATCCCGTTAGGTTTTATATACATATAAATACTATAATATATAAGGGATTGTGTGAAGTTGTAATGAGTAGAAAAGTGTGAGTGCGACATGTCAGATTTTTCTTTCAAAGAACTGAGCAGTGCAGAATTTTTGGTATTTCAGAACAACTTCTGTTAAATTTCCGTTGCTAGATTCGCACAAATCTGTATTCTTACAACTTAGCAAGAATACAGGAAAACGATTTAAGACCTTGTTTATGACTTAGTAATTTATGCAATGAATGTTTGTCGTAAAAACGACAATGAGTACGAAAGCTTTCACGAGTGTCATATTAAGATTATCTTCGAGTTGGATACAAAATCTTATGAAATTTTAGCATTATAAATTAAGGAAAATAAATCATGAAATAATTCGGCATTCATAGCTGACGTAAGTGAGGGCTCTTCATATGTTCGTACTGATTTGAAAAGGTGTTAGGTTCTTCATTTGTTATTACCTGGCGTGTTGAATGGATAAACAAAACAGTCATTTGCATGCACTCCCTTCTTGAGCAGGTGTTACAAACTGTGATGTAGCCTATTATCAACACAACACGGTAAGTAATTACATATTCAGATCTTAATTGTTCTATGTTTAATAATGAACAGACGTTTTTGCATCTTAGTTGCTTAGAGAAAAGAATATCACGAAATGGTTTCATTTTCTCTCTATAATCGACAACTTGGAATAGCGGTACTATGTTATTGTTATAGGAAATACGTCATTACTATTAATGGCAAGCGTGCTATAATGAGTTAATTATGCACAATATTGAATGCGGTAAAAACTTTTTATAGTGTTAGAATTCTATAAAAATGCACTATATTGCCTTTTAATGTTGTTTTGTGCAATTCATTTCGGAACGGATTTTTATCGGCCTGTGAATCCCTAACATTGCTATAATAGTAGGTACTGTAATAAAACATCACATTTCAGTACACGCTTTGCTTTAATCTCTGTACTCTTCATATGTCAGAATTCAGCTGCCTGGTCAAGGTTGCTAACAAAACTGTTTGCTTTCGTCGTGGTTGAGAGCGACGCCGTCGAGTGTGTATGGAGGATGACTCACAGTGCGCCACTGGGGATGTCGACGGATATAGCACGGAAATAGCCTGGCTTAGCGACCCTCTCTCTCCAGACGTCTTCCAGTGTTTGGGTGTGTCGACATTACCGATATGCAATGTTTTGGAAAATAACGCAGTATATCGATTTAAATAACGATATCAAGATCTCTGGATGTTAAATAATTATTACCATAAATATACAAACGCCATAGACTTTCAGGTGTTTATTTTATCTACATTCCAGCAGAGATATTACTTTTTACTTCATCTACCACATTCGTAGTAGGTAGAGAAGGTATTACATTCCACCCAAAAATTCGATATCGAGATTTCAACGGAAATACGCGTTTCGAGGCTCCCTGAATACAAAAAGCATTTTTAGAAGAAGGTCCATGTATGTGTGCGTGTGTGTGTGTGTGTGTGTCTGTACGTGTGTCTTTGAACAGCATAACTCTAAAACAAAAGTCCAATGAATATCAAACTTGGAGTTTAAGTTCATATCTTCCAAAGATGCGAGATATTTTTAAGAAAACCCTCACCTCAAACTAAACTTCACATAGAAAAGTTTTAGAATTTGTTTATTTTTTAAAAAATTCTCTAACAATTTTATTAAAATACTATACATTTAAGCAATTATATATAATATTAATATAACAAATAAAAATTAGGTATATCTTGAATTTTCTGCGAATACCTATGAAGACCTGTTCATTTTGAATGACTTTTATATAATTGGTAAACAGTAAGAGATAGAAAAAATCTTACTACACAAAAATGTAAATCGCGTTAAACACATAATTTATTATATAATTTATGTCAAACGTTTTTGTCGCGTTAACAGTTTCCGAGATATTGTTTGTTGGTTTTTATTTTGAAATACGTATACTTTTTTAAAGAAGTCAGTCGCTATTCGTTTTTTTTCTTGTGAGCATGAAAAGAGCTTGGAATTTCAAACCATCACATAGCGGTACGCTTTTAAAATGTCTATTCTTAGACTTCCTATACCTACAACAAAATGTAAGATTGTTATGAAAGTTTATCTTGATTCACAAGCAGATACAAGAGTAAGCATTTGTAAGACACGTTTATAGAAGAGTGAGCAGAAAAAACATGTGAATGCAACACATCAGATTCTTACTTACTGGTCAAGTAGGCATAAGCGGAAACATTACAGTTTGGCACAAAAACTGGACATCGGTTTTCAGCGGTCATAATGAGCCTCTACAGAAAGTACACACTATTTTGTGAGGGACTTGTCTTCAAATCCCGATTCTGTACATCCAAAGTGTGTATTTACGTAATACAGTGTAAACACGGCATTTAAGTTCCGTAAGGATTCCATATTTTAGGTGACAGAGAAGCCCTATCATGTAGTTATCTCAGAAACTGCTCTACAGATTTATTAATATTTTTAGTGCCGAACGCATAAACTTTGCTCCAGTGACTGTATATATTCTAGAAGTCCCGGATTCAAACTCCTGGTGACCAATCTGACCGAAGGTTTTTTCGCGGTTTTCTTCGGTCGCTAGGCGAATGCTGGATTGGATAATTTGATCCGCGAATTTTCCTATCGTCCTTTTCATTACTACATTTCATTTCCTTCTTCTTTACCGCCATTGGGCTGATCACCCATCCTGGATATGCATGATCCAGAGTCTGCTTGCTTCTCGACAGTCTACTGACCCAAGGCAATTGGCTTGAAAGTCCTTGGGGGTGTAAGTCCTACAAAGAGGAGGGTAACCCGTTAAAGAAGAAGACACCGCCTGAGATAATCAAAACGAGGTTTGGATGTCAGTTTTCTCTAAATTTTATGGACACTGATGTAAGCATATTTTTCGATTTATTGCCATGAATATGATATACCTCTCGTGAAATTTGAGTTAATAAGGGAAGTCCAAAACTCTAAAAAATTCTCGGAGTATAGTTTAGATTGTGCGAAGTTTGATCGTGCCTATAAGAAAAGCTAATTACTCTCGGCTCTTTTTTGTCAGGGGTGGCGAAAAGATACTTCGCTGTGACATTTGGACTCTTCCCGCCGCTTTCTCTCTGAACGGCAAAGCCCAGATTTCCATTTGTGCTATACATGCTAATAGGATTGGGGGAAGGAAAGAACATTTCTATCCCGTTATGTTAATCTTGACTAGCAATAAGTGCTCAGAGATTCAAATATTTAGCCGAGGTAATGATTGACAACCCTTGAGATGGACAGAAAAAAGAAGAATCGCAAATTTTCAAGCATGTTCATGGGAAAGCGTAAACGTGCAACATGGAATATTTCGAAAATGGCTAACGCTACGAAAAAAAGAAGAAAAAATCATTTGACACATTGCGTATTTCAATAAGGTCTACATTTTGCTGCAGCAAGGTTTTGTCTGTCTCTTATGCTTTCCCAGTTACAGAAAATTAATTAAACGGTATGCAGATTCTACACAGATTGAAATTTGGTATTTATCTGACTTTTCATTTTTTAGTTATGTTGTTTACATACAAACAATTTTTTTTAGTTTCAGTGTACATCAAAATGTATATTTCCGGTGAAATATCGAATATGCAACTTCTGGATGGAATACAATACTTCTTGTATTTACAATAAATTGATAGGAAAGTAAAATATTAGTATGTAATGACCCATGCCACAAAATTACTCGTATGAATGTACTCTATGTTTCATTCAAAACACATCAGAGGTTTTTCACAGCAAGTTGGTAGCGGTTATCTGAATTCAACAACCTATGCAAAAGGCACCGATTACCATCTATTGCTCCTATCGAATTCCCAATCATAAGACTGTGACCCCATATTGCAACACGAGGATTGACTGCTGGATTGTTTGGAAGTGAATCAGTCGCCAGGATGTGGCACCTCATCAAAGGATCTCAGCTTGCAGCATGTGGCTGACACTTCCCAGAGTTTCCTTTCACAAGAAAACAAAAACTCTAATGTAATTCAAACAGTGGCTTCAACTGCTTAAGGAAATATTTACCTCGTACTTCCGGAGGTGGTCGTTGAAACTCGCTCCGACGACGGTGGCTGATTATTGTGGACCAAAAATAGCGAGAAGGCAATAGACTGTTATCGGACATCTGGAGTCTGCAGCGGGAATCCCCTTCTGTGCGCTGACAACCCTCCTCAGACACTACACCCTAATGAGGGATTATTACCATCTCTGTATATGAAAATAAAGTTCAAGAGCTTCTTCATACTAACATTTGTTTGTAGTAATATAACGAGAGTTCCTTATTTATTTTGAGAGTACCTGGCGCTACTCACGAATAAAATTATAAAAATCAAATAGTGCCCTTAAAATATTGATAATTATAAAAATATATTTACTAGTATGAATATCTAGTCATTTTCGGTAACAGTGGAACAGTGGAGGTCGAAATTAAAGCAATTTACGGGATAGCACAGTTGTCAATGTTAAAAAACATATTACTACATGCATAAGTGATAAAATGAAAACGATAAAACTGGCAGGATAAACAGCTGTGATTGGTTCAAACTGAAAGTGTTCCTGGTTGTTCAGTCGAGACATGAGCGTAATACTCTTTTCTGATTGTGGTGCTAAGAACAATGATGAAAATAAGAACTTACCATAACATACCTATCTGACAGAAATTTTTAGGATAAAAATTATTTTAGTAGTTTTATGGATGTACAGCGCCTGTAGGAGCCATGTCAACACTCAGCAGAGCTAGCATGTTCTAAGCGAAAGCAAACGACACAAATAATACACCCATTCATGCTATACAATCACTCAAACGATACATATCGCATGGAGGAGAATAATTCATTTCACTTGAAAATATTATTAGTAAATCATAAATCGAATCAAACAGTTTGTAGTTCAGGACTTGTACTGTTCATAAATTTTATGAATGTACATTAAATACGACATAACTCCGCCTAGCGCAAGAAATGTAGCCCTTCCGCGAGAGGTTAGCTGATAATCTCCGAAAGCTTGCATCGTCAGAAGGTCGCTGGCTTCAGTTGGGGAGCGGATTAGCCCCCAGTTTAGTTAGTATTTTTTGCATTAAAATTTGTAATTCAAAATTTTAGCCTTGGCCTCGTCCAGATGTGTGCTACGTTAAACAGCTAGCTAGTATCTACACTCAAATAATAAATTCATTTATACATTTATTTTAATTTATACTTGCGCAATGTAAAAGTTGCGGTTTTATTATTTCAAGTGACTTCATGTCATGTGAAAGTAAAGAGTGCTAGTAGTAAAATGGGCCGGTAACGGCGGTTTGTTAAAATCGGTGGGTTAATACTGTGAAAATATTTAATTACGGCAAATACCGGGAATTCTCAATAAAACACATATCAATGTATTCATGAATAAAGCTGAATTTAAATACGATATTGCACTCAGTATTGTAAATTGTTTTGTAAGTATTTATATAGGACTTGTAAATTTCTGTCTGTACAACAGAGACACTACTTGCTCCATTTCACGAACATTCTATTTTGATGAATCTGAAGTACAGAGGAAAGTGTATTGTGTAATAGAATTTAAGAAGAAAGAAAAAAAGTCAAGAATTTCAAGAGGTCAAAAATTGTATTTCACAGACTTAAATTTCAAAATTCAACGAGTATTACTTTCAAAAATATTATTGAATGTATTTTAAATCTTTACTTTGATACAGTGGTTATACTTGTATTTATTGTTTACAAATATTTATAATAATAATAATAATAATAATAATAATAATAATAATAATAATAATTCACAGCTGCAGCTAACGTATGCATTTACTGATACATCCTAACTCTCCTGGTTATTTAGACCTTATATTTTAGCACATTTCGCAATTTTAACACGCCACCATCTTCCTTCGCATAAGACCTGGTGCGCAGGAGTGCGGCAGATTACATTGCTATGTCGAGAATAGAAGCACACAAAAGCAATTCGCTTATATGCAAGAGTTACAGCATTAATGTTACTTGCCTTTTTCGATGCGTACGCTTTTGTGGAGCACTTATTAGTATCTGTCTGACCATCCGTTCACTGCAAGTACGGAGTTGAGACTTTAAATATAGAACAACATTTGACAATACATTTTAAAATTTGATTGAAATCGGGTACAAACTTAGGGGTAGTTTAGATATAGAGCCTCCTACAATTTTTTAATTTTTAGGAGCGAACCACTGCATATACGAACTAAAATTTTATACGTAAAGTTGTGTACACTTCAAATTTGGTTGAAATTGGTACAAAACTAAGCTAGTTAAGATAAAGAACCTTTAAATCGGGGATGCAGCTGAATATTTCCGAATGAGGCAAAACATTTTAAAACTTTGCTAGCTAAAAGCAAAGTCAGAATGAAATATGTACATCATCGACTGCAAACCGGAGAGAAGAAAAAACAGGCTGTTTTTAACCCCTTAATGCCTGTATTATTAATGTCACTTATAGTTTAAAAAAGAAGTGTTGTATGATGATGGTGGGGTTGAACTGATCTCATTTAAAGTCAAATTAAAAGGAGGTTTTTCCTCCCCGGGGCCCTAACTTTTGTCGTATTTTTTAAATACATTACATAATTTTACCAAAATATGGTTGTTTCATCCTAGCTGGTTTCATTTGTGTTTTTTAACTTAACAATTTTTAAAAATAAACAAGACAGTAAATAAAACAAATTATAAAATAGCTGTTTGATGCAAATTTGCGACACTAGGCATTACAGGGGTAATTTCATTTTTTTTTTTTTCTTTTTCTGTTAGAAGCAGAACACAACTTTAATGGAATCCAGGCCAGCGGCCAAAACGTGTTAATGTGTTTATAGACTGTTATGATAAACAGCTGCTATGTGGTGTAATGGTTTGTGACCTCGCTCGCCACGCGGGAGAACGGGTTTTGATTTCACACTGAACATTAAAATTTTAAGCTATCTTATTAAGGACCTGTATTACGATCTCCGGTTAAAGTTTCAGTTAGAAATTAACTGTCAGAGAAAATTTTCGTATTACGATCTTCAGTTAACAGCAGCCGGCCCTCGTAGACGTGGTCGTTGGAGTGTATAGCTCCGGCGCTCCGCCAAGCTGAGGGTCGCGAGTTCGAGTCCCACCATGGACATGGGTGTTTGTGTGTGTATGTGTGTTGTGTAACACGGTAATAAGCGGTAACGAAAAAACAGTAAAACACAGTATATAAACTGGGTAACACAAGGGAGGCTAAAGAAAATGAAACTGCTAACCGGGAATTATTCTAACCGCCACCTCGTGTAGAGGTTAGGGTATAACTTGGAGATAACCATAAAAAAATGGGGTACCTTCGGTCTCGATTAATAGTCGATAGCGATTTCAAGGCGAAATATTACAGCAATATTTATATAACGGAGGAAAGCCAAAATAATTAGACTTCCGAAAGAGTAATTTTCACGTTTGTGACGAGGGTGAATTTTGTAAACGTTATTAGATTGTGGAAAGTTGCACTGGTTCCTTTAAGTTTATTACATTTCTGCTGCATAATACCTCCAGCATTATTCTTAGAGATAGTTTGCATATCGTTATATTTTCTTTTCCTTTTTTAACGTGAACGACAGTAATGTTTGCTTAAATATGTAATGTAACTCATATTAACCCAATATTTGTGCTGTAACATACTTCTACTTTCTCTACTGCGTATAGTAAGTAGGGGAAGTATTGTATTCCACCCAAAAATTCGATACCAAGATTTCACTGGAAATATATATTTTGAGATCACCTGAATCCAAAAAAAGCATTTTTGGAAACATGTCCCTGTGTGTGTGTCTGTGTGTCTGTGAACAGCGTAACTCAGAAACGAACAGTCGGATAAACACCAAACTTGGTATTTCGGTTCAGTATCTTCCGGAGATGCGACACGAAGGTTTTCAAGAAAATCCCCCACCGCAGATTACCCTTTACATGGAATACTTTTCGAACATTTTAATTTTCTCAAAAACGGCTTTAACGATTTTGATTAAAATATCATATGTTTAAAATATTTTTATGACAAATGAAATGTATATCTCGAACTTTCTGGGAATGTCTTCAAAAGAATTCTTCATTGTGAACGACTTTTGCATAACTGGTAAACCATAAGAGATAGACAAAATTTTACTACACAAAAAATGTAGATCGCGTTAAAATACACAATTTATGCCTATATATTTTTGTTGTTGAGTGAACCATTTTCAAGATATTGCTTGTTATTCCCTTAAATTTTCCAATACTTATACTTTTTTTCAAATGGGAATTCGTTATTCATTTTTATGTGCTGTACACACAAAGAGAATGGAATGCTCCACATAGCAACCAGCTCTTAAAAGATTTGACTATCGCTTAAAGCCTACCATATTCCCCTTGTACCTACAAGAAAATTAGCAATAAGATTAACATCCCGATTAAGATGAAGCATATGGAGAATAAGCGTTTGTAAAAATAGTTTGTACAAGAGTAGAGAAAGCCATGTGAGTGTAACACATCAGATTTTTCAAATATCCTTTACGAAACAACAAAACTTAACATTACATTCCAAAAGGTCCTATTTTCCTACTAACGTATGAAAGGGAAAACAAAAATCCATATAAATTAATACTCCGAAATCTTACAACATATTTCCACACTAATCTACAAGAATATATTAACGGCGAAATCCTAGGTATTTAACATAGGCTTTCCATTTGTGTTTCTTTGTGGGGCTTTCTTCTAAACGTACGTATTTACTAATAACTTCGTTCACAATACACGGAGCATGTTAACAGCGAAAGCCCTACATTATTCCTTTTGTAGATATGCCTAGTTGAATGCCCAGACTTTATTTATATAATATAAATAAGATCTCTAAAAATGAACTCGAGTAGAGGGTTGAGAAAGTTGGGAAGTGAGAATAACGAAAATTGCACTATGGCTCAATTATCTATCACACTTGCGCTCTGCAACAACTTGCAGTAGCATCACCACCTCTTCCTGAGCTTATGGCCTTTTTAATTCAACAGATTTGTTGAAATTGTTTCTTAAATTTAACAGTCATAAATCTCAATGTAGTGGAGTAAGCCTTGGCTAATACTCCGTGCCATCAAGCACCTGGCAGAAATAAAATAAGAAAGATACTAAAGTACATCAGGTAAACCATTTCATTCCTGCTCTAATCAGCTTCGAATGTTTTAACAGCAACACTAATGTAATACTTGTTAGCGTATGTTAGCATCAAGAGAGACTCCAGCATTCTCCGTTCTTATATTATATACAAAATCTATTTTCCCATTAACCTAAATCATATTGAGAGTTAAATGCCACATAATCTAATACTCCGAAAACTCTTAACTTATTTTCTAACTACGCTACACGTGTAGCTATCCTATTTTACGCTACCTCCACGAACTATATTAACTGCAAATCATTCTTTTTTAAACATACCGATACGCACTTAACCTATTCCAATGTGAACTAACAGCATAACCCTTCGAAATGTACCGCTACCTAACTGTACAAATCGTAATATTAACAAGTAGGCTTTATCACGTTTCTGAATGCATCCAGCTGTCAGAAACGGTCCATATTAATCACGAAATTTCTCAAACTAATTTCATAGAAACTTTATATTTTATTATACACAGAAATCAGATGACGGACTCAAGAAAATTACAGCAGAAAGCTTATTTTAAAGATAAAATGTAACAAGTTTCCACCCAGGTGGCGTAAAATCTGAGGCAGTATTTTAAACACTTAAATAATTTCAGTATAGTATAAATTCAATAACAGCCCACCTTAAAGCAACATGTGTATGTAACAATATATAAAAAGTGTATATTACAGTCATTGTATATGTTTATATTATTGTATACATGTGAGTAGGGGGGAAATGGGGTTTCTGGCACAGTTAATTTATGCATGGCTATTCATATGCAAATGAGCTCCCCCACCTCTTCTCCCCCCACCTCCTCTCCCCCCACCCCCTGCTACTTGGCATGGGGTTTCTGGCACAGTTAATTTATGCATGGCTATTCATATGCAAATGAGCTCCCCCACCTCCTCCCTCCCCCACCCCCACCCTCCGCTGTGCCTTGGTAGTTTTAGTTGCAGCTGCGGTCGTAAATCATGTTGAGTACAATGGAGGCTTGACAGTTAAGCAATTAAGGCTGTCAATCAACTGTCAAAACGAACAAAGGGGTCATAAATTTAAGGTTCTGTAACAAAGGCGAGATGTTTTTCCTACCCATTCCACATCCGGCCACTTCTGCACCTGGTCAGTTACCCACTCCACTCCTATTGTTCTCGAACACGTGGCAACCCAATAACAAAGCCGGTCCCTTTCCATTGTGTAAGAGATTCTATTGTGTGTGCCTTTCTATTGTCCTTGGCAAGCATTCTTTAGAAAGACCACCTGCAGCGTTCCCATCCCAATAACAAAGCTTGACCCTTTCCATTGTGTAAGAGATTCTATTGTCCTTGGCAAGGCTAGTTTAGAAAGACACCTGCAGCGTTCCCATTGTTTGGCCACCTGCTAGTTTAACAAAAGAATTCGAGGGTTGCTTTATACTCGACTTGTCTTTGTCTGACTGTGGGAAAAGAGAGAGCCATGAGTTCCCACGCGTCCTGTCCTTGTTTGTGTGAAAGAGAGAGAAACTTGTTTACCAACTCTGCGTGACGTCATACTTTAGAAAGACACCTGCTCCATAACAAAGCCTGACCCTTTCCATTGTGTAAGAGATTCTATTGTGTGTGCATTTCTATTGTTCTTGGCAAGGCTAGTTTAGAAAGACACCTGCAGCGTTCCCATTGTTTGGCCACCTGCTAGTTTAACAAAAGAATTCGAGGGTTGCTTTATACTCGTCCTGTCCTTGTTTGTGTGAAAGAGAGAGAAACTTGTTTACCAACTCTGTGTGACGTCATTGTCGGCCATCATGATTTTGCCTGAGGGAGTTCTCTCCGATGTTTTACGACCTCCTACGAATATACCCGAGCATAGTTAACAAGCATTCTGTTTCAGCCAACGACTCCGAAAAAGCGTCTAATATACATTTCATTACGTGCATTAAACCTCTGAGTGATATCCATAGATCGGTGTTCGATTCTTACTGTAATCAAAAGTTTATTGCTAATGAGAAATTAATGATTGATATTATTATATCATTACCCTAATTAATAAAAAGGCGTTCAGAGAATTCTAGCTCGAGTCTTACCAAGTGAAACTAACGCGTAATAACTATTAAACTATGCAAGGTCAGATTAAAAAAATGTATTTATCAATTATAATTTAATTTTTTATATATCATTACCCTAATTAATGAAAGGGTGTTCAGAGGGTTCTAGTTCGAATCTTACCCACCGAAACTCTAATGCTTAATAAATATTAAACTATGCAAGGTCAGATTTAAAAATGTATTTATCAAATATAATTTTTTTATACATCATTACCCTGATTAATGAAAGACCGTTCAGAGGACCCTAGTTCGAATCTTACGCAGCGAAACTCTAATGCTTAATAAATATTAAACTATGTAAGGTCAGATTAAAATGTATTTAACAAATATAATTTAATTTTTATATATCATTACAATAATTAATAAAAAGGGTGTTCAGAGGGTCCTAGATCGAATCTGCGAAACTCTAATGCCCAATAACTATTAAACTATGCACGGCTAGATTAAAATGTATTTAACAAATATAATTTAATTAATGAAACGATGTTCAGAGGGTTCTAGATCGAATCTGCGAAACACTAATGCTTAATAAATATTAAACTATGTGAGTATTGGGCGGTCAGATTAAAACGTGTTTAACAAATATAATTTAATTTATACAACATTACAATGTTTAACGAGCTGTATTGTTAGGAACCAGAGGCCCCCTAGTTCGAATCCAACCCTGTGAAACGCTATAATAACTATTAAGTTATTGAAGCAGCGGGCGGTCGGATTAAAATTGCAATTAGCAAATATAATTATTTATATTAAACCCTGATGCATACTTAGATATCTCGATGCCTAGCCAACATTCTTTCTTCTTCTCCTCTCTTTTTCTTTCTATCTATCTCTTTCTTTCTCCACGACTTGTACACATTCAGGCGTTCGCATATACACGAGCGCTTGTACACACATCAGCAAACATACACTGGTGCACGCATGCACACACACACGCACACACACTCACATACATACAATAGTACACACACACGCACATACACGCATTCACACAACTCATGCGTATACATACATACACCAGTGCTCTTACACACATACATATACATGAACACACACACACATGCACACACATACACCAGTACACACACGCATACACGCACATGTAAGTACACACACGAACACACGCACCCACGCAAGCACATACACCAGCACATACACACACATGCACATACATACACCAGCACATACACACACATGCACACACATACACTAGTACACACACGCATTCACGCACCTCATGCGTATACATACATACACCAGTGCTCTTACACTCACGCATTCACGCACCTCATGCGTATACATACATACACCAGTGCTCTTACACTCACGCATGCATATACATGGACACACACACACGTGCAAGCACATATGCCTGTTCACTTACACCCAACAGCAGCAACCCACACACGCACACACCAACACACGCGCATGTCCTGAATGAAAAGAGACAAAATGATGCAATAAAAACTAATTATAGCTCGGGATGCAAGGCTCCATTTACGATTGCTCGAAACCGGTATTCTAATAACTCCAAAACTAATTAAAATAAAGACAGTAAATAAACTTTATTACTTTTATGCCATTAGCTCGTTTCTTGTGCATGTATATTAGAGTCCGGGTGTCATGGGTTCGATCCTTAACTTTAAATCTCAATTATCTCAGAAACTAGCAGGGATTAAGGTGCGGACCAAAGCACGATTTTTAGTTCCTACGATGAACAATTAATGCTTTATATAATTTCCAATCAGTGTCCCTAGCTCGAATCCCGATCTTTCAGTGACTTCCTTAATTTTCCACTGTGTTCTAGAATATATCACTTAGATCAATGTTGCAACTGCATACAGGTCTTTTAAACACATCAAACTAATATTATAAATAATTTTGTTTCTGGCGTTCTGAGTTCGAATACTGATTCAATGAAGTTTACTTATAAATTTAATAACAGTAAATAATTAAGACAAAGGTACCAAATAAACCTATTACGTTTATGTCATCAGGTAATATCTTGCGGGTGTATATTAGGGTACCTGACGTCCAGGGCTCGATCCTTAAGTTTAAATCTCAATTATTGCAGAAACTAGCAGAGATAGAGCTGTAGACGAAAGCATGTTTGATAGCTCATACAATGAACTATTAATGCTGTATATAATTTTCAATCAGTTGCCCCTAGTTCGAACCCCGATCTTTCAATGACTTCACTGATTTTCCTCTGTACTCTAGAATACATGACTTAGATTGATGCTTTAACTGCATGCAGCTGTGTGAGAGAGAGCAAGAGAGGGAGAGAGAGAGCGAGAGAGGGAGAGGAAGTGAAACAAGCAGGAATAGAAGTGCTGAGGGCCTCTGCGCATGCGTAGCAAGAGATGATGCCATTGGCTGCAATAATCACGTGACGTGTAAGCATCACAGCCATGATGACGTGCAGGCTTCGCCTGGAGGGGGTTTAGATCCCTATATAAACAGACATCTGTCCCATGTTAGAACTGTTGTGTACTTATTAACTTTACATTCAAGTTTTAAAGAGCTTTAAAAGCAACGTGAGCTACAGGCCGTCTACACATTCAGCACATATCAAAACGGGGCAATGCAAGGTGAGTTTTAAATAACTATACAAAATCACTGTTGGCTTTTACAATACATTTAATTTTATTTAAACGTTACAGTACATGAAAGACGATTCGTTACAAAGAGCATCATATTTTCTAATCTGTGCTTTACATTCACATGATATTCTCAACACACATTCTTCTGTAACATTTATATGATTTTCTCTACATCTTCTTTGTAAACATTCATACGATTTTCCCCTCATTCTTTGTTTCACTATACACTCACATGATTTCCTCTACTCATTCTTTGTTCCACCTACAGGTTCATGCTTTGTTAACATTCACATGACTTTCTCTTCACATTCTTTGCTTCCACTAACATTCACATGATTTTCGCCACACCTTCTTCTTACATAAACATTCATACGACTTTACCCTCATTCTTTGTTTCACTATACACTCACATGATTTCCTCTACTCATTCTTTGTTCCCCTGCAGGTTCATGCTTTGTTAACATTCACACGACGTTCTCAGCTCATTTCTCTATTGACATTCACATGATCTTCTCAACACATTCTTCTTACTTAAACATTCATGCGATTTTCCCCCCTCATTCTTTGTTTCACTATACATTCGCACACGATTTCCTCTACTCATTCTTTGGTTCTCTGCTGGCTCATCTTCAATGAACATTCACATGATTTCTGTACTTATTCTTTATTTCTCTACACCTTCATAGGCTTACTTACAAAACATACACACCCTAGTTCTTCAACTTGAATAATGTAGTGAAAATAATAATTCATGGCAATGTCTGTTACAGATTGTTTAGCTGATAGACTTAACAAGATGGTGGAAGAGCGTAGTTTCCTACCGAGTCGTCGAGTTCAAGATCTCGAAATAGGTCTTAACTATGAGATAAAGTCCTTAAAGAGAGTTCAAACAAGATATGGTACCAGGATCGTATCTTCGCTGGAGGATTGTCAAGTGTTCTTGCCAGAGCGCTATAATTCGTTAACCGATCAAGAGATTGCAGAAATACCTGGGAGCGTATACCTACAGTATAATGGCATGGCAGAGACGGGGAAATTTAAGACATGTAAATTGTCTTTTTTACATGCAAAGAAGGTGCGTAGAAGTGTCAAACTTAAGTATTGAATGTTCTCCCATTTCACAATGAAAAATTCATAAACAAAACAACTGACTCATTGATATTACATATAAAGATACAAAAGATGCATATTATAGAATTTTATAAAAAATTAACGAAATTACAATATCACATGCTTTGAGTTTAATTATATCTAGCGCATTGAAATAACTCTAAATATCCGAATGTTTATACAAATCTTTGTGCTTCTTTTACATGTGCCATATGCTTCATTTTACATGTATCATAACAAAAAATGTAATTCTTTTCAGGTTGCCTTTACTTGACCAAGATAGTTTTCTAAGACTTTCATTGTGCAATGTTTCAGGGTGTGCATTAAGAGGAAGAAGAAGAGGAATAGCCTGCTACCATGCAATGGATGCTGACGCTATTGGAGGGTAGAATACCTACAAGAAACATTTCGGCAAGAAACGGGTGCTGAGACATCTACATCACCGAAACACATTAAGACAGGATCCTTATATAACATTACAGGGTATACAATGAAAAAATACGGTCAATTTTGTATACAATTCAATGCATAGCTGAGAGTTAGCTCGACCTAGTCTCCCTATATTCAGTGAAATTAAGCATTGTGAGCAATAATTTAAGTGACTGTGAAAATACTTTACGTAATGGTGAAATTTGTATCCTAAAAGACTTGAGCCCTGTATACATTAACAGCATTAAGACTGTTTGCCACGCTGGAATACAAATTATGAAAATAAAAAGACTTTCATTTAAATAATAAGGAAATTTGCATAACCTGCTGTTACAAGTGTAATGACATATACAGAAACAATGAGTCGGGCGAGAAAGTGATGGAAATGTAAGATAAATAATAACAATAAAAGAATTAAGGTATGCTTTTACATAGTGTTTTTATTCATTAAAAATCCTTGCATTCCTAATGAAAAATAAATCATTACAATGATTAGTTTAAGTTATGTCACAATGATCAAAAAGAGAACAGTCTTTAGATGCATTACTGGATCTTAAGTCAGAGCACCAAAAAATGACAAATCACGGCTTCTCCATTTTAGATGCGGTGTCACTATTCAGGTAAATTCCTGTAACACAACAGGTTGAGTATGCAGATCTGTGGTCCTAAATGGGTGAAACAGAGTCTTATCCAGCTTAACAGTCTTGAGATCTCAGCATCAGAAAGTCGAATCACAAGCCTTCTCCACTCGATGAGTACAGGTTTAACAACAGCATTCTCTTCACCCTGAGACTGTGTAATGTATATAAATGTTCAACTTGACATGGGATTCTAAACTCGTTGTTAGAGTCCAGAACTGATGTATTATATGGTGAAAACACATGTTCATCTTCTTAGTGATCTTGTCGTCGAATCTCGGTAGCATTGAAGATGTCCATGATTATAGGATTCTGAAGCCCAAAAACTGTAGGAACTGCTGATTGCGTGATGTTAACCTGATGGGCGTCAAGGGCAGAGCATGATGTGTGCATTGAATCATTCCATTATTATATCCTCGACGTCGTTGACTTCTTCTAAAAACTATAGGCATTATGCTTATATCCTTGTTTCTAAAGGCAATGATATTGCTGTTAGGCTCCCCTGTTTGCTCTATGAAGCGGATCTTTATGAACAACAGGTAAAATTTGATTTGAAGGTACCTGTGAAATACGTTATCCAGCCGTAACAGATGGGAAAACTGGTAGATGGAGTGTCCACTTTTACTATAGAGGAAGGAACTGATGCAATACTGCGCTAAATTCGTATGATGCTCAACCTAAATATATTCACTAGGAAATCAGATTCAGACAGCTGATTAGATGGAATAACTTTGTCACTGAAGGGTCGCAGAACGTTCCTATAGAACAATCACTGGAAAAAATCAAGAGTGAAAGGACATTTTAATGTCGTTTTTATTATCATTATTCACTGATCTCATAAAGAAGACATTCGCATCCTAATATGAGGAATCTTTCTAACTCTTTCATGGTTTTTTGCAAATGCTAATCACGCTATAAAACCACCCAGCTTTAAATCCTGAATAATGTCGTTAATCGCATCGGAAAAGTCATTTTTATCAGGTGTATGAAGCGTCATGAGTACCCTTAGCATGTTTACCAAATCATTAGGATCGGTTTAGCGGTATAGCATCTCCTCTGTATTCGCTGTGGATATATCTTCTAATCTAAGTGAGTTGACACTAGTATGCTTGCTTTCATTGGTGTGTTTATCCAGAGCTTGCTCATTCAAAGAAACTGCTCTCATTGCTTCATTAGTGGTAGCTCTTGATGTTATTACAGGGTCGCTTGAACTGGCTCCAAGCACGGTACATCTTGAATCCCGCTCTTCGGGACTTGAGAGGATTTCAGGATCTCGTTTGGGTGTGTTATTCAATGCACAGCTGGTCATTGCTTTACAGCATCTTCTCCTATGTTGTTCTCCGTCTTTGTGAGTGTTCATGTTCAAGCTGTATATATAAACTAGTCAATGTATAATGTAGATGTTGAATTCGTATACGATAACACGAGACTGAGTTATTTTTTAACATTTATGTATTTATATATGTACTCAGGTTTTGATGCATATAAACAGCCATGTCCGAATTAGACTAAGCAAAATATTGTAGCATTTCCGCATAATAGTTGTAATTCCGTTAAATATAACTATCTCATTAAGCACAAGCAGATTCAAGTAGCTAGAAATGGATTCATAGAGGTAAGAGTACACGTTTTCTTGATAGTTAGCACAGAGAATGCGAGAGTTAAGGGAGATACCGGTCATTTTCCCTTTGCAGGTCACCTTTGTTTCCCTTTGCTGGCTACCTTTTCCCTTTGCTGGTCACATTTTTCCCTTTGCTGGTCACCTTTTTCCCTTTGCAAGTCACGTTTTTCCCTCTTCTGGTCCCATTTTTCCCTTTACTGGTCACATTTTTCCCTTTGCTGGTCACATTTTTTCCCTTTGCTGGTCACTTTTTCCCTTTGCAGGTCGCATTTTTCCCTTTGCTGATCACATTTTTCCCTTTGCTGGTCACCTTTTTCCCTTCGCAGGTTACGTTTTTCCCTTTACTGGTCCCATTTTTCCCTTTACTGGTCACCTTTTTCCCTTTGCAGGTTACGTTTTTCCCTTTGCTGGTCCCATTTTTCCCTTTACTGGTCACCTTTTTTCCCTTTGCTGGCCACATTTTTCCCTTTGCAGGTCACGTTTTTCCCTTTGCTGGTCCCATTTTTCCCTTTGCTGGTCACCTTTTCCCTTTGCAGGTTACGTTTATCCCTTTGCTGGTCACCTTTTTCCCTTTGCTGGTCACCTTTTTCCCTTTGCTGGTCACCTTTTTCCCTTTCCTGGTCACCTTTTTCCCCTTTGCTTGTCACGTTTTTCCCTTTGCTGGTCACCTTTTTCCCTTTGCTGGTAACCCTTTTCCCTTTGCTGGTCACCTTTTTCCCTTTGCTGGTCACCTTTTTCCCTTTCCTGGTCACGTTTTTTCCTTTGCTGGTCACCTTTTTCCCTTTGCTGGTCACCTTTTTCCCATTGCTGGTCACCTTTTTCCCTTTGCTGGTCACCTTTTTCCCTTTGCTGGTCACCTTTTTCCCTTTGCTGGTCACCTTTTTCCCTTTCCTGGTCACCTTTTTCCCTTTTCTGGTCACCTTTTTTCCTTTGTTGGTCACCCTTTTCCCTTTGCTGGTCACCTTTTTCCCTTTGCTGGTCACCTTTTTCCCTTTGCTGGTCACCTTTTTCCCTTTCCTGGTCACCTTTTTCCCTTTTCTGGTCACCTTTTTCCCTTTGCTGGTCACCTTTTTCCCTTTGCTGGTCACCTTTTTCCCTTTGCTGGTCACCATTTTCCCTTTGCTGGTCACCTTTTTCCCTTTCCTGGTCACCTTTTTCCCTTTGCTGGTCACCTTTTTCCCTTTGCTGGTCACCTTTTTCCCTTTGCTGGTCACCTTTTTCCCTTTGCTGGTCACCTTTTTCCCTTTGCTGGTCACCTTTTTCCCTTTGCTGGTCACCTTTTTCCCTTTCCTGGTCACCTTTTTCCCTTTGCAGGTCACCTTTTTCCCTTCCCTGGTCACCTTTTTCCCTTCCCTGGTCACGTTTTTCCCTTTGCTGGTCACCTTTTTCCCTTTGCTGGTCACATTTTTCCCTTTGCTGGTCACCTTTTTCCCTTTGATGGTCACCTTTTTCCCTTTGCTGGTCACCTTTTCCCCTTTGCTGGTCACCTTTTTCCCTTTGCTGGTCACGTTTTTCCCTTTGCTGGTCACCTTTTTCCCTTTGCTGGTCACCTTTTTCCCTTTCCTGGTCACCTTTTTCCCTTTGCTGGCCACGTTTTTCCCTTTGCTGGCCACCTTTTTCCCTTTGCTGGTCACGTTTTTCCCTTTGCTGGTCACGTTTTTCCCTTTGCTGGTCACCTTTTTCCCTTTTGCTGGTCACCTTTTTCCCTTGGCTGGTCACGTTTTTCCCTTTGCTGGTCACATTTTTCCCTTTGCTGGTCACATTTTTCCCTTTGCTGGTCACCTTTTTTCCCTATGCTGGTCACCTTTTTCCCTTTGCTGGTCACCTTTTCCCTGAATGGTTTACATGATAGGCAAGTCAAGAACATTGACATGAAACAGGTTTCCACAAAGTTCACATCTAAAGTCGCTTTCAAAGCCTAACATATCAATAGGCTGTGAGCATTCTTGTTTCATCCTCTCTAGCTTGACAGCTAAAGTAAAATAAATCGCTCTTAATGTATATACGCTAATGAGAAAGTACAAAAGAACTATCCTGAATAAAAATCGATTAGTATAACGTGAGAGCTAAGGTGGTTAAGCTCGCAAGAGGTTTCGGTTTAATTAACTCTCTCACTAGCCTGCAACCATTGAAGTACATTTACCTGGTTACATAGGCTGAGGAACTGTGGTAAAGCTAGAGAAAAATTAAAGATAGGAGACCCTGGAATCATTCCGTTAGACGATTCGTGTAATCTTAGCGGCATTGCCAACGCTCAGCATAAGGTCTCTGCTTCGAGAAACATTGCTGCCAAGTTCTGACTGAAACGACTTGGAAAAGCGTGCAATCTGATGTTACATTAGGTGAAAAAGTTGGCAGCGTGACTAGTAACAGCAATTATGAAGGGAAAGGTAGCTCCAGGTGCAGTAACCATGAAGAAGAAACGAGGAGGATTTCTACCTCTCATACCAATTATTGCAGCTCTAGGCGCTGCTGCTGGAGGTGCAGCCCAAATTGCCTCAGCAGTAAATAAGAAAAAGGCAGCAGATAAACAACTTGCCGAAATGATGAGGCATAAGAGAGAAATTGAGAGAAAGGTATCTGTTGGCGGAGGGTCCAAAAAGAAGAAACGAGGAGGATTTCTACCACTGATACCAATTATTGCTGCACTAGGAGCCGCCGCTGGAGCTGCATCACAAATTGCTACAGCTGTAAATACGAAAAAAGCTGCAGATAAACAACTTGCTGAAATGATGAGACGTAACAGAGAAATTGAAGCAAGAGGGAGAGGTTTTCGAGTGAAGAAGAATAAGGGAAGAAACACAGAAACGAAGAGGAGACAGAGCCTGAAAGGGAATTCAAAAAGCTCTGGTAGAGGACTATACTTGTCCCGGAAAAAACATTGAGTAACATAGACCTTGACTTGTATGCCCGACGTTTAAAGATTCCTCATATTAGGATGCGAATGTCTTCTTTATGAGATCAGTGAATAATAATAATAAAAACGACATTAAAATGTCCTTTCACTCTTGATTTTTTCCAGTGATTGTTCTATAGGAACGTTCTGCGACCCTTCAGTGACAAAGTTATTCCATCTAATCAGCTGTCTGAATCTGATTTCCTAGTGAATATATTTAGGTTGAGCATCATACGAATTTAGCGCAGTATTGCATCAGTCTCCTTCCTCTATAGTAAAAGTGGACACTCCATCTACCAGTTTTCCCATCTGTTACGGCTGGATAACGTATTTCACAGGTACCTTCAAATCAAATTTTACCTGTTGTTCATAAAGATCCGCTTCATAGAGCAAACAGGGGAGCCTAACAGCAATATCATTGCCTTTAGAAACAAGGATATAAGCATAATGCCTATAGTTTTTAGAAGAAGTCAACGACGTCGAGGATATAATAATGGAATGATTCAATACACACATCATGCTCTGCCCTTGACGCCCATCAGGTTAACATCACGCAATCAGCAGTTCCTACAGTTTTTGGGCTTCAGAATCCTATAATCATGGACATCTTCAATGCTACCGAGATTCGACGACAAGATCACTAAGAAGATGAATGTGTTTTCACCATATAATACATCAGTTCTGGACTCTAACAACGAGTTTAGAATCCCATGTCAAGTTGAACATTTATATACATTACACAGTCTCAGGGTGAAGAGAATGCTGTTGTTAAACCTGTACTCATCGAGTGGAGAAGGCTTGTGATTCGACTTTCTGATGCTGAGATCTCAAGACTGTTAAGCTGGATAAGACTCTGTTTCACCCATTTAGGACCACAGATCTGCATACTCAACCTGTTGTGTTACAGGAATTTACCTGAATAGTGACACCGCATCTAAAATGGAGAAGCCGTGATTTGTCATTTTTTGGTGCTCTGACTTAAGATCCAGTAATGCATCTAAAGACTGTTCTCTTTTTGATCATTGTGACATAACTTAAACTAATCATTGTAATGATTTATTTTTCATTAGGAATGCAAGGATTTTTAATGAATAAAAACACTATGTAAAAGCATACCTTAATTCTTTTATTGTTATTATTTATCTTACATTTCCATCACTTTCTCGCCCGACTCATTGTTTCTGTATATGTCATTACACTTGTAACAGCAGGTTATGCAAATTTCCTTATTATTTAAATGAAAGTCTTTTTATTTTCATAATTTGTATTCCAGCGTGGCAAACAGTCTTAATGCTGTTAATGTATACAGGGCTCAAGTCTTTTAGGATACAAATTTCACCATTACGTAAAGTATTTTCACAGTCACTTAAATTATTGCTCACAATGCTTAATTTCACTGAATATAGGGAGACTAGGTCGAGCTAACTCTCAGCTATGCATTGAATTGTATACAAAATTGACCGTATTTTTTCATTGTATACCCTGTAATGTTATATAAGGATCCTGTCTTAATGTGTTTCGGTGATGTAGATGTCTCAGCACCCGTTTCTTGCCGAAATGTTTCTTGTAGGTATTCTACCCTCCAATAGCGTCAGCATCCATTGCATGGTAGCAGGCTATTCCTCTTCTTCTTCCTCTTAATGCACACCCTGAAACATTGCACAATGAAAGTCTTAGAAAACTATCTTGGCCAAGTAAAGGCAACCTGAAAAGAATTACATTTTTTGTTATGATACATGTAAAATGAAGCATATGGCACATGTAAAAAGAAGCACAAAGATTTGTATAAACATTCGGATATTTAGAGTTATTTCAATGCGCTAGATATAATTAAACTCAAAGCATGTGATATTGTAATTTCGTTAATTTTTTATAAAATTCTATAATATGCATCTTTTGTATCTTTATATGTAATATCAATGAGTCAGTTGTTTTATTTATGAATTTTTCATTGTGAAATGGGAGAACATTCAATACTTAAGTTTGACACTTCTACGCACCTTCTTTGCATGTAAAAAAGACAATTTACATGTCTTAAATTTCCCCGTCTCTGCCATGCCATTATACTGTAGGTATACGCTCCCAGGTATTTCTGCAATCTCTTGATCGGTTAACGAATTATAGCGCTCTGGCAAGAACACTTGACAATCCTCCAGCGAAGATACGATCCTGGTACCATATCTTGTTTGAACTCTCTTTAAGGACTTTATCTCATAGTTAAGACCTATTTCGAGATCTTGAACTCGACGACTCGGTAGGAAACTACGCTCTTCCACCATCTTGTTAAGTCTATCAGCTAAACAATCTGTAACAGACATTGCCATGAATTATTATTTTCACTACATTATTCAAGTTGAAGAACTAGGGTGTGTATGTTTTGTAAGTAAGCCTATGAAGGTGTAGAGAAATAAAGAATAAGTACAGAAATCATGTGAATGTTCATTGAAGATGAGCCAGCAGAGAACCAAAGAATGAGTAGAGGAAATCGTGTGCGAATGTATAGTGAAACAAAGAATGAGGGGGGAAAATCGCATGAATGTTTAAGTAAGAAGAATGTGTTGAGAAGATCATGTGAATGTCAATAGAGAAATGAGCTGAGAACGTCGTGTGAATGTTAACAAAGCATGAACCTGCAGGGGAACAAAGAATGAGTAGAGGAAATCATGTGAGTGTATAGTGAAACAAAGAATGAGGGTAAAGTCGTATGAATGTTTATGTAAGAAGAAGGTGTGGCGAAAATCATGTGAATGTTAGTGGAAGCAAAGAATGTGAAGAGAAAGTCATGTGAATGTTAACAAAGCATGAACCTGTAGGTGGAACAAAGAATGAGTAGAGGAAATCATGTGAGTGTATAGTGAAACAAAGAATGAGGGGAAAATCGTATGAATGTTTACAAAGAAGATGTAGAGAAAATCATATAAATGTTACAGAATAATGTGTGTTGAGAATATCATGTGAATGTAAAGCACAGATTAGAAAATATGATGCTCTTTGTAACGAATCGTCTTTCATGTACTGTAACGTTTAAATAAAATTAAATGTATTGTAAAAGCCAACAGTGATTTTGTATAGTTATTTAAAACTCACCTTGCATTGCCCCGTTTTGATATGTGCTGAATGTGTAGACGGCCTGTAGCTCACGTTGCTTTTAAAGCTCTTTAAAACTTGAATGTAAAGTTAATAAGTACACAACAGTTCTAACATGGGACAGATGTCTGTTTATATAGGGATCTAAACCCCCTCCAGGCGATGCCTGCACGTCATCATGGCTGTGATGCTTACACGTCACGTGATTATTGCAGCCAATGGCATCATCTCTTGCTACGCATGCGCAGAGGCCCTCAGCACTTCTATTCCTGCTTGTTTCACTTCCTCTCCCTCTCTCGCTCTCTCTCTCTCTCCCTCTCTCGCTCTCTCTCACACAGCTGCATGCAGTTAAAGCATCAATCTAAGTGATGTATTCTAGAGTACAGAGGAAAATCAGTGAAGTCATTGAAAGATCGGGGTTCGAACTAGGGGCAACTGATTGAAAATTATATACAGCATTAATAGTTCATTGTATGAGCTATCAAACATGCTTTCGTCTACAGCTCTATCTCTGCTAGTTTCTGCAATAATTGAGATTTAAACTTAAGGATCGAGCCCTGGACGTCAGGTACCCTAATATACACCCGCAAGATATTACCTGATGACATAAACGTAATAGGTTTATTTGGTACCTTTGTCTTAATTATTTACTGTTATTAAATTTATAAGTAAACTTCATTGAATCAGTATTCGAACTCAGAACGCCAGAAACAAAATTATTTATAATATTAGTTTGATGTGTTTAAAAGACCTGTATGCAGTTGCAACATTGATCTAAGTGATATATTCTAGAACACAGTGGAAAATTAAGGAAGTCACTGAAAGATCGGGATTCGAGCTAGGGACACTGATTGGAAATTATATAAAGCATTAATTGTTCATCGTAGGAACTAAAAATCGTGCTTTGGTCCGCACCTTAATCCCTGCTAGTTTCTGAGATAATTGAGATTTAAAGTTAAGGATCGAACCCATGACACCCGGACTCTAATATACATGCACAAGAAACGAGCTAATGGCATAAAAGTAATAAAGTTTATTTACTGTCTTTATTTTAATTAGTTTTGGAGTTATTAGAAGACCGGTTTCGAGCAATCGTAAATGGAGCCTTGCATCCCGAGCTATAATTAGTTTTTATTGCATCATTTTGTCTGTTCATTCAGGACATGCGCGTGAGTTGGTGTGTGCGTGTGTGGGTTGCTGCTGTTGGGTGTAAGTGAACAGGCATATGTGCTTGCACGTGTGTGTGTCCATGTATATGCATGCGTGAGTGTAAGAGCACTGGTGTATGTATGTATACGCATGAGGTGCGTGAATGCGTGAGTGTAAGAGCACTGGTGTATGTATGTATACGCATGAGGTGCGTGAATGCGTGTGTGTACTAGTGTATGTGTGTGCATGTGTGTGTATGTGCTGGTGTATGTATGTGCATGTGTGTGTGTGTATGTGCTGGTGTATGTGCTTGCGTGGGTGCGTGTGTTCGTGTGTGTACTTACATGTGCGTGTATGCGTGTGTGTACTGGTATATGTGTGTGCATGTGTGTGTGTGTTCATGTATATGTATGTGTGTAAGAGCACTGGTGTATGTATGTATACGCATGAGTTGTGTGAATGCGTGTATGTGCGTGTGTGTGTACTATTGTATGTATGTGAGTGTGTGTGCGTGTGTGTGTGCATGCGTGCACCAGTGTATGTTTGCTGATGTGTGTACAAGCGCTCGTGTATATGCGAACGCCTGAATGTGTACAAGTCGTGGAGAAAGAAAGAGATAGATAGAAAGAAAAAGAGAGGAGAAGAAGAAAGAATGTTGGCTAGGCATCGAGATATCTAAGTATGCATCAGGGTTTAATATAAATAATTATATTTGCTAATTGCAATTTTAATCCGACCGCCCGCTGCTTCAATAACTTAATAGTTATTATAGCGTTTCACAGGGTTGGATTCGAACTAGGGGGCCTCTGGTTCCTAACAATACAGCTCGTTAAACATTGTAATGTTGTATAAATTAAATTATATTTGTTAAACACGTTTTAATCTGACCGCCCAATACTCACATAGTTTAATATTTATTAAGCATTAGTGTTTCGCAGATTCGATCTAGAACCCTCTGAACATCGTTTCATTAATTAAATTATATTTGTTAAATACATTTTAATCTAGCCGTGCATAGTTTAATAGTTATTGGGCATTAGAGTTTCGCAGATTCGATCTAGGACCCTCTGAACACCCTTTTTATTAATTATTGTAATGATATATAAAAATTAAATTATATTTGTTAAATACATTTTAATCTGACCTTACATAGTTTAATATTTATTAAGCATTAGAGTTTCGCTGCGTAAGATTCGAACTAGGGTCCTCTGAACGGTCTTTCATTAATCAGGGTAATGATGTATAAAAAAATTATATTTGATAAATACATTTTTAAATCTGACCTTGCATAGTTTAATATTTATTAAGCATTAGAGTTTCGGTGGGTAAGATTCGAACTAGAACCCTCTGAACACCCTTTCATTAATTAGGGTAATGATATATAAAAAATTAAATTATAATTGATAAATACATTTTTTTAATCTGACCTTGCATAGTTTAATAGTTATTACGCGTTAGTTTCACTTGGTAAGACTCGAGCTAGAATTCTCTGAACGCCTTTTTATTAATTAGGGTAATGATATAATAATATCAATCATTAATTTCTCATTAGCAATAAACTTTTGATTACAGTAAGAATCGAACACCGATCTATGGATATCACTCAGAGGTTTAATGCACGTAATGAAATGTATATTAGACGCTTTTTCGGAGTCGTTGGCTGAAACAGAATGCTTGTTAACTATGCTCGGGTATATTCGTAGGAGGTCGTAAAACATCGGAGAGAACTCCCTCAGGCAAAATCATGATGGCCGACAATGACGTCACACAGAGTTGGTAAACAAGTTTCTCTCTCTTTCACACAAACAAGGACAGGACGAGTATAAAGCAACCCTCGAATTCTTTTGTTAAACTAGCAGGTGGCCAAACAATGGGAACGCTGCAGGTGTCTTTCTAAACTAGCCTTGCCAAGAACAATAGAAATGCACACACAATAGAATCTCTTACACAATGGAAAGGGTCAGGCTTTGTTATGGAGCAGGTGTCTTTCTAAAGTATGACGTCACGCAGAGTTGGTAAACAAGTTTCTCTCTCTTTCACACAAACAAGGACAGGACGCGTGGGAACTCATGGCTCTCTCTTTTCCCACAGTCAGACAAAGACAAGTCGAGTATAAAGCAACCCTCGAATTCTTTTGTTAAACTAGCAGGTGGCCAAACAATGGGAACGCTGCAGGTGTCTTTCTAAACTAGCCTTGCCAAGGACAATAGAATCTCTTACACAATGGAAAGGGTCAAGCTTTGTTATTGGGATGGGAACGCTGCAGGTGGTCTTTCTAAAGAATGCTTGCCAAGGACAACAGAAAGGCACACACAATAGAATCTCTTACACAATGGAAAGGGACCGGCTTTGTTATTGGGTTGCCACGTGTTCGAGAACAATAGGAGTGGAGTGGGTAACTGACCAGGTGCAGAAGTGGCCGGATGTGGAATGGGTAGGAAAAACATCTCGCCTTTGTTACAGAACCTTAAATTTATGACCCCTTTGTTCGTTTTGACAGTTGATTGACAGCCTTAATTGCTTAACTGTCAAGCCTCCATTGTACTCAACATGATTTACGACCGCAGCTGCAACTAAAACTACCAAGGCACAGCGGAGGGTGGGGGTGGGGGAGGGAGGAGGTGGGGGAGCTCATTTGCATATGAATAGCCATGCATAAATTAACTGTGCCAGAAACCCCATGCCAAGTAGCAGGGGGTGGGGGGAGAGGAGGTGGGGGGAGAAGAGGTGGGGGAGCTCATTTGCATATGAATAGCCATGCATAAATTAACTGTGCCAGAAACCCCATTTCCTCCCTACTCATGTGTAATAATGTTATGTGAATGTATTACGTAATTTAATAATGTAGAAGCTGTGAGAAAAATAGGTTCAAAGTTACTAACAATGAGGTAACAATGAGGTAACCTTGAGGCAATAATGAGTTAGAAGGTTTAATAATGCTACTGGTCATTATTGGAGCAACAATGATGTAAATTTAGTGACAGTTTATAAAATAGCCAATCAACAACCAGAAAAAGCTTTAGTTAAACGAAAGTATTCCATTGGACTAGATTAGCCAATCAGAGACTTGAAATACAGAAATTTACAAATTTAGGCGGTAGAAATCAAGTCAGTTGCTTGTAGACAGCGCTCATAACTGGACGCGTTGGTTGTTGACAGTGTTCCTAATCGGGCCCGAGATGTGTCCTCGAGAAATTTAATACGTATTCGTGCGAGACAAAAATAGTTTACGTATTACAAAAGTGGAAGTAATTAATAAAAAAATTTCACAGCTCTCTCTCTCTCTCTCTCTCTATATATATATATATATATATATATATATATATATATATATATATATATCACATAAGTGTTATTTAAATAGTGCCAAGCGTTAATAAAAGATTTGAAGTAAAACTATAATCTGTGTAAGCCTACATTTTTCAGTCGCATCACTCTCTGCTAAGACATTCATGTCTCTAAAAATAAATACTGACGCAGCCGAGGCAAACATAAATATATAATATTTAAAGAAACAGTCAAATTACAAAGTTAATATTTTTAAACATTTTTAGGGGGCAAAGGCCACAGGAAAGTACATTTGGGACGAAGGCTACCGGAAAGCGGATACTATGCGTGCGGTTGCAACGAACTTCAAGTTCGGCTCCCCAACATAAGAACTACAATACAACTATCTACTTCAAATCGCGCACAAAAGCGTTACCAACCGCACCAAATTATTAACAAACTACAGGTTAACTGCCCTACAAGTTACTTTGCGTTCGTAATACGGGGCAATACAGTTAACCAACCGGTAGCAATCAATAACTACAAGTTAGAAAACCTTAGATTTTAGCCGGAGATCGTAATACATGCCCTAAATATTATATGGGTTAAATGTATTTTTAATCCTGCGATTCGACTGAAGGATAAATCTATGCTGTTTATTTTAAATGTATTGCCGTGAACTGAGACTTGTTCAAATACCTCAGGTCCATCAGCTTGCACCGGGAAATTACAAACTTGCTGGGGGACCCATTATCTTCACAAATAAATATAAAAGCTACCATTAAATTTAAATAAACCGTTGGCGAAAAACATAGATTTACAAAATCCGTATCACACAACAGAATGACAAAATTCTATTCCTTCGGGCAGGTTTGCAAAATCTAAACTGCATACATGTATGTAACGAAACGACAATATATTATGTTAGTTTCTTCAAGTCGCGGGAAAACAATTGAAAGTGTTATATAAAGCATGTAAACAAATGCTAGCGAATATTCATGGATGTAATTTGTTTGAAATTTATAGAAATTAAGAGTAGTTTATATGGGATCTGCTAATAATGTACAATTTATAATTGTTTCCTAAAATGTCACAAGACACAAAATGTTGCAAACGCGCCTTAAAGGTAACACTATATGCACATTTACGTATTTGTTTAATTTCTAATGCTACGATGATGTGACAAACAGTTCCGTTTGCAATTAAAGGCAAGCACACTTACTGTGGCACACTTGACGCGAGTGAAGTTGTGTTAGCACATCGACTCAAGAAATATCAATATAATTTAACTTCACTTTTATTAATATTTTAATGCGTTTGTGTTTTAGGATGCTTTATATTATCCTTCGTCTCCCAGAATGGGGGCGGTCTCCGAATCCCGGGCTCCCCAGTGGGATGTGCAGCCCTGCTCGGGTCAGGAAGCCGGTTGCAGCTGCCATCCGAGAGTTTCAATTTGTAAAAGGTAGGGACCCTGCCCTCTACCATGTCGTGCTTTCTGGTCCGACCGCCCTCTATCTCTTCTCATCTCACCCCTCCCTCCCGGGGGCACTCCGTCAGGGGCTTAGGTACAAAAGATCTTGCAGGTTGAAATGCTGAGTACCCCTCCGTATCTAGTTCTACTCCTACTCCTACATAATTCATATATATATAATGTAACTAAATGCATGATTTGACTTTCTTTGCTTAACCGAGAGTTCCTTAGCTTTGTGTATAAAGGTAAAGGTACGCATCACGGAGGGGCCTTCGGAACCGGGGCAGAGCACCACACACAGACCAGTCGGCCTGTTGTGCTTCCAACATGACCCCTGGGAGGGAAGGATAAGGGGAGACCAGATCGGATGCCGACGGGCGTAAGCATGGACGGAATTGCTAACGTTTCCAGATAAAACGTATCCGACTCCGCCCGGAGGGAGCCCCGCGCTGAGGAGAGACCGAACTGAGCCGTACCAGAGAAGAAACATTCACAGAGCGCAAGCCACCGCCCAGCCGCAACCCACGAACACTCATCTGAGCCTACAACCCTAAAAAAGATGACAAGGAAGATGATGGGTACAGGTAATGAGAAAGGAGAGTCGTAGTAGAAGATGAACCACCCCAGCATTCCCTGGCGACTTGGGGAAACCACGAAAAACATGGACCAGAGTGGGCTGGGATCGATCCCGGGACTTCCCGAATACGGGCCACAGATATAACCACCTGAGCCATCCCGTTTGGTGCTTTGTGTATAAACTTGTTCAAGGCGAATTGTAACATGTTTACATTTTTCTCGAGTGCTACTGAGTGTACATGGTTAAATAAGACTTTAAATAAAAGTCATTTACATCGTTCAAATAATAATTACGTTAACAATACTCTTGTATTCCTCCTTTCAGCGTAATGAATTAAAATATAAATAACAATTATAATTAATACTAATTAAATTTTATAATTTACATTAATTGATTGTGATTAACAAATTAAGAACTTTTTCATATGCATGGCAGCAAAACAGTACACAAGCAGTCGATTAGAGAGGGAGAAACATTGATGGAATCGCGAATCTCGTTTTTGTTGTCCCTGACCTACAGTATGAGACACTGGGTAACAACCCTAGGGTAACCTATTTATTTGTGCTTTGGACGTAATACCTGGTCAACTGTAATGATATAACAACTGCCTAATTAATCAAATCACAACATGATCGGTAAAAACAGGTAAAGTTTCCTTTTTCAACTGTTTAAAATATTCTCATATTTTCTATTTACTTCCTCTTCTTTTGAATTTGTCTAGAAGAAAATTGTATTCCACCTAAAACTTAGATGCCGAGATTTCAATGGAAATACATGCTTTGAGACCGCCTGAAACCAAAAAAAAAATGCGTGTATGCGTGCATACGTGTATGTGTGTGTGTATCTATGAACCGATTAACCCAAAAACGAAACGTCGGATAAATACCATACATGGTAGTTTAACACCTTCCAGTGACACGAAGGTGTTCAAGAAACCCCACCCCCAAAATACCGTAAATGGAACATTGATCGTACTTTTTATTTTCTCAAAAATGGGTCAAAGGTTTTGATTAAAATGCTTTATGTTTCAGATATCTACAAGTCTAATAAAATATATATCATCAATTTTCTGGAAATATGCAATGGAAAAGGTATGGAATTTCAGGGCCAGCACATAGCTATCCACTTTTAATCATTTGACTACCGCTTTGGTTTTCTTTAATCCCCTGGTACCTACAAGAAATATCTAAACGTTTATCCCGATTATCGTGAACTAAATAAAAAGAACAAGGTTATCTAAAAATAGTTTGTAGAAGATATACATTTGAATCAGAACTCCACCGACAAGCATTCAGAAGTTGTTCAGAGATATCTTCTGAGTATTTTGGTATTAGGGACCCATGATCTCTTGTGGCTCGTTACATAGTAATAATGTAATTATGATTTATTTGGTTTGCTGCCCCAATCATCCCTGTTTCTGCGAAAATACCTTCACAACAATGAAGTAGCTTGTATAATATTCAATAACCAAAACTTACAACACACAACTGACAGTAATGCAACATTCCGCAGACGAAATACGTACATTTTCATCACAGAGTGTCCACTCTGATCTGTCAGTGTACAGTACATAACGTAACAAATACAGAACTGTTCCCTTACAGGTATTGTTCAAAATGTCGACCACCTGATCACGGCAGAGTGTATAGCGACACACCATCGACTGTCTTAAACACTCGAGCATTCCAGGAGTTTGGTGTACTACTTCCACGTCAGCGAAAATCCTAGTAATGAGGTCATGCGAGTATCGACCGGAGTCTCTAAACTAGGTTCTTCACATGTCCCCAGAAGAAGAAGTCCATTGGTGTCATGTCTGTTGACCGAGCCGATCACGGAACAGGACCACCGCGACCAATCCATTGTCGTCCAAACTGTACATCAATGTGGTTCCTAACATCGAGTGCAAAGTGTGCCGGCGCCCCGTCACGTTGAAACCAATAAGCTGACGAATTCTCAGCGGCACATCTTCTAGGAACTGTGGGAGGACATGTTGAAGGAACATTTGTACACAACTCCGTTTAGTGTATCAGGAAGTACGTAAGGTCCAATCACAAAATCGTTGACAATACCAGCCCATACATTCACAGCAAACTGCTGTTAATCGGATCGACACACCAGTGGGTGTGGATATTCGTAATCCCATACATGGCTATTTCTGTTGAACATGTTCTCTCTTGTAAGCTTGGCCTCTTCTGTAAACAACATCAAAGTAGGAAAATTGGATTTTCTGCACACTGCTATAGGAACCAATTTGCAAATTCAACTCGAAATGGGAAGTCCGCTGGCTGCACCTTCTGTGGAAGAAACGGGTGCAATATTGTTCATGTACAACTCCAAAACAGCTGGTTGGCTTGTGTTCAGAGCTCGTACAATGCGCCAACTACTAGCGGCACGATTGTCACCAATTGCGTATAACACATTCTCTTCCAGATCGGGTGTTCTGGCACACCTCGCACGGCCAGTATCTTCCATTCTAACACAGAGGTTCCAGCTTCTCGTAGGCGTCTATGTACAGGTCAAAAGTACTATGCTGCGGCTGCCGTCGGTACGGTAAAAGCTCAGCATAACTCGCTGTGCCGCTCTTCCATCGCATTCAGTGAACGCATACACAAGGTGCATATCGGCCAACTCTTCATCAGTAAACCTATCCACATTGTGTGATTCACTGTTAACGCTCAACTAACTCTGCCGGAAAAACAAAACCCTAGACAGAACCGAGCAGTACTCAATGCAAATTTGAGGGCAACGACTTAAAGAGAGCATTACTGTTATCAGCAGCAGGTACAATTTGTTTAGAAACAAGACAAAGCACATACCGTTGACATACCATTGTTGTGTAGTATTTTCAGTGCAATAAAGATATAAAGCTAATTGCAACAAACCAAACGAGATGCAATTACTTTGTAATGAGTCGCCGGAGACCGTGGGTCCCTTACACCAAAATACTCAGAAAGTATCCCTAAACAACCTCTGAAGGTTTGTCGGTGGAATTCTGGTTCATCCTGTATAAAAATAAGTGGGTAAAGAAAGTCATGTGAATGTAAGGCATAAAATTGTTTCAAGACTCTACAGACGATATCTGAAAGCATAGGAGTGTCTCTTTAGAGCAAATGTGAAGCCTACGAGAACACAAATAACCATGGCGGTAGTATAGGGCTTTCTTAACTTACTGGATTACCGGATTTAAATCAGATTTCACGCAAGTTTTCATTCGTTTTTTTCCTTTCTTTTGTTTTTTCTTCTTTCTTTGCCTTATCTTTTCCTTTTTTTGTGGTGCATTGGGTCCACGGGCGCATCCAGCTCATAATCCGGGGACTTCAAACATAGGGAGAAAAGGACACAGAGCGTTTAGTGTGAAGAAACAGAAGATAAAACAAGTAAGAAAATAGGAGAACAGCTTGCTGAAATGGAGGTTGGAAAGGGAGACGTTGACTTTGATGGCAATCGTTTATCATTCTGTTTGAGACTTCCACACAAAACCAAAGTGACAACAGGCGAACTTTCGCCACGTCACCCCAAGAGCTCCAAGGTTTTATGGGCACAGGGAATCCTCAACATTTACAGTTTATGGGTTCTTAGAATCCGAAAAATATGGGAAACTGCTGTTTCGTACACAACGTAAAACCAGCTACGACTTTAATGTGATAATAAACCCAAATTGCAAACAGTTGCTTGTCCTGCTCTGCAACAGATAAGTGGTAATGTTGTAGCCGATTTTTAAGGGGCATTAGTCCTAAAGACTAGGAAACTGTGTAGAAAAATCAATAGGAAAAGATTTTCCAAAGTTTTCGGAAGTATATTTCCGAAATATGCAGAAAATATTGGCGCTAAATGAGCAACCAGACAAGGCAGTAGCTCAGCAAGGTAAGACGCGTACTCTTCAAGACAAAAGCAGTGGACTGAATAATGTTAACTTCATTCATACAGTTAATAACTTTAAGGGTGTCTATACTGAGCAGATACATCGTAAACAGTAGCCTTTTGTAACATCCTAAGAGAGAAAATTTGCCGTCCTAAAGAAGAGTAAATCATAGAAAGAGAGAGAGAGAGAGAGAGAAATGGAGGCAGAGAGAACCACAAAAAGAATCCCCATAAAGATTATCCTTAGATTTTGTCCTTCTCAAAAATAATTACCTACGCCTTTTTACTATCCCTCGCATAGCTAACGTAGAGGTAGAGTAGTTCCTCGCATAAATTCGATTACGAGATGTCGACAGACACTGAAGTCCCTTTAGTTAAAAAAAATTCATAAAAGAAATTATGAGGGTGAGGGGGTGGGAGGAAACAGCACAGTTCAACTCGGATAACTTGTTACATGTGTGATTTTCTTCGTCTTTTATTTTCTTAAAAAGTTGACGAGTTTCTTCATCCTTTATTTTCCCAAAAATTGCTCTATTTTGATTAAGGGGTAGTATTTTTTATGTATTGACATGTCGAACAAAATGTATATCTTGAGTTTTCTTTAAATACCCGTGAAATTCTGTTCATTCTTATTTAGTTTTATATAAATGAGAGATCATTATAAATAAACAGAAGCATACTAAAGGAGAAAATATAGATCTCGTTAAAATATACAATTTACATCAAATAAAATGTAAATGATATTAACATTTCCGAACTATTTGCATTGTTTGTTTAATTTTTCTCACATTTAAAGCGTTAAACTTTAAAATATCTGGGTTTTTTTTTTTTTGCTTCCCATTAGCTCATTTAAATACTTTTAATAGCATTTATTTTATAAACTGACGTTCTTCTCTAAACAGCTGGTGTGGGCACGGTCTATAACATGTTGGTTATTATTATTTAGTCAAATACTATTTATTTTGAATATTTATTATAACCAGTACGACATAGAAGATTTAAGCTTTTGTATGAATGATTTTCAGAATAGGTATGAAAATAAATGATAATGGGTAGAGTTACTCATCAGATTGTTACACATCAGACTTTTATTTCAAAGCCTATAGCATTGTTTAAATGTTTCGATCCCTGCGTTGCTGCTGATAATCCTCATACACAGAGAGGCTAAAATGAGCGTTCGTAGGAAAATTATGCTCGTTATTGTTGCAAATCTATTGGTGTTGCGACGGTATGTGCTTACGTAATATTGTATTTGTATTTGTTATTTGTTTGTTTGTTAGCCCCACGTTGTGGAGCCAATTTACGAGAGAAATTGCTTTACGTAATGTTGTTTACATCAGTGTTGAAGCCATCTTGTGACGTCATTCATTGGTTTGGTTCGTAGCTCCATCTGGCGTAGCAATTTGCATCAGTTTTGAAATAATTAATTTTAAATTTTGTATATTGTCCTCCAGCTAGCTCTTTGGGTCGAACATGTATCTCTTACAGGTTCTGAATCGGAAAGGAATCTTTTATCCAGAAATTATACTGATGAAGAAAATTTGTTTTATAATTTTTATTGCCGAACACGTTCACGAACACTTTTACATATTGATTTAGATACTCGCCAAACTGAAACTGTTTGTAATAACTTCTTACTTATCACTTTTAACTCGCGTACTTCAACTTTGTGTATATTTAACTGTATAATATTTTAGATCTTTAATGATTTTTACTGCGCGTAACTTGACGAAATGAAGGACTGACTGACGACGTGTAGTGTACACGAAATTTTGATGAACTGAGGGACCGACGTGTAAAGTATTGAGAGTTTTGTTGAACTGGGGGCGATCTACCACGGACTCGACTTTATATACTCCCACTCCTCGACATGCCTAAAGATTATAAATGAACTGCTATTGGCTAATAAAACGCGCCAACATTAGCGTCTATTTTAATATCCAATGAAAACCACGAATACATATTGCTTTTAGGGAAACATTCCAGAAGTTTCTACCGAAAACGCGCGAAACATTACATAACTTCCTTGTTCCCAATAACGATAAACAACTCACCCCCTCGCTGCATTATTGCGATATTATTGACAGTTTCAGTAAAGCCGTATATTATTATTTCCCAATAATAATTACAATTAATAAACATCTGAAATCAATGTCACATAAAAATACATATTCATATTACAATCATGATTTACATTTAAGTAATTTGTGATACAAATTACCGCATCAGTGTCAATGAGAGTTTCATAAGAATATGTGGAAACTCTGTGGGTAAGAGGAGAGCGCCAAATTCTGTTATTTAATGTGTAAGATTTAAATGTTAAAACAGTGAAGCGTTTGTCTACTATGGAAGAACATACCGGCAGTAGCGCTGGAACCTCGCCGACCTTCAGAGCGAGTGCTCCGTTACCGCCAGTCGGTTGTCTGCGCATGGCGTCAGTAATTTGAAGCGAGTTTATCACCAGTGCTCCTGCAGAGGAATATCGAGAGATTAGTGGAAGGGGTGGATGTTAACAGTTTCGAGATCACCTTAGTGAAATGGGACTTGCATCGTGCCTTTCCAGTATTTACTCCTACATTTGGAATTCTCTTCACTTGCATCTGTAAACTCACAAGCTCAGTATGTATGCTGATAGGTAACTTAAATAATTGTATGGTTTTTGTAGTGAGAGTGTCTCAAATTTAATGGCACAACTTTAACATTTTAATAATAAAAAAGCTGAAGTAACCTTTACGAATATTTCAAAATATTTTAGTTGTTTCTCTTTTTTGTGTTAAAAACAACTGTTTTTTAATCATGTTTTGTCTCGGGAGTTGATGAAATTCTGGGCAGGAAGGAGAATATCATTCACACAGCGACCAATATCATAACGATAGACTCCCCCGGTATCCTTCCAGTTCGGAAGTAGCACTCAACTACACAAATTCTGTGATCGGTGCAAAGAACGCACAAAATGTCCTAATGTAAGGCAGTTCTGCACCGCCACAGTACATCAACCTGTTTACGAAGTCGGAAACGATGCAGTCCGAGGTTTTCAATTCCGCAACTCACCTTTGAGACAATGCGCTCTATGAACTAATAATGACGTCATTCATTTAAACCGATTGGCGGTGGAGGTCGAATCAATCTGAAGATCGTCTTATTTTTTAACTATTTGCATATATTTGTAACTGTAAATGAGATTGTTTCAGCATCATCGACTTGCTAATACGTGAATAAATAAGCAAATATTTTTAATCTAACATGTATAAAAAAATAAAAAAATATAAACAAGAAGTAAACTAAAATGAAACAAAATGATTGAAACAATACTCTGGATATGCTTGTAAATCAGGCAATGTCCTTCAGCTTACGACAATCTTTGGCGTAAAAATGGAAAGCAGTTTTACAAAGTTTGCACATTCCAATGTAACCCGTTTTATCAGTAAATACTTCGATTGCACGCGCAAGAGGAAAATTTCCAGAAGAGAAACAAACTACGAATAAGAAAGAAGACGAGAAAAGAAGAAAAATGGGAAACTGTGAATGAAAAGTACAGGATAAATATTAAATGGAGATAAAGGTATAATCTGTTGCTTTTATTTATTCCTTTCTTCAGTGTAGCTTTAATGAGCATTAAGACACATAAGGTTCGGAAATTCTTAGGACTTGTACGGATTGCCGACTATTTAGTAGAATGTCATGTGTGCAAATAACTAACCACCTAGATACCCCTCAGAGGAGATCATTATTATGAATATTTTGATTTGTCAACATCCCTATTCCAATGGATTTGGGCACCTCTGACCTCAGGATCATGTTCAAGATATTAGCTTAAAGGCTAATCCCGTCTGTAAGTGGAGAAGAAATGTGGAGATGTGCTTGTTGTAAAAACAAATGGAGGTGGATAACGAATGGAAAGGATGTAATGTTAATATAAAGACATGTGTTCCTGAAAACCGGAAGAGCCTGTCCTCCCTCCTAGAGTTCCTGTGGGAAGCTACGGCCCGCACGTGGGTGAAGAAAGACAGAGAATCCAAACAAATACCGACATACCAGCAACCACCGTCACCATGTCTTCTTGTTTTCATCTCAGTAGCACGAGCCTGGAGAAAACGTGGCAGACTGCTCCGTTGGTGGCACTGCATTGTTGTAAACTAGCAGAGCCCACAGTTAGCTCACGTTATCCTGTTGAGTGATGAGGGCCTCTTTCCCTATGCCCTAACATCTCTCTGTCTTTCTTCTGCATTCTAATGAGCACCAGCAACATTAAACGTGTATAATAGCTTTCAAAATATTGAAACACTTTTATTTTAATACATTTGGGAGTATAACGTACTATAATATATAAAGGATATTGCAAGTATCATTCTGTTTGCTGATGACATGAGTGTTCTGGTGACTAGCAAAAACTTGAATGAGTGTGTAAATAAATTGAACTGTGTTTTGAACTGTATGTCACACTGGTTTAAAACTAACAAATTACCTGTAAATCTAGACAAAACAAAAGCTGTTAAATGTATAACCCATCGATCATTACACAGTCCAATA
The DNA here is from genome assembly GCA_030765065.1 of Deroplatys truncata. Taxonomy (NCBI): domain Eukaryota; kingdom Metazoa; phylum Arthropoda; class Insecta; order Mantodea; family Mantidae; genus Deroplatys; species Deroplatys truncata. The sequence continues at coordinate 163,470,439 of CM060976.1, read as the reverse complement.
GAAATGGAGTTTAATGACATGTTACTAGAAGAAATAGACAACATTAAATTTCTGGGCCTCCAAGTAGATAGATATTTAGATTGGAAAGTTTACATTACGTATATCTTACCCAAACTCAGTTCTGCCTGTTATGCTATCCGAGCACCGGTAAATGTCAGTTCTATAGATACACTTAAATTAGTATACCATGCATATTTTAACTCTATCATGGAACATGGAATATTATTTTGGGGAAACTCAGTAGAAAGTAAACGAATATTCCTCATACAAAAGAAGGTTATAAGAATCATTTCCAGCACCCATAGCAGACACTCTTCAAACATCTTTTTAGAAGACTGAAGATATTAACGCTAGCTTGCATGTACAAATTTTCAATCTTAAAATTCTTTGTATGCAATCAAACCACATTTATAACAAACATGGAAATTCATGAGATAAACACTAGACAAAAGGGTAACATCCTCATCCCAGTGCAAAGCTCTCTCGCTTCCAGAAGGGTGTATATTATGAGACCATAGAAATATTTAATGCTCTTCCTAAGGAGAAAAGTTTCAATGTTTTTAAAACTGCTGTTAAATAATACCTATGCTCAAAAGCATACTATTCTGTACAAGATTATCTGAATGACAAGTTATCCTGATGATAATACATAAATAGCTCTGTAAGTAGTATTAATAAATATTAATGATAATTGTCAGTTACATTTGATGCCTACTCTAGAATTAATGAAGCTATTTAAATGTATGTACGAATATTAAGAACTGACAGTAAGTGCTATACATTCCAAATAAAATAAAACAAAATGAGACGAACAAAAGGTACAAGACTAGTAAAAGTTAAAATACCTGTTCCTGTCTATAGATATAATGTTAGCCTTATAACGGTAGGGAGGTATTCGATTTTGTACAAAATTACACCCGATCCTTTGTTTCATTTTATATATAATATGTCTTTATTTTATTTTAAATGTTCTGTATTCTATGTAATATTTATGTATATATGTAACTCTATTGTACATTTCCTTGACACGTATATAGTATGTCTATATTTTATTTAAAATGTTCTATATTCTGTGTAATATCTATGTTTATATGTAATTTTTCTACATTTCCTCGACATGTTCTATATTCACAAGCCTTAGTGGCTGCTAGTAAACTAACAGAACGCAATCCAATCTAATCTAATGAACTACAACGGGCGCGCGCGCGCGCGCACACACACACACACACACACACACACACACACACAAACACACGCACACATGGATATTTTCTGTAAAAATGCTTTCTTGGGGATCAGTGAACTGCAGAACGTGTATTTCCTGTGAAATCTAGATATCGAGTTCTTGGGTGGAATACAATTAGTCTCTATCTTCTATAGGTACCGAACGCGATGCGACTCCTTTCGGGAGATCCCGGGTTCGCTCCCCGCGAACGCTCACTCTGGCCCATAGGTTTCTCGAGTTATCCTCGGGTCATCAGGCGAATGCTGGAGTGTTTATCTCTACCACAACTCTCCTGTCCCCCATTTCCTGTACCAATCATCTTTCTCGTCATCTGTTTCAAGACTATAGGAGCAGGCGTCGGCGTTCGGTAGGTTGCGGCTGGACGGTGGTTGTGCGTTCTGTGGAAGTTTCATCTTGACGTCCAGGGATTACTCGGCTGGCACTCGCCTCTGGTGCTTTCGGGCAGGAGCTCCTTCGAGGACACCCGGACACTCGGGACCTGATAGAGTGGGCTCGGGCGGCGTTGGAAGCGTTCAATCTGGAAACATTAGGGACCCCGTACTTGCGCCCTTCGTCATCCGGATTTGGTCCCCCATTGGGTCTCTCCCTCATCCCTCCCTCCCGAGGGTCACAAGGGGCCGACTGGCATTCGCGCGGTGCTCTGCCTCGGTTTCGGGGGCCCCTCCGTTCGTCTGTACCTTTATTTTCTGAAGGCAGGTTGCAGAATAAGTAAGAAGTTGTGAAGATATGTTTAGCAGTGTTTATCGTCCATACAGCAGCACAAGTGGTGACCCTGGTGATACATGAAATTAAATGTAAATTAGGTAAGAAAGTTTGGGAAGGAAATGTTCCAGGCATTCGCCAGTTATGCGAACTGAAGAGAACCTGAAAAAAGCTGAGTTATGGAGAACGGTTATGATGGGATTTAAACCGCAGATCTCCCGTTCACGAGTCCGTTCCTTAACCCTCGAATCGGTGTGGAGACATATTTTGTTAGAATACAATTGTTTTGTGTTATCGAATTTTCCCGTTTTAAACAAGGAGTTTTACAATCTTTTGTTAGTAAATTAATTACTTAATAGATTTTTACTTTCTCTACTACGTATAGTAAATAGGGGAAGTATTGTATTCCACACAAAAATTCGATACCGATATTTCACCGGAAATACATGTTTTGAGACCCCCTGAATACAAAAAAAAGCATTTTTGGAAACATGTCCGTGTGTGTGTCTGTGTGTGTGTGTGTGTGTGTGTGTGTGTGTGTGTGTCTGTCTGTCTGTGTGTGTGTGTCTGTCTGTGAACAGCATAACTCAGAAACGAACAGTCGGATAAACACCAAACTTGGTATTTAGATTCAGTAGCTTCCAAGGATGCGACACGAAGATTTTCAAGAAAATCCCCCAACCCAGATTACCCTTTACATGGAAGATTTTTCGAAAATTTTAATTTTGTCAAAAATGGCTCTAACGATTTTGATTAAAATATCATATGTATAAATATTTTTATGACAAATAAAATGCATATCTTGAATTTCCTGGGAATGTCTCCAAAAGTATTCTTCATTGTGAACGACTTTTGCATAACTGGTAAACCATAAGAGATAGACAAAATTTTACTACACAAAAAATGTAGATCGCGTTAAAATACACAATTTATGTCATATACATTTTTTTTGTTGAGTGAACCATTTTCGAGATATTGCCTGTTATTCCCTTAAATTCTTCAGTACTTATTTTCTCAAATGGGAATTCGTTATTCATCTTTTTGTCTTGGATATGCAAAGAGTATTAATCTGTGGCAAAGGGAATGGTGCTGCACCTAGCAACTAGCTATTAAGAGATATGTATGTGCTTAAAGGCTTCTGTATTTCTATATTGCCCTTGTAAATATATATTCCCCTACATCTACAAGAAAATTAGCACTAAGATAGAGTCTGCAAATTTTTATCTCGATTAACATGAAGTAGATGGAGAATAAGCGTTTGTAAAAATAGTTTGTACAAGAGTAGAGAAAGTCATGTGAGTGTAACACATCAGATTTTTTTAATAGTTGCACAAGTTTACACATCTTAATATCTGTAGCAGTGTTGCTAATTGAGCAGTTTTCACGCTAGGTACAGAGGTTTAACCTATTATTCTTGCGGCAACAAAATATTTTATCCTGCCTAGCGAGAACTTTAGCGCTTTTAAACTAATAGCACAAGACGAAGGGGAACTCCATCCAGCTTTCCCAGTTGTAGCTGAAGTACCTCTAGCATATCGAAATATGATCTCCTATCATGGTGGGTTCTAGTAAGAAGATCGACCCCACTGTCCATCTAAAGTGTTAAACATCACACCCACAATGCTATGAAAGGTGACGCGTCGCTAGGAGTGGCGTTCCGTTAGTAATGCGGAACCTGGCTGAGAGAACACTGTAAGGGTTGTGTTATTTTGAGTTAAGGATTTTATTCAGAATATTTGTTCCTATCTTTTTTTCTTCTTCTTTCCCTTGTTTTACCCAGTTCTATGATACTGTGTTTTTACTGTTTTCGTTAGCAGATTATTATCAGCGTTACACAACACGCATACACACACACAAACACCCATGCCCATGGCGGGACTCGAACCCGCGACCCTCAGCTTGGCTGAGCGCCGGAACTATACACTCCAGAGACCACGGCTACGAGGGCCGGTGTTTAAAATTTCCTTGTTTACCCAGTCATTACTGTGTTCTTACTGTTATTCATTACCGCTTATTACCGTATTTACACACACACACACACACACACACACACACAAACACCCTGCCCATGGTGGGATTCGAACCCGCGACACTCAGCTTGGCGGAGCGCCGAAGCGACACACTCCAGCGACCACGGCTACGAGGGCCGGCAAATATAAAAGCCCTCCTCGAAAATGTACAGGGTCTGTTTAAATGGAACGGTAAACAATAGCGATTCCTATTCTCTGCCGTTTATATATGATAGAGGCATGTGAATGATTAGTAAATGCTTTTGAATAAATGAGCCCTAAGTAGATTGTTCTAATATATGTCTTTGGGTTACAGCAACATGGGCTTGATTTACTGTGAAAGATGGTAAACCATTATGCTTGTCTCTCTCGAAAAGGTGTATTCTAACACGAACGACTTGCAGTGAGAAGAGATTCCTATGTATTTACGAAGAAGAATATGAGCTGGAGTACATAAGCCTCTGAAGCTACCCACATTCCATAAGCTGAGGAACTAAACTGCACCTTCAGTGGATGTCCTATTTAATAAAGTGAGGATAAAACGTTAATGCTCATTACCACACGACAGAGGGAGATGAAGGGGTTTTAGACTTGCAAGATTCCGTAAAACCGTCAGCTGGTATAAACTTCCGGCAGCTGTTATACATACATCCCTCAGTGACTCAACTGTATGGGGTGATTCAGTGACGTCATGCATGTATTCAGATTTTTAAAGAGGTCACCCAATATCAGACGTTTAATGCGCAAAATGCTTCTGGAAAGACCCCGCATAAAGTATCTGCAAGTCTATGGATAAATTTGTCTCCTAATACATCTTGCTATCGAAAATACACGGTTTGAGATCCCTGAAACCAAAAAAGCAGTTGTAGAAAAACTCGTATGCGCGTGCGTGCATGCGTTTGCTAAGTGGGAGGGAGGGAGGGAGGGAGGGAGAGATAGAAAGAATAATATAACTCAAAAATGAAAAGTCGGATAAATACTGAGATTACTGTTCAAATTAAGCAGCTTCTAAAGATCCGATAAGAACACTTTCAAAAAAATTCCTTCAACCCAGCGTACGCTTTATATAGAAAATGTTTCTTTATTTTTTATTTGCTCAAAAATGCCGTAATTATATTGATTAAAATATAAGTTTAGCTTATTGGCATGAGGAATAAAATGTAGATCTCAATTTTCTCCGAATAGTCTGTGAAGATACCTTCATTTTGACATTTGTATAACTTTCACTATAAGAGAGAGGTAAAACCTTGCTTCAGAAAAGTTTTGGAAATTTTCAAAATATACAATTTCTATAAAATTACTTATTTGTAGCCTTATATGCATAGAAAAAATTTCCTATTGGCCGGAATTTTCCAATATTTTAAGTTACTTAATAACCATTCGTTTGTTTCTCATCAGGCCATGCAAAGAGAAGTTAGAATATCAAGTGTAGTACACATACAGCGAGCTTCATTTTAAATATCTTGACAGTCGTACTGCATCCTGTAAGCTTCTATGTAACTATACCAAATTGTGTACGGAAAATATTTGTTAACCTTTGGAGGGGGGATAGTTTTCAGAATATATATGAAAGTAAACTATAGTGACTGTAACACATCAGTCTTCTTTAGATTGTGTTTACGGTTTAAATATAAATGCAAGTGAAATTCCCCAAAACGACAGAATATAATAAATTTTCGACAATGATATTTATTAGATGATTTTAGCAACTTGAAAATAAAGTAATAACAATTCAAACAGCTTTCAGTGAATTGTATAATTAGACAACAATGAACAAAAGCAAATCACCAATGTACAAATAATCAATTGCTCACAAAATGTGGGAAACATCTATTATGCTCTAAGGATGAAACATAAATCTCCTAGCAAAGAGATTATTTCAGTCTCTGCACACTTTGCATAGCTATTCTGTGTAGTTTACATATGCTAGTCCGTTTTAAGGCGAGAGGACTGGCAATAGCTACTGCAGCTACTGAGCTTGCCCCTTGAAGGCGGATTCTGTCGCTTGATGAATGAGCGGTGTGCAAGAACATGGTGGGACCACTTGACGACAATATGGCAATCAGCTGGGCTCAAGTGCACAGCGACTGTTGATTCATGTCCCGCCACTCAAGTACCCACTTGATGTGCCCTGGTAAGCTTCCGACCATCTCAGGTTCTTGGAGATAGTAGAATATTCAACCGTATGGCATATGGCTCCGTAAGGTATCAGATTTGGTCATGACGTTCAAGTCCAAACCCAGTGCTGATATCCGACGGTGCTCGTAATGGAATTTTAGGGAAGCTTTACTTAAAATCTTGTTTTCAAATAATTTCAACCGGTTATTATTACATATTATAATGTTTCTTATATAAAAAGCACGTGATTTTTAATTAACTCTCAAGATATTCAAACTAAGGATGTCCTAAATATAATGCCCGTAGCTTTGAAACAAAAATGAACTTTTACTAAAAACCGTAAGTTTAACATTACACGACGTACTCATAGTAATCGTATTAATTATTGCTTTTAACATGCGTTTCATATAAATATTTGTGTGGGGAAGAAATTTCTTTATGCATCCTTCAAAAGCGCGCGCACATTTTCTCTTGCTTTTAATTGAGGGACCTAGAAGCTTCATTTCCGATGGAATCACGATGTCGAATTAGTTCCTAGTCGAAACAGGCGAGTGACGAACTATAAACTCTGTGCACCATGGCATTCAGGGAGGAGATTGATGAGGTACACCAAACAGTTCATACCCAATATTTTTCGCGGACTCTCCCTACAGCTCTGGCCAAACTATATGCTTACGCAGTTATAAATTAATCATGGAGGTTTCCGATTCTACCTCCACAGAATTAATAAGACTCCATCACCATTTTGTGACTCTTGAAAAAGCAGCAGTACAAATGCCACATCATCTCAAGACGGAATTCACATTGGAAAGGCCCGCAGTATTTCGAAGTCTCCCATTAATCAGGTGCTGAAATACCACTACAATGCGGTCAATATTACCAGCTTACTAAAATTCATCTTTGCCACACTTAAATTCTGATATGATTGTTCAATTATATATGCATATGTATGTGTGCATATTGCAAATAAACTGCAAGTACCACGTGGTATCCATTTAGGTAAAGCACGAGTTTGTAAATAAATAAATATCTATAAATAAATATATTTAAAAAACTAGACTCTTGCTGTATTACGCATTTGTATGATAGTTGTGTATGCTTTATATATAGGGTAGTTCAATTATATTCGAACCCACTCGCGGTCTCTCTCTCTACTGCGCGAGGCAGCCGGCAGTCGCCGGAGAAACTACGCTAGCAGAGGCGGACTAAAATTCTTACCTTATAATAGATGCTGGAAATGTTGACCTGCTCTCAAACAGGCAGCATATCTCGTGTAAATATTCTGGCTCACTCTCCGAAGCTCAGCAACAGGAATTCTTGTGATTTCTTGCACAATGTTTTCTCTAAGTTCCTGTAGTGTGCGAGGATTGGAACGATATACTTTGTCTTTTAAAAATCACAACTCGTTACGTCAGGAGAACGAGGGAGCCACAAATCAACACTAATTATTCTGTCATCAAACACCTCTCTTATTGCATGTAATGATTCGGCAACCGTATGTGCTGTTGCAGAACCAACCATATAATTTCTCTTCTTCTCTCAAGCGATTGCAAAATGGCCTCAGAATTAACTGATATTAACCAATATAATTTCACTACCATATATTCATTCATTATCTGTTTACCCTCCTCTTATGTAGGACTTACACCCCCCCAGGACTTACAAGCGGGTGCCTGGGGTCAGAGGCCCGTCGAAGAGCAGACACTCATGGATCGGACAGAGCATCCAGGATGGGTGATGGGTATGGGATGAAGGAAGCAGATGAAACGAAATGTTGGTGAAATGAATGAAAGGAAAGGTGACGATGGAGCAGTTGGTGGAATGAATGGCGGGGGAAACCGGAGAACCCGGAGAAAACCCGCCCAGACGCCGCTTCGTCCACCACAAATCCCACATGCAGGTCCCTGGGATTGAACCCGGGCCGCCTCGGCGGGAGGCGAGCGGTCTAACCACTCGGCCACGGCGCCGCATATATATATATATATATATATATATATAAGAAAAATCCTAAAATGATACATTATTGAGAAAAAGGAAATAAAACCGTAGGTTCTCCTTCTTACTCGTCTGTTTATATCTACTCTTCTTCTTTGCACAGGACTTGCAACTCCAAGTATATGTTAATGTCTTGGGTCAAGCACCTGTGGAAGGGCTATGAGCTCTGGATCACGAAGTCCTGTATGGATAATCATGCCGACATTGGCATGATCATGATGATGATGCAAGTGAAATGAAATGAAGAACTAGATGACAGGAAGATGTCGCAGTATTTACCTAGCAATGGTGGAAAGTGGCGAAAAGTCATCGTTCAGGTTGGCTGCATTTTATAACCGCTTACACAGGGTGCTTGCAGCAGCCTACAGCTATCAAGGCTGCTATCCTTGAAATTTGAGAACTTAGGATTAGCATGCAGATAGATACTTAACATTTTAATATAAAACACTGGTTTTAAAAATTGAGGCTACAGCTGGCGTTTAAATGTCATACATATAAAAGAGCTATTTCGAGGGGAAACAGCAGAACAGAGCGACCTCATTTGTTTATGTTGCCTCTCATGGTTACATAAGGAACCTAACCAAACATAAGCAAAACAAAGTTAACAACTCCGGAGTATCAAGTGGATCAAGGAATTAATTGCGCTCAGAATTGATGTACATATGCTCGTGCCTGCAAAAAATATTTTTAATAAGAATTTTCTTTTTAAATAATAATATACCTATATTCTTTCAAAGCGATAGCCTATTCACTTACAAGCATTTGAACTTTCCACTATTAAAGAAATTGTTAAAATCAGATGAATAGTCTCCAATTGGCTTAGAAAAAAGTGTGGTCGGATTTGCTTTTTATATTGTATAAATTAAATTTTTGTGCTCTGTGTTGGGATAGTATATATTGCAACAAGACTATAATGGTAGTAATTAAGACCTGAATATGTTTATCAAACTCGCTACCCTCGTTTCATAATTTTCATACGAATGTCTTAATTACCATTATAGTCTTGTTGCATACAACTGTTTTTGGTCGACCACACTATAGTTTCAAAACGTTCAGCTTTTTTACAAAAAAAAATCTTACTTGTTATTTTTGTAAAGTTAAATTATAATCGGATGGCAGCATTGATTAAGCGTGTTTGTTGCTAGTAGCGCAACAGATGGCAGCACTGTTGAGTCCACGCCGTAATTATTTATTTTTGCAGATAACATGAAAGCAACACATATGAAGGCGTTAAAAGGTATAGGCGATAGGGGAGCTGCGCCGAGTAAGATCATAATGATTCGATGAAGTATTATAGATGCCACAACGGTTCAGTTACCTCAAGTAATTAGCGTATTATAGTGTGGTCGACCAAAAAGCATAATCCGTGGTAAGCAGTTATTGAAACGCTAAGTTCTGTTTACTGTCTCTACTGTTTGCCTGTAGTAGGTAGAGAAAGTAATTTTACTTATTTATTTATGGATGCTCTTTAACTGCTGTAGTCCTTAGCGTCCCATTCTACAGGGTGAGCCAAAAGACTCCGAACCGCCTGCGCGGTGTTTTTCCTATCCGCGTCCTCGGCGCTCATTGCCGTCTGCTGCTATCATACAAAAGGCGCGAATGAAACATAGGACATTTTTAAAACTACCTTTAAAGGCTTTACTTACCAACTTTATGAAAGGAAATGCTGCAACTGGCCACCGTCGTTGTCCATACAGTTTTGGCACCTCTTTAAGAAACTATCCATCATGGAATTTTTGAAGGGAATTTTCCAAACGATGACCGATGTCGTCTAATGTTTCTTCTGTAAGAACTGAACGCCGTCTTTTCGATTTCTAGCCTGAACACTTCCTGTGGCCTGAAATTTACTGTAAAGTTCATGGATTGTTGTACCGCCGGGAAATTTTACACCTGGAAATCTTTCTGCAAATCGTACTTTCACTTGGCGAGCTGACCTAGTTAACACAAACGAATCATAAATAAATACACGCTGTGCAGTAGAAAATATATACTGAGCAAAACTATACTTTTGACTAAGTACAGGACAAAATAATAAATAACTCGTAATAATTGAACTACGTCACATCACCGTCAATTCAATACTGCGCATCAAAACCATAACAACATGACTGTTTATAGCAGCACTGCGTTATCATGTTTTTATCATATTTCCACACGCCCAGTGAAAAAACACCACGCAGCCGATAATATTGTTCATAAAATACCCCTGCGGGGTAACTTAAAACATAAAGTGTACAAGACAAACCCACACACCCTGGAAGAATTAAAACAAACTATCCGCTAGGAAATTTCTCAGCGTGAACTAAGGCGAGTGATGGATAGTTTCCTAAAGAGGTGCCAAAAATGTAAGGGCAACGACGGCAGCCAGTTTCAGCATCTCCTTTCTTAAAGCCTTTAAAAGTAGTTTTAAAAATGTTGTATGGTTTCATCCGCGCCTTTCTATGATAGCGGCATACGGCGAGCGCCGAGGACGCAGATAGGAAAAACACCGCGCAGGTGGTTCGGAGTCTTTTGGCTCACTCTGTATATTGGGCATGAAAGGCCGGTAATTTTGCTCAGAGGCCTCTTTGTCAGGCTTGAGGTTCTTTTACATGCCGTAAATCTACAACACGGGACCACCGGCTTTACTTTCCTTCCGAAGGAATCCATGCTAAGGATTTTTACGTCCGAAAAAATCCATCGCCCTCCGCCGGATTCGAACCCGCGACCTAGGAAACTAAAGGTAGCATGGTATCCCTAGACCATGGAAGACGACTATAGTAACTAGAGCAAGTAATGCATTCTACCCTGTATTTCACCGGAAATACACGTGTTGAAGACCCTAAAAAAATAGAAAAAGGTCCGTGTATGTGTGTATCCCTCTGTCCGTCTGTCTGTCTGTGAACAACATAGCTCAAAAACGAAAAATCGGTTTAATACCAAACCTGGAATCTATTTCTGTGTCTTTCAAGGATGCTACTCGAAGATTTTCAAAATCACACCAAATTACCTTTTAGATGGAAAAATGCTCGTTATTGTTGGTTTTCTCAAAATTTGCTCTAACCATTTTGATTGAAATAGAAAATGTTTTCATCGCAAATAAAATGTATATAAATTTTCTGGGAATAGCCTGTGAAGTGTGAACATCTCTTCATTCTACATGACTTTTGTATAATTGGTAAACCGTAACAGACGAACAAAATCTTACCACAAAAAAATGTAGATCCAATTAAAGTCCGCAGTTTGTATCCATGAAATATTTCTGTGGCGCTAACCAATACCGAAATATTTTCTTTTTATTGGTTTGAAATTTCAAATACTTATACTTTTTTCCAGTGGACGGTTGCTGTCAGTTTCTTGTGGTCATGCAAAAAGAACGAAATTTCAAAGCCACATTGCGATCCACTCTTTAAAAACTTGACTATCGCTTTAGCCTACCGTATCCTTCTTATACCTACAACAAACTGTATAAATAGGTTGGTCCCGTAGCTCAGTCAGTAGAGCATCTTCCTCCTATAAGAGGGGTTCCAAGTTCGATTCCCGCCTGGGGGTTGGGAGTTTCTTTTTATCCAAGATTATTTACTCTCCTCTTCAGAGTCTGGAGAATGTGTGTGTGTGTGTGTGTGTGTGATCTAACCAAAAAAAACAGAAATCCAATGATGACGGTATACAGTTAACACCATTGCCGACAGGTAATATGACCATGGCAGTTAAAGGCGGGATATAAATGGAACAATAAAAAATTGTAAACGTGTAATGAAAGTTTATCACAAGAATTAATAGAAGATTACGTTTTTGTAAGAATGATTTTAGATGAGTAGAAAAAGTCATATGAAAGCACACGTGAGATTTTCCATATATTTTCAGTCTGAAAGCAAGAAAATTTGTGTAAGAGTCATCAAATTACGTTACTGACAATAATAAAAAAAAACCTCGGTTACGGGGTATTCATTGACAATAATAGTGCAGTAATCTACTCCTACCCTTCTTTCATTAAGGCAGAGCCTGATAGTACATGCGTAGTGATCCCATTAAGGAATTTTGACAGAAAACGTGCTCTTTATCTTGCCAAGTGTTTATTTTGAGTACTTCCTCCGGGACAAGATTGCGTGCATCTGTCGGGAAGAGAATGGAAAGGGTTATCACAAGAAGCTTGCGACAAAAACTGTCGCCGCGTGCGGGAGCATCCCGAAAAAAGAGTTCATCTTGCAAGCCTGCCTTCTTAAACTAGCAAGTGCATCAGTGACAAAACAGACGTTTTTGAGCTTCTAATTTGTACACCTACTTACATTATTTTACAATCAAGCTGGCTTATGCCTGATTTATGTTTTTATTTTTGTGAACGCGTAAGCTCCAGAATTAGTACAATAATTTATTCCCAGTTTTCATAGAGCCGTACGGCGTTTCTTCAGAAATGGTTAACCTTTCATGCTACATACCGACTCTGAGTCGCACTGCGGACCTCCGTTCTAGTGCGATTTGAGACCGCATTCTTAGATTACTCTTCTCGATTACATCTGATGATAAGCCTGCTAGCTTTTAACGTGACTCCTATTTCCTTCGTGGGTTTACCTCAACGTATTGCTCAACTTATTTTGGGGATTACGTTTAAGAAACGAACAGTTTTTTATTATTATTGTTATTATTGTTATTATTATTATTATTATTATTATTATTATTATTATTATTATTATTATAGAAAAATAGATAAGGTATGTACCTACGTTCATGGAAGATATGGCGCTGTTTCCCGCGTAGACTGTCCACTAGCAGGCTGGCCCAAATCAAGTGAGGTAAAGAGAGGTCATTGCTGCTTTTCGTGTATTTTATATCTATCCGAAAACGTATCCATCATATTCTCTTTCTTACTTTTGACTCATAATGTACTCGCCGCAAAATAAAAAACATTCACTTTTAGCAAATCGTAGATATGAGATGATGCAGCGATCTTATACGTATTTTCAGTGTTATTGTAATAACAAGGAATACCATGTTGAAATTCCAATTTCTAATAGCTTCTAAGTTGTACTGATAATTCCAATCATGGAATTCATTTTCTTTCCCAATTTTTTAAAAATAATTTGATACTTGTACCCCACAATAGTTTGGGAAACAGTAACCAAAAATCATAAAATTTAGGTTCCATTTAAAACCAGTATTAGGTAATTGTTAGTCTCAGCGTTTTCAGGATTTCAGCCAATGTAGTACAAGAGTACAGATTTAAATCAATATGAGGCAATAGCGATAAATATAACGGTAATTAGTGAAAGCAAAGTCATAACTATAACGGCGTTTGGTACATATTTCTGGTGCAAACCGTTATTGAATCTTTCTTTAGTAAAGCAAGCGAACAGTAATTTGAGATCTTCAGCTTAAGGATTTTCAGTTGTTTTTCAAGAGTTCTGTTTTCAACTATTTTAGTTACTGTTCTTTTGAGGTCTTGTATGATGGATATTTGGCAATATATATATACCTAATTGTAAGTTCCCATTCAAAAAAAAAATTAAATTGACCCTAAATGAGCATCATAACATCATCCAAACAAAACATGGCTAATGGAAACTTTCTCTCATAATACCAACCAACTTTTATCAAAGACATTTCTTTCTACAACGCTTAGTTTTGGAGATACTGTACAGTCTCAACTTAAATAGTCCATCCTGTGTGTATATATAGATATGTGTGTGTGTGTTAGTTTGTGTGTGTATTAATAATGAAAATGCTAGTATAAATCTACAGTGTGATGAATATGGAAAAATGCAGCCCCGTCCTGTGATTATAACGGAATGCTCATAACTTCTATCAAAGACAAGGTTTCTGCAGCGAACGGAACGCTTATGTTATAGCTCGGATAGTTATGCATTAAAAACGTAAAATATGTATGTATTTATGCGGTTTAAAACAGCGATATATGTATTAACAACCTAGAAAATATGTGCTATCCAAAATCTCACAAAAATGGTGAAATAATAATTTTTAAAAGTCGACATTGTGAGTTCATTTAATATCCGCTATATTGGAAAATACAAGTTAACATTATAATCCACCAAAATAATAAATTAACGTAAAACTCGCCGAATTTGTGGACTGGAACAGCTGCTGCTGGAGTGAACTTAATCCTTCCCATTGCATTGTATAACAGAACCATTTTAAGGTTTGAAAACAGAAACGATTCTCTGTTGCTTCTGAGAATTGATTTGTACTGAGAAAAAAACTTTCGGCAACAACAGACGTTATAGGTGCATATTTAAACTTTACAATTTCTTCCAGCGACAATGCTTCTTCAATGTCCAACAGTTTGCTCTCCGTTTTACCAGAAATGATATTTGCAATATGTTGTAATGTATGGTACCCTAGATTTTTTTGTGGTACATATTCAAAATTTTCAACTACTTTTTTTTGCAACTTGACCTGGCGCAGATTTTAGCTTTAGTGAGAGACTTTCTATTAAAGTTAAGCTTGTGACAAGTGGTACGTCATTCCATTCGAGCACTGTGATGGCTGTAGAAATGCAGTTGAAACGTGACTTAATGTAAATTAATTCTTCCTTTATCCCATCCCTACATATAGCACCCTTCTCTTGAACAATGCTTTCTGCTTCGTTTCCATTTAGTTCTTGAAGTATGTCAAAATTGTTACAATAATATATGGCAGCCTGTAACCAGGTCCACCATCTCGTAATGATCGGTTCAGGAGGAAGTTGAATTCCTGGAGCCAACTGTTTAAACTGATTCTACTCGGAGAGTTAAAGAAAACCTTTTTTACGCTTGATATTAAACTATTAACAGTAGGAAAATTTAAGCGCACAGTTTCACTCAGTCGATGCATTGCATGTGCCAAACATGTTACATGAATCAGTCTACTATAAAGCAGTTTTAGCCCCCCTCCTGCCTTAATCATATATGGGGCTGCGTCAGATAAAAACAAAACTACATTTTCAAGCCTAATTCCCTCTGGCCATAATAGTAACATTGCATTATTGAATATTTTCGCTATTGCTGAATGATTTGTCGTTGCTATGTCTTCCACTGTTAGAAGATAAGCCTTTGACAGTCCATTTTCACCGAGCGTACCGACAATTACATTACATATAGATCGTTTACACGCATCTGAAGTTTCAGCCATGCAAACCCAGATTAGATTATCCTTAATAGAATCACGAATTTCTTGTATTGTTTTTTCATAAAGTAATGGAACATAATGTTTGCGAAGAGTAGACTCATGTGGTATATCCTGTTTTATACACGTTTCTAAGAATGCACGTAATTTAGGACGTTTTAATTTACAGAGCGGAATGTCAGCACAAGTAAAGCTTCTCTCATAGGTCCTTATTAAAGGTTGACAACTGGGTGTCTGAAGTTGAACAAGTTGCTTCATTTGGGACACCCGTATGGACATTTAGCATTGACTGTTTAGCACTTTTCTTTAGTGAAACATGTTTAAATGTTTTGCTGTTTTTAAATGTTGCGTCTCTTGGAAACGGGTGTCTGCACTTATACGCCTTTCACACGCGACACAAAATAAAACTAGTCCATTTGTAGTAAGCACACCTTCGTTTTCACGTACAAATATATTTAGTTGAGTAGATAAACTCGACTTCACTGGTGACATTTTATCTGCTATAACTAGAGAACGCTGGAGGTTAACGCAATCACTCTACACGCACAAACAAAACCAAACTGCATCTGTATTATTGTCCCACTGAATAAGTTTACATCGGCAGTTCTTTGATATAATACTCGCCGCGTTAACAATCGGAAACTCTTTGAAAATGCCATACCTACCGCTTGCCGTTTATTGTCTCCGGCTTTATTTTATTTTATTAATTTGTTTTGAAATACGTAATCAATTAAAATTTTTTAAACATTTTCCTGTGAAAAATCGAAAATATGTATAATTGTAACGACATTCTCTAAATATTATGGAATTACGAAAAAATCGAAAATATGCAAAAACATGTACAATAAAATTTACATTTTCGGACTCAGGAAACATTGTTTCGTGCACATTTAACATTATTCATATGATTTAACCAAATAAAAAAGTTGTTATTACATAACTATCCTAGCTGTACTTATGACCCTCGTCACAGACTCCTGCATGCAGTGGGCTATGGCCTGGCTCATATTTACTCTCAATACCAATACAGCACTTACTCATGGTAGGTAGAAGTAGTATTGCAGTCCATCCAAAAATTCGATATCCGGATTCCACTGGAAATACATTTTTTGAGATCCCTGAATCAAAAACGCGTTACATGCGCCCGCTCGTGTGTGCAGCGAGAAAAATCGGATGAATACCAAACTTGGCATTTAAATTTATCTTCAAGGATGCAACAAGAGGATTTTAAGAAAATCTGGTCACCCAAACTGCCCTTTGCGTGAAAAATGTTTGCTTATTTTCTGAAAAATTGCCCAACGATTTTGTTTAAAATTAATGGTTAAGATATTTGCATTATATGTTGAATTTTCTGCGAATAGCCTACAAAGCCATTTTCATTTGGAATGAATTTTGTATCACTGGTAAACCACGAACTAGACAAAAACTTCCTAGATGAAATATGTAGAACTTACTGAAATATACAATAATGTCAAATAATTCTTTCTGTTGTATTAGCTGTTTTCGACATATTCTTTGTTGTATGCATAAATTTTCCCAGACTGTATTGGCATGCGGCGTCTATAAAGTATCTAAGATACTTTTGTTTTTTCCTCATGTGTAGGAAATTAATAGCAAAAACCTGCCTTACGATATGTAAACAGCTGGGTTTTCTCTCTCTCTCTCTCTCTCTCTCTCTCTCTCTCTCTCTCTCTCTCTCTCTGTATTGTGCATCTGCAACCATGTCTGCCTTATATTGTTGAATTGAAATTATCTTTAGTCAAAAATTTACCGTGAACAACGTAACATAAATCGAAGAGCTTTCTATATGAATATGATATATAGAGGATTTATGACGTTTCACCGGATAGGGAGTCATGTGTGTGTAACACATCAGATTTATTTTATGTAGATTAAGGTAGCCTTTCTTATTATATGTGAAACAAAGGTTGAAAGTCCACTGGAGATACTTATTTAATTACTAAAACTGTTCATTTTCTTCTAATGGATACAAACTCTTCTTCTTTAACGGATTACCCTATTCTTTGAGACGCACGCCCCCAAGGACTTACAAGTCAATGCCATGGGTCAGTAGTCTGCCGAGCAGCAAGCAAGCGGATTACATTATCCAACCCAGCATTTGCCTAGCGACTGAGAAAAACCGCGAAAAAATCTTAGGTCAGATTGGCCGGCCCGGGGCGTTGAACCTGGAACCTCCCGAATGCGATTCGCAAGCCTTATCGTAGCGCCACCTCGCTCGTTTTGGATACAAATTCATGAATAAAATATGCACTGGAAACAGGACATCATTACCTAAATTGTATTTAGCTTAATTTTTGCTTCACTAAGGGCTGTTGTTGCAATTAAAATGTAGCTTCGAGCTAAAATAAGATTTTTTCGATGATGATGATGATGATAATAATAATAATAATAATAATAAATAATAATAATAATAATAATAATACAAGGGCTGATCAATAAAGATTGAGACTATTTTTTTTCCCACAGATATTTATTACTCCATTTCAATGTTGACATGGTCTTTTTCAAAGTAGTCCTCTCCTACTTGAATGCACTTTTTATAGCGTCTCTGCCAGTCCTCGAACACATGGTACAGGCCATTCTTTGTCAGGTCTTTGAGAAACGCCTCACTTTTCTTCAGCACTGCTTCAGTGCTCTCAAATCGAATGCCGCGGAGTTTTGCCTTTAGTGATGGGAATAAAAAGAAATCACAGGGGATAAGATTGGGGCTATAAGGCAGATGCGGCACACAGTTAATGTTGAATTTAGCCAAAAATTTCTGGACTTGATTTGCAACGTGAGGCCGCACGTTGTTGTGATAAGTTCTGGATATTTCCTTTCAATGTGCTTCCTCGGTGTAGCCAATACTGACGTGTAGTACGCTGCTGTAACAGTGGTGTGGGTGGGAACAACAATCACAGCAGTTGTGTTGATGTTGACTTCAGTCATAGCAGAAGCCGAAGCACCAGACCTACCTTGCTTAGCACAGAGGACTTGCTCTACTTTGAAGTCTTTGAACCACCTAAACACTGTTGCACGAGGTAGCGCATCTTCACCGTATGCTTGCTTCAGCTTTTCCAAAGTTTCAGAGGCTGTATGATTTAAACGAAAACAAAATCTTATTGCTCCTCTTGTGTCACCTTCATTTTGTGGTATGCGAAATTCAAGTAGGGTCAACAATATACAGCATTACTACCAACCTACCGATACGAGAGTGCTGCCGCCTATGGACATTATACATGAAATCCCGCTCTTTTCAAATATTCATGCTAGAGACAGGAAACTCTCAAGAAAGCTACAGGAAAAAATCAATCTCAGTCTTTATTGATCAGCCCTCGTAATTAACTGTGCTTTTTAGTCCTTAGATAACCAATCAAGTGATTGTTCATCAATATCGGTGCAGCATAGGAAATAGTTAACATCCTAGTTTTAAGTGTCTAATTGTGTATACAAAAATCCAGCGCAAAAATGAGAGTCCTGCGTCTTTCAAGGCAGAAACCGTGGAGTTTATAAACCCTACACTGATGCGGCAATGATGCAACAATAAGATCAGGGAAATTAAACATCCTTGTGTCTAAAACTGTACGACTGCACCTGATTATTTTCTGAGTAGTGGTGATGGCAGTAGTAGTAGTACCTACTTTTATTTTGAACGGTTTCAGTCTACACTAATTATAAAATACACAATCGCATGGACCTCATGGCCGTACATGTTTTTTCTGTCCCAGAAATCTTACAATAAGAGTAATACTAAATATATACTTTTGGTAACTATCTACATACTAACATAATGAAGAGAGAAAAGACAGAAAAAATAATAAATAACAGGAGATTAAGTATAATATGTGAATTGAATGACAGATACTAAGGAATTCGGCAATTTTAAATCTTTCGATGAGGCACGCAAATCTGTATTTTGTCTGGCGTTCATAACCGTAGCAGTTGTGCGCCACAAAACTTTCATTTCAGTCATTTGTATTTTGAATAATACATTTCTTCACCGTTTTGTTATTTACATAGGGTGAATTTGACATTTTCATAGTTTTATAGATAAGCTTTCTTTTATTTGAAGTATGTAGATATAATGGAAAATAAGAATACCTAATTTTTTGACTCTCTCTACCACTTACGTATGGTAGGTAAGAAATATTACATATGAAGATATCATTGGAAATACAGAAACACAGGTTTTGTTGTCCCTCAAACAAAATAAAATCTTTTAGAAAAATATTTGTAAGCGTGTGCATATGAGAGAGAGAGAGAGCATCATAACTTATAGCAAACTTGCTATTTATTATCTGTTCAGAGTCTTTTGAGCCAGTGGAAGGGGGAGATAAGAAATTCGTGCGGTCGGCACAGCAGCTAGAACAAAGAAGAGCCACCCGAACTGGCCGTGTGCCAGCGGTTGTTACTTTTCCCTCTTCACTGACTCAAAAGACTCTGAACGGAAAATAAGTTCAAAATCTTCCAAAGTTGCACCACGAAGATTTTCAAGAAAATCCATATAACATATGGATATGAAGAATAAGGTGTATGTTGTTTTTCTTTTTACTTTCTCTACTACGTATAGTAAGTAGGGGAAGTATTGTATTCCACCCAAAAATTCGATACCGAGATTTCACCGGACATATGTTTTGAGACCCCCTGAATCCCCCCCCCAAAAAACACATTTTTGGAAACATGTCCGTGTGTGTGTGTATCTGTGTGTCTGTGTGTCTGTGAACAGCATAACTCAGGAACGAACAGTTGGATAAAGACCAAACTTGGTATTTAGGTTCAGTATCTTCCAGAGATGCGACACGAAGGTTTTCAAGAAAATCCCCCCACCCCAGACTACCCTTTACATGGAACATTTTACGAAAATTTTAATTTTCTCAAAAATGACTCTAACGATTTTGATTAAAATATCATATGTTTAAGATATTGTCATGAGACATGAAATGTATATCTCGAATTTTTTGGGAATGTCTCCAAAAGTATTCTTCATTGTGAACGACTTTTGCATAACTGGTAAACCATAAGATATAGAAGAAATTTTACTATACATAAAATGTAGATCGCGTCAAAATACACAACTTATGTCATATACATTGTTTTTGTTGAGTGAACCATTTTCGAGATATTGCTTGTTATTCCCTTAAGTTTTCCAATACTTATACTTTTTCTCAAATTCGTTATTCATTTTTTTTATGTCCTGGACATGCAAAGAGAATGGAATACGCCACATAGCAACCAGCGCTTAAAATATTTGACTATCGTTTAAAACCTGCCATATTCCCCTTGCATGTACAAGAAAATTAGTAATAAGATTGACATCTCGATATCTCGATTAACATGAAGCATATGGAGAATAAGCATTTGTAAAAATAGTTTGTACAAGAGTACAGAAAGTCATGTGAATGTAACACATCATATTTTTTTAAACAGCATGTTAACTCCCCTTGCATTATGATTGATTATTTTATATTTGCATAACCAGGAAACCATAAGAGCTAGACAAAAACTTATTCCAGGTAAAACAGAGCGAATTAAAATGTACGGTTTATGTTAATTTTTCCCGTAGATTAGCACGTTTTCGAAACATTCCACGCTGTTTTATTAGGTTTTCTCAAATATATGCGTCATCTGACGCAAGATACTGGACATGTTTGACTTTGATTCATTTTTACTTTCTCTACTACGTATAGTAAGTAGGGGAAGTATTGCATTCCACCCAAAAATTCGATACCGAGATTTCACCGGAAATACATGTTTTGAGACCTCCTGAATCCAAAAAAAGCATTTTTGGAAACATGTCCGGTGTGTGTCTGTGTGTGTGTGTGTCTGTGTGTGTGCGTGTCTGTGTGTGTGTGTGTGTGTGTCTGTGAACAGCATAACTCAAAAACGAACAGTCGGATAAGCACCAAACTTGGTATTTAGGTTCAGTATCTTCCAGAGATGCGACACGAAGGTTTTCAAGAAAATCCCCCCACCCCAGACTACCCTTTACATGGAAGATTTTTCGAAAATTTTAATTTTCTCAAAAATGGCTCTAACGATTTTGATGAAAATATCATATGTTTAAGATAATGTTATGAGAAATGAAATGTATATCTCGAATTTTATGGGAATGTCTCCAAAAGTATTCTTCATTGTGAACGACTTTTGCATAACTGGTAAACCATAAGAGATAGACAAACTTTTACTACACAAAAAATGTAGATCGCGTTAAAATACACAATTTATGTCATATACATTTCTTTTGTTGAGTGAACCGTTTTCGAGATATTGCTTGTTATTTCCTTAAATTTTCCAATACTTATACTTTTTCTCAAATTCGTTATTCATTTTTTTATGTCCTGGACACGCAAAGAGAATGGAATGCGCCACATAGCAACCAGCGTTAAAATATTTGACTATCGCTTAAAAGCTACCATATTTCCCTTGCATCTACAAGAAAATTACCAATAAGATTGACATTTCGATATCTCGATTAACATGAAGCATATGGAGAATAGGCGTTTGTAAAATTAGATTGTACAAGAGTAGAGAAAGTCATGTGAGTGTAACACATCAGATTTTTTTTTCTTTCTTCGTAAGAGCTCGTTACTTTGACCTCTGAATTTATTACTCCGTGCTTCCCATAAACATTTGAACGTTATTCCGCATGTTGTATCTAACTAAGCAGTTATCAATTTTGAAATAATTTTAGGCTCTCATTATTTATTGTGAATAACGGGATATTGGAAACATTACTTTTAATAATATACACGAATTTGTAACCATTAGATCAAGTTGGTTAAGAATGCCATGTCAAATGTTTTGAAAAGGGCTTGTGCGGCTAATCTGGCTCGAGTTACTCTCTTTTAAATCATGCTTTAGGTGTTTGCAACTGGCTCCTCCAGGGGATTATACCACACCATTATAAACTATATTTGATAATTTGTTTAAAAATCGCCTTCACATATACTTATGTATTGCAATATTTTAAAATACGTTACTGGCTTCTACTCCTAATAAGAGAAAACTCTTTGAAGTGTCCTTTAGAAATGAGCTAGCATTTGGTTGTTTCTACGACTTAATTGTCGTTTTTCAAGGTGGGTTCTTCGAGCGTTCTTTATAAAATTAACTTTTCTCACAATAGAGAGTAGAAGATGGTCTTCTAGGAAATAAGGTTATGTTTAAAAACATTTCCCTAAATGAAGTTTCCTAATATTCTCTCTGCTCAAGACCGTATTTCATAAATTTTATCGAAAACAAACATGCACTATATTTATTACTGCGCGCAGCAAATCTAAAAATCCGATGTGTTATATTCACAAGACTTTCTCTATCCATTATCGTTTATTGGTTTAAAGCTTCTACAAACTATTCTTACAAAACTGAATTTTTCTATCTACCTCATGTTAATCGGGATAAAAGTTTGCAGAAATAGTTTCATTACATATTGTGTTGTAGGTACAAGAGGAATACAAAAAGTCGAAGCGATATTCAAATGCTTAAAAGCGGATGGATATACGCTGGCCTTGCAATTCCATGCTCCTTTAAATTACTGAAACAAATTATTAGTGGCAGCACCTAAAAAGTGACAAAAGTATGGAAAAATTCTACAAATAATCTTGATTTAATGGAAATGGCTGATGCCACAAAACATTTATTTGAATAGATTTATGTTTTAAGGAGATCTACAATTTTTGTGTAGTGAATTTTTGTCTATCGCTGGTGTTTTATCGGCTATACAAAATTATACAAATTTTTTTCGAAATGAAGAGGACCTCATAGGCTATTCCTAGAAAATTCAAAATAGATGTTTTATTTGTTATGCTAATATCCTAAATATACGGCATTTTAATCAAAATCGTTAGCCATTTTTGAGAAAACAAGAAATATTAGCAAAATGCCCATGTAAAAGGTAGTTTGGGAGGAAGAATTTTGTTTTAAAAAATATACTGAACTTAAATACAAAGTTTGGTATTTATCGAATATTTTGTTTTTGAGTTCACACACACACACACACACACGTGTATTTTTTCCTAAAAATGCTTTTTTTTATTCAGGCGCTTCAAAACACGTATTTCCGATGAAATCTCTATATCGAATTTTTAGGTGGAATGCCATGGCTTCTCTACTTACAAGCGAGAAAGATGCTCTTACCGATTGATACCAAAAATCCAATGTCAGTATTGGTAAGACTTCTGTTGCTGTTTTGCTCTACATCAACTGAATGGTTATTTGGTACACTAGCTACCGCTTGCTGCATAAAATATGTCTAGTTTTAGAAATATATGCTCAAAGTTCAATGACACTTAAATTATGTAGATATATACCGATACGGCAAGCCGACGTCGTTAAGGCACGGACGGAAGGCCTGCGGTTCAAATCTCACTAGGACCATCGTCCCTGACTAAGGTCTTTTCAGGTTTTCTACAGTCCTCATAACTGGCAAATGCCCGGGAGGTACCCTAAACTTAGATCCGGAGTGTTATATTATCACTTCATTTCATGAATCATCACCGCCTGTGGAGCCTTATGCAGTAAGAACGAGCGTAAACACCACTAAAAAACTTAGATTATAAACATGTCAAAATAACCCACCTGTCTTCGTTAAATAAAATGCATTGTGGAGAGGAAACTTAGCTGATTTATTTCTATGTCCGTCCATTTTGCTTTGATTCGAGTGTTTATAGTATAAACATTTGTAGTTTCGTTTTAATTGGTTTTAACGTTCTTGCGGGATAGCTCAGGCTGTAACGCCTGTGACTCGCATTCGGGAAGTCGTGGATTAGTTTCCCGTGGCCGACCTTACTGCCCCCTGGGTTTTTCCGGGGTTTCCCCGGGTCGCTAAGCGAATGCTCGGAAGGGAATGCTCGGAAGGATCATTAAGTCCCCCGAATTTCTTGTCCCTCCATTTCACCTCCATTCTCATTTCACTTCACCTTTCATCTGCTTGGTCTCTTTCAGAGTTGTACCTAAGTGTCAGCGGGAGGTCTCGGCGTGTGCATAGCAGGAGAAAAGGATGCTCTGTAGAAACTTTGCCCCCCGGAATGGGGATGGTCTCCGGTTTCCCGGCCCCAAGAGGTGAAGGGGAGACGGCTGCACCAGTGCCCTTTAGAGAGTTTAAATCTGTAAATGGTAAGGATCCTGCCCTCCGTCTGCTGTGCCCCCTGGTCCGGCCGCCCTTTGTCTCTTCTCATCTCAACCCTCCCTCCCATCTGGGGCATAGGTACAAAAGATCTGTGTAGGTCATCGTGCTAAGTCCCCCTCCATGTTGAATCCTAGTCCTACCACCTTTATATGAACATTTGATAAAGTTAGCGTCCCAACTGTAGCGGAATAAATAGTATCGTTGTGAAAGTCCCGGCGAAGTGGAGACTGGATATTAGCTATAAGAAATAATAAAATGGCATCCTAACAGCATTTTGAAAGTGTTTGGATACTGAAATAATAGCTGTAATAAGCCAGATAACATTTTTTGTATGTTGTATAGGTTTTTATGGAACAAAAATGAAGGACATGTTTTAAGTAGGCCCTACCAGAATTTAAAAGCCCATCTTGTTGATTTATTGCATTTAAGGGTGGACAGGAAGTGATTAGACAAAATCATTAAAAGAGAAATTATTCCTGCTTTAATGCCTTCAAATTTAAGCAAAATTCGAAGAGTAGTTTTAACATTAAATACTAAACTACTGCACATTGCTATGCTTCTAAGGAGCAAAATTTACAAAAAAAAAAATTGCCTAACTCTTTCCTAAAGGTTCATATCTCCAAGGATACGATAGGAAAAAAATCCCCCTAGCGGAAACTACCATTTATATGCACAATGTTTCGTTATTTTTTATTTTATCAAGAATGGCTCTAATGGATTTGATTAAAATATTATATGTTTTAGATAATTTTGTTGCAAATAAAACGTATATCTTGAATTTTCTGCGAATTGTTTCTAAACTCCTTTTCATTCTAGAATGGATTTTGTTCAACTTGTAAATCATAATGAATAGGCAAAAACTTACTGCACAAAAAACGTAGATCTCGTTCTTGTTCTCGTTCTTCTTCTTCTTCTTCTTCGGAAGTGCTACAGCCCAAGTAGGGTCTTGGCTTCTCTCAGACGTAGCTTCTATTCTTCTCTATTTATTACATACCTTTCCAAATTCCTTCTCTCCAACATACTTCTTCCATCTTTTCTGACTTCATCCAACCATCTGTCTCTTGGTCTACCCGCTAGTTTATTACCATATATTTTCCCTTTAAGGACTTTAAGGGTATAGCTTATTCATTCATTCTTAGCACATGACCTGCCACTACAACTTTCTTAATCTACCTCTTTATACGTGTACTTCATATATTTAATTATTATATCTGATTCTTCACAAACCATGTTCATTCACGTGACCCCAAATTATCCTCAATATCTTTCTTTCAAAGGCATTTAACATATTTTATACGTTATTTGTTATTATCCATGTTTCTCAACCATATATTAGTATTGCCCTTATTATTGTATTATATAATCTTTTCTTTGTTTGTCTATGTTATCTTTGGATTTAAGCATGGATAATAGTGTAAAATTTGCTTTAGTCAATCTGTTTTTATATCTTGAATTCCACTATTGCTATTATTAATTATTTTACCTACCTAAGTAGGTAAAATCTTGAACCATGTGTAGATCTCTTTAAAACACTACTTAATGATAAATAAAAACTGTTTGTGGTTTTAACCATTTCGGAGATATTCTTTATAATTCGCTTGAATTTAAGATACTGTACTATTTTCTACTGGTAAGACACTATTCACTTTTTTCTCGTGGTCACGCAAAGAGAATTAAATTTCAAAGCGATTACTTTTAAAAGATTTGACTATCGCTTAAGCCTACCGTATCCCTCAACGAAATGTATAATAAAACCATTTCCGCAAGTATTTAGATATTAACATGAATGGCTAAAAGAAGAAGTTTTTGTAAGAATAGTTTGTAGAAGAGTGGATAGAGAAATTCATGTGAGTGTAACGCATCAAAATTTCCTTAAAATATTCAGAAGCTGAATAATGTGGAAACGGAATACTTTAATTAATCAGTAAATAACATTACAGAATATTACATTTACTCTGGACTTCTCTGCATTCTACTCAGTTAAGAAATATATTTATGTAGTTCACCTCCACAGTCGATTCAACAGGCAGAGGAGTAGACACTGCAGCTGTAGTTAGAGGAAGGTGGGCTAGCAGCGAGGGAGGGAGACCAGCAAGTGGTTGTGACGGCAGTGGAGGTCTCTGGCTGCCTAGGAGGCCTAATGGAACGGAACGCACGTTGTCTTCAATCATTCTGTCAGTTTAGTACACTAACACCATAAAAACAATCAAGGCCGAAATTGATCTTGTTTTCCAAATGCCACTTATTGATTATACGGGAACGAGGCACAAAATGACATACTTGGTGATAAGAGAAGAGTAATAACAAAAATCCCCTAGGTTTCTTTGAACTTATGCTACCTTTAAGCCGCAAATGCGCCTTAAGTTTGTTTTAACCATCCGCTTTACAACCCAATTAATAATTTTTTTAATGAAGAACCATAGTCAACGGAAAAGTGATTTAAGGAACATAAATAACTTTGGATTAACGTCGACTCCCTAAAATAGGTATAACCCCTATTATATAGGTAATAAATAATTATATATATTTCAATTAATGCACAAATTTCCTAATTACTGCTAAATGTACTTACTTTCTCTATAATAGACAGAGGAAGCATTGTATTCCACCCAAAAATTTGATACCGAAATTTCACCCATGTTTTGAGGCCCCTGAATCTATAAAAAGCACTTTTATAAAAAACGTCAGTGTGTACGTATGTGTGTGCATTTTCACCCTTTGAGAACATGTGTATTAAATACATCAACATATAAAATATGTACAATATCAGGTACATATTTACGTCATTTAAGCATTTATCAGTTGCAAGGTAAGCAGTGATAAACGCAACCATTTGAAAATGTTTATTTACATATATGTACAATAAGTATTTACAGCATATTATAACTTTCCATCAAGTTGTCTAGTGTATAAAAAAATCTGATGTGTTACACTCACATGACTTTCTCTACTCTTGTACAAACTATTTTTACAAACGCTTATTCTCCATCTACTTCATGTTAATCGAGATAAACATTTGCAGATTCTGTCTTATTGCTAATTTTCTTGTAGACGTAAGGGGATTATATATATTTACAAGGGCAATATAGAAATACAGTAGCCTTTAAGCACATACATATCTCTTAATAGCTGGTTGCTAGGTGCAGCACCATTTCCCTTTTCCACCATTTTCCTTTCATTCTCTTTGCATATACAAGACAAAAAAAATGAATAACGAATTCCCATTTGAGAAAATATTGAAAAATTTAAGGGAATAACAAGCAATATCTCGAAAATGGTTCACTCAACAAAAAAAATGTATATGACATAAATCGTGTATTTTAACGCGATCTACATTTTTTGTGTAGTAAAATTTTGTCTATTTCTTATGGTTTACCAGTTATGCAAAAGTCGTTCACAATGAAGAATACTTTTGGAGACATTCCCAGAAAATTCAAGATAAACATTTTATTTGTCATCAAAATATCTTAAATCTATGATATTTTAATCAACTTTGTTACAGCCACTTTTGATAAAATTAAAATTTTCGAAAAATGTTCCATGTAAAGGGTAATCTGGGGTGGGGGGATTTTCTTGAAAAGCTTCGTGTCGCATCTCTGGAAGATACTGAACCTAAATACCAAGACACCGCCATCATATTTACGGATATGTCATGGACTGAGATTATTAATTGTATAATCATTAATTATATATGCCTCCAATGTCACAATGCATCACTTTTGGTCATGTGTTTCTAAATAAGCGTACACATTTGACGCCAACAACTCACACAGGCGAAATGTTATACAAGGATCACCTAATGATGAATTCTGAATCCAATACTTTACTTGGGTTGTATCAATGGCAATCTGGTTCACTACTGTGAGGAATTTGAGTAAGTACATATATTTTCTCAAGACGGTCTTTCCACGTTGAGTATCCTAGTGAAGGGGCTCTCTCCTCAAAACCTCCAGACTTGTTTGCTCATCTACCAACCCCTTGAGAAGGGCTCCTCTTACGTATTTTTGCCGTTGGATTTTTGATTTGTATTTGTATTTATTTTGTTCTTTAGGTACAATAGACATTGTTTTTTGGACACGTCAGTATGAAGATCCTCTTACCATGGGCATAGGACTATCTTTTGGGACCTTTTAGTTTTCCAAAATGATAAGATACCTTGCTTTTTTGACCTCCTAAAAGATTGCTGTCAGGCAAGGTGGGCTTGCACGCCTGAGGAAAAAAATGGTCCTAACATGTGAATACGGAACAGGTAAGATTAGCAGAACTAATCCTGTATGGAAGATGATGATCAGTGGCAATAAGAAATATTGCAGGCATTTTTCTGACTTTTGTTCGTTTATGAAAGCATTGTAATAATATCCTAAACAAACTGGTGAAATTGTGCAAAAGCTGAATTATGTATTTAACCCCTAATGCAGTTGGATTCAAGTTTAAAAAAAGGCCTAATGTGTTACATTCACATGACTTTCTCTACCCTCTATGGTTTATTAGTGGGTATACAAATTACTTTTACGAAAGCTTATTTTTCTGTCTACTTCATTTTATTCCAGATAAATCTATACAGAAATACCTACGTTACACATTTCGTTGGGATACAAGGAGAACAGCATTACTCAAATGTTTAAGAACTGGAAGCTATACCCTGGCCTTAAAATCCCTTATTGTTTCCATGCAATCACCAGAAACAACTGAAAATTGATGGGACTTAAAAAGAAGGACAAGATATTGAACAAATCGAACCATTAATAACGGATATCTCGCAAATGGCTGAATTTATTTGAAATAAATTGTGTGTTTAAAGAGATCTACAATTTTTGTGCAGTACATTTTCGTCTATTGCTTAACGTTTACCGGTAATACAAGAATATACAAAATTTCTTCCGAATAAGGACTTCACACACTATACCCAGAAAATTCAAAATATACATTTTATTTTTATGTATATCTTTAAACATATGGTATTTTAATCAAAATCGTTAGAGCCATTTTTTGAAAAATCAATTATTTCGAAAAATGTTATATGTGAAGTGTAGTTTGAGGTGAAGGGATTTTCTTTAAAATCTTCAGTCACAGCTTTGGAAGGTAATGAACCTAAATACCAATCTTGGTATTCATTTGACATTTTGTTTTTGAGTTATGCTGTTCACACACAGATAGACAGAGAGGCACACATGGACCTTTTTATAAAAAGGCTTTTTCTTTAATTCAAGGGGTCTCAAAACATGTATTTCTGGTGAAATATCGGTATCGAATTTTTGGTGGAATGCAATACTTTCCCCACCTGCTAGGTACGTGGTAGAGAAAGTAAAAGAAATATCCTTGAATACTGGTAAAACAAATTGCATAAAATTCTTTATCTATAATTCCCAAAATCTCCAAATTGTATACAGGCATTAATAATGATTGCTACATTTGCCCTTAGATATTAAGCTAACTGTATACCTACCAAGCTTACGTACACCTATGGTAAAGTAGAATACCTTTTTCCTAACACTAAGATTGGAAATATTTGCACTTGGAACATGGTATCTCTTTTGCTCAATCTGATGCTTATTGTGTTATTTTTTGCTCAACAATGAAATACAGTTTACTTATAATATTCTGGGATGATTCAAGGAAAATAAATACATCTTGATTGTCACATCCACATTTAGGTGGCACTGTTTACTAGTTGCTTAGTCCACCATGTGATCAATTCTTCCAACATGTTTGAAACAATAACAATAATGCAATTAGATTTGGAGAGAGACTTCAGAGAAATTTCTTCAACCACTTCTTGGAAGTGTTCTGCCATCAGTTTTTTTAGTTCTTTGTGTTCTCTTTAACCGATCTATAAATACCACACCTTATTTTTGTTATTATTTATATAAGGAATGGCATTATTTAATTAATTTGCCTTTTATTACTTGACAATATGGACTTTGTATTATATCTTGAAAATTGTTAAAACTGATGTTGCAAAAATGTGTGTAGATGAGATCATCACTCCCCAACACTTGCCCATGGCCCTGCAAATACTTGTTTACAGATGCTTTCCATTCAATCCTTGCTGTATTACCAACTCCCTATATAGTCCCTTTGCTTATGCTGGCAATTTTTGTAATATGCAAATTTACGTTAGAGGTCTTTCATAATATTTTGTGTGATTTTCATACTCATTTTCAGTTATGTTTCCATGTCTAGTCTGGTAATTATGCCAAAAATTATTAAAATCATTATGAAATATAGCTATTTATTCTTATCACAACTTACTGTTTTAAATAACTAAAAAGTAAGATAAACAATTAATTACAGAATTGAAATTACAAATTTTCCATATAGGAAAAGTTTTGGTTGATAATGTTGAAATGTATAACTGAGGGAAATACACAGGAGCATCATTTTCAGTACGGGGATCAGAGAGGCTAATTTTCCCCTAAATATGATTAATAATCAGGCTACTGATTATTATTGCTCAACCAAAAGAAAAATTATGACAACTGTACTTTTGATACAAATATTTCAAATTTAATATTATTAAGTAAAAGAAGATTTTCTTTTAGGCTAAATGTGCCATTAAAATTCACATGAAAAGTTGAGAAACTGCTTCAGGAAATCTTAACCCCATCCCAAAGCAGAAACTGAAATGAGGCTACTGGAAATTAGTACTTTGCAGCTGCCAAAACTCATAATTGTGTTGTTTATGACATTATACAAAGCAGTATGACAACTAACTTCATAGCTCTAATCTGTGCTTGATCAGGTGGTCTTTGTAACTGAATTTGTTCACATGCTGTGATGAATTCAGATTAGGCAGCATTAATATTCATTCCAATCTCTAGGTTGAAATGGTGAAGTTCATGAGATATTATATGGTTCATAACATAAAGGCATTTAAAATCAATTTGTTTCTTTAAAACAATAGCCTCTGTAATCTTGAGATAGAATAGTCTAAAATACAATATCCAGTTTTCTGAAGTATGTATTTTCATTGAACCCATTATTACACCTACTACATTACTTCATGTATGACTGAATGCCGAATGGACAAGTATTTATTGTTATATTTTTAGTTTTAAGTTGCTTATCTCTTTGAGATAAAAGCAGCATATACTGTACATTTGGTGATGGATTTAGAAAATAAGGAAGTATCAAACAGGAAAACAGATATGTTGGTGCTATCTCAAGAGGAATAAGATACAATGGAAGACATCCACAGGACAATCAGGCAATAATTTAAAGAGACAACTGCATCACTAAAAGCTGGATTTAAACTTGATGCTTTTTTTTATTTATTTATTTACTTATTCACAACTTTATTTAATCTGATCTAAAAGCAAAGGTCTGTAACAACAAACAGGATAACTAGTAGTAGAACAAGAATAGTAGCATTTAACATTATTGTAATGTTAATTATTTTATGGCAGAATAGTTATAGATTAATTATGACAGAATAATTATACATTCAACCATAGGTGTAACTTGAGTTATAATAAGTAAAACCATAAAATTGTATTTTTTTATATTTTTCAGCTAAAATATGTGTGCATTATATACTTATTTTAACAATTAGCCTATAAAGACAAAGCAATTAGGCATACTGACCTTGAGGGCTCAGCACTAGTTCAGCAAATGTCAGAAAACTGGGAATGACTTTAAAGATCACTAATGTTTTTTGCCACGTTAGCTTTTACTTTCTCATGCAGACTATTTGTAGTATCATTTGCTAACATAATTACATTGACTTGCTTATTAACATCTCTTAGAAAAAAACTGTACTAAATTAACTATTTGACAAATTTTGTGAATATTTATGAGTAACAGGAAGTAGAAATAAAAATAAAAGTTTCATGTGACTTGTAGTTAGCTATAAAAATGAATCTAAAGAAAGTTGTGTTACTTTTACACATTAGACTTTTTTTTTATCCAGGGTGCTAATTCAGTTCGATAATTGAGCTAAACAAATTTAACTGTATTATTATCATTGCCATTATTAATACAATTATTACTATACAACAATGTTTTATTTTCCTGAAAAGTAAATTAAAATACTTTTGATCATATTTTATGTTGTATTTCACTATGAGGGTTTTATTTAATTTGCTCCCACTAAGCTGATCCTTAAGTTATACCCATGATTGCAACAGAATATTAATATGCACATAATAATTCAGCATACATGGGATTGACACAATACATAAGTTTGCAATATTTTAAGAATTTTTTATTAATAAGAATTATAAGAATTTTGAGAAATAAGTGAAGTTTGATTGGTGATCCTACAGTTTGATAGCTCATATGCTCAGTTATAATGTGTTTCACCACCAGTCTTTTATTGCAATGTCTGGAAAGTTGATAGCCATTTGTTAATTTTGTTAATATTACAAAATTATATATACTTTATATTGCATTTTTTGCTGCCATAAATATATTAGTAGTTATAATTAATATTTATTACAAAAAAGGTTGTATTGTTCAGGATGCATAGAGTCTTCCAATTTTATAAAATCGCAAGAACAATTATTTCAATATTTAAAAATATAAGAGCCTAAAATTTTCCAATCAGTTTTACATTTCACAATCAAATCTTGCATTAGATGGCTAATTTTCTACAACAATTTTTCACATTGTTCCATTGTTTTAATCTTAGTATCCTCCAGGAATCCTGTTAGAAGTAGCATTACATAATTAAAGCCTACAATCTCATGGAGCAGTAAGACAGAGAACACCAAAAAGAAATGAAAAATGAACAAAAAGCTAGATGCAGATTTGAAAGTTGGTTGCTTATTTCTAGCATTTATTCATTAATTTTTTTTTGTTTAATTATTTTGTGTCATTTTAATGATGAAGTCTTATCACAACCATAAAATTTAAGAACATCATAACAACATTGAATTACAAAACAATGCATCTTAATACATGTACATTATAAATGGATGAATATAAAATTGGCTGAATACAAGTTACAGGTTTCATTACATTTTGTTATATAAGTTTGTGTTGTGCAGATAATATAGTGTGTCTGTAGCCATACCTGGGTTATTGAGAGTGTTGAGTAGATTAGTAGATTAGATTAGCTTGCTGTCTCCATTTGGTGTACAAATAATAGTCCAGTAGAGTACAGAGCAAGAGTAGATCATGAATAAGTAGATAAGAATAGGTTACAATACAGTAAACAATTCTAAGATGGGAAAGAATCACTTGGTTTCTTCATCAGTGTGTCCAAATAGATTTGTAGATACTTTTGGAGCCAAGTGGACATCATAGAGTTTACTGTTTAATGTTAGCCATTCTTTCTTCCATTCTAAATATTTAATTGTTTATAGTAGCTTATTTTACTCATATGTTGTAGGAATTTATATATTTAATTTTATAAATTCTATTCTTTAGGTGTTTAGGTAAGCATATTTAAATAATTTCTAGGTTCGTCATATACAGCTCGCTTCTGTTTCTGGTATTATGTGTGTATTTCTACATTTGTTGTATTTCCCAGGTTGTTATTCACATGAATTAGAACCATTACATCAATAAGTAGATATGTTCAGTGGTTTGAAATACTACCCACATGCTTCTCTAAGTGGAAGCCAACTATATTCTGTAGTGTGCTCTTTTGCAGCTTCAATACCATGATGGCTTAAACACATATAGTCTGTTCAGAGGCTTTTGAGACAGTGGAAAGGGGAGATAAGGTATTTGCAAGGCAGCATGGTAGCAATAACAAAGAGCTGCCACATGAACCCGACTTGCTGTGACTAATTGGTTTTCTACCTGTGCCTACCGCTGTCCCAAAAGACTCTGAACAGACATTGCCATGCCTTAAACACCCCAAGTATTGTCACAACTGAACTTCATATAAATGCTTATTTCAAAAAAGTAACTGAATGCTTACCGGTAAATGTATAGAGAAGACCAGCTTACCAGAACTTTTTTTTTCAGGGAGATGCAATACTATTAGGTGTTTGTTTTGCTGACTGCATTGATTTGGAGTTTTATTTATATAGACATATTTTAAACATTTAATAATAATCCTGTGGTACTACAGCCCATGAAGGGCCTAGATCTGTTAACCTGACTGCAGGCTATATGCACGGTAGAGGTAGGCGATTATCTGATCAATACAGGGAGGTGATGTGGCCAGCATCATGCACCCCACAGCCAGAATCTTGACCTTTAATGGACAGGAATGCTGTTTCTCACAGCTCCTCAATTTCCTCACGATTTATGTAATTATTTAGAGTCTCTAAAATTAACTTTTCTACACCTCAGTCCCCTATTTTTACTCCAAAGATAAGCAGAATATTCATAATTTCACTAATAATGGGATCACCACACCCTCTGTATGAAATATAATATTAACTCATATCATAAGATTATAACGACTGATTTTTCCAAACTATGCACTATACTTGTACCCAGTACCGTTTTATTTCATTAAATGCTCAGAGGATGTTTGGGACTGAAAATGAAATGTATTATGATGGTAGTTATTCAAGGCATTCTGAAGGTAGACATTGTTATAAAGCCTCAGTAATTACCAGATAGTGATTATAAAGTTAAATAGGAAGGCTTTTTGCATTTTCTTATTTGTAATATGTCTATAGACATAGTTATGTTATAATGTTCTTATGAATAAATGAATAGTAGAAGACAAATGTTCTGAAGCTTTAGATTTAACATCAAGCAAGCGTTTGATTGCTTCCTAATAGTACTTGCTTATTTTGAATTTTTCAGTTTTAAGCATTTTCTGAAGAATTTTACGGACTGGTAGATGTTCTTTGTTCATGATGGTGTTGATATCTTTGCATAAAATACAATATGGTGAGTTGAACAAATGTATTCAGTGAAGATGTTTCATCAAGAAGTCATGCCCTGTTGAAATAAGGCAACTGCATCTATCAAGGGCTATCCAGTACAACATTAGCTTTTAGCAGTGTTTTCCATTTTTTGGTTTCATTTTGTTGTTGTGTTAGTTCTGCAACATGATTTCTTATTTTCAGTATGGTTAAGAGGTTTGCTGATTTAAAAGATAGACGATTTATCTTGTGTTGTTTTACATTACCTTCCTAATCACAATGAGCCGGAATTCATTGTAAAATGATGTTCTTATTTAATTTTTTAAGCATTTGTTGCAGTTTTTGCATTCCATAACTCCTTTATCTTTGATTGAATAGTTTTGTATTAAAGCCCTATACTGAGCCAGAATCAGAAAGAATTACAACATTATTGAAAGGGTTTATATGTAGGAATAGCTGTTGTAGAGCAGTAGGTATAGCTTGTATTTCACCATCATAGTATGTTGCCAACGTTCTTAGTGAAATATAAAAACAGGAAAGATTAAGGTTATTCCAGTTCCTCCTCCTGTTTCCCTATTCACTAATGACCCATTTGTGTACACATGAAGCCAATTCTGCTCTGGATACCATTTGTATTATTTCTATTGCTATTTATTTCTTTACATTTCAATTTAAAGTTTCTTTTGTTGATTTCTTGTATCAAATTGAGTGAATAGTTGATGTTCTCAAACTCTAGAGGACGTGGTGTAGGTAGAAGCTTTTCTGATAGTTGAGGTAGTTCAAATTTGTGTTTGAGTTGAAAATGTTTTGTATAAAATCCTCCCGGCATTTTAATTTTCTGCTTTGAAATGTGTAAGTGTTCCAATAATTGTTATATGGTAAGTCTTCTTAGCTTTTCATAGAGACATATTCTTTTTTCTTTAATGTCATACTTAATTTACCTGTTTTTTTTTTTTTTTTTTTTTTTTTTTTTTGCTGTTATCTGCATTGACTGTGTTGGAGTAGCTTTTATGCCTCCTTTTATTATTCTTAAAGCTTCACTTTGAACTCTTTTTAGTTTAGTAATATGGTTGGAAGATGCTCTAATTAAAATTTCACAGTCATGAAATGGAATTGTTTTATTTAAGACTTATATGTTGCATTTATTGTTGATCTTGAATACCCCACTTTGTAAGAGCTAGCCTTTTTAAAATTTTCAATCTGTTTGGTGCTGATTCAACTGGAGAGCTCATGTAGAGAGAACTGTTCTCTCTACATGAGTCCTCCAGTTAAATTTTTGATCAAGGTAGATTCCTACATATTTTGATTCATTAGCATGTATAATAGGTACATTGTTCAATGATATATTGATTTTTTTGTAATTATGTCTTAAGATGAAAATCTGATAATAATTTGATTTTAGTAGGTTTATTCTCTATTTCAAAATAAATTCAGCCGTAGGTTGTTACAGTATATCACTAAAAGGTACATACTTTAAACGCATTTCTGGAGAACAGTTTGCTCACATTGTTAGCTTGTTCCCAACTGATTTTGCTGGTTACTGTCCAGGGGATGTGTGTGATTAGTGGTGTTCTCTGGTGCTGGGTTGATGAACCTCCAAAGACTGCTGGGTGGTGATAGTTCGAAATTCATTAGGTGATTCCTGTGTTTGGCGATATGTATATTTTCCCAGATGTCCAATTCATAGCTGTTGTTAATTGGTCTTTAGAGTTTTATGTTTGGAGTGATTTCATGGTTTGAAGACCAGAAATGATGTGCTACTGCTGATTTATCCACATGTTTAAGATTTATTCTCGTTAGGTTTTCTTTACACCACAGTTTTAAGTCTTCCAGTGTTCTATTCATTTCTTGGGATAATTTTTATTCAGTTCCTTTTGTACATAACATCCAGATGACTAAATCATCAGCAAACAAAGCAGTCTTAGTTTTCCTTTTCTGCAGTGTTTTTGTGGCTGGTCATTGATCATATATTTAAAAAGGATCAAACTTGAAACTCATCCTTGTGGGAGAATTCTCTTTGAATTTTGAATAACTGTTTCCATATTTAGTAGTAATAAATCATTGAGCCAGGAAGTTTTGAAACCATCTGAGCATAGGTCCTTTTATTCCATAGGTAACCTTTTCCATACAATCATATGCACTTTTGAAGTCAGTGAACACTGCTAATGTGGTTTTTGA
This sequence comes from Deroplatys truncata, assembly GCA_030765065.1. Classification (NCBI taxonomy): domain Eukaryota; kingdom Metazoa; phylum Arthropoda; class Insecta; order Mantodea; family Mantidae; genus Deroplatys; species Deroplatys truncata. The sequence goes on along the minus strand of CM060976.1, from coordinate 163,433,197 downwards.
GTTGTCTAGTGAGTCTTTAATATCTTGAATCAACATTGCAACTTGCTGTGCAGTGGAATAAATGTTTTATAACCCTGCTTGTGTTAGTATTATTACTTGTTTTTCTGCCAGAAATCAGTTTAATCTGGCAGAAGCCTTTTTTTATATACTTTTTACTAAAATGCTTGTGAGAGCAATTGACCCATAATTTTCTAATTTTGTTGGGTCTTTATTTGGTTTTAATATTGAGACTATTACAGCTTTTTTCCAGATATCCGGTACAATAGTATTCAAAATTAAATTATATAACTCCAAAAGAACTGATATAGCTTTTACTCGTAAATGTCTAATAAATTGTGACATTATTCTAACTGTTTCTCAGCTTTTCTTACATTTAAATTCTTTTAATGCTTCTCTGATTTCTGATATTGAGAAGCCTGTATTAAAAATGTGCTCTTCTTTAGTTTTTATAGACCTATTAAGAAAATCATTAAGTTGGTTTTTCACGTTATTTTGGATTTGTTTATGAATGAATGATATTACTATTTCACAAATGGCCCAAAGTATACAGCCATATGGATCTAGGTACAATGGAGTAAATATGTTAACCATTACAGCAAAATGAGCTAACTTTTTCAGTTAAATGTGCTACATAGGGTGAGAGCAGCTTTCTCTTTTGGTGCATTGTACCTAAGGCTTTAGCAGGGCTTTCTGAAATACTAGAGAAACCCATTTTGTGTGTGTCTAAAAAGTAAAAGAACCTAAAATAGAAAGCTGCAAACATAGAGCGTATCTTTTGTCTGCAACTTTTACTTTCTCTACTGCTTACATATAGTAAATAGAGGAAGTATTGGAAAGGTAGAATCAGGTGACTGAAAAATCCAATGCCATAGCCGGGATTTGAACCACAGATCTCCTGGTCTCCTTCAGGTTACTCTAACCACTAAACTACCATGGCAACATGCCAGCACGATACTACTAAATTCTTTAACTGATTCACATTTTTCCTGGTAAACCAAAAGGAGATCTCAAATTGTATTGAGATGACATACCACAATGGCGACTTACAATGTTGTAAGCACTTTAAGTCCTGGGCTTCATAGTTCCAATCACTATTAGGTCAATTAATGAATTGAATTTTTCAGTCGCCTGATTCTACCTTTCCAACCCTGTCCAACACACGGCTTGTGTGGAAGAACAATTAATTCCATTGATTGACCTAATAGTGGTTGAAACTATGAAGCCCGGGACTTAACAACATTGTAAGTTGCCACTGTATGTCATCTCGATACAATTTGAGATCTCCTTGTGGTTTACCGGGAAAAAATGCGAATCAGCTGGAGAATTTAGTGTCGTGCCGGCATGTTGCCATGGTAGCTCATTGGTTAGACCACTGGGAGATCCATGGTTCAAATCCCCGCTATGGCACTGAGTTTTTCAATTCCCTGATTCTACCTTTCCAACCCTGTCCAACACACGGCTTGTGTGGAAGAACAGTTAATTTCAGAGGAAGTATTGTCTTATATCTAAAACTTTGGTACCAAAATTTCATTGAAAATACACACCTGAAACTCCCTGAATAAAAAAAAAAAGGTTCTTGTGTGTGTTGGTCAGTCGGTAAACAGCAGACTCAAAATCATAAGGTTGGTTAAATACCAACTTGATATTCAAGTTCAGCATCTTCCAAGGATGACACAAAGATTTTCAAGAAAATACCCCCATCCTCCAAACTGCCCTTTACAGGAATAATTTTCCTTATTTATTTTCTCAAAAATGGTTCTTAACAATTTTGATTAAAATAATAAATGTTTAAGAGATTTGCATGACAAATGAAATGTACTCGTATATCTTGAACTTTTCTGGGAATGGCTTCATTCTTGTTGACTTTTGTACAAATGCTAAACTAAAAAGGAGAGATAAATTCTTGCTTAAAACAAAATGTAGGTCTTGTTAAAGCACATAATTTATGTCAAACAAACATTTCCATGGTGTTAACCATTTCCAAGATATACCTTGTTTTTGGTTTGAATTTTCAAATACTAATATTTTTCTCAACAGGTAAGGTGCTATTTGTTTTTACTGTGGTAATGCAGTTTCAAAACCATCACATAGCAACTATTTAAAAACCTGACTATCACTTAACCTTTACTCTTCTTATACCTACAACAAAATATGTAAATGCGCAATGAAACTTTATCTTAGTTAACAAGAAGTAGACAACAGAATAAACTTTTGTAAGAATAGTAAGTAGAGAAAGTTATGTGAATGCAACCATGCAGAAAAAAAGGTTGGCCCTAGTTATGCTGGTCTTCCCTGCTTTCTTGAGCGATATTTTTTATTAGCTGGCCATTCAGTGGTAGCCAGTGGTCCCAAACGAAGGGTGGTCAATGAACAGTGTTGGCAGTCCCCTCTGAAATAACTGATCAGTACATAAAAATTTGCACTGTTTAAGAATATATTGTAAGAAATTACAGTTATTAATAATTATAATTATCAAATTTATTTATTTATTCATTAATTAATGAATAATTAACTTACAAAGACAGGTGAAACATCGCAGACTTAATATAGTAACCTGCTGAAAAATCAAATAATATTTATATAACCAAAGTTATGCTAGTTTCACAGTGTTGTGCCTGTTGAAAATTTGAAGGTTATAAACAATACAATTTGTCATAAGTGCAACAAATACCTTTCAGTGTTCAAATACACAGAGTTTCAAAGAGCCAACAGCACAAATAACTTTATTCCTCCCCCCCCCCATTATTTTAGCTGGAAATGTACTTATGTAAACATATATTTCAGCTGTACCGAGATATAGCCTTTTCATTTTTTAAAATTAATGAATAACAAAAGTTAATTGTTTATAGACTATGCAGTTCATCTTACTAAAAAGAATATATAGAAATTTGGATGTGTTAGCTTAAATAAGCTAGCAGATATAATAACAATGGTTAGATAGCTTTCATTTTCTCTGTCTTATTCAATGCCATAGTACTCTTAGGGTATAAAATGTTTCCACTGATAGGAAAGAAATTGTTGAAAAAGGAATAAAAACCACAGGGATTTTTTCAATAGAGTTATAAAGTGCTTACCAATTGTAATTACATAATTTCTAGTTACAGAAGGAAAATTTAATTATCTATATCACCTATTTGTTTTTTTTGGTTTTTTTTCCTTTTTTTTGTGGAATACATTGGCATGTTTTGCATGCAGAACTTTTACTGCCCAAAAATCTTAACAAAATGTGAAATAAATTAAGTTTTTATGAGCAAAAACTGTGAAAATAAAATAAAGTCACCTGAGACAATAAGGACAGAACAAAGCTGTATCTTGATGGATACTACATCTTTAAATGCCTTCTCTTATTTAATAATTAATGTTATGAGTTGACACATTCCAGAGGAAAAAGCATAGCACTTACAATTAATGTGGGTCAAAGCCATTCAGCATTTTTTCTTGGACTTGACAAAAAATGTCCAGCTTTGTGCATAATCCATTAGAGAATGCAAGTGGATGGGGAAAGGATTTTTGCCTTTGTATTGTATTGCTCTAGTAAATGTACATTCATTAGGTATATGGTGCCAACTGTCTGAGTTTTGAAGATGACACCAGTGAAAGAGAGAGAAAGAGATATGAAGGCCAGCCCATGAAACACAAAAATAAGCAGAGAAAGGCAACACCCTCTTAAGGGAAGACAGCTATAAGCCCTTGCAGAGACAACCTGGCCCATGCCTCAATGAAATTTAAACTGGTCTTTGCACTAGATATTCTGGGCTGACCCATGGCAGCATGCTGGAGAGGAAATTTATGTTAACTACACTATTACAAGACAGTTCTAAAAAACTAGCATTTATCTTTACTGTGTCTATGCAACATAGATCTAAAAGCAATCACTAGAATGCAATAAAAAATCTGAAAATTCATAACTCATTATCACATAAATTAATCTGCATAGTTCCATGGTATGAGTAAATTGAGTTTTACCACAAGATTGTTGTAAAAATATTTGAGATATCAATGTTCAGTCAGATAATATAAAATTAATTAATTATATAACATTTATACAACTAAGTCTGTTACTGGACAGAAAATATCATGATTGCTACATCACTAATACAATTCAAAATGTTCCATTTTTAGGAGAGTCAAAAATAATGTATTGATTCTCCAACTGAACTTTCCACATATCATGGATGTGTCAGTTTTGTGACTAATAATGTGTGTTATTTTACATTTAAAACTGATACAAATACAATTCTTACTTATTCTATTGGAAAAGAATTGGCAAAGAGGGATGTTAGGCTTGTAGTTAAAAGAGCTACCATTGCCACAGAATTACAGTAATAACTCAGTTTTCAATAACTTTTTGAGTTGTGTTAGTCTTGTACTTACCCAATGTGCAATACACTAAACGAACAATAATGTTAAAGCTAAGACTTATTTTGTGAAATAAAAGTATTATCATGTAATGTAATTGCACATGACAAAATAGAAAAATTTGTAATTGACAAATGGTTGCTCCTGGATGGATTGTTGGTCTTTGGGCCAATTAATTCATGAAGATAAAACTCAACCTAGTTAGCAAGAAGATGGACCCTTCTGCAGCTAATGCAATGCACTTGTCAATCAGAAGAAGATGATGATGATGATGATGATGATGAAGTTATATCTCTGTAGTGTATACAGTAAAAGAGATGCTTTATATTACTTTTTAGACTTCTAAAAGTGCCTTAGGGTATTATTTCTTTATGATATTTATAATTTTGTCTTTTATGCTAGATCCTTAGTATATATTTTCTGTTTTTATGAAATTATTACAATGGACATCCCAAGACTGTTAATGAATAACACCTAAATATTTCCACTGTATACAGATAGAGTTGCCAAATCTGTGGGCACCACTCAGAGTGCCTGGATTTGGAACACAGCTTCTGGCTGACAGAACCTTTGGCCTGGAGAAATTGCATTTGAATTGAAATGTTAATGATAATAATAATTAGTACTGTGAAAACTGACTATCAAATAACTTTAAAAGAGAGTGTCTGTGGTCAGGTTGAGTTTTGAAGTTTCAGCACACTTCTCTTTTAACCAACACATAACTCTCTCATGTTCATGGAGCTGTTATTTCAGTAGTGGAAGTTTTGTCACTAGCTAATTACAGCAGTGTTTTAACAAAACCTAAAGCTTTGGATGGCTAAATAAAGGAGAGGATGAACTTTCTTGACGTGTAAAGTGTGCAACGTTTCATTTACAGTAAAGTATGATGGTGTTAAAGCTGTTAATAAGCATATGGAATCGGAGGCCTAAAGAATGTTACAGAGTTCAAAGTAGGTAGTTATAATTCTGCCCTGAAATCTATACCTCCATGATATTGTGGCACATTAATTTTATTGTCATTACCAGAGGCACTGTTGTGCTGTATTGTTGGTACCAGACATAGCATTATTGGGTCTCTTTAGTTATATTTCAGTTTGACGGTCTTTCCTTTTGTCGTGGACCATGCCAAAGGGAGGGATCTGTTTGATATTGTCTGGTATGACATCAACCCTGACTGGCTTTGGCTAGACGTGGTCGGTGGGGGCAAGGGAGTGTCACTCGAGAGTAAGTAGTCATTGGAACCAATCGTGTGTGGCCGGTCAACAGTATGTGGCAGCTCCCTTCATCCTGTTTCCTTTGTTAACTATGCAGAGAAGCCAAACTTTTTTGTGAATAAATCCCAGATAATGTGTGTTATGTAATCTTTCAATGTAATATAAAAATCCACACCTTCCCCTTAAATTTACACACCAAGGTCCCGGACTTTTTGCTGCCAGCGAGTTGCGCCCCCCCCCCATGTGCATGTTGGGGTGAGCTAAATTAATCTTTTTCTGGTAACCTTTTCGGCCTTCACCCCAACATGTAACAATATTCAGTTGAACATGATAAAGCCAACAGCAAATGAATTGGCTTTAAAATTTCATGGTGTAAAACATCACCACTGCACTCCTAAACTCACAAGATTATAGTAATAAACCTCTCTTGTGTTTTTAATGACTCTTCAATAGCAAAAAATAAGCCATAGTTACTTTTACCAGTCTCACTTCTGAATGACTTAAAAACTGTTCCATTCTCAATTGGTTCAGATGCATAAAATAAAGGTAATAAGAAACATTTCCCATTAGTGGGGACATTTTTCTGGAAAACATGGAAAAATTAGCAATACTCTAAGACTTCTATGAAGGCATTAAAGTGCTGAGGAGATTTCAAATAAAATTAAATCATTTTTTTCAGAAAATGGACTTAGTTTAAGTAACAATGTGGCTTATTTGGCTGACAGCTGTTAACTGTCTTAAATTCAACTCAGTATTCAGAAAAATAATAGACAAACATTCTAATATAGTAAAGACTAATTATTGTTGCCACATACTGCATAAATGTTCCAAATTTAGTTTTAAATTTATCAAGTGTGATGTTGAGGCATTAGACTTGAAAATATATTTCGATTCTTGTCATCATATTAAGAATGATAAGGAACTTACGTTGTTCTTTGAATTTGCTCAACAGGACTGTTTTCAGATTTTGCATCATATTGCAATTCAATGGTTGACCCTTCAATTAGCCATTGAGTACCTTGTTGAAATGTGGCACAATTTGAAAATGTATTGTTTGGCAAAAGGTGAAGAAGAAACACATTTAAAAAATCTCATGTGTTACACTCACATGACTTTCTCTACTCTTGTACAAACTATTTTTACAAACTCATATTCTCCATCTATTTCATATCAATCGAGATAAACATTTGCAGAAACAATCTTTTGACATGCAAAGAGAATTACATTTTACACATAACGACCAGTTCTAAAAATATTTGACTATCGCTTAAGGCGTACTATGTTCCCCTTGTTTTGTATTTGCAGTGGTCTTTACGCATAATAATACATATCTCTTAATAGCTGGTTGCTATGTGCAGCACCATTCTCTTTGCCTCAGATTAATACTCTTTGCATATACAAGACAAAAAAATGAATAACCAATTCCCATTTGAGAAAATAAGTATTGAAAAATTTAAGGGAATAACAAGCAATATCTCGAAAATGGTTCACTCAACAAAAAAAAAATGTATATATTGTGTATTTTAACGCGATCTACATTTTTTGTGTAGTAAAATTCTGTCTATCTCTTATGGTTTACCAGTTATGCAAAAGTCGTTCACAATGAAAAATACTTTTGGAGACATTCACAGAAAATTCGAAATATATATTTCATTTGTCATGAAAATATCTTGAACATATGATATTTTAATCAAAATCGTTAGAGCCATTTTTGAGAAAATTAAAATTTTTGAAAAATGTTCCATGAAAAGGGTAGTCTGGGGTGGGGGGATTTTCTTGAAAACCTTTGTGTCGCATCTCTGGAAGATAGTGAACCTAAATACCAAGTTTGGTGTTTATCCGACTGTTCGTTTCTGAGTTATGCTGTTCACAGACAGACACACACACACAGACACACACACGGACATGTTTCCAAAAATGCTTTTTTTGGATTCAGGGGTCTCAAAACATGTATTTCCGGTGAAATCTTGGTATCAAATTTTTGGGTGGAATACAATACTTCCCCTACTTATTATACGTAGTAGAGAAAGTAAAAATTTGTATGTTCCCAAGAAGATAAACTATAAATGAACTTGTTTTCATTGTGAGTGGCAGAATGTTTTTGTATCTTGTTAATCATGCATTTCCAATTTTCTGTAAGGCGATTAATTAATATTAGAATGTGAAAATTCACTTTCAACTGAGGTGCACATAATCATGTTGGGAGTAGAAGACTCAAATAGAAAGTCGTGAAAAGGACTCTTTTCAGGTTTGAAGTGAATATGTTACTTGAAAATCTCACAGAGGCTCAAAAACAAACTACATACAATGAAAGAGTTTGCCACTGTGTACGACAATGTATTACAGTATCTAGTCAACTTGTATGATTTTAGTGACAGTAGCCTACTTTCAGTTATATCTAGTCTTTATCTATCTAGCGTATTGTAGTTTTCATTTAATGACTTAGTTCACATAGCAAGGACATTGTAAATTACCATGTTCTACAGAAGCAGGTAAATACTACAATGAATGATCAATTTTCAAGGCAGTGAAAACACTGATTTAAGATGAAGATAAACCTAATATATGGGTATTTTATTTTGAAAAATCTATGGCTTCTTATATGTTAATATATTATTATTAATTATTATTATTATTATTATTATTATTATTATTATTATTATTATTATTAGTTAGAAATTATTTCAGTAAGTAATGTGTATGTGTAAAGGATGTTGTGTCATCCTGAATGGTTTGTGGGCAGATAACAGGAACATAATGTCAATAGAACTAGTGAAAGTATTTGTATTAAAATGTTAGAAATTCCACAAAATAGCCTTGGAAAACGAGACACTTCTGAAATCTGCAAGGAGCTCCAAGAAATATAAATGTTTGGATATGCCTGTCTATTCTTAATAATGAAAATTAAATTGTTGAGAAAATAGTAATAATAAGGGTATGTTTTGTATTACATTTTCTGGATCACAGTCACTCCTCTTTTGTGAATGTCTAAATTAATAGATAATATTAATAAGGATGATGATGATGATAATTATTAATTATATTTATCTATAATGTCTGACTTTACCTTGGCAAACTCTTGGTTTGTCTTCAGTGTGATCTCTCAGCCCTATATACAGAGAAGCCTTAGAAAAATAAATAAAACTAGGAACATAGATATAAAAACATAAAATGCAGAAGTGATTACAACTTGACCAATAGGGCTAATTAAATGGCTTTGTCCCTTTTTAATAATTAAAGTCAATGTAGTTGTTAATACTTAATCAACAGAATCTTTACAGTTAATCTGGAAATTTTGAGGTTGCATATAAGTTTTTCATTGCTAATAGAAAGTAAGATGTTAGAAACAAATTTATGATATGTTAGTGCGCATGCTTTGCGAGATATTAATCAGTGATGTGCACACTCATTTGAAACTATGAACCTTGGTTTTCTAACTTCTCTGCCTCAAATTACTTGTCTTAGGATGAGCATATTTTGGTGGTGTTTGTTAATTTATATAAATACTTAAGAAATGTTGCTTCATTCCACAAAGTCGGGATACATAATAGGTATCTTCCATATTATAAGTATTGTTTTGAAGATTTTATTCGTTTGGCCACTGCAACACTTTAAGGCTAAATAGAGTATACAGTAGCTAATTACTTATTTGTACTTCTTGTATTTATCAAAAAAAAAAAAAAAAAAGCACAAGCATAAGCCTGCAAGTGTGCAGTAGACATTTCTTGGAATTTGCAAAGTACACTACTATTTATCCTCCTCACATACATTATGTATAAATGCCTCTAGAGAATTAAGTATTTTTAAGTTCACGCTATAATAGATTCAATATCATGTCCATGCTTTACGTATCTACAGAGCGGTCGTTTTATGACCCGACCGCCGATCGCGTGTATGCATGCTCCGTGCGCTGTTTACTACACCGGGGAGTTATCCATTTTAAACTCCCGCGTTACTTACTCATAAGTAAATAGTAACTTGCATTATAATGAGTACTAAACTTTTGAAAATGGTGTTCATCTGCATTGAGACATTCCTGGCATCTTCAGATGAAATTTCCGTTTACGTGTAGAGTTTCTTCTTGCGTAATTTTCCGTATTTCTGTTTTGATATTGTCTTTAAGCTCCTCTATGCTGTACAGATTATTCTATATACTTTATTTTTTAGGGTTCCTAAGGTAAAACTCGGGGAACGGAGGAGGGGCCATAACCCTTTTGAAACTATTCTATCATCAAGCACGCCCTTATTTCTTCCAGGGAGTTTTGGCTAGTATGGACCGTGGCAGAACCCTGTTGAAAATATGTATTCTCTCTCTCATCAACTGATAACATTTGATAAAATGGTGTAAGAATATTTCTGCGGTGCCTATCGGGATTTACAGTATCTTGAGAAATATGGGTCCCATTATTCGTTTTGCTGTTGTAGCACATTATACAGCAATTTTTACATCATGTAATGGAACTTTGTGAATAAAACGAGGATTCTCTATGCTCTAATACCTGTTGAGAAGTTTATTAGATATGGGTCAACAGTACCGTCAATGATATTGTAAAATTCCGTTACAGAAATGAACTCTTTTTCGTCGTCACGTGGTTGAAATTCATGAACAATAGCCAGAGTTTCAATTTTAAATGTTTTACAGCTATGTATATGAACAGAAGTTTTTTGAAATACCCACTTGCTGTACAACACATCTCAGAGACTTCTTTGAAGAGCGTACAAATAATGCACTAATTTCGTTTTTTTTTCTCTCCCTCTTTTAGAATGTCCTTTCGCTTCTTAGGTTTAGCGTTTAGCGATCCCGTTATCCAAAACGTATTAACCGGAAATCTGACGCTATCTCTATTTGAAACTGGAATACTAGAAAATGTCTCCTGAAATTGTCTACATGATTCAGTTTTTAGAATGTATCGTACGAGCAATGATAATAATAATAATAATACTCTAAAGTAATTCACACACAACTCAGATATTTGAATAAGCTTCTTTTGAATGCACAATGAACAAACTCTAGGCTTTAGAGCACGAACAGAAGGCAGCAACTGAAAGTTGACATTTACAGCCGATAAGCGTAGCCTTGAGCGGGTAATTCACAGCTAGTGAGCTAGCGGAACAATACCCGGGTTACTACAGTGCAGGCGAACCACGCATACACGCTATCCATGATCGGTCCAGAAAACGACCGCCCCCTATTATGCAATATTGATTTACAATTTGTTTTTCAAGGTAAGTTTTGTAGATCATTTCATGCAATTGAAATAAAGGTTATTACATTTAGTGATTGTTTAGTTGATTTATTCATGTTTCGTACTTTACAAATTTACTACTGTAAGCTTAGGCTAACACAGAGATAGTTTAAATATAGAAAAATGGGGGGGACCGAACATTAACTAAAATAGGCAAACATGAAGGCAGTTTCCTTTTAGGGAAATTTTGAAGTAGGTACAAACTATATAGCATAGGTTGTAATACGTTGTCATGAAGGCAGCTTTTGTAGAGAAAAACATGGTGTATCTTAGCATAAGTCAGTGAAACAGAAAAATGGAAAGTATGCTCTTATTAATGTAGGCTAGGCTAAACTGATTAGGCAATTGTGAAAGTGAGAGCGAGCGATTTTTTTTTTAAAGTAAACATATTTTATAGACTGAGATTTCATAGGAGGAGCTTTGATATACCTTGGTCCCAAAAAAGTATTTTGGATAAAGGTATGCCCGCGCGCGTCTCTAAACAGGATAAAACAAGTCGTTTCGAATTTAATGCTTGAGATAGACATTCTTTTAAGGATGCCAGACGAATATGTTAAAGAAAATTCCTAAAACAAAGACCACCTTTTAGCATTTTTGGGGGGGGGGCTCACAAAAGGGTCTAACGAGTTTGATTAAAATATCTTTAGTTTGAGGTACTGACAGTATTTGCTGAGTTCCTCTTCAGTCTTACTGAATTTTACAGAAGTTTATAAGATTGGTATAAGAGGCAGAAATTTAGAACAGAAAAATTTTGGAACGTGTTAAATTAAATAGCTAATCTGTATTAAATAGCTTTTTAGTTTTTGCTATTTACTAGTTATTTTCTGTGTTATTTTGGATTTTCCAATACACTTATGCACTTTTGAAATGTCCATTCCTTTGTTTCTCATCAGCCCTTTGCAAGGAGCATGCAATATCAGATCTAGCCTATACAGGCCTGTTTTTTTTAACATTTGATTGTTGCTTTAGTGTCCTATATGCTTTTTACTTAATCTATTACTACCTATCTAGTAGGTAGAGACGGTATTGTATTCTACCCAAAAAATTCAGTATTCAAATTTCACTGGAAATACATACTTTGAGATCCTCTAAACAAAAACAAAACAAGCATTTTAGTAAAAGGTTCATGTATGTGTGTGTGTGTGTGTGAGCAGTATAACTCAAAAACAAAAAGTCGGATAAGTGCCAAATTGGTATTTAAGTTCAGTATCTTCCAAAGGTGCAACAAGAAGATTTTCAAGAAAATCTCTCCCGCCTCAAACTACCGAAATGTTTTATTTTCTCAAAAATGGCTGCAACGATTTTATTAAAACACCATACATTTAAGATATCTACACGAGAATTAAAACGCATATCGAATTTTTTGGGAATAGTCGGTGAAGTCCACTTTATTCGGAAGATGTTTTGTATAACTTTGTATAACTGGTAAACGTTGAGAGACAGACAAAAAAAGTACCATATAAAATGCAGATCTCTTAAAAATACACATTTTATTTCAAGTAATGTTTTTTGTGGCATTAGCTACTTCCGAGATATCCGTTAATATTGGTTTCAGTTGTTCAATACTTTGTAATTCTTTTTAAAATGCTGTCGCTATTCGCTTGCTTTTAGCCATGTCATGAAAAGAGTATGAAATTTTGAAGTCACAGTTTAAAGCCATTTGTTACTAAAATATTTTGTGTTCTTAATTTTAAAAAGGTATTGGCTTTTTAGAATATAATTATAATGAAATTTTATGACCGGATTTTATTAATTTAGAATTTGTTATTAGCTTAAGGATGTTAACATTTAATTTTTATTTTGTTAAGGTTTTAAATTAGGTTATTATTGTTTAAATGTAAAAAAATCTCTCATTTCCATCAGTTAATCATATTGGATGAATATTAACTGGATCAATAGCTCCTACTGAAGTAATATAATGAAAATGAGCTACAAAATAATAACTGTCATGAAGAATAATACACATCAATGGGCCGCTTTTTAGCACCTGACTATCGATTTGGGTTCTTCTTTCCCCTCTTATCCTATAACGAAATACTCGTATGTAATGACACCTGCAAATGTTTATCTCGATCAACATGAAGCAGATAGAAAAGTAAGCCTGCGTAAGAATAGTTTGTAGGGGCTACACAAAAAATAAATGATGGTGGGTAGGAAAAGCCATGTGAATGTAACGCATAAGATTTGCTTATATATAAAAGGTTTTTTTCTTTTACTTTGTGTTAGTCATGATAAATATTTTCCAAAATGGTTAGAATACTCATTTGGCTGTGGCTACCCTTTTACAAATAATTTGCACAATGGACATGAAACTAAATTATAGTGGGTAGAGAAATGCGTGTGATTGTAACATATCAGATTTTACTTCCTTTACTGTTTACTTAAGAGGAAGTATTGCATTCAACCCAAAAATGTGATATTCACCAGAAATACATGTTTTGAGGCTCCTTGAATAAAAAAGAAGCATTTTTACTTTCTCTACTACTAACTGGTAAGTAGAGGAAGTATTGCATTCCGCCCGAAAATTCGATACCGAGATTTCACTAGAAATGCGCGTTTTGCAGTCCTGTGAATAAAAATAACGCATTTTTAGAAAAAGTTCCCATTGTATCCGGGTGTCTTCATGTTTTTAGAACTGCTAAGTCGCTATCTGTTGGTTTTTTGCCGTCGTTTTGCAAAGAGAGCGGAATTTCAAAGGCATCACATAGCGATGGATTTAAATATCACTTAAGCCTACTTGTAGCGGGAAAGCGTTGTTCATGTGGTTGATGCCCTCTGCTGCAGTGTCCTGGTCTCCGGCTATTGTTGCTCAGCGGCTGCTGATTTCTCCATTTCTAATAAATTACCTATCTACTCATTTCACTTTTCCAGGACCTCCACGCCGAGATGCTAAACCTCTCCAGCAGGCTGAATACCCTGGAAGAGCAGATCAGCGCGAAGTTTAATGGAATCGCCGATATAATAGACGAATCCCACGATGTTACCAAGAAACGTCTGACCAACAACATGAACAGCCACTTCAACGAACGACAAGAATGCCTGGACCAAATAAACAGACGCACCCTGGACATGGACAGCTGTGTCAGCAAGATGTTAGTCGTCATGGAGACACGCTTCACTGACATCATCTCGCGCATCAACCAGACCAACATGGACACCCTCAATGAGATCGACAGACTACGGCAGCCACCTCCTCCAGTATATCATCATCAACAACGACGTGCCAACTCCCGGAGATAACAGGCCCGGGATTGGAGCCTCCATCTCCTGTTAACTCACCACCGACACTCCGATGCCCGGAGGTAACAGGCCCGGGCTCGGTACCATCATCAACTGTTAAGCCACCACTGTTTTCTAGGTTACTGTCAGGGCCTCGGCCATGACCTTTACCTATTCACCACTGAGGAGTGTGTCCACTTTGGGCCTCTCCGTATTTTAGTAATTACCCACGAACCGCAGGTTTGCTTCGGCGGTACCAGCCACCATGATACCAATTATGCCCCCAATAAATAGCGCCACCACAGTACAAGATCCTTCTTTTCCTCTTCCTTTTTCCTTTCTACAACCTTTATACATATACCTGTTTTTCCTTAAACCTTTATTCCTGTTTCCCCCCCCCAAAAAAAAAAAATTCACTGGTCTCAGGGTTTTCGTAGGTGAGGCAAATTAAAATACACTGCATTTCCGTTAAAAGATGTGGTTTATTATCAACAGAATACCTATGAGCGGCTAGCTTTTCCCATCTGTAACAATTCCCACCATAATAATAAATTAGGAGCCTAATCTAACTGCACACGCTTCCCACCCTTATGCACACACACGTCCATCTGTCGTCCAGAGAGTATCTCTGTGCCGACGAGATTCTATAAAGGAGTGAAAATCTGGGGCTTTCTTCCCCTTTTATACCTAAGCTTAGTGACGTTCACCTTTGCACCTCAAAATTGGTTCTCAGACCGCGTTACCTTATTACATATGAAAATATTCTACTCCAAGGTTTTTCGCATACGCGTCCCAGTAACGCGCCCGGAAGCAGATTCAGTATATCTGTCTCTTTCCTTTCTACATGTCTCTTTCTATTTCTCTTTATTGCTTCAAGTTCCTTGCTCATTAGCTTGGTGATAGGTGGGCTCTACCTGGAATTAGCTAGCTCGCCCGTCCCTTACATATCTAAGTTACAATCTGCTTTTTATATTTCTTGGCTGCTAAATATTCTAACATCTCTCTTGGTGAATTATATTATTATGTACAATTCTTCTTTAATATTGATTTATATGTCTATGTTTATATATATATATATATATATATATATATATATATATATATGTGTGTGTGTGTGGTATATCCCCTTTCATACCGTTTTGTACCTGCAACGAAAAGTATTATAAAACCATTTCTGCAAGTGTTTTTCTCGATTAACATAAAGCAAATAGAAAAACAAGATTTTGTAAAAATAGTTTGTAGAAGAGTGGGCACAGAAAGTCGTGTGAATGTAAAAAATAATAATCTCTTTTTTCAAATAGTAAGTCGCTATTCGTTTCATGGAATTTCAAAGCCATCACACCGCTTTTTAAAAAAGTCTGTCACTATACCTTACTGTATTCTTGTACCTCAAACGAATTATGAGAGTTTATCTCCATTAACAAGAAGTAGACAGAAGAATAAGTTTTTGTAAGAATAGTTTTAGAAGAGCGAATAGAGAAAGTCACGTGATTCATCTCATCTTTTTATTTTGGCATGCCCTTAATACAAGGCGTGTTTTTTTTTAAGTAAGTACCGTTTTAATATGTTGCCTCTGCAGCGCTGCAGTCGCGATTTTGAGTATGCACGAACACTTCATTCATTAGGAAACCAGACGCAGCTATGAGCGATCGTCACTTTGTGTTTTCCTGTTGTTCGAGCGATTTCAAATTTTCAAAACAATCGAACGATCCGCCGACTGTGAAGTCAGATCAGTGATTCGTTTTTTGAATGCGATAAAATGTTACGCCAGCAAAAACATTCATCACCAAATTGTGTGAGGTTTATGGGAAACATAATGAGTGACAATGCCCGGCCACACACAGCCAGGCAAACTCAAGATCTGATCGCAACATTTGGTTGGGAACAATTCGATCATCCTCCCTACAGTCCGAATTTGGACAGGTGTAGGTAATGAATGATAATAAAGTACGGAATCCTGTAGCCACAAAAAGATTAAATATGCAATAGTGAATTATGCTTCATAATATTCATATAATTGTAGAACAGTAAAGTAAATATTAAGATGATAGTAAGGATTAATCCTTCTGTGGCTTGATTATAATTATTTTCTAATAATCCATGATGATTATTTTGAAAATAACGTTCCGTTATTTTTAAAACAATTATCGGTACTTAGTTTAAAAACACGCCTCGTAGTACCTAAAGTACCAGTAAGTCTGTAAGTTAACCAGCAGCTGCACCAGTAGGAGTTCCTTTGACGTACATAAACCCAGAAATAAGATCAGTTTCTCGTTTTGTGGACCGGGCAACGTATCTGTCGGAACAAAAGACGGTTTTTATGTAGTCTGCACCTTATGAGAGCAGACATAACTCGGGTGGTATTTAAAGTCAAAACGAGAACCGTGCAGCTGTCCTGGGTTCAGTTTTAACTTTCCTACACGGTTGTCAAAGGGTTGCCCACGTGCCGGACGCCGTCACTGCAATGTTAAAAATAAAAACAACGGCACACAAGAACTTGTAACTTTGTCCTTATGGTTTTTTTATATACTTGGGAAAACACTACAGAGTTCTCTGTTCTTTACGGGTATAAAACTTAAGTGAAACACAAAAATACTACTTCCTTCAATTTGCTGTTATAAATAATTACAAGAGTTCGAACTGATTCCAGAGATATAAGGCAAAATAATCGTCAGTGATACTTGTCAGTACTCAGAACATTAAATAAATCCCAGGTGGTGGAAATACTTTGGCATCATTGATAAAATTCACTATAGTGATTATTTTAAAGAAAATCCCAGAAATCTTAAATTGTTTTTATCATATGAATCATGCTTAATGTTAAACGATTTCAATCAGCTTGCAATTGGTCAGTAAATATTCTTCAAACTCTTGTGCATACACAGAATTTAACTCTGCACATACAACGATTCAACTAAAAGTCATCAATAAGCTTTCAATATAAACTATCTTAATTTTGTACCAATTCCAATAAAATATTCAATGTACTAAGTTTTCATTATAACCTACCTACACTAATATTATAAAAAGAGAAAAGTTGCAAGTACGTATGCATGCAGAGGTTTGCACGAGTTGGGGCCAAGCCCTCGGGTCTAGGCCCGACCAGACTATCTTCGCGTTTAATTTGAAAAAAATGTTTGTCGGGCCCGGGCTTGAAAATATAAACGAAGAACAAATTAGTGTATCACATTTAATAGAGCATTTAATTTTCATGCAAATATCTTGAACATGTTATTTTAATCAAAACCATTAATATCAATTTTGAGGAAACTAAAAATAACGAAATCTTCTCCATGTAAAGGAAAATTAAAGAAAAAAAATATCACATTTTTTATCCGCGGTGTAGAGGTGCCGGATTAGCAGAACTATTGCAGCATGCACACATCCATAGCAGTAGTAATATTACTAATATTTACTATTTATTCGTAGTAATAAATAGATGCTCGCTTCGATCAATTACGAATAACTTGGAACAGCACGCTGTTCTCCGTTATTCATTTCTCCCCGTTCACCCACATCCAGGACAAAGTGCAGTAATAGTGGCAGCATGTGATAAATAAGGCAGTATGCCGTCAGCATGCCGCTTACTACAGGGAGAGCCAAAAGACTACGAACCGGCTGCGCGGTGTTTTTCCTGTCCGCGTCCTTGGCGCTTGTTGCCGTCTGCCGCTAATAGAAAGGCGCGGATGAAACCAAACAACATTTTTAAAACCACTTTTAAAAACTTTACTTACCAACTTTATGAAAGTGTGTTTGAGGAACAGAATTATTAATAGAGATTTGTGACCCACTCGGTCCCCCTATTTCTCGATTTCTATCTGGGGTAATTTAAAACAAAGTGTACAAACCCACACTCCCTGGAAGAATTAAAACAAAATATCCGCCAGGAAATTGCCAGCATTTCTCAACGTGAACTACGGCGAGTGATGGCAGTTTCCTAAAGAGATGCCAAAAATGTATGTACAACGACGTGGCCAGTTTCAGCATCTCCTTTTTTACCAGATCGTACTATAATTTCTAACCTCAAACGATATGCCATTATGGTATGTTAAACTCCCCAAAAGGTGCGACTATTCATGGTATGAAGGTAAAGGTAAAGATAGGGACGAATGGAGGGGCCCCCGCAACGGAGGCAGAGCACAGCAAGTAGGCCGCAACGACCCTTTTTGCTTCTACCGTGACCCTTGGAGGGAGGGATGCTGGGAGAGGCCGGAACGGCGAGCGCAAGCATGGGCGGAGTCCTTAACGTTTCCAGATCGAAGCATCCGACGCCGTTCGGGCCCACCCACAAGCCACTGAAACCCGGGGCGGGGCCCACTCGGAGGGGAGACCTACATAACATAGTTTCCCGCAACGTCACCAGGGAAGAAACCAGCCGCAATCCGCCGAACACAGTCGTCTGATCCTGCAAGCCTGAAACAGAAGACATGGAAGATGATGGGTACAGAAAATGAGGGGCAGGAAAGTCGTGGTAGAAGATGGACCACCTCAGCATTCGCCTGCCGACCCGGGGAAACCACAAAAAACCCATGGATCAGAGTGGTCAGTCGCCGGGGAACGAATCCGGGACCTCCTCATGGTATGAAAGTCTAGATAAAGGATTTGATTTAATATTTCTGCACAGTATGCTGTCACTGAACCGCCGGAAGTCTCTTTCATAACTGGCTGTCAGATTGTTTTGGTGTCTGCTTCAGTAAACAACTACGCGACACGTTACTAAATTATTATAATGCTTGTTGAATGTGTTGACATCAGCATCACTCATGGTTTTTTTCTTGTGTGAGGCCACCAACTACTGCTAAAACAATAAACTGTCTTCAGATCATAGGCTATATTGCATCATTTCATTCTTTTCCGAAATACCCACTTCGAGAAAGCAGAAGCTTGGGTTATTTGCATTTATTATCCCATATGATTAACCTTTCCCTGAACCAATATTCAGTGAAGAAATGGAGACATCTAGGAAAGTAGCGAACAGCATGCTAGCTTGTATTATTTTCATAGTTTTGTAAAAACCAACCTGGTGCATTGTGATAGGTTTCAGCCGAATAGAGTACCACTTCTCCACTGTACCCTCTACCACTAATCACCTAATAGTTGATTCTGAATTATGCGAAATTTTTAAGACATGCTATTGTTAAAAAAAAAAAGAATTAAAAAAAATTGCTTGCACGAGGCCATAATTCATGGGATGGACCTGGCAACACTGTGCTCTGCCCTCCATAGCGTCCAAAAAATGTGAATGTGTGATTCAATGCTTAATACAACTGTTTAGTTCACGAATAAGTCAACAAACAGATATAAAAATGCAAAGAATCAGAACTAATCACAACTGGCTATGCCGCAGTTCCATAGTTTTCTTTTTACCGCTTTTTCTTTCTCATATAGGTATACCTGCTTTTATTTAGTTCATCAGAACGGACAACTGACACACCTTTACTGTTTCTATTTGCATTTAATTGCTCTTTTATGCTGGTATTACGATAAACTTTACTTAGCGTGACGTGACGTGACGTGACGTGACGTGACGTGACGTTGAGAAATGCTGCTAAACTAAAGGTCTGATTAAGATGAACTTAACGCAACGGGAATGGCTCTTGATTGGTAGTTCTTATATTACCTTCTTGCTATTGCTTCTCATGATTGGTTCTACCTACCTACCTACCTACCTACCTACCTACCATGTGACAACGTAGCGGGAAGAAAAAAAACCGACATTGTGAAAGTCGCGTTAAGTCTACACTAAAAAGCTCCATTTAAAACAGTGTGTTAGACTTTCACGTTACGTTAAGTTCATCGCAATCCCGCCATTAGGACGTCATGTTTCAGTTATCTTGTATTTCTTCTTCTTTTTCATCTTCAACGGATTACTCTCCTCTTTGTAGGATTTACATCCCCAAGGACTTACAAACCAATTCCTTGGGTCAGTAGCCTGTCGAGGAGCAAGCACACTCTGGATCATAGCATATCCAGGATGAGTGACCCACCTCGCTCGGTTCAAACAGTATAGATGCAAAAATAAAACAATATACCTGCATGCTGAAAGTTTCGTTCTCCGTAGAGATTGGAGGCGGAATGAATCAAATTGCACTGATTCTATCAGTGAAGTCACGATATAACCAAATCGAACCCTTAAGTATTAAATTTGTTGTATACGCACTAATTTTAATTATCATTACTTTTTAGTTTTGCAGTTATTCTTAAATGGTCAATAAATATAACTCGAGCACCAGATTATTCTAGATTAATAAATTCTGCCGCTGCGGATAAAATAGATGTTCATTAATCTACAGTAAATTAATTCAAACGCCAGCACTTGTTTAAGAATTCAAAGTTGACGATATGACTTTAGTAAAGGCAGACTGAATTGAATTGAGTTTTCTTTATGTTAAAAGATTTGAGAAGTGATGAGAACATTATTAAAGCCTATTTCTAGCGGTCAGGTTTTCAGGTTAACATTTTAGGCGTTGGGGAACTTCTTTATGAAATCTGTGGGAAGGGGAGGAAACAAAATCTATTGTTTTCACCTGAACGACTAACCAGAGTAAGAACAATAATATGGAAGCTATACCTATACAAATTTCAAAGAGCTATGGCTCTCGTTTCTGAGATATTTGTACTTTCGGTTTTGGTTAAATCAGTTTTTTGATTGCCAATTAAAATGCTCTAGGTGTCAAACGATTTGTTATATCTGGCTTTGAAAGAATGTTATAAAGGAAACTTGTCGCGGTAATCTGCTCATGTTATCTTATTTGCTGGGCGCCTGTTATTGTTTTATTATTTTAAGCTTTGGGTGCTTTGTCCTCCGGCTAGCTATTATTACTCAGTCAAGCAAATATCTCTGAGCAGGGCGTGTAAACGGAAAGGAGTTGTTACTAAAAGATAACACCGATAAAAGAATTTATTTTAACACTTTTATTGCCGTCACACTTAATTAGTTCACATCTTTAATCTTTATACACGCCTGACTGAAACTGTTATATTTCCGAACGTAATTACTGTCGTATTAGTTGCCGCGTACTTCACATTTTGTAACTAACTTTACCACGCGAGAGATTCTTCCAAACTGTATGACGTGCACTTCACAATAGATCTTCAAGATTGCGCGACGTGTACCTCGTGAATGATTCCATAGAAGTGCGTGCGTGCGTCATGATGGCAGGTTGAGGGCAACCCGATGGTGTGTTTAGGCGTGTATCTGCCCTAATTAGGGCTTAACCACGTAGTGACGGGATATGGGGGTTATAGGATGGCGGTTGTTCTTTAGGTAGGGGAGTCCATAGAAGTGCTTATGGCTCGAGAATTTACACTCCTCCCCGAAATGCCTAAACATTATAATAGAGCTGCTATTGGTTACCAAATCGCGCCAACATTAGCGTCTGTTTTGTCAGCCAATCACAATTACTAACACATATGCTCTAGGGAAGATATTCCCTCCATTTCTAAAGAAAGGCACGCTACCCTGACGTCATTTATTTGTCTCTTCTTAGTGATAAACAACTCATCCCATCGGTTCATTGTTACCTACTTCTATTGTCAGTTTCAGTGAGGCTGTGTAAACTTATTTCCTAACAATACTTATGGCTAACAAACATCTAAATCATTGTCATACAATAATGTTAATTTACACTACAATCACTCTGACATTCACAGTGTTGTGATATAAAATACTGCCTCAAACTACCTGTAAGGTTTTAATACTCTAGTGAAGTTATGCGAGATACTCTCAAACGTTTAGGACTGTAAACTGTAAAAACTTCTTTAAATTAAATTAAAAGTGAAACTTGTATCACAGAAGTATGCACAGGAGTAGTTACGTGAAATGAATAACTAAGAAGTACCATCTGAAAGCATAGGAAATAAACACAATAAAGACATTTTTATATTCTCGTTTAGCTTCTTCACATTTAACAAGATTACTTTCCTCCCCTCTATTTATTTTACGTCGCTTAAACTACGTGGCTATATCCCACTTATCTGTTAGGAGATACCTCGTGGCTCGTGTGTGGCGGGCAGTTAGCCTTCTAGGCTCATCCCTTACCATACCATCTTGTTTCGTAGCGTGTTCAGAGAGGCCTTAGTGCTGGGCGACTGTACCTCTGTTTATACACCTGATGGGCAGATGGCAGCTTCGACACGTACCCACATAGCCACATTCTTTAGCTTTTTTGGCGGAGGCCCTTGGTCGTCAAAGCCCATCAGGATATCGAATTTCTATTAAATTCACGCCCACACATTTACTCTCTCATTCATATCTCCGGACTCTAGGGAGGATAGGCAGTAATCCTGGTTAAACAAACATTCGGGAATCGAACCCGGCACCTTTGGATTTAGAAGCTGGCACGCCAACACCAGATCACAGACGCAGTCGATTGTTGTATTAATCTGTATAAATCATTGCTGTCTGTTCGAATTGAGAAAGAGTAGTAAAAGTATAGTCTAAAGAAGGTAAAGTTGCAAGAAAGCAGATAAGATAATATATATATATATATATATATATATATATATATTTAAAATGCCGAAAAAGCAAAGAAAGACAAATAAAACCATTTTCTGGACTACAGTGACCCAAAATGAACACGCATTATATTGGGTCTCGTCTTCGGACACTCGGATAGAAAAGGATTTTTACTCGACTTACAAGTCTTATTGATTACACACCTTTACAATGCAATCCTAGAGTTATAGTTCCTGGAGGATATTTTTACGATCACGGGCAAATCGATGTTTGTTCGAGTGCTGCGTCTCCATGTTCCACGTGATGTCGACGTATAGCAACTCAGATGTTCACATTTGCGCTTCAGTGCATAACGCAAAGCAAACAGCACAGTGCTATGTTTAGCATTCAAGCCAAGCAGTATACGTATGTATATTATAAAGGGAACTCCTTTCACAGGTCTTTGGCAAACAGGATCCAATCTTAGAGATAGCCAGAAGGTTGAGAGAGTAAATAAAAAAAAAATAAACAAAAATTAACTGGCCCTGAAATATAAATTTATGAAATAATATTAGTAATCTGACGTGTTTCTATATGTACACAATATTCCCGTTAGAAGGAGTTCTCTAACCTGACTTCTGAACTTCAAACAAAAGTAGCAATCGTCTAGGCTCTCGGTCATGGATACCTATCATCATGCATAAATTATTCCTTATTTGCAACTACGTGCTTCCAATGACTGGACACTACATTGCCTCCAGGACCGACTTTATTATTGTTTTTATTAATTATTATTATTATTATTATTATTGTTATTTTAAATCTGCCTTTTATCGTCCTAGGTGTGTAGTGGTAACTATGCCAGCCTCTAGTTCCCGTGGTCGCGGGTTCAAACTCGGCGGAGGGCGATGGATTTTTTCTGCGTAAAATCCTTAGCATGGCTTCCTTCGGAAGGGAAGTAAAGCTGGTGGTCCCGTGTCGTAGATTTACGGCACATAAAAGAACCTCTGCCCTCTAGGCAAAATTACTGGTCTTTCACGCCCAATATAGAATGGAACCCTAAGGACCACAGCAGTTAAAGAGTGTCCATAAATAAAAACTCAATTTAATTTTAAATCCCGGTTTTCGAAGCAATCTCGACGTTTTGTGCTGTAAGTTGGAATATCTTTATTCTTGAGTTTTTTCTGTCTATATAATGTCTCCAAGCAATTTTCTTGCCCCTATAACGTCTATATACTACAGAGTAGGTACATGGTAACTGTGTAGGGTACTGTTAAGTTTAGATCTACTTATGGAAACCCCTCCCCCGAAATTTTTTTCTGGGTACGGGCATGATAAATATTACATTTCTCTATTGCATCTCACATTTCTTGGTATTATAGCTCAAGCAAATGGAATTTAAACTGCTACTCTCACTAACAATTCTCCGAAACGGGTAACTTTCTCCTTCATTGTTGGATAACTAATGTATGCACATTTCCTCTCCCTCCAAGTTTTCATACCCATTCAACTTAAGGCTGAACATTTAAAATAGAACCTTCAGTACCTTAGGTGTTGAAACGTTCAGCCTTGAAGTGCTTGACAAAGCATAATTATCACCATTGAACAAAAAGAAATTTACTACCTCTGTCAATTTATTACGACTTAGATAAGCTACAGGTTTCGATGCGCTGCGAACCACTGACGTCACACAAACTCAAGCTGCATGACCTACAAACCGGTTCAGTGGCGACTCAGGTTCGGCTTCCTAACTGTAATATCAGTGAATACTTCCGCAAAACGTATGTTTCATTTAGCATTAAGTATAACGTTTACGTTTATATAACTAATCATTTGCATTTATGTCCAAAATATTGTGGCCCAAACACAGCACACACGTGCTCTGCAATGCCACAGTTGGTATTCCTGAGGTCCGGGTAGGAGTGGGAGAATGAAGTACCGTTCGCTGAAGTGGGCTTGTGGAGTAACGTTGACGTATGTCATTGACCAGGAATATACAGTGTGTCTGTCAAAGTCAACAGTTGGCAAAGTGACGGCGTGTTCGGTAGTGGCGGAGTTAGATTCCGAAGTTCTACAGATATGGCGAAGAAAAGCACACTTCTCACTTATTTGCTCTGGTTAGTTGGAGGAATCTTCGGTTTGCATCACATTTACCTGGGACGAGATATCCAGGCATTTCTGTGGTGGAGTACCCTCGGTGGTTATGCAGGTTTTGGTTGGTTCAGAGATATATTTCACATTCGAGAATATGTAGCAGAAGCAAATGAAGACAAGAACTATCTTGAAAAACATATTCAGGAAGTACGGAAGAACAAAAAGGTAAGGCATTGTACTTTATTAAATTACAATTTAACATTTAGCACTTCTGATGTAAACACAAGTTTTACAGCTTACCTCATTAAAAGCAAGATAACTGATCAATTTTATTCTAAGCACTGTTTTTTCTTCTATTGTCAAGCAGTATTATTTCCGGTTGTTGCAAAGGGGGGCCGGTAGCCTGAGGTAGGGCACGAGTATTTCGGCGGATTAAAACTTTTTCACAAACTCCTTTTCAGTTTTCTTTATTGTGCTTTTCCAATATCACTTGAACATTGTTTAAAAGCTGTGTCATTTCTACAAGAGAAACAAAGATAAGCACGGTTGCGGAAGCTTGCCATAAGAAAGCAATAATGAGTATTATTTTTAACACAGAGAAAAGAAAAACACGAGTGCTATTTTTAGCATAGAATAAAGAAAAGAACATGTAAAAAGAAAGGAAATGAATAGAACAGTATACATATGTATATCTACAGCACCATTTTTCCGGAGCTTCTGGGTCGTGTTAATGTTTTAATACATGTGTATATATAATTATGCGCGGATTTTGGAATATGTGATAACTAAGTCCCGGATTTTTAGGTTCCAAAAAGTTAAAATTAGGTTGTATGTATCAGTGTATTAGGATTTTATAGGATATTATGTGTTGAATTTAGGATGCAAATCACTGGGCACTGTGTTTAAAACACTAACCTTAAATTGTAAAAAGTTAAATTAACTGCAACTTCAGTATGTATTTGAAAGTACCAAATTCAAAAATGTCGTGTTAGAAACTCCCTATAACGGAAGAAGCAATAATGCATACTACTCAACAGGGCTATTAAAATGTTTGCCTCTAGTTTTCACCTATTGTTGCGGCATGTAAACATCACACGTTTCAGAAATGCCGCGTGCCACTGGCCACCTCTTTCGACTAGAGCTAGACAATGATACTGAAGACGGCGAACGTTTAATTACTTTATTATTGTGGTGGACGGTTTAATTAAAGTTTATTTTTGTAAGGTATTGTGCAATATTTCATAATCTAATTATTTAATAGTTTCCTTATTCGAACGGTCTCCCTTTGTTTATAAATAGTTTTATATTTATAAATCTACTCTTATTTGCTTAAATAACCGAATTAGGCACTTTTAGGTCCTATCACGAAAAATAGATTCTATTAGGTCCTAACCTAAAATTAGGTCAATTTAGACTCTATAAAATTGAAGTATATTACTCGTTGGTAACTAAAACATTAAAATAAACCGAAGTTTGGAGTGTAGGAGGTCAGGAATAAAATAGGTCAGAACCTAAGAATCCGGGGCTTAGTGATAACAATAAATATTTACTTTTAAAATTATGCTAGTTATCTTGACAAGTATTTTCGTATTTATTCTTCGGTCGGCATATTATTCATACAAAAACTTGTGTTCTATCTACTTTTAATAATCACGGTAACAGTTGGCAGATATGACTCCAAGACAGTTTCGTACAGGTACAGAAGAGCATAAACAAGGATGATACGACGATTAACTCTTTTGTATTTGCCTGCCTTGAGTTTATATACACCTAATCTTTGCATAAGTTTAGGAGAAACAGAAGATCGGCGCTTGAAAATGTAAGACTTAATATCTGAAAATTCAAACTAACAACAGCGAATATTTTGGAAATGGCTAATGCTACAAAGGCTTATTTAATAGAAATGTTATAACTAAACAAGCCCATACAAGATTTTGTGCATCTCTTGCAGTTTCAAAGTTAAACCAAATTATATAAAACTACATCAGAATGAAGAGGACTTTACAGGATCCGTTTTATTTGTGTCAAACTCAAATAGATTTCATGCTTGCTACTTTATTAAAACCGGTATGACTGTTTTTTGAGTAAATCGAAAAATATAACATTTTTCCTACGTAAATGGTAGTATGGGAAATTCGTGAAAATCTTCCTGTGTATCCTTGAAAGATGTAAATACAAAGTTTGGCATTCATTCCACGTTTTTTTAATGATTGCTGTACTCTGACGCGCGCGAGTGAGGACGTTTTCTAAAAATGCATGTTTTTTGGTTCAGGCGACCACAAAATTGTATTCCTGATAAAGTATTCCTGTTTGAGGAATAAGTGCAGACGGTAGACAGAGGAAGCTCGCGCAGAAACATAACAGGTCGTATTAGGTCACCATTGCCGGTGCGTAGCATGTACTAGACTCCAGTGTTGTCAACGGTAGCAGAATTTGCGCCTTTGGGAGACATTGCGGCGAAAACCGAAAAAGTGGGAAAATGTAGCGACTTCTGCCAATTTTAATTTTAAGAAACACATTTATGATTATTGCTAAAATAAACACGTAGATAGTTTCAATTATATTTACAAAACTAACTTAGTTATTATAAGTATTACCAATTATATAAATGCGTGATAAACGGTACTCCATCTCTAAGGAAAAAGAAATAAAGAAAGAAAGGGAAACAAAAGATTACTGTGGTGAATTGTCGAAAGACGAGAACAAAGTGAGAAAACAGTTGTTTTCGTATAAGTGGTTGATTTTTTTTTAAATGGTTGCACCTAGTCAGGGATGCCCATTACCCAAAAGCTATGGTGCATTCCCCTCCCCCATTTTCTGAGAGCTCAATTTAAGCTATTTAGTTACTTTTCTACGTTGCTGGAAGGCTTTCCAAAGGGCTGTCTTATAGGCACTGTAATAGTTATTGTGATACCAGTACATAATAAAAGCTTAAACAAACAATTGGAAAGTTAAAATCAATAAAAAAAACTCATAATATTTACAGCAAAAAAAAAAAAAAAAAAAATTGCAGGTGGTGTACTTTATTGCTTGGTATTTCAATGTATCCTACTGTATCTAGCTAAATAGACCAATATAGTAAGTATAATAACGCTATACGTTCTGAACAACTACATACCTATCTATAATGTTACAGTTCCTTTTATACATTTCCAAAAATTATTTGACATGCCACATTATACCATTTTAATATAAAAAAAAAGACTTTGCAGAAATATCTACATTACACATTTCGTTATGGATACAAAGAGAACAGCAATAGTCAAATATTTAAAAACTGGACACTATACACTGCTTTAAAATTCCATTCTGTTTCTATGAATCACGAGAAACAACTGAATGTTGAAAGGACTTTAAGATAATGACCAAAAAAATGAACTATTGAAACCTTTAAAAAAAATGAGCAATTCGCACATTTACTAACGGATATCTCAGAAAGGGCTCATGCCACAATAAAGCTTATTTTAAATATATTGTATGTTTTAAAGAGATCTACATTTTTGGTGTAGCACGTCTTCCTCTATCGCTTAACGATTACCAGTTATACAAGGTTATAAAAAATTCCTTCCGAATGAAGGACTTCATAGGCTCTTCCCCGAAAATTCGAGATATACATTTTATTTGCCATGTAAATATTTTTAATGTATGGTATTTTAATCAAAATCGCTTTAGCCATGTTTAGAACATCAAAAATTTTGAAAAATATTACATGTAAAGGGAGTTTAAGGTATTTATCCGACTTTTTGTTTTGAGTTATGACTAAGCCCCGGATTTTTAGGTTCTATGTAGCAGTGTATTAGGGTTTTATAGGATATTATGTGTTGAATTTAGGAATTTATAGGATACTTGGCATATTATATATATATATATATATATATATATATATATATATATATATATATAATATATATGCAAATCACTGAGCACTTTGTTTAAAATACTAACTTTAAATTGTAAAAAGTTAAATTAACTGTAACTTTAGTATGTATTTGAAAGTACCAAATCCAAAAATGTCGTGTTAGAAACTCCCTATAACGGAGGAAGCAATAATGCATAGGACTCAACAGCGCTATTAAAATGTTTGCCTCTAGTTTTAACCTATTGTTGCGGCATGTAAACATCACACGTTTCAGAAATGCCGCGTGCCACTGACCACCTTTTTCGACTATAGCTAGACAATAATAACTGAAGACGGCGAACGTTTTAATTACTTTATTATTGTGACGGACGGTTTAATTAAAGTTTATTATTGTAAGGTATTGTGCAATATTTCATAATCTAATTATTTAATAGTTTCCTTATTCGAACGGTCTCCCTTCGTTCTAAAAACACTTTTATATCCATAAATCTACTCTTATTTGCTTAAATAACCGAATTAGGCACTTTTAGGTTCTATCACGAAAAATAGGTTTTATTAGGTCCTAACATAAAATTAGATCAATTTAGGCTCTATAAAATTGAAGTATATTACTCGTTGATAACTAAAACATTAAAATAAACCGAAGTTTGGAGTGTAGGAGGTCAGGAATAAAATAGGTCCGAACCTAAGAATCCGGGGCTTAGTTATGGCACACACACGTCGTGTCCACAAATGCTTTATTTGGATCCCGATGATAATGATAATAATAATAATAAATAATAATAATACATCAACAATGATAAATAACAACATGCGGGCCGTATAAGTATACAACTACAATGGCTGGCTGTACATTGTGTGAATGGGTTGGCTACATGTTATGCCTACAGCGTGTTTTCGATTCTCACCGTTGGCAACAACTACCTAGGCCACGCCCACGCCGCTGCTAGCAGAAGACAGGCCGTTATTATGCATGATGACGCTACATTTTACCTAAGATTACTTTTGGTGGAGGTGATATAGTACATTTAGATTAGCAAACTTAAAGTATAAACTTAACAATTACAGTACTAGATTCGAAATTGTAATAAATGTGTATATTACCTGCGTTAATTTACTTCAATATGTTTGTATTCCCCAACATTTTGAACCCCCCCCCAAATGTTTCTAATGGCGTAACTTAGAAGTTTCATGTAATACGTAATCCCCCCCACCCCCAATGGGCAGACCTGCACTCAGTTAAAGAAAGCAGTTCAAAAGCAAAGTGTAATGTTGTGTTGGGGTATATTTTGAAACACAATGAAAGCCATAAACACGTCAAGAATGTAAAAGTTACTGACAGCACGAACATTTCACAAGTAATAGTAAATTAATTTGTTTGCATTGTATTAAGAAATATACAATGATTAAGTTCATTTTAATTGAATTATTGACTTAATGAAAGATAAATTACCGCCACTAAAATAGTCCTAAAGTACCAACAGAGTGACAATAATAATTTTTTCTATGACATATTAATGATACAGGTTGTAACGGTAATTACTTATAATGTTATTACTTGTGATGTTTGTGTATGTGTGTTTACTTCATGTGAAGCCATCTTGTGACGTCATTCATTTGTTCGGTTTGTAGCACCATCTGGTGTTAGCAATTTGCAGCAGTGTTAGTGTTCGAAAGAATGCGACTGTTATTTGATTTAATTTTTGTTTACTGTCCTCCGGCTAGCTATTATTTCTCGGTCGAACATATCTCTTGATCAGGGTTGTGTAAACGGAAAGGAATCTTTTATCCAAAAAGAACACTGATGAAGAAATTTGTTTTATACACTTTTATTGTCGAAACACAGTCACTATCACATTTACATATTGATCTTGACACTCGCCAAACTGAAACTGTTATAATAACTTCTTACTGATAATTCTTTTAATCCACGTACTTCAATATTTTGTATAATTAACTTTACCATACTTTAGATCTTTCATAATTCTGCTGCGCGTAACTTGTGAATCTATATCCGATGTATGCCGTACTAATACTTTCGACGAACTGACTGACTGAAGACGACGTGTAGTGTACACAGATTTTTGATGAACTGGACGACTGAAGACGACGTGTAATGTATTGAGATTTTCGATGAACTGAACTGATTTTACCTCCAACCTACTGCTTTTATGCCCATACACTCCGATATGCCTAAAGATTATAACTGAATTACTATTGGCTAATAAAACGCGCCAACATTAGCGTCTATTTTAATATCCAATGAAAATTATGAATACATATGCTCTAGGGAAATATTCCAGAAGATTTCTAAACGGAAAAACGCGCCAATATTACGCAACTTCCTCGTTTCCAATAATGATAAACAGCTCACCCCCCCTCTGCATTATTGCGCTATTATTGACAGTTTCAGTAAGGCAGTATAAACTTACTTCCCAACAATAATTACAATCAATAAACATCTCAAATCAATGTCACATAAAAATGCATATTCATATTACAATCATTATTTACATTAAAGTAATTTGTGATACAAATTACTGCATCATATGCCCCACTAGAAACATAATTATAAATATTTACAACTTTTTTAGAAATTTTATAATTGGGTTTTTAGTCTCCTAAATCTTGGAACACACGCTATCACTTTCACTTAACACATCACATGCATTTAGCACACGACATATGTTTTTTTTTTTTTTTTTTTTGCCACTACTTACTGGCTCTGGTTTAATGTTTTTAGACTTTAATCTGACATTAAAAAAAATTTTTTTATAGCAAATACTGTATCCTGAATTATTTAATTACTGTTACCAAATTGTTTACTTTCTTAAGTTGTTGACAAAAATTTGTGCATTTAAGAATTTTTGTAATTACTATACATATTTACTAAAATATTCACCCTCTACACAAATATATTTACATCTCTTAAATCTAGATACTGTTTCACATGTTCTGTTTGCTACATAAGTATTTGTTGTTGTTTTTTTTTAATTATTTTTACCCCATTTGTGTTGTTTTGTACTTTATTTACGTACTTTACTTTTAATACCATATTAAGTTTCAATTTTTACATTTTTAATTTCAAATACTGTTACAGTTACAAAAAAAAATGTTAATTTTCCTTTTTTTTTTTTTTTTTTTTTTTTTTTAAACATTTAATTTTTGTCCAGAATTTATTTCTCTTTTCACTTGACATATATAAATAGTTAACCCTCTTACAATCCAATACATTGCTCTGCAAGTCATCTTTAACTATCCAGCATTTACTTTACATCTCATTGTTATTTACCCTCCTAGATCAAATTGTGTGTGGCTAAACATTACTCGTAACCGTATCCTAACCTTCAAAATTTTGTTCATGAATAACCTCTTGTATTCATATGAAATTTCATCCCATGATAACATTTGAAAACAATCTAAAGTTTCCTGAACAACACATCTTTTAACAACTGTCATTTTCAATTCTTCTACTATCTCTTTAATTTGAGAGTACTCTGACAAATCTGTACTAAACTGTACTGGATTGGAGTTTTCAATTTGAAAAGCTTGGTACTTGTTAATTTCAGAAGTTTGCTTTTGATTATTTACAGGCAAAACTTTAACTTCTTCGTACAATTTGTTTCTTTGCATTACTGAATCCTTCTGCATCTCTGATATCTCCCCTCTGAAATTAACTTGTGCCTGATTCACATCTACATTCATAACCTCTTTCATCTCTCTTATCTCACTTGAAATAATACTCATTCTACTACCTGATTCTGTACATTCTACATCAACATGTTCACTTTTAGTATTAACCTTACTTTTTTTGTTAGATATTTCCCTGCTCATGTCCAACATTTTCTTTGAAACTTCTCCTATCTCACTTGGTATTGCTTCCTGATTTTCATCTCTCATTTTTGGCATACTACTATCTAGCTTCATAACTTTCTTTTCAAATCCTTCTATTATTTTCCTATTTCTATTTTCCATATCTTCCATTATTTCCCTATTCCTTTTTTCATATCTTCATTTAATTGATCTCTAAAATTTCTCAGCATTTCCATCATCATACTAGCATCAAAATGAACATTTCCTGCTATTTTATTCTGGCTTTCTTCACTAACATTTCCTCCCTCAAATTCTACATTGTTTGAGCTATTTTCTGTATCCTGTATTGAATTACAGCTAACTGTTACATTATCTCCCTCCATAATTATTTCTTCTGTATTATTAGTAGCCATTGTTTTCTTTATCCTACCGCTCCTAAGGCACATTTAAAATTTTACACCTTTTTTTTTAGAATAAAAATCACACGTTTCTAACCTTTCTGATGCTATCTGCTGATGTAGCTTTGATGTCCAGCTTTCTGCCCCTCTCTCCTAGGTTTGTATGTCGCTTCTGCGTTGTATTATGATGAATCTGCGTTGTCTCGATGTTTTTGTGTCCACTCATCCGCGTAGTCTGTCGTTCCTATAGTTGTTTCTGGAATCTGCGTCTTCTCGATGTTTTTGTAGTTGAATTCCCCTGTTGCCTTGTAATCTCGGAATTACGATGTCAAATCATCCGCGTAGTCTGTCGTCCCTTTTGTTGTTTCTGGAATCTGCGTCTTGTAGATCAATTCACTGCTCCATTCATTCCACATCCTGGTCAATTCTGCTACTTTCCTGGTTAATTCTGCTACTTTCTTGGTCACTTTGCCCCTTTCCTGGTCACCTTGCCCCACGTTGGGCGCCAATTTGTAACGGTTTAATGCTTACGTAATATGTTTTTACGTAAATTATTAGAACTTGAAGATCTTATATTGTGCTGCTTTTGTTTTGTTTGGTTACATAATTTTAACTGCCCCTCGTATGGGAGCCAATTTGTAACGGCTTTACTTGTAATGTTATTACTTGTGATGTTTGTGTATGTGTGTTTACTTCATGTGAAGCCATCTTGTGACGTCATTCATTTGTTCGGTTTGTAGCTCCATCTGGTGTTAGCAATTTGCAGCAGTGTTAGTGTTCGAAAGAATGCGACTGTTATTTGATTTAATTTTTGTTTACTGTCCTCCGGCTAGCTATTATTTCTCGGTCGAACATATCTCTTGATCAGGGTTGTGTAAACGGAAAGGAATCTTTTATCCAAAAAGAACACTGATGAAGAAATTTGTTTTATACACTTTTATTGTCGAAACACAGTCACTATCACATTTACATATTGATCTTGACACTCGCCAAACTGAAACTGTTATAATAACTTCTTACTGATAATTCTTTTAATCCACGTACTTCAATATTTTGTATAATTAACTTTACCATACTTTAGATCTTTCATAATTCTGCTGCGCGTAACTTGTGAATCTATATCCGATGTATGCCGTACTAATACTTTCGACGAACTGACTGACTGAAGACGACGTGTAGTGTACACAGATTTTTGATGAACTGGACGACTGAAGACGACGTGTAATGTATTGAGATTTTCGATGAACTGAACTGATTTTACCTCCAACCTACTGCTTTTATGCCCATACACTCCGATATGCCTAAAGATTATAACTGAATTACTATTGGCTAATAAAACGCGCCAACATTAGCGTCTATTTTAATATCCAATGAAAATTATGAATACATATGCTCTAGGGAAATATTCCAGAAGATTTCTAAACGGAAAAACGCGCCAATATTACGCAACTTCCTCGTTTCCAATAATGATAAACAGCTCACCCCCCCTCTGCATTATTGCGCTATTATTGACAGTTTCAGTAAGGCAGTATAAACTTACTTCCCAACAATAATTACAATCAATAAACATCTCAAATCAATGTCACATAAAAATGCATATTCATATTACAATCATTATTTACATTAAAGTAATTTGTGATACAAATTACTGCATCATGGTGCGGTATTTTTGTAGCAGAATTTTGTTAGACCTGTACCGAGATTCAATGCTTTTGTTTTATTACTTAATGCTATTGCTTCACGCCGATGGTTCTAATTAACAGTGATGTCAAACTTAACATATTCGAAAGGAAAGTTTAACCTTACCAAACTCTTTAAATTACGTTGAGTCGACCCTAAATAGCTCCATTTAATACAATGTGTTAGACTTTCACATTACGTCGTGTTGTCACATTACCTTTTGCTTCCTCTACGTATTTTGCCTACATATGATTCCAAATTGAACAATTTGTGCATAATGTATCTACAACATCGGAAATAGCATTCAGAGGTTAATATCAGAAGTTTGAAGGAATAAAATTCCTAAGTCGTAATAGGAGAAAAGAAGGAAAGAAAAAGAAGAATCGCAAACATTCGAAAAGTTACGTCATATTCCGATTTTCCCTTGGAGAAATGTATACGCGACCTAAAAGGTTTTGAAAATGGATAACAGTACTAACACATTTGACACAAATTGTGTTATTTTTAATACAATACTTCCTCGGAAGCAGTAAGTTTATCTCGTGCAGTTTCCCCAGTTAGGTGTAGGTACTAAAATTACTCAAAATTAAGCAGAGTAAAGACAGCGTCTAAGGCATTTCATAAAATTCAAGTTAGTATCTCATTTATTCTTCACATTAATATCTCAAACATACATTCTGATCAAAATTGTTGTTTTTTTATTTAGAAAATAAAATAATGAAGCATTTACCATGTTTATAATCAAAGTGATTCTTAAAACAATCTGATGGATAGCAACCACAGGAGTTTCTCTGTCAGTTATCATTAATTTTTATAGCTGCTCAACGAATTAGTAATGTAACACTTGCTGTGTTCATAAAATACTTGCATAGCAACACAGAGGAAGGTAGAAGGCTGGGGCAGCAGTTTGCTGTAAACAAGTCACATATGCAAGCCGTGATAGTGCATCTGCATGGGCTGATCATAAACAAAAGAGCAGAGACATTTCAAAAGTGTGGTGCTTAAAATATTGGGAAATTCAAAGAAAAAGAGGCATCTCATACGTGGCTAAAGCTACACAAAGAAAATAAAAAAGAAAGAAAATCGAAACGTTCTGCATATTTTAGGGCGGCTTGATAAGTCCGTGACTTTTTAAAGAAAATAATTTTTATCATAAAATCAATTTTATTCCTCAACATAGTTTCCTTTCAATTCAATACACGTTGTCCAACGTTTCTCCAATTTTTTTTAACCCTTCCAATAAATATGATTTTTCGAAGCCTGCAAGATATTTTGTTTCTGCCATGATGTGTTCATTGGACGTGAATTTCTTACCAGCAAGGTTTCAGGTTTGCGAAGAGGAAGAAGTCGCTCGGAGCCAAATCTGGAGAATATGGTGGTTGAGGTAGCAGTTCGTAGCCCAATTCTACAAATTTTGCGATGGCAATGGCTAACTTGTGTGCGGGTGCATTATCCTGGTGAAGTAGAACATTCTTCTTCACCAAATAGGGTCGTTTCTTTATCAATTCCTTGTGAAACTGATCCAGCATTACGGCACAGTATGAACCTGTGGTCGTTTTACCCTTTTCCAGGTAGTGGACGTCTATCACCCCCTTGTAAATCCCAAAAGACAACTGCCGTGGTTTTTCCTGCCGACAGAATGGTTTTAGCTTTCCTTGTAGCAGGTTCGCCGAAGGAAATCCACTGCTTCGATTCTTGTTTGGTTTCAGGTTGATAGTAATGGATCCAAGTTTCATCAACCGTGATATAACGCTGCAAAAATTCATTTGGGTTGCGCTGCAACATTCAAACATCCCTGTGAAGTGGTCACACGATTCCGCTTGTTCTTAACCGTGAGCAGTCGCGGCGCCCATCTTGCTGACAGCTTTCTTATACCCAAAAATTCGTGCAGATTATTATACACCCGTTCACTCGAGATGTTTAGGGTCTTGGCTATCTCACGGATTTTCACTCGGCGGTGTTCCAACACAATATCTTTGTTCACCATTTCTTCTGTTGTGACCTCAACCGGCCGTCCTGTGCGCACGGCATCTCTTGTGCTTCAACGGCGACATCGAAATTCTGTGAACCACTTCTGAACATGCCATGTGATGGAGCAGAGTCCCCATAATACTTGTTCCGCTTTTCTCCCATTTCCTTCACCGTCTTACCACGCAAAAAGTGCTTTTGTCAAAACATGAAATTCACTTTTCTCCATTTTCTACAAAGCAACACACATCTGCTTATTTTAGACGCTCTCAACAATGTTCTAACAAACAAATGACGAATTTCTGCAATTATACCCAGAATAGATGTAAGACTTCCAGCAAACAAAAACCTGTGATTAGAACTCTTATCTCTCGTCAAAGTCATGGACTTATCAATCCGCCCTCGTATTTTATTACTCATGCCAATACCTTAAATGGCATTTTAAAGCATATCATTCAGAGCTGTGTTTGACAAAATGTAAAATATGGAACAATTTTCCATCTAAAGGGTTGTTTGGAGTGGGGAGAATTTCATGACAATTTCTGCCTTGAAACATGTTGGACTTAAATATAGTTTGATATCCATTGGATGTGGTTTAAACTATGCTTCTAGCCAAGAAGCTGTGCTTTACATAGATGATGATGATGGTGATGATGATAAGAGTAATAAGGGATGGGATGATACCATATTTCTTGATATTGGATGCTGGTACTGATTTCTTTTTTTTTTTTTTTTTTTTACAACAGATTCTCAATACTCCCATTATAAAAAGGTCTAAATCCAACAGCTTGTTCATTGAACTATTATTACATTTTTAGTTTTCGTTGTATAAGTGTTTATAACCAATGACAGTCTTATATGCTAATTTGTGGCAGTTACTATGTTACATTCTCCAATTGGCAATAGTTTCCTCCCTTCCCTCCCTTCCCTCCTTTCCTTCCTTCCTTTTCATTTTAATAAATCTGCAGATTGTACCTATATCCCTTGTTGCTAAAGCTAATATAGCCTAAGGTGACTGACACAAACTGCGGGACTAAATCGCATTCTCCTTGTTTTCATACATTGTTACATTAGGTTCTTACATGTCTAGAAACTTGTACATTCTTTTGCAATGGAGGTGTGTAGATGTAATCGTAGAAAGTTCTGCTAAGAAAGCAGATACAGAATTCCCCATAGCAAGACCACGTGTGTTTATAAAAATTCTTATTAAAGCTAAAGTAACCTTTAGCAATAAAGCAAAATGTAAGAGAAGTCAGATCCTGGATTTTTATTTTCTTCCATATTAGTTGATGTTAACCATTCTTTAAGTAAAGCAGGTATACTTTCTGTTGGAACATGGTAAACAAGAATGAAACACTAAAAGTTACAAGTAAATCTAGATCATTGATGGTTACAATTTTTAATATTACTTATCAATTCACCAGAATTCCTTACACTTAAAGTATAAAATTTTTCCAAAGCAGCAAATTCCTTTGTCAATCATCTCAATAACAGGTAGCTGGGTGTGCCTATTTGTTAATAATAGGATGCACACTGTGAGGTAGTATTTTTAACACAAATGATTTTAGTCAAATTATATAATAAAAAATATAATAACAGCCCGTCTTAAAGCAATATGTGTATGTAACAATATGTAAAAAGTGTATATTACAGTCATTGTATATGTTTATATTATTGTATACATGTAATAATGTTATCTGAATGTATTACATAATTTAATAATGTAGGAGCTGTGAGAATAATAGGTTAAAAGTTGTTAACAATGAGGTATCCTTGAGGCAATAATGAGTAAGAAAGTGTAATAATGCTACTAGTCATTCTTGGAGCAACAATAATGTAATTTTTGTGACAGTTTATAAAATAGCCAATCAACAACCAGAAAAACACTTAAGTTAAATAAAAGTATTCTATTGTATTAGAATAACCAATCAGAGACTTGAAATACAGAAATTTACAAATTTAGGCGGTTGAAATCAAGTCAGTTGCTTGTAGACAGTGCTCATAACTGGACGCGTTGGTTGTTGCCAGTGTTCCTAATCGGACGCGAGACACGTCCTCGAGAAATTTAATATGTATTCGTGCGAGACGAAAATAGTTTTACGTGTTAAAATGTGCAAGTAATTAATTAATAAAAGAATCTCACAGCTCTCTATATCAGTGAAGTGTTATTTAAATTGTGTCAAGAATTAATAAAAAGGAGTGAATTAAAAATTATAATCTGTGTAAGCCTACATTCTTCAGCCGCACTATGCCCTGCTAAGACATCCATGTCTCTAACAAAAATACTGACGCAGCCCAGGCAAACATAAATATATAATATTTAAAGAAACAGTCAAATTACAAAGTTAATATTTTTTAACATTTTGGGGCAAAGGCCACCGGAAACCGGGTACTATACGTGCGGTTGCAACGAACTTCAAGTTCGGCTCCCAACAGTTAAAATATATTACATCTTCAAACTGACTTTTCATACGTGAAGCAACAAACCATCTTCTTCAAATTGGCTCCCAAAGCATGGGGCAAATAACAATACAATAAACCTATCTTCAACTGTTATCTATTTTACGAGTTTTTGGTAGGCAACATATCTTTGGTAGTATTGGATTAGTGCTTTTTAACTGTAATTTAATATCTAATGGTACAATATTGGATTCTGATGAAGTTCGATTGACCGATTTTATACAGGTATTAAGAAGGTCATTTTTAATAGGAGAACAACTTTTACAAAAAGATTAAATTATCATCAATTATAATCATCCTCACTGAGTATTATCATCTGGTTGCCTTTGCTTTCAAATGTACCACTGTGTGCGCATTAAGTTTGTGTGTAATCCTACATTCAGAATTAATGATGAAGCTGGTCCATTTTTTAAAAAGTCCAGTACATTGAGATTTTAATACATTGCATGCTATTTGATTTAAGCCATAAATTGCCAATTCTGTCAGCTACATAGTCATGAATTTCATTAGAAAAAGAAATACAAGTTTTTAAGTCTTTAGCCAACAATTTTAATTCATCTTTATTGAATGTCTGAATGATAGATTCACCACATGATCAACATTCTTTTTATTTTTATTTAAAACTTTGGTATACAATATGAAGCTGCTGTTCTTTTAAATAATTAAGTTTCTTTTTTAAAGTGTTATGCTTAATATGCATCATGTAATATTCAAAATAATAATTTAAACTGTTCTTGTTAAAAGTAGATGTATTTGATAAAGTTGTCAATCAATTGAAGTCTTAAAATATTGCAACTTTTAGTTTTCATTATGCACTTTTCGGACAGTTTTTAATGTCAACAATTGCCAGTATATTTGATATATTTATTGTCAAAACATTGTGTGACATGATAGCTGAAACATAAATTGACAAGTTTAGTGC
The DNA here is from genome assembly GCA_030765065.1 of Deroplatys truncata. NCBI lineage: Eukaryota > Metazoa > Arthropoda > Insecta > Mantodea > Mantidae > Deroplatys > Deroplatys truncata. Next base: position 163,393,528 of record CM060976.1, on the reverse strand, counting down.
TTGCCATAATATTTCTTCTTTTAGTGTGGAATTTTAATATTTCTTGGAGTTAGATTTTTTTATTTCAAAAGTTGCTGTTTTGTATGTTTTTATTTAGATATAAGAGCTGATGGAATGTAGCATTGACTGACTCATAGGGAACATGTTTATGATCATGGGGCAAGGATGATGAATCCAAAAATATTTTGTCGCATATGCTAGGCAACAATTTGATGCCTCATCTTTGCTTTACTCCTTTCATCCATGTCTTGCACAAAGTGAAATGTAACAATTGCCAACAATTAAATAGAAACACAAATATTTATAAATTAAAAGTATTGTGGAAGGAGTGAATATTTATTTCAAAGTATTGGATTTACAGAATCCCACCAAGTATCAAGGGTACCAATAATAATAATAATAATAATAATAATAATAATAATAATAATAATAATAATAATAATAATAATAATAATAATAATAATAAATAGTAATCAACAATAGTGATGATGATGTATGGGTGCTGATGCTGTAGATTGCCCACATCCTGTGTACAAGGGTAGAATGTCTGCTTCATATTCTGGAGATCCCAAGATTGAATCTTGGTTGGTGAGAGTTGCCCCTGTGTTTTTTCTGCAGTCTTCTCATATCAGAAAACAAATGTCTTAAGTCTAAGCTCTATGGGGCCCAGGCTCATTTAGAATCATTTCACCAATTTCATTCTTTCACTGCCCAAAATTACCTACCTGGTTATAGGACATTAAAATTACAAAAAAGCTTTAAATACTTCATTTGATTTCAAAATAGGCAGCTCTGGCATTTAAAAGATTATACCCATATAAACCTTTTCATTTTAATCACTAACAGCAACTGTTCAGGAAAGACAAATACAACCACTTTTGAACTGAACAGCAACTGCAGGAAAATCCTTTTGTGAGAGTAAATGGGATACATGTACTTTCCACCTGGATACAAACACAACTGATATACCTATCTAATCGCTCTGTTAATTTTTCTAACTGTAGCCTTTTGAATGCTGTATTTTCATTCTCAATGTTCCCTTGGCATTTAGTAAGCTTAGAGGTTACATCACATTACCTAATGTGCCCACATTTTCTTTGAGGTCAGTCTGATATTGAAAAAGCTGACTATGTAGTATTATGTCAACCTAATCATTACATATTTTCCACAATTTAATAGTAATTGTCTGTGATAATAATCAATAAATTTGAGAGTATACAACATTCATTCTAGGGGCACCAATGTAGATTATCCCAGAAATAGAGAGATCATCATCTTAATTTTCAAGTTTATACTAATCTAGAAGCAGGAACTATGATTCATTAAAATGGTAAAAATGTGTATAAACTATTCTTTATTAACAAAGAACAATAATAAATTTGTTTAAAGCTCAATAGAAGCTTTTAATTAAAATTTTGCAGTTGTGGTTCAAGTCTTAAAAATAGAGGAATTCTAAAACAATTAAGACAATTTTTAAAATGCTTTAACATTAGACATTCTTCACTTGCATTGAATTAAAAGATACAAAACATACTTCTGGGAGAATTCTCCCCATCATCAGTTAGTCATCGACCATTTGTTGTAAATGAAGCATGTGTGTCTGCATGGTAAAACATTTTATAAATTTTTGATCCTTCACTATATTTATTTATTTATTACTTTATTTTAACATATACACTGCTGGTCTAAAGTTTCTGGACCCCAATGAAAGTAATGCAATTCAGCATTTAGGTTGAATTGTTATTTATTCCACAAGTACAGGGAACCCAAAATTCACTGTTCAGAATGCAGTATTAGTTAAAAAAAAAGTGAGTATATCAATATGTTTAGAAAATTTACAAAACAGGTATCTCACTAGATGTTTCTACCTACCCCATCGTCATCCTGGCATGCTGTACCACTGATAATTAAACCTGGCCCCACTCCATCTTAATTCCACAGGTGAGATACAGCAGCAGTACACCAAAAGTATATTTCTGGCCATGAAATAAGGAGGACTTAACGGCAAAGAACAGTTTGACTTGTACCAAATGACTTGCAGTTTTTTATATATATTTCAGAAAGAGCAGTTATAATCACATTAAAAATATGCTGCTGTTTTCAGAGAGAAATAAACATACATATTGACATATAGTAATGTAATTAAAAATTTTGATATGAGAAAATCAGGTAGTAGAATTACAAGAAATAAATTCAAGGAAAGGCCTAATTCTGACATTCATTATTAAAATTACACAACAATAAATATAATGAAATAATAACAGCAGGTTTAAAAATGACTAAGTATTAAAACATTCAAAGCAATAATAATAATATAGTTCTCCGAAAAAATGGCTCATGCCAAAAACAAAAGTGTAACTCTGCCATTTATGTTTTTTAGAATAAAACCATTGGAATGAAATCAAAACAAAATAAAAAATAATGATTATTATCACATTAAACTGTGAAGATTTCTGCTTCTTTAAGTTTACTATCCTATTATTTTCTTTAAATTACCTGATATTACTCTTGCTACGCTGAGTGTCTGGAAACTTTTGACTGGCAGTGTGTGTTAAGAAAATATTTATTAAAAGATATCATGAGCTTTATAGACCTTTATGTATTTTTCAGCCACCTTTTTCCACAACAAGATTCACTGGGATGATCTTAGTGTCATACATGTGGAGTTCTGTTGTGGCAATAGCCATACCAGAAGATGAAGTTGCAGGCATTGACTGGAGTTGGCTTATCATTTTTGTCCCACTAGCCTGCGCACTAGGTATAGTATGAATACAATTCATTAATAAATGAAAACTTATGAAGGAAATGGGTTCATGATGTTGTAAATGGCAAATAATAACAATTGAACCTGGATATCTTGAACCTCTGTTGCTTAAATTTTCGATAACTCGTAGGAATTTATATTTCCTGAACAAGTGCCTTATAATTTACACGTATTTTTCCTCTTTAAGTCAAATTTCTATATAATTGAAATTTTTTGATAACGCAAAGCTTAAATTATGGCACAAACTTGTTCTTTATCTCGAATATTTACGTATTTTTACAGTGTAATATGCACTGCAACTAGTCTCATTCGAAGGTTCTAATTAAAATTTTTCACTGCTTACACGCAGTTGAGTTGACAGCACTTTCTTTCAATTGCTGCTGCTTTCTGCTTTAACTGCCAGTTTCATTACAGAGCAAATTGCCATGCTTAAATATTATGTCAGCTTAGTTACAGACAGCATATTGTCACATTCTGTAGCCCTGTGGTAGTTTCATGATATACAGTGTGTGTGTGTGTGTGCTCAATCAACAGTGAGAGTTCAGTATATGATGAAAAAACAAAAGAGAAAACTAAATCACTAAGTTTGATTGACAATTAAAATTAATCAAGAAGGTGAAAAAACATTAAAAAAGAAAGATATTGCATAAGGAGGTGGTATTCCAGCTAGCACTTTGTCAATGATTTTAAAGGATAAAGAGAAACTTATAAAAGTGGTAGATGAATTTGTGTGTCAGCCATAGCAAAATGACTCAAATCATCAAGCTTATCATCAAGCTTGAAGAGAGTATGGTTCAGTGGTTGTGGTAAGAAACAAGAACATTCCTGTATCAGGTGATATTATTCGAGAGCAAGCTGAAACATTTGCAAAAAACCTGGGATTAGACTCCTTAAAACTCTCAAGCAAGTTCAGGGTGGTTGAAATTTAAAATTCATAATGGTCTTGTTCAAAAGGTGCTATCTAGAGAGGGTTCTGATACTTCTGACATTGCTTGCAACAAGTACTGACAACTTGTTCTCCCTACTCTACTAGAAGGATGTGAGCTAGACATCCTCATTGCAGACTTTTCTTTAAGTGTCTGCAGATAAAACTGGCCTTTAAAGGTGAGAAGTGCCAGATGTGAAAAGGGGTAAAGAAAGAATTATAGTAATGGTAGCTGTGAATATGACAGGAAGTGAAAAACTTAAAATTGTTAGTTACTGGTAAATCTGCTAAACTACATTGTTTTTCAGGTGTCAAATCTTTGCCTGTTTTGTATGAAAACAACAAAACATCTTGGTTAACAAGTTCCATTTTTTTAATCTTGGTTAGAGAAAATCGACAGAAAGTTTAATTGGGAAAATAGGAAAGTGTTGCTGCTTATTGACAATTGTCCTGCTCATCCAGAAGTCCTTGTCCACAATCTAAGAGGAGTGAAAATTGTCTACCTTTCTCTCAATACCACATCAAAACTGCAGCCAATTGATCAAAGAGCGATTAAGAACTTAAAACATCACTACTGGAAACGAGCAATAACAAGGATCAACAAGAAATTGAAATGAGTAAAGATGTCAATGATTTTAATCTCCTGGACATTCTGCAAATATCTTGGAAAGATGTGAAGCCTGGAACAGTAGCAAATCTTCAGGAAAGTTGGGTTCACTACTAATGAATGCGTAGATGGAAAAGTTGAGGTTTCTACAGCTTACTGCTTCCCAAAGAGTGGTCCACCTTTCAGGAGCATTTCAAGTACCAGAAACTAAGACTTTGAGGCACATATAAAGGTAGCTTCTGACATCATTGTTGCAGGTTACTCCTCAGATGAAGACATCATTAACAGAGTTATGCACCACGAAGATTCTGATGCTTGAGATGTTGATCAAGGATATGAAGATGTGACAAAATGTGCAGCCGACATCACATCAGGCACTGCAGACCTTAAAAAATATAACAATATTTATTCAGGGGCAAACATCAGTGTGACACTATGTTTATATCACTAAACTGGTTGAGAACTTTGTGGAGCAAGCTTGTGTACAGAAAATGAAGCAGAAGAAAATGATTAATTTCTTCAAAATCATGAAAAGATAGATAAAGGTGTGTTTGCATTTTGTATTGTTAAATTTAAATTACTTAGATAATGTAATAAAGCTGTCATCATTATGAACTCCATTTTTATTACATAAATTTAGACAATTATATGTTGTAAATCTACATACAGTATTTTGCAACCAATATATCGCAAATTTTACATTTTTCCTACGTATCTCCATAACTCAAAATTTTTATAAGTTGAATTTATTTTAACACCTCCTAACGATTTGAGGTATCGAGGTTCGACTGTAGTTAGTTAATATAATATATGTGATGGTGGTTCATTTCTCAAGAATTATGTACTACGTGCATTCTATCATATACTGAATAAAAGGCTGAAAGCAAAATTCACCATGAAAGGTTTATTTTATAAGCACTTCACAGTGAATATCTGTCAGTAAATGAATGAGCTCATCAAATGAGCAATAAAAAGCAAATTATATGGATACTAAACATGTAAACTGACAAAAAAAAGTCAATTTAATTGTTTGGTATATAAAATTGTGATATAGAGTGAACAATTCAACATTCCAAATTATGTGTAACAAAATCTTGTGACCACATCAGAAAAAGTACACACAAAGACACAAAATTACAATATTAATGGCAGAGCCTGGTTAGTTATATGAAGCTAAAATTTTGATAAGGATTATCACAGAATGAAATCTTTTGAAATTATGCTTTTGGGATCCATTGTGGGCCATAGGTTGGTAGATCAGAAAGGGGACGAAGACTTATGAACTATGTCAAGCTAAATGAAAACATAAAAGAATTTAGAAAGAAAGAGACCAAACATTTAAGTAACTGTATAACAAAGCAGGCAATATCATAATTATGTTAAAGAAAAGAGATGTTGGTCACTTACCAAAAAAGATGACCATATAAAATATTATGAGGGCAGAACAGTTAGAAATGTTAATCCCTGGCAGCTCATGAAACAACCCATACTTTGAGCTTGTATTTGACATAATTATCATGACAACATACACTTTAAATCCAATTAAATTAGTATAAATCCATTATTATTAATTTCATTTCTTTGGAGAATCTATATGTTAGAATGCTTGCATTTTTTATGAACACTTTATTTAATAGTACAACAAACAATGCAATTTTAATGCGCTATAATTTCTGAAGAAAGTATAATTTTTTTTAAATAAGACCATTTGATAATCATCTCATAACATAGTTTGATTTTACACTTACAACGGTTAAAAAAATGATGCTCACAGTTCAAGTTTAGTGTCTTAACCTCGGTTAAGTTATATTGGACGATCAATGAAATGGGTGAAATTATGCTCAAATGAGCGTGCAGTCCATAGAGTTTAAGGTTACCTGACAGTCATCTCTTCAGGGCAAGGGAAAACACAAAAGAAAACCTCATCAGGGTAACTCACCCTAACCGAGATTCAAATTAGGGACCTCTTGAAAGTGAGGCAGACATATTACCCCCACACCTCAGCGGTGGGCTGATGAACAATTTTATGTAACTGCAATTCCTGAAATCTTTGGAATTTGCTTTTTCTGGAATGCTAGTAACAAATTAAAAAATAAGTATTAAATTTGATAATACATGCGTGTTGCTTTGCATGTTGTGCAATTGAAACTATTCTGTTTCCCAATGTAAGCAGAGAATGACAATAAAATAATCAAAATTATAATCTGTTAACATTAACTGATATTTGTAAACAAATTAGAACGTATAACTACGTAAAATTTTATCAGTTAAACTTTTGTAAATAACAAAATTTCCTGCTGTGTGCCAGCGTTCACAAAACACAATAATAAGATATTTTGATTTTTTGTTCTATCACCCCAGCCCCCTCCAACTTTGGGGAAGTAATTATATTCCTATGGCGTATCCTCTAAGCAAGATCCAATTTATGTTATAAACCAAGATTCCTAGTAATTAGATTAGCAACTCGTTAGTAAGAAGGTAACATACATTATGTTATATGATGTGATCATTCATAATTTACCAATAGCCACTTTTATGGAATCTAAAAATCGAAGTTCACATGCCTCTTGCGTGTCTCCTTGCCATCCACTTCTAAATTATCACATTCATCATTGAACAAGCAATAATGTTTACATTGCACTCTGGTCTCCTTACCAGCTGTTTCTAGAAGTGGCATACATTTAAGGGGAATCTAATACCCCAGATAAAATTGAACCACAGTTATATTTATCAAAAATATCTAATATGTAACAATAACATGTCTTCTCTACGCAGTATCATTTATTTTTGGATAGCTTCAAAAACTATTCTTATAAAGCTTATTCTTCAATTTACTTCAGGCTAACTGAGATAAACGTATGTATAAATAGTTTTGTTACACATTTCATTATAGTGACAGTCAAATGTTTAAAAACTAGTCCCTGCATACTGGCCTTGAAATTCTATGACATTGTGAGAAACAACTAAAGTTTGGAAAATGAAATATGAGTATTGGAAAATTCAAACCAATAACAACATATATTCACAAATGGCTTATGCCACAAAAAAGCTATATGAAAGTAATTGTGTATTTTAAAAGGGATCAACATTTTTCATGTAGTCCGTGTTTGTCTATCTCTTATTGTTTACCAGTTATAAAAAATTGCTTCCAGCACAGGCTACTGCCAACATATACATTTTATTTGGCATCAGAAGAGCTTACATATATAGTATTTTATTCAAAATCATTAAGAGTAATTTTGGGAAAAATCAAACATTTTGAAAACTGTTCCATATAAAGGGTAGTTTGGGGTGGAGGGATTTTCTAGAAAATCTTTGTGTTGTATCTTTGGAAAATAGTGGATTTAAATACACAAACACACACATGCAGGCCTTTGTTTTTTTTTTTAAAAAAAATACTTTTTCTATTCAGGGGCCTCAAAACATGTATTTTGATGCAATCTCGACATGAAATTTTGGGTGGAATGCAATACTTCTTCTACCTACTAAGGCATGTAGTAGAGAAAGCAAATATTAACATAAAATAAAATATTATACATAAAAGAATCAGACGACTGATAAATTCAATGCCATAGGAGGATTTGAACCACAGATTTCCCAATTTCTGTCCGTTTGCTCTAATCAACTGAGCTACCATGCCAACATCCCAGTAGGACATTAAGTTTCTCCAGCTGACTCGCATTTCCCCCAATAAATCACAAGGAGATCTGAAATTGTTTTGAGATACCTATCACAATGGTGACATACAATACTGTACTTTAAGTCCCAGGTTTCATAGCTTTATCCTCTATTAGGTCAATTAATGGAGTTAATTGTTCTTCCACACCAGCTTTGTGTAGCACAGGGTTGGAAAATTAAATGCCATGGCCGGTATTTGAATCGTGGATCTCCTAGCTAACTTTACTTACTTTTTTGTTTTGGAATCTGCTCTTTTGGTGGGTCAGGATAAGTAACAAGCGTGATGTAAATGTTAAATATTTATTCACACGTTACATGCTGGATGTTTTAAAGCATCATCCATTATGCAATAAAATAAGAACTACTGAATATTTTGGTTAACTTTATTCCATTGTATATACCTTAAGCTTTCTTTTCACATAGTTTTCACAATAAATTAAATTCTCATTCTGGTGTAGAATAAAATATAGTGGCACCTCATAATAGAAGTTTGCGGCCAATTCATAAAACAATTGTGAGTTTCTGAGATGCAGTTTTCTGTGCAAGATTTGCGGCAGAAGCAATTGCATTATTGGTATTGTTGATTTCAGGAGGGGGACTCAAATTAGTGTTCTGGAAATCAGATCTCTTATCACAGAGTAGCTGCAAGGAAACAACTGTGAATCTGCAAGTTAATGTGATGTTAGCCAAAAACAGAAAACTCATTATTTATGTTCTTTAAGAAGCTCTTGAGCATGTACTGCAAGTGTTCCTAAGAGATTATCCCAGCTCATTTTGAATACAGAAAAATGCAACTCCAGAAACTGCTATACATTTCCTAGATGGGCTGTGGCAAAAGTCTGTGACAATGTTCTAAAAAACATATGCTAAGAGAAGACAAATGTTTGAAAAACGTTGTAAACTGGTAGAAAAGTAGTATAAGGTTCAAAGGCTTGGGTAAAAAATAAACTATCAAAAAAATATATAGTAGTTTGTACTTTATTGCAAAACGGACATTACCCCTCTTATTTGCATTACATCGTTTGGCTTTGAGCAAAATGTTTATACATTATGGGATGTTTATGCTGTTGAAATATTTATCAGTTTGCTCTTCTGATAAGGACCCTATCATCCAGCTGCTTACACTGTGTAAGAGAGAAATGAAATCCTGGCTAGTTCAATTTTTCACTCCCTTGCATAAGCTGATTTAACGTGAAAATTTCTTCTGGTTGGTGCATAATGAATGGAGAGGAATTTGGCTCTCGTTTCCCACAACTATGTAGATATAGGTCTAAGACTCTCTGAAAATTAATTAGTATATTTATTTTCCATTAAAGTGGATGATATTAACATTTCAAGATATCAAAGATATTTACTGTAAGACTCTGTACACTGAATGAGACGAAACTGTCCAAGATAAAATTTGCACATAGAAAAGACATTCAGACAAAACACTCGAGATTTTCTGCTTCAGCTACAAATAATCTCAACTTTTAGTACAAAGGAAGAATTTGTTGTTATTTTATATTATTATCTGTTATGTTTGGATGATGAGTCAGAAGTTATGGACCTGCCTTATTAATAAAAATAGAAACTTAGGTACTTTCTTTGATTTAATCACAGGAGGATGATAACATTATTTAATTTTACATAAATAAGCGCACAATTTTGATGTAGCAGAAGAACTGAGAAGCAAAATATGAAATAACTCTGTGATACCTGTAGAGAGTTTAATTACACTTAATGTAGTGAAATAAAACCAGTAGGTGTACACACGTGGGAAATGGAATATTTTTAATATACTTAAAATGAGATGTACCGAATTCCAGGCACACTAAGGTATGTGTTTCACCCTGTGTATTCACAGTATTTGACTGTGTTCTCCCTTCTGGAGTGTGCCCAGCTAAAGTGTAGGATGAAAAAATATTTGGTTTTATATTATTTTCACCATTTGTTTGCATCTAAATTAAAACACTGTCAAATAAATGTTAACAGCTCTTGCCCCAAAGTATTGGATAAACAATGCTGATTTCTTTTAGGTGTATGGACTGTTGGTAACATTGGCAGAGAAGAGGGAACAATATACTGGGCTCTTGGTGTTGCATATGCACTATTTCCCTTGTACTGGTACTTTGATGATGTGACCACATGGTACACAGTAATCTCATTTGCTTCAGCCTTTGCATTTGACTCTATATCAAAGAAATGGAGGAGAAAACCAAAGCCAAAGAGGTCACTCCTGAGGTGAGTAAATGGCAATCAATAGAGGACATTAAGAAATACATAATTGTTTTAATTTACAAATTACTTGACTCGATTCTATCACACGACTTCTCTTACACTTTTAAAATTCAGACACGTTTCAAGAGTTATCCCTCTCATCCTCAGCTGAAGATTAACTGGTGGTTTTAGTATCAGTAGGACTGGATCCAGAGGTAGATGTCTAACATGGTGGCATCTGTGGAGTTGGTGTTAGAAATAGACTTGATGAATCTGCTGAAACTATCCATTGGTGGAATTTTGAAACTCATGGTTTGGTTATGCAGATTTTCTCATAAGCAGCTAGCTCTAGTGGATGGCTGGCATGTTTTATTAGGGTTGTATTTGTATCTATTTCACGACTGAAGTCACATAAATGTGCAGCAATTGCAGATTTATCCAGCTGTTTGTATTTAATATGGCAAAGGTGATCATTAGTGCAGATTTTGGGGTTCCTTTTCATTTTACCTATATATACTTTATTGCAATCTTGTAGCTGATTTTGTATATTCCGGATTTGCAACTTTGCAGGATCCTTTCTCTTGGTGGGGCTTTCAGTAGGTTCCTTAGGTTGTATTTATTCTGAGAGGCCAGAATGATGATGTGTTTTTGCTAAAGTTTTTGGCAATTGTTGTGTAGACATGGATCGACCTTCAGCTGAGGATGAGAGTGATAGCTCTCAAAACATGTCCGAATTTTAAAAGTGTAAGTGAAGTCGTGTGACAGAATTGAGTCAAGTAATTTAAAATTATTATAAGCTTCACTGTTACTAACTTCTTTCAATTTAAAATTAATATGTAGTTTGTTGCCATGTATTAATTGTGCAGGTTGGAATTTGATTTGCAAGTAGAACAATTATTTTATGCAACACATTAAAGACTCCATAAACACTCTTAAATAAAAAGGATAAATGTAAATACAATGAAATTATTACTATGCTACCACTTTTATGATTATCATTACTCTTTTTATATAATGATTATATAGCATTTGTATATGATTGTATGTAGCATACCTGTGTGCAAAATGATGCTTTAGATCCTGCACTCTTAAATAGGTCAAGATGAGCAAAAACAACAAAAAGGTTGTGCAGTTTTTTTAATTAATGAGAGATTATTAATGTCCACAGTTTTAGGAGCTTGGAAGCCTGCCTTTTCATACCACAAATGATGCTCATATTTAACCTTGCTAGTAGTGAAGAGTCTGTGCTTAATGTCTTGATATAAAAGGATTTGCTTGTAGATTTTCTGAAGTTTCTGTAAACTTAATCTTTCTTTACATTCTACATAGTAACAGAGCAAAACAGCTAAGCAGAAATTTCTTTCAATAAGCGAGAGAGACTTCTCCTTTAATTAAAACAAAATTAGCTAATGTTTACACTTCTCATGTAGCTGTTGAATAATAAAATACTTCCTATGAAATCTTGTCAGGATTTTTATTCACATTCCATATAACTTCCCATTTATTATGCATTTAGACTTAGTATCTTGAAGAGAACATTCAACAGATTATATTGTGAAGAAAAAGATTAAATAATTCATAAGTTACTATTGTCTTGGAGGACTACATATTGTTGAGAGAGAGAGAGAGGGGGAGGGGGAGGGGAGAGGGAGAGACTTTACTGGTAAAGCACTAATGGGTTTAGGTTTTAATACTGGTAGGTGTTGCAATAGAATAACTGTCATTTAATAGAGTAATCCATCATTGTTAGTTTCTTTCTTAAAGTTCACTTAATTCGCTTCAGATACAACATAGTATCTCCTCTACTTTTTCATTATCCTTCAAGACACTTTTATTCAATCTGACTTTGCAGATGCCCTTTCTCTTTTGTACATATGATTGTGCTCCTGAGTAGCTTTTATCATTCAGTTCAATTCTATTTATTTGTCCAGTTTTTTTATATAAACATATTAGACATGTCAGAATACAAATGGTATGAAAAAATTGAATAATACAGTAAAACATATTATATAACACAATAATCTTAAGAAATATGTACAAATAATTTGTGTGTGTGTTGTGGGTGGGGGGGAGTGAATGTGTGCAAATGTTACAGCCACAATATAATACAGGAATCCTGCATGAACATTATTGAAATCTGATTTTATGAAACGTCTTCATTTGCCAATCAAAATTACATGTAACTCACACTACAAGTGTGTATATACTGTCTCAATTAATGAAAGCTGATACACAATGGGAAACTAACCATTACATGTACATACTGTATTCTTTGTACTGAACAAGACAAGACAAGCTTTGGTATTATTATGCCATTCAATAGGCTTCACAACACAAAAATGTGTCATTAAACAACAGACACAGCTAGCAACAGTGACCAGCACTGTACAAGGGTGTGTTTTGCTTTCATCCGACATGCTACAAACAGGTTTTAAAATCGGAGACTCTAGCATGATGGGATTTAATGCTGATGCTTGTAGCATAGTAAAAAAGTTTCTGTGATCCTTTGTTCCTATCTTCAAAATGCTTATTTTGGGGCTGCCTTTCTACTCTAAAATTTTCTGAACATTGTTTTTCCACAGCCAGTATATATTTGAATTAAAGATTGTAACCTGAGTCAAGGGTAAAATATATAAAATGAAGTAGTGTGTCCAATTATTTAAAAAAAAATAATTAAAAAAAAAATAAATAAAAAAAAGGCACATTAAAACACTTTCATAGCATATAAGTTGTTATATTATATTTCAGGCAAGAGCCCTCCTTCAGAAGCACAAAACTTGTACTATAGAACCGTGAATTGGAAATGCTTTTGTAATTTTATTGAGTGAATGCAAGAGACATATCATCCTTGTTTTAAGTCAGTACATTAGGAAAATTTGATGTGGTACACTCGTGCAACTTTCTCTAGCTGTGACAAATTTATGTATATTTTATTTTCCATAGTTTTTATATAGAAAGTTATTTCTTTGTCATGTTATTTTAATCGTGATATATTTTTCTTAGAAAATTTTCAAATTAAGCAATAAGTGTTTAGTTTTATACAAATGTGGAAATAGCATTAAAATATTTATCATCATATTAATTAAATAGAAGCTTATAAAACACTTGTGTGTTACTAATATAGGTTACTAATCCCACCAGAAATTTGAACACAATGAATTTCAAGAAAATTCCTTCACCCCAAATTACACTTTACATGGAAAAGGTTTTGATGTTTATGATTTCCTGAAAAATGGTTGTAATGCTTTTGAGTAACATGCTATATATGTATTTAAGAATTTATATGACCAATAAAATATACATCCTGAATTTCATGGGAAGAGCCTATGAAGTGCCCTCCATTTGGAAGGAATTTTATATAATGGGTGAACCATAAGTGATAGACAAAAACTTACCACACAAAAAATGTAGATCTTTTTAAAACACAAAATTTGTTTCAAATAGATATTATTGAATAGATATGCTGAATATGTTATCACATTTCCAAAGTGCAGTGACTATTTATGTTTCTTGCAATGCCCTGAAGGATTATGGAATTGATTTTATAAGAGAAGTTTATAGAAGCTGTACAATAATGGTTAGAGAAAGTCATGAGAGTATAACACATCAGATATTTTGTTGTTGAATAATGCTCCGTCTCTCTCCCTCCTCCCTTTCCCATATTCATGCATCTTTTTGGAGGGGGTTTTTTCATGTTTATATGAACTGCTAATCAGCAATGCACTCAGGTGCTGGTTTTTTGGGGTAACATCAACAGGGACAATGACCTAGTTTTTTATTTTTAATTACTATATGCATGCTCTTTAACTACTATGGTTCTTAGTGTCCCATTCTATATTGGGCATGAAGGCCAAAATGTTTGCTCAGAGGCTGCTTTATCAGGCTTGAAGTTCTTTTATTGTACTGGGCTGTAAATCTATGACACGGGACCAACAGCTTTACTTCCCCTCCGAAGGAAGGCATGCTAGGGATTTTTTGCCTGAAAAAAAAAAATTCAATGCCCTTCTCCAGGTATGAATCCACGACCTCAGGAACTACGTAAGGAGCTAGTGCATGCAAAGTTGACCAATTGACTGAGGTCTAGGGAGCTGAGTGTTCAGTAAAATGTGCATGTGCAATCTATAATAGAGGTTCTTAGTGTTGTATTTCAGTGTTTATGTTATTTGCTGTCCTTTCCATGTATGTCAGTAAGAATTTTGGAATTTGACATTTTTGGTAATAAATACAAATTTATTAATTTTGTTACTTTTCATTTGCCCCCTATATTCTTAGAATCACTGTACATTTCATTCCAACAGTAATGCGTCATATCAGTTTTTTCTGCAGTGAAAATGTTATGCTTAGCTTAGCCAGAGTTATAAAGCTACTTTTATCAGCAGGTTTTATCACCCAGGAGGCTTTTATGACAGTGATGTCATCAATAATTTCTTAAATTCTGACTTTATACTTTCTTTTCTCATAGCCTTGGGTTCAGTCATGATTAAAGAACTTAAATGAGCTAAGAAATTGTTTGCATCATTGCTCATTCTACTGCATATGCTCATCACTCAGCATAATTAATTTAGGAATAACAATTAAATACAGTATATTTCAGTCTGTATGCTCTTCAAGGAAAGCTTCACCAACAATAAAAAGAACAGCTCTTTACAAGGGAAATGAATGAGATGAGGAAAACATTTCTGATGCTATTTCATAGGAAGTGTATTCTATTGTTCAAATATGAGCTCATTTAGTCATGGTTACAAAGAATTTGTAATTTTACACTTACAGAAATAGATCTCCACTCTCATCATTTTGTAAAATCACACTTTTATGCACAACTCAGAATTTAAAGAAAGACTAAAGTTTATAAGAAGAGCAGAAAATTGACAGTGAGGCCTAAAATATTAAGTTCCTTTCATGTAAAGAAATTAAGACTTGAAATAGGAATTCCCCTGACAGCATGCTAGGTTATTAGAAGTAATTATAAATAGTGAAACTTGTTAACCTATTGAAACTATGAGTTGGTTAATTACACAGTAGTTTCACTTACTAAGTTCTGGGTGAAAAAATTGTAAGTGAAACTAAAGTGTCATCAATCCATTCACAATTTCAATATGTTCCCATTACTAATAACTAGAGGGCAGATTTGAGTGACCTGGTCTGTGATTTCAAGCTACCGATGCAGAGAGCTTAATGTCTTGTCATTTGTCTCCTGTAGGTAAAGAAATATACCGCAGTAGCATGATGTTCCACTTCGCAAACAGAGTGCATACGCAGTACAAGTCAAGTCAGCCTCATAAAAACGGGCTCTCTGATTCACCCCTTAATAATAATGGTTCAGTGGAATATCATTAGCTTTGAGTCTGAAAAATGTCAACATTAAAAATTTGTTTCTACTGGACACCGGAGTAGCACAGTGGTTTCATTTTCAGCTCTCGTCTGAGGATCTGGGGTTTGATTCTGCACAGTGGTTTCATTTTTAGCTCTCATACTGAGGGTCTGGGGTTCAATTCCAGGCTCTGGGGTGACTAATTTAAGTCAACCCTATCCATGTCTTCACCTCTGACTTCCTCATGTAAAGTATTCTCAGCACGATTCACAGTCTACGATAAAAGCTGTAGGTTCTCTCATTTCACCACCATCCTCATCACTCATCCTACCATCGGAAGCAACAGATACGCTTGCTGTGTGTCCCTACCTTAGAAATGCTTCCAGTCATTGCTTGGTGGAATGAGGTATCCCCGAAGGTCATAAGCCATATGAAGAGCTTTAGAAATGACATTTGTCTCCACTTAATTGGTCACAGCACAATATCTTCATTATTTGATTTCTTCTTTTCTGAGAGAATGCTGGTTTTTTAATTTATTAAGTATTCCAAATCAATTTTTAATTACCCTAGCTTCCTTTTACCTAAAATGTATGCAACATGTTGTAGAGACTATTGTCTCCATCCCCAACCTAGACAGCTTTCTACTGTGGCTTGTAGACGATGTTTCTTGGCTGGATGTATTGCATGCTATTTAGTTAACATGGTATATTAAAATTTAACAATCTATGTTCTCCCGCTGCCCCAAATAGAGAGTTCAACTGGTTGTTACAAATGTCTTTTGAAAGCCTGGGTTTTTCAACTCATGACTTGTGGGCCAAAATTGCACTGCTACTGTCAATTTATCAATCTGTTTATATTTTTATACTTCTCACAGTTTAAGCAACACCTGAGAAATACAAAATACCCTTAATTTTGTACAGTTTCAACCAGATTTTAAGACACTGGATGAATGTTAAACATCTTAATATATATATTTTCAAATTGCCATTTGTAGCTTGTGAATTTTTAGGAGACTCTCCATATAAAGTACCTTTCATTTTGTACAAGTTTAAACCAAGTTTGAAATGGGGTCAAGAAATTCTCAATTTCTTTGGTATAAAATTTCAATCTCCTACCTGCAGAGGCTTTTATAAAACTCTTAAATATTTAGGAGGCTTTCCATAAATTACCTTTAACTGTTTCAATTAAATTCAATATCTTATTGCTTCTCAAAATCCTATACATCTTTAGTATGGCAGTATCAAAAAATTGAATTTTTAGGAGGCTGCACATGTAAACTGCCTTTAATTTTTTACAATTTCAAACAAACTTCAAACATGTTAAGAAATGTTTTTGAAACACTAATATATAAAATAGCTCTGCACATACAGTGGCTTGCCCAAAAATCCTAAATTTTTAGGGGGTTCATACTATTTTTCCCGTAATTTGTGCTGCTTTGAAGGTTCTCAAAATTTTTTTTATCCAAACTTATATATGTATAAATATAAAATTTTGACTCTATACATCTAGAGGCTTATGAGTTATTTTATGCTTATAGACACATAAAGCATCACTAAATAGTTGCTCCACAGTAGCAAACGCACCTAAAAATATTCATACACTGCGACGGTATTACTTATAATGTTTGTGTATGTGTGTTTACTCCGCGTGGTTAAGCCATTTTGTGACGTGATTCTTTGTTAGGTTTGTAGCTCCATCTGGTGTTAGCAATTTGCAGTAGTATTAGTGTTTGTTTGAAAGAATGCTACTGTTATTTTATTTAATTTTGGTTTACTGTCCTCCGGCTAGCTATAATCTTTTTGGTCGAGCACATCTCTTTATACAGGTTGTGTAAATGGAAAGGAGTCTATTATCCAAAGATAACACTGATGAAAGAATTTGTTTTACACTTTTTATTGTCGAACACATTCACTATCACAATTTACACATTGATCTTGACACCCGCCAAACTGAAACTGTTATAATAACTTCTTACTGATCACTTTTAATTCGCGTACTTCAACCTTTTGTATAATTAACTTTACAACACTTGAGAATTTTCCTAGCTCTGCTACGCGTAACTTGTGAATCGATAGCCGACGTGTACTTTACAAATATTTTCTGCTGAACTGACGGACTGAAGGCGACGTGTATCATACAAATATTTTCGACGAACTGAACTGACTCTACCTCTAACCTAGCCCTTTTATACTCCTACACCCCGATATGCCTAAAGATTATAACTGAGCTGCAATTGGCTAATAAAACGCGCCAACATTAGTGTATTTTTATATCCAATAAAAATTATGAATACATATGCTCTAGGTATAATGTTCCAGCAATTTCTACAGAAAAACGCGCCAACATTACGTAACTTCCTCGTCTCTAATAATGATAAACAGCTCACCCCCTCGCTGCTTTATTGCACGCTATTATTGTCAGTTTCAGTAAGGCCGTATAAACTTACTTCTCAACAATAATTACAATCAATATACTTCTCAAATCAATGTCACATAAAAATACATATTCATATTACAATCATTCTTTACATTTAAGTAATTTGTGATACAAATTACTGCATCAACACCTCCCAGAACCAAATCCTTGCTGTGCTACTCCATATTTGAATTAGGATGCCATAAAATGTGTATAGAACTTAATTTTTTCTTTTGAAATAAGTGCTCAAAGTCGAAACAGTATTTTAATTTGCCTATGTACATTGAATCACCTCCTAAGTGGATGGAATCTATATCACTTCCACCTGATATATGAAATGTTGAGTGATTCAAGGTCATATAGAAATTACAATTATTAGAATTACTAGCAGCAATGCTTTAATGTGCTATATTAGATATCTTCTATTTTACTCCAAAGTGCACATGGTTTACTAGCAACAGCATGCTAATCTAGAAACTGCCACCAAGAATTCAAAACACTAAATTACATCTAGGTTTTCTATACTAAGTATATCTATGCAATAGCTTTTTATAATTCTGTATTTCTGATTGCAGACGTATCTCTGTCTTGACACTGTGTGGGATGTTATACATGTCACTGTGGGGCAGCTACTTCTATTTTAACTGCAAATTGACTGACAGTGAGGGCGAAGAAATCAAGGTGCAAGATGCCATCACTCACTTCTTTACCTCTCCTTTGTGGACTGAGTTCAAACAGTCTTTGTACGACACATGGGTTTATGCTCAGCATCACGGCTGGTATGAAGTTTGGAAACAGATAATAGATCTCTCTGATCCACATGGAGAACAGAATGCTTACAAGGTATGGAAATGTATTTGAATTATGCGAGGTACAAGGGCAATACTGAAAATTTTTAGAATACCATGTTTCTAAAAATAAATGAAATTTCTTCATATTTGATTGCTGTGTAGTTTGTTGGATTTGCTCAAATAGTTTATTAATTATCATCATTTAAATATTTTGTGTTCACCCAAAAATGAATTTGACTAGAGAACATTTCCAGGCTATGATTTTTTATGATTTGAAATCATTATTAATGCCTAAACAATGAAGTTCAGCTTAGAAATGCGTTTGGCAAAGAACATCCATCTAAGGTAACTATTTATAATTGGTATAGTAAATTCAAATGAGATGAGTTTTTTCATAGTGATGAATTTCATGAAGATACCCAAGAACTGCTGTTACTGATGAAAATATGCTGCTGTTTGAGCAATGCTTGAAAAAGATTGACAGACATCTTACAAATTTGTTTAGTTAAAATTGTGCATTGGTATGAGTCAAATTCAAAACATTTTACATCAGCAGTTAGATGTGAGAAAACTTTGTTGTAGATAGATTCCAGACAAGCTGACTCCCGATCAAAAACAACAGTGTCTTGCATTGCATTATTTATTTCTTCATTTTGATCAATATTGTACATCTGATATAGAACACGTCAGATAACATGATACACATTAATAAAAGTATGCATTATTTACAAGGATAATACACATTATTTATAGTAATAATATGATCCTGTAAAGAAAAGTCAATTGGCTGAATGGGTCTTTCAAACAGAACCTAAGCCTACAAAAGTTCAACAAATATGCAGTGCTGGTAAGAAGATGGTTTCTAGTTTGTTTTTTTTCTAAAATGGGCTGTATTACTACTATAGCATTAGAAGATAGATGTACCATTACTGCTTATTGGTTCACAAATGTCTGTTTATACAAATTTTTGAAATAGTTCATGAAAAATGCCCAAAAGGAAAAATAATGTTACACCATGAAAACGCATTGTCATATACAGCAACATTAACAACATAGTATCTGGAGGCCCTAAAGGCCAGCACCATAGACCCTCCACCATACAGCCTTGCCTTAGCACTTTGTGATTTCGCTTTATTTCCAAACATTAAAACATGTAGAATCACTTTTTTGTCATCAGATGAAGCAGTGGAACATTATAAAATCCTGCTTTCTGAAGTGTCTCAGGAAGAGTAGCATCATTGCTTTAAGGGCTGGTTTCATCAAATGCAAAAATGTATTAATGTTAAAGGGGAATATTTTAAAAAGCAATAAAGTTATTTAAATGTTTTAAAACTAATAGTCATTTGATTTTCTAAAAATTTTCAGTGTCACCCTCGTACTAGATTTCAGGTTTACTAAATTAGATTAATATTATCCTATTTTAAATACATAAAATATACATATATGTTTAACTTAAGAAACAGGGAGGCCTTTAAGCAGATTAATGGACATGAATTTATATAGAGTAGATAATAGGTTGTACTTAATGTATAATTTAAATTATATTTAATTAGTAAATAATTAGCAAACTTTCTCAGTTTTGGAGCATTTGGCAAGTGATCCTAAAGTATCTTTCTGTGTTATTATGGAGACATCTGGTGCTGAAGTTGATGTGTCTTGGTGATGTGAGGATGAATTATCTGACCTAATGTCTCGTGTAACAGCTATTCAGATGCATTTCAGAAGTTTGCAATAATTCTTATTCTATGTTTATGAAACAGAAATGGCTTACTGATTTCAATATTTAGTTTTGTTTTATCCTTTTGTAGCTAATAATGTTGTAAACAAAGTATTTGGAATGTGTGTGTTCTCTCTCTCCCCCCCTCCTTTTTTGCAGATGGCCTATGAGATTGATATACCTATTGTGTCATGCCAAAATTTATACTGTATTCTTTGAAAACCTTTTGCATTTGCTACTCAGAACACATTTGAATATTACTTTGTGTATTTGGTGGACATGTACACAGTTTGAAATTTTATCCATACCATGTGTCCAATTACTTGTGGTGCAATCCCATAACTAGAACGAAGTAGTGCATTTAAAAACTGTTTTGTATTTATGTTGAAATGCTTATCAGAGTCTAAATATGGACTGGTTGGCAGTTGTACAGAGTGCTCCTGAAATTTATGGTAACACAAAGTTGCACTTTTTTAAGTGGAACAACCCATATTTTATTACATAAATTCCATGCATTCTTCATCCTGACTCAAATGATATAGGCATTAAGCATCAGAGCTTGTATTCAGGTCATTTTGAAAACAAAAACAGTCTTAACAATGTGTGTAGAAAGGGAAAATTGTAGTGCAAATGTTCAAATTGCCTTCCCTCTGCTTTGATGCATCTCTTAAAAGTCTTTCTTTAGTATATATTGTAATGAAAAGAAGCTAGAAACAGTGATGTGTATTGAATTTATTTAAAGGTGAGTCGGAATTGTTACACTAACATCACTTAAGTTTACTCACTTAACATGTTTCGGGAAACAGTTGTTCCCATCCTCAGAAGGTTAATTCGACTGGCCCATGTTGTTGGTGTTTCCGTTTTTTGGACTGGATCCTGTGGTGGCATCTTGTGGTGGAGAAATGTACTTCCAGAGAGGATTTGGTGGCGGCAAATCAAAATTCATTAGATTTGTGTTGTGTTTTAGAATGGTGATCTTCTCCCATGCATCTAATTCGGCTGCAAATTTGGCTGGTTTGACTAATGTAATATTGGGTTTGATGTTGTGATTAGTGATCCAAAAATGGTGTGAAACTGCAGATTTGTCCATTTGTTTGTATTTAATACATCTCATGTGCTCCTTTAGCCTAGTTTCTAAGTTTCTTTTTGTCTTACCTATGTATACTTTATTGCAATCTGAACAATTGATTTTATAGATTCCAGCTTTTTTGTCTTGTGGAATGGGGTCTTTTAACTTGTTACAAAGTAATTTCTCTATGTTAAATTTGTTCTGTGGAGCTAGGCTGATGTTATGTTTCATGAAAATCTTCTTAAATTTGTGAAATGTTCCTGGGTGGTAAGTGAATTTCTTGAACTTTAGCTCTTTATCTTGCTGGCTGAGATTTGTTGTGTTTCTGATGTGCATCTGTCGTTTGAATTTTGCAAATTTTTTGTCAATAGTTGCTTTGTTGTACCCATTATGTATTGCTGTGTCTACTATATGCTGGTATTCTAACTGGTATTCTTTTTTATTTAAGGGGGTATATACCAACCAGTCTATGTGTTAGGCTGTTTAGTACTGCATGTTTGTGTGTGGTTGGATTGAAACTCTTATTTTTTATGTAATTAGTAGAGTGTGTTGGCTTCCTGTATATGCCAAAGGTTAGGTTCTTTTGTTCTCTGATGATTTTTAGGTCTAAAAATGGTAGCATGCCTTCTTTTTCTATTTCTATGGTGAATTTTATTGATTGGTTCTGTAGGTTTAGTAAGGCTAAGGAGTCTTGTATGAACCTATTAGGGACAACAGCGAAGATGTCGTCAACATATCTGTGCCAAACTTTAAACATGTATGGAAAGGAAGTTGTTATGTGTATTTCTAAGTAGCTCATAAATAAATCTGCCAAGAAGGGTGAAAGTGGGTTGCCCATGGTTAGACCAGTTGGTTGTTGATAGAACTTCTTATTGAAACTAAAACAATTTTGTGCAATGCATAAATTGGTAAGTTGTATGAGGTCTTCTATTTCTTCTTTAAGTAGGTTAGTCTGCTGTAGCCATTTCTTTAATTGACGCAGGAGTTGATCTGTAGGGACACTTGGAAATAGTGCAGTGACATCAAAGGAAACTAATCTGTCTTCTGGTTCAAGTTCCAGGGATTTTATCTTCTGTATTAAATCTTCTGAATTCATTATGTTTTTGCTATTGAATTTTGGTAGTGAAGAGAATCTCTTTACTAACCATTTTGCCAGTTTGTAGGTAGGAGAATCAATATTGCTGACGATTGGTCTCATCTTATTACCCGGTTTGTGTATTTTAGGTAGAGCATACATTCTTGGTAAAGTGGGGTGGTCTGGTTTTAATCTAGATTTATCAGTGTCTGTTATAGTTTTGCTTTCCTGGATGGTTTGATTGAAGGCTTTTAAATGTGATTTTAATGGGTCTTCTTGAATTTGTATGTAATTTTCTTGTTGCAGCATATTTTCTACTCTGGCAATATAATCATCTTTTTGCAATACAACTAGTTTATTTCCCTTGTCAGCTTTTGTGTATACTACTGGTTTTGATTTTAATGTTTTGATCACATGTTTGGTTGGGAAATTGTTATGTTTATTTGTATTAAGAAATACAAGCAGATAAACATAACAATTTCCCAACCAAACATGTGATCAAAACATTAAAATCAAAACCAGTAGTATACACAAAAGCTGACAAGGGAAATAAACTAGTTGTACTGCAAAAAGATGATTATATTGCCAGAGTAGAAAATATGCTGCAACAAGAAAATTACATACAAATTCAAGAAGACCCATTAAAATCACATTTAAAAGCCTTCAATCAAACCATCCAGGAAAGCAAAACTATAACAGACACTGATAAATCTAGATTAAAACCAGACCACCCCACTTTACCAAGAATGTATGCTCTACCTAAAATACACAAACCGGGTAATAAGATGAGACCAATCGTCAGCAATATTGATTCTCCTACCTACAAACTGGCAAAATGGTTAGTAAAGAGATTCTCTTCACTACCAAAATTCAATAGCAAAAACATAATGAATTCAGAAGATTTAATACAGAAGATAAAATCCCTGGAACTCGAACCAGAAGACAGATTAGTTTCCTTTGATGTCACTGCACTATTTCCAAGTGTCCCTACAGATCAACTCCTGCGTCAATTAAAGAAATGGCTACAGCAGACTAACCTACTTAAAGAAGAAATAGAAGACCTCATACAACTTACCAATTTATGCATTGCACAAAATTGTTTTAGTTTCAATAAGAAGTTCTATCAACAACCAACTGGTCTAACCATGGGCAACCCACTTTCACCCTTCTTGGCAGATTTATTTATGAGCTACTTAGAAATACACATAACAACTTCCTTTCCATACATGTTTAAAGTTTGGCACAGATATGTTGACGACATCTTCGCTGTTGTCCCTAATAGGTTCATACAAGACTCCTTAGCCTTACTAAACCTACAGAAACAATCAATAAAATTCACCATAGAAATAGAAAAAGAAGGCATGCTACCATTTTTAGACCTAAAAATCATCAGAGAACAAAAGAACCTAACCTTTGGCATATACAGGAAGCCAACACACTCTACTAATTACATAAAAAATAAGAGTTTCAATCCAACCACACACAAACATGCAGTACTAAACAGCCTAACACATAGACTGGTTGGTATATACCCCCTTAAATAAAAAAGAATACCAGTTAGAATACCAGCATATAGTAGACACAGCAATACATAATGGGTACAACAAAGCAACTATTGACAAAAAATTTGCAAAATTCAAACGACAGATGCACATCAGAAACACAACAAATCTCAGCCAGCAAGATAAAGAGCTAAAGTTCAAGAAATTCACTTACCACCCAGGAACATTTCACAAATTTAAGAAGATTTTCATGAAACATAACATCAGCCTAGCTCCACAGAACAAATTTAACATAGAGAAATTACTTTGTAACAAGTTAAAAGACCCCATTCCACAAGACAAAAAAGCTGGAATCTATAAAATCAATTGTTCAGATTGCAATAAAGTATACATAGGTAAGACAAAAAGAAACTTAGAAACTAGGCTAAAGGAGCACATGAGATGTATTAAATACAAACAAATGGACAAATCTGCAGTTTCACACCATTTTTGGATCACTAATCACAACATCAAACCCAATATTACATTAGTCAAACCAGCCAAATTTGCAGCCGAATTAGATGCATGGGAGAAGATCACCATTCTAAAACACAACACAAATCTAATGAATTTTGATTTGCCGCCACCAAATCCTCTCTGGAAGTACATTTCTCCACCACAAGATGCCACCACAGGATCCAGTCCAAAAAACGGAAACACCAACAACATGGGCCAGTCGAATTAACCTTCTGAGGATGGGAACAACTGTTTCCCGAAACATGTTAAGTGAGTAAACTTAAGTGATGTTAGTGTAACAATTCCGACTCACCTTTAAATAAATTCTTTCTTTAGTGTTGTCTTCTGGCATTGTGTAGTAACTTTGGAGGAATACGTTTGCATGCCTTGACAATCTTGTGTTGCAGATCATCTACATTTTCTGACTGTATACTGTAGACTTCTAATTTTAAGTTTCCACATAAAAAGAATCTAATGGCGTCTTATCCGGAGAAAGTGCTGGCCATCTCATAGGTCCATTGGTTCCAATCCATCTCCTAGGTATTTCCTTTTCCATGTATTTAGAAATGACAGCTGCATTGGTCAACATTGATTCTGCAGTATAAAGAAAATATGTGACTAATGGAAATCAGTGCCCTGATTTCAAGAATGAAGTCTGTTTTTGGCTATCACATCTAGTTTTTATGATATGTGCATATATGTCTATGGTGCTAAATTCATTCAGCATATACAACTTACTGCTATGTTTCATTATGTTATTCTAAATCTGTTGTTGATTTTCTTCCTAATTGGCTCACTTCCGTCCTCCCTTATCGCTTAGATGTTTATATTCCCAGCACTTATCAGTTTTGTTTTGTGGCTCAGTTCGGTCTTCTTGTAAGGTATGTATGTTTATAATTACAGCTATCATAGATCTCAACTTGAGTTGAGCTGAGCTGAAAACTTGTGTTAATATGCACGTTTGTCTTCTATGTGTGTAGTGCTAAAATAAAAGTTTGAGTACGACTTCTATACCAGGATTATGCAGGAGACAGTGCTATGAAGTCCTCAGAAGTTTTGTTGCATTTTTGGGTGTTACGTGTTTGATGGGAAGGTATGTAGAATAAATACTCACAAAACAAAGAAACTATATTACTCGTATTTCAAAGAGAAATCAGCATCAGGAAAAAAATGGTTCGTGCCTCGTATTACATGTAACAGTTGTATTGAGGGATTATGTTATTGGTATGAAGCAAAATGGAAGACAATGTCGTTTGCCAAACCAATGATATGGAGAGAGCAGCAGAATCATCATGGCAATTATTACTTTTACATGTGCAAAGTTGCTGCTACAACAAAAACAATAAGGCATGAATTAAATATCCAAATCTGAACTCAGCTACACAGCTATTCTTCATGGACCCGAACTACCCATACCTAGACCATCAGCAGACCTTAGTTTCAGTGTATGTGAAAGCAGCTCAGTGACTTTCAACATGAGTTGGTTTCTGATCCAGAAGAATTTGACAATTCACCACAACAGTTTAATCAATTTGAGTTAAATTATTTAGTGAGGACTTAGGCCTCTCAAAACAAAAAAGTTAATTACTGGGCTCAAGACTACAAGAGAAGAATTTGTTCTCACCTTGCATTACATTTTCGTGGTATAGGAATTACGAAATACAGCTCCACAAGTACTACACAGAAGAAGATCAACTTGTGTTTTGTGTGGATGTATGTAATCTTATTCAACAGTTGCCCAGGAGAGCACATGAGCCAAGTAACTGGCATCTTTTTATTGATTCTTCCAAATGAATTCTTAAGGCAGTGTTACTTCATAATGGCAACAAGTTAGCTTCAATACCACTTGCACATTCTATGAACCTAAGAGAGCCTTATGAATCTCTGAAGCATATTCTTGAGAAAATTAAGTACCGTATTTGCCACTGTCTGTGGCAAACATGTGGTGACTTGAAGGTCATTTGTCTGATATTAAGACAACAGAGAGGATACCCCTTGTTTTCTTTGCAAGTGAGATAGCAGAGTGAGGGACAAACTTTGGGGAAATGACCAATGGCCTGAGAGGCAGCAATTGGAACCTGAATCAAAAATGTTATTAATGTGCCTCTTGTTGATCGCCAAAACATTTTACTTTCTCCATGATGCATAAAATTTGACATGATGAAACAATTCATGAAAGTACTTGACAAAAGTTGCTCTTGCTTCTAATACTTATGCACAAAATTTCCATCATTGTCACAGGCTAAAATCAGAGAGGGAGTATTTGATGGACCACAGATTAGGAAATTGATAAAAGATGTTAATTTTACCAGTTCTATGAATGAAATTGAAAAACATGCGTGGAATGGATTCAGAGAGGTTGTCAAGAAATTTCTGAGCAATGTGAAGGACCCTCAACACAAAGAAATTGTCAGAAATATGCTGGAAGATTTCAGACTGTTCTAGTTTAAAGCTTCATTTCCTCAAGTCACATCTTAACTACTTCCCAGTGAATTTAGGAGCTGTCAGTGAAGCGCAAGGTGAAAGGTTTCACCAGGGCTTCAAAGATGTTGAATGATGTTATCAGGGACATTGTTACGTACATATGAGGGCCGATTACTGCTGGTGTCTTGCATGCAACAAGCCTATCAGAGAACACTCAAGAAAATCACATACACCAAAGTTCCATGGGAAAAGAAAAAGGGGTACACAAGATAACTAGCGTACATTCTCAAATTCAGGTACACTTTCATTCATTATTTTCTTTAAAAGTTGTAATGAGTGTGTAATATTCTCGCAAATTTTACAATTATATTTTCATTCAACATTGTCATATTGCCAAAATGAGATGTGCTATGGCAAAACGGAATGCATTTTTTAATTCTGTGCACCAAAATTAGTAAAAGTCATCTATTTTTGATCATACTGCAGAAAAAAAGCTTTTATTTGTAACCTAGTGCTATTTGTAGTCTATTTTGAAGAGGTAGTTCTGACAAGAAGTCAACCAGAGCATTCTGAAGAAGCTGTAGATATAAGGTGGCTGTTAAAGTACATCGATAAAAGTAAGCACCTAGCAAGTGGTCATCTCAAATTCCACACCATGGATGATACCAAAGCTTGCTGATGATTAGTTTCTCATGCACACAATGGGATTTTCTGCAGTCCAGTAGTGTGCATTATGGTAATTAAGTACTCAATTTGTTAAGAAATCTTGCTTCATCTGCCCATAAAACTTTAAATAGGAAGCTGGGATCATAATTTACTTTCACCATAACTTCAAAAACAAAATGGAAATGTCCCTCATAATCCATGTCTCTGAGGCTCTGTACTAATTGCAATTTGTGCTGTTTCAAAATTCGATGAACTGAACTTTTGGATATACTGATAATTTTCAATGTCCCTTATGGAAACATGTGGGTTTTGGCCAATATACACCAACACTGCCTCTCTTACATGTAGGTGTCACTCCCTTTGTATGTCCTTGTTGTTTGGTATAGGCAATTCCTTATCCCAACAAAGCTTTTGCTTAAGTATGATGAAACTATTTTTACAAGGTTGCCTTCATCCTGGAGTGTTCTAGATGCAGTCTACCTGTATCTTGAGAATTTGTTTCTGCTATCTCTACAAATAAGGATCATATTCACATATTCATCACTCAAAAACATGTTGTAGCAAATTAGTAATAGTCAAAAAAACTGATGTGTTACACTCACATGACTTTCCCTACTCTTGTACAAAGTATTTTTACAAACACTTACTCTCCATCTACTTCATGTTAATCGAGATAAACATTTACAGACTCTATCTTATTGCTAATTTTCATGTAGATGTAAGGGGAATATATATTTACAAGGACAATATAGAAATACAGTAGCCTTTAAGCACATACATATCTCTTAATAGCTGGTTGCTAGGTGCAGCACCATTCCCTTTGCCACAGATAAATACTCTTTTCATATCCAAGACAAAAAAATGAATAATGAATTCCCATTTGAGAAAATAAGTATTGAAAAATTTAAGGGAATAACAAGCAATATCTCGAAAATGGTTCACTCAACAAAAACAATGTATATGACATAAATTGTATATTTTAACGCAATCTACATTTTTTGTGTAGTAAAATTTTGTCTATCTCTTATGGTTTACCAGTTATGCAAAAGTTGTTCACAATGAAGAATACCTTTGGAGACATTCCCAGAAAATTCGAGATATACATTTCATTTGTCATAAAAATATCTTATACATATGATATTTTAATCAAAATAATTAGAGCCATTTTTGAGAAAATTAAAATTTTCGAAAAATCTTCCATGTAAAGGGTAGTCTGGGGTGGGGGAATTTTCTTGTAAACCTTCGTGTCGCATCTCTGGAAGATACTGAACCTAAATACCAAGTTTGGTGTTTATCCGACTGTTCGTTTCTGAGTTATGCTGTTCACACGCACACGCACGCATGCGCGCACGCACGCGCACGTTTCCAAAAATGCCTTTTTTGGATTCAAGGGGTCTGAAAACATGTATTTCCGGTGAAATCTCGGTATCGAATTTTTTGGTGGTATACAATACTTCCCCTACTTACTATACGTAGTAGAGAAAGTAACAAATTGTAAACATTTCATCTATTGCCATAGAAATATCATGGCCTGCTTGCAATAATTTGAACATTTGTATTAAAATTACCCATTCTATTCTTACTTTACAGCTAAAAATCTACACATCATGTGTAAACTGTTTTCATTCTCCAAATGATCTAAATACAAAGCCGTAACACTTAACACCCAATTTATTTGAATCATAATGAAAGATGCAACAAATTTATATAATAAAATATAGAAGTTCTATTTAAAAAGCAAAATTATGTGTTACATTCACATGACTCTCTCTACAAGCTCCTCTGCAAACTATTCTTATAAAAGCATATTATTCTTGTTAATGCATGTAAACTTTCAATTTACATTTACAGATTTCATTGTAGGATACGGTAGGTAAAGTGATAGATGTTTAAAGAGTGTATCACTATGTGGAATTCCATGCTCTTTGTATGGCCATGAGAAAAGAACAAATGACGACTTTCCAGTTGACATAGTAAAGTATTTTAAAAATTCAAATCAATAACAAGGAATATCTTGGAATTGGTTAACTTCACAAAAGAATTATTTGACATAAATTGTGTGCTTTAATGAGATCTATATTTTTTGAGCAGTAAGTTTTCTGTCTATCTCTTATTGTTTACAACTTACACAAAATTCATTCTGAATGAAGAGGAATTTACAGGCTATTCCCAGAAAATTCAAGATATAACATTTCATTTCTAATATCTTAAATATATGGTATATCATCATTAGAGCCATTTTTAATAAAATAAAAAAAAATAATGAAAAGATTTCCATGTAATAGGTAGTTTAGGATGTAGAGATTTTCTTGGAAATCTTTGTATCACATCTATAGAAGATACTAAACTTATTAACTACTTATTAACTTTTCATTTTTGAGTTATGCTGTTAATAGACAGACATGCATATATGGATGTTTTCCTAAAGATAATTTTTTGAGTTCAGGAGGCCTAAAATACATACTTCCAGTGAAATTTGAGTATTGAATTTTTGGGTGGAATACAGTACTCTTTATTTAATAGAGGTAGTAAAAATACAAGTTTCTGTCATCACAGATTTCAGGATCATCCTATATAACTACTAACCACTCCATGTTGCAGGCCTTGATGAACACTGCATGTAACTACTAAACAATTAATACATATATAAGTCGACCATGATATTATTGCACTTGACCTTGCAGAAACCTGCATTTAAGTTCATGTGTAAGCCAGCTCTATAAAGTGAAATAATATTGTGGTCGAGTTATACCACTCCATGCCCCATAGGTAATTGGTACACACTGTATACAAAGTGTTTGACTTTTTTTTCTTTTTTTAAATATTTGGTTGACATTGATTGAGATACTCCTAAAGATTCACAATTTTTGGACCAACTACCATAAAATGTGAAAATTTATATGTAAAAGTTTGAAGAAAATTTTGGCAATGTATTTCATTTAAATTAGTATAAAACTAAGGAGACTTTGCTAGAAAATCTTAGGACTATCGTTCAAAATATTAATAGTAAACTTTACCAGTGCTATTGTACTCTTACTAAAAAATGAACATGGGCATGCTTGAAGTTTATTGACACATGTAAATTTATGATCTTGTTTGAATTTACTGTATTTGAATTTATGGGTATTGAACCCCATAATGGTATCCTTATTTTTACTTTGTCTAACATGTACATAGTAGGTAGAGAAAGATATTGCATTCCACTAAAAAATTTGGTAAAGAGATTTCACCAGAGATATATGTTTTGAGGCCCCTTGGATCAAAAGCATTTTTAGAAAAAGGCCTGCATAACTCCGAGTTCAGTATCTTCCAAAGATGTGACCCAAAGATTTTCAAGAAACTCCTCTCACCCCAAACTACACTTCACATAGAACACTTTTCAAAATTTTTGATTTTCTAAAATGGCTCCGATAATTTTGATTAAAATACCATATATTAGAGATATTTACATGACAAATAAAATATATATCTTGAATTTTCTGGCAATAACCTTTGAAGTCCTCTTCATTCAGATGTAATTTTGTATAACTGTTAAACGTTAGATGAAAACTTACTATTCAAAAAATGTAGATCTCTCTAAAATGCACAATTTATTTAAAATAACTTTTTTTTGTGGCATCAGTCATTTCTGAGGTATCTATTATTAATGGTTCAAATTGTTCAATACTTAGCCATTCTTTTTAATTCCTCGATTTTCAGTTGTTTCTTGCAACGTCATAGAGTATGGGATTTTAAAACCGTACCTAGTTGTTTATTATTGCTATTCCCTTTGTATCTATAACAAAATGTGTAATGCAGCTATTTCTGGAAAGGTTTATCTCGATTAAAATGAAGTAAGAAAAATAAATAAACTTTGTTAAGAATAATTTGTATACCCACTACTAAGCAATAGAAGGCAGTAGTGGTGGCGCGATGGAGGACTCTATAAATAAACATTCCATAAATAAAAACATAAAAATAAGAAAGGAAGAATAACATCAGATATCACAGCAGTATACATTTCTGCACTCCCCTATTTGGTTTATAGATTCTTTGTTGTTGTTTATATTTATATATACACACGAGGGCGGATTGATAAGTCCATGACTTTGACGAGAGATAGTGTTCTAATAACAGATTTCTTTTTTTTAAAATAGAGAGTTGAGGGTTGTTACACTACATCACTATGATATTCTTACTTGAACGCGTTTCGGGAGACGGCTTGTTCGCTGACGATGGGAACAAGCCGTCTCCCGAAACGCGTTCAAGTAAGAATATCATAGTGATGTAGTGTAACAACCCTCAACTCTCTATTTTAAATTATGACACATCACTGTTACAAGCTTCTAAATCTTCAAAAATTGAGCTTGAACAGATTTCTTGTTTGCACCCAAGTCTTACATCTATTCTGGGTATGGGTAATCGCAGAAATTAGTCATCATTTGTTTCTTAGAACATTGTTGAGAGCGTCTAAAATAAGCAGATGTCTGTAGTTTTGTAGAAAATGGAGAAAAGTGAATTTCGTGTTCCGATAAAGCACTACTTTTTGTGTAGTAAGACGGTGAAGGAAACGGAAAAAAAGCTGAACAAACATTTTGGGAACTCTGCTTCGTCACATGGCATGGTTCACAGAATTTTGATGTGGCCGTTGGAGCACAAGAGATGCTGTGCACCCGTTGAGGTCACAACAGAAGAAATGGTGAACAAGGTTCACAATATTGTGTTGGAAGACCAAGTGAAAATCCGTGAGATAGCCAAGACCATAAACATCGAGTGAATGCACGAATTTTTGGGTATGAATAAGCTGTCAGCAAGATGGGTGTTGCAACTGCTTACAGTTGAGAACAGAATCGCGTGACCATTTCACAGGAATGTTTGAACATGTTCCAGCGCAACCCAAATGAGTTTTTGTGCCGTTATATCAGGTTGATGAAACTTAGATCCATTACTATCAACCTGAAACCAAACAACAATCAAAGCAGTGCATTTCCTTTGGCGAACCTGCTCCAAAGAAAGTGAAAACCATTTCGTCGGCAGGAAAAACCATGGCAGCTGTCTTTTGGGATTCAGAAGGAGTGACAGACATCCACTACCTGGGAAAGGGTAAAACGAATCACAGGTTCATATGATGCCGCAATGCTGGACCAGTTTCACAAGGAATTGATAAAGAAACGACCCCATTTGGTGAAGAAAAAGGTTCTCTTTCACCTGGATAATGCACCCGCACACAAGTCAGCCATTGGCATCACAAAATTTGTGGAATTGGGCTACGAACTGCTACCTCACCCACCATATTTTCCAGATTTTGCTCCAAGCGACTTCTTCCTCTTTGCAAATCTGAAAAATTGGCTCACTAGGAAAAAATTCACGCCCATCATAGCAGAAACACCCGCATATTTTGCAGACTTCGAAAAATCATATTTTTTGGAAGGGTTAAAAAATTGGAGAAACTTGGACAACACATACTGAATTGAAAGGAGACTATGTTGAAAAATAAAAATGATTTGTTGAAAAAAAATGTATTTTCTTTAAAAAGTCACCGACTTATCAATCCGCCCTCATATATATTTTTTTCAACGCTTATACAGTGAACAGCGTGAATGTTTTCACTACAGAATTTATTTTGGGCTACATCAAGTCCATCTGAGAATGCTCGCATTTGTAGGTACTGATTATGGCAAGACGTGCAAAGGGGTTCATAACTATGTGTGAGGGATTCAGAGAGGTAATAATAATTTAGCAGAGTCCAAAGGGCTTTGCTATTGGTTCTTTTCTGTATGGATTCATTCAATTTCACTGCCGCCACCATATGAAAAAGAAAAAGTACTTGTCCTTTCTAAAATTTAATCCTGTTACATGAATTGATTTTAAATTAAATGCTATCCTTATGTTTTAGTGCATTTTAAAGTATAGCATTGTATAGTTAAAATGATTCAGAGCAGAAAATAAATATTTTTCCTTATACTACAATCTTTGGTAACTTTTATTTGCATGTCACTTTAATCACATTGCACATGCCAACCCTCACACAGTGCTGTGATTCACACACGTGCATGTCAATTACGTACCAGTACTTGGCAAGCACGTGTAGTGTAAAATATCTGCCTTAACCAGCAAATTCAGTGTAAGTGATGTGCTCTTAGTGGAGACAATAAAATAACTAAGTGTGCATTTAAAGTAAAATTAATTAGTTAAGGAATCATAATGAACAGTGTAGATAGGAATGCATCCCATGACCACATTAGAGAGTGAAGTGTTTTTTCAACTCTCAAGAGGATAAAAATGTACCTAAGGACTCACAATGAATGAAGACAGAATTAATGCTTAAGCCACCTGTTATATTAAGGCCCTTCTCCGCACACCTGATATCAAACATTTTGTTGAACAAAAGGTAAGTTGGATGGACTTCATCTACAGAATATTAATTATGACAGTTTTGCTACAGTCAACTTATTTTAGTTTTATTTTATTTTATTTTTTTTTTGAGAGGTAATCAAATGCATAATAATTTCCTGCAGTTTGTTTTATACTCGAACATTTTGTAATGTGTATTGTTGATAGCTTAGTATCAGCACATACATGTTTAGATACGAGATAAAGTTGGGCAAGAACAAAAATAAACTCTGTGTTTTTGCTTAAGAAATTCAGTTCTTATTCCGGCGTCTGAATAAATATTATTACAGAAGGTAGAAACTAAAAGTTAGAAGAAACATGTTCACAAAACATAAGACTTATCGAAGTGCAAGCAGGTATATGTGATCAAGGTGTATAAATTACTTTTTGTGAAAATAAAGCACAATATCAGTGTTACAAAACTGTGTGTTCTCTGCTGAAATGTTAACAAATATTCTTTAATGCACACCATATGATATGAATGACATAAGGCTTCCTACTACTGAAAACAATAATGCAATAACTATTAATATAGTTTGATTTACACTCGCTTTGATAGATGCGGTTTATTGCATGTTTTATTTCTGAATTTCCCTAATAAATAGGAGTTTGTGTATGCTGAAAAACACAGTCAACTGAGCAAACAGGAAATGTAACGCAACAGTATTTTGTTTTAGTTTACATATGTTTTCTGGTAAACTTTGCAATAAAACCTGCCATGCAAAGCATGCTTAATGCAAAAACATCACCTGCCGCCCTCCCAAAGTTCCAAGTCATGAGCCACCACTGAAGGGTAGAGAAAATCATGTGAATGTAACACAACACAATTTTTTTTGGTTTTAGTTTCGTAATTTAGTTTATTTCCTTTTGCCTCTTGAACTTTGCCTTTATTTTTTCAATAAAATCTGACTTGTGTGTTAAAGAATCTGTTGTTGTTCCTTCTAGTATTGTTTATTAAATAGTATTTTGACTAATCTGCATATTCTAAGTCATGGACTGCTGCATGTCAGTGTGGTCTAGGATTGGTACTATTGAGTGTGACATTATTCATGTGAATAGATTTTCTATAGATTTTGAAACTGGAGTACTAGTAGTTCCTCATAATCCTGAAGTCTAAGGAGGGAGGGCAGGAGGGAGGGAGGGGAGAGAGAGAACTATCCTTTTTGACATGTGAACTGAATGGCTCAGTTCTGAATGTTCAGTGGTTTTAAGGTGTCATCTATGAGCAATGTATGAATCAAGTATTGAAGATTAATAGAAACATTTTAGTGAAGTGTATTTCATTGACTCAAAGTTCTGCCAAAAATGGAGATAATAGGTTTGTTCCAGCAACTTCTTTAATCTATTAATGAACTCTTTGACTGAAATTGCAAAAACTTTCTACATAGCTGTGCATGTTGGATGTAGTTGTCTTATTTCTGTATCCTGAACCCAATGGAGATAAGCCAATCCTTAAATGAATGCTGAGATGACATTTGTAACACTAGCACTGCTGGGATTTTAAGCTGATATGAATATAATTCTAGTGGTATTAGTGTTACAAATGCTGATTCAACACTCACTAATATTCTGCTATAGAGTTTTAACCCAGTTTCTTTTTGTTTTAAACTTGACTCTATAGGATACTTGGGAGCAATGTTGTGTTAACAAATGAAACCAGCTATTTCCTAGAAAAAGTATTATGTCTTGCAACTTGTAGAGTTAACTAATGAATTTCATTATCAAACTGTCAAATTTCTTGAAACTCTAGAACTTTAAAAAATGACTAATTTTGATAGCTTCTATGTTGGTGCTTCAGTACTGTTCACCATAGGCTGCATGTTGTTACCAGGCTGAGTAATACAAAATAAACCCATACCTCAAGCTAATCACAATGCATCTAACAATAAAAATTAAATTGAGTTTTATTTATGGACTCTTTAGCTGCTGTGGTCCTTAGCATTCCATTCTATCAGATTATTGAAACGAAATACTTTTCCACCAACTCTAAAGCAGCCAATGCTCCTCAACTTTGGTGTGAAATGTTTGAACATTTCTGATTGTCTAGGGTAAAAGAAGAAGACTTTAGTTTAGAAATTAACACTGGGTATAACATCCATGACATTTGAACATATCTGTAAAGCTTATTCAGAAGTGGGTAATTAAAGTTTATACTTTCACGTAAAATAAACATGAATATAATAACCACAATAATAATTATCAATCATAATTTGATCCTATAGATGGTAAAATATTTCATGAAGCATAAGTGAAGTGCCAGAAATTTCAGAAGTAATCTGCTATAAGAGTACAAATGAAATGCATATTTTAGTTTTAAGTAAACAACAAATTGAGAACTCCATATACATATACTTTGGGTACTTCTGTGTAGAGCATGATACTGCTGAGCGGAAGCTTCAGAAAAGAACAGAAATGACTTCATTGGAAATTCTTTTATTAAGACAATAACAAATCCCTGTGTTAGATATCTTCTAAAAGATAATGTTTAAACCTTGGATGATACCAAACATGTTTAGAAATAATACAGCATCAATTTTAAAAGTTTGCATGCCCTGATTCAATTATTAAAATTGTGTGTCAAATCTAGAGATCAAAATAATGGTAATGATGATGGCTGTTCTCAGAATAATTTTTTGGTAATGAAAATTCAACTTCAGCAGCCATTTCTTGTAGTAAATGCTTCTTTTGTGGTCACAGGTAACACTCTCTTTTCAAATTTCTGATTTTTAATGCTATTTTCAGTAAGTACATTTTGCACCAATCTGTAAATCATCTAATCAAAACAGAAGTAACAATAAAGTAATATCTTGTGTTTTAGCTGCAGGTGCTTCAGCTCTCAGTAAAGCAACCAAATAAATATTTGTCAACAATATTAAGAAAGTTCTGTTAGTGGATACTAGGGATGATAACACTTTTATTCATCTAAACATTACAAGGATCCACAATTTTAAAATATATTCTGAAGGCAGCACTTTCTCATCAGCTATCCTTCATTTTAGTCATATATGTCCATTATCTGTGTAGATCTAGATATTAAAGACTAATGTCAAAACTATTGATGTCTGTTCAACGGGATCTGCATGGTGATATTCTGAAATATGTTTTAAAAGTAAATAATACTAGAAAGATAACTTAAACAGAACCTGATATAAAATGAAAACCTGGACAAACATAAATAATATGTATGAATGAAAGGAATATGTAAACAATGTTAAGTCCAAAAAAGAATCTGCATAACATGGAAATGGAATAACTTGTGACTAAAATGAACAATTTCAGAAGTGACTGCAACTACACTCTACCAACTTTGTGTACATTCATTGTTACATTAATGTAAAACTCTGTAATTTTTAAAATCTGAACCAAACTCTTTGACCATTATTACTAACGCTATGTTAGGCACCAAGGCAAAGAAAGATATGGATGAATATGATTATTTCAGTCAACTAGCAATGAGAATCTGTCAGAAGGGAAGAGCATCAGGGAGATTAGGAGTTTTTATAAAGAAGGAGAGAAATTTTCAAGTTAAGAGAGTAGAGGAGTTATGTGATGCTAAGGTTCAGTGTTTATTAACAACAGGCTTATTAGGAAAAGTTAGAAAGGTGGCTTTAGGAATTGTATATAACCCACCAAGTGTATCTGAATTTTATGACCCTAAATTATTAAGTAAATTAAGCCAGGATATGGAGGTATTATGTAACATAGATCCTGATATTAAAATTGTTTTAGTAGGCAATTTCAATGCTAGGCTAGGATGTGAACAACCTTAAATAAGGACAGAAGAAAATATAAAGATAAGGCAGGAAATTGAGAAAAGACAAAGTAGAGATAGGATAGTAAACAAAGAAGGCAGAAAATTATTCCAATTTTGTGAAGAAAATAATTTGAATTTTTGTAATGGAATTAAAGGAAAAGATAGGATGGGTGAAATTATGTTTGTAAATAATAATGGAGAGAGTGTAGTTGATTACTTACTTTATTCATTGGGTATTGAGGATGCAATAATAGATTTTGAAGTAGTTCAGGGAGTGTTTACTAGCTGTCATTTTAAACTGAAGACTACATTCAGGGTAAAGGTTGAGGTGGTGGATAATGAATTTGTTAGAGTGGGAAAGAGTATAGAAGTATTTAAATGGAGAAGAGAGGAGGATGAATTATATTTGGATAGACTGAATTTAATTATGGGGGAGGACACAAAGAGTAATATAAATATATTATTACAAAGGAAAAAGTCAGAGGAAGTTACTGGGAGATTGGAGTGGATAGTTAAAAGAGCAGGATGTAA
Source organism: Deroplatys truncata (assembly GCA_030765065.1). NCBI lineage: Eukaryota > Metazoa > Arthropoda > Insecta > Mantodea > Mantidae > Deroplatys > Deroplatys truncata. The sequence goes on along the minus strand of CM060976.1, from coordinate 163,355,233 downwards.
AATGAAACAAAGGAAGGAGGGGCAAATGGAAAGAAGGGGATGGTTTGATGAGGAATGTATTAAAGCTAAGAGGAGAGTGGAACAGGAATTGAAGAGATGGAAGCTACAGGATGAGGATTCAAGGAAAAATTATTTAACAATGAAATGGAGTTATAGATGTTTAATTGAAGTAAAAAAGAAAGAATGGGGTGGGAGATTAAGTAAGAATTTGCTTGAAGCAGTAAATAAAAATGATAACTGTAGAGTATGGCAAATAATCTGAGGAATGTATAATAGGAATAAAAGGGGGAGTGTTATTGTGCCAGACATATGGTGTAATTACTTCAAAAAACCTATTAGGTATGCAAACCAAATTAACAAACTTGATACCATTATCTTTAGATATAGAATACATAGATGCCTAGATAAGAAAATATCGGTAATGGAAGTTTGGGAGGAAACCAAAAGGTTTAAAAACAATAAGGCATCAGGGATTGATGGTCTACCAGGGGAATTTTGGAAAAAATGGATAGAGGATAGAGAATAGAGATATGACTGAGATACTGGTTAAACTGATGAATATTATATTTGAAGGAGGAAAGGTACCACATAACTGGAGGGCAAGTAATTGTACTCATTTATAAAGGGAAAGGAAGTGTCAAAGATCCAATTAATTATAGGGGTATTAGTTTTCTGTCAGTCCTAGGAAAGATCTATTCAGGAATTTTAGCAACTAGATTACAGAAATGGGTAGAGGAAGAAAATAAATTATCAATATTTCAGAGGGGATTCAGAAACGGTAGGAGAACAGTGGACAATATTTTCATTATAAAATTATTATAGATAAATACTTAAGTATTAAAAGAGGTAGGGTATATATGGCATTTATTGACTTAGGGAAGGCATTTGATACTATAGATAGATAAGCATTATGGATTAAACTGAGAAGTAAGGGACTAAGCTCAAAATTCATTAGAGCAATACAGAATATATATATATATATATATATATATATATATATATATATATGAATAATAAGTTTTATATTAGGCTGAATGGTGATGAAATTACGGGAAAAAATTGATAGTAATATGGGGTTAAGACAAGGTTGCAAACTTAGCCCTATACGGTTTAACTTATTTATTAACGATATCTTAGAAGAGTTGAATAAGGAACTTATATTTATCCACAGTAAATAATAGAGAAATTCCAGGATTACTTTTTGCAGATGATTTAGTGGTAGTTTCTATTTCAGTAGGAGGTCTAACAAAAGTGTTGCGTATCATATATTCATTTTGTAAGAAATGGGGTTTAAGAGTAAATTTTAAAAAATCAAAGATAATGGTATTTAAAAAGAGCTGTAAATTGAAGGAGGAAAAGTGGTATGTGGAAGGGGAAGAGTTGCAAATAGTAAACAAGTTTGATTTTTTGGGACTGAGAATAAGTAGTAATGGGAGATGGAATGATCACAAGATAAGTGCCTTAGCTAAGGGAAGATTAGCAATGACTGCTATAAGAATATGCTTAAAGAAAATACATATGCAAATTAAATGGTTGGAAAGGGTTTACAAAGCTGTAGTTGAAGCAAAAATGGTCTATGGATCAGAGATTTGGGGAAGTGACAAAGGATGGGAGATGATTGATAAAAGTACATAAATCATTCTGTAAATGTATATTAGGTTTATCTATTTCATCACCTAATGGAGCAGCAATGTTGGAGTTGGGAAGAGTAAATAGCAAGGACATGATAGTAGAAAGGATACTTAAATATTGGCATAGATTGAAATCATTGGACGAGCATAATATCTTGAGGCAATGTTTAATAATACAAGAAAAATCCAGTGATGGAATGAACTGGGCTCAAGGAATAAGGAGAATTTTACAGGAAATAGGAATGGGTAACTTATGGGAGGGGAGAGAGGGGTTAGTTAAATGTTTCTGGAAAGAAGTGAGGAACTGAGTAGAAGATATAGAGAAACAAGAATTATTTCAAAGTCTGGAAGGAAAGAAAAATTTGGAACTATATAGACAATTGAAGGTGGACTGGGGAAGGGAGAAGTATGTGGATGTAAGTAATAGGTTAGTGAGAGAAGGGTGGGCCTGGTCTAGATTAAGTGCATATAGGCTAAGGGGAGATAGGAAGGAAGTGAATTTGAATAGATGTCCTCTTTGTTGAGAGGCAGATAATGATTTGCATTATATAATTGAATGTGAAGAAACTAAGTTGTGGAGAGATCAGTTTTTACCTAAAGAATGGGAAAATGTTAACAAAGAAGTATTAAAAGTTAGGATAATGAAAATACAAAAGGAGAGGGATATAAAAAGGATAGGAGAATATATGGGGAGAGTAAGGGAAAAATGGTTTAGAAAAATAAAGCAATATGAATTTGTTATGACTCACCATGCATAAATAACCACGGTGTTAAAATGCATGATGAACCAAAGAAAGAAAAAATAGCAACTTAAAGTAATGTATTAAAAATTTTAAGAATTTTGTATAGCATTATGGAAGTAAAATATATACATATATAACTTGGCAATAGATGGCAGTTGTCCTACATTGTGTAGTGGTTATGATGCTACCCTCTAGTTCCCAAGGTCGCAAGTTCGAACCCGGAGGAGGATGATGGATTTTTTTTCAGATTCCTTAACATAGCTTCCTTCAGAAGGGAAGTAAAGCCAGTGGTCCTTTGTTGTAGATTTATGGCACATAAAAGAACCTCAAGCCTGATTAAGAGGCCTCTGAGCAAAATTACCCTTCTTTCACCCCAATATAGAATGGAACACTAAGGACCATAGCAGTTAAAGAGCATTCATAAATAAAACCCAGTTTAGTTAAACAGATAGCAGCACTGGCATGCAACTGTACTGGAATGTCCTTTACAATCCCCTCTACTTTTACACTTTAGCAGGGAGTTGCGGCAGTGAACAGTTGCGTTGTTACACTGTATAGAATGAAACCTATGCAGATGCTCGGTCAGTACACTATAAGTAACATGTGACTGAATTCTTGATAGCAGAAGGTGTCCATCAAATGGATTTTCATCAAAGATTTTAGGTAATTTATGGTGAAATTGTTGATGTGAGCACTGTGTGTCATTGGTCCAGTAAGTGTAAAGGAGGCAAGATGAGAACATTTGACTTGCAAGACATGCAAAGAGTTGGACATCCTGTGACAGCAATCAATGAGTTTCACAGGGAAAGAGTTGACAAGACGATTCAAGATGATAACACCTCAGAGAAATTGCTAGCATAATCAGTATTTTACAACAGCATGTAGGTCACATAATTGCTTTGCTCGATTAACAGAAGGTGTGTGTATGATGGGTACCCCGATTGCTGATGTTTGAAATGAAGTCTCATAGAATTGGAAAGTTGCCAGGAACTTCTGTCGCATTATGAAAACTCATTTGTGAGATGAGATGAAATGTCAGTCCATGGAATATCATCACAAAGACTGCAACTTTAAAATAATTACTAAGAAGAGTGCGAAAAGAAAAAGAAAATGTTATCCTGCAGCATGACAATTTGAGGCCACACATCACATGTCACCACAGCAGAACTTAAAAGATTGTATCTTGTCACCATACAGTCCAGACTTGGCACTGAGAGACTTGCATATTTTCCTGGTACTTAAGGAAAATCAGGGGACAGCGCTATGCATCTGATGAAGAAATTGAGAGGTCGGTGAGAAGCTGGTTCCAGAAAAAGAATTTAAACTTTTTCCACGACAGCTTCTCAGGACTTTTTCATCTTTGGCAGAAGTGTATCCTGTTGTCACATTTCATTACTTTTGTATATAAAATGGTGATTAAGAACTAGTGGTATTTCAATTTACAGAATTTAGCTGTATCCCCATTCTATTTCTTTTCTTCAGGCTTTCCACTGTGTAAACTGTGCCATTTCCCTTATTTCTTTTTGTGATGATTGCACAGAAAAGTGTTCTAATGGCATTGGGACTCCTTATAAGATGATACAACCAAAGAATAAGATGGTGAGAGAGGTAAAACATTGTTATTGCTATGGTGATAATACCTTTTCATACTCTCTGCAAAGGACCAACCTATGTGAAGGATTCTGCTGTTTGTAATTTTTTTAAGGTTATAATGGAAATGAAGTAATTTATACAACAGAAATGTATACTATACTTCAATCTACATGATTTTTTTTTCTATTTGAGGAGTCTCTTCTATTTTGGAATTATTATCAAATTTCTTCTTAAAAATACCTTTCTCTCTGCTTTGATTTCAGATATTGGGAGTCTCAAGCAGGACTTCACAGAAGGAAATCACAGCAAAGTGGCGAGCATTATCTAGAGAATTCCACCCAGATAAAGTGAAAGATCCAAAGCTCAAGAAAGTGGCACAAGAAAAGTTCCTAGACATTCAACAGGCATATGAAATCTTATCGAATATAAAATCAAAGAGAAGTAGACGAAATCAAAAGGCTAGGACAGAGTAGTGATAGCCACTTATATTATTTTTATATCACTTAGTGAGACTGTTATTGAAAGTGTGATACAGTAAAGCTTTGTTTATGCATTTTTCAGTGGCCTTATGAAAGAAAAACTAGTGTGGGAAGCACAAACATGGAAAATATGGTAATGGTATATGTATAATGAATACATATTATGTATGCATTTGTTAGGTATACGTAAAACTGTACAGCGAAATTAATTGCTTCAAAACAAAACAGATTTTGTATGCTCTTACCTCTACCTGATACAGCTACAGCAAATGTCTTCAATAATTATGTAGATGCTTATTGCCTTCTATAATGTAACATATTTAATTACAGTTGCATATTCAGCAGCTGATAAATATGTTCCATTTCTTGATCTTCCATTCTGTCAGGTCCTGTTCTGTGGATTAAACTGTGTTTGGTTAACTTTTATATTCTGCACTATACATGCATGATGTAAAACATTGGCTGTTGTCAAAGAATCAAGTTGAGCTGTTTTTCACTGTGGTTTTAAAATGCATTTCATCATAATTTGAAAGTGTAGATTGCCAGTATTTTCTAATGACTTGCATAAGGTAAAATGGTGTTTAATTTATTAAAAAGTGTGGCCAAGAGTATGTTCTGTGAAATGTTCTGACATCTGCATAGTAAATAATCAGATTAATTAATGAAAAGCCATCATTGCAAAAATAGTTCTTTATTTTTTAAATCCAAGGCAGCAAGTAGTATAACATGTATATTCCATTTCTAGTAAAGAGTTCAGCACTAAAAAATTCTCAGAAATTCAATTTTGGCATTTAATTAGATTACCGTGAAGTATGCATTTTATGCAATACATGTGAAATAGTTCATTCAGCCACTCAGAAGAGTACTCATAGATTTTAGTTTTTGACATTTTCATTATAATCATTAATATGATGACTAGTGATAGTTTTCCAGTAATTTATTTTTTCATAATGAAGCTTCAAAATATTTAAGACAGCAATCGTGAATTTAAAAGAAAATTAAATTACCAAAGGGAAACTATCAGCTTACGAGTATATTCAGTGAGATAGTTACAATGAGAGAAGTGCAATTTTTGCTTTATAATTTTATTATTATAAACATGATCATAGCAGTGACTTGTCCATATCATCTTTTTTTAGCAAAAACACAAATTATTAGTTTTTATTCCAAGCAGAATTGGGTAGATATGCAAAATTAAACTAGATTAATAAAACTGAGCATTTGAGGTTACATCAACTATAAACAGCTAATGCTGACAAGTAGATATTTTCCCAATCAGTTATCAAATTGAAGCAGAAATGCTGGGAATAAAATAACCGAGCCAATAAGAAAAAACTATCACTAATTGTTTTTAAGCAGCATGTTCTTGATTATTATCAGCATAATCATTTACCAGTTCACTCATATAACAACATAATCAACAATTGGCTGAAAGGTACTCCAGTAATTGTTACCTTCATAATAAATTCATTCCTTTTGCATTTATTACACTTGGCAAGAGTACATTTAAAAATCAAGGAATCTCCATACAATCAGGATTCATGCAAAAGTAAAGATGAAAGTGTGTATGTTGCTTAAGATGTTTGCTATACAAGAAAAATCATATGTCTTAAGAATGGTGAAATATAAATCAGTTATCCAAGCCATATCAACTTCATTGCATGTCTGGACCACTATCAAACTTTTGTTTCTTTAAATTAAAAAAATTAGAAATGGATGGTGTCAAGTTAAAAATCATTTTTGAATAAAATGTAGTGCTGCAACGTATTGTAAATTTTGTGCAAAAAGAGTGGAATTGTCAATTTCCAGACTGCTTGAGTGGCAAAAAGGGACCACACTCCTCATAAGAAATCCTGCCCTCCAAAAGACTTCTTCCCATAGATCAGATTTACAGTGAAAGAACTGAGAATCTATGTAGCACCTCAAGCAGCAATTGAGGTGGGGGGGGGGAGAATTGCCAGGGAATGAGATTTGAAAAAGAAGTTGGTTTTCATATCTTTCTTGCACAGAGTGCACATATTTAAATTTATTTATGTTATTTTAAAACCTTTTGAATGGTGGAATTAATTAAAAATCACTTTCAATCCATTACCTATTATACACACTATCCTAATACATTCTTGTCATTTATTCATGCATACTCTGTATGTTGCAGAATTTTTTTTTTGGTGGAGGGGTTGGGATTACACTATATGACTATACAAATAGAAAGGATCTTTTTAAATCTTGGGCCCATTTTTAGAATGGCATATCCTTAATGTTTGTGAGGATACTAAAGCTTTATTTTAGAAACATCCAAGGTATTATAAAACAAAGAACAGCATTAAAACTGCAATCTTAATATACTAAAATTTATACAAGAAGGATAAAATGTCAAGAGGTATCATATTAAATTAAGCTGTTTCTTCCTATTTTTACTTTGAATAATTTTATCCATCTGACATTTGAAGCAAAACCTTACCTTAGTGTTTTTGCAGAGCTTCTAGGCTTTAAAATCCATTTCTGCGGTTACATGTTTTTTCATCGATATTGTTGCTAGCTTTGGAGTAAGAGTAATGGCCTCACTGAACATAGCACGAGTTCTGTGTATTTTATTTATTTTATAGTTTGTCTCTGATATGTACACACTAGTGTTTCTTTGAATACATCAGTGTGCTTGTTTTAATTGTTATGGAACATATGCATACATCTAAAATATAATAAAGTGAGGCGTATATAAACAAATTAGCTCATATCTTGTGACATAAGTGTGTATGAAAAATGTATAAATGAAATGCTACTGTACTGCATCACAGCTCATGCACAAGGCTTGTGAATTACTTTATATGTGTATTTATAAACACATGGTATTAATGCCTTCCCCTAACATGTTGTTGAAAGTACTATCTCATTACTGAATGTGTAGTTTGGGATAGTACAAATATATATTTTAATATTCTACTTTATATTCCCAATGTTAAGGGAGATTTTTATTCTCAGGTTACTATTCAGAACATCATTTCTGAAATCACATTATGAGAAAGAATGAAGTTCTATGCTTTCTTATACCTATAACACATACAACAAGAAAACAAATTCAGCTGAAAATAAATTGTAATCAAATAATAGTATCATTACCTGTAATGGTTTAATTTTTCTGTATGGAGACCTTTCAGGGATCAATCCATGCAGCATTTCATTTTATTTAAATCTTTATGATTTCAAATAAAAATTACTTGTGACCATTTGAGTTCTATGTGATAAGGCCAGGTAACATTTCTCTTCAGCATACCTTAACATTGTTGCTGCAGTATCATGCTTTGTATAAGCTTAGCCTGAATGAAAGAGAGCTCTTTTACACTATATGGACATGCAGGAAGTCACGGTAATAGACAAGATACAATTCTGCTGCACATAGGTCATAATCTTTGTTCAAACATTCATCCCGGCACATCACTAAATTGTGATTATTCAAAGTGAAGAATGCTCGTGTTTGACTGTGGAATAATCTTTAATGATATTGTAGACCTCAGCATCATTGGTGAATGAACCATTGACCCTTCATGTATCATTTTAGTGGTCCAAAGATGTCAGAAGGGTTGGGGCTTTATAGTGGATGGTAGAGGACTTTCCACTGGAAGTACCTAGGCAAATCTTAGCGTATGCAACATGTGAGCATGCATTGTCCTGCAACAGAGTAACTATTTATCAACACGGCAGGTCACTCATTTTCTGTGGATGTTTTGAGGTTTTGTAAGCTAGTGCAGTAGCTGGCTGTGTTGCCTGCATCCAGTCAATCCAAAATCAGTGTGTCCTTTCCATCAAAGAAAAAAAGTGAGCATCATTTTGCTTTCTCTTATAGAGGAATGAGCCTTTCTTTGTGGAAAATTTTGGATATTACCATACTACACTTATCTGTTTTACGGCAGGATCAAGATCGTGGCACTATGTTTCATCTTGTTACCTCATTTTGGAAAGAAGCCGTCCTCCAGTGCTTGGTGATATTCAGTTGCTCCTGGCAAGCACTCATTTGCTGAACCTTTTGCTGCTCAGAAAGATGTGTGCAAACTTTGTTGAATACCAATTGTTGATGGAGAATGGTTTGAACAATGCCCATTTTCAAAGACACTGCTTCAAAGATTTGTCTGTGGTGATTCACTGATTCTCTATCATAAGGTTGTTTATATCTTCATTTGATTCCACAGCGTTGGCTAATTGACCAGGTCTAGGTATGTCTTTAGTGCCTACACATCCTTTATACTGTACTGTGCTGTGCGACAGGCATTCATCCCCATACACATACTTCCTACAGTGATCAATTTTGGTTCAATCAGCACCTTCCACCTTCAAAAGTTGAATGACTGCAGACTAAGCAGTTTCCATGCTATGACTGCACACAATGTTTTTCTGGAAAGGAACTACTACTCCTTTCCTACAATATCATGTATTGCCATCTACTGGAGCAAACACAAAGCTCTGCATGTTGGAGCTCTAGGGCAAAGTCTCACTTTCAGTTGGGTGACGCTATACTTTAATCAGTTATTTTAAGCTCAGGAATCCAATAATCAAGACTTTTTTAGATTTTTAAGGAAAAATCACAGTATAAATTGATTTCTATTTGAAGCATTCAACACATTTGTGTTATGTTTCTTATCTTTATGTTTCAACAAGCATGCATTCTGTACTTAAAAGATTTAACCACAGCATCTGTTGAACGTTTAACCTTTGTTAATCAGATCAATGGTGATTTGTTTATTTTACTTTCCCAAAACATCTGCCTAAAAAGTCCACCTTTTCTTTCTTTATATCGTCATTTAACACCATAATGTATGGTGTTTATAAACTAAACTCATATTATAAAAGTAGCTGAGTGAACAAATGAACATGTTGGATGTAGTTCATCTTTGTACACTATTCCAGCATTACAGCCTAAGTAAACATACTAAATTTCTCGTACAGTTTGATGCTTTATGGAAACAGTTTCTTATAATGCAGGACTTAATTTTACATTTACATGTTTTAAATTTTTTTCCTGAGAAAGTATTATCATTTCAGAAATGTGATAATTTAGTAGAATAAGGAAAATTAATAAAAAGAATTACAACAAAAAGCATATAGTATATATCTGCTGATTATTTTAATTTATTTATATTACCAATATTCTTATTGCTAGTATGATCAAAAGTGTATGCTCTTAAACATTCCGCAGGTTAGAAAAAATGAGTCAGAAAACGTCACTAAAGCTGACAAAATAGAGAAGGCTAATTTTTACATCAAGATATAAAAAGTAAAAATGTGATGTACTTAAAATTATATATAATTATCCTTTGCAAGTACTTGTATTCTGGCTGATATTGATAGAATAAACTTAATTGTTTGCCAAAAAAAAAGTCTGTTTTTTTCCTTGCAAGTTAACGATACCTACCTCGTTAATATTGATAGAATAAACTTTATTGTTTGCAAAAAAGTTCTTTTTTGTCCTTGCATGTTAGCAATAGCTAATTATTTCTCTACCATTCACATTTTGACACAGTGTGGTTTTCTCTTGCATTATTCCAATTATTTCCCTACCATGCACAAACCTTTATTTCCTATCTATAATTTTGTCACATGAGGTTACACCTTTATTGTTTTGGGATTACTGGCAAGAAATCATCAGGTACAATATATTTTACTTTTAATATTTCTGGCCTTACATTTGCCTATGGTGACTGATTGCAGCCTTTGTGTGGGTGGGGAGATGGAGTTTGCTAAAGGAATTTTCTGCTTCCAATAAGATATTCAAATACATAGAGAGATTAGGGTGAAAGTTGCAAATTCAGGAAATACCTCTCTAGTTGATACACTCTAGCAATAGCAGGAATATGTCAAAATGTTATTGTGATTCTTCAATAGCATTATTCAACAGCTACACAGCATTCTTAAGTAAATTTTATAATTACAGTATCTTTTAGAATATAAACAATGACTGGAAAGGTAGAATCAGATGACTGAAAAATTCAATGCCATAGCCGGGATTTGAACCACGGATCTCCCGGTCTCCGTCCGGTTGCTCTAACCACTGAGCTACCATGGCAACATGCCAACACGACATTAAATTCTCCAGCTGATTCGCATTTTTCCCGGTAAACCTAATTGACCTAATAGTGGTTGCAACTATAAAGCCCGGGACTTAAGTACTTACATGTTTGTAAGTCTCCATTGGGGTATGACATCTCAATACAATTTGAGATCTCCTTGTGGTTTACCGGGAAAAATGCGAATCAGCTGGAGAATTTAATGTCGTGTCGGCATGTTGCCATGGTAGCTCAGTGGTTAGAGCAACCGGACGGAGACCGGGAGATCCGTGGTTCAAATCCCGGCTATGGCATTGAATTTTTCAGTCATCTGATTCTACCTTTCCAACCCTGTCCAACACACGGCTTGTGTGAAAGAACAATTAATTCCATAAACAATGACTGTCTCAAAACATGCAATATATGACTTTTCACGTTATTTCTTAAGCTTATAATCTTCTTTTCCTTTCTCTCTTTTATGCTTAGGCACTAAATTGAAAAGATCAAGCAATTTAAATAGTGCAGCTTTTGCTTTTTTGAACAGCTCAATGTTCTTTTAACATCTCAGATATAGAAGAAATGAATGAGCAGTGTCATAATGATCCAGATGAACCTGGCTGCGAGTTAACCAACATCCTTCAACCTAGAATGAGAGAAAACAGCAGAAAAACACCATCTATGTAGTTTACATCAATCAAGATTTGAATCTGAGCCATCTGGTTTACTAGGCACATAGACTGATCATATTCTAGTAGAGAAATCTTAACACTAGGGGGGGGGGTCAAGAGTATTTTTTTACCCACAAGATCAGCACAGGTCATTTTGATTGGTATATCATTCCTTCACAATTTGTAACATAGTGACCAGTTCTTTAAAATGCTACCATATTGTAATAATGTTTCCCTACTCTTTAACATCTAGGAAAATGTATTGTGGAATTAAAATGTGCTGGAAAGAGGCCCGGAATCTAACTGGCACAAAATAGGAAATATTTGGAAAAAATTCCTAAAATGAACAATCTTTTTTCTTTAATATTCATTCCTGACATTACAATTTTAATGTCTTTGCCTTGTAATGGTTTTAAATGCACAAATTTCAAAACACAGGTTAACAATGGCCATAAGTAAAAGTCTTTGCTGACATAATTCTTGACGTTACAATTTTATAGAAATCTCCCATATTCTTCATTATGGTTGTTTTAATTTTACTACTTATACAAATTTCTACACACAGTAACATTTATATAAAGCTTTGAAATTTAACAATTTATTAAAGTTCTTTACCCCATTTAACAACAAATTTGTTTTACAATTTAAATATGGATTTAAAAGGTTCTCTTTGAGTTTTCTCTGCACTTGCTAGTGTCGTTATGAATTGAATTTTGACATTTACTCACTGAATGTGTTGGAATATGAATTTAGACAAAGACCAAAACATAATGCACTTATAAGCTGCAGATTCTCCTAACCGCATGTTACCACTGTCCCATTTTTGGGGCACCTGACTGTCATCTCTCTTCTGTTATAAGCTGGCTCCCCAGGAGGAAGGTGAGTAATTCCTCTTCTCACCACTTCAATGCTGCTGCCCTATGATTGGCAAAACCATCAGCCAATAGGTGACCCAGTGGACTCCACTTCACTGTCTCCGTGATCACATAGTGATGAATGGAAAACAGGATGCTGCGCAGATTGATATTATTGTCACAGATGAATAACTTGTGGCAGGGAGGCAAATTCACTTAAATTTTCATTTCTTTAAGTTATATTTATATCTTAAATGTTCACATTATGTTTATCATGTTAATAAAACTTAAGTATTATTCTAAAATAAATTTAAATTATTTTCGTCAGAAATACAACAAATTATGCAATAGAACTCTTTTCATCATGAAAACTACCGTAAACTATTATTCTTTGCTGTTCATGTTGTTAAACACAACTTTATCACATGTTTATTTTTAATCATCATTTTAAAGTTAACAATTGTGTTTTAATGCTTTCTACTCTTACGTCTTTATCCTATTGTAAAGGGATGTAGTTGCTATCACCACTCTCATTGTCAGTTGCAAGCTCTTCACATAAATTGAAACGATCTTCCTCTTATGATTCAATATCAGGCAACAATTTAAGTATGACAATATTTCGTCATCTTTCAGATGTCTATGTGCCATGTTAGTACAGAAAAGACACAATATCATAAATAAACCAATGTACTATGAATTTTCAGCCTTTAGAGATGTTACTAAAATATGAATCATTGATAAATAACAGTGCCTGCATGCCTGCTTACCTACGAACCTACCTACCTGCCTGCCTGCCTGCGCGACACCACTTCCATGCCACCTACATCTATGGACCCGAATTCCCAACATGCTCAGTCAGAAAAAAGCTGAAGATGAAAGCAAGCGCTTCTTTTGAAACATGTTCAATTAATTTCAAGTTTTAGTGTGGCAGCGCCGTGGCCGAGTGGTTAGACCACTCGCTTCTCACTGAGGTAGCCCAGGTTCAATCCCAGGGACCCGCATGTGGGATTTGTGGTGGACAAAGCAGCATCTGGGCAGGTTTTCTCCGGGTTCTCTGGTTTCCCCTGCCATTCATTTCACCAACTGCTCCTTAATCGCCTTTCCTTTCATCCATTTCACGATCATTTTGTTTCATCTACTTCCTTCCTCCCATACCAGGCATCGGGCTGATCACCCATCCTGATTCACGAGTGTCTGCTCCTCGACGGGCCTCTAACCCTAGGCCTGTAAGTCCTGGGGGGTGTAAATCCTACATACGAGGAGGTTAAACAGAGAAAGAAGAAGAAATTTTAGTGTATCCAGCGACTCAAGATTCAATTAAATTATTGTTTCGCTTCACTGTCTCTAACTTCTGAATAACACTTCAATTAGATAACACATTATTTATGTCCTTCAAGAAGCTTTTGTACATGTGCTGAAATGTTCTCTAAAGGATTATCACAGTTCATTTTCAATACAGAAAAATTTAACTCGAAAAACAGCCACATGCTTCCTAGATGAACTGGTGGTGGAAGTCTATGAGGAGGTTCTTAAAAACTCATGCTACACTAAGACAAATATTTGAAAAACATTTATCACTGGTAGAAAAGTTGTGTAAGTGACTTCAGTAAAAAATAAACTATTAGAAAATATTTAGTGGTTCGTACTTCGTTTCAAAATGGACCTTACTTTAAAAATACCTCTCATATAAGCGCAATAAAAGTATTTATCATTTTTCTTAATTATAGCCGCTTATCTGAAATTGAAGCTTTCATTCTTCCCCAACATCTTTGAAAGTATATAACATTGTAAAAGCATTCTGTGAACATTAGGAGATATTAGTATGGGAAATTAGTGCATGAAAATTAAGGTGTGGAAAAGGAGTAGAATAAATAGTTTTATACATATAATAATATTAGAGTGTTTTAATAAAGAAATACAGTAAAACATAAAAATGTTTTTATATACTTTTATTTTTTTTAAAAAATTCTGGAAAGCCTCTTCCAGCATAATGCACGAAGACAAAGATTCACACATATTTTTGTGATATTTTTCAACATTAATTTGCAAAGAGCAAAATGGAATAGTGATTGTAAGAAAATATGCATTGAAATTCATTTGGCATGCATAAAGGAGTCTCTCACGCATACACAAATGCATGCACAGATGTGTATCATCACATGCACTCTATGTCATTCAAAATTCTTCAACTTGCACAAAGATAAATGTAACACTTAACACTTAAAATTTAAAAGTATAGGAGCAATTTTAAAAGGTATTTGTATAATATTTACATTAGTTATAATATTTTAATGACAAAGCATTGGTTACATTACAAAAAGTATCTCAAAAATTCTGCTCAACAAAGAATTGAATCAACCCTTATTTATCACACTTTAAGTAAAAAAGTTATTTTCACAATGTATGAAGGCTCATTTCATTTCATATTTCTGCATGATGTGTTAAAAAGAGTAGCAATTCAGATAGCATCATGAAGCTTTCAAAAGCTGCATTAATAGAAAATACTTGTATTATCAAATAGTTTCCAGCTTGTAGAGTGAAATGGAAATTGTCTGTATATAAACGTGAATTTAATGCAGCTGATTAGTTTGGCTGGGAGACTCCCATATCTATATGTATATGCAATGCTCTAATTAGTATAAGCATAGATGCAGAACAGCCCATATCAAAGGCTTACACTGAAGCTTGAGAAGTGTTTCTCAGTGCTCCAGTGAAAAGTTACATTAAGTATGCATATTAATGATACACTGTTTCTTCTTGCATGTTGACAATCTTAACATTATGACGGGTAGGGAAAGTAGTGTGCCTAATAAATCATTAAATCAATATAACTTGCAAAAAAAATGCTTAAGAGCTTACAGATATGAAATTATGTACAAGAACTGTCATGAATACTATTGACATTTAATAAATAATTTGCGATATTGAATTCTCAAATGTTTTTAAAAGAAAATTTAGGTTTCTACTACATTATATTATGGGTTTTCTGTCATTGTGATAGCCACAATTTCAGTATAGCATACATGGCCTTTTCTAAAACAGTTTCAAAATTGGCTAAGAAGTCACCCTTTTTTTTTTTGCAGAAGAGGACAAATTAAAACCCTAATTTACAGCTCCTGATTCAACTAAATATTGTTTTTGATAATGTATATTTTACAATTACAAAAGAGGAGTGGGCAGTTGCAATGATGGGTGTCAAGACTGATAATTATAAAGTTTTCAGTAGCAATACAAGCCATAACTAATGATAGAAAACCCATATGTTTTTAATAGGAAACATTAAGCTATACATATAAAGGATGTAAACATTTTAGGCAGCCTTGGTAATTGGTTTTGCACATATATATTTTGGAATATCTTGATAACCTTTCTGCATAGATGGAGATAACTTATTTCATTCTTAAGCAAAGTTTAGAAATTTACACAATTTTGCAAATCAGTTTAAAAGGCATATGAAATCTTTACACGGAATTACTTTGTTCTTGACACACAACAGAAACTGAGGAATCTATTGATATATTTTTATTTTAACGTATGTTTGTAACCTACTGTTTCATTTAGTGCAAATTTAAATAAGGTACTAAAATATGTCCTGCTCCTTTGTACAACTAGTGTGTACAATAAAGTTATTTTAAGTTATGGAAAGCTGAAGTATGAAAAGGTTTGGTGGTCCAGTTTTTAAAGGACATTTTTTAAACTGAATGCATTTTCTTTAAAATCTTACAAAAAGGAGACAAAGCTTTTCATGATGATGAACATGGATTTCATCTCTTTCTTATCTATTTAGAGTGATTATTAAGTCCAAACTTCAAAAAGCACCTAATGATATCAAAAGAATCTGTTGTATAAGTTACAACATTCTCAATAGGATGAACATAGCTGAGAAGTAAAATAAATTTTGGGTCTTAATGTATGCAGAAATATTTCAAAATTCTGTTTTTATAATTAATTCAACTTGGATCATATAACAAAGAACAGATATACTCTGTAATCAAAACATTGCATCTGTATTCTATTCAACAAATGAAGGGTTATTACAAAAATATGAGTGGGATATTACCCACAATGGCCCCATATTACCTCCGCCTATGCCTTCCAAGAAAAAGTCTCATCCTCCATATTTATAAAAGAAAACACTACAAAATGTGTCAGTCAGGAGTTAGGGTGCATATAATATTATGAATGAATTCACTGTACTGATAAATGTGTGATTTAAATATGATACACGTCAGTACAAAAACATGTTAAGTTATCAGCTTTGTGCTCACAACAAAGTCCTCCACTTTGTGCAAAAAGAAATTCAACTCTTTGTTAGGGCATTGCTTCATAAATAAAACTTACGTCAGTACCCTGACCATGTACATTCTGGTACAATATAATCATATGACAGAATTGGTGTCTTTAAAAAGTGCAGGGCTTTTTCTTTTCCCTGCTAATTTATTATTGATGAAAATAATTTCTTTGCTTCCACATTCATTTTTCTTATCTCATATACTTATCAATATTACTATTTTGTGTATTTAAAAGCATACATAATAACTCTTTAAATTTTTTATTTGAAAATGTATATTAAAAATGTTATTTTCAAAAATGTTCTATTTTAATTTTACTAAAACACTAAATTAGAACACCCAAATTTCAGTTTTGTTAACATGATTTAAAATTCATGAACTAATTCTAATATCATGTTACTCAATGTGTAGCTTCCTTCTTTGGAGATGAAATAAAAGTGCACAAATGGTGACACTGAGCCGACATAATTTCATCCTGCAATATGCAAATTCAAAGCAACTTGTCCTTGTTAGTGGGAAAGAGGATAGTGGAAAGAATGCTAGTTTTTATACACTATTTCACATTGGGGGGTTGAACATTTGCATCAGCTCTGTGTTATGAAACAAAGTCTGTAACAGAAGTGCAGGATTTCTGAAGATGTTATTTAGCTCTTTGTTAATAATTTTTTTCCATGGAGACATTTAAAAATTAACTCTTGTGCTCTAGAGTTACCTATGTCCTCAAAAAATCCATAAATTCAGGCAAGTCTTTGCTGATGAAGTAGTTGCTAAAGATCTACAGATCTGTCTGTTCAAGAACTTTGAGAAACATTTACAGGAATGTATAGATTGTAAGGTACAATTTAAGCTTAAAAAAATGAAGTTTGTGAATACTGGGTAATAAATGCCTAATACAATGTGGGTATATAGAAATGCACCAGTCATGTTTGTCTTACTTGAAATAAGTGATTTATGAGCCTTTGAAATATGTCAGTTGGTTCAATGTCACTTGCTAGAACTGAAGATGCCTTGGCTCATGACACATGCAATATTCTGTGGTACCAATAGGAATATTTGAACAAGATAACCATGTTTTTTTTAACCAAATGTAACAAATGTGCAGAAGTTCTTTAATTTCCAAGTTTATATCAGCATTCTCAAACCATAAAAAATTATTGGAGATATTTGTGATAAAGTGCTCTTTTATTGTATTGGTGACTGTCAGAGAATATTTAATGTAAAGGCATAATATTCATATGTAGCACACATTATAGAAAGGTTTCATTCTTGTCCTCTTTTGCATTTTTGTACTTTCCTACCTATTTCACACTAACATGCCTTTTCTGTCTTTTTTTTTATTTATTTTTATTAACAGTTTTCTTCCCTTTTTTTATCATTTTTCTATTATTGTAACTCATTGTTTGTTTGCCAAGAATAGAACCATTGTCTATTCCAACACGGTGTTGTAAATACTGTCTTGTGGCAGATTTTGTTTTATATAGGAATTGTGCCAAAAATGGGTCTATGTATAAGTGAGTCATTGGACCACTGCTGATTATCATACATTTTTACCAGGATGCTGATTTAAAGCATTATTGAAGAATTTCTGGCAATTTCATTTTTAGATCCAACAAAGGATAGGCTCTCAACAAAATAGTGAGAAAATAAAATTCAGTTGTTTTGTGGCATTTAAGTATCGTGCTGAACAAATTTGATATGTAAAGTTCAGAGGTCATATTCCTTTAAAAAATGGTAAAACTTTAATCTGCAAAGTTTGTGAAAAACCTGTAGACCACGAGAAAAAGTATTTTGGAATAAATTTATCTCTGTAGTGCAGATGGCCAATCAGAGGAAAATGTTGTCGGCTTTAATGAACAAGCAGTATTTTAAATGGATCTGGTAAAACATATCAGGAGGCAGGCTTTATAGAAATTAGAAAACACATCTTTTAAAATACTTTTGGAGAAATATGCTAAACAGCCCACCAAACAGTTATATGCATAATATTTATGAAAGTGTGATGCAAAAAACTCAACATAGGGTTAGGAGAAAGAAAATATGGGCTTCCATCAATGAGACAGATAATGTATTGTTAGTAGAGAGAGTATTTGGGATACCTAAAGACTGAAGTTGACCACATATTTACCTGTAGATGCAAGCAGCACATGCTCTACTGAACCAGTTTTTGAACAGCAAAGACAAATCGAAGGCAGGTGGGACCAGCCAAGCCATAGTGCTGTTAACTCTCAAACCCTCAAATGATGCTCCATCTGCTCTCTCTAGTTATTAGACCTACAGTCAATATAATCATCAGAAGCATAGACAGTACAGATCGTAAAATGATCATACAGCATATTCTAATTTCTGAGGGACTTGAAAAAAGTCAACAATGTGATGTTTCATTTATTTGCTGAGGAGGTACGCATCTTATTTCCTGTTGTCAATAGTCCAGAATTAAGATTTTTCCCATGTTCAGACATACAAGGCTTGCACCTAGTCTTGATCAACTTCTGACCCCAACTTAGCGAGATGGGGAACCTGGATTACAGTTGTTTCATATTTTGCTTTGATGATTAATTAAAACCCTTAAGCAGTAGGTCATATTGGATGGTGAATGAATGAAATGTTTGAAATAATGGCTCAAATGGGCCCAGGGTCCCTAGAGCTTAGAGTTACCCAACATCGTCTTCTCAGGATAAGGGAAAACCCTGGGGGGGGGGGGGGGAAACCTTATTTGGGCAACTTGCCCTGACCAAGATTCTAACTCAGGACCTCTTGAATGTGAGGCAGACATGCCTCTGTTATGCCAGAGAGAAAGGCAATAAACTTCAAGATGATGGGTGAAGTCATTAATTCATTTTCTGAAGATGCTAAGTCTACTCAAGATGCAAAAGAAGCTTCAGTGATGCAGTAATTCAAATTGCCCTTGCCTCTATAGGTATCCATTATGCAAAGTCACATGGAATTATTACCAGTCTTGGAAAGATTACTACACTTGGTTACATTTTTGAAGATGTAGAAGAAGCAGTGAAATTGATCCATAGTAGGTAGTAAAATATGCAATAAAGTAATGTACGGTAACCCATAAATAGAAACAATAAAAAAGGTACCTAATCAGAATTCTCAGAGGCAAAAATGTAGACTTTGCAAACATAGACCTGTTGAGTGTTGTTTGTTCCAACTATACTCCAATTATTGAGTGGACATGGAACATTCTGTTTCTGTTCTGAAAATACATTATCTGACAACAACATTTTAATGTTGATAATATGAAGAAATACTTTGTAGTATATCAAACAAATGATAAATAACACTTAAAGGAAGATAATATATTTGGGGATTTTTCTTTATAAATTATGTCATTTGTTTAAAAATATAAATGATTTTTTTATTGCATATATTAGATATTTTAAATAACATTTCGCCTGCCTTTTCCCAACATTTTAATGCTTGGACATTCAGGATCTAATACAATCATATTTAAAAGTTTGAGGACCTTGCCCACTGTATTTTAATAATAAATCCTCAAATTTACTTCATTTGGATAAAAGGAAGTAAGTTTCAGAGTATCTATGAGTACCTCATATTTTACTTGATAAAGAGCATTTATTTGATGAAGTGGACAGCTGGAATTTACCTTTGGTTCATATTCATTCAAGCTGCTATTCATTTTAAAACCTTTGAATTCCCATTGACTATATAAAATTTTATATTTGCTGTGCTGCAGTTATTTTCCTGAATGATGGTAATTAGCGAAAGGTAATTTGCTCTTCTGAGGGCATTTTGTGTTGTACTTACAAAGAACACACCACTTGTTCAAACTTAGAATTTTGTTTAGTTGCTAGGTTAGATGGCCGAGGTGGCATACTGCTCAAAAATTGAAGCAGTTTTGCCCTAGTGATATTTAGGGTAAATTGATGTTTGAACAATCAGCGCATATTTGGGATGTGAAAGGAGCTTAAAACAGGAAAAGCTGGCATTATCAAGGGACCATTTGAGATGGTAATTAAACATTTCAAGCACAAAGCCAATTGAAACTTCAACACTCAGAAAGATCCCAAATATCACTTTGGCAAAACTATTTCAATTGCTGAAAAGCAGACCATCTCGCCCAATTAACCTTGCAGTTGGTTGAAATTCCGGCTTTTAATAAGTGGAGTGTTTCTTGTTACTGGGAGAAAAAAAAAATTAATTCAACCACAAAAATATCTTATTCATTTCAAAAACATATAAAGTCACTCAATTTAATGACGTTAATACAATACAATTATTTGATAGTATTAAAATAAATTAAAACCTGTAACTGTTCACATAAATATTCTTGCTATTAATCTGTTCAGTATTAAACATGTATGCTTTTACAATTTTTTACAGCCCTCCAAAAACCTCAAATGTAAATGGTACTACAATAAATGCCTTCATGTACCCTCCCAGCTGATCCTAGACCAAGATCTGTGCCACATTCACTGGCCCAAACGTTTAAGTACATGTCACTTACAGAGAAGCAGAAGTATTTAGCAGTAGATTTCAGAAATATATACACAGTCCAGTCATAAGTTCTGTTCTATGATTAGAAGTGATATGTCTTAAAATAAGACACAAAAAGATATAACATATATATTTTAATTCAGTGACTAATGAATGTTTCTTACACTGTAAGTCATTCAAAATGATCACCTCTGGCCTTTACACAGGACCTGTTAATCTGTTAGGCCAGTCTGCTACTGCAGCACGGATGACATCTAGAAGAATTTCCCGCGCTGCCTTTGCAAGATCTCGCTTTAGAGATTCCAAGCTGGTGTGAGGTTTAGCACAGGCCTTGCTCTCCAAGATATTCCAAAGCCTATAGTCCATGTGTTCAGGTCTGGGCTGCCAGAGGGCCAGTCTTCTGCTGCAATGAATTCTAGAACATTGTCCCTGAGCCATGCTCGAGTTGTTCTGGCCTTGTGAGCTGGGGCCGTGTCTTGCTGAAAGACCCAATGGCTTCCATTGAAGAGTGTGGTGTTCAAGCATCTCACAACTCTCTCTAGGATGTCCTCTTGGTACCGTGTGGCTCCTGTTTTTACTCCTTGTTTGCAGAAATGGAGAGATGTTGCTCCTTGATGTGACACACCCCACCAAACCATCACTGATGCCGGGTGGTGCCCTCTGTGGGCACGAGGGAATGATATTTTAGCTTCTTCTGAGCTCCATGTATATATATTTCATCATTTTGCTTATTGTACTTTTCCTCCACTGTGAAAATTTTCTCATCTGTGAAGAGATGACCATTCGAGCATGCCACTGTAAGATCCTCTGATTTTTCGTACCCAACCTTCTTTAGGTTTGAGGCTAACAAATGTCCCACTGACTGCCAATAAGCTCTCATATGAAGGTCTTCTCTGATAATCTGAGACATGGATTTGGAGGATACATTTAACTCTTGGGCCGTTATTTTTTGCTTCCGGAGTGGGTTTCGACATATTCATTCTCTTACTGCTTTGACCACTCCTGAAGTCCTTATGGTACATGGCCTGCCAGATCTTGGTAAGTCTTCAATAGAGGAAGGTTCAATGAATCTCTAAACAGTTCAATAAATAAATTTTAATGAAATTTTCACGTTTTAACAGCTTGAAAATTTCAGTAGGTTTCTTACCATACTTATAAAGAGCAATTGCTGCAATTCTGTTTTGATTTAAACCCCATTCCATATTTATTGGTTGATATAGGAAACTACACAAAGCAAATGTGCTTAGAATAACTACACTGCTACCATGGTAACTTGTAACATTAGCATTAAATAATTTATTTTTAAGTTGTAGAGCTACAAACATACTGGACAGAACTTATGACTGGACTGTGTATAATACTAAAGTAAGATATTACATATTTAGAGACACCATCAGCTGTATTTATCATTAATTATGATTTGCAGAATAAAATGGATACTGCTGACACTGATTTTAAAAGCAAGACTCTGTATGTAACATGCAACATTATAACACAACTGACATGCTTGCATGTAAGTAGCATTGTATATGATGTACTTCTCATATGAGTTGACCAATCATGTAGAATATCTGGCTGTGGCAGTCAAGAGCATTGTACCACTCCCATAGCAATAAGGTAAAATATCCTGCCACGTAATCACTAACTTTGTAATGATTCAGGTTCTCACAAATGCAATTACAATGAAAATAAGCATGTACCTTAACATAGGTGAAATCGGAAATGTACTCCTCTTGCGCCAACAAAACTCTAGCATTATTTAAATTATTTACTTTTAAGGCATCACTTCAGCTTCCAAAATAGAGTACATTTCTCAATTTATACTTTATTGTAATGCTTATAATTTGTAATGGTTTAGCCTATAAACTTTATTTTTCAAGTTACCCCATAAACAAAGTTCACATGGTGTGAGATCTGAGGAATGTGTGTTCATAACTCCCTAATAATTATCCTATCTTTCAAAGTTTTCTCAAAGGAAATTTAATGATTCTTCAAATCTTGCTGAAATCTCCAAATTGACATTCAATATCAGTCAGCTGTTCCAGGCATGGTGTGGACTGTTGCTGTAACCATTTACTGCATCTCAAAACATATTTGCCCTACCAATCCTATAAACAATTGCCAAGCACCAATACAAAGATTTTCTTCTCATGTAATGGGGTTTGCTGAACTAAATTGATTTTCTTTGAGCTCCAGTACTGCTAATTCTGCATTGAAACTTAGCTGTGTAAATGGATTCATACTTTATCAGAGAAGCCTAAATCAATAAACAGTGATCTTGTTTATTTTAAATTTTAAGAGTTTGGTAGCTTGCCATGCTGAGCTCATTGAAAGTGCAGTTTCCTTTACAAGCCATTGAAATGATTTTTGTGAAGAATCATTCTCAACTTTGCTAATTTCTCCTTAGTAAGCATGCACTGCTTTACCCTTTGTTTCTTGTCATGCATGAAACCCAAATTCCTAAGTTTATTTATAGCTTTTCAATCATATTTTCTGCTTGATGGGTGCACACCTGGGCATTTTGTTAATCTACTGACTTCCTTGCAAAATGATAAAATTACTTATGAGCCATACAAAAAAAAAAAATCCTATACAATAATTTACACTTGTGGCATTATAATACAAAATAAAAAAATACTTGTAACATGTAAATACTAAAATCACCCCAAATCCAACATAATGGGACTGAGGAATGAACAAGTCATATCAACATATCATAGTTGTAAGGTATGCATACAGCTGCATGGTGCACCAACGAGCCATTCATATGCAAGAAGCACTCTAGGCTCACTTATCCAATGTTGTCTGGGATAACGCCTCAGTGCCTCTTAATGAGTTACTCTTTATTTTTTCATAAAGGGGCCTTGTTTTGTTAGTTTTGATCATGATCAGTAAGCAGAATCTAGTATTTCATCTACTGGCAATAAATTCCTGTGCAGCACTACTGAAAGGCTAAAAAACTGGGGTGCTATTGTTTCTGTCATCCATTCTTAAGTATCATTAGTATTTAAAGTATAAAACGCATCTTAAATTGGTCACACAAACCTTTTTTTTCCTCACCATGGAAATACAAAACCTGGATATACACTCCAGTACTGTAGTTTATCTGGTTTATTTTATCCCAAAATCAATAGAATTCATTCAGTTCTTCATTAACACAAATAAGTAGTTTAATTTTCACTGTTTGAATTGCAATTAATGGGCATGGTAGAGAGAAACTTTCTATTACCACTCTCCATATTTTTGTGCAAAATTATCTCCAAAGGGAAGCTAACTTGAACATTTATTCAAAGACATTTTAAAATATTATGAACACAGTGCAGGTTTTTGAATCTCATTAAGTTCATGTTGCATGGCACATCTAGGTTAAGTAGGTATAAAAAATGTGCTGTGGAAGCCAGAAATTATTCTCACCATTTGTTCATACATTCACACTTCAATGAGTTTCTGAATTTCAAAGGGAATTCCAGAGTTGTTCTGAGGTTTAGTCTATAAATGTGGGTTGGATATCTCATTCTGAGGTCGCAGGCACCAATCTGCTAACTATTGGGATTTTGAGATGGAAGAGCCAAAATAGAAAAGACAGAATCTCAATATAAGATTGATAGGATATATCAAGATCATAGTGGCCTCTTATGAAGTAAATAAAGAATCAGGATGCAATTCTATGATGTCTAGATTGAATGATCTTTTATCAAATCATATGAAAAATATACTCATAGCATGCTCTCCTTTTAAGTTTCCTTATGAACAACAAGTCTCTTAAAGTGTACGTAAAAGGTAAACTCTTTCCTGATTTTGTGCATCAATTTAACAATCTAATCAAACCTTTTTAAAAAACAAAATCTTTATTTGTGCTACACTATTTACTTTAAAAAAATTCTCAAATTTACAGGCGGTGTGGTTTGTCCACAAGAGTTATGGGGCTGCAGTATTCCTAATTTTACAGACAATTAAAAACATATATTTTTTAATTGTGTCATTTGCGTAGCACCCTTCAACTTTTTTGGTCATATCAGGTGTTTGGCTTGAGAAACAACTGATGGTGTTATAGCTCCCTTTCTTAGTGCTCTCTTCTTAGCTCCCTTTGCTATTGTGTTTAATGTTGGTTTTATCAGCTTCTTTGCATTCACACTCACATTCACACTTGCATTCACTCCTATGTTCATACTTCCAGATCTGTAGGATAGAAACTGATTCTGGTTAAAGAGAAATTCTCTTCCCCAGCCGGGAATTGAACCCAGGACCTCTAGACTGACAAGCCAGAGTGCTGCAAATTGACCACAGAGGCAGTCATAACAATACTTTATTTTGTAACTTTTATGAGCTTTATTAAATATTTGATTTTGATGCATTCTGTTACTTTCTTACATGATTGAGACTGTATCCTATTATCTAAAGTTTGGATGTTGAAGATTAATATTACTGAAACTGAGCAGTATTTGGCTGTCTCAAGGAGCCATGATGGTAGACAGAGCTAGTAGCTGCATTCTGATGGGCAATGGGGTAAATTGGTATAGCAGGGCTAAGGTAGAAAAGTTATACTTAAGAATAGTCTCATGCGGAAGTGGGCTGCATTGACCTTCACTCCTCACATTTTGCTTGCATTCATAGTGACAGTAGATGCTACATTAAATGGATTCTTTACTTTCTTAAAATTAAATGACATATTGACTTCCATTTCAAATACATAGCCATGTAGAAGGTTGCAGAGTTAGCTTAATCTGATTAAGAGCATTTTCTGCTTTACTATTATATTTCTAGATGAAAATGCTTACTTTTTACTGGACATAATTGTGTAAACAGAATCCATTTAATGTGGCACATAAAGCAAGAAGAGCCATTTCCACGTTTAAGGAAATTTCTACATAATTATTACTCTTTGTAACAATGTGTTTCTGTTGTCTGGTAGTTTAGTTTATAGTGACTGAAGCTAGCAGTGTGTTCGAACTTCAGATTATTAATTTTATTTTTGTCTTTACCTTGTAGAAAAGATCAAATTGAAGTCGTTCTATATTCAAATTAAACCTTGCTCAAACTTCATCTATTTGAAGTAGTGTAGGTATATGTTATGATTTTTAAAACAATGAACTTACACTTAAGATTTTCAGAAAGTGTGGGCGTGAACAAAGCAATTGCTATCCTTTGTTTGCTTGCCTTTTCTTCAAAGGCATATTTATTTTGTTGTGATCTTTCTCAAAGTAAGGTGTTAATATAGCAAAATCTACTGCAGCACCCCTAGTATCTAAAGTAAATTCATCCTGTATACAGCCCTTATATGTCAACAAAAGCAAATCATTGGGATATAAACTCTCATGCCACCAAAAATCCTCCCAAAAATAGCTCATTATGTAGAAAAATTAAGGAATAAATATGTCAAAAGTTAGTTTAAGCGAATGTTCAAAAATTATTTATTTTATAGACTTGTGTTATAAAAATGGGTTGTTCTTATTCTTATATATTTGCTTTTTACTCACAAGTCTCAGAAATTTGTCTAAAAGAACAGCAGGACTGAAACGAAGTTGTATGAAAATATATGTGTTGTTTTCAATAACAAGGTATATAGAAAGTTCCTGTATGTTTGTGAATATGTATGTGAATCAGATGTTACACAAAACATCACTTGCCAGAGTTTTCCAAGACCATCAATGAAATAACTCGAATATAAGAACTATGTCACTTAAAATTGCTCTGTATTTGCTTTTCTAGAGCAATAGAAGGCCCTGAAAGAAACTTGAGTAACCAGCAGGCATTAAATGAAGTCCATAAGGCTAAAATTAGACATATACTATCTCCTTAACTCTGGACTGGATGTTTCAGAAATTTACAGTACATTTATGATAGATGAAAATAGACTAAAATGAGAAACTACTGAAAAGTTAACAACAAATGCATCGATTTTGTTTACACTGGATGCGATATCCTAAAAAGTTTTTATGAAGATGGTGATGATGAATCAAAATAATAATTTACCTTATATCATTGCATCCTCTATGAATGTATGCAACTATTCAGAAAAACAACTCGTTTGGAACAATATTTTGGGTCTTTTAGCTTAGATAATTTTTTTGAAATTTGTTAAGGAAGCATTAATTGGACTTTAGCGCAGCGAAGTTCAAATTAATTGATAATTATTAATTTTTAGTCAAACACACATTCAACACTCCACTATTTTGGTATCTTACCTTGTACATGTTTCATGAATTATTGTTCACAAAATCACTGACATCGTTACCAAAATTAATGGGGTGTTGAATGTGTGTTTGACTCAAAACTAATCAGTGGCTTCTCATGCACATATTAGTTGGTGCTACAACTTAGAAAAATGACATTGTATAGAATTCCTTGCAAAAATAGGCCAGGCCTAAAAGCGGAAATAAAACTCACTTTCACTTTTCTCAAAAATATAATCAAAAGTAATTTTATGCACCCATATTAAATTTTTATTTGGCATTAAATATTCACTATACGTTTACTAAATTAAATAATTCACCCTTGCTCTTAAGTTTCTTATCCATTTCAGATCTATGTTAATTGTTTGGTTTTTACTCTTGCTCAGCAACTGCATGTAAGAATTAATGTCAGCAATAAATATAAATACTTAGCATGAAGCAACATAATATTTAAATAACATTACTGTCCACAAAATTGGCATTTCTTGTGGAGGGGGGGCTTTAAGTGTATTAAAAATAGTAGTAAAAATGTAAGGTTAAAGATGGGATAAATACAATCTCTGTATACAGTTGAAGTTCCTTCATTATCCTCTTCTCACTGAGCCAATTGTGGCTCTTCCTTCATCGAGTGGTGTTTCTCAGAGATGGCCGTAGCTCTTTTATGTACCTGCAGTCATGAACTACAATTTTTGGCCCCTGCTTATTATTATGCCGGCAGCCTGCCTTACATCAGAAGTCGGCTGCACCAGGATTCTACAGCGCTCGCCAGGTTGTGTCCTCTCCGCCAGTATAGGTAGCACTTATGTTGGCTCCACGTCAGCACCTCACCTCACCTGACCTGACCTTCCCAGTGCGTACCCCGAGCGAAGCATCAAGAGGATAAAGAGTGTGACAGTTCTCGACAACCAGCGAAGGACCTTTTATCGAGCTTCGTGTCTGGGAGCGGCCGTCTCCAACTTTTCGGCCTTGACTAAATTATCTATTACATGTACTTTTAGCGTAAGTAAAAATTCTAAATTATTGTAGAGTGTGGGGCGGCATTTAATATCTCATGGAAGATAGTTTATATCATATTATCGCGTGTTAAATTTCACTTCAAAATGGCAAATTTCACTTCAAATGAGAAGCACAAATTCAAATGCATCTGCTTCAATTGTAACATACCTTTGTTTCTATATTTGACTGTTAATATATATTCAGTACTTTTGGGGCTGTGTGGATTGTTACTTTTATTTAAAGCTGTTTTAAATCCTTGTTGAATTCCTTTAATCTTTGGTAGTACAAAACAATTATTACTCTGGCGGAATGCTTTATTTCTAATGCATTCTATAATTGGTCCGGAATTTTACTTTTCTAGTTTATTATTTTTCAAGTAATTGCGACTTCTGTGCATCGAGTACTTCTAAGTCGGCCTTGCATGAATGTTACAAAAATGGTAGCGATGACTTATTACTAACTCGCTTGACAAAATCGAACGCGTTACGTATTGTATTACCACAAACTTATCCCAGTAGTCTTGAAATATTTTCATACCTTGCAATTTGGAGCTCATTTGCGAGTTTATAAATCCAAGTCTAAGATTCGTCGTTATTTTGTACGGAAGCATATGTACCGAGATATTTTGCATTTTGTTCGTAATTGTTCCGTCTGTTGTCGCTCTAAGCCTCCACATTCCACTCGGTTTGGACTTTTGAATTCGCATCTAGCTTCTTATCCTATGGAGGGTCTTTTTCTTGACTTTATTGGACCGTTACCACGTTCCTTTCGGGGCAATGTTTACTTGTGCGTACTTATTGACGCATTTACAAAATTTATTTGGTTAGTACCAGTTCGTGCGTCTACAGCATTTAATACTATTCATGTTTTGTCTGGTTTCTTAGCATCATTCGGGTTGCTACAGACAATTGTATCCGACAACGCATCATATTTTCGAGCTAGACTCCTTCGTACCTTCCTTTTTGAACATAGTATGGAATTCGTTCATACATCTCATTATCCGCGACCGTCATTAGCTGAACGCGTTAACCGCAATCTTAAAAGCACGTTTTTTGCCTTTCATTCAGATGATCATCGTCTTTGGGATACATGTTTACCTACCAGAATCTCCGGATTCAGCGCCCTCAGTCAACCTTTAACATGACACCTTTCGTCAGCTTTGCAGAGATCGTCGTCGGCGAGAAGCTCGTTATAACCAATCACGCCTTCCAGCTTCTTTTAAACTAGGTGATTTGGTACTGTTGCGTAATTACCCTGTTAGTGATGCAGCACGTCATCTTACTCATAAACTTGCTCCCCGTTATGTTGGTCCTTTTCGAATTGTCCAGATTGTCAACAATGTCTCCTTCCGACTTCGCCATTGTATTTCTGGAAAATTTACTACAGCTCACGCTTCGCAGTTCCGTTTTGCGGAGTCACTTCCAATGTGATTCGAGTCCTTCTACTCGATACACTCGTCTTTGGCATGGCGAGTTTCCTTTTCCTTGCAGTTCCTGCGGGGTTTTGTTTTTGGACCCCGGTTCCTGCTGCAAGGATTTCCTCTTTTTACCTGATCCATGCCAAAGCATTTTTTCCTTTTCCTCTCGTCGAGATCTCTTTCCTTTCTTTGTTTGTTTGTGTTTTTTCTGTGTTTTCCTTTCCCTCTATATATACTCTGTATACAGTTTTGTGGACTCTTATTTATTTTTTTTGTGTAATTAGTGTTTGCATCCGGTTGTGATTGTGTTTTTTGTGGTAGTTATATAGTTATAGTAATAGTTGTTGCTAGGTAGCTTTAAAGTTGTTTATCTCTGGCTATTACTATCTAGTTTCTTTTTGTTATGCAGCGTTATACATTCACTTTGTACTGCTTACTTTTTCATTGGTACTGTAATATTTGCATTGCTGCTAATTATTTTGTGCATATTTGCCTTCTTGCTTGAATGCGCTTACTACTGTCATTTATAGTTTCTTGTACCTAGTGTATTTGACTTCCTTTTTGTGCTGGTCGCTTCCTGTGACATGAGCTCATTTTTTGTGTTTGTTTTTCATGCTCGTGGACCAGCATCGTCTGCAGTTGTTCCTGATTGCGCACCTTCCTGCTGGCGGGGGCAGTTTTGAGCAAATTGTGGCTCTTCTTTCACCGAGTGGCTGTTTTGCAGAGATGGCCGTAGTTCTTTTATGTACCTGCAGTCATGAACTACAATTTTCGGCCCCTGCTTGTTATTATGCCGGCAGCCTGCCTTACATCAGAAGTCGGCTGCACCAGGATTCTACAGCACTCGCGAGGTTGTGCCCTCTCCGCCAGTATAGGTAGCGCTTATGTTGGCTCCACGTCAGCACCTCACCTGACCTTCCCAGCGCGTACCCCGAGAGAGGCATCAAGAGGGAAAAGAGTGTGACAGTTCTCGACAACCAGCGAAGACCTTTTATTGAGCTTCGTGTCTGGGAGCGGCCATCTCCACACTTTTCGGCCTTGACTAAATTATCCATTACATGTACTTTTGGCGTAAGTAAAATTCTAAATTCTTGTAGAGTGTGGAGCGGCATTTAATATTTCATGGAAGCGAGTTTATATCATATTATCGCGTGTTAAATTTCACTTCAAAATGGCAAAAGATGTGTGAGAAGCACAAATTCAAATACATCTGCTTCAATTGTAACACATCTTTGTTTCTATATTTGACTTAATATATTCAGTACCTTTGGGGCTGTATCGATTGTTACTTTTATTTACAGCTGTTTAAAATCCTTGTTGAATTCCTTTAATCTTTGGTAGTACAAAATAATTATTACTCTGGGGGAATGCTTTATTTCCAATGCATTCTATAATGGGCCAAAAATTTTACTTTTCTAGCTTATTTATTTATTTTTTTAAGTAATTGTGACTTCTGTGCATCGACTACTTCTAAATCGGCCTTGCATGAACGTTACAAAAATGGTAGCAGAGACGTGAGCATTATTATTGTACTCGTTTTCTAGGATTTATATTGCTTCTAATTTTTTTCTCGAATTTTCCTTCCTTATATTTGCAGCCGTGCACTTCTTGGATTGGTTCCTTCTCACACTTGCCTGTATGCACATTGCATACGTTTATTCGTCACGCGTGTTCTAATACATAGTTACCTCGAGTTGCTACGTAAATAGAAATTGCTTTTTGCATTAAAATTACGCGGCGTGTGTCCCTAAGCTGTACAAACTCTACCTCAGCTTGTTAAATTATTGAAAGATAATTAAGACGTTCCACCGAATATTTTCCATTTTTATAAAACTGAGCTTTTGGATTTCCTTCAGGACGCTAAAGGAGAAGTAAACAAAACTACGTGACAAGACAGCACCTCATTGGCTGGTGGACAAACTACAATCTTTCTTGCTTAGCATGTCATCTCTTCGTCTACAAAAACCAGTTCGGTTCAGATCGTAACATTTTGTGGTTATTCTCGTGCAGAGTAATTTAAAAAACTCATTATTGTAAGAGTTAAATTTATTAAACTAAATGTGTTTGTTCAGATTCACCTATAACTACATGAACCGTTAGAGCAGAGGGTTTAAGAGGCTATGCGCAGGCGCTGCAGTTCGTTTCTGGTTTCCGGCTGAGAATCTGCTGCCACTGTGGAAAACATAAACGTGGGAAGTGGAAAGAAGACAATTGTGTTAAATGGTTTTAACAAATTCTGTGAAAATTACTCGCCTTTAATCGACAATGAATATGGTTGGCCATTGTTTAGCAATAATTGAACTTCTTTGTTAGTGATGCAGAATTATTGCTCGGATAGCTTGGGTGGCGCTTGTTTTCTGTTGTGTTTTAACCTATGATGCTAATCGTTATTTAACTTGTTGACTCATAAAAGGTTAAATTTAATTAAATTGAGTTTTATTTATGGACGCTCTTTAACTACTATGGTTCTTAGCGTCCCCTCTTTATCAGGATTGAGGTTCTTTTACGTGCCGTAAATCTACGACACGGAACCACCGGCTTTACTTCTCTTCCGAAGCAAGCCATGCTAAGGATTTTTACGCCCGAAAAAATCCATCGCCCTCCGACGGGTTTGAACCCGCGACCTTGGAAACTCGAGGCTAGCATGGTACCACTAGTCCACAGAGGACGACATAGCAAAGGTGGTATACTGATATTAGTCATTAAATGAATGATTTCTAAAGCCTGAAGTTAAGAACAGTTTAATCCAGTACCTTTAACCACAGATGCAGAACTGTTCAGGTACCACTTTTACTTGTCTACTCTTAGCATTATGTGTTAGAGTTTAGGATGTAAGGCAAAATATAGGAATAAGACATACGAGGTTTAAAAGATAATGATCCCAAAACTGCGCAATATACTGTATTCGCATTCTTCTGAAGCAATTTCCTCTCACGGGTCTTAGTTCCCATCATCTTCCACGCGGTGCTGTCATCTGCTCGGCGGAGTGATACTTACTTCTCCTTTCAACTTAATAGTGCAAAAGGTATAGTTTTCCAATTACAAGAATTTTAGAATTTCTTGGCTGAACAGAAGCTTGAACCATGAACATGTAGTGGGCTTCCATAGTTTTTTTGAGGACAGCCAGAACATATATATAGTATTGGAGTTATGCAAAAGAAGGTCAATGTTGGAGCTTCACGAGCGTAGAAAGGCTCTTACAGAGACAGAAGTTCGCTACTACCTTTGCCAGATGTTGGTTGGTATTTAGAATTTTTATCCTGTAAATGAATGAAATTAAACTTAAAAAGCTGATAATGGAATATTATTCACATTATTGCCCTTTGCACAGAAAATAATATTTTGTACTGAGTAAGCACACCAACACAACTAGAATCAAAATTGTTACTACCACTACTGATTAAAATAACCTGTCTTTATGTGCACTACCTACATGGTAAAAGGATGTGCACAGACATTATATGTTCTCTTATAACAACACAAATATAAACTACTTTTAAGTATGATGTGCAGGAAATACATTGTTTGTTGAGCACCCCTTCAGAAGAATTTTGTAGCATTACTGAAAGCAGTTATTACTAACGAATAAACCAAAA
The DNA here is from genome assembly GCA_030765065.1 of Deroplatys truncata. Lineage (NCBI taxonomy): Eukaryota > Metazoa > Arthropoda > Insecta > Mantodea > Mantidae > Deroplatys > Deroplatys truncata. The sequence continues at coordinate 163,322,289 of CM060976.1, read as the reverse complement.
GTATGGTGTAGGTAGTGTTTGTAACCTAAAAATCCATCTGGATGTGTGATATATATTGTTAAATAGCACTTTAGATAAAATATGCCAACACACCATATATAAACTTCACTTACACATTCTAAAAAATATTTCCAGAATTTTAGAGCAACAAATGTTGAGCATTAAGTGAAGCAATCAGATACAGGTAAGCTTAAACTAAGCATTTAGATTTAGAGTGGGAAAATTAAATTTCAGTTCATTCTGTCAACCCTGCACTCTAATTCTGGAGTTTACAAATATTAAACAGGAGCAATAGTAAAAGAAAAGAAGAAAGAAAAAAATAGAATAAAAAATAATAAACACACACACCATAATTAAAACCTTATGAAAATATAGCATTTGGGTACCCTAAAATTCAAAGCATCAATGTAAAATTCACTAAGCCAATTATTTATGTAGAGTGCCTGATTATTTTAAATTTTATTTAAATCAGCTTTCCTAATTGTATAGTTTTAAATTTTATAATTTTTTATTTCACTCTCATATCTGAAGAAAATTTAGAGAAGATTTTCTCCACTTAACTTACTCCTGGATTGGAATTTTGACACTGAGTCAAGTTGTACCTGACTGAAGTTTCAAATAACTTTTCTCCAAATATGAGGGAAAGTTTAACAAATTACCCTTAAACATCCTATTATTTGATCAAGATTAGTAAGAAAATTTCTCGTTTATCCATTTGTGTTGGCATATCTATAAAATTATAGTGACCAAAACTTCAACAGAAATGATTAATATATGCATCAAGAGGGTGAGCAGTAAAAGAGGACTGAAGAGCTCAAGATGAAGAACAGACAGAGTTTTGTTCCATGTACCTGCATGTTGAGGTACATGGGACACGAGATTTTTGAGGACTCTTATTAAGAGCTATTTGAGTGAGGAAATACACTTAAGCAGATGGGTAGATAATATATGCACTTTTAATGTATCTTCTAATGAACTCTAGACAAAATGTCTGTCTGAATAAAGACAAGAGGATTTATTGGTCAGATAGTTGGTTTTGGCTATAAGTCTTGGGGACTGTCATGCTAGGAGTAATTTTATGTCAAGAAAATGATTACTGGCACACATTCTTAGAATGCAAAGAAACTGAGATGAATAGCTAGAAATTAGAGTTAGGGAAAACTAGGAAAGCAATAGAGAAAAATATGTTGAATTTAAAAGCAAGGAAATATGGAAAAAGGAAAAGAACCTATTTTACTGATATAAAATAAAAACTGTTGAAGCAAGCCAAATGAAGTAATACGTTAAAACACTGCTAGAAATTAGGATCTAAACATGGGATACACATACAGTTCATTAGCAGCAGTGATGGAGCTTATCGGGCACAAAATTACATATCAGCTTTAGGGAAACGTGAAGTAGTTAACAGTTTGTTGCTAAATTAGTGGTGGTGGCGGCTACACCAGCATGTGGATATGAACCAAAAGCAAGATCATTCTTTGGTGGTTTTGCCACTGTCTTCTATAGTATTAGAATGAAGTGACATCTTGAATTCAGAATGAGAAATCTTCCGCAACAGCAGGGAATCGAACCCTGTTCCCTGCACACCAGAAAAGATAATGGGTTTTATATTTATTAAACTTTTTTGTTTGAGTTTCGGTGGACTTTGAAGCTGAAATTCTATTCATTCAACACACATGCTTGAAAGTATAATTGAATAATGCAATCAAAACACCCACTTTAATCACCATGCTGTGCAGTAAACATTAGTTCCTGCAGTGTTTTGGGCCATAATGTAAAGAATAATCCAAAGAAAAAAACATCCGAGTTAAGGGGACGCAAGGCAAGGACCGTAAACCACCTTTTCTATAGGACAGGAATGTGGATTGGCTCTTCCAGTTTGGTAGTTCAGAACAACTCTGGAATGGCGAGCGAGACCAAATGTTATTTCTTCTTCTTGGTCTTGGCCCCTGAGGAGGGTTTGGCAGGGTATTCCCCGACCTCGGAGCTGGACTCGGTGGCGGCAGCCGGCGTCACCTGCAGCTTGGGCACGACGAGGGGTCTCATGAGGGACCTGACGACGGGGGGCACGTTCGGCGTGGGGAGGACGGGCGAGCTGGCGCACAGGGCGGCCGTCGTGAGCTGCGACACGAGGGAGTAGCGGCTGCTGCGCGGCGAATCCGAACCCGAGCTGTTGGTACGGAAAGCCCGCCTCAGCCGCGATCTGAAACCTCCGCCCTGCGTGGAGGAGCTGGCGGCAGCACCACCCTGAGCGCCTAGTTCTGGTTCGCTGCCCCATCGGCCGTACGCCGTCGTCCGCTCCAGGAGACGGTGGCGGGCAAATTTTTCTATCACTTCGGCGCAGACGTATCGGCCGCAGAAGCGTGCCCATTGCTCAGCTCGCAGGCTCCTTCCCGTGTCCCGCAGCGTCGGGGAGGCACCTGCACAAACAACCACCACAATCAACATCTATATACTGCAACTTCTTCCAGTTTTGCTTCTAAAGTCGTTGATGTGTTATGATGATGATTATCAGGAGGAGGAGGAGGAGGAGGGGGAGGAGTGTTTTCTATGCAGCACCGATCATTTTAGTCTTGATCATGGTTGGCAACCACGACTCGGTCAAGGTGAAAACTGCGGTGGTTTGCCTTATCTTTCACAGTATAAAAATGGAGCAAAATCACAAACTCTCTGACTTGAATACCATTCCGACCGGGAATCGAACCCAGATCTCTTTGTTTGATCGCTAGGAGTGCTGGCCAACACCGTACAGGGATAATGCGATTTAAAACAAACATATACAAAGGTCAGTCAAAATAAAAACTAGAAGGAATTTATTTTGTATCACAAAACTGTATACGACTTTAACTTTATGAATATGTGAGTGGCATTAATTTTCTAAACAGTTTCTGTTATTTACAAGTGTACCATAGACTGGACGTTAAATCATCTTAATATTTGAAATGCATTCACTAACCCGTGACATGTTTTCCATACTCTGGGGTGGAGGAAGTAGGTAGTGAACTTTAAGAAAAATTTCTCCTGCAAAATGAAATAGGGACTTCTGGATTCATAAGCTACCGGATTGCAAACACAATCGATGAGGTGTATTTTCTAAGTTTATCGGTCATATAAGAGATGAATTAATGAAATGAAATGGTTTGCACTAATGAGTAGGGATAGGGATTTTGTGCTCGAATAATCCCTTTAATATGTATGCATTTATGCCGGTTGAATATTTTGAAATGTTTAAATTAGTAGGTTACATTTTTATAAATCTTAGGAGATACTAAACAAAGCTTAAACTAAATTTAATATTACGTGTAAGTATAACCACAGTCGCCTTCACAGCCGCCTTCATACCTTGAGGGAATGTCTACGACCCGATAAGCCGGGAATTAACCGATGTGACGACCTATTTATTGCGTTGCGTGTTGCTACCATCAGTGTTGCCAAGTTTCAAGACTGATTCAATGGCACATATTATTTATAAATCTTGTAAATAAAATATGAAGATAAAACTAAAAAAATAAAAACATATTTATAAAAGATACATGTAAAACAAGCAAATAATGCAGTATAATTTGAAAACTGCTGAAACATTATCCATATTAACAAAACAACAAAATATAAATTATATGCAACACAAAATACAGTTTAAATTGTTGAAAATTTAGCAATTAACTCACATAGCAAATGAGCATACTTTGACAGCAGAGAGGAAATATGCACTTGCATTAAAATCTTGCCCCTACTAATGAGCTCTGAAACCTTAAGAGCCAGAGTTATTCCGATAAGTGACTACCTAGAAGACTACTTTGAAGACTCGAATCCAACCTCACAGGGTGAGAGACAAGATAAAAATTAAATTACATTGAGTTTTATTTATAGACGCTCTTTAACTGCTGTGGCCCTAAAGATATACCTGGGTCCAAAATGAGGAACGTGAAAGATTTAGAATAAAATTATTCTAAAACATCCGTAGAATGTTTATATGCACAGTTTGGATCAGTTTACACTGCTTAAGGCATAGACAATTTCTTCGGAGCTACACGATATGATCGGTCACCCTTAAAAATGTAATATTTTGATTCGAAACCATTTCAGTCTCTGGCTCTCTTGTGCAAGAGTGGAAGGTTGTTTGCAAATGCGCATGGAGGCAATGAGTAACAAGATAAGAGTTCAACAGTCGCACGCAGAAAAGCGAATGCGAGTTGGAAGATTCAGAATCGTAATGAACATGGTAACGACGCTCCTTTCCACCATTACTGGTGATGAAATTTCCCCTCTTATGGTTTCAAATGCACAGTTTGCAAATTATCCGCCTCTCTGATGCCTATCAACAAAAAAAGATAATAAAGGATTTCTTTCAAATACTATATGGAAATTAAATTGAGTCTTATTTATGGACGCTCTTTAACTACCATGGTCCTTAGCGTCCCATTCTATACTGGGCGTGAAAGACCGGTAATTTTGCTCAGAGGCCTCTTTATCAGGCTTGAGGTTCTTTTACGTGCCGTAAATCATCGACACGGGACCACAGGCTTTACTTCCCTTCCGAAGGAAGCCATGCCAAGGATTTTTACGCCCGAAAAACCCGCGACATTGGGAACTAGAGGCTAGCACGGTACCACTAGTCCACGGAGGACTACATAATATATGGATATGAAGTGCACCAATATAACAGTATTACTGGTTATACTTTATTATTAATTATTATTATTATAAGTATATAATTAACTGAAATTAATTATACTTTTTACAGACCTTAGCCGGTCTTGACAAGTTTTTAATAGAGTCAACTGAAAAATTCAACGTCACGGTTCTCCCGCTTTCCGTGCGGTTGTTCCAACCATTGAGCTACTGTGACAACATTGGGACATTGAATTCCTCAATTGACTCAAGTTTGGCTCTCAGACAGACGACAAAGGCATCTCACTCGAGATGACAATCTCAGTGGCGATCTGCAATCCCAAGTACTTCAGTGCTGGGTATTAATGGGTTTCTTAAGGTTTCAATTACTGGTTAGCATTACGAAAATAGTTTTGCTTTGCAGATCCGAACACACAAATGACGAAGGTACTTAGCTGAATCCGTCTCCTGGATGCCTGCACAAAGTGAACACATGGCCTCACGTTGCAATATGAATTTCAACGAAACCACGTGGCTCACCTTCTTTAGATATGAACATCCGTAAATGCAGCTTTTGTTTTTTTTAACACTAACGCGGAAGCTGCACATCACCGTTTATAAAAAGAGGCATTACTAATTTTATATTTGGAGTTAATAGGGTTACCAGCAAGCACTGAGGGCATTGCCCTTTTAAAACCTTCTGCAGACGTGTACTCTGTTGAATTCAAACGACTGTTTCGTGTGCTTTAGCTTATCACTATCGGAGCACACGCCTAAGCTTTCTGAAACGGTTACAGTGATGACTCAATAATTAAACACATTATGCGTTTTACTTCAACAAACTATAGAGCCGGATTCTTTGTTTACTTATGTACGCGAATAAATTCAAAAACAGACCCGATCGAGGTTTGTTCCACGTAACTGCTTTTAGCACCTTAGATATGATCACAACGTAATTCTAAAATGAACTTAATCGCGGCCGCCTTTAGAAACTCAGCACGCCTTCTACTGTGATGCTTCTATTTCTTCTGTCCCGCTTACAAGAAAAGTGCCTAATTATCCAAAGAAAGACGTCTGCTTATAAACGCATCGAGGTATCTCAGCAAGGCTAAAAGGTTGACACATATGTTAACCCTTTCCAGAACCTTAATTACACTTTACTTGCTAAAGCTAAATTTATCACAGCTTTTAAGTACTTTAATATTAACAGAGCTGCGACATCTTGCCTTGAATTAAATAAAAGCGAATAAAGAATTGTGCAATAATAATAATAATAATAATAATAATAATAATAAATAGAGCGTTATCATATCCCTGACCTCTGACGGAGAGCTCACCTGCGAAGAGGAGCACTTTGGCGCACTTGGTCCGTCCCTGGAGAGCAGCCTTCATGAGCGGCGTGAAGCCCAAGGCATTCCTGGCATCCACCTCAATGTTCGTACACCGGCTCAGCATGAGGTTTATCACCTCCACGTGTCCTGCCAACATACAAACACTTACTCGTTATCTGCAACACCAGAGAGCATGAAAAATGAATGATAGCTGCGGTGCCGATGAAAAACTCTGATAAAATATTTGGTCGCTCTGTTTGACCCACGCAGGATTGGAACCTACGCCACAAATATAAGATTCATATCTAACAATTCTGTACATTCACCCAAGCTTACATATTATACAAATATATGGAAGCGCTTCATAGTACATGAATGTGGCGTTTTGGAGTGGTCTAATTACCACAAAAATAGAGAGAGAGAGAGAGAGAGAGAGAGAGAGAGAGAGGGGGGGGACAAGGATTTAAATAACAGTTCAGTCATCGTCAAGAGCAGGATTTTCAGTTATGGACACTTTTCGTGTCTTTGGGCAGTGAAAGAGGGCAGAGTAAATAAGTAGTAATTATATTTACGGTCTTAATTTGCTATTACAAGAATACCATGATATATTTAAGGGGGAAGAGTAGTCTGAACACATGCAAATTACACCTTAAGTATGTTAAATTACCACTGCTCTTAAAGTTCTCTGTCGTCCTCCGTGCTGTAGTGGTTACCCTGCTAGCCTCTAGTTCCCGAGGTCGCGGGTTCAAACCCGGCGGAGGGCGATGGAGTTTTTCGGGCGTAAAAATCCTTAGCATGGCTTCATTCGGAAGGAAAGTAAAGCCGGTGGTCCCGTGTCGTAGGTTTACGGCACGTAAAAGAACCTCAAGCCTGATAAAGAGGTCTCTGAACAAAATTGCCGGTCTTTCACGCCCAATATAGAATGGGACGCTAAGGACCATAGTAGTTAAAGAGCGCCCATAAATAAAACTCAATTTATTTATTTTAAAGTTCTCGGCGGTTTTTCCTGAAATTTTTATGAATTTTTTTATAAATCATGGCAATTATTTCAAGTGGTTGTTTGCATTGATAGCTTATGCAGTTGCGTCTGTAAACATTATTTCATTCAGCAGAAAAATAATAAAATTTACTTTTAAAACATGTAAATTCATCTACCTTTTTCTCTGATACTACTTGTAATACAGAATAACACCTTTGCCTACTTGTTCTTAGTATAATCAGCTATCTTCTGAACCTCAGTTATTTAGATATGTTTATCAGTTCACTAGAAATTGAAAAAAAATTATTTGCAAAGTCAAAAAAGTAAAAGTGTTGAAAATTTACAATGTTTTTGCTTTTTTAATATCACTAATATACATTAGAAAGTTATGATTGTGGTTCAGAAAGCTTAACTATGTATGGTAAACCTGTACTGAAAATTTCAGCTCTCTACCTCTCATACTTTGAGAAAAATGTACATAAGTATCCAAAAATGTTGTTTTGAGAAAACTGAATTTAAAGCTTTAGCATTAAAATCCTAACACACTTCAGTACATTCCAGGGTCATAATCGTCTGCATCTGCATTCCTGGATTGCTTCAGTTTTTCTGGTTGCCTTCTCGTGGTCCTGGCCTTGTTTGTTAATTGCAGAACTGCTCGTTGGGCATGATGTAGTCGTTCGTTGTTGAAAGATACAAAAATGTTCTAAAACGGGCATTGCATGACAGATATAAAGGAATAAACACTGGCATTTAAATGATATTTAAATGTATTAAAAATCCCTTAGCCCTCAAAAAGTATATATTTTCTGAAACTGGAAATTATAGAGATTTTATTAGTGATTTTTGACCATTTCAGAGTACCTTGCCCCTTTGGTCACGCTGTTTGACCCACGCAGGATTGGAACCTACGCCACAAATATAAGATTCATATCTAATAATTCTGTACATTCACCCAAGCTTACAAATTCTAAAAATATATGGAAGCGCTTCATAGTGCATGAATGTGGCGTTTTGGAGTGGTCTAATTACCTAAAGGGAAAGAGAGAGAGAGAGAGAGAGAGAGAGAGAGAGAGAGAGAGAGAGAGAGAGAGAGAGAAGGATTTAAATAACAGTTCAGTCATCGTCAAGAGCAAGATTTTCAGTTATGGACAACTTTCGTGTCTTTGGGCAGTGAAAGAGGGCAGAGTAAATAAGTAGTAATCACATTTACGGCCTTGATTTGCTATTACAAGAATACCATGATATATTTAAGTTTATTTAATGAAGCAAGCAACTCTCAGCGCCGCCGGTGTGCCGGAATTTTTACCTAAGGATTTATTTTATATCCCAGACTAATTCTACGCAGCTGTTGTGTGACAAACAAGAGACTTCAAAGCAGTGGTTATATGTCTTGGTAACTTTGCATCACTTATTGATGACATAGTTGTACTAAATGTAGATGAATTGTCATAGGTATGTATGACCTGGCACGTGTGCTCAGGGTTATGCCTAGAGGCAATTTGAAATATTTGTAATGGTTGAATTGATTATTAAATAACCGATAACACACACACACACACATACACACACAAGCACTCTCGCATACACACGTGTCTGGGCACACCCAGAACCCTTCTTGTTTAAAGAAAAAAATGCTCGAGGCGGCCGATAATCGAAACCGGGACCCCTCACACAGCAGGCAGGTACTCTATCGACGGGACCAGTCTATTTACGCATTATTAAAAGGATGCACAGTAGTTCGTCTTTAAGCGTGTATAAGTTTATGTTATGACCATTTAAACTGACAATCTCCATTCTTAATGTAAATACATTAATATGCCAGAGGAATAGTGTTCTCTCTGAATTATTCTATTTGTACGTCACAAACTAAGGAGCATCAGTTGCATAATTCTGAGGATTCATTTATGCAGATATGTATCTACTTTAGGGGCGACAAATTTCCCGAGTCATTTAGACTCCTCTCTCCCTTTCTGGCCGGCTGTCCTTTCTACAGAGTGAGCCAACACACTCCGAACTGGCTGCGCCGTGTTTTTCCTCTCTCGTCCTCGGCGCTCGTTGCCGTCTGCCACTATCATAGCAAGGCGCGGATGAAACCATACATTTTTATAACTACTTTTGAAGACTTTACTTACAAACTTTACGAAAGGAGATGCTGAAACTGGCCACCGTCGTTGTCCATACATTTTTGACACTTTTTTTTTATAGGAAACTATCCATCACTCGCCATAGTTCACGTTGAGAAATTTCCTGGCGGATATTTTGTTTTAATTCTTCCAAGGTGTGTGGGTTTGTCTCATACGCTGTTTTAAGTTACCCCGGGGGGTAATTTATGAACAATATTACCAATTGCGCGGTGTTTTTCCACTGGGCGTGTGGAAATATGATAAAAACACGATAACGCACTGCTGCTATAAACAAAGTCACGCTGTTGTGGTTTTGCTGTTCAGTGTGAAGTGCAGTTTCGAGTTGACGGTGCTGTGATGTAGTTCAGTTATTAAGAGTTATTTATTATTTTGTCCTGCATTTAGTCACAAAGTATATTATGGCTCAGTATAGGTTTTCTACTGCACAGCGTGTATTTATTTATGATTCGTATGTGTTAACTCGGTCAGCTCGCCAAGTGAAAGTACGATTTGCAGAAAGATTTCCAGGTGTAAACGTTCCAGGCCGTATAAAAATCCATGAACTTTACAGTAAATTCCAGGCTACAGGAAATATTCAGCTAAGAAATCTAAAAGGGGGCTTTCGGTTCTTGCCGAAGAAACATTAGATGACATCTGTCATCGTTTGGAAAATTCCCCCCAAAAATTCCATGCTTGATAGTTTCCTAAAGAGGTGCCAAAAATGTATGACAACGACGGTGGCCAGTTTCAGCATTTCCTTTCATAAAGTTGGTAAGTAAAGCCTTTAAAAGTAGCTTAAAAATGCATTGTTTCATCCGCGCCTTTCTATGATAGCGGTAGACGGCAACGAGCGCCGAGGACGCGGACAGGAAAAACATCGCGCAGGCGGTTTGTAGTCTTTTTTGGCTCGCACTGTATTTAAAGTGGTGTTAGGTGGTGCCATTGTGTTGTATAGTTGGCGATTCGGAGAAATAAGACATTTTTGCCATTCCTGATCTCCAAAATAGCTTGAGTTTGTTGTATGTCATCGACGTTTACACATCAAACTGCGATGATAAAGTGTCATATCCCTAATGGTACTACTTAAAAGGATTTATCTGTGTCTATACCATTGTCGCCACAGCCTCCTCCATGTGCTTGCATACCTTTAACATTGAAACCATTTATCCTGACCAATAGGATGTACAGCTATGCGATAACTAGTAAGATGCCTTTCAAATTGGTTGTGTGCATGGTAGCCGAGCGATGAAACGCATGTGTCTCGTAATTGGAACAACCTGGGTTCGAATCCTTGGCGTGAATGTTTTTTTATTATTTAAATTTTAATTTGTTAAATATATGGCAATGCCGCAAGTTTTCCATGCATAAAATATCTATTAATTTTAAGCCATTTATGCAAACAAACAAACAAACAAATTACCCTTTATTTTAAAACAAGTGCATATTAGTAAGCATTCTAAAGTGTATTCCATACTGTTTCTCGCGATTGCATGGAAACAGTATGGAATTTTAAGGCCAGCATTCTTAAACATTTGACTATCGCTACTCCCATTGTATCTATAATGAAATGTGTAATGTAGCTATTTCTGCAAAGTTTATTTGTATTAAAATGAAATAGATAGAATAATGAGCTTTAATAAGAATAGTTTTATGCCCACTAATAAACGATGGAGGGTAGAGAAAGTCATGCGAATGTGTCACATCAGATTTTTCATTTATGAACACAATGTTTACTTATTCCTTATATAGTTTAAAAACGAAAAGGAGTGTGTTTCAGTTTTTATGGGTGAGCATAAAATCTAATAAGCCTTAGCAATTGCAAATTATATTACAGCATGCGTAATTAATAAACACTGCGTTTTACTGGAAAGAAACAACAAAGTTGTACTCGGGATACGAACCTCGGTAGGCCTCGCTATGTACCTGCTTATAACCGCTCAGCTGTCACAGCATACTTGGTGACTGGGACTCAATATGTAAGGTAACAATTGACCGCAGCTAAAGGCACGCGTCCCATACTGAACGCTGTGAACTGCTCGCGGAAACGATTTGGACTTCGACAAATATACGTTCGAGAGTCTGATTTTTCTTTTCTTTTTTCTCTTAGGTTGTGCATCTATATAAAATAAAAGTATAAGCAAAATGTTTCTTGTATTTTTAGCTTTTGGATAAATAGCGGATATTAATATGTACAACGGGTTTCCTTGAAACCAAAAATAGCACTTATTTATTTATTTATTTATTTTATTTCTATGCGACTGTTATGCATGTTATTTTTTCACACAAGAATGGCCAAGACGATTGTTACGAAACCTTGTATACAACATCCTTAGTTCCCACTTGGAAAATAGCCCACATGACATACGTATTACTTTCCCCAGAGAGAAGGTTCTAATGGGGACAAAATCAAATAAAGAAAAGAAACTCTGACTACATTTTATGATGTAGTGGATTTTAAATTATATAACAAGTTCATAACCATAATGTAGCTGACAAGCGTTGTTTATAAATGTCGTTTTCTTAAATATTCACTCTTACATCACAAACATCACAGAAATGAGGAGAGAGACGGGGAGATAGTGATAGAATATGAGGGCTTTAAAAAGGGAAAGAGAGAAAAGGGAGTGGAGAGAAAGAAAGGGGGAGAGAATGAGAAAGTGGGAGGGAGAAGGAGATGAAATAAATCTCTACACACAACATAAAACACGAACAGAACTGCGGGTTCCTTGTAGAACAACAAGCCTTTTTATGAGAATGGAAAGGGAGGGATAGAGGAGAGAGGGAGGGAGGGAGGGAGAGAGAGAGGGAGAGGGAGAGGGAGGGAGGGAGGGAGAGAGGGAGAGGGAGAGGGAGGGAGGGAGAGAGGGAGGGAAGGAGGGAGAGGGAGGGAGGGAGAGGGAGGGAGGGAGAGAGGGATTGAGAAAGTAGAGTAGAATTTCTTCATACAACGCAATAACGTGAACAGAGCTGCGGATTCCACATAAAACAATAAGCTTTTGTATGATGGAGAGAGGGAAGGGAGGGATAGAAGAGAAAGAGAGAGACAGCAAACAGCAGGGGAGAAAGAAGAGAGGAATTTGCATACACGCTATAACGCGAAGAGAGCAGCGGGTTTCTCTTTAAACAATTACCTTTTGTATTAGTAAATTTTAGAACAGGTATAACAGCTATAAATAACTTGTAGTCATGCGATTTTTGCATATCAAAGTTTTTAGTTAATAAAGCATTGCTTTAAATGCAAACACTTGTGTATAAGGACCCTTTAGAAGCGCACGGCGGGCATGTTGGCAGTGGACAACTGAAGCGGCAGACTCTCGTGAACACCAGCACCTTTGCGGAGTATGCTACTCTAAAATCTGTTTGTTCTCGTTTCCAGGACGACGGAAGAATGAATGCACGTACTAATAGGAGCAATCGAGATAATGCTCCATGCACATAAGTCAGAGTAAAAGAATACCTTCATTATTCTAAATGTCAGAACCGCAGCATTGCAATAGCAGAAAAAGCTTATTAAAGCGTTGCAGGTTATCAGCAGTGTAACTTTTGGCTTTCGGTCGGTGGACCCTTAATCGAAGCCAAAAAAAAAACAACTATTCTTTAAAGCTAGCAGGGTATGGTCCATTTTGGAAGCAGCAATAACCGGTATGATGTGCTGTCAAACATAATTGCTGGAGAAAGGGCACGGATAAAACTTTTGCATTAAACTATCATGCGTTTCATTTATAACCGGGCCATAGATCGCGTTGCAATGGCCTCGCCTAGCAGTAGAAAGGTAAAGATCAGACGACTGAAAAATTCAGTGCCATAGTCGGGATTTGAACCACGGATCTCCTAGTTTCCGTCCGGTTGCTCTAGCCACTGAGCTACCATGGCAACATGTCGGTAGGACATTAAATTCTCCAGCTGACTCGCATTTTTCCCGGTAAACCTCAAAAACATATCAAAACATTTTGAGATTACTTACCCCAATGGCGACTTACAATACCATAAGTACTTTAAGTCTCGGGCTTCATAGTTTAGCCTCTATTGGACCAATTAATTAGTTAATTCACTAGCGGTGAATGACCTACTCAAGGCTACGTTTATCAGCTGTGTTATACTTTTGTCACTTACTGTCTTCACTTCGAGCTGTGAAGACTAGAGTTTGTTCATTGTGTATCTCAAAGGTGAAGGTTTATTCAAAACATCTCTGCATTGTGTGTGAATTATATTAGATTATTCTTATTAGTTTACTGAAGTTTCTATCGAAAAGAAAGACTTTTTATACACGATATATACGTAGAAGCCGAATCATGTAGACAATTCCAGGAGACATTTCTTGCTATTTCAATTCCAAATATAGATACTGATGCCAGATGTCTGGTTAATAAGTTTAAGACAACAGGATCGCTAAACCTCTCGAAGCGAAAAAGAAGTTTTCTAAAGGAGGGAAAAAAATTGACGAAATCGGTGCATCATTCGAACCCTCTCCAAAGAAGTACTGTAAGACGTGTTGTACAGCAAGTGGGTGTTTCAGAACCTCTCTTCATAGAGCTGCTAAACTTTTAAAATTGAAATCCTACAGAGCGACTATTGTTCATGAATTAGGTACAACCTAACGAAGAGGAATGCTAGGAATGTCTCAATGTAGATGGACAGCTTTATAACAAAGTTAGTATTCATTATTGCGCATGTTATTACTCATGAATATGTAACGCAGGAGTTTTAGAATGGAAAACCCCTCGGTGTAGCAGACAGTGCGTGGCTTACGCATACGCGCGATCTGTGACCCGGCAATGTCGAGAACGCTCTGTATAATCGGCTAAGGATAGCTTTTTGGAAGCTCTAAGAGATCGATTAGAAGAAGCGAAGGATAGCAACATGTTAACATATAAGCTTTTGGTATAAGAATTTATTTGAAAACCATAATTATATTCTAAAAGATTAGCTGTAACTGTCTTTTGTTCCAAAATGTTCAATACAGTAATGGGATATTAAAATCAGACAATTATATTTTGAATAGTGGTTTAACCTTTTGGAAACAAATAGGTGTTACGTATAATTTGGTCAAAATTAGTGCAATTAGAAAACGCTGGAAGATATCAGAAAACTCCCTGAAGACGCTAATTTGAGTTGTATGGTATTCCTGAGCAGTATGACCATTAACCTTCGCTCCAGATAAAACTGCTCTCTTGCATTCTAGACATGCAGACCATTACCGCAGACGGCGTATCCAGTTGCTTGATGGACGTGTATTTAAAACAAGCACCTTATCTGCCTCGAGATCAGATAGCAATGATCTTGCAGTCTTCGAACCTCGGCATTTATGGTACCGACCTTTTGTTTTAGTTTCCTTTTTTTTTTATTTTGCTTTTCTTTCTTTCTTTTTTTACAAGTTTTGGTACATAGATGCCATCTTCATGATCATCAGTGGGTTTAACTTAACTGATTGAGCGCTCTCCCTTAGAAGACCAACCTTATAACATGCAGACGAACACATGTCCAGAAAATGGAATTTTAAATAAGGAAATGAGCGAAATTCCCTTCTTCTACAGAAAGCCTGAACTTAATTTTTTTGGCACACACATTTGCGTAAAATATATTAAGCTATCAAAGTTTCATCTTTGGAATTAACGATTTTGAGGTGATTAACCTTTTTGTGTAAAAAAGAAAGCTATTTCAAAATCTATTTTCGTCTTTATGCGCCAAGCAAATCGTTAAAGAATTCAAGCACTATCACTAAGGGGTGTATAAAATTATATCGATTTCAGATTTAATATATTTGTCTTAAGAGATGAATAATAAAAAGAACAATATACTCAACGTTCATTTTTTTAGTAGTGTTTAACGCCGGTTCTTACTATGTACGGCAGCACAGGCGGTGGCGGAAACTGATGATACATGCAATGAAATGATATTTGAGAAATGGATTTTGGGAAGGAAACGTTCCAGGCCTAAATTTAGGGTACCTCCCAGCATTTGCCAGCTATGAGGAAAACTTTGAAAAAACCTCACTCAGAATTTGAAGTGCGGACCTCCCGAATACGAGCCTCACGCGTAACCGTGGAGCCATTTCGCTCTATAGTATTCATTTTTGGAGCACTATATATACTCAAGGAACATCGATGTTGTTCACAGGATGTTGTGGGTCTGCCAAGTGCAAATATAAAGAAAGTAGTCCAAATGGAACTGGGAAGCGCGTCAAGGAAGAGCATAATTATGGAAAGGACCCTTAAATACTGGTTTAGGATCTTGAAGTTAGAAGAAAGCAACTTAAGGCAATGCTTAGAACGCCAAGAGAAGTGCCTAAGGAATTCTGGATGGACTGTCTTAGAAATAACTTGGAAAATAGTGGGCCGGGAGAAATTTTAAGAAGCCGAGAAAATAATGTTAATGGTTTTTGGAAAGAAGCAAGGAGAAGATTTGAGGATATAGAATTCCCGAACTCCCTGGGAACTGAAAAACAGTCCCTAACATTTTATAGCTTGATGAAGAAAATTTGGGAAAGGAAAATATATATTGATAAAGCAAATAATGAACAAAAAATGATATCGCATGGTTAAGAGTAGGTGCATGGAGACTATAAGGGCTAAGAAGGGAGTCCCACATCTGTGTCCTAACTTGTGGAGGAATCAGGACATTCAACACACGTTATTTGAATGAAAAGGGAGTGATCTGTGGAGAAAGGAATTAATAAATCAGAAATGGTTTAAATGAGATAGAAAAATAGCTTTGATTGTAGTCCTCAAAAAGGATAGTAACATAATATGATAGTTCTTAAAGTGAAAAAAGTGGAATTGGTCTGTTAAAAAGCGGGTTAACACCAACATAACTGTATGGTAGATTTTAATACTTTAAAATTTTAAAAAGGCCATTACAACTAAAATTGTACATAGAAATTGTATTGAATATTTAGAATATGACTGGCTAAAAGCCTGGGATGAATGCCTTGTGATATTCACTTGTGTCAGCTTAGCAAAAATAAGTAAATAAATAAAAATCAAGAAATGCGTAGTAATATAAAAAAAATTATTTTTTAGTTTCATTCATCCTTATTTGACAAAGTAAAAGTTTCAAGTTCATAGTATGCAGTTATAGGAAGAGGTCTATTCTCTATGCAGCAAAGCGCTCTGAATGAAACTATAGAAGAGTTGTCGCGGTAATCGCTTCGTGTTATCTTATTTACTGAGCGCCTGTTATTGTTTTACTATTTTTAATTTTGGGTTCTTTGTCCTCCTGCTAGCTATTATAACTCATTCGAGCAAATATCTCTTGAACAGGGTGTGTAAACGGAAAGGAGTTCTTACTAAAAGATAACACTGATAAAAGAATTTGTTTTTACACTTTTATTGCCGTCACACTTAATTAATTTCACATATTTAATCTTGATACACGCCCGACTGAAACTGTTATATTTTCGAATGTAACTACAATCACTTATTTACCGCGCAGTATTAATTCGCGTATTTCACATTTTGTAACTAACTTTAAGACGCGAGAGATTCTGTAGAATTGCGTAATGTGTACTTCGTGAATGCTTCCTTAGAACTGCCTGACGTGCAACTCGCGAGAGAGATTTCTTAGAACTGCGTGACGTTTACCTTGTGAATGATTCTGTAGAACTGAGCGATACTTGCCTGTGGCTCAAGAATTTATACTTCCTCACCCCGATATGCCTAAACATTATAATAGAGCTGCCATTAGTTAATAAATCGCGCCAACATTAGCGTCTGTTTTATAAGCCAATCAAAATTACAAACATATATGCTCTAGGGAAGATATTCCCTCCATTTCTAAAGAAAGGCACGCTACTCTGACGTCATTTGTCTTTTCTAAGTGATAAACAACTCACCTCCTCGCTTCATTGTTACCCACTCCTATTGTCAGTTTCAGTGAGGCCGTGTAAACTTATTTCCTAACAATTCTTGTAGCTAACAAACATTTAAAATCATTGTCATACAATAATGTTAATTTACATTACAATCACTCTGGCATTCAGTGTTGTGATATAAAATACTGCCTCAAACTTATCTTTGAAATTTGCTTGTCAGTGAATAATAGTAATTATAGACATTATTCTGGGATAATGGTTAAACGTTCAAGGGTGATAGAGGCTCAAAACTACAGCTAGAGAGAAGATACGTCTTTTTTAGCCACAGAAACCGAAAGATATTATTTTCGCTGAAAACGGAAACATCTCCCCCATATACTTTAAGAAAAATTAATGCTGAGAGGAGACGGCTTTATTGTCTTTAGCAGCAGTTGTCTGTTGGAGGCTTGATGTCTGATGAGTAGCAAATGGTGGTTGATGCTCAGCGTTATATTACGTAACACACACAATGCAGGGTGTGCGGTAGTTTTTTATAGTATGGGTTTTCTCCAAGTAAGATTGCTACTGCCGTTGAGATTATCGTCAAAGAAGTATCTGTAGCAGAGGCGGGCGGCTCCAAGTTTGGGTGTGGAGGTAGTTCGAAAATAAACCATAAATCAAATAAGGGAAATTTTGTCTAAGATCACGGCAAAGAAAGGCAAACATGCATTTGCTTTTCATTTAGATTTCATTTACACTTCTAGAAAATCTCTCCAGCTTGTTGAAATCTGAAGTTAAGTTACCAAACACGTTTCTCATCCAGAGCATACCTACAGCATTTTCTCTCTCCTCCCACAACGAAATATTCAGAGAGCCTCTGCTTTTGCTTATGGTTATACAAATAATCCTACAAAGAAGCTCAAACGTAAACATCCCTTTCTCCAGGAACATAACAGAATTTCGTAATATCGCCTTCTACGCTTCTTTGGAGGTTGAGCTAGAACCGAACATTTTCAAAACGCTTACATCAGGCTTGTCTAGCAACAGGCCAATTTCGTCTACTTGAAGACTACGAATAGCTGTTTAAGTTAAGCCACATTACCGTCGTCGTCGTCATGAAATTTGATTAAAATGGCAAAAAGGTGTATTTGTTAAGTTTTATAATCTTCACTCCGAGTTTTATACTATTCTTTCATTTTCTGAATTACTTGAATTATTTACGAGATAATATCACTATTCAATGGGCTATGTAGAAGTACTTTGTTTCGTGGCTGCGTTTCTTAATTTTTTTTTCTCTAATTAGTCTTTTTGAGCATCTTTTTATATTGAAAATGCTCTCCGCGATGCAGTTATCCTGAAATGTTTGTTACTAGTATACTAATCGCGAATTAATAAACTAATTTGTGCTTTTTCTATAAATTAATGCAATGAAACATTTTGTTTCCACTTATTTTAAATAGCGACTAAAAAAAAACCTTGCTTTGCTATTTGGTATTTTATGGATAATCTATTAGGCATTTCTTAAAAATCCCAAAATAAATTGCGTGCAGGTTGGTACAGGAAGGCGACTACGCAACTAACACTATGTGGCACATGTTGATTCAAGTTAACCGTCGAACCAACAGTAACTGAAGCTATATGACCAAGAAATTAATGCAAGTATAAAGAATAAAACCCTCATTTTAAGGCCCAAACTTAAATGTTATCAGGAATGTAAAGGGCTTCATCATAAGAAGCATTATGATTAAATTCAAAATTTACTCTATAGAAGCTAATACAAATTTAATTTCCCAATAAATTCAAAATAGAGCTACTAAATTTCGCATGTAGCATTTGCATTACATTCCTACTGCCAGAGCAAAATTTGAGATTGATACGTTAAGAATTGCAAATTTTCGGATTTTCAGAAACGCATTTCGTTAAAACGTGAAAAAATTAACTACATAATTTGTAATAATTTTATACGCCAACTTCTCAAAAGTTAGAAGAACAAGAATTTTCTGTCCTCCTACAGGGTGGACCATTTAAGTTGAGACTGTACAATATCTCCAAAACTAAGTTGTAGAAAGAAATGTCTTTAATAAAAGTTACTTGATATTATGGGGGAAAGTAAAGGCCATTAGTCGTGTTTTATTTGGAGGACGTTATAATAGTAATTTTAGGGGCAATTTAATCTTTTAATGGCGACCTACAATTAGGTTCAAATTAAATTACCTTAAAATGACCATCATAACGTCCTCCAAATAAAACACGACTAATAGCATTTACTTTTCCCATAATATCAAGCAACTTTTATAAAAGGCATTTCTTTCTACAACGCTTGGTTTAGGAGATATTAACTTAAATGGTCCACCCTGTATATCAAGGCTCCTTAGGTTCATATTTCTGGGCCTCTGGTAGGATTCACCTAGATTAACTGAGAACTTAGACAGCAAATTGTTACAGCTATACTATTGCCGAGGTAACCAATGAAACCAAAACTGAATGCAGTGACGAGTTCAATAAAATGAGCTCTTGATATCAGTCTTTTAAATATGAAGAACCCAATGGAGTTTTAAATCCTTTATTCAACATATTAAACAACAGGTACATCAAGTAAATACTAGGTTTTTGTAACTAAGCTTTCCGAAGGTAAACTCTTACGGGAAAATATCGCCCCTTTCGGCAAAAAATACGTTCTTCTGCAGACACGTCTTTTGTAATCGAAACTAATTTAGTTATTTGTGTATACCGGGTGTTTAAGAAATTTTTCTACAAACTTCGGGTATGGGTTCCTCACACCAAAAGAAGGAAAAAAGTTCATATGAACATATGTCCCATAATCCTTGGTTTTCGCGTTATTCCTGTCACAATGAAAGTGTGAATTCAACGGCCTTCGGGGTCCAACCTCAAAACTTCATTTCTCTATGCATTCATAGAAGGCGTTGACCTATTGTATTACATACGGTAGATGGCGAAGTGTTGCCATGGAGACTTGTTTACGCTTGTCATTTGTCATTAGTCTGTCTTCAACGTTTCAATTGTGTACATGTAGTGAGTTAACTGCACGTGTTTCGTTCCACCATGGCTGGATATTCATTTCGTGAACAGGCAGACATGACTTTTATGTATGGTCGCGCGAATGGTAATGGACGCGAGGCTGCACGGCTCTTATCAGATGGAGTTTCCAGACCGAAGACAACCGAGTCATCCAACCTTTGTCGCTGTTTATCGTCGCCTTGCTGAGACAGGAACCGTTGCACCACGGACTATTGATAGAGGAAGACCAAGAGTTGTTCGTACGCTGGAACGCGAAGAACAGATGTTTAAGTGTGTCGAAAACGATCCAGGTATCAGTACAAGACAATTGGCTGTGGTATCTGGTACATCACACGTGACAGCATGGAGGGTACTTCACGAGCAGCTCCTGTATCCACATCATATTCAACGTGTGCAGGGCCTTTCGCCTGTCGCTTATCCACCACGGGATAACTTTTGCCGATGGTTTGTAGCACAAACAGCCAATCCATTCTTTGTCTCGTCAGCTCTGTTTACAGACGAGGCAACGTTTGGGAGAGATGGAGTTACTAATTTCCACAACGTACACGAATGGGCAGAATGTAATCCTCATGCTGTACTTCAGGCTAGACATCAACAACAGTTTCGTCTGAATGTGTGGGCTGGCATTGTAGGCGACTGTCTGGTAGGTGTATACGTTTTACTAGCACGTCCTACTGGTGCTGTCTACAGGGACTTTATCCAGCACACTCTTCCCGACTTACTTCACGAAGATGTGCCCCTGCAAATAAGAAAAAACATGTGGTATATGCATGATGGGGCTCCGGCACATTTTAGTCGCATTGTTCGAGATGCACTGACTGGTATCTACCATGACTGATAGATAGGCAGAGGAGGACCAGTTCCATGGCCTGCACGTTCTCCTGACCTTAATCCTGTGGCGGTTTACCTCTAGGGGCATCTTAAATCATTGGTTTATGGAGCAGTCATCCCGGATGCAGAAACCTTCATGGACGTGTCATGGAAGCCTGCAAAACCATTCGACACCATCCCGGAGGTTTTGACAGGGTGCGACATTCCATGATTCGACGAGTACAGGCATGCATAGAAACAAGAGGACATTTCGAG
The DNA here is from genome assembly GCA_030765065.1 of Deroplatys truncata. Lineage (NCBI taxonomy): Eukaryota > Metazoa > Arthropoda > Insecta > Mantodea > Mantidae > Deroplatys > Deroplatys truncata. Next base: position 163,301,331 of record CM060976.1, on the reverse strand, counting down.
CATTTCTTATGAGTTTTGTGTGTTATAAGTGTACCACTATGTTGAACACCTCCTAACGAGAAAACAAAGGATTATGGAACATATGCTCATATGAACTTTTTTCCTTCTTGTGGTGTAAGGAACCCATACCCGAAGTTTGTAAAAGTATTTCTGAAACATGCTGTATACATTATGTGATCAAAAGTATCCGGTCACCCCCACAAACATACGTTTTTCATCTTAGGTACATTGTGCTACCACCTATTGCCTGGTACTCATCCGCGACCTCGGTAATCATTAGACATCGTGAAACAGCAGAATGGGACGCTCCGTGGAACTCACGGACTTCGAACGTGGTCAGGTGATTGGGTGTCACTCGTGTCAGAAGTCTGTACGCGAGATTTCCATACTCCTGAACATTCCTAGCTCCACCGTTTCTCATGTGATAGTGAAGTGGAAACGTGAAGGGACATGTACAGCACAAAAGCGTACCGGCCGGCCTCGTCTGTTGACTGACAGAGACCGCCGACATTTGAAGAGGGTCGTAAAGAGTAATAGGCAGACATCTATCCAGACCATCACAGGAATTCCAAACTGCATCAGGATCCACTCCAAGAACTATGGCAGTTAGGCGTGAGGTGAGAAACCTTGGATTCCATGGTCGAGCGGCTGCTCATAAGCCACACATCACGCAGGAAAATGCCAAACGACGCCTCGCTTGGTGTAAGGAGCGTCAAGATTACACAACATTAAACAGTGGCAAAACGTTGTGTGGAGTAACGAATCACGGTACACAATGTGGCGATCTGATGGCAAGGTGTGGGTATGGCGAATGCCCGGTGAACGTCATCTGCCAGCGTGTGTAGTGCCAACAGTGAGATTCAGAGGTGGTGGTGGTGTTATGGTGTGGTCGTGCTTTTCCTAGAGGGGGCTTGCACCCCTTGTTTTGCGTGGCATGATCACAGCGCAGACCTACATTGATATTTTAAGCACTTTCTTGCTTCCCACTGTTGAAGAGCAATTCGGGGATGGCGATTGCATCTTTCAACACGATCGAGCACCTGTTCATACTGCACGGGCTGTGGCGGAGAAGTTACACGACAATAACATCCCTGTAATGGACTGGGCTGCACAGAGTCCTGACTTGAATCGTAAAGAACACCTTTGGGATTATTTGGAACGCCGACTTCGTGCCAGATCTCACCGATCTACATCGATACCTCTCCTCAGTTCCGCACTCCGTGAAGAATGGGCTGCCATTCCCCAAGAAACCTTCTAGCACCTGATTGAAAGTATGCCTGCGAGAGTGCACGCTGTCATCAAAGCTAAGGGTGGGCCAACACCATATTGACTTCCAGAATTACCGATGAAGGGCGCCACGAACTTGTACGTCATTTTCAGCCAGGTGTCCGGATACTTTTGATCACGTGTGTATTAGTGGTCGCGGCCTATCACTTCTTTAGTTCTATAGATCCGTTATTTAACTGATTTTGACACTGGATCCCTGTGTTAGACTGTTGGTTCAATGGAGGTTTTGGAGGCCAGTAGCATTCTATACTTAGATAACTACTTTGAATAAAATGCTAGAGAGTCTACTAAAAAAAATCTGGTACATCTCTAGTAAAAGAGTAAAATGTTCTATAGACTGTCTTCAATCCATACTTATGTGCATTAACTGATTTCCCTCCGAGTTTTGTCCATAAATCACGTAAACAAAATGGAAAGAGTGCGTCAAAGATTCACCAAAGACACATGCGCTTAAGATTTGCAAAAGCTCAAAATAACTTAAGGGCGGGTGGTTCACCTGATATTATTGGACAATACATTATTAATTTCAATTTTTTCGGGGAGCAACACACCAGAGTCCTCCCTCAATTATCGCCACTGTATTCATGTTATGCGATATGAATCACACCTTCCTCAATTAAGTTTTGATTACATCATCTGTAATGGACACTTGTACAAACACTATGTAAACGTTATCTCAGGCTCCACAAAGGCAATTGGAATAGTACATAGCAAAAGCTAATACAAATGAAAAGTAGCTGAGGGTGAACAAGAGGCAAAAGCAAAGAAGCAGGAAGTTACGAGAGGATCGGCAGGAAGGAGAAGAATATGAACAAGTATTACATACAAGGTTAGCAAACTGGAATAACAGAACAGAAACAAGAAGACAAATATCGGTTAACGCAGATGGGGAAGAAAATAACACTATAATAAGTAGAAGGAAGTGAACAAGTGAAAGCGTGGGTCAGCAGCAGAAGACAAGGAGGAGGCAATAAAACTTACCAGCTTGAGCAGCGAAGTGGAGGGGCGTGTTCCCCTCGTTATCCGGCTTGTTGATGTCCACCCCCGGATGCTGCAGGATCAGTTCCATCATTGATACCGATCCATGAGATGCTATGTAACTCACCGGGGTCTGCAACACAACATACACACATCTGTAACTTCAGGTGATAATAAAACATATTCACAAGCTCTGACTTGCAACTTTCAAGTCTAACTCAACTTTAAGTTCGGCCAATTTATTTGCATTTTTATCTCTATCGTAAAGCTGCGAGGTCGCTGTTACATCGTAGTCCAAATCTGCTAAAGTCAGCGTTACTTGGAAACGAGGTCTACTAGCCCCTCTCAAGTCCGGTGCAGAATTGCCTGGGAACGGGAAACAGAATGGGAAAACCGTTAAACATACTCATTTTCAAATGTAAGCATGCACAATCGACGGGAAGCATCTCGTAGACCGAGAATGTCAACGGGAAAGTTAGTCAGTTTTCATGCCCCCCTTTCCGATCAGAGCACGCTCTATACTTAGTCGCGTATCTGTCTTTATTGTAAAATATAGTCAAGAATTCCATGAACCATAAACGTCGTTGCAATCTTCTCTAGTAGAAAGCTTAGAAAAACAAAACCTAAAAAATTCTAGCAGCAATACGTGCTTCCATTTTCAGATTTGCTTCTGCTATTATTAGCGGCATGGCGAGTGCTGTCTGCAAACGCCAACAGACTTTATGGAGGATGTAAGAGGTTTGTAATCTGCCTCGTCTCTGTATAAAGGCCGATAACAGTTCAACATCATTCCCTTTAGTCCTCGCTTTTATGCTTAGATATTCCTGTGCCTGTTAATTCCTATTATCAAATTAAGGCCAGGACATTTTCGCCTTCTTATTCCGTTCTGGTTCTCGTTTCTGTTCCTGGACCGTTGTGCAATAGCTTTAATCATCAGTAGAACAGCTGCATCGAGTCGAGACCGAATTGTAGCCGTTCTAAGACTGTAATTTGCAGGTCTAGTGTAGATGATTTTATGGGGTAATAGGGACGCGGAAGAGACTTACAGGAAGCGCGTACAGAGTCCACTTGTTATAAACGGTTATATGCAGATTAGCATTACTGGGCGCTGAAGTATGCTACATGTTTACAATTTGAGCTTCCAATACATTACTCATAGGAATAACTGGTATGCTTTAATCATTTTAAGAGTAAACTGCTTAGTCCATTTAACGTATGGGAACACAGTGTAATTATTTAATAGTGATGGTAACAAACGCTGTACTGTTGCCACAGCATTGCAGTAGGTAATTCCAAAATCCGCAACGTCAAAGTGATACGCAATGCACAATACCTAAAGACTTGCACAAACATGAAATGTACCTTTTTACTATCTGTACCACCTATTTAGAGAGGAACTATTTATGTTGTAACCATTTATTTTAATTTTCTAAAAAACTATTAACGATTTGAGTTAAAATATCATCTGTTGATATATTGATCTAAGAAATAAAGCATAGTATATCTCGAATTTTCAGTGAATAGTCTGCGAGGTCCCCTTGTATGACTGAATTATAAGTAATTTTGTATTACTAGAAGCCATAAACACTTACTAGGAAAAAACGCAACGCTCTTTACAATATGTATATTGCGAGGGAGTATTTTTAACACAAATATTTCAGTCTAATTATATAATATAAAAAAATAACAGCCCGCCTTAAAACAATGTGTATAATATATAAAATGTATGTAACAGTCATTGTATTATGTTTATATTATTGTGTACATGTATAATAAATTATGTGAATGTATTATGTAATTCAATAATGTAAGAGCTGTGCGAATAGAGGCCGAAAGTTGCTAACAATGAGGTAACCTTGAGACAATAATGAATTGGAAACTTTAATAATGCTACTAGTAATTCTTGGAACAATAATCTAATATTTAAAACAGTTTATGAATAGCCAATCAACAACCAGAAAAGCTGAAAGTTGAATAAAAGTATTCTATTGGAGTAAAATTAGCCAATCGGAGGCTTGAAATAGAGAAATTTACAAATTTAAGCGGTAAAAGCCAGTCGCAAGAAGGCAGCGTACCTGGGCAGTTCATTCGCTCTGTACGTATTCAGTGCGAGACAAAATTCATTACGGCGAGAATATTATAAAGTTTACGTGTTAAAAAGTGCAAGTATTTAATAAATAATCTCACATCTCTCTATATCGGTGAAGTGTTATTTAATCGTGCGAAGGATTAATAAAAGGAGTGAAGTAAAAATTATAATTTGAGTAAGCCTACATTCTTTAGCAGCATCACCCCCTGTTAAAAGATACATGTTTCTACAAATTACTACTGACGCAGCCGAGGCAAACATACATATATAATATTTAAAGAAACATTAAAATACAAAGTTGATTCCTAAACATTGGGGCCAAGGCCACCGGAAACTTTGTACCATACGTGGGGCAGTTACTTCATCAAGTTTGGCTCCCCAATAGTGCAAAAATACAATACAGTCCTTCTCCAAATTGGCGCCCAAAGCGTGATGCAAATAACGTAAAGAATACATCCTACTTCAAATTGGCTTTCCAACAGTAAAGCTTCAACCATCTCAATTGTATCAAATGGATGCTGTGTTAGCCACTTTAGAAATATTCCATATTGCAAACTCCTTTCGCGAATGTCATCTAACGGACATATTTAAAGCTTGCGATTCTTTCCCCCCTTTCTTTCTTTTCATTTCCTTTCGTCTTCTTTCTTTCCATCGTAAGAGCTCATTAGCAGAAATAAATATTTGAATGCTGTTTCTGCATGTTGTAACCTTGTAACTGAGCACTTCTTGCCTATTGAAATCATTCCCAGGCAAAAATAAGTCGAGAGTAGCGTAACGTAGATAAATCACTTTTAAGTTATAGCTTGTCTCAACCTTAAAAGACAGTATGGAGGTAAATGAGATATCTCTTATCTCTATCTAACGCATACATGTTGCCATTAGCTTCGCTCTTTTCTGCTCTCGCCCTGTCTCCAAGTTGCTAATAAGAAATAACATGCTGTAAATATTCATTTGTTATAAATTTCAGCTTTGAAGACATTATTGTATGCAGAATATTTTTCTCTACCAGATTATAACATTTTTAGAGCCTTTATAGGTTTTTGTGGGCACAAATTTCTAAAGAAACAAGTTTTTCAATAAAATTCCGATATTTGCTGCTTTTATGCTTATCACGCAACAACTAATAAACTACTGATACCTGCCCAGTTTGAATTCTCTACCTTTAATAAGATGAGCGTTATAATTTTTTAAATTAAATATTTTCGGAAAATTCTATACCTATGCAGTAGAGAAGTCAGCCAGTGAGAAATTTTTGTTATTGTGTTTACACCTGGAACCAAGTGAGAGAAAATGTTGAGGAGAGTTGGAGACAGTTTTTAAAAGAAGTCGGAATCTTTTAACTTCTTGCATTCATTGTATATGGCAAACAAGGTCATCCATCTATTCAGCTATCAGGCCAGGCGCGACGTAGAAGATTAACGTCAGTTGTAAGGAAGTGGGTACATTTATAGTGTGAAGTGTCATGTAGGTTATTTATTTAAAATTTTTATGGTTATGGAGGGAGAACCTTGGAAGACAGAAATGTTGGTAAACTAAGAATAATAATAATGGATGTGTTAGATTATTAAAGTAAAATGAGTGTTAATAAAGCAGTAAAAGAAACAGCTAAGGCTACCCCGGTGCTCAAAAATAGTAGTGTATAGCATAAAAAAGGAACGAATGAAAGGACTTCTAAGGTCCCATAAGAATGAAAAAAAAAAGATGGGGAAAAGAAATACACGCTAGGTTAACGCAATATAATGGAATAATGCAACGCTTCTTTGCTGTTTGAAAACATTCCACCCACATTGAATGTAATTTTGTCAAGGGTAAACAGTGACGATATCCTACCAAATTATAGCGTTTGTATTTCATATCTCCATATTTCTTTGATAATATATATGTTTATGCCTGTAAAATCTTATTTCAAAGTACCAAAAGTACCAAAAGGAGACAAAGTGCAGGTAAAAATTAAATATCTTACAATTGCTTTAAATAGCAGTGCAGATGTTAAACTATTTGGTAATGTATCATTCACAAGATGACATTAAATCGGTAGGTCGATCGCAGTTGGGCGCCAAATTTGCGAGCGTACATATAGTACATGTAGGAGCAGGGTGGCCCATTTAACATACTGTCTTAAACGCGAGGGGCGATATAATACAGAGGGAGCCCCCCCCAAAAAGCTAAGAACCGGCTACACGGTGTTTTTCCTGCCCGCGTCCTCGGCGCTCGTTGCCGTCTGCCGCTATCATAGAAAGGCTCGGATGAAACCATATAACATTTTTAAAACTCCTTTTAAAGACTTTACTTACCAACTTTATGAAAGGAGATGCTGAAACTGACCATCGCGTTGTCCATACATTTTTGGCACATCTTTAGGAAACTATTCATCACTCGCCGTAGGTCACGTTGGGAAATTTTCTGGTGGATATTTTGTTTTAATTCTTCCAGGGTGTGTGGGTTTGTCTTGTACACTTTATGTTCTAAGTTACCCCGGAGGGGTATTTTATGAACAATATTACCGGCTGCGAGGTGTTTTTTTTTCACTGGGCGTGTGGAAATATGATAAAAACATGACGCACTGCTGCTATAAACAAAGTCACGCTGTTGTGGTTTTGCTGTGCAGTGTGAAGTGCAGCTTTGAGTTGACTATGATGTGATTAGTTCAGTTATTACGAGTTATTTACTATTTTGTCCTGTACTTAATCACAAAGTATATTATGGCTCAGTATATGTTTTCTACTGCACAGCGTGTATTTATTTATGATTCGTATGTGTTAACTCGGCCAGCTCGCCAAGTGAAAGTACGATTTGTAGAAAGATTTCCAGGTGTAAAAGTTCCAGGCGGTACAACAATCAATGAACTTAACAGTAAATTTCAGGACACAGGAAGTGTTCAGGCTAAGAAATCTAAAAGACGGCTTTCGGTTCTTACCGAGGAAACATTAGACGACATCGGTCATCGCTTGGAAAATTCCCCCCTAAAATTCCATGATGGATAGTTTCCTAAAGACAACGACGGTGGCCAGTTTCAGCATCTCCTTTCATAAAGCTGATAAGCAAAGCCTTTAAAACTAGTTTCAAAAACGTATGGTTTCATCCGCCTTTCTATGATAGCAGCAGACGGCAACGAACGCCAAGGACGCGGACAGGAGAAACACCGGTGCAGGCGGTTCGGAGTCTTTTGGCTTACCCTGTAGTATCATTAATGTATGAATAATCATGTGTGAATTTATCATTGGCAGGGAAAGCGATGTGAATGCATCACACCGGATCTTTTTTTGACGTATCCATTGTCTTAAACGTAATGAACTAATGTTTCTCTCAATCTGTAGTTATATCGACTGTTTTGGTCTTCTGGACATAAAAGTAATGCCTAAAGTAGACCATGATAAATATAAACAAGTGCTTCCACTTGTATAAATGTATGGAAAACGTTCTGAATCAGTTATGTTTTGATGTATATATGTATTTAGTGCATATATTTTTCGATTTAGTTACTTCAGCTGAACCGAATTACCTGGTTGGTAATGAATATACGCACAAGAGTCGAAGTGCAATATTTCGGGGTATGAGGCTATGGTTGCAATAAAACTAGAGTGGCAATAGAGGTATATTTACACATGGATATTGCAGTTTTACTATTTTGTCTTTACGATCTTGTATTGCTGTTCCCTGAAGCCGAATCGAGCACGTGACCCACACGTATAAAGGTCTACGCCCCGTTACAGAAAGCCGGTCTTAATGCGGCATCCCTGTGCATGAAGTAAGACGCGATTTTACGCTAAAATTTCGCAACGTGAGTCTTCAGATGTTTTCACGCGTGGTCTAACGTGGTGGTCCTGCTGTAAATGTCAAGTGAAGGGCGTATGCTGTTGTTTAGTGCTGATGGAAAATCAGTGTCCCGAGAGAGAAAAAAAAATGAAGCACCACTCTGTTTATGGGAACACGTGTTCACTGTCTCCACCCAAGTCTTTTACTTTGTTTATTGGGGTAGTAATTGAGTATTTTGAAGCCCACTTTCATTGCGGATGCTGGTGTGACTACGGCAAATTACATCTCGCTGCCAACACAATGCTGCATTTCCAATTAAAATCACGTTATTACACACCTGGCTGAACCAGATAATTTACACATCACTCGAATGTTAAGCCAGAGGACATCTCTCCACGCTACCCATTAACCTATTATCTCTATTTTGTTGTATATTTTTATACTTTTCCGCTTTTACTTCTATTTAACTTTTTTGTGGTATTCTATCATAGAAAATTTTATTTCCTCTATCAACATAATGTTTGCTTTTCTTTCCCGTTCCAGTTTAATATTTTTCTATTTCTTGGCCTCTCTCCGTTTCATTCCTATAATTAGCTATAACATTTATTATATTTAACTTTTTCTCTTCTTTTACTCCCTCCTCGTATGTACTCTTCATATATTTCATCTATACGTTTTATAAATATACATATTTATTCAAAATATTTTAAGATTTCCAATTTTGTAACTGGAAAATTTTAATTGAAATGAAGATATAAGAAACGAAGTTTATATATATAAATGAAACACTTAAAGAATGTAAAATTAAGTGGATAAGTCATCTTCAAAGAACGAATATAGAGACATTACCATTGCATTTTAAACATCACAAACCAATAGGGAAAAATTGGAAGATCAAATAAAAGGTGGCACGAAAGAGATATGTAGATTGCTACGGACAGAAATGTCTAATGCATGAAGGAAGAAAAAGAAATTAATTATCCTCTACATCAACCTAATGTTTCATTCTTTTTCCCTTCATTTTTCGTTGTTTTTGTTTCCTTGGAAATTCTGTTTCATTCTACAATTAGATCTAATTTGAACATTGTTTGTTTAGTTCGGTTCTCTCTTACTCCCTCTCTACACATCCTCTCCATTTATTTGATCACCTTTTATATACTCATATATGCATATTTATTTAAAAGCTTTTAATAATTTCCAACTCCTGTAACCGAAAAGCATTAAACTGTAGGAAAATTCAATGAAAAAATGTAGTAATAATAAGAGGCGTATTTCAAAACTAAGGTCTGTTTGGCCATAATAATAAACATCACTCATGAGACAAGGGTTTTATTGGTAGTAATATGTGCCTACATATATACTTTACTTAGCCTCTAGTTCCCAAGGTCGCGGGTTCAAACCCGGCGGAGGGCGATGGATTTTTTCGGGCGTAAAAATCCTTAGCATGGCTTCCTTCGGAAGGGAAGTAAAGCCGGTGGTCCCGTGTCGTAGATTTACGGCACGTAAAAGAACCTCAAGCTTGATAAAGAGGCCTCTGAGCAAAATTACCGGTCTTTCACGCCCAATATAGAATGGGACGCTAAGAACCACAGCGGTTAAAGAGCATCCATAAATAAAACTCAATTTCATATCCTTTTCCACATAATCGCCGTTCACACTATACAGTTGCTGTAACGTTGCACCAGCTTCTTTAACCCTCGGCATAGAAGTCTGCCGCCTGGGACTTGAACCAGCTGGTAACGCACGTCTTGAGTTCATCGTCGGTTTGAAATCGTTGTCCACCCAGCCACCGTTTCAAATGCAAAAAGAGGAAATAGTTGCTTGATGCCAGGTCGGGACTGTACGAGGGTGGTGAAAGAGTTCCCAACGAAACTCTTGAATCTTTTCTTTGGTTTTGGCAACGGTGTGCGGGCGTGCGTTGTCTTGCAGGAGGATGATGTCAGACAACAGTTTCCCGCGGCATCGTTTTGGGTTGCACGTCTCAGTTTGGTAAGCGTTGCACAGTACACGTCAGCTGTAATTGTAGACCCATGGTCCATGAAATCAATCAAAAGGACGTCCTTTTCGTCGCAAAACGCGGTAGCCATCATTTTGCGATTCGTGTACGGCGATTGCTTACACCTTTTTGGTTTGGGTGAACCAGAACGGCGCCATTGACTTTTGTTTCGATTCTGCGTTTGTGTACGCTATCCATGTCTCGTCGCCGTACAAATGGGAAAACAAACCATCTCCATCTTGTCTATAGCGCTCCAAAAACTGTCGTGCCTTAATCATTCGTAGCTCTTTGTACTGTGTAGTTTTGGTATCCACCTTGCACAAAGTTTCCGATTGCAAGCTGTTCAGTGACAATCCTGTAAAGCGAGGTTCGAGCAACATTTGGGAAATTCATCAGCCGGACCACTAATCGTCAAACGCCGATCACTTCGAAGTTTTTGGTTCACTTGCTCAACGATGTCGTTGGTCCGAATACTGGTGTTTATCGTGTACATTTGTGCGGTCATTTCGAAATTCTCGACACCAGTGTCGAATCTGTTTGTCACTCATTATGTCCGGTCCATACACGAGGCATAACTCACGATGGATATCCGCAGCTGATGATCCTTTTGCTAGCAAAAATCTAATCACACCGGGCACTTCACAACTGGCGGGATCTACAATTGTCGCGGCCATTGCGATCTGTTCTCACCGACTGGCTAATGCCTACTGCGTCACACCAACACTGCGGTAGGTTCCTCAGGAGTCGGTAGACAACGCTGCAGGCGTGGAACGTCATTCAGGCCTATCATTCGTTAAATATTGTTCGCCGGACCTTAGTTTTGGAGTGCGCCTCGTAGTAATAATAATAATAATAATAATAATAATAATAATAATAATAATACCTATGACTTAAGATAAAATAGTTCTTAAAATACTAGATGTAATAATAATAATAATAATAATAATAATAATAATAATAATAATAAATACTTTTAACTAAAATCACAAGCAGCTGCCAGTAGAGTATTCGAAGTGCTAGAATATTGTCCCATGGTTCCTTTACATACCAGAAAATCTACCGGTAACAGCTGACGTGAACCTTTTAGGTGCTGTCGTGCTGACGCAGGATTGTATCCACAAACTTGGGCAATCAACTTTGACACTTTTAGAAATGTTGAGTAATAAGAAACAATTTTAAAATCGGATCAAAGCCAGAATCCAACCTTGCATATTCGCACTATTTGTTACCGTGTCCGTCTCCTTGATTAATATGAAACTTCTTAACTCTACAGGAGGGAGTACATTATGTTTAAGGGAACATTTGTTTTCCAGTGTAGTAGTCAAAACTGTTCAATACAATTTTCTTCCCAATTAACGATTTAAATGAGCATTTTTAATATTTGAACGTCATTATGGGGTAGGTACATTTAAGTTTTCATCACGTAATATTCAAGATAACACCACAAATAACTATATATTTCCGTTACACTTAGAGGTGCACTGTAACTTTTATTAATGTAAATAGCTTACTTAATAGAAATGGTAAAAATGTAAACATTTTCTAATTACAAAGATGAGCTTTACGTTCAGCTACTAAACAAATTCCTTGTTCCTTACGATTTTCTAATAGTATTCGGTTATGAAACCTTCAACATTGGATTTACGCATCACAAATGCTTAATCATTTATTATAGAACAAGGGTTTGGTTGATACGGTACATTTGCATGACTTTGTCTATTCTTTATCGTTTATTAGCTTGTTTTTATTTTTACTTAATTTTAATCCAAATAAATCTTTGCAGAAATAGCTGCATTACACATTTCGTTATAGATACAAAGGTAACAGCGATAGTCAAATGTTTAAGAACTGGACGCTATACTCTGGCCTTAAAATTCATACTGCTTCCATGCAATCGCGAGAAACAACTGAATGTTGTCAAGACTTTAAAAGAATGAAGTAATGAAGCTGGCCCGTAGCTCAGTCGGTAGAACACCTGCTGTGCGAGAGGTCCCGGGGGGTGAAAATTTTCTTGTGTCGAAGGTTATTCCCTATGCTCCTCAGAATTTGGAAGTATGAATGAGAGTGTATGGTATGATAAAAACCCAAAAAGTGAGAGAAGCCAACACCAGAGAATACGAGTTAACCATTGCCAATAGGCGATAAGTTCCAAAGGAAAGACCTCGGATAAAACCAACGTAGTTAAACGTTGGGTATAAATGGAACTAAAAAAATCGAAACATTAATAATGGATATCTCAGAAATGACATATGCCGCAAAATAGTTACCTAATTGAAATAAGTTGTGTTTTTTGTGTAGTATATTTTATACATTTTTTCTAATTTTCTACAAGATTATATAAAAAGTATTTCACAGGCTGTTCCCAGAAAATTCAAGATATAAATTTTATATGACATGTAAATATCTTTAATATATTATTTTAATCAAAACTGTTAAGATATCTTTAGAACATTAAAACTTTCGAAAAATGTTCCATGTAATGGGGTGGTGGAATTTTCTTGAAAATCTTCCGTGTCGCATCTTGGACGATATTGAACTTAAATACCAGGTTTGGTATTTATCAGACTTTGATTTTTGAGTTATGCTGTTCACAGGCCGCGCAAAGCATTTTTCTAAAAATGATTTTTTGGCCTGGGCCTCAAAGCATATATTTCTGGTGAAATGTCGACAGCGAATTTTTGGGTGGAACACAATATTTCCCCTACTTACTATACGTAGCAGACTCACTCTTACCTATACGCTGTATAATCTTGTTTTAAAACTAATGCACTAATATGCTTTCAACGATTCCGAAGGCATCATACACCAGAGCATTCGAACCACCAACCAATTGTGTCGAATGAGAGTAATGGGTATAATTAGCCAAAAGGATTCAGGATTTCCTCCAGATTTAACCGGTATGTTGATTTAATCAACAAATAAATGAAATTGTAATACAACTGTAGGTTCTCAAACCCCCTTTTTGAAGATAATATAGATGTACTGTTTGATCCGGTTTGCTCAGTTAAGACAGCATGGCGAAGTAATTGGGAGTTAAGGCGACTTTCGTTTGATGAGGTTCAGCGCGCTTGGGAAGCAATCTGGATCAATTAGGAGGCCACGTCGTGTCGTCTCGTATTTCCTTATTACTCTTAGCCAATCTGCAAACCTTGTGTTACTATGGATACAAACCATGCTGCAAATGTATGGCAACGTCTGCTACAGTAGTAGAATTCTCTTTCCAGTGATGCAACCAAATGAAACCTGAAACTTGTCGAGGAGACAGTTGTAGAGCCATTTCAGCCCATTTTTAGCCCTATTCTTATGACAGAAAAAAAATTGTTTGTCATATTCACATGCCTTTCTCTACTCTTCTACAGACTATTCATACAAAAGCTTATTCTTCTATTTAACTTGTTATTTATCGAGATAAACTTTCATTACACATTTGTAAACATTTCGTTATAGCTATAAGAAGAATACAGTAGGCTAAAGCGATAGTCCGATGTTTTAAAAAGCGTGTCGTTATACTTTGACTTTCAAATTCCACGTTTCCTGAATAATCACGAGAAAAAAACGAATAGCGACTTACAACTTGAAAAAAGTAGAAGTATTTGAAAATTCTACCAATAACAAAGAATGCCTCGGAAATGATTAACGCCACAAAAAGTTTGACATAAATGATGTACTTTAACGAATTCTACATTCTTTGTGTAGCAAGATTTCTTATGCTTTACCAATTATACAAAAGTCATTCAGAATGAGGACTTCAGGAGCTATTCCCAGAAAATTCAAGAAATAAATTTCATTTGCAGTGCAAATATTTAAGCATATTGTATTTTAATAAAAATCGTTAGCCATTTTTTTGAAAAAACAGAAGAATAACCAAAATTCTTCCAGTAAAGGTTAGTTTAGAGTGGAGATTTTCTTGTCGCATCCTTGGACGACGATGAACAAATTTGATGTTTAAGCCGACCTTTCGTTTACGAGTTATGCTGTTAAAAAACACACTTTTTTAAAGTTTAGGATTCAGGGGACCTAAAAAACATATTTCAACTGAAATCTCGGTATCGAATGTTTGGTTGGAATGCAATCCTTCCCTTACTATAGAGTAAATATATTTAGTAGTAGGGAAAGCAATAAAAATAGCTGGAACTCGTTTTACTCCAAAAGGTACGCAAACGCGTTCATCCGTTAACCAATAAGACGCCAGTTCCATTCCTTTAGGACAGGTGCATGAAGGTCAGTTACGAACAGCCTATGGGGCTTGGTTAGTAATGGTTCAGCTCACAAACGTAACAGATAGCTAGCGGGAACAAATTACAGTCCAAAGGCAAACAAGAGGGACTGAGTGAGAAAGCCTTATTCACTCATGAACTAGTCAAAGCTGACGCTACTCCAGGACTGTTAAATCAAGCAACTTTAACAAACCTTTTAAATCAAGCATTTTACTTTTTTTAATACAAACCTTTTTATCCTTTAAAGAAGTTTTAAAATCAGTGGATTAATTTCCATGCTATTGAAGACAAAGCTAAAAGGGTTTGGTTAATTTGCATTCCAATTCAGAAATGTAGCACACTACTGTGGCTTTGCCCGTGCTACAGCCACCAGGAGGAAACCTTGACATGTTACCGAATCGCAAATAGTCTCCCCCTACCCTTATAAGCTTATATCACTTTTTGTGTCGCTGAAAGTGTAAAACTCGTAAACACAAAGCAATCAATGGAAGCATATGAAATTGTCTCCTTAAGCATTTTCTGCGAAGTCAATGACGTACTACTTCTTGCATTGACAAGAAAACACAATATACTTCCTAAAGCGCAGAGCTTTGCGACTAATTTTCTTTCAGACAAAGGCATCTATGGACATCTGTTTAAACCAGACAAGGCCATATGCGATTGTGCAAGATTATGAACTCATTAGCAGCCTCTATTCCCCAGGTGGGATTACTTATACAGGGTGTAACTTTAATGGTGTCACATATTTAGGGGATGTGTTTCTGACATCAAAACAGTAAAAAAAAGTCCATATGAAATGGGTCTGAAAATCATTTATTTCAGAGCTAACACAAAATCGAAAGTTACAAAAATTGCTCGAAGTGGCTTCCTCTTGCCTCGATGCATGCAGTAAGCCTGCGTTCCATGCTCTGGCATACTCCTTTGAAAATTCCTGGTGTGTTTCGTATTTGGTCAAATCCAGTTTGGATACGTCCTCTCAAAATATCAACATCAGGTACAGGAGTAGCATAAACCAAGGACTTCAAATGTCCCCAGACGAAGAAATCCATTGGATTCAAATCAGTCGGTCGAGCAGACCATGCAATGGGTCTCCCTCGACCAATCCATCTTTGCGGAAATCGATCCTTTAAAAACTTACGAACCATCATACTGAAATGAGTTGGAGCACCACCGTGTAAAAACTACACCGTTGGATGATGTCCAGAGGCATATTATCAGTTAAGTGATACAATTAATTTCTGAGAAACTGGAGATAGGTTTGTCCATTCAGACGCGGAGGGAAGAAGTAGGGATCAATAAGGTGATTATAAATGATTCCAACCCAAGCGTTGAGAGAGAACCTCTCTTGATGGTTGTCCTGTCGTACTTCATTAGGATTTTCAAATGCCCAGTTATGAGTGTTATGAAAATTGAAGATGCCGTCGCGAGTAAAACCAGCCTCATCCGTGAATAAGATACAGGCTAGGAAATTGATGAACACAGCGCACTGCTGTAACATGCGTTGACAGAAACGTCTTCTTGGCTCAAAGTCCGCCTCATTTAATCCTTGCACAAGTTGAAGGTGATACGGTTACAGGAGATTTTCATGCAGAATTCTCCAGATAGTCATATGACTAACTCTTTCCCTTACAGACATACGTCTTGTGCTTTGTGATGGGTCTGCATCCTGCGGCGATCACCTCCTCATCCTTGCTGTTAGGCTTACCTTGATGCTTCTCCCGTTGCTTCCAGAAGTTCTCAGTGGGTTGGTTGTCTTCTATCTATCCTCGGCTAGCTACAGTAATTTTCCTTAAACTATATAGGAGCATGGACTTATCCTCGGTAAAGGAAAACGTAGATCTCGGGTGGTGATATAGGAAGACATAGACTTGATTTGTTTATGAAAAGATGACACTGCCGTTTCTTTTTATTTAATTAACACTCGTAGTATACAAAACTGGTATTGCCGCTGTAAAATACTGTCCACCGCTGTTAAATTATGGCGTGGATATGGCACGAAATATAACTATTCTTATTGTCGCTTTCAGAGTAGCGGATCTTAGGTGTGTTGCTAAAACTATTTTGATTCCCTGTTTTGGCGCGATATCTCACACATCCTGCAGCATCTCTCCCTGACCACACATGACATAAACTGTCGCACTGCAATGCTAAAATTCCATGATAAAACTGTTGACAATACTGTCTTTTTGGCGCGATATCTCACACATCCTGCAGCATCTCTCCCTGACCACATCTGACAAACTGCCCCGAATTTTCCCCAAACAGATCCATTTATAGTCTCAGGCTTCTGAGGCTGCTTCCTTTCCTATTGGTCCATTTTTAGCGCGACTCGACGCGTCTAACTATTTCGAATAAACTTTCAGGGATCTCATTGGTCCAAGTTTAATATAAATCGCGGCTTTTCCTACATTTACCGTTAGGTTGTCTTTCTCACTCACTTGGTCACGGCGAATTATCAAATAATGGGACAAAGGCTCTACACCCTCGCTGTAGGAATAATAGCACTGCGACCGAAGAGAGGTAATAAAACTAGGTTTTCTGCCTTCGAAAGCACTATTCCTGTAGCTAAAACATTCCCTCGTGGACAGTATTTTAACATAGCGCTTAAATTATTTACATTAAACCATTTATAACTCTACTAATATTAATAACCTAGATAGATACATAACGTTAAATCACCCTTCTTAAAATATACAAGCAGTATGAGAAAAAGATATTTACATAGTACGATTTAATATCAATAAAAGTTAATTAATGAATTATCTAGAATTACAGTCCTCGGGCTCGGCCTAGAGTTGCCGTTTCAAATTGCCCTGTTCTGGAAAAGAATAAATTTTTCAGCACTTGATACAATTTTCTTTTCCAGAATAATTCCTCTGATTATGGCCTTTGTTGGTTCGTTTTGTTGACAGAGACCCTTCTCTATACCTGTTCCTTCACAAGGGTTCTGCCAAACCAGTGGTGTTTACATTTGGGTCATTCACTCTACACTCTCCCTTTTAAAAACAGGTTTCCGAGAGACATTCTTATACACAATACACTTCGCGCACACGAATAACTTGTAACGCAAACAAATAGGCTTATACTGAAATTAAGTTCTAAAATTAAATCTATTTACATACATATTGGTACATAATTATTATGCATTTATTTATTTCTTTACATCCTTATTTATCGGGTGTATTACCTTTACTAATTGTTCATAGGGTTGCTACCTCATTTCGAGTAAAACTAATCTGACTATTTTCATTACATTCTTCACCCTTCTCATTCTCTAAACATTTGTATGGTTTGAGCAACTGTTTATGATATCTCCCTACGATCTTGGAATTCTTTATTTCTTGTAACTCAAATGTAAATCACCCTGTATGGACCTTTAAATAAATTTTCCATTCTATGATACCTCTTTTTTATAATTAATAAGACTAATTTATATGTTTAAAGAAAACTGTCAGCATATTTCTAGCATACCAACCAATTAACAATTTACAAATATTTCTAAATATAAAAAAAATAATAAATATTCTGACAATAAAAGCTGTTTCAACCTTAAGACAAACTTATTCAAGCAGAAAGAAACTGAAACATATTAATGGCAAAGGTGTTTCTTGTTCTCCTTCACTATCACTAATGAGCATTTAATACTCAAGTCTCTTTAGTAATGAAAAAAAAATGTTCTGCACAACTACTTAAGATAATTCATTAATTCACATGTGAAAGCTCTCCTTTCCAGGCACTGTAGAGTCAGGATCAATGATATTATGTCTTTCTTTTTTTTTTTTTATTCGAATGCTGGATTTTTTTTTATACCAATACTAATTCTCCAAGTTCGATCAACCATTTCTTTCGCTTCTTTGTTTTAAATTCCTCCTTTCTTTTCTGCGCCCTTTTTGACATTCTTTCAAAAGCTTTCTTAAACGTCTCTTGTCCCGTTAGTGTTTTCGGATCTTTAGTTTCTAGTGTCTGTGGTAATTTCCCTTCAAGTGTTTCTATTAACTTCCCCTTCATCAGCTCAACTAATTTCCCCTCTAAACTCCTATTTTGTTCACCTAAGTTTCTTTCTGAGTCCTTATTCTGCTTACTTAATTTCCCTTCGAAATCCTTTTTCTGTTCACTCAGTTTTCTTTCTAAGTCCTTACTCTGCTCATTTACGATTCTTTCTAAGTCCTTACTCTGCTCGTTTGATTTCCCTTCTAAATTCCTATCTTGCTCCCTTACGATTCTTTCTAAGTCTTTACTCTGCTCATTTACGATTCTTTCTAAGTCTTTATTCTGCTTATTTGATTTCCCTTCTAAATTCTTATCTTGTTCCCTTACGATTCTTTCTAAGTCTTTACTCAGCTCATTTAATTCTCCTTCTAAATTCTTATCTTGTTCCCTTACGATTCTTTCTAAGTCTTTACTTTGCTCATTTGATTCTCCTTCTAAATTCTTATCTTGTTCACCTACGATTCTTTCTAAGTCTTTACTCTGCTTACTTACGATTCTTTCTAAGTCCTTACTCTGCTCATTTGATTTCCCTTCTACATTCTTATCTTGTTCCGTTACGATTCTTTCTAAGTCTTTACTCTGCTTATTTACGATTCTTTCTAAGTTCCTACTCTGCTCATTTGATTTCCCTTCTACATTCTTATCTAGTTCACTTAAGATTCTTTCTAAGTCCTTACTCTGCTCATTTACTTCCCCTTCTAAATTCTTGTCTTGTTCCCTTACGACTCTTTCTAAGTCTTTACTAGGTTCATTGAATATGCTTTCTAAGTTCTTACTATGTTCATTGAATATGCTTTCTAAGTTCATACTATGTTCATTGAAATTTCTTTTTGACTCCTTACTCTGCTCATCTAATTTGCTTTCTAAGTTCTTACCCATCTCGTCTATCTTCGTGCTCAAATGTTGGAGGAATATCATCAGCTGGTTTTGACCTGCGTCAATGACCTGCTCAATCGGTGATTGCCTTTCTAGCCTAACTTCTACCTCTGCTGCACCCATATTTTTTCCATCTGTTATGCTGACAATAGCCTCCCCATCCAGTTCTTTCAAATCTTCCCTTGACCTACTCATGGTTCCGTTAGCAAGTTCTACCTCCCTAGTAATGACTTTACCCCCTCTCAATAACATGTGTTCACAAAACTGAGTCACTACTCTGCATGCCTTTTTGTTTGTTTTTGAATAAATGTTCTAACCTGTATTTTTTTCAATGTTAACTGATGCGTTCCGGGTTCGAATCCTGGTGAAGTTCTAGAAGCGATGTTCTCAGCCGTTTTGTTGTCCCACGTAGGTAGACTAGAAGTTCGCGTTGTAATTTTGTTCTGCTGTGCCCCTTTCCTCTGAAGATTCGTCTATTCGTTGTTTTCTAGTCCTCCGTTTGTGTCGTTCTTCCCTTCGAGCTCCACGTTATGGCGCCAGTTTGTGGTGATCACCTCCTCATCCGTTGCTGTTAGTCTTACCTTGATGCTTCTCCCGTTAGTTCCAGAAGTTCTCAGTGGGTTGGTTGTCTTCTATCTATCCTCGGCTAGCTACAGTAATTTTCCTTAAACTATATAGGAGCATGGACTTATCCTCGGTAAAGGAAAACGTAGATCTCGGGTGGTGATATAGGAAGACATAGACTTGATTTGTTTATGAAAAGATGACACTGCCGTTTCTTTTTATTTAATTAACACTCGTAGTATACAAAACTGGTATTGCCGCTGTAAAATACTGTCCACCGCTGTTAAATTATGGCGTGGATATGGCACGAAATATAACTATTCTTATTGTCGCTTTCAGAGTAGCGGATCTTAGGTGTGTTGCTAAAACTATTTTGATTCCCTGTTTTGGCGCGATATCTCACACATCCTGCAGCATCTCTCCCTGACCACACATGACATAAACTGTCGCACTGCAATGCTAAAATTCCATGATAAAACTGTTGACAATACTGTCTTTTTGGCGCGATATCTCACACATCCTGCAGCATCTCTCCCTGACCACATCTGACAAACTGCCCCGAATTTTCCCCAAACAGATCCATTTATAGTCTCAGGCTTCTGAGGCTGCTTCCTTTCCTATTGGTCCATTTTTAGCGCGACTCGACGCGTCTAACTATTTCGAATAAACTTTCAGGGATCTCATTGGTCCAAGTTTAATATAAATCGCGGCTTTTCCTACATTTACCGTTAGGTTGTCTTTCTCACTCACTTGGTCACGGCGAATTATCAAATAATGGGACAAAGGCTCTACACCCTCGCTGTAGGAATAATAGCACTGCGACCGAAGAGAGGTAATAAAACTAGGTTTTCTGCCTTCGAAAGCACTATTCCTGTAGCTAAAACATTCCCTCGTGGACAGTATTTTAACATAGCGCTTAAATTATTTACATTAAACCATTTATAACTCTACTAATATTAATAACCTAGATAGATACATAACGTTAAATCACCCTTCTTAAAATATACAAGCAGTATGAGAAAAAGATATTTACATAGTACGATTTAATATCAATAAAAGTTAATTAATGAATTATCTAGAATTACAGTCCTCGGGCTCGGCCTAGAGTTGCCGTTTCAATCCACAGCACAAAGAACTCCTTTAAGTATGATGCCTCGTACCGCTCTTGGTCTCCCAACATCCCTAGTGCTCCTCTCAAATGCGCCATTCTCTCTCAAGCGTTGGTGAATTCGTGCGAATGTTCTTACACACAGTAACGGCCTGTCAGGGTACCTTTCTGCATAAAGTTCACATGCTCGTGCTGCATTGCTGTCTGCACGGCCATACGTGTAGTGCATATCCGTCTGTTCACTCATGGAAACATCATCTTTGACCTATAACTACGAAATGGTTGATTTTCAGACCCATGCACATATGAACCTTTTTTACTGTTTTGATGTCAGGAACACGTCCCCCAAATATATGACACCAATAAAGATACATTCTGTATAATTATCTCGTACGTCTCATTCAACTGCCTCTTGTCCAATTCTATACATTGTTTTGGAAAAGTAAATAATAAATTACTTTCATTACAGCTACTGCTCTTGGTGTTTCATAACTTTTTATAATAATATACTAGCAGAACCCGCAGCTCTATTTGCATTGTCGAGTTAACTACAGAAATCCTTCTCTCTCTTTACCTGTTCTTTTTCATCTCCTCCACTCTTCCTCTCCCTCAACCTTTATTTCTAACCCTCCCGCCCCCTTCCATACTATCTCACATTCTCTTTCGCTTTCTTTTACTACGTTATTCTTTCTCCTTCCCTCTCCTTTTTTCTCTCTCTTTGTCCCCTCTCACTCTCTTCCATCCGTCACACTCTGTGTAATATACTTCATGCCGTTTTCAGGACTTGTTCTCGGCTGCAGCCCGGGACCCCATTGTTGGACGCGCTTGCATGTAACGCATGCCAACGTATAACATTGCGGGACTAACCAGGGTCTAAAGCGGGACCGGACTAGCTGCACGCTCTAATGCACAATTTAAACTCCCTGCATGCTAGAACCAACTGTACGTAAGAAACACAGTTTGCACAGTCATGCATGCTGGACGATCACTACTAGAATGGGCAGGTGAGGGCTGCACTCTTTGTCCTCTTAGGGAGGGGGACCAAAGTTAGGTAGGTAGGTAGGTAGGTAGGTAGGTAGGTAGGTAGGTAGGTAGGTAATAAAATTCAGCTTTTAAGGTGTTAACAAAACTTAAAATGTAAATTCAGGACCATATAATATTTCCATGGTAGCTGATTTACGTATATGAATAATGTTAAACCAAACATTAGTATAAGGTCTTTATTATTCATCCACTCGAAATTTTGTCTGTATATCGTCAGATTACGATGTTTTATTATTTAACACTTTCATAAAACGATATTTCGAATTGTTTTTATTTCGTGGACATTTTGGGGAAGTAATTCACATATCAGAGCCTATTCTTCGGTTTGGCCTTCTTGCGTGATAAGCGCGCGCGCACACACACACACGCACGCACACGCGCACGCGCACACTAAAAAACTGGACTTTTGGGTTCGGGTTAGACCATTGTATAGATGAATATCAATTATACAACCTACATCGAAAATTTTGGGAAATTTTTGTTATAGTTTTATTATTGTATAGAGTAATTAGATATTTGTTTGTTATTATTTTATGTTGCAAGAAACGTGTTAGGGTTAGGATTAAACGCTAGGAGGACTTAACACGTCGATCTACATAGATCTTTGGTATCTATGCCCCAGGGCGCCCCCGTGAGGGATGAGAGGAGAGAGAGGACGGCCGGATCGGAGTACGGCAGGCAGAGGGCAGGGTCTCTACCATTTACAGATTTAAACTCCCTGAATTGGCACCGGTTCATCCGACTCTCCTCCCCCCTGTGCTTACGCATCCCCTGGGGGGGTCCGGAACCCGGAGACCCTTCCCATTCCGGAGGACGAAGATTTCCACAGAACATCCTTTTCCCCTGCCATGCACACGCCGAGAAATCCCGCCGATACTACAACCCTGAAACAGACCAAGTAGATGAAAGGTGAAGTGAAATGAGAATGGAGGTGAAATGGTGGGACAGGAAATTCGGGGGACGAATCCTTCCTAGCATTCGCCTAGCCACCCGAGGAAACCCCGAAAAAACTAATGCGTCAGCAGGGTCGGTCACGAGAATCGAACCCATAACCTCCCGAATGCGAGCCACAGGCGTTACCACCTGAGCCATCCCGCTCGGTAAGTAACGTGTTTGCTTTCATTGTTTTCTCTTATTGCATGTAACTGTGTTCCCAGATTTTGTTACGTATACGACCAGTTCAACTGTCTAAATAAATTAAGATGTTTAAAGACGAAAATGACATTGAAACAAAGCATCAGGGTGAGAAATGCAAACGTAGCTAGCAGAGTTACATGCAACAAGTGCTGTTGATTTAGGAGCACCTTCTGAATTAGTTATAACATTGGTGAAGCGGTTTTAGATAAATAAATAACACCTAATCATATTGCAACCCAATGATCCTTCAAACTATCTGCTCATACCTTGTGTACAGTCAATCAAGTAGATTTGCTCCTTTCCTGCTGACTTCCGTTATATTTTATACATTTGATAGCATTATATTCTGAGATTTACTGCACGAAGCTCGATGATACTGGGCGGATTCAAATATTAGGCAACTTCCGGCGTTACTGTTGCATTCTAGAGGAAGCGCCAAGATTGTGTACAAAAAATGTTCAGTCGATACTCCATTGTAACAAGATTATAGTTGCTAAATGAGTAGTTGAGGTTCATCACTTGCACTAAAACACGGTTGTGTGCTCCGGTACTCTTGTTCTGAAATCAATACTCATACGAGAGGCACTATTTATATTTTGAGCCTAATAATTAAAACAAAGTAATTTCTGATTGAAAACTGCTTCATTATTTTTCAAAATCATCTCCTTTATGATCAACACACTTTTTGCATCCTTTTGAACCATTTGTCAAAGCATTTATTCCAGTCTTCTTGAGACACCTCCAAAACATGGTTTTTGAAGGCATCAACGGCTTTTTCTGCCAACGAAAATCGTTGTCCACGCAATTTATTCTTGATGTTCGGGAACAAAAAGAAGTCATTGGGTACCAAATCAGTACTGTATGGCGGATGACCCATCAGTTCGATTTTTTGAGCCTTCAAATACTCTGTTGTTAGACTAGATGTGCGTGCGATCGCATTGTCTTGATGAACCATCCTACGGTTCTAGTTGGTTTTCCTTACTCCACTGAAGACTTCCGGCAAACAAATGGCTGTGTACCATTCGGCATTGACCGTTTTACGTTCCTATAAAGGCACTGTTGCCACATGGCCAGTTTTGCTGAAAAAGCAGGCGACCATTTGCTTCGAGGTACTTCGAGTGCGAACAACTTTTGCTGGATTTGCTTCATCTTGAAACACCCATACATTCGACTGCTGTTTACGTTCCGGCTCATACACATAGATCCACGATTCTCAACTGTTGCAATCTTGTATACGTCTTTTGAGGCACCGCCATTGTATTTCTTGAGCATTTTTGTACACCAATTGGCACGAGCATCTTTTTGAGATTGCGTCAAATTATGTGGGATCCAACGAGAGCAAACCTTTTTCACGGCTAAATAATTATGAAATATTTTATATATGCTGGTGGAACTAATGTCTAGGGTTGCCTCAATCTCACAATATGTCGCATGACGATCTTTCATCATTAGGTTTTGCACAGCATCAATGTTTTCTGGCACAACAACTGATTTTGGACGACCTTCACGAACTTAATCGTGGCCGCCGTTCGCTCAATGATGAAATTCGTTATACCAGCGTTTCACAGTGGCAAAGGATGGAGCTTCGTCGCCAAATGTGGAACTTAGTTGATCGATGTACTCTTGTCTTGATAAATCCACGTCGAAAGTCGTAATAAATCATTGCACGAACATTTTCACGAGTTAATTCCATGTTTTTGTTGACACACAATTTTCAAGTTAGTGTAAACAAAACAAATGACGCTCTATTGAGAAAATTTTTGAAGTAGATTGTGGTCAAAAATGTCAAACTTTCCATTGGAAATGTCAGATGGCACCTACAACATTCAGGGTTGCCAAGGCTCAAAATATAAATAGTGCCTCTCGTACTCTCCAAGAACGGGTACCAATCTAAAGTGTTTATTTGGCTGCTTAGAGAGAACAAATTGTTACTATATGCAGCAAAGTCAATATGCTAGGGCAAAGTATTAATGCAATAAATGTTGGAGTAAGAAATGCTTAAACGGTTACAGATTTTGCATTAACAAAATATACTATGTTTAGAATCTAATTGAAAAGTGGAAAAGTATAGATAATCTCACTAGCAAGAGACAGATATAATTATCCCTTACCCCGTTTGATGTACACAAACTTGCCATGCTTGATTGTGTCCACACCGATTTGCAGGTAAATTAACTCGCTTTGAGTATGACCGTTTTTCTACCAAGCTGCACATGTTTACGACTGTGAAGTCATGTCGATGGGTTCATTGGGTATTGCTGTTTGTTTTGCGTTTTATTCTATCATAACATTTCAAGGTTATAACAAATGTCTATTTATTCCCTAAATTTCGGTTAATTATGATTATTAGTCTCTCTCAGCCAAAATTAACAATATATCTAAAATAAAACTAGCTATAAGCAACATTAAGCTTTTAGAGAATATAAAACTGCCAAAGGTGACAAACTATGATTAATTATATAAAATATCACTGTACATTTTCTATGCAAGCAGTATACAATGCACGGAGCAATAATGCTACACTTATTTCTCCACTATAAGTGCTAAGTTGAAACATCGAAAGTAGAAAAGGATAGCAGTATATTCCACACGGTTAGCTGGTAAACACAGTTGGTAATCCTTAACTGTCTAATCTCAAAACCTTAACTATTGAAACTATTTAAAATCTGTGTTAGGTTGAAAAATAAAGTTTATAAGAGGGCAAACTACGCCTAATTGTAACAATACAAAAACCAGCGAAGCAAGGATGGCCGAAGATATCGGATATTATCCATATTTCACTGTCAAAGGTCAAAAATAAAATTTATGAACACATAATGGAACAAATTCAATACTTCGATATCCAAGAAATTTACATAAAATAAAAATATAGATAGTGTTTAGTTTTTAGTAGTATTTTATATAAAAATATAGTGTTTCATAAAAATATATATTTAGATAACACACTAAATTATTTTCCCAGTATTGTCGAACAATTAGAATAGAAACAAAAGTAAAATTCTATAACACTATTGCCATGGCAGTCCTAACATACGAAAATGAAGCCACAGTTTTTTTTCTCAGAAAAGAGATAGGTAAACCGAAAATACAGGCAACAAAACTGACTTGCAAGATAGGCTTTACGATAGGCTCTGTTAGACAAGAAAGAGAATATAATCTAAGGTACGAACTCAAAATATAAGCATTGCTCGACAAGCCGAGGATAAATATAGCAAAATTGAGTGAACACCTGGGAATAATGCCAGATAACAGGCAATGGAATATCGGTCAACATAAATATGAAATATAAGGGGGCATTGAGCGAAATGGCTGTCAAGAGATTTATCTACAGGTAATCCTTGCAAAGAAGAAACGGACTAGAAAACGTTGTATGGCCACACTATAGTACTACCAAGTTGGCTATTTTTTAACAGAAACAAAGGTCATAACCCCCTTTACTTTCCACATATTCCTCTCTTCCTAAACTAAAAATTCCATCTTAAGTTTATGCTATACAGCGTAAGGATTCCGATTAGCCAAATAGGTAGCAGTACACGTAAGACTAAGGAATGCCGGTATAATTTTTAATATAAATTTAACAGCTTTCAAAGTCGCTGCTGATTTTGAATATCGAAAACAGAAATATTTAACTCAGCTTATGAACATAAACATTTTTAAAAATTTATTTAAAATCCCTTAATTTGAAAAGTAAAACAAGTGTTTTAAATTCGACAAGCAACCGTTTTTAGCGTTAAAAATGCTGCTATGTTGTAGCATTAAAATTTTACTATGTTACTTTCCGTCATAACTCTGCGACATGGGGACTTATTTGAGATAGGAATGATGGAAAGGAATTGAATAGTAACCCAAAGAATATTCAGACCGAAATAACTATAAAGGATGATCCTGATACGGAATAAACTGCTCATTTCCGCGACACTATTACCTGTCAGATCGTTAACCAAGACTACGAGTTGACCTCATATGAACATTCGACTTTCTGGTGGATGGTCTTCAAGAATCACTATAGCAGTGTGTATGAAATGCTATCCTTCACTATGCTGAATTTACACAAAAGATTCTGAAGCGCAGGCGTTTGCCAGCAGCACAGATTTTCCAACCTAAGTCCTACAAGACGACTAATAATAAGCTGAAAGCTGTAAATATCATGCAATTTTGTGCTAACAGTTTTGCGATCGAGACTGTATCCCTGGTCTTTACAAGAAAACTGCTGAAGAAGTGCTAATCAAGTATAAGGATAG
Source organism: Deroplatys truncata (assembly GCA_030765065.1). Classification (NCBI taxonomy): domain Eukaryota; kingdom Metazoa; phylum Arthropoda; class Insecta; order Mantodea; family Mantidae; genus Deroplatys; species Deroplatys truncata. The sequence goes on along the minus strand of CM060976.1, from coordinate 163,274,048 downwards.
AGATCTGAAAGCGATGCCTGAAGTACTTGTGGAGGGGAAAGTTATTGCCAAGCATGAACAAAGAATCTATCGACACGATCTGCTCTTTGTTCCATCTCGGAGAAGGATCGTGTCATAGCCTTATGGGCGTGTCTGTGGAGTTGTATCGATGTGGCGACTGTCTTCATCGTGGCATCTACTGTTTATTACCAAATAACTTTTAATGATTGAGGATATAATAGAAAAGAGCATGCCATATGCACTCGCCCATCTTGAACCATAGCAACACGAGCCACTGGTAAATACCATTTCGTTTACTACTTCTATAAAAGCTTGTATTTCTACTCATTTAAAACTAAAATGTATAAATGTGCGTACGATAATAATTTCAACAAACCTATACATGTATCGAAAAGTGTCTTGCAATTTTGTATTCCGGAAAAATAAAATGTTTAACGTATATAATGGCCTATCCTAAAGTACCAGAATATATGACTAACACGACTGGCATCCGCGGGATTTGGGTTGAATGATTGACTCTGTGGTAGACCAGCTTACCTCTCTATCGAGGGTAACAGCATCTGTACTTCAGTCTAAAGTTGTATGGAATGATGAACAGTAGAAATGACGTCATGTGAAGCCGTCTGTTGAATGTGTTTACTGTTTGTTATGATGGTACTGAAAAGTGTGTATTTATTGTATTAAGTTTTGCTCGAGTGGGGTAATCTGTGGATTTTTCAGCTTGAATTTATGCAGAAACTCCGTGGTGTTGCTTAAAAATCCACAATTTATAGGTTGTTAAAAAAAAAGATCGAGGAAGTTCTAATCAAGGAAAATCTAGAACGGCACAGAGGATGTCGTAGAAGGTAGTTAAGAAAATCACTTTTCGCACTACAAAGTGTTTGAAACAATAATTGGCTGGTTTGTTTGCTCTCCAGGTCTAAAGGCATACGATTATTTGTGGGGAATGCTTAAAAATAAAATTCTGTGCAAAATATTCTCCATATGTTCGACGAGTCAGAAGACAGTATTCCGCTCCAGAAATTTGTAGACTTTTCAACAATGTGTTCTGCAGTTGACGATCCCGAATAGATGCATCATTTTATAACGAAAGATAAGCGTAACAGATTCATAATGTGTCATTGTATTATCTAGGGGCAGAAACGGCGGGTCGCGTCATTCAGGAGAAACATGATAAATAGGAGTAATAATAATTCACAATGTTACATATAATAAACTCATTTCGTACTTTGTTGATAATTACCATTGTGTTTCTCGATCTTTCACATACTGGGCTGATACTCAAACTGAACGCTTATTAATGCGTTAAGCGTGTGTGCGCGTGCGCAAGCGTGTATGTGTATGTGTACAGAATGACTTCAAGTGAGCAATAAAGTAAAATGCAATGCAAGTTCGAATTCTGTTAATTTAGTTTCCTTCCTTATTGACTTTAATCTGTATTGTATCTCCCAGAAATTCTGTGGGAAACATATTGTCCAAGAAAATCAGCCATGACTTAATAAATAATCCCAGCATGAAAGCAATTTTTTTTCAACATCACCAGAACTAGTGTATGTAATTAAAATGTCAGCTGAATAAATTAAAAGGTGTTAACAATTTTAAATTTCCTGGAGGACTCCTATAACCACCAGCTATGCCTATAGTAGTTAATAATGGGCTGAGGTAGATCCTTCACACGAGCTCTGTACAGTACAAAGTTTTGTGAAGGATGAATCAGCTTTAAAAAATGTAGCCAGAGAACGCCTGTTTTAATATGTTATATAATGATTCAAGTTGTAGCAGAAAGGGTCGTGTGGGCTGGTCTCCATCTGAAAACACTCCAGATCAGCAAGCTGAAGTTGTCATTTTATAATGAAGAGGCGTTTGTAAACGTAGGCTTCACAGACGTCAAGAGCAGTACAGTGTTCTCCAATGTGTCACGCACAGAGCGTGGCCAGAACAGTAGTGGGAAAGCGTTTATTTCAGTCTTGCCTACCCAGAGAATCTTCCAGTTAACCTGGCGGACCCTTGCGGGACTAACACGTTTTCTTTTCTGTCTCTGTAATGAACAATTATTGTATTATTCTTACGTTCAGGAAAATTAACTGCTTGGGCTCCGAATATAATGCGATGAAATCTGCTTGTGCAAATCCACAAATATTTTATTTAAGAAACGTGGATGCATTCAGGTTAAAGTTAACCGGGGTCCCATTCTCATAAGACTGGCGATTTGAAGTATTGTTGCAACATTATTGATATTGCAAAGAACTCTTTATAGAATCATGGCAACACATTTTCCGAAACAAAATTTTAATTTGATATGTGTATTTTATATATGATTTTCGCTCTTTTCGATTAGCTGCATATATTGCCTGTGGAGTTTACGTTTTGTGTGTAACAACTGAACATAAACTAAATCCCTAATATAATGCATCTAATTCTGTTCACATGTTTGAAATATTGCTGTTATCAACATCTTTCAAAATTAATTTCAAAGCTTTACACCGGGTTTATCTTGGATGACGCGACTGGAGACTGCCGAATATGACTTGCAGGGGCTATCCGGTTCAATGACCTGGACCTACGGTACCTAGCTCACGCGTCTACGGAGGGTGATGCTCAGTCTAGCACTGTATGGTTTGGTATATAGCGGGAATAATGTTATATGGAGCTCTCTGTCTATTTTGTTTACTGTGTATGGTTATCACGTGTTTGATACAGTACATTGTGTTTGCTCGAAAGGAGTCAGATTTGGACTAAGCCTAAAATGTAATTCTCTGATGTCACTGTTTCTAAGGAATTCACAATTTATAGAATCTTACAAGCATTTAAATAGATTGCGTTACATAAAACAAACATAAGGTATCCAACGGTTCTAACGGAAGAAAAATTAAACCAGATAGATACACTCGTGGAAAGAAGTCTAAAAAAATTTCTGCTTTGATTAAACATACCTTTAATGACATAATGGACTGGCCTGCCCACTCTCCAGGTCTAAATCCATATGATATTTGTGGGGAAAGCTTAAAGTTAATATTTAAGCAACAAATCCTCATATGCTCGGCGAATTCTAAGACAGCATCTAGCATGCATTTACCAGTATTTTGAAGCAGAAATACCTTGAGTATTCAATGTGTTCGACAGGCGTCAAGTACAAATAAATGCAGAACTTTACTCCGAACACCTTTTATAATGGAAATAAAAGAGTAACTTATTCGTATTGTTTCGCATTTTTTTTAGTTCCATTTATACCCCGCCTTTAACTGCATTGGTCTTATCGGCGGCCTTTGCTTTGGAACTTATTGCCTATTGGCAATGGCGTTAACTCGTGTAACTCTTGTCGTTGGGTTTCTTGTACTTTTGGCTTTTAATCATTAGATTATACACGCATTCACATCCTCATTGATACTTCCAGACTCTGGGGAGGATAAGGAATAATCTTGGCTGGAGAAAAATTCCCACCCCAGCCGGGAATCGAACCCAGGAACACAACAGACAGCTGCTCTACCGACTGAGCTGCGGGGCCAGCCGTGTTTCGCATTTCTTGGGAAGAAACGGCGGATGGATCTGCCGCGACTGCACGTACAGAGTCGTATAATAGTGCCGGGGGAGTGGCGATTACCAGAGAAACTGGTACATTTTGGTAACATTCGGGAAAAGAACGAAGCAAAACCGTTGCTTTATAAGCCAAAGGGAGATTTAGTTTTCAGAATTACTTTGACCCATGTCATACCATTTAGTCTTTCTGTAACGATATACCAGCAATTTTCACACAGTTTCTTGCTGAAGGAAATATTCGGTTACTCTAGGGTTGTTAAATTAAGGTGCAAAATCCTTTCTTTGATGCAACACTGTACGACCGAATGGATTGAGAGCTAAAGTTTATGTAGCTCAGGTTGAAATAATGTACCTGCTGCTAACGCGATTGCCAATCATTGTTCTTCTGCAAGGAGATGTTTGCAAATGAATCACATTCTTTTTAAAGTATAAATTTCATCAAATATTTGAAAACACTCCATTTCCTTTATAATAGCATTAGACCAAATGTATTCTAATCTTTTTATTAGAACCGTGGCTTACATCTAAGCTTTCTTGTTGCAGTACCTACCTACTAAATTATATTTTAATTAAATGATAAATGTAGTGCGTGTATAAGAGAAAAGTGTCAAGCATTGGCGCATTTATGTTTGCCTTGTTAGAATATCCTTCAGCAATTATAGGTTAGAGAAAATCATATATAATTTCCTCAGAAGTTCAGTTTTTTTCAAAATTATTTCTTAAGTGCTAGTATTAAATTTAACAAATAAAAGCCTTATTTTATATATCAAGGTAATTGAAACATATAAATGCACAATTAGCTTACATGTAAACAAAAATTAAGCTATACGAGGTCTTAAGGGTCAGGTCTGGAGAGTATGGAGGATGAGGCATCACAGTGATATCGTTTTTTGTGCAGTAGCCACGCACCAACAGGGATGAATGTGCGGGTGCGTTATCGTGATGCAAGAGCCGTGAATTGTCTCGCCATATTTCAGGCCGTTTCTTTCTCGCAGACGTTGCAACACGTCCCGATAGTCGAGTCTTCAATTGGCACGCACAATTTCGCTGACGTTCCTGACTGAGCGTCGTCGGTAGACGTTGAAGGGCGTCCTGAACGAGGGCCATCTTTAACTTCCATCCGGCCATTTTTAAACCGCCTGTGCCATTCGTGACACCGAGTATGGCTTAAGCACTCATCGCCGTAAGCTTCCTGCATCATTTGGTGTGCTTCTGTAAAGGTTTTCTTGAGTTTCACGCAAAATTTAATGCAGACGCGTTGCTCCTCTAACTCTGCCATCTCGAAATTTGCAAACTGTGCGACACAACGTTCTACTCAATACAGCACTGAACAATAACTAACAGACGTAGAATAATGAAACTTCCGGCAGTTACACATTAAACACAGGCGTGTACAGGGATGCCAACCGTATTTCACTCCATTGGTGCGAAATTACGAATGTTCCGGAATTTTTTGAACAGACCTCGTATCCGGCTATCTTATGATATACGCAGTCTCATCATACTCTATTAATGTCAGTTACGCAATATAAATCAACACAAGTAGATTTTTATGTCAATTGGGGAAAATATTTTAGCGCATACGCTGCATCTTTAGATCAAATGATTCGCGAGCCATTTGGACTCTCAGGCTGTCTCCCTCGATTGCAAAACCGTTTGTTTTTTTACGTGTTTTAAGTACTGTCATGTGTTTTGCATATATGGAATGCTTAAGCCAGCTCTAGAGACAATATTGCACATATGCTAAATATGCATTTGAGAATTAACACACATTTGGAATGCATTCTACAATAAAATAGTTTTTCCTTAGTAAAATAAATACTTAGTCTATCATTGTATACTTCACTCCCAAGCATGTCTAAGAATAAACGGTGCAAACAGAAAGTGAAGTCGTATAGAAGAAATGGAAGTAACAAGTAATTAAATTAATTAATCCAGCTATGGCTATACATAGACCTTGAACCGCTGATAATCCATATTGATGTTAGAGAGAACACGAAGAGAGTCTGTCGTATGAAACAAAGTATAGGCCATCAAGTGAACACAAAGCTGGAAATAGTCATACAGATTTATTGGCTCGCACCTGGTGCCAGATACCCTGCTCGCAACTTAATGTTCCATTAACACAGATCTAAGGCTTATGATCTCCACATGGTCTGCTCTATAGATACCTTCTTGGTATCTGGATTTAGCGGCGTGCCTTTTGATATAAATAGTGCTTTATCTGTTCATGTCACTAAAGGATTAAGAAAGATGCTAGACACGCAGCGCTTTGGGTTCTCACTTTCCAAGAGTTCTATTTGGTGATATCGAGCGAAAATTTAAGTCTTTACATTTACACATGTCAGAAAGAAGGCAAGAAGAAAAGAAAATGAGTAAAATATCAATAATATTATAAATAACATAAGAAACTAAAATACTTGTAAAGAAAGTAAATAAAAACGAGGAAAGTTCCAATGAAAGGGAGAGAGAAAGAAACGGAGCAGAAAAAGATAATTTATGAAAGAAAAGAATGCCACTATGGACATATGCTTAAGTATAACAAAAAGACCAAAGAAATAAAAATATAAGCGAAATCAGAAAGCTGATTCATTAAAATAGCTCAAACCGAGGAAAGAACAAATGTTACATAAAACTCAGAAGCGAGTGGAAAGAAAATAAGAAAAGATAAAAGGAGCAAAGAAAAATAATACAAAAGATCTTCAAATATGAAACGTTAAGGTCACCAAGTCTGTACTAAAGAGATCTGTAGTGTTCATTTTGTTGCTTTGGACGTTAGCTCCATACTCTAGAAACAATATTGCAGATATGCTAACCAAACGACGCAATACTAGTAGTTGAAATACCCATTCCATTAAGCGACGCCTTAATGTTATAAAAGAGTATGTATATATATATATATATATATATATATATATATATAGTATTCATCTTGTGTGAGGGCTTAGATGAACACTCACGTGAATTATTTCGTTAATAAAGTAAACATTGGAATATTGTGACATTTGGTTAGGGTAATGTTTGTTCGTTGGTTGGGAAAATGTCTGTACTAGTGTTTATTTGGTAACACAGACCAGATTGTGGTCATCATAGTGGGGGAAACCTGTTCCTTTAGTAGCAAGCGTCTGTTGCTCAGAGTCTCTTGGAACATAGCAACAGGACAGTGCGGCCGCATCATGGTCGGCTCGCCGCCGAAGGCAAGCAAGGTAACATTTGTATCAGTTTATAACTAATATACTTCTATTCATCTAAACTTCTGGCATGTAAATTAATAATGTAGCTAGTACCTTCTTTCCTTCCCTATCATGCTTTAGATATATTTTAGGAAATTTCAAGTATTTAGGGACTTCTATTAGCTCGCCCCGTCGGACCTCGTGTAATTTGTGATGTTAGATCCTGATACCTATTGCTCTACCCCCCATCGAGCTGAATAATGAAGAGGTTACGACAATATTTAGATTAAGAATTCTTAGAAGTACATTATCAAGGACGTGCTTGGCTATGGTTTATTATGATCTAATATATATTATGACACTCTTCTGTTGGGATTTCATACCTCAGTATCTCGACTACTAATAATTCAAAAAATAGCTGCGAGAATTGCCTATCAGTGGTGTCCCAACTATAACTCTGTAAACCACTTTTCATAGAACTTTAAATACACTGTCGGCAATGCCCAGAGTGGACTGCCTCCTATATCTTAACACGAACTCTAGTATTCTCTGTTAAGGGTCTTTTTAAACAGTGGAAGGAGAAGATAAGGCGTCGCGAAGCCGGGGCGGTAGCTATCACAAAGAGCTGAAACACGAAGCCGAACTTTGCACGAGCAACCGGTTTTCAACCTTCCCTATCCACTATCTAAAAAGACTCTGAACAATGAATGCTCTTATTACGTGTTCTAAAGGGCACGACCATCTCACTCAGAATAGATAAGCTAACGAGTGTAAGTATAGCAATAAAACCCGCAGTTTTGTTTGTAATTCACATAAATTTTATAATAGTCTACCGCTGTATATAAGAAGTCTATCCTTTAAGAGACGAGTCAGGACAACACTGTTGGCCAATCCAGTATAAAATATTAATGAAGTTTATCAAATAAAATTTTAGTGCTTTATTACTTTCTCTACTACGTATAGTAAGTAGGGGAAGTATTGTATTCCAACCAAAAATTCGATACCGAGATTTCACCGGAAATACATGTTTTGAGACCCCCTGAATCCAAAAAAAGCATTTTTGGAAACATGTCCGTATGTGAACAGCATAACTCAGAAACGAACAATCGGATAAACACCAAACTTAGTATTTAGGTTCAGCATCTTCCAGAGATGCGACACGAAGGTTTTCAAGAAAATATCCCCACCCCAGATTACCCTTTACATGGAACATTTTTCTAAAATTTTAATTTTCTCAAAAATTGCTAACGATTTTGCTTAAAATATATGTTTAAGATATTTTCATGACAAATGAAATGTATATTATTATTATTTTATTATATTTACTTCTTGTTAATACAGATAAACCATTATTCACATTTCTTTGCAGGAACAAGAAGAATAACAATATGCTAAAGCGACAGCCGAATATTTTCAAGGCCGGCCGCTGTGTGATGACTGCAATTCCGTTCTCTTTACATAAACACGAAAAAGAAAGAAAGAAAAAAATGTTGTAATACATTCACGTGAATTTGTCTACCCTCTATCGTTTATTAATGTGAGTATATAAACTATTCCTACTGAAGCCGGAATTATAAAGGCAATAATTATCGTAATATTCTGAGAAGGATAGCGATATAAATAAGTAATAATATATTTAAAATCAGTGTATGTATAAAAAGAAGCATTGTGAAAATTTTTGACTGTAAAAGCGACAGAAAGACCAGACAGGCACAGTTTTGTTAATTAGGGACCAGCCTCAGGTAGAAAGGGTAAATACCATTGAAGCAAGTTTTTCCTGGTAACAGCCGTGGGTGCAGCTACACTTAGCCTGGTGAAGGTCACTCTAAGCTTCATGACGCTAAGCTTTAGGAGAATGTTTAAGGGGTGAGAGGGGAAGTTAGAAGTTTTTCCTCTTCATAGCGCGGTGATGAAATTCAGTCTGTCCTGAACGATTGGTGAGAGTAGGACGACATTATCGTCGAGTTGTGAACATTGGGGCGGACATGCAAGAGGGTAGAACGTTCAGCTGTAGTTAATAATCTTCGGTCTTGGTAAAGACACAGTAGCATCGTATGCATTTAAAAGTGATCGGCAAACCTTAAGTTTTATTTTAAATGGTGAAAATAAAAGTGTTCCAAGAAAGCGTTCGTGTTTCTCTGTACATATACTCACGCATACCCAGTGATTAAGATCGCATGCTCGAGCAGCCGTGGCAAAGTATAAAAAGAACCAACTAGGAGGAGAAAAGCAGCAACCGTGAGGCAAAGTAGTGCTTCATTGTTGGAGGACGTAGCGTGGCTGCGTCACTACTAAAGCTTATTTTTCTACCTACTACATTTTAATCCAAATAAACCTTGCAGAAACAGAAAAAAAACGAATAAGGAATTCCCATTTAAGAAAAAGTATAAGTATTGGAAATTCAAACAAATGACAAGAAATGTATCGGAAATGGTACACTCGACAAAAAATTACAAGATATAAATGGTGTGTTTTAACGAGATCTACACTTTTTATGTAGTAAAGTTTGTCTCTCGCTTACGATGTACCAGTTACGCGAAAGTCATTCAGAATGAAGAGGAGTTTTGAGGACATTCCCAGAAATTTCAAGATATATATTTCATTTGCCATGAAAGTATCTTAAAGTTATATTTTAATCGTTAGCCATTTTTTAGAAAATAAAAATTTTCGAAAACTGTTCCATGCAAAGGGTAGTCTAGGATGGAGGATTTTTTTTGAAAATGTTTGTGTCGCATCCTTGGAAGATGCTAAACTCAAATAGCAAAATGGTATGTATCCGACTTTTTGTTTTTGAGTTATGCTGTTCACAGACAGGCAGGCAGACAGACAGACATTCATTATATACATTACACGGACATGTTTCTAAAAATGCTTTATTTGGATTCAGGGCGTCTCAAAACATGTATATCTGGTTAAATCTCGGTATCGAATTTTTGGGTAGAACGCAATACTTCCCCTACTTACTATACATAGTAGAGAAAGTAAAAATATATCATGAGTAACGCAGCGAGAGAGGAAGAATAACTTTGTGTGAATGGTATAATATACATATAATGAATGTATGTGAATGTCATTGGTAGAGAAAATAATGTAAATGTATCACATCAGATTTTTAATCTTATAAATGTTGTCGATAGCTTCTCATCATTAAACTCCTGGGTTTTAATTTAGTTTAGAATTACCTTGAATGGCGATGTTGGTCATATTTGTATTAAGTTACGCAGATTATAATATGTTTGCAGTGATTGTATATTGTGTATGTCCCGAAGTTATGAAACTGTATAATACGTATGATTTTTTTTTAAATTTTCATTTATATACGGTGTTCACCTCTGGGACCACTATCATAGGGTTAGACCTTTTGTATTTCAAAAGATGCTATTACGAATTATTGTAAGGAAATCGTTTATTGATTTAAACATTTTTAATTTTTCTGAAATTTGTGATTATACTTGCTTGCTGTTTGTTAAAGAAAGAATCGATAGAAGCATTTCAAAATTATTTATACACAATTATAGCACTAAATTATGCGACAGGCACTAAATTAGCGTCGCACATCTAAAGCATTAAACAATTAGGAACCTTTGGAATAAAAGGTATTTATTCCTTTATCTGAAAAACCAAAATGCCACCATTCATTCAATTTAAAATACTCTTTAATTAACTTAATGCGGCCTTTTAGTGTATACACGAATTCTGTTAGTATGATATGAAAGATCTAATGGGTTCGATTCTATATACAGAGCCGTCACTGCATAGTGGAGCCTCAGATTGCGTGTATGCATGCTCCGCCTGTACTGCAATAACTTGGGTATGTTCCGCTAGCGTACTAATCGTAAATGACCCGCTCAAGGCTACGTTTATCAGTTGTGTTATACTCGTACTGCGTCAGTTGCTATGTTCTGCTTGTGGTGTAAGCACTAGGGTTTGTGCATTGTGCATCTCAAAGGTGAAAGCTTATTCAAGACATCTGTGTTGTGTGTAGTTTGCTTAATAGCGTTATTATTGTTGCTGTTCTTTTCTTGTTACTAGTCCACTAAAATGCCTACAGACAAATTCACACTTGAGCAACGAATTTTTATGTACGATAGATACGTAACAACCGAATCGTGCAGACAGAAGTTTATAGGAACGGTCCTCACACCATAGACGAACAGAAATTATGAGAATCACGCAAGAAGAATTTATGCGTGTGAATGGAAATTTCATCCGTAGATGCCAGTAATGGCTCAATGCAGATGAACATCACTTTCAAAACTACTTATAACTAGGTTAGTACTCATTATAGTGTATGTTACCATCACTCGTAAGTAACGCAGGAGGTTTAGAATAGAAAAAAAAACAGTGCAATTGGCAGTACGCGGAGCATACATACGCTCGATTCGCGGTCCCGCAATATAGCGAGCGCTCTGCAGTATATTAATGTATTTTAAAATAAGCCATCTCCAGAGGTTGTAATATACATTACTGTATCGCACTATTACAGCACGTAAGGTTTAAGCTAAAACTTGGCCATTTTAACGCTACCTAACCGGTGAAGCAGGGGGAGTGCGCTAATGACAGTCCGACTGCTGAGAAACCCTGCCAGTCACCCTTCACTGCCTAATCTCTCAGTATCAGCTGTAGTGTTGTTGCAGTTTCACTTTTGGCACTGAAATGTGCAAAATATTCCGATATCCCCGCTGTCCTTGCTTTGCTGGCTTTTATATTGTTACAAGAGGTTGTTGGTTGTTCTCTTCTAAATTTCATTTTTCAACCTAACACAGATTTTAAATATTAAGCTTCTTCTTCTACTCATTTAACGACGTCCTGAGATAGCCTTGATATCTAACTATTATACCAACAATATTAAATTATTCATTACATTTAATTCTTATTATTATATTTTATTTATTACTTTCTCTACTACGTATAGTTAGTACGGGAAGTATTGCATTCCACCCAAAAATTCGATACCGAGATTTCACAGGAAATACATATTTTGAGGTGCACTGAATGCATATAAAGCATTTCTGGAAACATGTCCGGGTGTGTGTGTGTGTGAACGAACAGTCGGATAAACACCAAACTTCGTATTTAGGTTCAGTATCTTCCAGAGATGCGACACGAAGATTTTCAAGAAAATCCCCCCACCCCAGATTACCCTTTACATGGAATATTTTTCGAAAATTTTATTTTTCTCAAAAATGGTTCTAACGATTTTGATTAAAATATATATTTAAGATGCTTTCATAACAAATAAGATGTATATCTTGAATTTTCTGAGAATGTCTCCAAAAGTATTCTTCATTGTGAACGACTTTTGCATAACTGGTAAACCATAAGAGATAGACAAAATCTTACTACATAAAAAATGTAGATCGCGTTAAAATACACAATTTATGTCATACATTTTTTTTGTTGAGTGAACCATTTTCGAGATATTGCTTGTTATTCCCTGAACTTTTCCAATACTTATACTTTTTCTCAAATGGGAATTCGTTATTCATTTGTTTTGTCCTGGTAATGCAAAGAGAATGGAATACTCTACATAGCAACCACCTCTTAAAATATTTGACTATCACTTAAAGCCTACCAATTCCCCTTGCATCTACAAGAAAATTAGCAATAAGATTAACATCTCGATTAACATGAAGCATATGGAGAATAAGCGTTTGTAAAAATAGTTTGTACAAGAGTAGAGAAAGTCATGTGAGTGTAACACAGATTTTTTCAGTGTCAATCCATTTGATATTCACATTAATACTTTAATTATCTTTTATTTCAATAAGACGATATGTTTTATTCTTTTTTGTCATTTAAAACTTTTTCATTTGCTAGTAAATCTTGGTTTTATGCTTATGGACGCATGCTTTATTTACTTTATTAAAGTCGTCTTTTGTTTTGCTTCAAATGAATTCATATTTATTATATCACATTTCCAGTTTAAAAACATCACTTTCACCTTCAATAATAATAATAAAGATAATAATATTGGAATTAATTGTTCTTTCACACAAGCCGTGTGTTGGACAGGGTTGGAAAGGTAGAATCAGATGACTGAAAAATTCAATGCCACAGATCTCCCGTTTCTGTCCGGTTGCTCTAACCACTGAGCTACCATGGCAACATGCCGGCACGCCATTAAATTCTCCAGCTGACTCGTATTTTTCCCGGTAAACCACAAGGAGATCTCAAATTGTATTGAGATGTCATTCTTTGTAAGTACTTAAGTCCCGGGCTTTTAGTTTCAACCACTATTAGGTCAATTAATGGAATTAATTGTTATTTCACACAAGCCGTGTGTTGGACAGGGTTGAAAAGGTAGAATCAGATGACTGAAAAATTCAATGCCATAGCCGGGATTTGAACCACGGATCTCCCGGTCTCCGTCCGGTTGCTCTAACCACTGAGCTACCATGGCAACATACCGGCACCCCATTAAATAATAATATTGCTTTTATTAACACATTAAGAAATTAAATATTTATTTTTGAATCCTATTAGCTTTAACAATTTTCTTGAATTAAGTCAAATTGTATTTGCTTTAATCTAAGAAAACTTATTTTTCCTAGTTTTATCATTCTATCCTTAATATTTATTTAACGACCTTTGAATAATTCTTCTTTCTTGGGTTATATTTAATTTTGCAAATTTCGAAATCAACAAATTTAATCCAAATGTTTTCCTCTTCCAAACTGTTATATCTTCATATTACGCCATTTTTCTTCCTCCCCCAAATAGTAAGTTTCAATAGTAATGGTTTTGAGATTAGGCACTTAAGGATTACCAACTGTCTTGTGGAATATAGAGCTCTTTTTCTAGTTCCCTGTTTTAATTTAAAGTAAATGCGCTATAAGGCTGCGGTTCACCGAGGCGAGAGAATAAGAATGAACGTTTCGTTTTCTCTAGGTACCTATCGAGGCAGACACGGAACACATAGTAGAAAAATATCGCGATGTCCTTATAAACAACAATAAGAGAGGAAATAAGAAAGCGTTGCAGGAGATAAAGAAAATAAGTTTTTGAAAGAAAAAGGGGAGAGAAAATGTAGGAGGTGAAGCACCAAATGCAAGGCGGAACAACAGATGTATCGGACTAAATGTTCCCTTAAAGCATACTTGCATTTATTTTTACAGTTAATTCTATCTCTCATAAGAAATAAAATCTCTTACCGACTTCGACCTCTAGCCATAGCTGCAAAGAAAGGAAATTGGAAAAAGAAGGCATAAAGAAATAAAAATAGTCAGTGAAACCGTATTGCACTCTTAAGCTAAGTGACTTAATCAAACGTTACTTACCGCTCTGGTTAACATAAAGAGAAACTTATTGTTTTTCATAAGTATTGCATTAGTGCTTACCTACAGTAAGTAGAGGAAGTATTGTATTACAACAAAAAACTCGTTACCTAGATTTCATCGGAAATACACCTTTTGAGACATTCCGAAATAATGATATATTATTATTATTATTATTATTATTATTAATAATAATAATAATAATAATAATATATTTTTAGGAAAAGATCACGTGCGTGAACACAATAACCTAAAAACGAAAAGATATTCAAATACCAACTTTGGTATTTAGTGTCTTCCAAGATTGGGACACGAAGATTTTCAAGAAAACCCCTATCCCAAATTACTCTTTACATGGACAATTTGTTGTTATTTTCAAATTTCTGAAAAATGGCTAACGATTTCGATTAAAATGTCATTTTTTAAAGATATTTTCGTGAGAAATAAAATGTACGTCTTGAATTTCTGGAAATAGCCTGTAAAATCCTATTCCTTTGGAATGATAAACTAGAGGGATAGAAAATCTTATTACATTAAAAAATGTATATCTCATTAAAGCACACAATTTGTGCCAAATAAATTTTTGTGATGTTAACCATTTCCGAGATACTCGTAGTCATGCAAAGCCATTACATAACAATCTGCTTTTTAATCTAGCCGATAGATAGAAGACCGAGAAAATTTAGGGTGGTTGAGATATATATTTCTCGATAGACAGCTGTATACCACAATTTTTCCATCACTACACACGTTTTTACTTACTTTACACGTTCTACCTAATAGGCAGAGAAGGCACTATAATCCATCCCAAAGAATTAATATCGAGATTTAACCGGAAATATGTTTCGAGATAAATGCACTACGTGATCAAAAGTATCCAGACACCTGGCTGAAAATGACGTACAAGTTCGTGGCGCCCTCCATCGGTAATGCTGGAAGTCAATATGGTGTTGGCCCACCCTTAGCCTTGATGACAGCGTTCACTCCTACAGGCATACTTTCAATCAGGTGCTGGAAGGTTTCTTGGGGAATGGCAGCCCATTCTTCACGGAGTGCGGAACTGAGGAGAGGTATCGGCGAGGCCTGGCACGAAGTCGGCGTTCCAAAACATCCCAAAGGTGTTCTGTAGGATTCAAGTCAGTACTCTGTGCAGGCCAGTCCATTACAGGGATGTTATTGTCGTGTAACCACTCCGCCACAGCCCGTGCAGTATGAACAGGTGCTCGATCATGTTGAAAGATGCAATCGCCATCCTCGAATTGCTCTTCAACAGTGGGAAGCAAGAAGGTGCTTAAAATATCAATGTAGGTCTGCACTGTGATGCTGCCACGCAAAACAAGAGATGCAAGCCCCTCCAGGAAAAACACGACCACACCATACCACCACCACCTCCGAATTTCACTGTTGGTACCTACTACGCATGCTGGCAGATGACGTTCACCGGGCATTCGCCATACCCACACCCTGCCATCGGATCGCCACATTATGTACTGTGATTCGTCACTCCACACAACGTTTTGCCACTGTTCAATCGTGTAATGTTGACGCTCCTTACACCAAGCGAGGCGTCGTTTGGCATTTTCCTGCGTGATGTGGGGCTTATGAGCAGCCGCTCGACCATGGAATTCAAGGTTTCTCACCTCACGCCTAACTGTCAATAGTACTTGGAATGGATCCTGATGCAGTTTGAAATTCCTGTGTGATTGTCTGGATAGATGTCTGCCTATTACTCTTTACGACCCTCTTCAAATGTCGGCGGTCTCTGTCAGTCAACAGACGAGGTCGGCCTGTACGCTTTTGTGCTGTGCATGTCCCTTCACGTTTCCACTTCACTATCACATCAGAAACAGTGAACCTAGTGATGTTTAGGAGTGTGGAAATCTCGCGTACAGACTTCTGACACAAGTGACACCCAATCACCTGACCACGTTCGAAATCCGCGAGTTCCACGGAGTGTCCCATTCTGCTGTTTCACGATGTCTAATGACTACTGAGGTCGCGGATGAGTACGAGGCAGTAGGTGGCAGCAGAATGCAACTAAGCTGAAAAACGTATGTTTGTAGGGGTTTCCGGATACTTTTAATCACATAAGTGTATGTGTATCTTGAATCTCCTTGGAATAGGGTGTGAAGCCCTCTTCATTCCAAAGAAATTTTGTATAATTTTATATCCCTGATAAACGTTAAATTTAGACACAAACGCACCACACAAAAATTTTAGATCTCTTTAAAATACGCCATTTCAAATAATTTTTGTGGCATCAGCCATTTCCAAGATAACTTAATATTGGTTTCAATTGTTCAATACTTTGTCACTTTTTAAAGCTCTGCCGTATTCACTTGTTTCTCGCGATGTCGTGGAAAGAGAATGGAATCTTAAAGCCATAGCGAATCGATTTTATACAGCTGAATATCGATTCCGTTTCCTTTATCCCTCTTTTTTTTAGTTCCATTTATATACCGCCTCCAACTACATTGGTCTTATCGGCGGCCTTTCCTTTGGAACTTATTGCCTATTGGCAATGGTGTTAACTCGTGTAACTCTTGTCCTTGGGTTTATTGCACTTTTTATTTGTTTAAATCATTAGATCATACATACTCATTCATACTGCAGACTCTGGAGACCATAGGGATTAATCTGGCTAGAGGAAAATTCCTACCCCCCAGCCGGGGATCGAACCCAGGACCCCTCGCACAGCAGGCAGTTGCTCTACCGACTGAGCTACGCGGCCAGCCTTTATCCCTCTTACACCTACAATTAAACGTGTAATGAAACTGTATCTGCAAAGTCAAATTTAGTTTTATTTATGAACGCTCTTTAATTACTGTGATCCTTAGCGTTCCTTTCTATATTGGGCGTGAAAGACCGGTAATTATGCTCAGAGGCCTCTATCAGGCTTGAAGTTCTTTTACGTGCCGTAAATCTACGACCACCGGTTTTATTTCCCTTCCGAATGAAGCCACACTAAGGATTTTTAAGCCCGAAAGAATTCATCGCCCACCGCCGGGTTTGAACCCGCAACCCCGGGAACTAGAGACTAGCATGGTAGCCACTACACCTCAGAGAACAACAAAACTATATCGAGATCAGATTGAGGCAGATAGAAAATAAGCTTGCGTAAGGATAGCTTATAGAAGCTAAGTTATGGTGGGTAGGGAAAGTAATGTGAACGTAACACATCGATTTTTAAACACAAGTTTGATATAAACAGAGACTTAAATTAGAGCAGCTAAGCTATCCAAGCATGAATTCATTGCAACTCTAACTAGCAAAATTCCAAATGAGGTTCCCCATATAAGGTATTTATTTGTCAAGTATATTCCAGCAGCTACTGTAAAGCTGCAGGGTTGACTGCAGAGCAATAAAAGATAAAATGATGCATACAGCACTCTCTGGGTGTTCCAGGACAAGACATGACATGACACAAGCCTTAGACTTGAAAGTGCCTGTTTATGTGGATCCAGAGCCTTTCAGCTAAATGCAAAACTCATATCTTGCTGCTTATCTGATGGAAGCACCGTGCTCTGTGTTTGTTAAACATACAGTTGGACAGACACGTTCCGTCTCCATAACACGGCAATTATTGATCCTAGTTCTGTGGTTTTAGTTCTTAGTGTCTCTGAATTACACGTCTCTTCAGAGCGGTTGATTGGTGATTAGCTCGCTTGACATCCGTCGTTTGGATTGAATATCAGCCAGACACCAGTGGTTCCTTAATTGTGGGGCGAGGGATTTACAGCTGGTCACAAATATGCTTACCCAGAAAAGAAACTAAACATGTCCTCTAAAGATTACTTCTGTTATAAAGAGAGAAAGTTTGTGTCTGGATGTGAGAGTATGTATACGAGGGGCACTATTTATATTTTGAGCCTAATAATTAAAACAAAGTGATTTATGATTGAAAACTGCTTTATTGTTTCTCAAAATATTCTCCTTTATGATCAATACACTTTTGCATCCTTTTGAACCATTTGTCAAAGCATTTATTCCAGTCTTCTTGAGACACCTCCAAAACATGTTTTTTGAAGGCATGAACGGCTCCTTCAGCCAACGAAAATCGTTGTCCACGCAATTTATTCTTGATGTTCGGGAACAAAAATAAGTAATTGGGTGCCAAATCAGGACTGTATGGCGGATGACCCATCAATTCGATTTTTTGAGCCTTCAAGTACTCTGTTAGACGAGATGTGCGCGCGCTCGCATTGTCTTCATGATCGATCCTACGGTTCTTGTTGGTTTTCCTTACTTCACCGAAAACTTCCCGCAAACAAATGGTTGTGTACTATTCGGCATTGACCGTTTTACGTTTCTCTGAATGCACTGTTGCCACATGGTCAGTTTTGCTGAAAAAGCAGGCGGCCATTTGCTTCGAAGTCCATCGAGTGCGAACAACTTTTGTTGGATTTGCTTCATCTTGAAACACCCATACAGTCGACTGCTGTTTGCGTTCCGCCTCATACGCATAGATCCACGATTCTTCACCTGTTACAATCTTATATACGTCTTTTGAGGCATCACCATTGTATTTCTTGAGCATTTTTGTACACCAATTGACACGAGCATCTTTTTGAGATTGCGTCAAATTATGTGGGATCCAACAAGAGCCAACCTTTTTCACGGCTAAATAATCGTGCAATATTTTATATATGCTGGTGGAACTATTGCCTAGGGTTGCCTCAATCTCACGATATGTCGCATGACGATCTTTCATTATTAGTTTTTGCACAGCATCAATGTTTTCTGGCACAACAACTGATTTTGGACGACCTTCACGAACTTGCATCATTGAGCGAACTGCGGCCACGATTAAATGCGCTATACCAGCGTTTCACAGTGGCAAAGGATGGAGTTTCGTCGTCAAATGTGGAAGTTAGTTGATCGGTCGAAAGTCGTAATAAATCATTGCACGAACATTTTCACGAGTTAATTCCATGTTTTTGTTGACACGCAATTTTCAAGTTAGTGTAAACAAAACAAATGACGCTCTATTGACAAAATGTTTGAAGTAGATTATGGTCAAAAATGTCAAACTTTCCATTGGAAACGTCAGATGGCACCTACAACATTCAGGGTTGCCAAGGCTCAAAATATAAATAGTGCCCCATCTTCTAATAGTTCTTTCAACGTTGATACATTGTGGTTTTAGATTTACAATTAGAATCGCCATAGGGCAATGCGAATTTATAGTTCTAAGGGGGGGGGGGAAATCTGGTTTTGCATCACATGACTTTCTCTAATCACTCTTTTAAAAACTATTGTTACAAAAGTTTATTATTCTATCTACTTCTTGTTAAACCAGATAAACTTTCAATACACATTTACACATTTCCTTGTAGGATACGGGAGGTAAAGCGATAGTAAGGTTTTTTTATAGACCGTGTCGTTATATGAATGGCTTTTAATTTCATGCTGTGTGCATGAATACGAGAAAAAAACGAATAGCGACTTGGCACTTGAGAAAAGTATAAGTATTTTGAAAATCGAACCAATAGTAAGGAAGATCAGAAACGATTAACTCTACAAAACGTTTTTATTTCAGTAAATTGAGTTCTTTAACGAGGTATCCATTTTTTGAGCAGTAAGACTTTCTACATAACGGTTTATCGATCATACAAATTCAATGAAGAAGGCTTCATAGGCTATTCCCAGAAAATTCGAGACCTACATTTCATATTTTGTCATAAAAATATAATTAATATGTGCTATTTTAATCAAGCTCGCCAAACACATTTTTGAGAAACTCAAAAATAACGCACAGTTTTTCATTTAAAGCTAGTTTGAGGTGAGAGAGTTTCTGGAAAATCTTTGTCTCGTATCCCTGGAAGGTGTTTAGCTTAAATGCCAAGTTTGGTATTCAACGAGCTTTTCCTTTTTCTGTTATGCTGCTCGCGGACAATGAGGGAATCTCAAAATATTTCTGGTGAAATCTCGGTATCGATTTTTATTGGAATTCAGTGCTTCCTCTGTTTACTATAGGAAAGAATAGAGAAAGTAAACAGTATACATACTCTCGTAAATAATTGTAACATATCTTCAATTAGTACGGGAATGCAAATGAAAATAATTAAATTATCCGAAAATTAAGGAGCTAGCCATGAAAGTTTGGGTAAGCCAGCTAGTCAACGGCTTATAAACAATTCCACTATTCTAAGTTATACGGCTTGTAATAATAATAATAATAATAATACAAATACATAGCAGCGAGGAAGAAAATCTTGTCGCGATATTGTAAATGTACAAATCACCTTAAAATAAATGACTCTTATTTAAAGCATTAATTCTAATCACATATGAATTTAGCTATGAAATACACAGGAATGCTCAGCTCGTGCTCTGTTAATTGTCTCTTTAAATTCTTCTTGCTTTATATCTGATGTTCATTTACTGAAGATGTGCGCCCATAAGAACAAAATTCCCTGTAATATACGATTGTAAGAAGTACTATTATAATACGATTCCCTACTGACGTCATTTGTATTAAAGGCTTCGATATGATTTATCTTCTGCTTATATACGTTATAAACATGGAATTTAGCGTTAGTTTACCACATTTTTTCGATAGAGAATATTATTAAAAACTAACGGCTATTGAATTTGAGTAGAGTTGTTCCTGTGAGCTCGAAATCCAAATTTTAAAATATTCGTGTAAATTATGGGAATCAAATGATTAAATATATACTCACTAATTATTGAATCTTCTTTTCAGGCAACATTTTGAATATGAAGCATCACTTTCTTACTGATGATTCATGTATGATTCTGTATGTTTTCGTTTACAGAATTGAAAAAGCATAGATGTCATTAGTTTAAGTGGTGATTCTGTATATTACACTGAATCAGTGAGAATGTATGGACAGAAAAAGAAAATCGAAAAAGAAACTGAATATTTTCTCTTTCATGTGACAAACAAAACTAATTTTATTTTGTAATTCCTGGTGTATTAGTGTCTGTGTAAAATCCTGAAGCTCCTTTGTAGAAACCGGAAACAGGTGGTTTCAGGTCCACTGAACCTCCGGAAAAAAAACACTGCTAGAAAAGGGTTTGTGCTTATCTGTGTAGCAAAACCCAAACTCGCAAAGTCTGATAAATATGAAATTTTAAATTTCAAACACACCTTGTTAAAGCATACCAGGCCTAGATTTTCAAGAACAATGGAAAAACCAAGTGAGGTGGCGTAAATGTTAGCGCGCGCGACTTGCATTCGGGAGATCGTTGATTCGATTCCCGACCTTCCTGATCCGTGGGTTTTTTCGGAGGTTTCCCCGGGTCACTAGGCGAATGGTGGGAAGGTTAATTATATCCTCCGAATTTCCTGTTCCTCCATTTCACCTCCTTTCTCATTTCAGTTCACTTGTCATCTGCTTGATTGTTTCAGGGTTGCGAGTGTCGGCGGGAATCTCGGCAGGTAGGGAAAAAGTATACTCCTGTAACACTTCGTCCCCCTGAATGGGCGTCGTCCTCCGTGGACTAGTGGTACCGTGCTAGCCTCTAGTTCCCAAGGTTCAAACCCGGTGGAGGGCGATGGATTTTTTTCGGGCGTAAAAATCCTTAGCATGGTTTCCTTCGGAAGGGAAGTAAAGCCGGTGGTCCCGTGTCGTAGATTTAGGCACGTAAAAGAACCTCAGAGGCCCCTGAGCAAAATTACCGGTGTTTCACGCCCAATATAGAATGGGATGCTAAGGACCACAGCAGTTAAAAAGCGTCTATAAATAAAATTCAATTTCAATTCCCTGAATGGTGGAGGTCTCCGAGCCCGGGCGCTCCAGTGGGATGTGCAAGCTTGCAGGAGGGAGGGCAGCCGGTTGTACCAGCTGCCACCGGGGAGTTTCAACCTGTAAAATGCAGGGACTCTGTCCTCTGCACTGTCGTGTCTCCTGATCGGCTG
The DNA here is from genome assembly GCA_030765065.1 of Deroplatys truncata. NCBI lineage: Eukaryota > Metazoa > Arthropoda > Insecta > Mantodea > Mantidae > Deroplatys > Deroplatys truncata. The sequence continues at coordinate 163,252,176 of CM060976.1, read as the reverse complement.
CCCTCTGTCTCCTCTCACCTCACCTCGCCTAGGGGCCTAGGCACAAAATATTTCCTTAGGTTGAGGTGCTAAGTCCACCCTCAGCTCCTGGTTATACGCCATTTCATAAAAAAAGGGCTCTAACGATTCTGATTAAAATATAGCATACTTTAGATATATTAATGTGACAAATTAAATGCATACCTTGAAATCTCTGAATAGCCTACGAGTTTCTCTTCATACGGATTGAATTTTGTATAATCCTGTATAACTGAGAAATCATAGAGAGATAGACCCAGGCTTACAACAACGATGTAGAGATATGCCAAAATTGAACGTAGCCTTAGCCGTTTTCGAAATACTCCACGTTTTATATTTATACTTTCCCTGGTACGTCATCTGAGGACCGTGCTTGCAAGTTTCCGATTCTTCTTAGTTTTTCTATCGCAAGAGCATTTTATCACGGCTTAACATTTAAGTGCCGTTTCCTCAACTAAGCACGAACTTCTTGATTTGAAGTCGTTCATAAAAATGTATAACAAAGAGTAATAGCTTTTTATACAAATACTATAGTATTTAACGGATGTATGTGAATTTGTCATGGATAGGGAAAATAGTGTGAGAAGTATTCATACCAGATTTTTAAATGCTCACTTTTTTACAAATAAACCTATATGCTCATATTTGTCTCATGGTGTGTAGTATCTAATAACGGAAAGTGCCTTCTCATTAAACGCAATTCTGACCTACTAAATCACATTGTGTGAAGAGCGGCTTACGGAGAAAAAAGAAAATGAAAGCTCCTGGGGGGTCCACAGCTAACAATCCTTGCAGCAGGCATTAATGCTGCTTAATGTACAAATTGGGCTCCCGCAGAGAGAATAAACCTTCCTACAGCAGCCTGTTCTGGATCAGACACGTTTACTAGTCAGGATTTTATGTACGTACTGAATCCGTAGAAAACACGCAATTAAGGTTTCTGCTGAAATTTCAACTTCATTATTCTTTCTTGTTATTTTCCGACATACCTCTCCACCCTCCTCCAGATGCTCCTTTCGTTTGTTTATCCCCCCCCCCCCAAGAACGACCCTTCTCTGCTTTTTCTTGTTCTATCCGTTGAATTAAGACTGTCATCTATTCAAGAATAATTCCTAAATCTTTTGATGTAGCTCATAATTTTCCCATTTTAGATGCGTTCGCTAATGTGGATCATTTAATGCCACTATTGAGCAGATGGATGCGTGGTAACATTCGGGACTCAAATTCAGGAGAATACTGTGTTCGATTTCCGGTAGGCCGGCCACTTTGACCTTGGATTTTTCGCGGCTTTCCCTGGCTGGTAGGCGGATGCTGGGGTGGTTTCAATAATGCTGTGGCCCCATTTCCTAATCATGTTTCAGGACCGAAGGATTAGGCGAGGCTCGAGGAACCAAGAACTCAAAGTTCGGTGTGTGAGGGATCCTCAGAGAAACCTTTCCATAGGGAGAAGTAGTACTCCGAGTGCCGTCGATATCAGGTTGTAATATTTGTTCACGTTAGGGATATCGCCTGCGTCCAAGCCCACCGTACTTGATCTGGTCGCCCTTCCTCCTTAAGGTTTCGAGAAGCACAATAGGCCTTCATGTGCGCTTAAGTGCCGAAATTCTCCTCTACCTGCTGATAAATAAATAAATAAATAAATAAATAAATAAATAAAAGTCGCATCTCTCCTGTGTGTCGTCCTATACTCGTGGAAAACGCTCAGAAATCTGAGGGTGGGAAGTTGAAAGGTGTGAGAGTTTCAAGAAAGGTTCTCAACAGCTTCCGGTACAAATTTACCTTTCATAGGCGAAACGCTGCAGGTATGGAGATGGAATTTTAAATACGTGTATTACAGAAATTTGCTTACATGCTTCGAATTTAGTTAAAATTGATGTAAAAGTTATAAAGAGGGACTCCCAAAATGTGCATAATAAATCCTACTAATACTATCACATGATTTCCACCACAAAAAGAACGCATCTGCTGTTGAATACAAACACATTTATGGATTTATTGTGAGAGTTAAACGTCCTTTATAGCTTTATGAATTAATGAAATGGGGTAAATTATGTTAAAATAACCCTGGGTTCATAGAACTTGAAGATACCCGAAATGTGTTTTTTTGCGGACAGGAAAATCTCGCTAAAGCTTAACCAGGTAACTTACCTCAGTCGAGACTCGAACTTGATACCTAGGCAGACATTCTACACCTACACTACGGAGGTGGACATTTAGGATCTTGTTACTTTCTGGAGCCCCACCTAAACTCAGCCATTCCTTCAATTGAAAGAAAGAAAAACTAATCTTTTCACTTTCTCTACTGTTGACGTATAGTAGGCGGAGGAACATTGCGTCGTAAATACATATTTTGGGGTCCCCCTGTTTTAGAAGTAGGTCCGCGCACCACGTATGAATAGCATGACTCAAAAACTAAATATCAGATAAATGCTAAACTTGTACTTAAGCTCAGCATTTTCCAAGTATGCAACTCGAAGATTTTCAAGAAAATCTCCCTCCCAACCACATAAATTACTCTTTACATGTGAAACCATTATTTTTTACTTTTCCAAATATATTCCTAAATATTTTGATTAAAATACCATATATTCAAAACATTAACTTGTCAAACAAAATTCATATCCTGAATCGCCTGTGAATATTTGGAAAGTCTACTTTATTTGTGTGTGTGTCTTAATTGATATAAAATAGAAAATGATATATATATATGAGTAAGCAGAATCGCTGTGAAATGCTTACGGTTGGGAATACTATGCGCGTTACTTTATAACATGTTTCTCTTAAATGACGCGACTGGCAGCCCGCCGCTCCCATGTCACTGCTATACAAATCCATTCGTGCGGTAGCGGTGACCTATCCCGCCGTTTCTCTGCTGGATAATGCTGAAGGTGCGAAACAATATGTCACCTTACCTTTCGTTAAAAATAACTTCGAAATGTTGCACCCCTGCGTCTATAGGAGCATGGCATCTGTTAAGTACTTTACTGAACACTCGACGAATTTCTGCAGCGAAATATTGGAGACAGTCCTCTTCGTTGAGCGTATGTGGATTTGTTGCAAGCTATCCCCGCAATCAATCACCCGGATTTACATCTGGAGAATGAGCAAGCCAATTAATTATTTTGTCATCAAGAGCACTTAATGCGTTGGACTTCCTTTCATTATAGTCCCTATCTCGTCTAATTGAATAGCAAGGTGGTTAGAGCTGTTGGCTGTATATTCTTCTTTTTGACTAACACGAACGCAAGTCTAAATTTTGGTAACAACCCATGTTTGTGGACTTGTAAGAACATGAGACCGGGAAATTTCTGTATAAATTAAATTTCACTCCTTTCGATCCAAACTTAACATAACAGACCCACCATGATTACACACAGTAAACATAATCAGCAGATATTCACATAACGTTATTCTCAGTATGCACCATCAAATAAAGCTAGACTGAACGGAAAATGCTGTTACCCTCCTCAGGGGTGTCAGCTAGCCTACAGAGAGCGAGATCACTCAATCCGATCTTGCTACGAGTCTGAATCGGCGGACGCCAATCGCGTCGTTCTCGACAAACTTGTTAGTGCTTAAATAATTTAATTAACTCCTTAATAGTGTTTAATTTCAGTTCAGATTTTATTTTCCTCTGTTCTTAGCAATAAATTTCAGTTGTTTCTTTTTAATTTCTTTGTAAGTATTTGTTACCTTCTGCTTTCATAAAAATATTGGGTTTAATAACTTCATAGTTTATTTTGTTGTCCGAGTTTGTTTGCTACTTAGAAATACAGGTAAATCCTATTAGCAAGCTTTCCTAATTAATTACAATCTCTTGTTGCAAAACGGGAAGAAACTCTGCTTTTGAATAATTTTAAAACTGTTAAAATATTGCTCCCCGGCTTCTTTTGTTTTGTATCACTGGTCTTTGAGTTCACTTTACTTTGAGCGTAGATAACATTTATTATTTCCTGCAAAGAAGGTACCTATTGCTTGAAAAATCTAAACACTATTAAAATGTGCAATAAAAAACTTAGGTTTTAAAAATTCCCTTCTAGACATTCTACAAGGATGCTCAAGGATATAGCGATCAGCATTGGCTTCAATTGTTTCAACCGCATACTTATCTTTTAATATTATAACAGTGCCACTTAGCAAAGCATATGTGTCGTTGGTAATTTGGTGCTACTTTTGAAATATAAATACTATTTGAATATACGCAATTTAACAGCCAGACAACGGAAGCTTTCTGCGATGTTTTTCTTTCAGAAGTTTATTTTCATTTTCTCCTCCCCCATTTTTGGCCTCGAGTATTCCACCGAGCTCCTCGAAATGGAACCATGTTTACTTTCAGTGCGGGATGTTTATTTGGTCACTGCTTCTAATATTAAAGAGGTTCTCGGTATCGATGCTTACACTTTGGTGGGAATTTTGTCCAGCCAGTTCCATTTGCTGTTGAGCGACGTTGTAGTATTTCAGACAGAGAATTCTTGCTGGATGAATGGCATGAATTGATGGCTAAACAGCACAGACAATCAACTGAACTGAAGTTTAGTTCCGAGTACGCTATCCACAGACTTACAGCGATGTTGTGCAGTAGTTCGGGGACAACTCCTTAAATGCTGTGCGCAGTGGCAAGTTGACTGACAAGTATGGCGAAAGAAATTACGCCCGAAATGGTTGCCGTGGAAAAATACATTTTATTTTAATAATTGTATTGTTCTAAATTTTGGCATATATTTGTGCCAAAGACTTCGTTAAATATTAAGAATGAATGTAAGTTACAATTTAGTTTGAAGAAAGTAAAAATTAACAAAATACATAGGGAAACACCCCCCCCGTATTTAATGTCAGAATAGGGAAAAATCCTCCCCAAACAAAAAATTGATGTGTTGCATTCATATGACTGTCTAATCACTCTACAAACTATTCTTACTAAATCTTATTCTTATCAATGCAAATAAACCTTGAATTCACATTTACAGATTTCGTTTTAGGATACAGTAAAGTGATATTCATATTTTTAAAGAGCGTGTCATTGTGTGATGGCTTTGAAATTCCACGTTCTTTGCATGAGCACGAAAAAAAATTGACTTGCCGTTTGAGAAAATCAGTATTTGTTAATTCAACCAATAACAAGGAATATCTCAAAACTGGTTAACTAAAGATAAAAAATTATTTGTGCTTTAACAAGATATACACATTTTGTGTGTAGTAAGATCTCGTCTATCGCTTACGGTTTACCGATTATAAAAAGTCATTCAGAATGAAGAGGACCTCAAAGCTGTTCCCAAAAAATGCAAGATATATATTTAGTTCGTAATGCAAATATCTTAAATACGTATATGGTATTTTAATAAAAATCATTAGACATTCTTTGAGAAAATAAAAAATACGAAACCGTTCTACGTAAAGGGTAGCTTGGGATGGGGGATTTACTTTTTTTTTAAATCTTCATTTTGATTTTTTGAAGATGCTGAACTTAAATAGCAAATTGAGTATTTAACCAAATTTCCAGTACCGAGCTACTGTTCACAGACAGACGCACATACGTGCGGGCATTTTTCTATTTTTTAAATTATTATTCAGGGAGTCTCAAAACTTGTATTTCCGGTAACGCCTAGGCATAGAATTGATTGTTGCAATGCACTATTTCCTTTACTTACTGTAGGTAAATAGTAGGAAAAGCAAGAGTAATATCTTTGCTGGAGCAAAAATCTAGCGTCGATGGAATAGCACAGTATTAGTTTGTACGCCCAGGAAACGGAAGCGGCACAAAATAAAACACAAAAATCTGATGTGATATATTTACACGACTTTCTCTACCCTCTATCTTTATTAGTGTCTATACAAACTATTCTTGCACAAGCTTATTTTTCTATCTACTACATTTTAATCCAAATAAACCTTGGCAGAAATAGCTACATTACACATTTCGTTATAGATACAAAGGCAACAGCGATAGTCAAATGTTTAAGAACTGGATGCTATATCTCTGGCCTCAAAATTCCATACTGTTTCCACGCATCACGAAAATACTAAGAAAATGGGCAAGAAATAAACAATTCGAATCTTTAATAACGGATATCTCAGAAACTGCTTATATCACAAAAAACCTTATTTGAAATTTATTGTGTTTTAAAGGGAGAGAAACTTTTTGGGTATCGTTTTCGTCTGTCGCTTAACGTTTACTAGCTATGCAAGATTATACAAAATTTCTTACAAATGAAGTGACTTCACAGACTATTCCAGAAAATTCAAGATATACATTTTAAAAAAATCAAAATCACTACATGTAGTTTGGTGTGGGGGGATTTTGCTTGAAAATCTTCCATGTCGCATCTTTGGAAGGTATTGAATTTAAATACCAAGTTTGGTGTTGATACGACATTTCATTTTTGAGTTATGCTGTTCACAGACACACACACGGACCTTTGTCTAGAAATGCTTTGTTTGGATTAAGGGGGACTCGAAACATGTATTTCCAGTAAAATCTCGACATCGAATTTTTGGGTGAAATACAATACTTCCCCTATTTACTATACGAGTAGGGTGTCGCGGTATCGTTCGTGTTATCTTATTTGCTGAGCGCCTGTTATTGTTTTACTATTTTGAATTCTGGGTTCTTTGTCCTCCGGCTAGCTATTATTACTCAGTGGAGCAAATCTCTTGAACAGGGTGTGTAAATGGAAAGGATTTGTTACTAAAAATAATACTGATAAAAAGAATTTGTTTTTACACTTTTATTGCCGTCACACTTCATTAATTTCACATATTTACTCTTGATACACGCCCGACTGAAACTGTTATATTTTCGAATGTAACTATAATCACTTATTTGCCGCACGTTATTAATTCGCGTATTTCACATTTTATAACTAGCTTTACGATGCAAGAGATTCTGTAGAATTGCGCGACGTGTAACGCGTGAATGATTCTCTTAAACTGGACAATACTTGTCTCTGGCTTCATAATTTATACTCCCTCACCCCGATATGCCTAAACATTATAATCGAGCTGCTATTGGTTAATAAAGCGCAGCAACATTAGCGTCTATTTTTATATCCAATCTAAATTACGAACACACATGCTCTAGGGAAGATATTCCCTCCATTTCTAAAGAAAAGCGCGCTACTCTGACGTCACGGCACGTAAAAGAACCTCAAGCCTGATAAAGAGGCCTCTGAGCAAAATTACCGGTGTTTCACGCCCAATATAGAATGGGACGCTAAAAAACCATAGTAGTTAAAGAGCGTCCATAAATAAAACTCAATTTCATTTTTTGTCTCTTCTAATTAATAAACAACTCACCCCCTCGCTACATTGTTACCCGCTCCTATTGTCAGTTTCAGTGAGGCCGTGTAAACTTATTTCCTAACAATACTTATAATTAACAAACATCTCAAATCATTGTCATACAATAATGCTAATTTACACTACCATCACTCTGGCATTTACAATGTTGTGATATAAAATACTGTCTCAAGGGACAGTTTTTTTATTATTTTTTATTTTTAGGATTCAGGGGGTCTTAAAGCATTAATTTTCGGTGAAATCCCGGTATCAAATTTTTGGGTGGTATGCAATATCCTCTATCTACTATGTATGTGGTAGGTAAAGTAAAAAAAAAACAAGTGTGAAATCATTTTATTGTTCTCACAGTTCACTTTAGTGTCACGCTACATGCATCGCATTTGTAATTGGAATATTAATTAATGCAGGTGCAAAAGGGCGATTTGATTCGGCCTCACATGGTCAGTCTGAAGGCCAAAAAGGTAGGCTCATAAACAGGGCATGTTGAATGACGTAATTAGACAAAGGAAAGGAACAAGTACTCAACCTGTTCTTCTTGTGCCAGTAATGTACTTTCCAGGTGGTTATATTTTTTGTAATTTGTCAGCTGACGAGCGAATGTAAACCTCTCACTTTATGGCAGAAATACATACATACATACATACATACATACATACATACATACATACATACATACATGTAGGCTTTATCTTTCGTTGCTTCATACTGTTCAAATGAGTAAGTGAATCATTACTCAAGACTGTCTTGTAGCTTTGGAGCTCTCCCTAAGTAATTAAAGAAACTGCTGAGGCGATGTTGATGGCTAAGTACCTCATTTGTACCACAGTTTGTACTTTGTTCAACACTCCGTTTCTAACTTACAGAGCTGAAACTCATATCGCTCATAACTTAGTAGCTTAACGGGGGAAAAAGCTGATATGATACACTTACATGACTTTCTCTACCCTCTATCGTTTATTAGTAGGTATACAAACTAGTCTTACTAAAGATTATTTTTATACCTACTACATTCTAATCCAAATAAACCTTTGCAGAAATAGCTGCATTACACGTTTCGTTATAAGTACAAAGAGCGCCAAAGAAAATCTCACTGCACTTCGCGTCTATGTTACATTATTTATCGTTGTACGTGGCCTTGCAAAGCCATGGCCATTTCATTGGTTGCTTTAGGTCGCGGTGCAAGGATGCTCCAGTCCTGCTAAATAGTTACATCAATAACCACAACAACGGTTACAAAATGGCACAGAAATAAAATATATGTTTACGCTCTCGATTGTACTGACTGGCTAAAAGAGAAAGAGCTAGAGTGAGCGTATTCAGTTTGTCATACAGACCTCCTATCGTGATTGGTAGCCCATACCTTATCGACTAGTGCAGGACACACCTTTGAAAGGGTTACAAGCTAAGGGGAAAACTTGATGAGCGCCCAGGTTAGCGAAATGTAGAATGAGTAGTGTGAGAAGATTTCCAATGGGGTGCAAATTAAAGCTTGAATGTATTCATTAAATACGTAGCAAGGCAGCACTTTATAACAAACAATAAACAGAAATGGTGGTACCAACGCTTGTTGCTGCATGGAGGCAATCATAACTAAATAATAAATAAATAAAGCAGTATGTTTCCCCTCTAATTCAAACTATAATTTGTTAATGTATCTTTACTATCATATTGCTAATCATAGGAATACAACAGTATTATAGAAAAAAATATAACCCAATTTTATTGCCATAATATGTATGTCATATTCGGTAAATCGTATATACATGCATATTTATCTCCAGCTTCTAAACATGATCAGTCAATTATAACAAGAGTAATTTGCACTTAATAAACGAATATCTCGGGGAGTGCCCACTTTTTGACGAGTATGTAGATTAAGGGTGGCGAAAATGCCTCTCTCTCTCGACTCATCAAATATGCAACACGCACAACACCACTCAGCAGCATATAGAAAACAAATGAATAAAAGGCTAGAAAAGGCTTGCGAGTCGCATCACTTCGTGAGTCTCGTTTTCGCCACCACTGATGTAGATCATCTTCCCGACTTTCCTGGAATATTTTTGTCCAGTAATTTACTATAAAAACACTTATGCACGCCCGTTGCAATTGCTGTAACAGTGCGAACAGCCTCCCACATACCCACGATACGTCCACGAGTAATTTCGCTAGTATACGGCATAACTGGTTCTGAGACAATAAACATGCTTTGATTTCAATAACACCAGAAGAGGCCCCCTTATTGCTGTGTTATCAAGCCACCACACCCTGCGATAGATAAGGTGAAGGACACGCCTCAAAAGACCCCAGAAAACGATACAAAATCCACCGAAGATTTTCTTTGATGCTCTGTGCACAAGGGCAACGGCGATATCAAATGTTTAAGAACTGGATGCTATACGCTAGAGTTAAAATTCCATACTGTTTCCAGGCAATCGTGGGAAACAGCTGGATATTGGAAGGACTTTAAAGAATGAGCAAGTAATGAGCAATTCGAAACATTAATAACGGATATCTCGAAAATGGCTTATTCTACTTAAAAGTTATTTGATATAAATTGTGTGTTTTAAAGACATCTACATTTATTGTGTAGTACGCTGTAGTCTATCGCTTAACGTTTACTAGTTATACAAGATTATACAACATTCCTTCCGAATGAAGAGAACTTCGAAGATTTTCAGAAAATTCAAGATATGCATTTTGTAGTGTAAATATAATTAATATACAGTATTTTAATTAAAATCGTTGGCCATTTTTTACAAAATCAAAAATTTCGAAAACTGTTTCCTGTAAAGGATAGTTTGGGGTGAAGGGATTTTCTTTAAAATCTTTGTGTCGCATCTTTGAAAGGTACTAAACTTAAATATCAAATTCGGCGTTTATCTGACTTTTGGTTTTAGAATTATGCTATTCACAGACACACACACATACACACACACACACACACACAGAGACAGAGAGAGAGAGAGAGAGAGAGAGAGAGAGAGAGAGAGAGGCGTTTTTCTAAAAATTCCGGTATAGAATGTTTGGGTGGAATACAATACCTTGTCTACCTATTATGTACGTGGTAGAGAAAGTAAAAAGCACTTTAAAATACTATAGAGATTTCGAGAAAGAATGGGGAAAGAAATGTTTGTTGATATCCGTAATAAAACAGAAAGGTAAGGATTAGCACGGACAAGAATAGGGGCCCGTGGCTAAGTGGACTAAGAATGAACAAGGAATTGTGCCCACTGCGAAATAAAGACAGTAACTTACATTGCATAATGGATTATCAGGAAACTAAAGTATGGAACTAGAGGTGGGATAAAATATTTGGAAATAACATCTTTCGTATTTATATACACGATATCTTTACGAAGATCGAAAGATTGTGACCAGCTGGAACTAATATTAATGCTGAAGAAGGTATTGTTTTAGGAGTTGTATTATAGTTCAACTGTTGGGGAGCCAAACGTGATGAAATAGTTGCAACCACGTGCGATACAAAGTTTCCGGTGGCCTTCGCCCCAATGTTCACTTTCCGGTGGTCTTCGCACCAAGTTTACTTTCCGGTGGCCTTCGCCCCAACTTTTAGGAATCAACTTTGTATTTTAATGTTTTCTTTAAATATCATATATATTTATGTTTGCCTCGGCTGCGTCAGTATTAATTTGTAGAAACGTGTTTCTCTTAACATAGGGTGGTGCGGCTGAAGAATGTAAGCTTACACAAATTATGTTTTACTTCACTCCTTTTATTAATCCTTCACACGATTAAATAACACTTCACTGATATAGTGAGCTGTGAGATTATTTATTAATTACTTGCACTTTTTAAACACGTAAACTTTATAATATCCTCGCCGCAATGAATTTTTGTCTCACACTGGATATGTATTAAACTTCGAGGACGCGTCTCGCGTCCAGTTAGGAACGCTGTCTACTAGCAACTGGCGCCTGAATTTGTACAATTTGCTCTATTTCAGTTTCTGATTGGCTAATCCTACTCCAATAGAATACTTTCGCTTAACTTAAGCTTTTTCTGGTTGTTGATTGGCTATTTATAAACTGTCTCAAAAATTACATTACTGTTGCTCCAAGAATTACTAGTAGTATTATTAAACTTTCAAATTCATTATTGTCTCAAGGTTACCTCATTGTTAGCAACTTTTGACCTATATTCTCACAGCTCCTACATTATTAAATTACGTAATACATTTACATAACATTATTATACATGTACACAATAATATAAACATTAATACAATGCCTGTTACATACATTTTATGTTATTTATACACATTGATTTAAGGCGGACTGTTATTATATTTTATATAATATAATTAGATTGAAATCATTTAAGTTTTAAAAATACTGCCTCAATGCAGATGCTTATGCAGATGATTTAGTGATTAAAAAACACAGAAGAGAATTTTCAGAACATATCTTGTAAGTTCCATCAGACATGTAAAGAGTATATTCTTAAGATCTCAGTTCCTAAGAATGGCATTCCAGCGTAAACACCCAGTAAGAGCTAAAATTATTTTGGAACACAATATTTTAGAGCAGATTCAACATTTTAATTATCTGGGGTGTGAACTTTCATATAATAACTATATATATATAATATAAAACAAATTGATTAAATATCAGTTAATGTGTGGCACTATTAGAAGAACATTAAAAACTGAAGTTTTATAAAGTTATGGTGGTACTTGTTCTAATGCATGGTAGTGAATCTTGGGTAGTATGACAAAATATTATAGCTGTATGCAGGCTACCAAATTAAAATTTTTATGAGCATTATTAGGACACTCAAGATTAGATAAAATAAGAAACCAAGAAATACGGGGAAAAATTAATATATTTGTAATACAAGGTAAAATGTCGAATACAGGGGAACTTGCGAAGAACATCTACAGAGAATGAACAGCTTAAGGATTCCAAACAGTATGTTATACTTGAGACTTGAGATCCAGGAAGATCTAGACTAAGATGGAGAGAGGCCGATTGGCCTAATCCCTGTTAGGCAGAAAAAGAAGAAATAACAGGGAAATGTTTCTGAAAAGTTTCGGCAACTAGTAGGGAAGATAAGGGAGAAATGAGGGAGGAAAATTAATGAGACAAAGGAGGACTTTAGCGATGCAATTGAGGACTGAAGTACAAAGTATGTGCGAACGCGGGGGAAAGGAAAGAGATGGATAGAAACATTATTGTTACAGAAGAACAATGATAAGTGTAGGGTGCACTGTGCCCAAGTAACCTAGTTGTTAAAGTTTATAGGATCCTGAAATCAAGCATCTCTAGAGTATGTCCATTAAAATGTAATTTTGATGTAATTGTGAAATAAACCATATCGCCCAAAATATCTACAGAAAATTTAGTCTCATACAATAAATGGCTTATAGAATTTATTTGAAGCTGCTTCCGAGTTTTCTTACTTTGGATTAACGCTATTACAGTACGATGATTTCAGAAGGAAACGGTGCCTAAGAAAGTTCTAAAGGTATTAAGAATATTGGGAAGTGACTTGAAATGTGCTAGCTAATGAAAAACGTGAATATCTGATAAAGTTTAGTATTGGACTTTAGAGGCAAACTCCGATTTACTATTCCTTTGATTCAGAGCAGGGACATAAGCTACGGGTCCATACTGGGGGGGGCCGTGAAATTTCGGCTAAAAACGACATTTAAGCACTTTTAAAATTTCTTATTTCCGATGAATTTCTCAAAGAAGCAATGTTCCAGTCAACCTATCTCCAACATGAAAACATTAATAGGATCAGGGAATAGGTATTACGCTGATGAATAGTTCGTTCTCAAAGTTCATCTAATTTCTATTACTGTTTACTGGTATATGTAATCCATGTACAGCAAACGGAACCGAAAGCTGTGAGTTATCAAAAATGTGTGGATATAAAGCGCTTACGAAAATCTTTTCCTGCAAATCACTTCAAACCGCCAGCAAAGGAGTATAACGACCTGCCAGACCCAAGCCTGGGTAAAAGTGTGAGTGAAAGTATTTTTAAGCTATTGTGCCTATGAAAATTAGTGAAAATCATTATAAAAAGTTAGAAATTATAATTTTCAAAATATTTAGCATATGTAGTTATATCTTAAACATTCATTTAGTTTCGTTAGTTAATTCATTTAGGCAATAATGCATAGTACTGCTATGCATATTAAAATTATTTAAAACGCTAACAGTATTTTATATTAGTATAATATACTTTTTGACCACTTAAATGAAAACTTTCAGGAAACCTTAACAATTATTACAAAATTAACATTCCCGTTTTTACTTTCTCTACATGTTAGATGAGAATGTGAATAAATTGTTTTTTCACACCATCCATGTATGTAGGTCAAGGTTGGAAAGGAAGAATCAGACGACTGAAAAATTCAATACCATAGCCTGGATTTGCAGTCGTCTGATTCCACCTTTCCAACCTAGATAAGAAGGTGTGTTTTATTCAAACCAAGAAATCCGTTGCTTCGTATCAAAAGTGATGCTGCAAATCCTGCCTTAATAACGCTCAAAATGTTCGGCTAGAAATTATTTCAAGTGAAGCTACTTGAGTTTGCTATATTTATTCCTCCACGCTTATATTTATGCAAGACGGTCAGCTGTTTCAGCTCATTTTTACTTTCTTTACAGCCTACCTATGGTAGAACGTAGGTACTGTATTCCATCCAAAAATTGAAAGCAAGTTTTCACTGAAAACTCACTTTTGTGGCCTCCGGAGCATTTTTGAAAAAGGTGTGTGTGTGTGTGTGAGAGAGAGAGAGAGAGAGAGAGAGAGCAGCATAACTGAACACCAAAAAACTGTATATTTAGGTTTTGTATCTTTCAAGGAAGATTTTCACGAAATTTCAACCACGCCTTTTCGTGGAAGAATTGTGGTTATTGTTTATTTTAAAAAAGACTAACAAGTTTTAAAATTAAAATAACAAATGTTTGTGACAAATTAACAAATTAAATATCTTGAATTTTCTCGGAATACGTTAACTCCTCCTTATCTTTAAGGAGTATTAGTAAGCGCATTAGACTGGGAAACCATAGGAGATACGCAAAAACACAATTCATGAAAAAGTTAGAGCTCATTAAAATACACACCTTTCTCAAAATAACGTTTTTCTTAGCGTCAACCATTTTGGAAATATTTCGTACCATAATAATTTATGTTCCCAAACTAGTACATTTGACAGAAATAGTTTGATAATTCGCGACTTCGGTGTTTTTTACCTTCATAATCTCAAGACCAACAAGTTGTAACAGCTCGCTGCCTTACGTATGAGCATGCAGAAAGTATTAACCCACTAAAGTTGAAATTATTTCTATCTAAACACTTTATCATCGTGACGAATGTAAAGAAATGGAAGAATCTCGTTACATACGAATAGTACCTGTGAAATTGTAATGAAAGAAGGTCATGTGTGTGTACCACATTACGAGCATGTTTTTGTTGAGATAATGCGGGAGGAGAAAAAGAAGAATGGCATACCTTATAGAGGATCCCCGTTACGATTTACTTACATATGGGAAGATGTAAGCATACGATGCGAAGTACTTCTAAAACCTTAGGGAAAAATATTTCTACTTTGTTTATTCTTATTAATTTTTAAGATCTGCATTTTTATACAGTAAGTATCTGCATATCCCTTATGCTTTTAGGTTACATGATATTCACTAACAGTAAAGATGGCTTTCTAGGCTATTCCTAGAAAACTCAAATTATACAAGATATTTGCTATTGTAACCACTAAAATATTTGATGAACTGTTTTTGAGAAAATCGATAGGTACACTGTAGAGAAACAAAAAAACTCTCACTGATAAGCTGCATTGTAAAGAGCACTTTAAGTGCCGAAAAATGTCTAAAATATAATTTATGAGAGAATTTTTTATTTTAAATTACGTACCTAATTCCATTCAGAGTAAAACATGTATCAGGAAACCTTGCAACATTTTTTTATCAAATGCGAGACAAAGGAGTAGAGATTTCGAGACATGCAAATTCCCTTCTAGTAAGCGCGTTCAGATCCATGGGGAAAACAAACTGTTTTATATAAAACTATCCCTAAAGAATAATTAATATTAGCTAAAAAAACTGAATCTACTTCCACAATTTCCCCTTGTATGAACTTTTATATGTTGGTATGTATGCCCATATGTGTATTACGCATAAGATTACCTAACACAAAGATATAGTTATATTAATGTTTTGTGAAGGTTTGTTTAGTCTTTTCCTTCTTTGTACCTATGCCCTCACTTGTCTAATCGGGTAGTTTTTCCTTAAACCCCATTGATAGACAGCTTCGTCCTAATGACCCTCATTAGCCGGATCTCTAATGGAAATTGACCATCGGCGTAATACGAATACACTGACAAGAAACCATTATCAATTGCGGACGTTACTTTGATCTAGTATCGCTACTAGATGATCCAAGAACAATTACTCTGTTACAAGTTAAACCGCTGAAATATCTGAGCTGATGACTATAAACACTGAGCGCAAACGAGTAGAATGAGCGAATGAAATGTATTGAAAGAGTTAGAGGCGCGGACTGAGCTGGTGGAGTTCTAACTTCTGAATTCTGAATGAGCGAGGTGCGTCGACACACGCCTTTTTATTTCAATCAAGCCCCGCCTCCCGATTTCACACTTTCATACTTGATGACGTGTTATTCTCTCCTCCCGTTGGCTATGTTTTGCTACAAGTATCTGCCATGGCTGACTACTCCTCAGAGCTCCAAATTTATCAGAAAGTTTCTGCAATTTACCTACACAACTGCGTTTAAAAGAACCCTTGCCGTAGACTTCTCTAATAGCTGATCTCAGCCTGAGCCACTAATTGCTTTCCGTGGACCAAAATGTTAATCTTTCTCTCTTTTCCAGTTGTAAACTTTACAAAACATATTACATGAAGTTTAAAATAAGAATTATTACAGAAAAATTTAAACTGCCACAATCATATCATGTATCATTATTAACATTCAATGTTCCCTTTCATGTTATTACCATTGTTATATTGCGTTGTTTCTTCTTATGAATCACTTGCGTATACCAGGTGAGTCAGCTGCCCTGCCTTGCTAAGCAACATATGTGACTTACGCCTTCTAAAGGCTTATTTGCATAACACTTTATAGAGGAGGGATAGATAACACAGTGCATAAGTGTTTTACGGGAAGAATGCTATCGTCATGTATGTCGACGCCAAAAACATCGCACCCTGACACTGAGAGCTTCACTGGCACTTTTAGCTGATTTTACATTCATTCACTGGTTAACATCTTAGGTAGGACTTACACCCCCAGAACTTACAAGCGGGTGCCTGGAGTCAGAGGCCCGTCGAGGAGGAGACACACTCATGGAGCAGACAGAATGCCCAGGATAGGTGATCAGCCCGATGACTGGAATGGGATGAAGGAAGTAGATGAATCGAAATGATGGCGAAATGGATGAAAGGAGAGGTGATGATGGAGCAGTCGGTGGAATGAATGGCGGGGGAAACCGGAGAACCCGGAGAAAACCCGCCCAAACGCCGCTTCGTCCACCACAAATCCCACATGCGGATCCCTGGGATTCAACCCTCGGTAGGAGGCGAGCGGTCTAACCATTCGGCCACGGCGCCGCCTAGCTGATTTTACAAACTTTTATTCTTTAACATACATTAATACACACCTTTGAAAACGCCCCTGATAGAACAACTTAATCACATGCATCGGGTGACAAAACTATTTGAAAACAAAATGGAAGATCTAGCAGTGTGACCAATTGGATTTAAGCCTCCGCCAAAAAAAGGTTCGTTGTACAGCCTTGTCAAAAAATGCTAAGCATTAGGTAGGTAATTTCTCTTCTGTCACAAACTATGGCATATTTCAGTTCATACAGTAATTGAAATGGCTGATGTAGTTTTTTTATTAGAGTTAAAGTTACCAAAATGACCTCCAAACGCTGTATGAAGTTGCAAAAAGCATGTAAAGATTCGAGGTGGGGGTTGAGTTTTGCTATTATTAATTCGTATTGGAAACCCAAATTGCAATGGTATTGGCCGAATGGTATTATCATAGTTGCTTTACCACTGTGCCGCTTTAGTGCGGGTTCAAATCCGTCGTGTTCAATTCAAAATTTTTATTACCTTTCGTTTTATCTCTATGGGCCTATAATTTGATATTATGATACAAAGAACATTTTTGATAACATTATAAGTGTGTACAAAAAAGAATAATCACATGTTTTTTCTACCGTAAAGAAGAAGAACCGCAAAGCCCAAATCATTTCCGGGCATTCATACGTGAAGAATGTAGGCAGATTACACCGGGCATGTTACAACATGCAAGAAGGTCTTTCCGGCAACGTACATAAATGTGCATTGATTAAGGGGGTCGTCATTTTGAACGTTTACTTCGTTGATGAAATCCACGCTCTTTAACAAATTATTATTCTGTTTACCTTGAACTTAGCACATTTACAAATCCTTTGTGAGTAGAAAAAGTGAAACATAAGGTTTATATATGAAACAAAAGCTGTTAGATATAATATCGTAGATATGTGCCCAAAAGAATAAAAGCCTACTACGTGACACGGTTTACAACACCAGATAGGTACAGATTATTACCGTAAACATAATACACAATTATCTGATTGTAATTCTTGTGTATTTGTCTCACAGGAGCGCCAATAACAAAAATAAATAGATTAGTATACTAAAATACAGGAAATAAACGCAAGGAGAAAGAAAAAAAATAACCAAAATAATTTGATATTTGTACTAGATTCGAACTTCCGAAGCTAACCGTTGCTTTACTACATCCCGGCAGCTAATCCACTAGGGCAGAACGCACGTATTATCTCCTGCTCTTCGGTAAAACATACCTTCATCTGCATGCAAGCATTATATCCATGAAAAACAGTCTTTTTAAAACCTTTCGTGGCTCCTTGGCTCATTCAGGCCTTTAATCCTTAATGGTGGTTGTGTATAGTATCGAATAGAAGGAAAGAGCTAGAATAACAGTTTTTTATAGTCATAATAGACTATAAACTGCGGGTTGTATGGATACGAATACCTAGGGGCAGCTTGATTCACCTGGTATATTTTCTTCATTGTATATAACTGAATATTAATTACTAACGGACTCTACCTATGTTGTCTCAATTAATAAAAATAAAAGTCTGATGTGGCACACTCAAACAACTTTATCTATCCGTGGCAACTGCACATAATTCCTAACGTACTACAATATTCACATAAAACGTAATTCTTCTGTATACGAGGTTACGTTAAAAGTTTGAGTAGAAACAATCTCAAATTAAGCCACATAGACTTGGTTGAATGCATCAACACGAAGACAAAACACAATTGTTTACATATCGTAAGTCAGTTTTTGCTACTAATATACCCAAGCGGGGAAAAAGGAAGAATGTCAGATTCTTCATAGCTGCTGCATGAAGATTAAACCGGGAAAACTTGAAACGTGACAACGAATATTTCAATATTTATGTTTGAAAAATTCTGTATTTTAAAGAGCCCTGCGTTTTTCTTTAGTAATAGTTTATCAGTTATATATACGCATAAAAAAAATCACTCAATGAAGAGAACGCCAGAAGCTATTCATGCAAAATTCACGATATTTGATTTGTTATAAAAGAATTGAGCTTTATTATGGACGCTCTTTAACTGCTGTGGTCCTTAGCGTCCCATTCTATATTGGGCGTGAAAGACGGTAATTTTGCTCAGAGGCCTCTTTTTTTTACGTGCCGTAAATGCACGAAAGGGAACCCACCAGCTTTACTTCCCTTCCGAAGGAAGCCATACTACTATTTTTACGCCCGAAAAAATTCATCGCCCTCAGCCGGGTTTGTACCCGCGACCTCGGAAACTGTACAGGCATGGAAACCATTACACCACGGAGGACATTTGATAAGTTGGGCATAATACGAATTTGGTATTTATTGTGATTTATTTTTACTTTCACTACTACGTATAGTAAGTAGGGGAAGTATTATATTCCACCCAAAAATTCCATACCGAGATTTCACCGGAAATACACGTTTTGGGACCCCCTGAATCCAAAAAGAGTATTTTTGTAAACATAAACATGTCCGTATGTGTGTCTGTGCGTCTGTGAACAGCATAATTCAGAAACGAACAGTCGGATGAACACCAAACTTGGTATTTAGGTTCAATATATTCCAGAGATGCGACACGAAGGTTTTTAAGAAAATACCCCCACCCCAGATTACCCTTTGCATGGAACATTTTTCGAAAATTTTAATTTTCTCAAAAATGGCTCTAACGATTTTGATTAAAATATCATACGTTTAAAATATTTTCATGACAAATGAAATGTATATCTCGAATATCTGGGAATGTCTCCAAAAGTGTTCATTGTGAATGGCTTTTGCATAACTGGTAAACCATAAGAGATAGACAAAATTTTACTGCACAAAAAATTTAGATCGCGTTAAAATACACAATTTATGTCATACATTTTTTGTAGGGTGAACCATTTTAAAGATATTGCTTGTTATTCCCTTAAATTTTCCAATACTTATACTTTTTCTCAAATTCGTTATTCATTTTTACTTTCTCTACTACGTATAGTAAGTAGGGGAAGTATTGTATTCCACCCAAAAATTCGATACCGAGATTTCACCGGAAATACATGTTTTGAGACCCCCTGAATCCAAAAAAAGCATTTGTTGAAACATGTCCGTGTGTGTGTCTGTGTGTGTGTGTCTGGTGTCTGTCTGTGAACAGCATAACTCAGAAACGAACAGTCTGATAAACACCAAACTTGGTATTTAGGTTCAGTATCTACCAGAGATGCGACACGAAGGTTTTCAAGAAAATCCCTCCACCCCAGACTACCCTTTACATGGAACATTTTTCGAAAATTTTAATTTTCTCAAAAATGGCTAACGATTTTGATTAAAATATCATATGTTTAAGATATTCTCATGAGAAATGAAATGTATATCTCGAATTTTCTGGGAATGTCTCCAAAAGTATTCATCATTGTGAACGACTTTTACATAACTGGTAACCCATAAGAGATAGACAAAATTTTACTACACAAAAAATGTAGATCGCGTTAAAATACGCAATTTATGTCATATACATTCTTTTTGTTGAGTGAACCGTTTTCGAGATATTGCTTGTTATTCCCTTAAATTTTCCAATACTTTACTTTTTCTCAAATTCGTTATTCATTTTTTATGTCCTGGACATGCAAAGAGAATGGAATGCGCCACCAGCACTTAAAATATTTGACTATCGCTTATAACCTACCATATTCCCCTTTCATCTACAAGAAAATTAGCAATAAGATTGACATCTTGATATCTCGATTAACATGAAGCATATGGAGAATAAGCGTTTGTAAAAATAGTTTGTACAAGAGTAGAGAAAGTCATGTGAGTAACACATCTGATTTTTTCACATTTGAGCTAGGTTACTCACAGACACGAAGCTTTTTCTAAAAATATCGAAAACTTTTGGGTAGAAAACCATACTACCTTTCTTTAAACATAGCTAGGTAAAAGACATTGTAATGTAAAATAACTGACAGCTATTAGTTTATTGTTAAAGTGTCGTTCAATAAATTTATTAAATATAAGATTATATAATGAGCGTTTGATATTTTACATTTAATATCAAGAATTAGTTAAAATTACGGTTCACAAAAAACTAAGGTTGAACTTTGTTTTGAAAATGCATCTAAAATTATAAATCCTCATTATGACTTAATACCATCTATTTTCGCTAACAACTTGAACTTAAGGGTATTAGCTGAAGCCAGATAAAGCACATTAGAAACAAGAACAAGGAATGAGCGAGTTTACCGTCCATGTGGTCGTCAATCTGCATGTCGTGACTCTCAGAACCATCTGTGTTGCTCCAACAAAGAACAGAATACATAAGATAGAAACCGCTTGCAGCTGACGGCAATACGTTAGTAACGTTTGACATCAAATGTATATCTTGTCTTCGTGTGCTCTTGTTGGGACTCTCCCATTATTGTAAACATGCTCTTAAAGTGCTACTACAACACTAAAACTGCCACGACAGCGATGCAGTTCACTATTCCATACGTTCACTTTGTAGATAAAAAGTTGACGCTTCTACACTTTTTCAAAACCCGTAGAGAACTATTCAATGCGTTTATAATATGGGGTTGAAAGTATTTCAAAAATTGAAGAAGTTATTTTGTTGTAGGAGTTGTATTATAGTTCAACTGTTGGAGAGCAACACTTGTCGTTGCAACCGGACGTATGGTACCCGGTAGCCTTCGTCCCAAAATATTTAAAAATACTAACTTTGTAATTTGTCTGTTCCTTTAAATACTATATATTTATGTTTACCTCGGCTGCGTCAGTATTTATATATTTTTTGACACATGAATGTCTTAGCAGGGGGTGGTGCGACTTAAGAATGTAGGCTTATACAGATTTCAAGTTTTTCTTCACTCCATTTAATAATGCTTGACACGATTTAAATAACACTTCACTGATATAGAGAGCTGTAAGATTCTTTTATTAAATACTTGCACTTTTTATACACGTAAACTATTTTCTCACACAAAATACATATTAAATTTCTCGAGGACACATCTCGCGTCCGGTTAGGAACACTGTCTGCAAGCAACCCGTCCAGTTATGAGCGCTGTCTACAAGCAACTGACTTGATTTCTACCACCTAAATTTGTAAATTTCTGTATTTCAAGTCTCTGGTTGGCTATTCCTAATCCAATAGAATACTTTTATTTAACTTAAGCTTTTTTCTGGTTGTTGATTGCCTATTTCATAAACTGTCACAAAAATTACATTATCGTTGCTCCAAGAATGACTAGTAGTATTGTTAAACTTTCAAATTCATTATTGCCTCAAGGTTACTGCATTGTTACCTCATTATTACCAACTTTAACCTATTATTCTCACAGCTCCTACATTATTAAATTACGTAATACATTCACATAACATTATTACACATGTATACAATAGTATAAACATATATAATGACTGTAATATACACTATCTTGTTACATACACATATTGCTTTAAGGCGGACTGTTATTGAATTTATATATTATATAATTAGACTGAAATCATTTAAGTGTTAAAAATACTGCCTCAAAATAACGATAGTTGCCCCGGAATTCTCTTCCAAAATACATGGCTTGTAGGGGGGGGACGAACGTGTAATTGCCGTAATTATTTTTCCATCCATTGTTTGATCTTTTATCTATTCTACGATTTATTTATGTGTGTACAATTTTCTTTTCTTTCTACTTCCACTTAATCCAACGGGTTTAATTAGGCAATACTAAGGAAATACGTAGTTTGTTGATAATCAACCTTTTAAAAAACCTGATGTGTTATGTTCACATGAGGTTCTCTACCCAATATCGTTTATTAGTTTATTCTTATGAAAAAATGCTTTTATTACTACTTCATCAAGATAAAGCTTTGCAGAATTAGCTACATTACACATTTCGTTATACACACAAAGGGAACAGCGGTAGTCAAATGTTTAAGAACTGGACGCTATACGCTAGCCTTTAAAGTTCCATACTCTTTCCAAAACATCGCGAGAAACAGCTAAAAATCGACAGGACTCTCAAAGAATGACTAAGTCTTTAACAATTCGAATCATTAATAACAGATTTATAGGAAATGGCTAATGCCAAAAAGAAGTTATTTTAAATAAATTGTGTGTTTTAAAGAAGTCAACATTTTTTGCGTAATAGGTTTTCGTCTATCGTTTAACACTTACCAGCTATACGAGTACAAGAGTATACAAAATTCCTTTCGAATCAAGTGGACCTCTCAGGCTATTACCAGAAAATTCAGACATACCTATAATTTGTCATGTAAATATCTTATATATATTTTAATCAAAATTGTTAGAACCGTCTTTAGAGAATGAAATATTTCGAAAAAAATGCTATGTAAAAGATATTTTGGGATTTAGGATTTTCTTGAAAATCTTCGTATCACATTCTTTGGAAAGTATTGAACTTAAGTTACCAAATTTGGTATTTATCCGACGTTTCGTTTTTGAATTATACTGTTCACAAACACAGTGCCCGTGCACACACGTGGACATGTTTATATTTTTTTTATTCAGGAGTCTCAAAAAATGGATTTCCGGTATAATCTCTATATCGAATTTTTGGGTGGAATGCAATACCTTCTCTTCCTATTATGTGCGTGGTATAGAAAGTAAAAAACAGAACCATTTAAAGTGTGTTAAGTATTTAATACAATGTGTCTGCATGAAATAAATGCGGAAAAATGTAAGCAAACGAAATATTTTAGAAATAATACCACAAAGATGTTATATAAACTGCGAATTTTAAGAAGATCTGCGTTTTCCTATGTGTAGTAAGGTTTTGCCTACTTCTTATCGTTCTCCAGTTAAAGAAATTTCAATAAGAGTCCAAGAAATTTCTCATGCACTTTACAGAAAATACGCGATATAAATGTATGCCGTGCTAATATCTCAAATATATATTTTAAGCAAATCCAATTTTCTATGCATAAATACTTTGGGTTGTGGAAATTCCATAAAAATCTTCGCTTTACATTTTTAAAAGATACATTTGAAATAGATACAACATACGAATCTCTCTCCCCTCCCTCTCGAACATCTTTCATTTGTTGAGTGGGTACGGGAACTCAAAAATTGTATCTCTGGCGAAATTTGATAGGGAAGTTTGGAACAATTCTAATGCATTGTCGTTCCATTTGTGCTTTTTTGAGCCTATTTCCCCTCTGCTACCGATTATCTGGCTTAACCGTCGTTATGACCTTCCATTTTAACGTAATTCTACAAGAAAGGGATTAACCTGCATTTTAGACAGAGTGAAGAAACGGATTTTATTTGTTTTGGCTTTAACACATACCCATTGTTTTTAATTGAACCACAGGATTTTCCAACAAATGCCAATATTAACCTTTTTTGTAAAGCAAAGTTTTCAGTTTACATCCTCTGAAAATTCCTAAACGAGGGGTAGGTGCAAAAAGCGAATAGTTATGAAAATTCGTATTTCTTTGCTCCTGTTTTAAAAGGGAAGTTTGCTGTCGACGCTAGGCCTATTGAGCCTACTAAGCCTTCGGGAGGAAGGAAGGAAGGAATGAGGCGAAGAAGATGAAGGGCGGCCAGATCTGATGGCGGCAGGCCCAGCACAAAGGGTCCCTAACGTTTAAAGGTTGAGCGTTCCTGGACGGTCAGGTTAGAGTAGAAGATTCCGTGCAATAGAAACAAGCACACCCACCGCATGCTCCATACATAACCTGCCACATCACGAGCCCCTACGACTCTGAAATATGAAGAGAGAAATAAAATGAGTGGAACTGAGATGTAGATGGCAGTAGATGTATATTCCATCCCAGTATTCGCCTATCGATCTGGGAAAACCATCAAAAGCTCCAAGCTCAGGATGGGCGGTCTAGCGGGAATCGAACCCGTGACATTCTGTATACGATCTTCAGCCACCATTTCCCTCTTGCTAAAAGACATCTTTAGATTTCAAATTTAAAAAATATTTCTCAGCATTTGCTTTTATTTACTAATAACACTTTTAAATTAAACATCCTCGTAATGGACATGTTTTTTTCCGTCCCTGTTTTCAATTGACTTGAGATATGCTTCGGATCTTTCCGAAAGTGTAATGAAGAATGAGACACATGCATTATTTCTTACTTTTACAGCCATCTACTGAACTTGTGAACTATAATCAAAATTATGAAATAATCCCAATGAAAATACCAGCTAATTTTTCTTATAAATGAGTAAAGCATTTAAAAAAGCATATGCAATTTTTTGAATTGTATAAGGACAATTTTTAGCATGCATTGTTCTTTTTTCAGAAACTTTGACAACTAAATAACTTAATTACTTGAAACTGTTTTAGATACAATTTCAAAACTAGTAAAACCACTTATAGTTTGGAATACACGGAGTAGCTTTAAAACTGTTCTTTAGCACTGGAGGACATATTTCGACGATTTCTACCCTAATTACGAATTTTTAGAGGTTTCAGTAAGCCTCAAAAAGATTTAACCACTACTTAAAATTTTCGGGTCAAATGTAGTTGCATAATAATGAAAATATTGAAGTTATCCTCTCAAAGCTACTTATTTGTATATGGCACAAAGGGACATTATTTTATTTGTACATTCCAGTTCGGCGCAAGCATCTGGGGTTTAAAACGTAAATTTAATCGACTGTAAAGCTAGGATGTTCCTTCTTGATAACGTTCCAAAAACTTAAAATAAAAAGATTTAAAAATAAATAATAAATGGAGAAGCTATGTAGACTATCTGTCCCCGGTGTAGGAACTCGGTGATTGCCACCTCACTAATGAATCTACGAGAACGTTAGAAAATAAATAAAAGCTTGGAACGACAGACGCTGGGTTGCAGTTCTCTCGATGTATTTTGATGCACCATATGACAAAGTTGCTAAAACATTTCCAACGGTATTTTTCCTTCATTACAACAAGATTTATGCGCAATTTCTAGAAACGGGTTAACATGCTCTTCTTTTTATTACATTTCTTTCGTGTGCTCCTTTGAAAAGCACTTTATTATTTTTTTTAAACTTATGATGCTCTTCGTCTTTTCCTACTTTTTCACATTGCATCTACCCCTTTAGCAGACACCTTTCTTCGTCTTTAATCTCCCTTATATATATTTTTTATCCGTGCCTATTCTCCTCTGAATCCGAAAAATAGTATCTTTATCTTGTCTGCTGCCTATCTTTAGTAAGCAGAATTTTCATCGCAAATATGTACACTAAGAAAAAGACATTTTAGAAGATGAGTATTATGTGTGTGGTGTACGTGTACGTGTGAACAGTATGATTCAAAAACTAAAAATCAGTTAAATACTTTATGAATATCACGAACTATAGCTCTAACTACAGGACAAAATATATATGGTAAGGTGCCTACACAACTGAGGGCATCTGTTCAGCATGACAATGAGAAATGTACATACACTCAAAGAACAGCCAGCAGTTCTACACTTTTAAAGAGCCTAGATTCCGGAAAAAAGGGATGCACAGGAAGACGACCACGTAACTAACCATATATCACCAAGTTCATCGATATGGACAGGGACATTAAAGAAAAATAATTCTACCATTCCAAACTACGCTTTATATGGAACATTTTTCTGTGTTTATCATTTTATTTAACATATTTCAAACAACTTTGATGCAAATTTAATATCTTTGAATGCTAATGTGGCATTAACTGCTATTTTAATTTTCTGTGCGTGTCAATAATACCAACTTCGTTTTCGGCGACCATTAGCTCTGTGGTCAACTCACTTGAACCTGATTTTATTGACACAGCTGATCTGACTTGGCGAATCCTAGCAAGAGGTCTACTTTCTTGCTCAGATTTTTATAATCATTAGGTTCAGATAATGGATTTATTCTGAAATATTGATTTTAATTCATTTATTTGTATAGGTATTTATTTTGAAGACTTCATTACAGAAATGCAAATAACACCAATATAGATTAGTGCATGCTAAAGTTTTACAGGATCTTGCTCTCCCAGACGCAACAAACACCTTGGGATATTAAAAATGATCGCGGCTGGTTAGGACGGTTCTTCTAACATTTAAAGCCGAGATACCACTGCAGAATAAGGGAGACCCTTACAACCCGATATTCATCTCGAGAAAGATTGCACAACAACAATAATACACATTGGCAAATACCAATAACATGCGTATAATTCGGTACATTAATATATCATACACAGAAATTTTCAAAACATTACGTATTAG
The DNA here is from genome assembly GCA_030765065.1 of Deroplatys truncata. Taxonomy (NCBI): domain Eukaryota; kingdom Metazoa; phylum Arthropoda; class Insecta; order Mantodea; family Mantidae; genus Deroplatys; species Deroplatys truncata. Next base: position 163,225,076 of record CM060976.1, on the reverse strand, counting down.
TTAATTATAAATAAACAAAAAATGTGCTAAACTCTTGTCTTAACCGAATTATAAATTCCACATCAGATACGGGTGTTGAGCGAGTAATTGTTGTGACAGAACATATCGTTCGTTGAATGATAATATTAATAATAATTGTACATTTATAACAGACATGAACATTTATATTTGAATAAGGAAAATGTTGAGCTTACCACAGGTGTGTAATAGCCTAAGGCACAGCCCAGGTGAAGATGTGTTTTTGTTGTATTTTTATTGCCCCACGCTTTGGGAGCCAATTTGAAGAAGTAGGTTTGTTGCTGCTACGTATGGAAAGTCGATTTTAAGTAGGAGTTGTATTGTAGGAGTTCAAATGTTGGGGAGCCGAACTTGAAGTAGTTGCAACCGCACGTATGGTAAAAGGTTTCCGGTAGCCTTTCCCCAAGTTTAAAAATGATTAACTTTGTAATTTTGACTGTTTCTTTAAATATTATATATTTATGCTTGCCTCGGCGGCGTTAGTATATACATATACATATATATATATATATATATATATATATATGTATTTTTTTTTAGAGACATGAATGTCTTAGCAGGGAGTGGTGCGACTGAGAATGTAGGCTTACATAGATTATAATTTTACTTCACGATATTTATTAATCCTTGGCACAATTTAAATAACACTTCACTGATATAGAGAGCTGTGAGATTCTTTTATTAATTACTTCCACTTTTTAACACGTAAACTATTTTTGTCTCTCACTGAATACGTATTATATTTCTCGAGGACGCATCTCGCGTCCGGTTAGCAACGCTGTTTAAGGGCAACTGACTTCTGAATTTGTACAATTTGCCCTATTTCATTTCTGATTGGCTAATCCTACTCCAATAGAATACTTTCATTTAACTTAAGCTTCTTTATGGTTGTTGATTGGCTGTTTTATAAACTGTGTCAAAAATTACATTGTTTCCAAGAATGACTAGTGGCATTATTAAACCTTCTAATTCATTATAGCCTTAAGGCTACCTCATTGTTAGCAAATTTTCCACCTATTATTCTCACAGCTCCTACATTATTAAATTACGTAACACATTCACATAACATTATTGAAGATGTAAATATTAATATAAACATTAATACAATGATTGTTACATGCATTTTATGTTATATTATACACATATTGCTTTAAGGCGGGCTTTTATTATATTTTATATTATATAATTTGACAAATCATTTAAGTGTTAAAAATGCTGTCTCAAGGATACCGGGAAACACTTAGAAAAAGGTTTGCTTTACAGCGCAAAACACAGGGAAACAAAGTCTTTAAAAATCTTTGTTCACTTAACCCGAGTTCAGTCAGCGTGAGGGACTCAAGCGAACAGAAACGAAGCTAATAAAATTATGCGAGATCACGTGCGATGCTAAGAATATGATTGGAGGATAAAAAATTGTAATAATATCCATCAATTAGATTATTTTGGAAGAGAAGAATTGTGGGCGTGGCTAGTGTCACAAAACTCGCGCACAGACCTCGGAGTGACACAGTCTAAACACGCTGACACTCAATACAATGTGGATGCATACTGTGAACGTATACTGAAATAAATAAATAAATAAATAGAGCTTTATTTATGAATGCTCTTTAGCTGCTGTGGTCCTCAGCGTCCCATTCTATATTGAGCGTGAAAAACCGGAAATTTTGCTCAGAGGCCTCTTTATCAGGCTTGGTGTTCTTTTACGTGCCGTAAATCTACGACACGGGACCACCAGCTTTACTTCCTTTCCAAAGGAAGCCATGCTAAGTATATTTACGGCCGAAAAAATCCATCACCCTCTATCACCCTCCACCGGGTTGGAACCCGCGACCTAGGAAACTAGAGCCTAGCATGGTAACCACTATACCACGGAGGACGACTGAACACACATAGCAAACATAGTGAAAATTCGTACTTGAAACTCACAGGAAAACACATTGGGAAAACGCTACACAATATGCACATTTTGTGAAGTACATTACCGAAAATGGGATGTCAGTACCGCGATTAATAGTTAAACTCGCGGTGGGTTTATGGTTGCTAAATCAAAGATGGTAAATTGTAACACACTTTAAAGGTGGTGGGACGAATAAACATTGTATTTCAAAAAGAACGAAAATGGTAATTATTTCTAAACCAAACACACATCAAAACCCATGCTGAGATAATAAGGATCAAATTAGACAAATTAACAATTAATAACGGTTCGTTTAAAACTAAAGTCCCGCCACATTGGATAAAATTTGGCCTGCTCTAGTTTAAATTGGAGCTTGGTTTATTCCACGGTTCAAAAAGAGCGCCACAAATTCGATGACTTGCAGTAATCTTGTAGTGTAGAGAACGCGCCATTTTATAAAAAGGAGTGGTTGACGAGCACACACATCAACGAGACTAAAGATGCGTTCGATAAATCTGTCGGGAAAGTGGATCACATCTACCCTCCAGCATTCCGGAAACTGTGTGGCGTGGCATGCTGCAAAACTAGAGGACAATCGTTCAACAGTTCCACTTGAGGACTGTTTCTAAATACTGGACGTCATTAGCTGCTCGGTAAGGAACAAATGAACATCAAATTGCGTCGAGGTTTTCCTTTTGTCTTATTCTTACTCCACTAATATTCCGAGTGATTGTCGCAAGAAATACAAGAACGTATGAGATTTCCGTTAAATTCACGATCACAGTGGAAAGCTTACATCCTCGTGGGAATTAAATGTTCTTAAATAAAATTACCCTAAAATTCCCACAAAAATGTTATTAATTACATATCTATGAATACCTTACGTATTAGTCACCTGAGCCTGTAATAGACGAATTTTAATTACTGTCAGCAATGCCTGTAGCGAACTTTAGGTCTAACAAATATATTTACTAACCTGAAATACAGTATTTTAATACTTATCTTTTGTTGAAATACACATTAACTAAAACAAAGAGAAAACACAAGAAGGAAACTGCGATAACCTTAAAGCGAAGGAATGACCCTGCAAAATTATCGAGAAGTGCAGCTGTGTTGGGTTGAAATTCAGCATTTCCATTATATTTTCTTGGTAGATCAATGTTCGCGAGTGCGTACTTAACCTCAAAACTTTAGTGATTTTCATTACAACTACTTCACGAATAAACCCATTAAATAATAGGGTTACTTAATAAAATATAGGTATGCAATTTATGTTCCGTTTAAATTACAAATAACATCGTGGTGCTTTTTACCATCACTACCAACTACGAAGTCATGCCTATCACAGGGCCAACCTCAAAAAGAGGGATAAAACGTTGCACCAACAGAGTAAAAATATTGTCCTTCTGAAAGAATAACTGATTTTAATAACAAAGCAATTAAATCTATAACGCTTGAAAAAATCTTAAAGTTGCAATTTGGTTTGAATCTCCAGCAATCGGGGACAAATGAAGGGGGCATAATTATTGGACTACGATTTCACTTTACTAAAGCAATAATTTCCTTATAATCAAACCACGATTGGTTGATATCCGCGACTTTCTTAAAGGTCATTCGTCCATATTGTGGGTGCGTCATATAAGTGGAGTAATCTCTGTAAAGATAGAATTAGTTGTTGCCTAAGGTGAATGGAAATAAGACTGGTGCTGTGGTAGGGTTGCTGCCTACGGAGCAAGCTGGAGGTCTTTTGCAGTGACATTACTTTTTCTCATACTGGGAGATCTGGAGCGGGATGCACTCAGTCTCGTAAAATTCGTGGGAAACAATCCAGGACCTACTTGAAGACAGCACGTAAGTGGCCTGGGGGGCTGGCATGGTGGTCACATCTTGCATGTGTGCCTTACTCCCTAGTTAGAAAAATGTCACTATATACCGAAATCGAATGAAATAGTGGGGCATGAAATTCTTTATTTTACTGAAAACTCCACCTTCGCTTCAAAATTTGAACATATCTTGCTTATTAATTTTTAGACCGTGAAAGCAAAAAAAAATTATTGAAAAAGCGAAAAAAAATCTATATTCAAAACGTTAACCCCTCCTTAGCCACCTGTAGTGGTTACCATGCTAGCTTCTGGTTTCCGAAGTCGCGGCTTCAAACCCGGCGGAGGGCGATGAATTTTTTCGGGCGTAAAAATCCTTAACATGGCTTCCTTCGGAAGGGAAGTAAAGCCGGTGGTCCCGTGTCGTAGATTTACGGCACGTAAAAGAACCTCAAGCCTGATAAAGAGGTCTCTGAGCAAAATTTTCGGTCTCTCATGCCCAATATAGAATGGGACGCTAAGGACCACAGCAGTTAAAGAGCATCCATAAATAAAATTCAATTATAATTTCCCTCCTTATACTTCCTATAATAGAAATGTAAATCCCTATTCACACTATATACCGGATGTTTCAGAAATACTTTTACAAACTTCGGGTATGGGTTCCTCACACCAAAAGAAGGAAAAAAGTTCATATGAACATATGTCCCATAATCCTTGGTTTTCGCGTTATTCCTGTCACAATGAAAGTGTGAGTTCAACGGCCTTCGGGGCCCAACCTAAAAACTTCATTTCTCTATGCATTCATAGAAGGCGTTGACCCGTAGTACTACATACGGTAGATGGCGAAGACTTGTTTACATTTGTCATTAGTCTGTCTTCAACGTTTCAATTGTGTACATGTAGTGAGTTAACTGCACGTGTTTCGTTCCACCATGGCTGGATATTCATTTCGTGAACAGGCAGACATGATTTTTATGTTTGGTCGCGCGAATGGTAATGGACGCGAGGCTGCACGGCTCTATCAGATGGAGTTTCCAGACCGAAGACAACCGAGTCATCCAACATTTGTCGCTGTTTATCGTTGCCTTGCTGATAAATGTGATAAATGCCTGGCTCCGGCACATTTTACTCGCATTGTTCGAGATGCACTGACTGGTATCTACCATGACCGATGGATAAGCAGAGGAGGACCAGTTCCGTGGCTTGCACGTTCTCCCGACCTCAGTCCTGTTGATTTTTACCTCTGGGGGCATCTTAAATCATTGATTTACGGAGCAGCATCCCGGATGCAGAAACGCTTCATCGACGTGTCATGGAAGCCTACGAAACCATTCGACACCATCCCGGAGTTTTTGACAGGGTGCGACATTCCATGATTCGACGAGTACATGCATGCATAGAAGCAAGAGGAGGACATTTCGAGCATTTGTTATGAGTTTAGTGTTATAAGTGTACCACTGTGTTGAACACCTCCCAACGAGAAAACAAAAGATTATGGGACATATGTTCATATGAACTTTTTTCCTTCCTGTGGTGTAAGGAATCCATACCCGAAGTCTGTAAAAGTATTTCTGAAATATCCTGTATATTCTATGAAGGCAGCAACACTCCTAGGAGTAAAATCAGACCATCAACCTTCTGGGGTTTATGTCAGTGCTTGCTCTCAAGACGCACTGTTTTTCATCCACTTAACTTTACTGAATGCCTTGCATTATTTTCTTGGATAAACCCATCCTTAATTGAGCTTCTTACACCACTATCTCTCAGCAGCTCAATTATGTACTAATTACAAATAACGTGCATTAAAACACTGTATATTTCCGTTCTTTATATTTATATTTGTTTAATTATTTAATTCATTCACACTTTGTTTACATTTATGTTCATGGTATTGCATTGTTATTTTTTTTACTTGTCTACTAGGTATAGTAAGTATTGTATTCCACCCAAACATTCGATGTCGAAATTTTACCGGAAATATATGTTTTGAGGCCTCCTGAACGCCCAAAAAAGTCATTTTGAGAAAAAGGTATGGGTGTGTGTGTGTGTGTGCGCGCGCGCGCGCGAACAGCATAACCAAAAACAAAAAGTAAAAAATTCTCCCACACCTAACTACACATGGAACATTCTTGAAATTTTTGATTTCCTAAATAATGGCTAACGATCAAAACTCCAGATACTAAAAATGTTTACATGAGAAATAAAATACATACCTTCAATTTTCTGAAAACAGTCTGTAAAATCTTCATTCGGAAGAAATTGAATCTTGTATAATAATAAACGTTAAGCAATGGGCGAAAACGTACTACACAAAAAAAACTATGGCATTAGCCATTTCTAAGATGTCCATTATTAATGGTTCGAGTTGTTCAATACTTTGTCATTCTTCTAAAGTACTGTCGATTTTCAGTTGTTTCTCGCGGTTGCATGGAATGAGTTAAGGGCAGAATATAGTACCCAGTTCTTAAAACATTTGACTATCATGTTACCTTTGTGTATGTAACGAAATGTGCAATGTAGCTGTATAGGTTTATTTGGATTAAAATAAGCTTTAATAAGAATAAATAAACGACAGAGTAGAGAAAAATCATAAAGATTTCTTAAAAACATATTTATTCGTTTTATTGGGTTCCAGTGCTAATGCAATAGATTTTGTGCTTCTTTTATTGTATAAATTCTTTATACACAATTTCAAAATGTTAGAAAATGAACAGTAAATCCGTTAAAGAATATAATCCCCATTTTTACAACGTAAAACCCCTCGAGTTATTTTTTGACATTGAATTCTTCTGGCGGAAGCTGCTTTCTTCAATACAATGAGTGATCAGAATATTACCAAATTGTAGGTACCTCTGGAGACAGGTCATATTTCTAGCTTAACTTTGCACACCGCTAAGAATAGCACTTATGTTGCCAACACGGAGTCCAAACCTCAGCCATTTTCCCCCTCTTGCATGGCGCAACTCTGTAGCAGTTATTTCTACTGATTTCTGGTAAGAATAGGACACACTGAGAGATTTGGATCGTTTTAGAATGTATAAGTACGTAATGGTTATAGGTACATATGTTTTACACTAGGCTCTCACTATTTTTCCAAGTACATATGTTCATATGAAACTTTGTTTTACCTAAATGTACCCCCGTAAACGGAAAAAGAAAACCATTTTAAATGCGTGTTAGACGGTTAATATATCCATTACTATTTCAAATATTCAAAATTTGCAATATAAATATAGCTTTATTTAATTTTGAACAGCGCCTCTTGCAAAGACGTTAAGAGATTTTTAGGATTAAATACTCTGATTAAAACTATGCACTTGTATACAAGTCCAATAGGGCTGATCATATTTGCAATAGCAAAATTAAAACTTTTCTGATATAAACATTCAACAATTATGAAGATAATCAAAATGTTATATATCTCAGTTTCTAAGTTTTTTATTTAAATTTCTACTAGTTTCCTCTTTAAAAATTATGGAACCTTTAAGCGGCAGAAGGAAATGAGTGCTTCATTTGTTTTGCTTTGAGGAGTTTAGAGCGGAAAACAGCGGCTGTCATTAGCACCCAGAGGAATACAGCATAAAAGAGCTGGATTGAAACGCATAAAGCGATCAAAATCAGGCAGAGCCAAAATTTGTAAAACAGTAATAAGCAAAGCTAAAAGCACAGAATATTTAGAAAGAAGTTAAAAGAGGCACCAACAACAAAACTAAAGATACAATGGTTAAAAGAGCAGCGCAGGTGGTTAAAAGGTAATTAAAAGGGAAGGAAAAGCAACTCTTAACCGTTATGGGATTGCCTGCCAAAACTCCAAAGAAAGTATCGGCCAGCCCACAAGAAAGACATTCAACCAGAACGCGGAGGGTGAGATTGTGGCCAGGAACAGGCGGGAGCAGGATCGCCGTTTAGAAGGTGGCATTGGATTAAAACGCAAACGTGTTGGAACGCTAAAAGTGCTGTTCGCGACGACAGGCGCGAGAAGGGGTAACCCAGACATGGGGTAGAAGTTTAATCTCCCACAGCATATTTCCTCGGAATGGTCGATTCCTCGCGCTAGGGAAGTGACAAAATCCTCGGAGGGGACCATGATGTCAGAATGCCTGGGTCATTAACCTGCGATCTTGGCTTTTTCGTGGCAGACTAACATACCGTACCTCAGCGAGCGATTGCAGAAAAAGTAATCCATTAAGTAGTTTCCGGTAATAATCTGAATGCATTCTCTCTTTAATACACCATCCTCCACTTTAACCGAACGAGTTGACACCGCGGTAACGTACTAGGCTCGCATTCGGGAGGTCCCGGGTTCGGTTCCCGTTTAGTTGGTCACTTGGATTTTTTCGGAGTTTTCCTTGCTGATAGGCGAGCGCTGTAGTGGGTAATGTAATGAGAGAATCTTCCTACCCCTTTCATTTCCTGTCATTTTTGGGTCAAAGGATCAATCAGACAAGTGGACGGCAAGGCGTGTGATGGAGTGTACTTTGTGAACTGTCTGCTGGCGTTCAGTGTGACGGAACCTCAGAGACCTCTGCGGGAGGAGAGGTAGACCTGTGGGGGAAGGGCTCCGCTGACGTCAGGATGCAATATCTGGAGACATTAGGGACCCCGTATGTGTCGAGCCCGCCGTCCCGGATCTGGTCGCCCTTTGTGTTCTTCACTCACCCCTTCTTCTTGGAGGTTAAACTTGAATTTAGCTTTATTTATGGATACTCTAACTGCTGTGGTCCTTTGCATCCCATTCTATATTGGCCATAAAAGACCGATAATTTTGCTCAGGGACCTCTATCAGGCCTGTGGTTCTTTTGCGTACCGTAAATCTACGACGTGGGGCCACCGATTTTACTTGCCTTCTGAAGAAAGTCATACTAAGGATTTTTACGTCCGCCCTCCGCCGGGTTTGAATCCGCGACCTCGGGAACCAGAGGTAACCACTACACCACGGAGGACGACGACTCTTTGAGGCGACTATGCAATTAAGTGCTGTAACCCCCCTCCGCTTCATGACAACCAACCCTGAACTTTCAAGTTTTCTGATGACATAATCAAAATTAATGTTATATACGACATACTTTATTATATTCAAAAGAATCACTATATGCTTGTTATTGAAGTGAATATATCGCTTTCAACACACACCTTAAAGCTACATCAGTAGGTAATTTCAACTTCTTTAATTATTATCCGATTTGTTACATTCACATGACTATCTAATCAGTGTAGTTTATTTTTATCTCAAACTATTATTCCATAAGCTTATTTTTTATGCACTTCATATTGAAATAAACCTATGCAGAAATACTTTCATTACACATTTCGTTACAAGTACAAGAGCTGAACGATAATAGGATCATTATATGCTGCCGTTGAACGTTGCGAGAAACGAATGAAATTCAAGAATAGTATTGAAAAATTCAAAGTAATAACTACAAACATCTCGGAAATGGCCGATGTCATAAATTATCTGAATAAATTGCGCATTTTAAAAATATCTACATACTTTATATAGTAATTTCTTCTCTATCTCTCATGGTTCAACAGTTACACTAAATTATTCAACATTTATTTCGAGTGAAGAGGAAATGCAGAAAATTAAACATTAAATTATTAGTCATTTAAGTATCTTAAATACACTACGTGATCAAAAGTATCTGGACACCTGGCTGAAAATGACGTGCAAGTTCGTGGCATCCCCCATCGGTAATGTTGGAACTCAATATGGTGTTGGCCCACCCTTAGCCTTGACGACAGCGTTTACTATCGCAGGCATACTTTCAACCAGGGGCTGGAAGGTTTCTTGGGGAATGGCAGCCCATTCTTCACGGAGTGCGGAACTGAGGAGAGGTATCGATGTAGGTCGGTGAGGCCTGGCACGAAGTCGGCCTTCCAGAACATCCCAAAGGTGTTCTATAGGATTCAAGTCAGGACTCTGTGCAGACCAGTTCATTACAGGGATGTTATTGTCGTGTAAACACTCCGCCACAGCCCGTGCAGTATGAACAGGTGCTCGATCGTGTTGAAAGATGCAATCGACATCCCCGAATTGCTCTTCAACAGTGGGAAGCATGAAGGTGCTTAAAATATCAATGTAGGTCTGCGCTGTGATCGTACCACACAAAACAACTAGGGGTGCAAGTCCCCTCCAGGAAAAACACGACCACACCATAACACCATCACCTCCAAATTTCACTGTTGGCACTACACACGCTGGCAGATGACGTTCACCGGGCATTTGCCATACTAACACCCTGCCATGGATCGCCACATTGTGTACCGTGATTCGTCACTGCACACGTTTTTTCCACTTTTCAATCGTGTAATGTTGACGCTCCTTACACCAAGCGAGGCGTCGTTTGACATTTTCCTGCGTGATGTGTGGCTTATGAGCAACCGCTCGACCATGGAATCCAAGGTTTCTCACCTCACGCCTAACTGTCAAAGTAGTTGGAGTGGATCCTGATGCAGTTTGGAATTTGTGTGTGTTGGTCTGGATAGATGTCTGCCTATTACTCTTTAAGACCCTCTTCAAATGTCAGCGGTCTCTTGTCAGTCAACAGACGAGGTCGGCCTGTACGCTTTTGTGCTGTACATATCCCTTCACGTTTCCACTTCCTTATCAATCAGAAACAGTGGACCTAGGGATGTTTAGGAGTGTGGAAATTTGACACAAGTGACACCCAATCACCTGACCACGTTCGAAGTCCGTGAGTTCCACGGAGCGTCCCATTCTGCTCTTTCACGATGTCTAATGACTACTGTAGCCGCGGATGAGTATCAGGCAGTAGGTGGCAGCACAAACCTAAGATGAAAAACGTATGTTTGTGGGGTGTCCGGATACTTTTGATCACACAGTGTATACAGCATTTTAATCATAATCGTTTGAACCATTTGAGAAAATAAGAAATTACGAAACATGTTCCATGTAAAGGGGGTGGGGGTTCTCTTGAAATCTTCGCTGTCGTGTCGTTGGAAGATGCTGAAATTTGAAATTGTTTATTTATAATACTACCATTTGTAAAATATAGTAAAACTCCACAGCAGTAATATACTAGTAACTGCGACTGATTTAACATTACAACTTGATTGAGTGCTGGCCCCATTTAACTTTAAGTATTTGGAAGTGAAAATACCCCAAGAGGTGTTGAAACAGTTGAACTTTGTCGCAATAAGGAAAGGAAAAAAAAATATATAAAAGGTTTACTGAAACATCACCCTTAAAGAATTAAACATTCCATATCTTGCAGAGTTCATCTTTAACAATCTCAAAATAAACTTTTTAAATCATATACTTGGTTTACTACATTCTGTACAAGAATTAAAACTTTTGTTCCTCTTGCACAATTTGAACACGTAAATTTAATTTCACATTGTACTCTAGTAGTATGAAACTCGCTCTATTCCGGTAAATCATAAGCTACGTCACACGTACTAGAGAATTTACTTACTGAAAACGATTAGACTGAGATTTTGACAAAGCCGAAAAGACGTGTGAACGCGGTCACTTCCCTATACACCGAGCTAACAGTTGCTTCCTTGTCGCCCACCGAAACTCGACTTCTCTTCTCCTTCCCGTGCTTGTCAGCCGCCCGGGTTGATCCGTGGAGACCATCAGTGAGCTACGTTACTTCTCAGCCCACAGCGCCACCAATTCATCTTCGTAGCACGCCATCTATAGATTGTAGGTGAAGTGTATCGTACATCGGCCAGATGCTAGCTGAACAGTTGCCTCGGTCGGTAATGCAGGTAATGTACAGCTGGATGTATCATACATCGACCAGGCAAGTAGATTATTACTGCTCAAATTAAATTTCAAGTTTGGTATGCATTCGATTTTTCGTTTCAGTTGCGCACACGCACACACAAATTATAAAAAATTCTTGTTTATTAAGGGAACTTCAAAACATATATTTTGGGTGGAATTGATTGTTTGTGGAATACAATGCTTCCTCAGTCTATAAATAGGTGCTGAAGAAAGTAAAAGGGAGCAACAAAATGCATGAGAGGATGACTAACAACCCAAATTTTTGTGGTGTTCCTTTTAAACTGTATATGAAAGTTAATTCCAGTAATAGATCTACATAAGATACACCAACACAATTTCCGCTCAGCGATATATTAGATAATTGCAGCTAGATTGATAACCTTTCGCTAGAGGAAGTATAGGATTCTGAACACTTCTGTATCTTCACAGTATTATTGTAAGATAGGTAGAAGTGTGCAACATGTCCTGTGATCTGTAGAATCAAGATCTACTGCGATATTCCCATTTCGTTCAAGGAATAACAAAAAGTGCGCAAATTCCTTTTTAGGTTTGATTTCCAGCGGCAATAGCTGCTCCTATGGTGATAAATTTCTGGATGAGTTAATGTGAATGTTAATTCGTAAAAGGATGAAGCAAAGGTTCTTAAGAATCAATGCCTATCGGTTTTTTAAGGCACAATAGAAATCAAAGTAATAGATTCTCTAAAATAGCTCTTTAAACAATAATGCTGCAATTTTAGATGCGTTTGTCCACGAAGAATATTTGCCCATATTTCAGCTTTAGGGAAATTTTGCGTTCTTTATAGTCAGAGGCCCGTAAAACATTACGATTTTAAGCCTAATCTCTGCACATATGAAGTTGAAACTTTAGATATACACAATCTAACCGACAGAGGCTACCACATCTACAGGTGACAGAAGAAACGCTTTAGAGAGTAGAAAAGATATATTTGATGTTTTTGAATGGTCTGATCAGCCGCATTCGAAACGCTAGCGATTCAGAATGCGCCTACAGGCACGTGATATAATAAACGCGTTCTCTTCGGTAAATAGGATAAAAAAAAAGAAAAAGAAATAAAGAAGAAAAAGCGCAGCCGATTAATAATTTTAGAATCACTAATGTCACTCTGCTATCCAACCTGAATACATGATTTTATTTACGTAATATTACCTCTAAAAACAGGTAAGACATTAACACTTGTTCAAAACATGTTGCCAGCTTTGCAGTTTTAAAGGTGAACTATTATTTCAGCACAGTCTACGCACAAGGTACTAAACGAACTTTGCCGACATCTTCCAAATTTGAGTGAAATTGATACATAATAAAGGGCAAAGCGCCCCACGTTGACCACGAGCACTTATTGATTTGCCAAGAAGACGATAGAGGTAGTTGAATACGTGCTCAGTCACAGCCTTTATGATCCCAGTATTTCGCTATTCGTTAAGTCACGATTGCTCGCAATATCGCTTTCGTATGTTTCCCTTTATTTTTCTGTGTACTATTCATGAAAGCGTTGCAGTCGGCAAGTCTCCAGTAAATTCAAGTAACCCCAGAAAATGGGACACTTGCCCGCGGACTTTAAAACGTCTGTCAACTTGAAGACCTTACAAGCAGTGACTTTATGGAAAACGGACTTAAGCAGGCTTGTCTTCCAGTACATCTGAGTATATATGGGACCTTCATTTTTACGGAAACATTCAAAAAATGTGCTAATTTTGATGAATCCTTATACAACACATTTCCTTATTTACACATAACACGTTAAAGAATGTTTGTATAGACATTTCAGATTTCACTGAAGTTTTTGGAAAATTAAGGATGGTTCATATGAAGAGCCTAACGCCAATTCATATGAATTAAAAGCAAGTACTGTCTCACAATTCACACTCGTGATTATAAACTGTTTCTGTATTTGTACTATAACGAATCCGGCTCCGTCCACGACGGGTAGCAACGTGTCCTTCAATGCTAGCCGACAATTTGTTAGAGAGGAGAGGAGCGAAGCGAAGCATTCTCACCAATATAATACGGAAACGACTTTGAGACGCGAGCAGAAAAGTCTGACGTCCCCTGCCTCCTGCCTCCCACGAACTTTCTGAAATCGCCGACAGTTGTACAGGCGTTTCAAAAACAGAGGACATAATTTCAGGTATGCATTTCCTACATGTAGAAAATAAAGTCCATTACAACAGGTGTCCGGAAATGCTTGGTTTCTGAGTTATGGCTTTCAAAACAGTGATATTCACCGGAACGTATTTCTTACCGCAGGCGTTTTCTTTACAGATGTTCAAAGTGCCCACCACCTGCTTGAATGCAGGCTTCACATCGACGTTTCATGGCCTTGCGAACACGACCCCAGATTTCAGGAGTATTAGGTTTTCCTCACAACCTACCACAAGTTGATTCTGAAGGGATTCCACGTCAGGTACCGCAGACATATACACCAACGCTTTTAAATGACCCCATAAATAGAAATCGACAGGGTTCAAATCAGGTAAGCGTGGTGGCCAAGAAATTGGGCCACCTCTACCTATCCATCGATCAGGAAACCTTCGATCCAAGTGCAGGCGAGCGGTAGACTGAAGTGTGCAGGAGCGCCATCATATAAAAAGTGAGCTTTTTGTCGAATGTTCAGTGGAGTGTCTTCATACACATGAGGTATGGTGTTTTCAGTAAGCCTGTTTACAAATACACGGGGACCAACTAACCGATCACCAATGTTACCTCCCCACATGTTGAGAGTGAACGGCAGTTGCTAATGAGATGGAAAAGTTGCATGTAGGTTTTCATATGCTCATACATGCTGATTGTGGAAATTTGTAATGCCATGTCGTGTGAACTGTTTCATCTATAAATAATACTAAGGAAGGAAAGTTCGGATTTGTAGCACACTGCTGCGCGAATCGCTAGCAGAACCTCAATCGATCAGGGTAATCTGCTGGTGACGGGGTCTGTGTGCTCTCGCAACAGTCTCCAGACAGTCGTATGAGGAGTATTCACTTGCAATGCTAACCTTCGTTTACTGATAGAACGAGTCCTCTACATCTGGAGTTGTAAATCTTGGTCGTTCCCTCCACAAACCTTCCATGAGCGCACAGACGGCGATGGAAACCTTCAAATGTTTTCCGATGTGGTCATCTATTCTGTGAGTATATCTCTTGGTACAAACGATGAGCCAACGTAGTATTGCCGTCCCCTTACCGTACATGAAATGCATTTCTGCCAGCTCCTGATTTGAGTACACGTCGCTCAATCGAACCCCAAACCCCACTCAATGTACCCTTCGCCTCGGAATGAACTGTGTCCTATTTATATCTTCTGTCATGTCCACTACCTGCGGGAAGAAAAACGTTCCGGTGAATACTTAGTATTACTGTTTTGAAGGCTATAACTCAGAAACCATTTCCGGACACATGTTGTAATGGACTTTTTACTTTCTCTACTACGTATAGTAAGGAGGGGAAGTATTGTATTCCACCCAAAAATTCCATACCGAGATTTCACCAGAAATACATGTTTTGAGACCCCCTGAATCCAAAAAAAAAAATTTTTGGAAACATGTCTGTCTGCATGTGTGTCTGCGAGCAGCATAACTCAGAAACGAACAGTCGGATAAACACCAAACTTGGTATTTAGGTTCAGTATCTTCCAGAGAACGACACGAAGGTTTTAAAGAAAATTCCCCCACCCCAGAGTACCATTTACATGGAACATTTTTCGAAAATTTTAGTTTTCTCAAAAATTGCTCTAACGACGTTGATTAAAATGTCATATGTTTAAGATATTTTCATGACAAATAAAATGTATATTTCGAATTTTCTGGGAATGTCTCCAAAAGTATTCTTAATTGTGAACAACTTTTGCATAACTGGTAAACCATAAGAGATAGACAAAGCTTTACTACACAAAAAATGTAGATCGCGTTAAAATACACAATTTATGTCATATACATTTTTTTGTTGAGTGAACTATTTTCGAGATATTGCTTGTTATTCCCTTAAAATTTTCAATACTTATTTTCTCAAATGGGAATTCGTTATTCATTTTTTTGTCTTGGATATGCAAAAAGTATTAATCTGTGGCAAAGAGAATGGTGCTGCACATAGCAACCAGCTATTAAGAGTAATGTCTATGCTTAAAGGCTACTGTATTTCTATATTGCCATTGTAAATATATATTCCTCTTACATCTACAAGAAAATTAGCAATAAGATAGACTCTGCAAATGTTTATCTCGATTAACATGAAGTAGATGGAGAATAAGCGTTTGTAAAAATAGTTTGTACAAGAGTAGAGAAAGTCATGAGTTCAACACATCAGATTTTTTGTATTGTCTACATATGGGGAATGCATACCTGAATTTTGAAACAGCCTATATATAAGCGGGTGTTATCGCTTGGCAGTCAGTCAGTCAGCGAGTAAGTTTGTTAGCGAGTTCGTGATGTTGATGCGACAAAGTCTACTCTTCGAATTGTGACGAGTACTGCTCGGAAGTGATTAGTGAAGTCCATTGTTCGATACGCCAGTGAGTGAGGCGGAAGAAACAGGAGGCTGCTTCACTCGTGATTCATTCGAGTGCTACGCACAAAACAAAGTGAAGTTACAGTGAAGACTCTACTAAGTCACTAGTGAAGTGACTTAAAATGAACTATAAATCACACTAGTAAAGCGAAGGGTCGTTGAAACTGAAATGTCACAATATACTCAGCTCAGTGAGAAGATACTCTTAAGAATAAAAACCAGCTACCTCACGTGAATGTACACTCATAATCACAGCCATTTTGACCACTTAAATGTGAAGATATACTAGTGTTATCTAAATGTTTGACCGTATGACTTCGTTGAATGTGTGGTATTATATTGCCCGACTGTTTGGCATTCTGTGTCAGTGCGGCAGATTTTTTCAAGTGTTGTGCTGAATTTGGTTCTGTCTCAACAATAATCTTTGAAAAACTGCTCAGAAAGCATCCTGTATTGCTTAACAAGTCTCAGCAGCAATATAACAAACTAAGTTCAAGAAATGAAGGCTTACTTGAAGCAGCGTGCACAAGGACATAGCTATAAATTGAATTAGCAAAATTATAAATAAAACGAAAGTAATACGCAAAAAAAATCTGATGTGTTACACTCGCATGACTTTCTCTACTCTTGTACAAACTATTTTTACAAACGCTTATTCTCCATATGCTTCATGTTAATCGGGATATCGAGATGTCAATCTTATTGGTAATTTTCATGTAGATGCAAGGGGAATATGGTAGGTTTTAAGCGATAGTCAAATATTTTAACGCTGGTTGCTATGTGGCGCATTCCATTCTCTTTGCATGTCCAGGACATAAAAGAAATGAATAACGAATTGAGAAAAAGTGTATTGGAAAATTTAAGGGAATAACAAGTAATATCTCGAAAACGGTTCACTCCACAAAAGAAATGTATATGACATAAATTGTGTATTTTAACGCGATCTACATTTTTTTGTGTAGTAACATTTTGTCTATCTCTTATGTTTTACTAGTTATGCAAAATTCGTTTACAATGAATACTTTTGGAGACATTCCCAGAAAATTCGAGATACACATTTCATTTATCATGACAATATCTTAAACATATGATATTTTAATCAAAATCGTTAGAGCCATTTTTGAGAAAATTAAAATTTTCGAAAAATGTTCCATGTAAAGGGTAATCTGGGGTGGGGGGATTTTCTTGAAAACCTTCGTGTCGCATTTCTGAAAGATACTGAACCTAAATACCAAGTTTGGTGTTTATCCGACTGTTCGTTTCTGAGTTATGCTCTTCACAGACAGACATACAGACACACACACGGACATGTTTCCAAAAATGCTTTTTTTTGGATTCAGGGGGTCTCAAAACATGTATTTCCGGTGAAATCTCGGTATCTAATTTTTGGGTGGAATAGAATACTTCCCCTACTTACTATACGTAGTAGAGAAAGTAAAAATACAAATAAATCGTATAAAACAAAAAGAATATTAATGGGTTGAAAAGCAACAATTACAGAGGTGCTGGATGGAGATTCAAATCTGACAGTTTCTAGAATACAAGAATGTTTACACTACTTTTACTGTGATATACTTTTCGTATAAAGCAATAAATCATTGGATCTTAGGTTAATAGTTAATAAATCTGACTAACTGATACTTATAGGCAATCCTTTGGTAAGCAATAGAGTATTTTGAAATTCCTTGAATTCTAAATCAATATTTGTATAGTTCTCCATGAACCCCAAATTAGGTCACAAATTCTTCCATTCTCTTAGATTTACTTTTGTGAAAAGAAATCAGCATATACTCATGAGTAAGTATTCATCTAGCCATGCTCAACATGGGAAAAGAACGAACTTTTAAAACTGGGAGCAAGCTAGCTTTTATTCACACCAAACAATTATGAGTACATACTCCTAGTAAGATGTAACCAAGAGCGTTCCACTCTGCTTCCCTTACTCGAGTATGTACTTAAAATTAAGCACTCGAAACGTTTGTTCTTACCAAGCTTATGTATTTACCCAAGAAGGTGAGGATGTAATATTATGTACTCATTTTATTCATATGACCATCTTTTACCATTGTTGCAGCATTACCTCTGCCACAGAACGAAGGAAATTGAAGTTTAACGCTCTATAGCATTTACAGTCTCATTTGCTAAATTTATTTTTAACAGACAGTAGGTAATCACTTATTTATGCATGAGAGAACCAAGCAGAAAGTACGAACAGTAAAAGAAAGCAGAGAAGAGAATAAAGAATGATCAGGCGAAGCAACTGAAAGATCTATTGTTACAGAACATTAAAAACAAAGAAAGGCTCCTATAAATGGAAAGCCTGATGGTAGGCCGCGCTAGATCTCTCCTCAGCGTGCCGTTTTCTCGTATTGTAACCGAAAGTAAGGACACAATGATGGCGGTTCGAGAGGCTTAAGGTCTTAATGTCCTACTTATCCAGCTTTATATGCCTTCTCCGTTGTAGAGAGATTATCGTTCTCCACCAGGAGCGCTGGTGTCAGCTTAGTAAACCCGCCAACCGCACTCTTCGGCATAAAATCCTCCTTTCTCTGATGGTGCCAATTTCGTGACTTCTTGTTACTTTATATCCCTATTCAATCACATTAAACTCCTTTATCACTTGCCTCCCTTTTAAGAGGAAAGCATCAAACAGATCTTCCATTTTTGAGAAAGAGGAATCAGAACTTCAGCCAACTTCTACGAGGTTCCACTGGCTGGTCACACGTTTTGGCGGGCCAATTACCCACAGAAGCAAGATGACAAAGTAGCACGATAAATGTGCAAATATGGTACTACAAAAGAACTATGGTACTATGGAAGAACAAAAATTTATAATAGATGTCTCTTTGGAACTACTACTAGTTTTAAATAATAAAGCAAGTTAGTCTAGAAAACTATTTTAAAGATTAAAATAGTAGTATGGTGCCCATAATACGAGACCTTTAATTTTGAACTCACATTTGCACAATGTGACATACAAATGCAAATACATACAAATATACACTGCTCAGTACGCTTTGACATGTTCACAACATGTAGATGCATACTTAAAACATATTGCCACCAAATAAACTCTTTGTGGCGTTACTATTACAGAATTGTTTTTAGCATTTGACTCCGATACTTCATTGGGTTCCTCCTCTTCTGCTCCGTTCTTTATACCTTCTTTCACTTTCTAGCTAACGATCTGTTTACTTTCTTTACCGTTTATATATGATAAGTACAGGGAATATTGTGTTTCAACCAAAAATTTGGTGTGTGTGAACAGCATAACTCAAAAGTTAAACGTTGGATGAATGCTACATTTAGTATTTTAGTTAAGAATCGCAGATGCAGCAAAGATTTTCATGAAATTTCACCCCCAAATCACCGAACGAAAAAAAAATGTTTTATTTTCTTGAAAACGGCAGTAACGATTTTGATTAAAATATCACACGCTTGGAATATTGTTATGAGGAATAAAACATGCAAGTCTATTGATAGCTGAAGTGCATTTCATTCTGGTTGAATGAGAATTCATTAACTGAGAAACTATAAGAGACAAATTTATCATAGAAAAACTATAGAACCCGTTTAAATATATAAGCTGTATTAAATTAACTATTTTGTAGGTTTGGCGTTTTAAGACACATTTCCTGTTATTGATCTGTATTTTCCAGAAATGCTGTCTCTCTCTTGTTTCACATCTTCCCAAATAAAGAGTGTACAACATCAAGACCAACATCAAGACCCGAGTTTTAAGCATTTTACTGCCGTCCTAGCGTTGCTTCTGTTTATCTAAAATAGAACTCTCTCTCTCTCTCTCTCTCTCTCTCTCTCTCTCTCTCCGTGTCTGTCTCTCTCGTATTATGTCTGTTAAAATAAAAACTTTGCAATTGTTAGTTTATCTAGCATATCATAAAGATTGCAAAATAGGAATTCATCAAAAATATAATGTAATACTCATATGAACAAATAAATACAAAAAACCGCAGTGAATAGTTTATAGTGCACAAGAGATTTTCGAAGTTTTAAACTTCTGGATTATTACAGAAAATTGTGCTTATTCCTTGAGCACATGAAACAGTGAATTAAAACACGAAATACGTGGACAAGTGAGGTACGGGATGTACAGTACTAACTCTGACTGAAATCCATCCTAAGGGCTCAGGGGAAAAAAACGAATTAAAGCTTCAGCCGATAGCTTGAAGCAACCAGGAAAAAATTCGAACAGTAGTCGGATAGGCAACCACACCTTTTAGACGTTTGGAACTACGCTGTTTCTCTTGGTAACTGAAAAACAGAGTTTATTCAACTCACTAATTAACGTAATTATTGAGAATCCCAATAATTACGAGGAATGCACCAGTTTTTTAAAAATGTATCATTTAAATAAAAGGATTTTCCCATAAATTATGCATTCGGAACTGTTACGTAACTTTTTCACAAATTCCACTTCGGGGTAGTAAATAATACGGTGTGTCAAGGACACACACACACACACAATATATATATAAAATATATATATGTATATATATGCATCAACATTTTAAAAGCTTGACTTCGAGATATCGTCCCATTATAAACTTTTATATCTATTACTTGTTCAAAGTCAGTTATCAGGGACCTTTCTTTTTTCCCCATTTCTTTCTCTCTCTTACGGCTTTATGTGTGGAAATAATGATTCACCAGATTTTCTCATTCAGAAAAAATTGAATTGAGTTTTATTTATGGACGCTCTTTAACTGCTCTGGTCCTTAGCGTCCCATTCTATATTGGGCGTGAAAGACCGGTAATTTTACTCAGAGGCCTCTATCAGGCTTGAGGTTCTTTTACGTGCCGTAAATCGACGACACGGGACCACCGGCTTTACTTCCCTTCCGAAGGAAGTCATGTTAAGGATTTTTACGCCCGAAAAAAAAATCCATCGCCCTCCACCGGGTTTCTTATTCAGGGTGGTGCTATAAATGAGATACTGTTTTTCTTTTAAGCAATGAAGGAAGGTACAAATATTTAACTCTGGTTGCTGTAAAGACATAAAAGGCATGTTTCCTAAAATTGTGTGATTATGGGCTCATAACGGGGGTGAGTCACCTGGACCTAGATTCCTTTTTAATTTATGCAACATGTTAAGGGGCAGATCTGCCCTAGAAAAGTTTTTGTCGCAGGCTTTACTGCTCAATTGCATATTTAGACACAGGAAGGTCCCATACTCGGTGAAAAGGGAATTTAGAGGACACAAGTTACTCAGGTCCATCTCAAACACATAGTCCCTTCTACTGGAAAATAAACCTGTTTTACAGCCGAGCTTATAAACTTTTAGTTTACAGTGAACTTTGTTACCCAAGTGTGAATACTAATGAGTGAAGTCAAAAACAAAATGGCGGAACTAAACTAGAGAAGCGTTGGCTTGCAACCATTAAAGAGAGCTCTATAACAAAAACCGGTGCTGCATAGTCATGTCAAACAGAAAATGCTTAATATTTCAATTCTATCACGCCTTGCACATTTGGTATACTACATAAGTGGCTAGTGCCAACTAATTAATAAATTTAAAACGTCCATTACAGCCTTAAAGTCATTCTAAACGACAATAACATTCAAGCAAAGATCGAGATGGCAACTGCAAAAACCTAGATTACATATTTGAAAGGCATTTTTTATCAACGTGGTAAATAGCTAAGAGGTATCTCGTAGTTTCAACTTGAACAAAGTGGCAACGCGGTTTCGAATTTTACACATCAGCTTCTCTCTCTCTCTCTCTCTCTCTCTCTCTCCTTTTACTCATTTGAATTTGATATTTCGGGGTAAAATATCATATGAAGTTGACAAATTTATTCCAGCTTATATTTTTAAATTTAACTAGAAAGAATTTAAACTAATATTTGTGGTGTTCTGGGTGCATTTTGGAACGAATTAGCAAGAAATAAATACAAATTATGGTACAGCAACTACGTTACATAAAAATAATTTGTATTTGGGTTAAATTCTGCGGCTCAGTCGATAAAGGATCAAAACTAAATATTTAATCTAATTTTTTGAAAGCTTATAGAAAGCAGCGAGGTTTAAACCGCCCATCATGTCCGTAAGAGCAGACGCGTACATTAATCCTTCGCCTATAAGGCACGTTTGCTGAACGTGCCACAGTGAAGCACTTTTGTAACATTTTTTCAGATTATAGATTCTTAAACTTTCTGCAGTGCTTATGCATTGATTGAGTAACTAATATCTACAGGATGCCCGTTAGACACAAAAACAAATACGTTACAAGAACCTACTTTTTGCCAATAGGGACGATAACTGCGAGGTGCATAAATAAAAAACCTAGTGGCGACTGATTCACCTGGCATACCATCACCATAGTAGTTTTATTTTCATCACTTGGATATTTATAGCTCCACTATGGATCAAACACTTGACCAAAGAAATTGTGCTGAAAATAAAAGTGGTTGTTTCTCGCCCCCAGACCTCAAGATCATGAAAGTCCCTAGCGTAGCAGCCGGCAATTTATTCCACATCGGCCAAGGGCGCATGTGTTCCTTTAGAAATAAATGCAATTTGTCACGCAAAGGGCAAGGCTGCACGGCCGACAGCGTGCTTTGGGAACGTTGCCATAATCATTATTATCAACTTAATTCCCCACTCGGCATTTCTTTAAATAAGTCGATAACAAACATTGGTGCAAGGTAAATCTTGGTTTTAAACTGAAAATCCAGTTCTATTAAATGTTTAGTTCTATTTTCTCTACCATTTATCCAGAGCAAGATCACGCAAACATTCGATATTTAGTTAGGAACACATTTTGAGTTGCCCTGAATAAAAAAAGAGTTCTGATGTGTTATATTCACATGACTTTCTCATCCTCTATCGCTTATTAGTGGGTATACAAACTATTCTTACTAAAGTTTATTTTTCTATCTCTTTCATTTTAATCTAAATAAACCTTTGCAGAAATAGCTACTTACACATTTCGTTGTAGATACAAAGAGAACAGCGGTAGTCAAATGTTTAAGAGCTGGACGCTATATACTGCCTTAAAATTTCACGCTTTGTCCATGCAATCGCGAGAAACAACTGAATGATGACAGGACTATAAGAATCACCAAATACGAACAATTCGTAACATTAATAACGTATGTCAGAAATGGCTGATGCCACAAATAGTTATTTGAAATAAATTGTGTGTTTTACATAGTACGTTTTCGTCTATCGCTTAACGTTTACCAGTTATACAAGATTATACAAAATTCCTTCCGAATGAAGTGGATTTCAAAGGCTATTCCCAGAAAATTTAAGATATACATTTTATTTGTTAATATAAATATAATTAATATATAGTATTTTAACCAAAATCGTTAGCCATTTTTTAGAAATTCAAAATTTTCGAAAAGGCTTCCATATAAAGGATAGTCGGAGGAGGGGGATTTCTTGAAAATCTTCGTATCGCATCTTCAAAAGGCATTGAACCTAAATACCAAGTGTGGTGTTCATCCGACTTTTCGTTATTGAGTTATGCTGTTCTCTCACATACACGCGTGCACGCGCACACGCCTTTATACTTCCTCTACTACGTATAGTAAATAGGGGAAGTATTGTATTCCACCCAAAAATTCGATACCGAGATTTCACCGGAAATACATGTTTTGAGACTCCCTGAATCCAAAAAAAGCATTTTTGGAAACATGTCCGTGTGTGTCTGAACAACATAACTCAGAAACGAACAGTTGGATGAACACCAAACTTGATATTTAGGTTCAGTATCTTCCAGAGATACGACACGAAGGTTTTCAAAAAAATCCCCCCACCCCAGACTACCCTTTACATGGAACATTTTTCGAAAATTTTAATTTTCTCAAAAATGGCTAACGATTTTGATTAAAATATCATATGTTTAAGTTATTTTTATGACAAATGAAATGTATATCTAGAATTTTCTGGGAATGTCTCCAAACGTATTTTTCATTGTGAACGACTTTTGCATAACTGGTAAACCATACGAGATAGACAAATTTTACTACACAGAAAATGTTGATCGCGTTAAAACACACATTTTATGTCTTACATTTTTTTAGTTGAGTGAATCATTTTCGAGATATTGCTCGTTATTCCCTTAAATTTTCCAATACTTATTTCAATTTTTCTCAAATTCGTTATTCATTTTTTTATGTCCTGGATGTGCAAACAGAATGGAATACTCCATATAGCAACCAGCTCTTAAAAGATTTGACTATAGCTTAAAGCCTACCATATTCCCCTTGTATCTACAAGAAAATTAGTAATAAGATTAACATCTCGATATCTTGATTAACTTGAAGCACATGGAGAATAGGCGTTTGTAAAAATAGTTTGTACAAGAGTAGGGAAAGCATGCGAGTGTAACACATCAGATTTTTCTACAACAATTCCGAAAGTTCGACCGAGATTTCAGCGGAAATACACGTTTTGTGGCACCTGAATACAAAAGCAGTATGTTTATAAAAAGGTCCGTGTGTGTGTGGTGTGAACAAAATAACTCAAAAATAAAAAGTTAGATAGGTACCAAACTTGATATTTAAGGATGCGACGCGAAGATTTTTCAAGAACATTCTCCCACCACCAACTGCCGTTTATATGAAACATTTTTCGAAAATTATAATTTTCTTTAAAATGGCTCTAGCGATTTTGATTAAAATACCATATATTAAAGATATTTACATGGCCAATAAAATGTACATCTTGAATTCTTTGGACATAGCCCAGGAAATCCTGCTCATTCGGAAGTAATCTTTTATAAATTTGCATAACTGGTAAACGTTAAGAGAGATGAAAACGTACGTACAACACCAAAAATATAGATCTCTAAAACACACAATTTATTTAAAAACGTTTTTTGTAGCATCAGCCATTTTCGAGATTAATAATGGTTATTAATTCGTTATTAAAGGTTCGATTTTTTTTTAATTCCACTTATTACCCACTTTTATCTACATTAGTCTTATCGGCGGCCTTTCCTTTGGAACTTGTTGCCTATTGGCAATGGTGTTAACCGTATTCTCTCCGTTGGGTTTCTTGCACTTTTTGGACTTTTATCATTAGATCTCACACACATTCACACTCTCATTCAGATTCTGGGGAGTATAGGGAATAATCTTGGCTAGAGAAAACTTCCCTACCTCCAGCCGGAAATTGAACCCAGAACTCTTCGCACAGCAGGCAGGCACTCTACCGATAAGCTACGGGGCCAGCCGGTTCGAATTGTTCAATACTTGGCGATTCTTTAAAGTCCTTTCAACATTTAGTTGTTTCTCGCGATGTCATGAAAGGAATATGTAATCTTAAGCCCAGCTTATATCTAAGAGTTCTAAAACATTTGACTATTGCCATTCCCTTTGTATCTATAATGAAACGTGTGATGCAGCTATTTCTGAAAGGTCTTATCTGGATTAAAACGAAGAAGATAGAAAAATAAACTTTCGTAAATAATTTATATATCCACTAATAAGTGCTAGAGGTAGAGAGTCATGTGAATGCAACACATCAATATTTTTTTTCAATTAAATTCAATTTGAAAAATTAATCGACAGACTTGAAACCAGATTTTGACCTTCCCTGACGGCGCACTATTGCTGTCCTACGCCTAAATATATCGCAACTCGCATCAAACATTCTCATTTGATTCATGTATCCCGGTAAACATACAAAAATACCTCAATAATGACGATGCCATAAATTAAAGCCGATTTGCAATGTCGCAAGTACTTATAATTCCCGATTTCTAGTCAACCATATTACAGATTAAAATTATATATGTTAATTATTCTTTCACATTCGTCGTAAATAGCCTAAGGTTGAATCAGATTCTTTGCTTTTGAGGTAGGGCTTATACGACTGGTGACCAATGGCTCGACTCGTAGCAGAATCGGATTGAATGACCTTCCTCTGCGCCAATCTAGCTCAAGGGTAATAGCGTTCACAGTTCTGTCTGACGTTTTTGGCATGGTGTACAGTGGGAATAGCATGATTTGAAGTTGTCTGTTAATTGAGTTTACTGCGTATATTTGTCATTGTGTATACCACAGAACAGTGTGTGTTAAGTTTTTCTCAAACGGAGTCGCATGTGTACTGTCAGCTGGAATTTATACAGAAATTCTGTCCCATTGCTTAGATGTAGGTTGTTAGAAAAATGTACACAGACTGTATACTATATAGATTGTCATGAAGAAAATTTTTGTCATACCTTAATAGCACTTTCTTTTGTTAGAAAAGTCATTGGTATAAAGAGAAGAACATGGCATTATTTGTCTAAGTTCTTAAAGATCCAAGAGCGGATATGTTAGTGGTTTAGCTACCTTTGAAATTAGTTTATCCCATATAAGTCCTTCAAATACGGGGGAGGAATAGCTGCACCGAGCAATAATTGCGTAATCCATTCTGATTAATTTGTAGGGAAGTCCAAATAAATTTTATCTTACACTACTTTTAGTTCCACTTGATAATTACGAAATGGAATGGCAATATTGTATTGAAAACACTTGGCAGCAGAAGCAACTATGAGATTCAACGAGTTTATGCTCCTTTACTTCTGTAGAAATATGACGCTAAACTTGGAGCGAAAAAGAACTTGTTCATCCTAAATAGCATAACAAACTTGCCCTATGGATGCTAAATGTGACGACAGAGACACTTTGGTCACCCTGGCTCAGTTCTACTTGAGCAAGTGGACATGTTCTCAAGAGTAGTATCGTACAAATCTCAATGTAGTAGCTATCAAGCAAGCACTAACAGATTCCGTGCACAAATCGTTGCTAGCGTGACTGTTTCTTCACTGGGCGTGTTACTCCCTTTTATAATAGCAGTTTTTATTAAGGGGAATAGGGGTTTATACGACGCTTGCCCTTGAGAAAGAACTTCGTCGAGAAGGATCGAAGTGGAAGACATGCTCGGTCTGGCTTAAACGAGCAATAAAACGACAATTCATTGCCTTAAAACTAACAAACGTGTTTCAGCGTAGTTTTTTTTTTCTACTTAAACAACTATTCAAAATGCTTCATTTAGGTGGCTTGCATGGCGCTAGGACATTTATATTCCCAGATGTTACATCACTTGAGTTTTGCTGAAGAGTTTTGTCAAGACCTATGAGTATAGAACCGAGTGCCGAAAAACCCTTTCTAAAACCGGGTAACTACCCTGTTGAACAGGAGAATCGGGAAGAATGACCGGTTTCATTTTCTCCACCTGGCCATGCCTTCGGTCTGTGTCTAAATGTCCGGATATCGAGTAAACGGCTTGTCTGGTGCTGTCTCTGTGTTAACCCTGATAGCAAGTGCTTCCAATCGTTTTACCTCACTTTCTCGTACAGCTGAAGTTTCTGCACTGTAAGTGCATATTCCACACAAAGTTCATTACTAATTTCTACTTTCTCTTGGCTTCCATAGATGTGTAACTACTATCCTGCGATTTTTTCACAACTCCTGGTACTTCTTGTGACACAATCATTGGCGATGGTGGTTCGATGTAAACAAATAATAGATCGGTTTATCCTTCTCAATGCCTAAGTTCGAATGACAAACTTGTTGGGTTTGAAGTGTCTAAGTTGATGCTTCAATCTTAGTCATGGATAGGTAATTTAAAACAGTGAATTTTGAAGATGAGCTTATCATTAAATGCACTATACAGGGCGGACCATTTAAGTTGAAACTCCAAAATTAAGCGTTGTAGAAAGAAATTACTTTAATAAAAGTTACTTGATATTATGAGGGAAAGTAAGTACCATTTTGCTACTGTTTACTTCGAGCCCATATCTGACGAGGCATGTATATACTAAGTAACCGAAGTTGTTAGTTACTCCATTATCTTGCATAGGGTTCTCAAATGTATCTTCTTTACTTTTATTCCGATAGCTACCCCCTCCAAATGAGGCAGTATTTTTAACACTTAAATGATTTCAGTCTAATTATATAATATAAAATATAATAACAGCCCGCCTTAAAGCAATATGTGTATAATATATAAAATGTATGTAACAATCATTGTATTAATGTTTATATTATTGTGTACATGTATAATAATGTTATGTGAATGTATTAATTAATTTAATAATGTTGGAGCTGTGGGAATAGAGGCCGAAAGTTGCTAACAATGAGGTATCCTTAAGGCAATAATGGATTAGAAAGTTTAATAATGACACTAGTAATTCTTGGAACAATAATGTAATGTTTTAAAACAGTTTATAAAAAGCCAATCAACAACCAGAAAAGCTGAAAGTTAAATAAAAATATTCTATTGGAATAGGATTAGCCAATCAGAGACTTGAAATAGAAAACTTTACAAATTTAAGCGGTAAATGGCAGTCGCTAGAAGGCAACGTACCCGAGTAGTTCATTCGCTCGGTACGTATTCAGTGCGAGACGAATATTCATTACGGCGAGAATACTATAAAGTTTAAGTGTTTAAAAGTGCAATTAATAAATAATCTCACACCTCTCTATATAAGTGAAGTGTTATTTAATCGTGTGAAGGATTAATAAAAGGAGTGAAGTAAAAATTATAATTTGTGTAAACTTAAATTCTTTAGTCGCATCACCCCCTGATAAGAGATACATGTTTCTACAAATTAATACTGACGCAGCCGAGGCAAACAAATATATATATATATATATATATATAATATTTAAAGAAACATAAAAATACAAAGTTGATTCCTAAACGTTGGGACGAAGGCCACCGGAAACTTTGTACCATACGTGGGGCAGTTACTTCATCAAGTTTGGCTCCCCAACATCGCCTTTTGTTTCATTACTATGCCCTTTCGGATGTTTATCTTCTGCTAGTAGTGCAATATCAATAGGAAATCTGGTGCAGGATGAAATAACTCTAAAATATTGTGACTTTAAGGGAAAATATTACCGAAAAGTCTTTCTTTAAAAATCATTACAACCATTCTGTTTAAGGCAAACCTGAAAGTTTGCATATATGCACAAGATAAACAGCTGTATTTTAGTGCAAAAATACACTGAAAGGCCCAGGGCTAGCTGTTTGGCCACATATATAGTATATTTTTAATATTTATGCCCTTTGTTATAAAGGGTCAACTGAAGTTCTTATACAACCTATTTGAACATTTTACTCTATTATCCTAGGAGGGTTATAATATTGCTGAATTACAATCATTAATGTATTTTTAATATGTTGTTATAATATTATGAATTTAGCGTAATCAAAATTAATCTTTTTTCTTTCCTAACATGCAACCCTGAAGTCGAATTTAATAAGGAAATTTTACTATTCTAATCACAAATATACTGAAATATGTTTGAAAAGGTTCCTAAAAATCTCGTAGCTTTAGCACTTAGTTTTTGAGTAAACACTTCTGCTAAAACAAAAAATGTAAATTCGAGAAAATGCTTTTCAAAAATTTAGTTAAGATATTTCAACAACTAACAGGCTAACCTGAACTTTAAAATCGTCAATGCTGAAACTCATATCCTCCATATGCTGGTAACATGTTCTCAAATGCATAATCTAATCAAATAAACATTTTAAAAATTCGTTTTTGACGCAATCTGCGTACGTCCCCCTTAAACACATAGATTATCCCCTTTTAATTTTATATGGTTAAGTTACAATGAAAAAGGGGCACATACAAACCAAATTAACGGTGGCGACTGACAAGCAGGACCTTTAAATGTCCACTGTTTTTCAAGCTGCCCATGCCATTGGATAGAAACTAGTTCCCGCATGTCACATGCAGGGAGACGTGACGTTCCGTAGGTCGATGTGGTTTTAAGAGGAACGGTGTACTGGTGAGACAATGTGTAAATGTATTTTCCTCCATGTCGTCGAGGTAAATGAGGTTACTAGTTTACTCGCTGTTGTCGAAGTGTTAGACCATTGCCTCTAGAAGACCCCTAATAGTAACCTACATAATATACTGGGGTCAAGTAGCATTTTCCAAAAAAATGTTCTTTATATTGTAACAAATGAGAACACCAGTTGCTGTTAAACACCCTTTATTTATCACTTATGTGCTCAGCGTAGCACGAAAGTTACACTTGAGATACTTGATACACAATCAGAACAGAACACAACTGATCCGCCGAATCACAACTTACAACTGAAGTGCTGACTCACAACTAACAAGTGAATTGCACTATGCACTGTCGACTTTAAACTTCGTAACTTGACTAACAACTAAACTAATGGTAGAACAGTCCCTTATATAGACCCCGCAGATAAAGCGGAATATTCTCGAAGAGGTTACTAGAACATACCGAAAGTAATCTTCTGGAGCAGTAATTATCCAAACTTCGGAGAAGTGGCACATAATTAATTTGTTGTGCGGCTATTGGTCTGAAAGGCCGGTCATATAGACGAGCCGGGAAGCGCTCACACTGTCGCCCGCAATCAACTTCGCACCCTGGTCACAATATACATGTTTGTGTTGGTTAGTTATACCTAACTCAAGAATGAACGAAATAATGCCCCTAAAACTTGCAGCATCTTTAGGTTCAACATAAGTTGTGTTATACGGTGTCTAATTACTTTTTCAAAGGAACAATAGAAACTCCAAGAATACTGAAATTTCTCAGTCACTCGAGTAATTTGCATATGATACAGAACAAACGTTTATCGGCATTACTTTTATGACAAGTTTAGTTATTTGCATAATCTTAATAGGATGAATAAGGATTACTACGGATCAACGCGTTGTTTTCGATGCCCATAGGAAACAAAATGATTCTAAGTGCCAAAGAGACAGATTGTTTCTTTTCATATTCTCTTCCAAATTTACAATAAAATGACCGTGTAGTATATAAACAAAACGGCCGGAACTTTAACCATAGACTTTCTGTACCAATTCCCTACTCCAAACTAACATAGGGAGATGACTGTACGCGTATTAAACTCCATCGTCTGATTCAAGTATCCTGAAAAAACTGCCGTGTGTATGTACAGCTGAGTGCGTGGAATCGTGACGATATAGTACTCAGGCTTATGTTAGTAAAAACATACTAAACCGCCTCTACTACTGCCATGGCCTTACCTGACCCTAGCATGCATTTAAATGTTTGTCTTTTACTTTGCTCCAGAGCCTGAAACCGACCTGTGTTCATAGGTTAAGTTTGAGTGCCAAACGTTTGACAACAGACCAATACGAGACGGACTCATTCAGAGGCTGGTATGAACCGTCGTTGCTAAGCATGTCTTCCAATCCCTTGGGTGAAATATTCTCATACTCCTCCCATTTAGCCGCTCACCTAGGCCTGACATTTGTTCATAGGCTAATTCGTTTATGTCGGACTTGAACCCTTCACAATTCACTTGATTGAATCACCCACGGCTAGTTGAAATACAGATAAGGAGATTCTGCCAAAAGTATAAAGAAAACACTCACTGCACTAATAAGAAACACTTCACTCGTTCGAAACTGGGATTTAGTTTGGGATGCAAGGATACCTGGCTGGGGTAGTTTGCTTCTCAGAAATTAAAGCAGTTTTGGTCCAAGTGATATTTTGGTCCGTTTTTTATCGTTAACGTTCGAGATGTCGCCTCTGGTGCGTAGAGCGTAAGGTTAGGAAAACTCTGCGACATCAGAGAGACGACAGTGGTGAGTGGCTCAAGGCGCTGAGCAAAGGCCCCAGGTTCGTAAGAGAGACCTGAACATCATTCTTGGAAAACTCGTTTCAAATTCTGAGAAGTAGACCACCCCTGCTAACTACGAACGAAACCACGTGGTTAAACGCGTTCCTTGTTAGCTGGAAAATTGAAAGAGACTTACAAAATCCAATGTTATTTTGCCGTGGTAGTTCAGCGGTAGAGCAACGGCTCAGAAACCTGAAGAGCTGTTTCAAATCCCTGCTGCGATATTTAAATGTTCAATTTTGATTCAAATTTATAACTTATCGCAAAATAGTTTTAAACTGAAAATTTAAACAGGCTGAGTCGATGTTAAAAAAAAATATACCGAAATTCAACAGGAGAAATTAGGCAAGATAGAAACTGCCGTGAAAAGGAAATCAAGAAAATCGCTGCCTCACAATACAGTGTTTTCTTTATAATGACAAACTTATTAATTGATTGGCCTGCTCATTTTACAATATTGGAATTATTACCAATGGGAAATGCTTAATGTTTATACAACATACCCTCGACGAATTAGAAAACATCCGGTGTGCGTTGTCCAATATTTCGGTTGTAGAAATTCATGTGTTCAACGTATGACAAGTTTATATAGACTCAGCGGGGATCATTTCTAACATATTTTATGATTAAAGGTGAACGTTGTTTTGCATCGTTAGCATTTCTAGGAGAGATCTTATCAAGTGAACTGTTTGCAATTAAATAAGAGGTGATTTATGTTTTCAATACTCGATGTTCAAAGTTATGTGATATATTCAGATTCTAAAAGTGCACTACTTGCAATAAACAATCTGTCATAAACCCATATTTTTACACAAGAAATTCAATCACTACTTCATAGAGCCAATAAGCAATGAAGGCAAGTGTCTTTAGTATGGATTCCATCCCACATTGGAATACAAGGAAACGAATTGGCCGATCAAGCAGCAAAAGAATTCAGTAACAATACGCTAAGTGACCCAACTATAACTACACCAGCCAATGTTATCTCAACCATAAAAAAGAAGCTCTACCAACATGGAAGACAGGATGGCTTGACTCCGCGAGAAGCAATCTCCGTGATATAACATCGAGTTTTTCGACAAATCTTCCCAGTAATTCTCTTTCCAAACAAGATCACGCACAGTTATCTTCTTTCAAAGAACCAACCATCCATCTGCCACCAGCGTAACATACTGTTAACGACGAAACACATAATTGTGGAACGTCCACAATACGATCAATGGAGAAAACACTACCAGATACCCAATGATTTACAAACAGCTCTCAACTATTCGATGTACCTTAAGAAAGTTGAATTTTATAAAAGCATAAATTTATATAGAAGTATATGATTAGTTATAGTGTCACAATTTTATAATAGTTCATTGTAATGGTTCAAAGCTGCCAGTATGTTAAATAACATCATTGTTTTATTGTTAAATATTTATTACTTTCTCTACTACGTATAGTAAGTTATTACTTTCTCTACTACGTATAGTAAGTAGGGGAAATATTGTATTCCACCCAAAAATTCGGTACTGAGATTTCACCGGAAATATAAGTTTTGAGGCCCCCTGAATCCAAAAAAAGCATTTTTGGAAACATGTCCGTGTGTGTGTGTGTGTATGTCTATGCCTGTGAACAGCATAACTCAGAAACGAATAGTCGGATAAACACCAAACTTGGTATTTAGGTTCAGTATCTTCCAAAGATGCGACACAAAGGTTTTCAAGAAAATCCGCCCACACCAGATTACCCTTTACATGGAACATTTTTCGAAAATTTTAATTTTCTCAAAAATGGCTCAAACGATTTTGATTAAAATATCATATGTTTAAAATATTTTCATGACAAATAAAACTTATATCTTGAATTTTCTGGGAATGTCTCCAAAAGTATTCTCCATTGTGAACGACTTTTGCATAACTGGTAAACCATAAGGGAGAGACAAAATTTTACCACACAAAAATGTAGATCGCGTTAAAATACACAATTTGTCTCATACATTTTTTTTTTTTGAGTGAACCATTTTCAAGATATTTCTTGTTATTCCCTTAAATTTTCCAATACTTATACTTTTTCTCAAATGGGAATTCGCTATTATTATTTTTGTCCTAGTAATGCAAAGAGAATGGAATATTCCACATAGCAACCAACTCTTAAAATATTTGACTATCGCTTAAAGCCTACCAATTCCCCTTGCATCTACAAGAAAATTAGCAATAAGATTAACATTTCATATCTCGATTAACATGAAGCATATGTTAAAGCTAATATAAAATTTCAAAATGAAAAAAAATGGCGATCCGATCCACCGTTACTGTGCGAACGAACTCTTATAGCAGGACGTGGAAGCGGCGCAGTGTCAATCGCGTCGTTCAAGAGAAATCAGATAAAATATACATTTTTTATTTATCCCATGTGTTTACTGATTACTGATACAGCATTACATAGCATAGATTACTAACAGTTTACAAAATACTGATTTTACTGAGTATTTGAAAATATTATATTAATTATGCTGCGGGAGGGAGCAAAAGAGAAAAAGAACAGACCTCAGCAATCACGAGAGGATTTGTTAATTCACAAATTGATATTGATGAAGATTATTGGGGATTTTCTTAATTTCAGAAATTATCCCCATAGGTCGATTCTAAAGTGCTTCCAAAAGTTAACATATTTGCTAGAAACTTTGCATTTCTAATAATGTCATTTACTCCGCTTTTCATCTTTAAATTAGAAAGCGCCACTTTTGAACATACCGTGTTAAGAAGAAAACTGTCCGAGCTGTAGAAAGGGAAAGCTTCTGTTGGTGACATTACGTTTCGAATGAGACGCTGTATGTTAGCCTCCCTTAGAAACTCAAAGCTTCTCGACCTAATTCGCCGCCTACAAGAGCCCATTTTCGTTTTTCCGTTGCGCGCTGTTTATTACAAGAAGAAAAGATGGCGCCGCAACAGGCGGCGGAACTGTCAGGTCGACTTTAACTCCTTTGTGCTGCAAAATAACTAACGCGAAACAAAAGACTCTGCGTCTGACAGACTCCACCACTGGAAGCGAAGGGAATGATTTAGCATAGAGAATTTGTTTGGAATCTTAA
This sequence comes from Deroplatys truncata, assembly GCA_030765065.1. Taxonomy (NCBI): domain Eukaryota; kingdom Metazoa; phylum Arthropoda; class Insecta; order Mantodea; family Mantidae; genus Deroplatys; species Deroplatys truncata. The sequence continues at coordinate 163,190,383 of CM060976.1, read as the reverse complement.
CAAAATACTAATGGTAATAGCGTTTATATAAAATAATTTGATACGTCACACTCGCGCGACTTCTATTTGCAAGTTCACATAATGTTATGTAGTATTGATATAAAAAGACCCCCCCCCCATTTACGTTACATTTTTCGCAATGATGTTTGCCTCGACATGATCTTAAACCAAGCAATATACAGGGTGGCCATGAAGTCCCAATGCATTTTCATGTTCCTGGTCTGCTACAACTCAATAGACAATATTAGAACAGAGTAGAACCCTATGAAACCTAATTCAGTTCATCATGCTTACCTTCATTATCGACACAAGACATTACCAGGGCAGTCTATCTGGAAATGCTGCAGTTGTTCCTATGGCCATAGTTAAGGCAGGATAGTATCCTTGTCTGTCATTTATTAGCAAGATGGAGCACCACCCCACTATGCAAACATTGTGCGGGACTATCTAGATCAGAGCTTTCCTATCCAATGGGTCTGAAGAGCGGTGGATCGTATGTGGGTTCCCTGTTTCCCCGACCTCGCTCTCCTTTACTTTTTTGCATGGAATTTCAACAAGAGCCGAGTTTACGCTACCAGATGTGCACGAGCTGAAACAACGAATAAGAGCGGCATGCTTGCCAATAACTCCTCAAATCTTACGGCGCGTGTTCCACACAACCACAAGGCGATGGGAACAGTGTGGCCAATAAAGGTGGGCATGTGAACTGCACGAGGCTGTATAAGGTCCTACTATATCCTAATATAATGTTTATGTTGTAGCAGACCAGGGATATGAAAATGTATTAGAACCCTGTACACTTGGGGAGCAAGTACGATACGAAAAACAAAACATAACTACGAAAATCGCAAGCCAGTTTTGTTATTAATGAAACAATGTAGGAAAAGAGAAGTTTTGACATCTCTTAAAACTCTGATGTGTTACACTCACATGACTTTCTCTACTCTTGTACAAACTATTTTTACAAACGCTTTTTCTCCATATGCTTCATGTTAATCGAGATTTTAATCTTATTGCTAATTTTCTTGAAGGTGCAAGGGGAATATGGTAGGCTTTAAGCGATAGTCAAATCTTTTAAGAGCTGGTTGCTATGTGGCGCATTCCATTTTCTTTGCATGTCCAGAATATAAAAAAAAAAATTAATAACGAATTCCCATTTGAGAATTGGAAAATTTAAGGGAATAACAAGCAATATCTCGAAAATGGTTCACTCAACAACAAAAAATGTAAATTGTGTATTTTAAGACGATCTACATTTTTTGTATAGTAACATTTTATCGATCTCTTATGGTTTACCAGTTATGCAAAAGTCGTTCACAGTGAAGAACACTTTTGGAGACATTCCCAGAAAATTCGAAATATACAATTCATTTGTCATGAAAATATCTTAAACATGATATTTTAATCAAAATCGTTAGCCATTTTTGAAAAAATTAAAAGTTTCGAAAAATGTTCCATGTAAAGGGTAATCTGGGGTGAGGGGATTTTCCTGAAAACCTTCGTGTCACATCTCTGAACCTAAATACCAAGTTTGGTGTTTATCCGACTGTTCGTTTCTGAGTTATACTGTTCACAGACACACAGACATGTTTGAAAAAATGCTTTTTTTTGGATTCAGGGGGCCTCAAAACATATCTCGGTATCGAATTTTTGGGTGGAATACAATACTTCCCCTACTTACTCTACGTACAAGAGAAAGTAAAAATTGAATCTAGGGAAGAGTTAAAATTTAAAAACGAATATTTTGGAACTCTAATGCAACAGAACACCATTTGGTATAAACCGCATATTTAAAATCAGCGCTATCTTTTTCCAGTAGCAAGTTTTGGCTTGTTACACAAACTGAAACAAACCTCATTCGGAATTAAAAGGACTCTTACAGGCTATTTATAGAAAATCCCAGATATATTATCCATTTTATCCATCTTGCAAATATCTTAAACACGTGTTGGATATTTTAATCAAATCGATAGAGAAAGTAATAATGAAAATGATAGAATAGAAGGAAACCCTTGCCTGATGTGATTGAAACAGTCTCTTTCTCTCTCTCTCACTCTCTTTCTCTCTCTCTCTCTCTCTCTCTCTCTCTCTCCCTACACTTGCTTTTCTAGAAAGGATTTTTTGGAGGGTTCTGGGCATTTCCGGTGAAATATCCATATCATACATTTCGCCTATCATAGTTAGCGGCAGAGTAGGTAAAGGTGTGTTTGTATACCAAATGAATAAGCTACATTAAGGCAGTTTTACTACGCTACAAGTGGAATTTAGGTCAATTTTCTTACAGCTTAATTACGTTGTGATGTTGCAAACATTCAATGATATTACGAAAGCTATTTAGTAAACGAAATAAACCAAACTAAGAGTGCAGAAACAAGCTCCTTTCCTACTGTGTGTTAAGCATATAGCTCAATACTATTATGCAGCCGAGTATAAAAGGTGTGAATTCGGCAAATTTTAATGGTTGTATAGAGTAATTTCCTTCTGTAGCAATTGATTGCCAATGGCATAGCTGCTAATTTAATGCACTTTCAGAAATGTCATTATTTTTCGCTAACCTATCCTTTTTGGCACCTTGAACTAAACCGCGGCAGTTGGCTGCACTTTCGCCACAATTTATTTGGCCTGGCATGCGTGTGCGTTACTAATAGCCTGATTTTCAGCGTATATTAGGTATATTGTGACAGTTATAATTTTATTTTAAGAGTTTTTGATAAATATGATTGTATAGAGCTTGAAATATTCAGGTCAAACTTGGTTTAAGCAACTTCAGGAAATCGTCTTTAGATTTCTTGTTAGTCATTTCCCGGATGTTGAAGAGAGCAGAGATTAGGTGACACGCAGTTTAGGAGAAAAGATCACTTCTTTTCCGACACGTGGTTAAGTTGCGTAATTTTTGCTGACTTACTCTTTCGTTCAATTATCAGCTAGGCAGTAATCAACATTTTGGTCGGCTATTTAAACATATGGGTTTTTGACGGCGCTCTCTTGACCAACCATGGGCCTAGCCGGACCCTCTGCGGGCCAGTTTTTTAAATTCATTTAATGTTAATTTGCAACCTCGATGTAGGTGCAGACGCTAGGCCGACGACGATGGACTGCTGGGTCTCCTCTGCCGCGCAGGTAAATCTCTACTTGTGTAATTCTTTCTTTTGTAAACGTAGTTTAGATTAAATTAGTTAAATTAAGGATTAGAAAGATTGAGAACAGAAGTTACATGTCTTAAGATGTTACCCCTTTTACCAACCTTCCAATTACCGCAACCTATACCTACTCTCGTGAGGTCATCCTGTGCTACGTTCCCCAATCGTTGCATGACTGATGGCGTCGTCGCCACCCTTACGTCGCAATACAATATAAGTATCAAATCTGAATTTCGACAACAACCTATAAGTAAACTTTGGATTACCATTGTGTTTTAATTTGTACCAATATAGGTTTCCCAGTTTACCTTTTACACTGCAATTCTACTAAAGATTAAACATTAATTATATTTTTGCTCAGGCATTATCTAACGTTAATTCTAGTGGAGTTTATCGGTTTATATAGTTTCAAACGTATAATATCTATAATATTTTAAGCAGGGAAACAATGTAGGTATGGTTGACAAAGCCAAGCGTAGAAACCAAAGGATTTTGATAATTCTTACATTATTAATATACACTTTTCTTCTCAACATATGTGATCGATAAGGCATTTCTTAAAATATTAAAACTGGGGTTTGGATGGATTCTTTCATATTTATGTCGCCCAATTTCAAATCAGATTCGTAAAATGTATGCATGTTTGCCTGTTTATCTGCGTTTACGCTTTGCAAGTCTAAATGAATCGTGTTTAGAATAAGTATTAATTTTTTTCTTTTTTAGCACTCGCTCCCTAAACCATCTGCTTATCGGAATGTTAACACGCCGAAGAAATAGTACTTTAGCAGCGTTATAAACAAAATCCAGATGGCGGTAACATATCTTCATTCACCAGAGAAATACTGCTTACCTTACACCAGTCTTTAAATGCAATATATTCCTTCTCATACTGCTGCCGAGATTTTTCTGGCAGCTCCAATTAAATGTTTCTGGCTCGGATTGAAATTTCCTCGGATTTTCACCCATATTTTCAGTCGCAAATTTTTTTCGTAAATTTTTTCTTCAGATTTTCTGCCATTATTTTCAGTAAGATTAGCATTAATTTTTGTCATCCTTTATTTTTACTTGGGAGTCTTGGTCGAGACGTGGTGGAGTGTGGACGTGTTTTGCTCAGTGCGGTCAGGGGTGTGAAAAGAAAGAAAGAATAATACAATGGAGGAAGTGAAGGAAATGATTCGAAACCTGGCAGAAGAAATGAAGCAAGGTTTTAGCAGGTGCTGCGGGAAGGACGAAGTGTTAAGTGTTAATACAAGAGTAAGTGCTGCAATGGATAGACTTAGCTTACTAGAGCAAAAAGTAGACTATTTAGAGAACCAAAGTAGAAGGAACAATATTGTGGTGTATGGAGTGTACGAGGAAGACAGGGAGACTTGGGAAGATACCGAAGTGCTAATTCGGCGAGTGGTGGCGCAGCTCGGAATTAATTTGTCACCAATGGATATCGAGCGAGCACACAGGGTCGGGAGATGGGCAGGAACAAACCGTCCCATCGTGTGTAAACTGGCTTTTTATAAGGTAAAAAGTGAGATATTGAGGAACAGTAGATACCTCAAGGGATCGGGAGTGCACATCGCTGAGGACTTCAGTGACAGAGTGAGGCAAGAAAGAAGCTTTCTAAAGCGCCACTTGGCCGAAGCAAGGAGGCAGGGTTGCCATGCTGTCCTCCAATTTGATAAACTTATAATTAATGGCAAAGTGTGGTCGAGGCACGAGCTGGAGGAACTGGAGTTGTGCGGCAGGGACAACCCTGAACAGAGAGCAGTGCAGGCAGAAGAACCAGCGACAGGAAGTGACCACCGGAAAGAACAAGTGGAGGTGGCGGAGGGAGCAGAAAAGCAGCAGCAGGTTCAACGACCAGGAAGGGACAGCCCGAAGCCACCCCTTAATGGAGCCCTCCCTACAGCGATGCGAGAAATACCACAGAGGGGCAGGGGGAGCGTCTCAAAGGAATTCAAGCGACCATCAGCAACTGCAACCAGAGGGACGACAAAGGCAACGGGGGTAAGGGATTCACCAGCAGAGAACACCAGAGCAGGTAGGAGAAGGAACTAGGAAGTAGCCGCCCATGTGACAGTCGGCCTTTGGAATGTTGAAGGTCTAAAGAAGAAATTGGCTAATGATAGGTTCATTGACTTTGTACACAGTGTAGATATATTGGGCTTCACAGAGACATGGCTTAAAGCTGGGGAAAATGTAAATATTGGTGGTTTTAGTGGTGTATTCACGGGTAGTGAAACCAGGGGCCTGAGAGGCAGATATCCCGGGGGTGTTGCCGTTTACACTAAAGACCAGCATGATATGACTTTTCAACACATAAATATTAAGGTATTTGGAACATTATGTGTATACTGTAAATTAACTTCACTTGAGTTGTGTATTATTGTAGTATATCGACAACCAGCAGCATCCCGATATACCAACCCCAACTTATTTATCAATTTGGCCGACATGATTGTAGAAATTCAGGAAATACACCCAAAAGCAAACTTAATCATAATGGGAGATTTTAATGCCAGAATCGGAAGCGAAAATATTACGGTAGAAAGGGGGGAAGCAGATTGTAGGAGAGAAGTGCGGCGAAGTAAGGATACAGTGATAAATTCAGATGGAAAAGAATTGCTAGCCTTCTGTGACGCGTTTAAATTGGAAATCCTAAACGGCAAGTATGGATCAGATAAGGAAGGGGAATTAACATTTATCAATAGTAATGGAGGAAGTGTTATAGATTATGTAATTTGTTCACAGGAAATAATACCATTAATAGAGGACTTTCAAATTTTAAATAGAGTTGAATCACACCACTCACCCATCTTACTCACTCTAAAAAGACACTCAAACAACGTCGGGGAAACACATGAAAACAAAATTGCTTTGTCATCTATGGTGAGATATCGATGGACCCCAGGGGGAAGCGAGGAATTTCTTGCCGTTTTGCGTGATCGGACAGGTAAAACTGAAGTGGGGGAAAGAAGCGGGGAATATGTTATTAAAACAATAACAAATAATTTACAAATAGCTGGTAGAAGCATGAGAATACGAAATAACAAAAGAATCTCGAAAGCTACAGGCTGGTACAACGGTAGATGTAAAGAAGCGAAGAAAAAAGCTGAAACAGCCCTTAAGGTGTATAGAAGAGAAGGTTCCGAGGAAAAGCGTCTTTCGTATACCCAAATTAGAAAGCAGTATAAAGATGTATTAGTAAGTGTAAAGACGGAATGGCAAAACAAAATGGCGACAGATTTAAGAATAGCGACAGAACGGAGAGATTCGATATACATGTGGAAGGTAATTAAGAAAATTAAAGTGCGAAGACGGGATAACGTAAGCATCAAACCAGGAACATGGTTAGCGTATTTTAATAGTGTGTACGCTGAAGCTGGTGGGGATGAGTGGGAGGGACCCCGGATGTCTTTCGCTGAACTATGCTTAAATCCTACAGTACCAATTCTAGATGGGGAATTAACTGACGGGGAAATTGTTCGGGCAATAAAAAGCCTAAAGAATCACAAAGCACCGGGAATAGAAGGAATTCCGAGTGAATTTGTTAAATGCTCCATAGAAGTCCCTAAAATATTATACCTTCTGCGGGTGGCATTTAACAAATTATTTAACGGAGAGAAGTATCCTGAAGCTTGGACAACAGCAATTATTCAGCCAATATTTAAGGGTAAGGGCAGCAGTCAGCAACCAGAAAATTATAGAGGAATTGCGTTGTTATCTATACTGGGTAAGGTATATTGCAAAATTATCTATGACCGGTTAAGGGGTTGGGTAAAAGAGTTCGATATGATTTCTAAATTTCAGGCGGGTTTCAGGGAAGGGTTCTCTACTGCAGATAATATTTTCATATTAAAAACATTAATTGATTCAAATTTGAATAGAAAGAGGGGGAAACTTTATTGTGCTTTTGTTGATTTTAAAATGGCTTTTGATAGTGTGCAGAGGAATGCCCTTTGGGCGAAACTTCACCACAAAGGACTCTCTGGTAAAATGATGAAAGCTCTAATGCAAATTTACAACAGTGTGAATTTCAGCATCAAAATAGACCAAAACACAACAACTGAATCTAAATCGGCCAGTAGAGGAGTTCGTCAAGGATGTATTTTATCGCCCCTATTGTTCAATTTATTCATAGACGATATAACAGACGTGTTAATAGCAGAGGAAATGAATGGCCCAAAAGTAGACGATGTCTGCATTCCTGTACTTTTATACGCGGATGACATGACAATTTTGTCAGTGACGACAGAAGGCTTACAGAAAGGTATTAATAGGTTGGAACAATATTGTAAACAATGGGGTCTGGTGGTAAACATTAACAAAACAAAAACAATGGCTTTCAAAAATGGCTATGTGTATGGCAGGGATGAGAAATGGTATTACAAGGGGCTAGAACTACAAAACGTTAAACATTTCTCCTATTTAGGAGTAATGTTTAATATGAGAGGAAAATGGAACAAACATCTATCTGTAACTAACTACAAAGCACGAGGGCAGTTAAATGAATTATTACGTACCCTCTCGCGGATACCGGATGTACCTGTAGATACATTAGAAAAGATGTATAACTCCATGATAAGGCCTGTTCTGTTATACGGCAGTGAAATCTGGGGATGGGAAAGAGCAGAGCATGTAAATAAAACACAGGTAGCATTTTGGAAAAGAGTTCTTGGAGTTTCACAAGGCACATCAAATTCGGGGGTATTGAGGGAGGTAGGATGCTATGAAGACACAATACACTGCAAAATAAGAGCAGTGAAGTACTGGCTAAGGCTGATGCATGGGGATAACTCCACACTACGATCCAAATGTTATAAATACCAGCGAGAAAACCTGTCTCCTAAGTTTTGGGCAGCTGATTTGGAAAGGGGTTTGAGGAGAATAGGAATGGGATCAGTATGGCTAAGAGCTGAAACAAATGACAAAAACATATGGAAAGGTGTTAAAAGAAGACTAAGAGACATCAACCAACAGGAAATAGAATCGGACTGTAAAATTAAACCTTCTCTAAGTCTAGCAAATGAAATAAAATTGAACTGGGGTAAAGAGGCATATATACTTAATTTAGGAAGAAAGGAAAGATCAGGAATGGCATGGTTTAGACTGGGGGGCTGGAGAGCACAGAAAATGACCGACGATTCTGGCAGGAGAATCTGCCCATTCTGTGAATTGGATGAGGACTGGGTACATATTTTGGCGGAATGTGCACAGTGGGAGAACCAGCGAACGATTAAACTCAAAGAAAAATTCTTAAGTCCCTTAAGAAAGAGATTGGCATGTTGGGATCTACTGGCTGACCAGAGGAACTGGCAAAACATGGGCAATTTTCTGGCTAAAGTGCGCGAAGCTAGGTCAAATTTGTTCAGTTAGACAAAGGTAATTTATTTCTATTTCCCTTTTTCTTGTTCCTTTTGTTGTGTTTTCTTTATCTGTTGTTTATTTTGTCACCCTATTGTATCTTAAATATGCATGTACGGTCAATGACCCATGCACTAAATACTTGTGTAATAACTTCAATAATTTGAAACCAATAAAGATACCTTATCTATTTTTACTTTCTCTATTACGTATAGTAAGTAGGGGAAGTATTGTATTCCACCCAAAAATTCGATACCGAGATTTCACCGAAAATACATGTTTCCGAGACTCCCTGAATCCAAAAAAAGCATTTTTGGAAACATGTCCGTGTGTGTCTGTGTGTGTGTGTGTGTGTGCGTGCGCGCGCGCGCGCGTGTGTGTGTGTGTGTCTGAACAGCATAACTCAGAAAAGAACTGTCGGATAAACACCAAACTTGGTATTTAGGTTCAATATCTTCCAAGGATGCGACACGAAGGTTTTCAAGAAAATGCCCCCACCCCAGATTACCCTTTACATGGAACATTTTTCGAAAATTTTAATTTTCTCAAAAATGGCTCTAACGATTTTGATTAAAATATCATATGTTTAAGATATTTTTATGACAAATAAAATGTATATCTTGAATTTCCTGGGAATGTCTCCAAAAGTATTCTTCATTGTGAACGACTTTTACATAACTGGTAAACCATAGGAGATAGACAAAATTTTACTATACAAAAAATGTAGATCGCGTTAAAATACACAATTTATGTCATATACATTTTTTTGTTGAGTGAACCATTTTCGAGATATTACTTGTTATTCCCTTAAATTTTTCAATACTTATTTTCTCAAATGGGAATTCGTTATTCATTTTTTTGTCTTGGATATGCAAAGAGTATTAATCTGTGGGAAAGGGAATGGTGCTGCACCTAGCAACCAGCTATTAAGAGATATGTATGTTGTTAAAGGCTACTGTATTTCCAAACTGCCCTTGTAAATATATATTCCCCTTACATCTACAAGAAAATTAGCAATAAGATAGAGTCCGCAAATGTTTATCTCGATTAACATGAAGTAGATGGAGAATAAGCGTTTGTATAAATAGTTTGTACAAGAGTAGAGAAAGTCATGTGAATGTAACACATCAGATTTTTTAAATTAGAAGTTATTCATTATTACATTTGATTTGCATCTTACTTATTTTAATAAATATATTAGAAATTATACCTCTAATTTGGTTTAGGAGGATTTATTCACTGATATCCTTTATTCACCAGATTCAAGCTTATTGTTTAGAAACCAGCGTTCAGAATAAGTCTGCCATCTACATCCACATCTCATATTATTACGGCCAACGTTTCCTAAGAGGCGTTGGTAGGGTTCTTAATGTAGAATTCAGGCAGCTGTGGGAGTATGTTAACAAATGACTAACAATGCCTTTTATATTTATACAGTACTTAAATAAACTAAATGATTAAAAGTAATATAATATAATCTAGAGAGCTTTTACCAAAAACTATTGCATGTATCACGCACGCAAAAGGTTTAGCATACTTTATATTAATAGCTGTTATCGGCGATGTTATCAAACTCCACAGCTTTTAATTTCTACCCCAAAATGACTAAAATATTAAAAACGACTTGCATAAACTGGATGTACGAGCATTTTGGTGCCATATAGAACATGCTTATTAAGTTGTCTTTGGCATCTCGTCCAGAATGCCATAGTGTAAAAAAAATGTACATCTACTCCAAAGATAATGTGGATAAAAAGTAAAACAAAGCTCGAGTATATATTATTCCAAGAAATATATGTATACACGCCGTCATGATGTAACAATAACTAAGCAAAAATGAGGATAGGTCTAAACAAATGCAAATCATAAATCTCTGTTCAACGGTAGGACAAGAATGCGAAATACTTTCAGAAATTGGCCTTTTATTCCAATAAAAATTTTAATTTGCGTCGAAACCTCCGAGTGACCTCTATTTTAATTTTCTATATATATGTTGTGAAGTTCCTGGTTGTGAAAATATTTTCATCACCCGTATAAGTAAGCTTTGTTTTATTTTCTCTATGTTCTTAAGATCTTCGTTACAAATGCAAACTAAATACCTATATAATGAGGTTGCGTTGTATGTAGCATAATATCAGAAGCTACTCGATAAAATTACATTGAGTTTTATTTATGGACGCTCTTTAAGAGCTGTGGTCCTTAGCGTCCCATTCTATATTGTTTGAAAGACCGGTAATTTCGCTCAGGCCTCTATCAGGCTTGAGGTTCTTTTACGTGCCGTAAATCTACGACACGGGACCATCAGCTTTACTTCTCTTCCGAAGGAAGCCATGCTAAGGATTTTTACGCCCGAAAAAGCCGCCGGGTTTGAACCTGTGACATCGGGAACTAGAGGCTAGCATGGTAACTACTACACTACGAAAGACAAGCTACTCGAGTGATGCTTATTAACATATAAGACTATTTATATTGATAGTTTAGAACTTTATATCATGTCAAATATTTCAATTGGTGGCTTGGGAGTAGGGAATCCGCGTATCCGGCGGTTTTACCCCATTTCGTCAAATGTTGATGTGAGGGAATTGTGTGTTCTCTTTCTTAATGGGAGAACTATGGAGCTTAAACAACTAAAAGTCCAAAGATAATGTACAAGCATTTAAATTTAATCTCCTGTGTTTATTTAAACTTATTCGAACATTTTGCTAACTCCTTTCGCCCCTGAGGGATATCAGAGAATTCTTGGTAGGAGGCTTAAGGAGATCAGAGAAACAACATTCGCCGATATTTTATTCATATTTCCATGAATACTAAGAGCTTTTGATCAGTTATTAATATAAGTAGGCTTTATGAAAGTGTAGTTCCAAGGGATAAAAGGGGAGATTCAGCACAAAGTATATTGCAGGTAATCATACCACACTGAACCATATTACTATATGGATCAGAAGTATAGACACTGGCAGTGCAGCATAAACCAAGAGTATAGACTGCAGAAATGAGATTTTAAATATCATTATCAGGATGTTTGCTTTTTTATTGAAACAAATGAAGACATTATGAATTAAGCAAACATACCATGTAGTTTAGCATTAATAAATGATTATGAAATGACTATAATCAAGAATAATTCCAGATCTAATATCCTCCAAAAATATTTCATTACAGGATACGTAGGCGAAGACATATCGGTGGACCAAGACGACATTGGTGGAACCAATTTTGAAGTTAGGAACGAAACAAAATAGAAGGACTAAACCTGATATTAAAGATTATTATACCACATTTTAAAATAAGTACCGGGGAGGTAAATTAAATTAATTAAATCGTCATTCGACATATAAAAAACCATGTTTGCAAAGCTGGGTAAGCCAGCTAGTGCGCCTTTATAAAGAATTAATGAGGATTAATAAAAGCAACTCAGTACCAAGTGAAGAAATGCTTCTTCACCGCGTGGTTATCCGAGATTAAAATACTCTAGTATTTTACAGAAAACTTAATTTTATGAAATCCCAACCGAGTCTCATTTAAATGCTATGGTGTATCTAACGTGTCTATTACTCATGTCAATGATTTTTTTTCGAGTGGAGGAGAAAATTATTTAATCACTGACCCCAGCCCCGATGGGAGTCGGGACAAAGTGTGGGACTCGCCAATAGTCGGCATACCCACTAAAAACTCCTTCACCGGATGGAAAAATGGAAGAAGGATAAAGTGGAATAGCGTGGCTTTTTACGGTCCCGCATAGCACCCGCGTTAGTAAGTGAAAGATGGAAGGTGCCACCCAATGGGCGGGAGCGGGTAAAGGTAGCTACTAGGTTGCAGCCATGAAACCTGACTGCAACCTAGTGAAAATGGCGAGGGTTTAGGAAAGAATTGGAATCAATTCATTCGGGGTTTCTTTACATACAAATAGGTCAAGTTCTTTAAGGGTACTCATGTGCAAAATATATAAGGTTCACAGTTTCAGTTGAATTCGTTTTAAATGTTAATACAAAATTTAGGGTTTAACGTATAATATGTGCACCAAATTTCATGCATATTTTAAAATTTATTCCCGATATATTAATGTTTTACTACTTTTGTACTGTTTTGAAAAATTTCTCTACATGATGCACTCATTTTTTGAATACAAATTTATAATAATTTAAACTCTTTAAAAGTATACTAATAAATTGTGGTGATAAATTTTATCATTATACTAGTTTGGGAGAAAATAAATGTTAAATATAGTAAAATTGTTGTTTAAAATTTTCACAATATGAGTATTATTTAATAACATCACAAATAAGAATTTTAATTGAAATTCACCTCATAAGTTTTATCCGGTTATTTATAAGAAGGTATACAAAAGGTCATTAATATAAACCATAAAGTACATTTTGGTGCAAAAACGTGCCAATGCTTTTGGTTTTCTATAGTGTTTTACTTTATTTAATGTTGGCAAATACCCTTATCAGTTACGTCCCACACTTATACTGTTGTGCTAATCTCTTATTGGTTTGAACAAAGCGAGCGGTGAAGGGTAGGAAATGGAAGTGTTTATCTGAGTGGTTAGAAGGCACTCTTCAGACACTCGCCAGATCTCCCCGTCTCTTATTAATTTGATGTCTAAAAGTCTGGCACTCAAACCCTAATGAAGTAAAGTCGAGTCCCGACACAGGAGCGAAGGGACCGGAGGAGCGAAGGAAGTAAGATAAACTGCCTTCTAAACATTGTCGTCCTCATTATCTGTCACTTGAAAGGGACAAAGTGATATGGACAACAAATCGAAAATTAATGCCCCTAATGAACAAGGTTATAGTGCGCCGAGCACAGCGTCAAACTGGTGAAAGAAATACCGCGAACGGAGTTACTGGACATGCAAACCAGGTGGTGTATTTAATTATAAACATAATGCACTCAGCATGGTACCAAAATCATCAAAAACATACTCATCGCTGCGGTATACAAAGAAAAATTAAAGGACATAGGAGAAAACAGTTTAATACATAAAGTTTTCAGGAGAGATAAAAAACATTTTACTTTAAATAACTCATTTAATAGGTTGGGGCATTATGGGGTAATTATGACTATTTATCATGCTATTATTATTACTATTAGTAGTAGTATTCTTATTATTAGAAGGGATTGCAAGGCAGCAAGATCATATACATATTGATTTTGAATTATTATATATCACAAACAAACATGGTAAGGAACTGAGTTATACGAAATGAACCAGTAAAACGAAAAAGTATTATAAAAAAAGTCGCAAAGCAGCATTTTCGGATTACCTGAATAGGATTGGAAACCACCTTTATATTCGTTTTCTTGCAAAGCTATGATAATATTTAAGATAACATAACTCAAAATTAACTATGAAAAGGTAGAATCAGAATAAAAAATTCAATGCCATAATGGGAGTTCGAACCCCGATCTTCAGCTTCACGTACCTATGCTCCGCTGTCTATGCTACGAAAATCTATATGACAATACCTCATAAAATTCTCCATGCGACTCCAATTTTCCCGGTAAGACGCTAGGCATCTTCAACTTCTCTTGAGATAACATACCCTAATGTCGACTTACAAACCTTTTTCATTTTGCTTCTATCTTTCCAACATACGGAAGAACAATTGATAAAACTGATTTGATTCTGTTTTCCCAAAGAATCTAAAACCGTCTTGGGTCCTAGTCTGGTGCACATCCGCCATCGCGAAAAAGAACTATGTGAAAGCCCCCAATCAACTTAGGTTGCTAGAACTAGGTAAGGGGTGGGGTAGAGCCATGAATGGAGAGTAGCTGCTTTATTAATCTCTTACCAACTTAAAACACACGGCACTTCTTTTGCACCTGAGTGTACATCTTGTGGAACAATCTGAAAATGAGAATGTATCGACAAATGAATACTCGAGAAAAAAAGTAAAAAATTAACTCTAAAATACACTCTTTCTGACTTTATGCTGTTTAAAATGCATTTAGCGCATATATAGGACCTCTTTCCCCTTCACCCACCCTTCTGCAGCTAATTTACTACTTGAAGATTCCCGAGGTCTGTCTTGAATGGTTTGTTCACCATCACAGGCAAAACTTATCGGTTGTTTTTATTACAGCTGTATAGGAAGGTAGGCTTCCAGACAACATTTAAATCCTATATATACAAGTATATGACATGATTTGAAAGGTTGTATAACTATGGAAGCTAAATATAACTAAAGAAGGCTTTTAGTGTTTAATAACACTAAAATCCATATTTATGAATTTTGGCAATTTCTGTTTTTACAGATCCTTAAGTTTTATAATCATAACTGTAAATACATCTGCTCTTTCTGATTAAGTAAGGCATAAGTTAAAGTGCAAACTTTTAAACGTCCTGCAACATGCATTCTAAACCTTTTCCTGCAGATATATGTAGTCGAAATTTCACAACGAATTGTGTTTATTCTGTTTTTAATTGTACCGTTCTTTAATCGGGTAGGTCATATCGGTGGTTGAAAGAAATCGATTAAATGATGTTAAAATGAGCCCGGAGTCCATATAGCTTAGAGTTACCCGACGTTTATATTTTCAGGATAAGGAAAAACCTCCAGAATAAAACCTTATGCGTGTAACTACCCCTAACCGAGATTTGAACTCGGGATCTCTTGAATATGAAGCAGACACGCTACCCCATACCAATGCGTGTTATCTAAGTACGTGAAACAAACTTTAACATGCAGAGAGATGTGTTATATAAGCATCTGCATAATTGCAATGAACTATAATGAAAGAACCCAGCCAGAGTTCACTTACATAACAAATCAGCTCGACTCATGATCAAGCCAAAGTGGCACACAGTACGCAGCGAGCAATCTTCTCTAATTTTATTGCTCAAACACACCCTCTTTTTATAACCATTCTACAGTGGCTTGCCATTACTTCATTATTCATGTCAGTCTGTGTTTCTAAATTTATTAGCCATTCTCTCTTTGAAATCATTTCTCCCTTCTCGTTTGGTTGGCTCCAGACTTTCACTATGAGAATATCGTTACAACAGCTATGTCTATCTTATTACATTCATTTTTTTCGACAAGAGCTTAATTAATTTGCTTTCCTTGTGCTGCTTTGGCAACCCCAATCGATCAAAGGGGGAACTTTGCGCTCCATCTCTCTCTCTAGGAATTGTGGAATTTACTGGACTATTCAGAAGCGCTAGAGGAATTATTTTAATAATTGTAGTTATGGTGCAGTTTTAGTAGAAACACTGAACTAACTGTTTTCATCTTGATACCCAAATTATAGTTTCGATATAAGTCAGCGGCTCCCTGGAGAAGAACTGCGACTTTTATAGGGTTAAGTTAGCATATAGAGAGCGAACCTCACACCTAGGAAAAATTGTAATGAAGCATTATCATAAAATTTCGTTAATTTCTAAAGAACTGCACCAATCAATGGAAATGTTATCTGCAGGTGTCAACAGTGCATAAAATAGGGATAACCCTTCCAGCCCTTTCCGTAAGAGACAAGTACCGCACATTTCACAATGCACTTCTTTCATGTCGGCCCACTTTCTAGAATCGTATTCGGCAAGTAACGGATTAGCGACCTCTGTTTATGTTCGGGGTGCTTACCGAAAATAAGCAAAGTTTTGATGAATTGGTAACAAAGAGTTCGCTTATATAGAACGAGATTAGAAATTTAAAAGGCATGTGGTTTCAAGGTATAAAATAGCTCAGTGGTATTATTACCCTTCGTTCAGCCGTCACTAAGTGGCAGCGCGGGTTCGAGTCTTATACAGTGTCCTAGTGCTCTCTCTCCCCCCTCTCCCTCCGTTGTCTCGGTATTTGATATTTCGGCAGAAAATACTTTAGAAACGATAGAAGTAAGTTAAGATTTTTACGGTTAGCTCAAAACAAAACTAATATTTATAGAGCACTCCTGGGCGCATTTTAAAAAGAATAAATCATTTTCTTCACTTCAAGGATTATGTCTTACACCTGTTCCATCATTGCATTCTCCCCCCCCCCCATCTCTTTCTTGGGCGTCCGATGTATGTTTTTCCTGGCGGTTTATACTTATTAATTAATAATGGTATTCTTTCTGCACTCATGCGGTTCATCTGCTCTTTCCAACAATGTTTATTTTCTTCAATTTTATCATATAATTTATAAATATTTAGTTCTTCTCTAATGTTTCATTTCTTATTAAGTCTAATCTAGTGCATCCTTTAGTTCTCCGTAAAAATCCCATAAGTTCAGGTTTGTTTCTTTCCATGTTTTATTTTGTAGAGTTCTTGTTATATCTATATCCCTATCCACATCGAAAATTATGTCACAACCCAAGTAATTAAAAGTCATAACTTGTTCCAGGATATTATTTCCAATGCATATGTTTGTTCTTACTGGGTATTTTCCTCGGTGAGCCATTACTTTGGTCTTTTTTAAGGAAATCTTTAAATTATATTTGTTTCCCAGTTGGTGCATTCTATAAATAGAGCGCTGTAGGTTATCTTCGCTATCTGTAGTATTACTACATCATCTGCATATAACATTATATTTAGATATGAATATAGATATAAATATATATAGATATAATATAGATATAAAATAATAAATAAATACACAAATAAAGCATACCTTACAGTACCAATGCAGTACACAGCATTAATTATATAATTAGCACTGGGTCAGGTCATAAAGGATTAAAACTGAAAAAATAAAAAAAACACCATGGTAAAACGACGCTTGCGCCATGGATAACCGAGTTTACACCAAAAGATGTGCAGCGCTAATCCACTTGACCATAAGACACCTTTACAAAGGTGAAATGAAACATTTCTGCATCATCCAACTTTCGCGCCAACGTATGCATTTTAAACCTTCTGCAGTTTCTTGCATTGCAGCAACAATAATGTTACGCCTCAAGAAAAAATAAATACCGTTTAAGAATCTTAGCTGCAGAAAAACATTCCTATCGAAAAAGGGTCAGCGTTTTCACTTGAGACTATAATTTGCATGGATACAGAAACCTAAGAGTAGCTGATTCAGTTAGTGTCTACAGTCACACTAGGAGCCAAATTAATGAAGAATAAACTCAATTCTTAATTTGCAGAAAAAACAAATGATACATTAAATAATGCCCCGCAATTTCAGGTGCCTATTACACTAAAATATTTGCTCTGTTGAATTCAAATAAAATAAATTTTTAAAAGGCAGGCACGAAAAGTTTAAAAATCTATGAACTATCAATTATAAAATGAAAAACATCTTAAAAAACGCTAGAACACTAATATTGTTTCTTCTTTGTACATATTAAAATGAGAATTTTCCTTCCATTGGCTGCTATCATATTTTTCTAAGTGTAGACGAATATTTTTTGGAATTACTGTATATGATTAAGCACTGAATGACTTTCTGCAACAATGTTATTATTATGCAAAGACCTGATGTACATCCAAATAAATATAGCTTGTTCTAACACTGCCCAACACAGCAGAGCCTCTCACGAGTAGTGCCAACTCAGTGTCAAAACAATTCCCACTTAATTTCTGTTTAGGTTAAGACAATATTCGCTGATGGCTAAGTAAGTGCTCTGATTTAGTGCTGGCCAGCGTTCAAGAAGAAGGCGGGTTAATGGAAACAATATTTCTTAGAATGGACGACTAGCGAGTGATCTCATCACCGGACGAGGGAGATTATTTTGTTCCAGTAAAATCAAAACAAGCTTAGGAACAATTTAATACTCAGAATTCTATGAATTGCATGTGACCGAACAACCTGACAGTGTAGGATTGGCAAACGTATTTGCAAGGGAAGTTTCAAACACTGTTATAAACAACAACAGAGGTGCTCTCAAATTCATAAACTTTGCATTTGTACATTCTAAAAGTACCGGTTGAAATAAGGTTAGAGTTGATTTTTGAAAGTCATAGGTAGTTTGTAATTTGTACTTGAACCTAAAACGTGTGTGTCCAAAGTTTCGTACAGATTGGTCAAATAGTGACAATTTGTACATAAGGACTTAAAAATGAGTATGACCAGCTTTTTGAAGTTATATGATATATAATTTTCGCCAAGTCCTATAGTTCAAGCGCACAAATTTGGACACGGATTGACCAAACTGTATAGTTTTATCTACAAGGGGTTGACAATAAAGTACGAATTGTAAATATTTCGAGCACTCTATAATATTAAATAAGGATTAGGTGATTTTTACTTTCTCTATCACGTACCTAGTAGGTAGAGAAGGTATTGCATTCCCCCAAAAATTCGAAATCTAGTTATTTCGAATACAAATTTTGAGTCCTTTGAATCCAAATAAAGAATTTTTAGAAAAATGTCCGTGTATGCGTGTGTGAACAGCATAACTCAAAAACAAAACGTCGGATCAACACAAAACATGGTATTTAGATTTAGTATCTTCCAAAAATGCGACACACAGATTTTCAATAAAATCCCTCCATCCTAAACTATCCTTTACATGGAACATTTTTCGAAATTTTTGGTTTTATAAAAAATGACCTACAATTCTGATAAAAATACCATACATGAAAGATATTTACTTGACAAATAAAATACATGTCTTGATTTTCTGGGAATAGGCAATGAAGTCCTCTCCTTTCGAGAGGAATTTTGTATAATCTTGTACAACCGGTGAATGTTAAGATATAGACGAATACGTACTACATAAAAAAATGTAGATCTCTTTAAAACACATTTCAAATAATTTTTTTTCTGGCAAAATCCATTTCCGAGATATCCGTTATTAAAATTGTTCATTTCTTGGTCATTCTCTAAGTCCTGTCAACATTCAGTTGTTTCTCACAATTACATGGAAACCGTATGAAATTTCTAGGCCAGTATATAGCTTCCAGTTATTTAACATTTGACTATCGCTGTTCCCTTTGTATCTATAACGAAATGTGTAATGTAGCTATTTCCGTAAAGGTTTATTTGGATTAAAACGTAGCAGATACAAAAATAAGCTTTAGTAAGAATAGTTTGTATCTAATTAATAAACGATAGAGGATATAGAAAGCCACGTGAATGTACCACATTTTTTTAAAGTTTTATCTTAATCTTTGATTTTTGCCATCTCCGTAACTTATAATTGTATAACTGTGAAATATTTTCACCATATGGTTTAAACAGTACAGACTTCTACATAACGGGTTAAAATTTGGTAGAGGTAGGCTTTTAGGGCTGTTAATTAGCTTATAATTTCCCTGGGTCCTATAAAGGTAAAAGTAAAGGTACAGGTACGCATCACGGAGTGGCTCCCGGAAACCGTGCCAATACTGCACGCAGGCCAGTCGGCCCTTTATGCTTCTAATGCTACCTCTGGGAGGGAAGAACGAGGGGAGAGACCCGAAGGACGACCGATCCGGATGCCGACGGACGCAAGCATGGACGGGGTCCCTAACGTTTCCAGATATAACGCATCCGACGACGCCTGGTCCCTGTCCACAAGTCACCAAGCTCCAAGGTCCCGCCCGGGGCGGAGCCCCCCCCCCCGCTGAGGAGAGACCTGAGCGGTACCGCGGTGGCGCCATGGCGGAAACTACCGCCCAGCCGCAACCTGCAGAACACCGTCGCCTGCGCCTACAATCCTGAAACATGCAACAAGCTAATAGGTACAGGAAATGAGAGGAAGGAGAGTCGCGGTAGATGATTAACCACCCCAGCATCGCCTAGCGACCCGGGAAAAGCACGAAAAACCCATGGCCAGAGTGGGCGGTTGCCGGGAATCGAACTCGGGACTCCCTGAGTCATCCCGCTCGGTCTCTGGGTCCTATAGTATATGCGTAAAAGATTTCATCTAGATAGGCCAAAGAATGAAAATAGGCATTAAATGTAAGGGTAGCTTATCTATTTGCCCGTTACCAGAATCCAAATGCTCCCGGTTTTGTCAAGATCATACAAAAAATTTACTTGAAAAAACTTCAGTATGAGCGAAATGTGGGTTATATGGACGATATACAGCCCCCCTGTAAAATAACTAAATTTTAAAACATTTTAAGCTTCCCCATTTACTTCTTATGGATCGAAGTCATTAAAACCCTGCCGTATTTGCAACAAAGTGTCATAGTAGACCCTGATATCAACATTCAGTTAAACGGTATTGAAATTTGGTGACAAATATGAAAAATCTGATGTGTTACACCAGCATGACTTTTTCTACTCTTGTACAAACTAATTTTACAAACGCTTATTCTCCATATGCTTTCGAGATATCGAGCTGTTAATCTTATGGCTAATTTTCTTGTAGATACAAGGGGAATTGTTAGGCTTTAAGGGATAGCCAAATATTCTAAGAGCTGGTTGCTATGTGGAGTATTCCATTCTCTTTGCATTACCAGGACAAAGAAAATCAATAACGAATTCCTATTTGAGAAAAAGTACAAGTATTGGCAAATTTAAGGGAATAACAAGCAATATCTCGAAAATGGTTCGCTCAACACAAAAAAATGTATATAGCATAAATTGTGTATTTTAACGCGATCTTCATTTTCTGTGTAGTAAAATTTTGTCTCTCTCTTATAGTTTACCAGTTATGCAAAAGTCGTTCACAATGCAGAATACTTTTGGAGACATTCCCAGAAAATTCGAGATATACATTTTATTTGTCATAAAAGTATCTTAAATATATGATATTTTAATTAAAATTGTTAAGAGCTATTTTTGGAAAAAATACAATTTTCGAAAAATGTTCCATGTAAAGGGTAATCTGGGGAGGGGGTGATTTTCTTGAAAACCTTCGTGTCGCATCTCTGGAAGATACTGAACCTAAATACCAAGTTTGGTGTTTATCCGACTGTTCGTTTTTGAGTTATGCTGTTCGCGCGCATGCACGCACGCGCGCGGACATGTTTCCAAAAATGCTTTACATGAATTTAGTGTACCTCAAAACATGCCTATTTTCTGTGAAATCTCGGCATCGAATTTTTGGGTGGAATACAATACTTTCCCTACTTACTATACGTAGTAGAGAAAGTGAAAATAAACCTCTAAATCCCAGATCTAAAAAAAAATTGGACACGTTATATAACATAAAATAAGAGCTGAAGCTTTTCCGATGGCGTATTAATTCTAAAAAGTCTCGGGCTTCTAACCAGGTAAGTAAATGGTTTGAAACCGACGTTTCGAAGGTGTTCATCTTTGTCTTCAGGATAAATGATGAAAGTGGAAGGATGGATCTCCATATGTATAGTGCAGGGATGAAACTGAAATCTCAATTTTCAGATTTCAGTTTCACACACAAATTCTCTCTTTATAGTATTGGTATAGATGACGATTTGAAGTTTATTATAAAGTAAAAAAAAAAGGAAACAGTATGTTTAAATATGTTTTACATATAAATAAGTTTGTAGTTTGGATTAATTATTTGTGACATTATTAATATTATTGTACCAATTTGGGGTTTTAATATTTATCTATCTAAGGTTCTAAAGGGGGTTTCTTTTGATTTTTTCTTTAATTATCTCTTATAGCTAGATGATTATTTATCTGTTTATTAGCTTTATAGCAGGATTTTTTTTAAACAGGCTATAATTTGAGATTGTATCTTTTTCGTGCAACTGTTTGCAGTAACAATGTATAGATTACAAGCCGTACGTCTCTTTCACACTCTCAATGTCACTGTTACTCATAAAAGCTTCTCTTTAAATTAATTTATTGCTAGAATACTTGTACATATAAATGAATAGAATAAGCTTCTAATGATAAGCGCTAAAGAACTGAGTTAAGATTTATAATAATACTGGTTTCTCTTGAAAGAAGCGCTGGCAATTCACCGCTTCAATGGTCTACTCCACTATATGAATCGGGTGTTGCAATAGCGGCTGAATAGGTTATACTCTTCTAGCTGTGTTCAAGACATAATGTAAAATGTTTATAACAATGTATTACAATTATTGTATTATTTAATCAATGTAAAGTATACAATGCATTATTATTGTACTCGTATGTGTGAATATAAGTCGCGATATGACCTAGTAGTCAAGACTATAAATAAAGAAAAATAGCAACAACCTGCGCGCCGTTTCTCTCCCAGACAACGCTAACGATGTGCAACAATTACTGAATATATTGGCCTTATCTTTCGTTATAAACGTTCGAAATGATGTCCCTTGTATCTGTTTAACACATTATCAAATACTCGGCTAATTTCTGTAGCCGAAATGTAAAAAAACATACCGATACTATCGAGTGTAAGCGGATTTCTTCCACATTCCAGTCAAAATAATTTGTCAAACATTTTTCCTCGGTTAAAACTTTTGGCTGTCAGTTTCTTTTTGTCTAACACAAACCAAATCTATTTAGGTTTGTCAAAGTACCATAAATTGTGGATGTGTTAGGAATGGTGACACGAGAGAATTGTTATATAAATTCAAGCCGACAAATTACATTCGATTCCGTTAGAGCAAAACTTAACACAATAAATACAGGCTATTCGGTGGCATATGGCATGATACAGTAAACAAAACCACAAACATCTTAACATAAATCGTTACCCTCAGTAAGCATGTGAGCTAGGCTACTGCAGAGCAAGGTCGTTCAACTCCGTACGTGCTAAGAAGCAGCGTAGGCTCATGCTACGTCATTAAAGATAAAACCGGCATACACAAACATAACGTTTAATTTAAGTATATAAATTTAATTTTATAAAAGTACTTGTATGATAATTCTTTTAATTATGCTCTTAAGTTTTAGTTGCTAAGTATTTTATGGGCAGTACTCAGAAATCTGCGGTGCAAATCACAGATTTATGTCTATGCAATTGAAAGTGCATGTTTTATCATTGTATGACATTGGAATCAAAGTTATTCTGCGTTTGAGAGCCGTAGTCTTTAAAAATGGCATTTAATAAAGCATATAAGTTTTATGAAAACTTGACTGAAATGTATTGCGGCAATTTGCACATCGAGAAACTTCAAATACACTGAATTTGGAAAATGTTAACTGCATCGGATAACATTAATTTATAATTACGTTTTATGTATTAATATTAGCGGAGTTATGGTGTTAGTTGTATCCTATTTATTAACTTTGTTTTTGAATAGATTATTGTAACGGATATGAAATGTTTATCATAAGCACGATTAAAACTGAACATTACAAACTTTATAAACTCTAGTTTGTCACAGAAAAAATACAGAATTTTTACGGTCATATAAAGCAAGGTCCTCTCTATGGAGCTTTTCCTCGAGTGATAATTTAAATACAAAGGCTGCTCTTTTCCTCTTCTGCACACTGTGGAACTGATGACAACTCCACTTTCACTCGGTAGATAAATAACAGTGAAGTGATGTTCTGCCATAATCCACATTTTATATTTTAGTTTTCATTATTTAGTGCAGATCTTTGCGGCAGCGAGGACTGATGAACTGGCTGGCGCCCAACTCAAAATAAGAAAAGCCCGAATAAATTACGACCTCAACCACTTTTCAAGATTCTTTAATTATTTAAGCGCAGATGGAGGGATGTTTAGTCTGGAGCAGACGAAAACATTCATTAGCTCATACAATGTAGACGAGATCAACTTTACCTCACGTTCCTGCAAGGTTCTTTAACCCTTGGACCACTCTGTTTCGTAGAGGATCCAAGAGTTAAAGAGGGAATTTAGCCTCCCTTCAAGCATAGAAGAGTATTTAAGTCTTTAAAACTATTTTAAATAGGTTTTTTTGAGACTATATCCTTAGATATGCAACACAAAATGAAAAGAGAGAAAAACGTTTTCTATTCAATCTTCTAGTTCTCAAGAAAAAAGAACTAAGGTATATACTAGTTCAGAAAATGAAATTTCTTTCAGAGGTAAAGTAACAATGTCAATGTACATATTGTTACATGTTGGGGTGAGGCCAAAAGGTTCCCAGCAAATTACTAAATTTTGACCACCCCAACACGCACATGGGGGCGTAGCACACAAACGGTGAGAGGAGTGGGACCTAGGGGTCTACATTCAGACGAAGGCGTGAGGTTTTTTTTGACAAAATAAACAAATATCACGTCACACACATTACCTGCAATTTATTGATAAAACACTTGGCGACTCTACATTCACTTAGGGAAACAAAGGATGAGAGGAGATGCCTCGCAGTCGACGACTGGCCACATACAACCTGCTTCTTACACACTCACACACAAAGTGACGCTAACATTCAAGTAACGCTAACTATATATCCCCCCCCCCCAATCCTGTCTAGGCAAGCCAGGATTGGCGTCATATCGCGCGAGATTCAAACAAAGCCTTCTATTTCTGGAGTGTTCCACGCCAAAGGAGAAGGCTCGTTCAGCCGAAAGAAATAATCAGTCACCCAATAATACTGTTGACAATGCGACACAATAATGCGTCTGGTATGACAATGCTTACTGATACGCCACAATATGAATTTTAAAACTACTACTTCTTGTTTGTTTGCCGGACTTTTCTGCCCCTGTTAAGCGGCGTTGGTCTACCCTCTCATCCTCCAAAGGTTCCCCTACTATGTCTTCTTCTCTTCACTTCGATCTCAGGCTTTTACTAATGCCTCTTCCTTTACCTAGTCTATAACTTCAGCAGGAATCCTCAGATATGCGACGTTACTACTCTTGATATAACATTCTGGCCTTCTCCAGAACTTATCACGAGGGGCAGATGGCTTCTCGCAGATTTATGTTCATCCAGTTGTCACATCTAACCAAATGGCCGTTGTAGGTTTCTCAATTTTCAGCTCCACAAACATAACATGGTTCTGACCTATCCTCAACAATGATAGAGGCAGCATTTAACAATTTCGCAACTCCAACAATGACCAGACAAGCCTATACCAGAATAAAATAGCACTTTGATTGTTGTGCTGTGCGTTTTGTCTAAACAATTTATGAATCTCGAGCGCAATGTATTTAGTGTACTATAGAATTTTCTCTTATCTAATCGGCGCTCAAGCCAGCTGGTTGATGAAACAGTCTCATTGGTGTGGAGCAAATTCCGCATATAAATATTAACTGACAAAGATCAGCTTTAACTGATAAGTGAATGGTAGGGGCAATGAAAACTTGAATCGATTGTGGAAATATGCTGCATTCATGTTATCTCATGTTATCTTACGTGATCATTGGATAGAATTTAAAAAGTTTATTGCACTAATTACAAAAATTATGGAGCCGCAAAGGCTGCAGAGAAACAGTCATTGTGCTAAATTGCTTTACTTTGTCTTTCTAAAATACTGTCGAATGATCTGATGATACAGTTCATAGAAAACAGGTATCACTGGGCGTTACTCAGTCCAGTATAAAATGTTTTTTTGTTGTTCTTAAGCTTACTCGTTTTCATTGTTATGTTTTTAAAGGAACTTAAATTTCTTCTATATGTTCATTCAGTTTTAATTAAAATCTTAAGACAGTTTAAAGATATACACTTATAAGAGATTAAAAATGCAAAGTTTTCACTAAAAAACCGGTCCCTTATGCTTCTGTATTCTGAAAATACTCTTTACATAGCCTTTGTTTTGTATACTTGTTTGTAATTTACTTCGTATTTACCGCTTTATAAAGCAAATAAACTGCTCCAAAGAGTGCGGTATGTTCATTCTACTTTCTGCACTACCTATCTGTAGTAGGTAAGAGGTAGTATAGTATTCAAGCCAAAAATTCGATATGCAAGCTTCACCGGAAATGCATGTTTTGAGGCCTCCAAATGCGTCCAAGAAATCTAAGAAATGCGTTTCTAGAA
The DNA here is from genome assembly GCA_030765065.1 of Deroplatys truncata. NCBI lineage: Eukaryota > Metazoa > Arthropoda > Insecta > Mantodea > Mantidae > Deroplatys > Deroplatys truncata. Next base: position 163,164,218 of record CM060976.1, on the reverse strand, counting down.
ACGTGTGTGTGAAGAGAGATAACTCTAAAACGAAAAGTGGGTTAAATAAAAAAATTGACATTTAACTTTAGTATCTTCCAAGAATGCGACGCATAGATTTTCAATAAAAGCTCCCCACTCCATACTAGCCTGTACGTACATTTATTTCGTCATTTTTTTATCTTCTCAACAACGGCTCTAACGGTTTTGAGTAACATGTCACACATTTAATATATTGGCATGATAAATAAAATGTATATCTGATCTTCCCTTTATTCGAGTGAATTTTGTATAACAAGAAAGTCTCAAGAAAATCTTATAAATATAGACAAAAACAAAATATAGGAAAAATACAGAGCTCAATAAAATGCATAATTTATATCAAATTTTTTCATACCGTCAGCCACTTTCGAAATATCCATTGTTGCAAGCTTTGATCTTTCCTCTGTGTCACCTGAGGGATACGCTTAAAAGTTTGCACTTCTTGCTCTTATTTCCCCATTATTTTCTTTCTATTGCAAGATATTGTTACCACGAATGCTGTTGTGCTGTTGAATGCTGTTTCCACAGGTTGAAATTTTCTTGCTTAATTTCAAACAATTTCTGGGCAATATACATATATCGGGAGCTACGCAACCGAGGATAGCAAAATATGAGCATAGGTCATGTATGTTAATTTGTCATTGGCAAGTTTTTATGTAAACAGTTTCATCCGTATAAAAATTTATGAAGGGCAACATTTCGAACTACATATAAAGAACTCAAAATATTCACTGTTACCTATTTCCCATCTAAACTACAGAGCATATAATGAAATGAACACGGATTAAGATTTCTCAGCCAATAGATTTTAAAACTATCTTTTAATTGTATCTTAGCCTCATCAGATGCACTAATATTTCTGTGGTAAAAGCTAAAACCTGACTGACAGTTAAGACAGGGAAATTGCTAGGACCAGAGAAAGGCGGGATAGAGGTATTTTAGTTTTCACTACCAATAAAAAACATAATTTTTTTTATATCGGCACATTTCCATGCACTCGACAGTACGTACGCTTTAAATTAGGACATGCTCATAAAGTACTTACAAAATGTTTGTTTATCAGTGATTAAATTTGTTTTCTAATGACATTTTTTGCACCGTCATGACTTTTTTCTTGGTCTTCGGTAGTAGGCAAGCATGCATTGAAATTATACAAACCATATGCCAATTGCACTTAACGATGCTATAATACCACTCCATAATTTTCCAGTCATCCACCGTGGTGTAGTGGTTACCATGCTAGCCTCTAATTCCCGAGGTCGCGGGTTCAAACCCGGCGGAGGACGATGGATTTTTTCGGGCGTAAAAATCCTTAGCATGGCTTCCTTCGTAAGGGAAGTAATACCGATGGTCCCGTGTCCTAGATTTACGGCTCGTAAAAAAACCTCAAGCTTGATAAAGAGGCCTCTGAGAAAAATTACAGGTCTTTCACGCCCAACATAGAATGGGACGCTAAGGACCATAGTAGTTAAAGAGCGTCCATAAATAACAATTTATTTATTTTACTGCCTCCTGTGAACTACAATCCGCATCACTATGCTCGCTTGATTGAATCTAGAATCAATTCAAATTGGAAAAATAAGTATATTAATCACTCGCTGCTGTCACTAAGCTAGATTTGCTTTAAAATTTAAATATTTTAGACTTTCAAATTTTACAGACGTGCTTTATGAGACAGAAATAGTTCCGTATACATTAGAAGTGGCTCATAGTGGAACGCAGCTATTTGTGTTGGTACCAACAAATCTAGCCCCACCCTCTTTGCCATTGTGAGCCTCTGTTCCTCGGCATAATTCTAGCCACTATTTTACCTACCCACAATATGACCGAACTACAAGGGTAGCATTACAAGCTAGTAGGATGTGTTATCGGAGGGGGACACCTCGAACACTGCGACCATTTTGATCTATTGTGGCTATATCCCGGAAGTCAAGGATAGATGAAGAAGCCGTAGGCGGTCCCAGGTTTGCAGGCAGACAGCCCACAGAGACGCGCAGAAGCCCCTAACACTTCCAGTTTGAAACACCCGCGCACAGTTACGAGGAATCCCAGGAGGCGACGCAGCGAGCCTACCAGGCGGGGCAGCTCATTCCGGCATTCACGGGCAGAAATTCCTTCAATACGCAAGCATCCACGCCAACTACCCGGCACAGTCAGCACAATAGGACCTGAAAGCACACCTGAAACGTGCAATGGATATGAAATGAGAGAAACGTGGAAAGGAGAAATTGTGGTTGATGCAGTAATTTGTATCACAAATTATGTAAATGTAAAGAGTGATTATAGTATGAATATGCATTATTATGTGACATTGATTTGAGATGTTTGTTGATTGTAATTATTGTTGGGAAGTAAGTTTATACTGCCTTACTGAAACTGACAATAATAGCGTGCAATGATGCAGCGAGGGGGTGAGCTGTTTATCATTATTGGAAACGAGGAAGTTACGTAATATTGGCGCGTTTTTCTTTTAGAACCTTCTGGAACATTTCCCTAGAGCATATGTATTCATAATTTTCATTGGATATAAAAATAGACGCTAATGTTGGCGCGTTTTATTAGCCAATTGCAGTTCAGTTATAATCTTTAGGAATATCTGGGTGAAGGAGTATAAAAAGAGTAGGTTAGAGGTAGACCCCGTCAGTTCATCAAAATTCTTTGTACACTACACGTCGCATTCCCGTCAGTTCGTCGAAAGTATTTGTACGGCACACTTCGGATATCAATTTGCAGGTTGCGCGTAACAGAGTTATGAAAAATCTCAAGTGTGATAAAGTTAATTATATAAAAAGTTGAAGTACGCGAATTAAGAATTATCAGTAATGAAGTTATTATAACAGTTTCAGTTTGGCGAGTGTCAAGATCAATGTGTAAATGTGATAGTTAACGTGTTCGACAATAAAAGTGTAAAACAAATTTCTTCATCAGTGTTATCTTTGGATAAAAGATTCCTTTCCGTTTACACAACCTGTATATAGAGAAGTGCTTGACCAAAAGGATAATAGCTAGCCGGAGGACAAAGAACCAAAATTAAATAAAATAACAGTAGCATTTTTTTTAAACAAAAAACTAATACTGCCGCAAATTGCTAACACCAGATGGAGCTAGCAAACCTAACAAATGAATGACTTCACAAGATGGCTTCAACGCGTGAAGTAAACACAAATACACAAACATTATAAGTAAAAACACTCGCATGGTAGAAGACACCTCCCCAGCTTTCATCTTGGAGAACAGGGGAAAACCACGAAAAACCCCATAGAGTGGGCAGTCTCCAAACTTGAACCTCCCGAATGCGAGCCTCGCACAATATCGCGGAGCCATCTCACTCGGTATTATGAGTTAGCTGTCCATGTTCTTACCAGCGGTTTGCCGTTAAGACATTGCTTCCTTGAATTTTGGCGCAAAAATGTAATGTAATATAATAAAAACGTAGAAATAAAGACAAACCTAAGAACCCTTAGATTTTGATTTTTTGTCTTACACCTATTTTCATACTATACTACCTTAATGTCGACTTTCTTATTGTTCGATGGCGGCAATAACTTTAACCCTCGTCTTCGTGTCGCTGATGAAAGCTCTTATGTAAGCGACGTACACTATGTGATCAAAAGTATCCGGACACCCCCACAAATACACGCTTTTTATCTTAGGTACATTGTGCTGCTACCTACTGACTGGTACTCATTATCCGCGACCTCAGTAGTCATTAGACATCGTGAAACAGCAGAATGGGACGCTCCGTGGAACTCACGGACTTTACACGTGGTCAGGGTGTCACTTGTGTCAGAAGTCTGTACGCGAGATTTCCACACTCCTGAACATCCCTAGGTTCACTGTTTCTGATGTGATGGTGAAGTGGAAACGTGGAGGGATATGTACAACACAGAAGCGTACAGGCTGACCTCGTCTGTTGACTGACAGAGATCGCCGACATTTGAAGAGGGTCGTAAAGAGTAATAGGCAGACATCTATCCAGACCATCACACAGGAATACCAAACTGCATCAGGGTTCATTCCAAGTACTGCGACAGTTAGGCGTGAGGTGAGAAACCTTGGATTCCATTGTCGAGCGGCTGCTCATAAGCCACACATCACGCAGGAAAATGCCAAACGACGCCTCGCTTGGTGTAAGGAGCGTCAACATTACAAGATTGATCAGTGGCAAAACGTTGTGTGGAGTGAAGAATCACGGTACACAATGTGGCGATCCGATGGCAGGGTGTGGGTATGGCGAATGCCCGGTGAACGTCATCTGTCAGCGTGTGTAGTGCCAACAGTGAAATTCGGAGGTGGTGGTGTTATAGTGTGGTCGTGTTTTTCCTGGAGGGGGCTTGCATCCCTTGTTATTTTGTGTGGCACGATCACAGCGCAGACCTACATGATATTTTAAGTACCTTCTTGCTTCCCACTATCGAAGAGCAATTCGGGGATGGCGATTGCATCTTTCAACACGATCGAGCACCTGTTCATACTGCACGGGCTGTGACGGAGTGGTTACACAACAATTACATCCCTGTAATGAACTGGCCTGCACAGAGTCCTGACTTGAATCCTATAGAACACCTTTGGAATGTTTTGGAATGCCGACTTCGTGCCAGGCCTCACCGACCTACATCGATACCTCTCCTCAGTCCCGCACTCCGTGAAGAATGGGCTGCCATTCTCCATGAAACCTCCCAGCACCTGATTGAAAGCATGCCTGCGAGAGTGAACGCTGTCATCAAGGCTAAGGCTGGGCCAACACCCTATTGACTTCCAGCATTAGCGATGGAGGGAGCCACGAACTTGTATGTCATTTTCAGCCAGGTGTCCGGATAATTTTGATCACACAGTGTAGTTGTCCAGTTTAACGTGAAAATAATTCCTATTCTAGAAGGCGGAATTATGTTGTACTTGTTTAGTCTTTCCGTGTGTACTAATCGTAATGGGACTCTCCCATAGAGGTGCATCCATACCACCCCTTCAGTTCACTTCGATTATAACATTATTTGCTCATGTTTATACCTGAATTGTTTTCAGACCAGTCATACAGGCTGGGTGGAGTAAAAGATTGGTTATCTTAAGGCAGAAACTTTACGGAATAAAAAAAAGTTTGCGATCCAGGGCAATGGGCCAATTTTTGCCAGTGTACATACCTAACGCACTCTTTCACTATCAGCAATAAATTATATTATTCTCCATAATAAATTATTACTTTAACAACGATAATTCCTATTGTAGAAGGCGGAATTGTGTTGTACTGGTTTAGCCTTTTCGTGTGTACTAATCGTAATGGAACACAATCATAAAGATGGTATCCATACCACCCCTTCATTTCACATCGATAATAACATTTTTCATTTGTTGCACCTGAATTGTTTTCACACAGACTGGGTGGAGTAAGAGATTCGTTATCTTAAGGTAGAAGCTTTATGGAATAAAAGAAATTGCGATCCAGGGCAATGTGCCAATTTTTGTGCAGTAAGTGTACATACCTAACGCACTCTTTCTCCATCACTAAGATAAATTATTATTTTCTTTCAACGTCACCATATATTTTCGTATAATGTAAACTGCAGAACAAATTTTATGTATTCACCCTTGTCATTATTCCCTATTATCAACTACTGAATCTCTTTCCACTCTATGTATGTGAACTTTTGTACCATTGACAGCAAAAGGATGTAGATGGATATACCTGCCATGTATAAACAGGACAGAGCATTTGCCAGAGATGCGGTTGGAGCACAAGATATGGGCGACGTCATTTCCTAGATAGGGGAATCTATTTCCTTCTCTGCAGCCAACATTTTCAGAGCTCTCTTCATTTTTCTTTTGGATACCTCATTATCAGATAAGGCTCCACCTGCATTATGTTTGCGAGGAATCTGGACCTAAAGGAAGATACTGAGTGCCATTATCAATAATGCTCGTGGTTTGTTGCCTGAACCTGAAACCACAAATATGCAATTTTAGGAGAGGTTAAAAAAATTCTTCATCGAGACAGGCATTGGAAAGCGATATATCGAGCCAACTGGCATTCCTTTTATCCCAGTTCGGTTGGTTTTGGCGTTTTCAGTTGATAACAGTGAGTAGGGTAGTTATATTCAACCTGTGAGCTGAATCCTGAACTGTTGAAATCTTCAAAAAATGTATTATGATTTGAAAATAAACCTTAGACCTCATTAGTAAACGTTAAGCAGAGACGTATTGCAATTTTTATTTAGTTTTTTCAGTCACCAAATGCTTTATAATGGATATCTGTTTGCAGCAAAATAAAATGCAGCTTATAGAAACTTTTGACTTTGGATAATATCCCATTTTTACTGTTACGTATTTTTAATTCGATATTAGAATAGCTTAAAGAAAATAAAACGAGTCTCTTTTTAGTTAAAAAAAATCCCTACCGAAGTCCAGACAACATCCACTCACGCCAATCACCGTTTGTTTTACGTACGACCACCCAGCCTTTGATTTAAACCTAGCTAAAGTTCGGTATTGAAATCCTTAATCAACCCAGATACAAACTTGAGAACAGGTAGCAGGAGGTTATAAGGTACAAATAATTGCAATAAACTGTAAAATTTAAAAACTAATTTTGATACAGAATAAATTGGATTTAAAAGAATTAAAGGAGAAAACTCATTAAGAACTCTGTGTGTGCAATACACTGACTTAATTTTCTCCCGAAGAACTTTCCTCCCATTGTGATACGAGAAAGCTATTCTTTCTAAAAGTGTTCAACAGCCCTATAAACAACTCAGGTCTGCAGAGATAGAGAATGAACTGGGCGAACCCGGTGTCCATGGAGATGACAGTTGACCGATGTTTATCCCGTGTGAATAAGAGAAAATCCTGGAGAAGCCTTATCCAGGTTACTAACTACAAACTAGTTTCGAATCCGTATCCTTTGGCTTAACAGTAGCGTACTACCTATGGAGTGAGATATCAGGTAATGCTGACACTGCATTTGTACGGAACTTTGACCTCTTGAGTTTATACAAAGTTGCGTTATGATTCGCGAAATGAATATTATAGTTTTGCTCTATAAATCACCTTTGTAATAAAAATGTTGATTGAAATAAAAAAGAAATTTACTAATACATATTTTATTTTAAATGTTGCGTTATGTAGCAAGTCTATAAATACCAACATTTGTTTTCGGGGAAGCTTTTAGAATTTAAATTCACAATCAAAACTTCAACTGGCACAGCAGTGGAAATACAATTAGTTTGAAAAAAAGAGAAAATTGTATGAAGTAAGATATAGCACATCATTTCCATGTATCTTTAAAAATGTAAACCATCATAAAAGGGAAAGTTATTCCCCAAATCAAGAATTGACCACTCCAATTAACACATGACTATTTTCCAGACAGGAACCTCCAGTTCATGAACATTACAACCGAATGTGACTCGCTACTCCAACTACAGGATCGACATCAAATTTCTCTTATATCTTCAGACAGCAAAATGAAACGACCAATTATCATTATTATTTAAATTCTTAAAAGATTGTTAACTACCCACTCTATTGTAAATATATTGTGTCAAACGTGTTAATCGATGACTGTATGCTTGAATTACTGTATGACGTATCAATATTTTATTACAATGTGAAACTACTGTGACGCCTAAAAGGTTAAGGGTATTTAACTTTATAATAATGTAAATACATGTTGTCGTTACCAGACCTATGCTGTGAAACGCCTAACAGAAAAGGTTTGATAATGATACTTGCACCTTTTAGGGATATGTAATGGCGTTGTTTAAGGATCCTAGACTAATAACCAGGCATAGGAATTTCTAAGCATTACAGCCCGGGCGAAAATAAATTCAAGTTGAACTGTTACTGGACTTTAGACAGGGACGTGCACGTAACAAACCCCCATCCCTCGTACAGTCTGTTAGCGTTTGCAGCAGCACTCACAGGCTGTGTTTGTCTATCGTCAGTGATTTAAGTGTAGATAAATTGAAGTCAACTGCTGAAGAATTTCTCTGATAGTAAAGACTGTAATTAGTTTGCATAAAAGATATTAAAATACAATAAATTAAAAAGTATAAACACTTTAAGAGTTCATATTTTGGGGTATTCTCTTGTCTAAGAGAGACAACTATAAAACGCGGAGATAACTCGGATGTGTAAACCAAATGGCAAGTAGGCTGTATGGAGTGATATCGTGACCTGGAAGAGACTTCCTGCCAGGTCGTTAGTCAACAGCGAGAATGACTTGAGGGATATCGACTTGGCCGTCCCCTTGAGTCCGTCAACCCTTCCTCACACGTGGCTGCAGGGGTGTTGCTGCACTTCAGCATCTCTCCTTGCAAGACGTCTGCATATGACACTCGTTGGGGCATAAAACGCGACATGAAATAAACAAATCTGCTAACATATGAATAAACGCGCAGGTCTTTTGTTACATATAATTAATACACAGCGAAGCACAAACAACGGGGAAAGCTTAAGATTAACTTGTTAACTCGCTGCTATCGACGTGTATATTCCTCGGAGCGCTGCCATCGCCTGCGATTAAGTTTAGTTTCTTCTTCCCTTGCGAGAGCATATTTGAATGATCCTGTTTATGTCTGAAGTTCCTGCTTTTAACTTTTATTTTGGATACACATTAAATTTGTTCAAATGCATTTTATGCAGGTATAGACTTACTAGATAACGTAACATTTGAAATAAAATATGTAGGTATTAGTAAATTTCTTTTTTATTTCAATCAAAATATTTTATTACAAAGGTGTAATGTATTTAAAAAAAGTGATTTATAGAGTAAAACTATAATGTTCATTTCGCGAATCATAACGCAACATTGTATAAACTCAAGAGGTCAAAGTTCCGTACAAATGCAGTGTACAGCATTACCTGATGTTTCACTCCATAGGTAGTACGCTACTGTTAAGCCAAAGGGTACGGATTCGAATCTCGTTTGTAGTTAGTAACTTGGATAAGGCTTCTCCAGGATTTTCTCTTATTCACACAGGATAAACATCGGTCAACTGTCAACTCCATGGACACCGGGCTTGCTCAGTTCACTCGCTGTCTCTGCAGACCTGTTTATAGGGCTGTTGAACACTTACCAGATTTTTGTGTTTGCGGAGCGAACGCCAGTAGGAGTAAATTCAACACTTATGGAGCTAGCACACTTATTTGCAGACAAAACGAGACATAAGTGTTGAATTTACTCCTACTGGCGTTCGCTCCTCAAAGACAAAAATCTGATAAGTTTCTCTACTTAGTCTTCGACAAACTATTATTATAAAAGGAGTTAGTTGACCTAATAGTGGTTGAAACTATGAAGTCCGAGACTTAAAGTACTTACAGCATTGTAAGTCGCCATTGGGGTAGGTAATCTCAATACAATTTGAGATCTCCTTGTGGTTTACCGCGAAGAATGCGAATCAGTTGGAGAATTTAATGTCGTGTCGGCATGTTGCCATGGTAGCTCAGTGGTTAGAGCAACCGGACGGAGACAGGGAGATCCGTGGTTCAAATGCTGGCTATGGCATTTAACATTTCAATCGTCCGATTCTATTATAAAAGATTATTCGTCTATGTATTCCTTATTAATAAAGATAACTTTCTGTACATATTTACACATTTTATTGTAGGTATAAGGAGGATACAGCAGACTGAAGCGATAGTCAGATTTTTTTTAAAAAAAAAAGTGGCTCGCTTTCGATGGATTTGAAATTCCATGCTCTTTGCATGGTCACCAGAAAAAATGAATAGCGACTTCCCACTTGAGAACAGTAGAAGTATTTGATAACAACAAATAATATCTCGAAATATTAATGCCACAAAAGTTTTGAAAACTTGTATGCTTTAATGACATCTACATTGTTTGTGGATCTTAAGGTTTATCAATTATAAAAACTTCACAGGTTATTTCCAGAATATTTAAGATATACATTTCATTTCTCATGCAAATCTCAAACATATTACTTTCTCTACTACGTATAGTAAGTAGGGGAAGTATTGCATTCCACCCAAAAATTAGATACTGAGATTTCACCGGAAATACATGTTTTGAGACCCCCTGAATCCAAGAAAGCATTTTTAGAAACATGTCCGTATGTGTCTGTCTGTGAACAGCATAACTCAGAAACGAACAGTTGGATAAACACCAAAATTGGTATTTAGGTTCAGTATCTTCCAGAGATGCGAACGAAGGTTTCCAAGAAAATCCCCCACCCCAATTTACCCTTTACATGGAACATTTTTCGAAAATTTTGATTTTCTCAAAAATGACTAACGATTTTGATTAAAATGTCATATGTTTAAGATATTTTCATGACAAATGAAATGTATATCTCGAATTTTCTGGGAATGTCTCCAAAAGTATTCATCATTGTGTACGACTTTTGCATAATTGGTATAAACCATAAGAGATAAACAAAATGTAGATGGCGTTAAAATGCACAATTTATGCCATATACATTTTTTTGTTGAGTGAACCATTTTCGAGATATTGCTTGTTATTCCCTTAAATTTTCCAATACTTATACTTTTTCTCAAGTTCGTTATCCATTTTTTATGTCCTGGACATGCAAAGAGAATGGAATGCGCAACATAGCAACCAGCTCTTGAAAGATTTGACTATCGCTTGTAACCTACCATATTCCCCTTACATCTACAAGAAAATTAGCAATAAGATTGACATCTCGATATTTCAATTAACATGAAGCATATGGAGAATAAGCGTTTGTAAAAATAGTTTGTACAAGAGTAGAGAAAGTCATGTGAGTGTAACACATCAGATTTTTATATTGCCCTTGCAAATACAAAACAAGGGGAACATAGTACGCCTTAAGCGATAGTCAAATATTTTTAGAACTGGTCACTATGTGTAAAATGTAATTCTCTTAGCATGTCAAAAGATCATTTCTGCAGATGTTTATGTCGATTAATATGAAATAGATGGAGAATAAGAGTTTATAAAAATAGTTGTACAAGAGTAGAGAAAGTCATGCGAGTGTAACACATCAGATTTTTTTTTAATCAAAATCGTCAGATCATTCATGAGAAACCAAAAATAATGTGGAATAATGTAAGGAATAGTTGAGGTGGGGGATTTTCTTGAAAATTTTCTTGTTGCATCCCCGAGCTTAAATACCAAGTTTGGTATTTAACTACTTATCGTTTTAGTTATGCTGTTCACAAACACACACGGAACTTTTCTAAATTTTTATTCAGAGGACTTCAAAACGTGAATTTCCAGTGAAATTAAGCGCAACCAGCATGTTTATCGCCAAATAATGACAAGTAATATAGGCATACAACATAGAGCTAAACACGCGAGAGAGTGAGCACCACGCGGTCGCTGGGAGCGCGAAGTGAAAACCGCTGAAATAGTTAAACTACTACCTTACATCTACAGTCGCAAGACAAAAGTCACTAATAACAATTTCAATTCTGAAGAAAAATTATTTTAAAGCTCAAAGACTAATGTAGGCCTCATTTAGTGACGATAATTATGTTTCTCTGTCAAAAATCATAACGAATGTTATTAAGTTTCTCTTTGCAAACTTTGGGCTATGGAGAAATTTTGTTTTTGCATAAAAATATCCAAACTGGCGACCTTTACCTTAACGTAAGGTTGAGAATCTGAATACCGCGGCACAATATGTTTGACATTGTTTACCAATACCAAAATAGCATTTTGTGACGTCATGAGCAGTGAGCTTAACATTTTGAAGCGAAGACAGAATTATGGCGGATATGCTGCTTGAATTTTTATTTGTTTGTTTATAATATATAGATTTAGATATTTTCCTGAATTAAGTAACACTAGCTGTACTCACAGCTCTACTCACATTATTGCATTCATTACGAACAAGCTTCTCTCTGTAGTCCTCTCCCACTCCCTGCCCCTCCATCTCCCTCTTTCGCTCTCACTGTGTCATGTAATTTTATGAAAACTTTTAATAACATTGCCTTTCCTGGGGTACTAGAAGTTAAGATTTAATGGCAAACTTGCGAATATTTCTTATGATTGTCTTGCGACCGAAACTGCACTTAGTTCCCATGGTAACCAGAAACAATAATAAACGATGCATAATTTTGTCGCGCGCACGTGTATGTGTAATTGGCTTACGTGCACAAATAATAGCAATGAAGAACAGGCATAAGTCCTTAAATATCCATCCTATCGAAATATTGTGAAAAATCAAACTTGTCAGAAACAATTTGTCTATAAACTTTGCTTCACAACATTTTTACAAAATAAATAGAGATATTTTGTGTATTTGAATTCATACTTCCACCTATATAGCCTGTTCTCTGAAACCTAGGGAACTAAAGTAATTTTAACAGTAACAGAAGGAAATAAACACGCACACAATTTAAAATACTATTTTAGGCTTAAGTATAGGACGTTGTCCAAAATAAGAAAAATACGAGAATATGTTCTGTTAGTTTTATTATATATATTTAGATGTAGACCAGGGTCGCAGTTACAAAATAAATATTAAGGAGATAGTTAATACCTGTATAATCGCGTAGGGAATGAGTGCGTGATAGTTTCTATATAACGCTCTACTTGGATAACGGCGTTTGTGACAAAGATGGTTTATTCCTCCTCCTGCTGCACCCGTTCTACTCCAAATCCTGCAAAATTTAAATCAGCCATTAATTAATTCTCTCGCAATATCTTACCGTCGCACGGATAAGTCGTGAAATTTTAACACCTCCGATAAAATAATTTAGTCGTGCCCTAGTGCCGTGCGTCATGCCACGTGCCGTACTGTAGTGTCGTGCGAACACTACACAAGATCAACGATGTTTACAGGTCACAACTAAATCTGTGTTTTCTGATTTCTTCTAACCAGTCGAGGGTGCTTAAAAGCTCCTTAAGTCTCCGGAGTTCAAGCAAAAACCCGAGACTGTACTGAAAAGTTGTAACAGTTTTATAAATTGACATTTAGTTTTATTATAAACAAGTAAATATGTATAATTAAATATTTTATGGCTTCAACCCATGTCTTAAGCATAAACACAATTAAAAACATCCAATACGTTATATTCACAAGACATTGTCTACCCACTATAGTTTATTTTTATATCTTTTCTGCAATTATTGTTACAAAAGCTTTATTCTTCTATTATTTTAGGTTAATCGTAATAAACATTTTCAGAAATGGTTTCATTAGACACAGAGGATAACAGCAGACACGATTGTCAAATGTTTTAAAAAGCTGTATACTGGCATTGAAATTACATGACATCGTGAGAAACAACTGAAAAGCGATAGAACTTTATAAAGGTGGCAAACTATTGAAAAATTCAAACCAATAACGAATATGGTTGATGTCATTAACAGTTCTTTGAAATGAATTCTATGTTTTAAAAGTACCTAAAGTTTTGGCATAGTAAGAATTAGAATCATTTTTCTATTTTTAAATCATCCTTTATCTAGGGTAAAAACTGGACAAAGTCACAAAACATAGCCCTCCCCCCTTTGTGATACGGATAATGTGTCTGCCCCACATTCAATAGCTCCCGAGTTCAAATCTCGAATAGGGCGAGTTGCCGGATAAGGTTTCTTTCCGGGATTTTCCCTTATCCTGGAAAAATGAATGGGCCCCGGGTTCATTTGAGCATCATTTCACCCATTTCATTCATCGCTTGACATAACCTACCGGTTAAAGGACGTTAAATTTAAAAAAAAGAAATGTATATGTCTGCGGGTGGGGGATAATAAAGCTCTTTTATTTCATTTTTATTGTAATTAGAAATGAAATACGACAATGTAAACTTGTTCTAGCAGCAGTAGCAGTAAGACATTTATGTCTATATAGATCATTGTCACACGTCATGTCCTTCATAGTGTAATGGTTGAGATAGACGCCTTTCTGTATATGGATTCTCGTGCATTTACAAAGTATCCTGTTGCACGTCACCATTGTCAGCCATGCGAGTGCAGTATTTAACCAAAAGTGAATGACAACGTATGGTCTATTTAGATGTCTATCAAGATTGTGAGAATTATCCTCATAGGTTATCTCGTATATCTTAATCAGCACAGTGGTACACTTTTAGCACATTAACACATTTTGCAACATCGGATTCGGCTACAACACCACCACCCCAGTAACGTCGTCTTGTGCTAGATGGCAGTTCATTACTCACTTGTTTCATCAATTTTAAACAAAAAACTATGATGTACAAATGGTTCTCCTTCACATATATCAGCGTCACCTGACACAGTATCTCTTTGGATATTGAACACAATAACCGACCTCGACTTTCATATTCCAATAATAGTGGGACATTTATTTTAACAGTTTCCGTATTGGGATGCAGAATTCCCTGAAGTGCCAAGCCGGATGAAAATATTCACCGAATTCCCAAAGCGGAAAATATTTATAGTATATATATATATATATATATATATATATATATATATATATATATAGTATGAGTGTGTGGTTTTCTTGTTCAAGCTTTACTTGGAGTAATAATCTGAATCTTCACTCAGCAAATTAATATTGAACCCTTGCTTGAAGTATACATTCCTCATCGATTTCCAACATGAACGATATTTAAAAATACAGATTGGTAGCGAGAGAAAGAGGGGGACACAAAGTTTTGTTGTTAAGTATCAGCAGTGCACAAGTAGCTACATCTCTAAACACACAAGTTGGAAAATATACAACCATAACCTGTAGCACCCGAGCAATAACTAATATTTAAAACCCTGTGATTCCTAAACAATCAACATTACAGATTACTTATTATGTTTTGGCCTCTCATTCAAATATTGCGTCAACGTCAAATGGTGCAAAAAACTTAGAACTGGTTCAAGTATACATGGGTACCGCAAATGTGACCATTCCTCAGATAGCAGCAGTATTGTTTCCTCCTAAGTTTTCCACACTTACCTAACTAGTATCCTTACCCACCCAGCACTTATGACTTCTCCGAGTTGAAAGAATCCAAGGAACAAAAATGAAACATTGAGGAATTATTAGATATTCGGCTGAAATGAAGACAGGATAGAAATAGCTATAATTAATTAATTCTGCTGCGATTGCTGTAACAGAAGAGAGGTGGCTAGCCCAGGTAATATGATTAGCAGGGTCCGAATTTTGATGAGTAAAATTGTTTGAAAAAATCTAAAAATGACAAACTTTTAGAAAATGACATAATTAGAAAACCTGACGTGAAAGTCGAGATTCATTTATTAAAATTAGTGCACAGAAAGTTATAAATTAATTTAAACATGGCTATAACTACTATATAAACAGAAAAAGTAGGCATTGATGAGGCACTTCTTATATTTATGTATATTTGTTCCATATTCTTGTTTGAAGAATCTGAAAAGAAAATTTGAAGCACGCCTTACAAAATTGTAGCTCTAACTCTTGATTTCTCAGATTTTACAAAGTCATTGCGAATGTAGTATACTTCACACGACATAAGGATAAGAACAGTAATCTGACTGTACGCACTTAACAGAAAAAGGAAAAGCTGACCTGGGTCATAGCAGTAATTATACCGGCTACCCTGACAATAGCCACCCATCCACCCACAAGCAATCCTAACCATAAAATAGGAATGTGATTTTTCCCCCCAAGAATGCGAGTAAACGAGACTTATTTCTCAGTCGAATAGCAAAATTTCTGTTTGAAAACCCCTTATGCACAATGTCAATTGCATAAAACTTGTGCTCGATTAAATGCAAGAAAATGACTAAATGAAGACGAAAAGGCCAAGGAAATGAAGAAAGAAAAAAAAAGATG
Organism: Deroplatys truncata; assembly: GCA_030765065.1. NCBI lineage: Eukaryota > Metazoa > Arthropoda > Insecta > Mantodea > Mantidae > Deroplatys > Deroplatys truncata. Next base: position 163,148,466 of record CM060976.1, on the reverse strand, counting down.
TAAAATCGAAAAGAATACCCCAGAAATAGAAGATGGCATAAAATGATGTAATAAATATGCATTTTCTGGGTCCCATGATAAGGATTCATATACAGGTTACCAATGCATATAGTGCAACAATTAAAATATGTCATCAGAGTCCGGATCCTGATGATTAAGAGACTTCACTTTAGGTATAGGGGGAAGAATGAGAAATAAGTTATCCGTAGGTGTCTTTGAAATGGACAACAGCTACAATAGGGTGTTAACCGAGCGCTGCGGTAAGGCGTGCGACTCGTATTCGGGAAGTCCCGCGTTCGATCCCGGCGGCTGCTCACACTGACCCATGGGTTTTTCGTGGCTTCCCGGGTCGGCAGGCAAATTCTAGGATGGTTCATCTTCTACCATGGTCTCCTTCCCCCCCATTTCTGTACCTATCTTCTTCCGTGTCATTTCAGGGCTGTAGGACCAGGCGTCAGTGCTCGGCGGGTTGTGGCTGGACGGTGGCTATGCGTTGGCCGGACGGTGCTGGACTGGAACTCCCCTCTGAGGTTTTAGGGCGGGAGCTCCTTCGGGTACGCAACCCGGAGACACGAGGACCAATGGAGTGGGCTCGGAACGCATTGGAGGCGTTCAATTTGGAAACATTAGGGACCCCGTCTGTTCTTGCGTCCGTCGTCATCCGGATCTGGTCGCCCTTCGGGTCTCTCACCTCATCTCTCCCTCCGGGGGTCATGGTAGAAGCACAGGGGCCCGGTTGGCCTGCATGCTGTGCTCTGCCCCCATCGGTTCTTCCGTACCTCTACCTTTATAGTGGTGTTATATTAGAAGTTCGTATTGAGGTAAGACTATATCTTATTCCCATCGAGCAGAGTAGTAGCACTGCAAGAGCTCGGAATAATGGTCATAATTGGTAGAACCAAATCCTTTCGGTTGAAAAATATTTGTGAAGAAAGGTGCATTTGAACAAGGTAAGGAATTCGATGTACTCATACTTTTCAATAAGTCGTAAGCCTATGGTATGTTGCGAGTTGCCGAGTGTCGAATGAACTATGCCACAAAACTCCCGCTTAAATAATTCCATCTAACTGTGAAGCACCATCTCCACGATATATTACAGGATGCGGCATGTCAGTTAACCGAAAATGCACCACAGTATTTTGTAGCTTTAATGGTTTATACAAAGTAATTTGTCCCACTGAAGTTGTTCAAAGTGTCCTTCATTGTTATATAGACGTTTAACACATCGTTTAAACACTGGTTTATATATTTTGTCACACAACTCCCCATTATTACCAAAAATGTTTTCAAATTCTTGTTCAACCAAATCTCTTAAATGCTGTAGGCTTAAGGATTTTATAGCAAAATATTGTATATTATCTTTCAATATCTCCCACATTGAAAAATCACACGGTGTAAGGTCCGGTGATCTTGGAGGCCAACAACTTCTCTTTCCTCAGGCACAGTCCCATCGAAAAAATAAGGGTTATCACTTCTTTGCTGCAAATACCAGTCCAAACCGTAACTCCAGGAATATTTAACTCCTCAATAACAAATTGTGGATTTTCAGAAAACTAACACACATAATTGTATTTGTTAACTTAAAACTTGCTTCATCAGACCTCAGGATTGTTTTGTAAAAGTTAGGATCTTTTCACTGCGGATCACATACCATTCACAAAATTCACGTCTTCGATCAGGATCATCCTCGTTTAGGCCGTGTAGTAATGTGGGCTTATAAGGTTTTAGATGTGATGCTTTTAACATTCTCCTTAAACTTCTGTCAGAGTATTGTAGGTCCTTTTAGCTCTTCTTGCAGATTTCTTGGGTGATTGAAAGAATGCCTGTGCAACGAGCTGCAGAATTTCTTCATGGTGGCTGTGTGTGTGCGGGAACTTTAACGAAAAATCGTCTTGCATCTTCATAATTTCGATCAAATTTCCACCACATCTATAAAGCAAACGCGCTGTTCTGTAAACGATTTTCTATTCATAATTGTACACTTTTCGCGCTTACAATGAATGCACAAATAACGCCAAGGTTCAGATTGTCACTTGTTAATAACAAACCAGTTCTGCCAACACTCTTTAAATAAATTTCACTGCACATTAAGATTCGTAATTTTTCAATGTGGGGGGTATTAATTAATTAGCCAAAATTCGACCATGGACAGAAAATGCGCAGCGGTTAACTGACTTATGTCGCACCCGATATACGAGTACATAGGTGATGTTCGCGTTTCAGGTACGTATATTAACTATTTTAAACAGGAGCTTTTTAACAATAGCAATAAAGATACAATGTTGAAAAATCTGATGCGCAACAATCACTCGAATTTCTCTACCCATTACAGTTCACCTATTAATACACCCCTTTATTCACATATAAGTGGTTTTTCTACAAAGTTATGTTGTTCAGGAATGTGTTTGCATAGCAGTGATTTCAATTAAGCAATATGGGCTCAGCTTACGGAAGCATCATGTAACTGTGTATCATAAGTCGTATAAAGGTTACAACAATATACGAAGGGTTACTAGGATGCAACTTTGACATTTTTCCACCATTGCGAGACAAGTCACAAGAATCTGGTGATATTTGGGTTCCATTCATAACCGGCAGCTCCACCGTAAATACGCACTGTTACATGTATTGCGAAGGTTAGTTGTATTCTATCTGTTACGCTGGCGCCTTGGTTTTATATTCGCCGGTGTTCAAACTTTGCACGCCGACCATTTAGCCACCTACTGACTCACTGATTATAATATCAGTTGTTATATTAATTATATTACAATTTTTATTAGATTAGTTGTAGTTATATCAATTAGACTAATTTTACAAAAATTATAATATTTGTTAGCTTATTAGGCTATCGGATTATTGTTAATTATTGTTAATTACCTTTGCAGTTAACTAGAAATTTGAATTAATTTTGCAATTTTTGGTATAAGCGCTGTTCTGTGTCGGGGTTTTATTTCTACAGAAAGATGATCTGCATAGAAAAAAACCAAGAAATTTAATTTTTTTGGTTTAGGCAAGTATACCATCATATTAAACCATAACTATAAATTGTTCATCTTCATCTTGTAGTCCAGATTCAACGGCGGCGAGTCGGCGGAGATGATCGGAGTTGACGGCGGTGGTGACTGATGTGATGAGTTCTTCCTGTTGAGAGATGCGGGATCCGATGTTGAGGACCTCCGTGTGGAGATCCTGGACTGCAGACTGCATCTCGTAGGGTGGTGTCGGTGATGGCCGGAGCTGGAGGTGGCGTTGGCGTCGGAGGAGCGGCTGGAGTTGTGTAGATGGTTTCAGGCGGTGGCTTTCGATGGCTTCTTGGGTATAGTGGGCACTGCGCCTGCCCGGTGAAGTGGCCGTGGCCGTTGCAGGAGCCGCAGTACCGACGTCGGCGGCGGAGGTCGTGCCTGGTGCACTGTGTCGTCAAACTCGGTGCACCGCAGTATGGCATCTGGGTGGTGCAGCGCAGGTTGTGGTGTCGTGGCCGTAGCAGCAGCATCTGCGGCATGGCTGGTGGCTTTCCGTTCGGCTAGCCTCTCGCGAAGAACCTGCCCTAACAAGGGGGGTTATTTTAAGAGAAGGTGGTGATTATACAGGAAAATGAAACAAAATTTTACACAGTAGTTTCCAAATTCCATATTACAGTTTGGGACATTTTTTATTATTTAATAAATAAATTCGGTGAGATTGGGTGTGCTTATGGCGTTGAACGAAGGGGTATATTTCCATTTTTTTTTGCCTTGCTGCAAAGTCAGCGGTGCGGGTGTATACAGATAATCGGAAAAAAATAGATGAGCTGAAATTGGCAATAATAAACTGCAGTAATTCAGCGTCAGGAGAAACTCTAATCACAGTGTTCAGCAATAAAACTGAACATATGAATGCCTTCAACAGAATGGGGGACATTTGCAATCTTCTGTGAATAGCTAAGTAAAGTATGATTTTTATTTATTTTCTTTTTCCACTCTTTCTCCAAGTTCATTCCAATCAGTCAACTACGGTAGCATCACAAATGCAGAGTGTCAGGATTACAACCATATTCCTAAATCTCGCTTATCCCACCACTGTGGAGGGACTTTAATATTACACTGTATATTTTAACCATACTCTAAATGGTTTTTAGGTACACATTCCTACAAATTTCGGTAGGAATAAAAATTAATTATCTCAAATTTACTGTGTATATTTTATAAAAAAGTAAAATACGTCCAAAACAATGGAGCAAAATAACAATGGAAGCGTATACTAAAAAGAAAGATTGAAAGGAAAACTATCGAAATAAGAGAGACGGCATTGGGCGATGAATAAGAGCGGCTCACAATGGAGGTAGAAGAGGAAGACGGAACAAAAGAAACTACCGAGAAGCTTGTATTGTGTTGAAACAGCGTTACTCGTATAATGTCAATGGTTTGGTACAACGTATCAATTGGAATACCTAGAGTTCCTTTTGTTCCGATGTTTACCGACGACATCTAGGTCGTGTAACTCGTAGGGGGAACAGAGTAGGTAGTCATCAATAGAGACATGCTCTAGTGGTCCGGGTGTCTCGCATGTCTGAGAGATCTTATTACCACTGCATTATCATAGGTCAATAAACGACCTGTATTGAACATTCCATTCGGCATTACCTAAGTTGGTATTCCAACAAATTTCAGGGGATGCAAAATTAGGATTACTCAAAAAGGAGACATTTTCGCCTTTTTATATCAAACTTTGAAGGACAAACACATTTTGTATTTCACTGATAGAGGAAGGTTTTAGTTTTGTGGTCTTTCGAGGCAGTACGTATTCAACCAGAACATTTGTTGCATGGAAACATTGATACAGTAATCCCATTTCTTGCCATAAATAATTCAATATCCTCCTAATTATCATGATAACGTTTTTATGGCGAGCCAGCTGTTTGCTGAATATAACGCAGAAGTGAGTTGTTGCACTTTAATACTGAATCACGTAAACTGCACCGCAAAATTATTTTTTTCTTTGCCTCAACATTCTTCATAAAGAACCAGCACTGCTTTGTGTCTAAACCAAAACTCTAAGCTAGTTTTACAGACTTTGAGCTTTCGGTTTTCCAATTATATGTGCAATGTGTTTTACGTTCACAGTTTCTTTGAAATAAAAGTCTGAAATATGTTCATTCTTAGCGAATAATCCTGTACCTATAAAGGTATCAGTGTTTGAATTTCGTTCTACACATCAACAGGATTCCGTTCTAATTTTATTAATCTAAGAATAAATTAAATTCATGGAATTTCTGGAAAGTTATTCAATTTTTAATATAAATTTGCAAATAATTTTCTTTGGCGTAATTTATTAGTCAAGACGTTTCACTAACTAAATTAAAAAATACTAAAGAAACATTAATATGTAAAGTTCGCTCTTCCTCACATTTCATTGCAGTTGTAACATGCATAGTAATGCAATAACTACCAGCTTAAATAGTCTTATACTGTTAATAATAATTAGGTAACATCGTGGCTCTCCTTACACCAGCAGTTGCATGCGGAATTTGTGACTGGTGAAACTGCGCTTGGGCAGGTTTCCTCTCACATTTCCCCAATTCCATTCATTCAATGAAGGTAATCAACCGAAGTGGACTACATTGTGCCCGCGCGGGGAGTTCCAATGTCAGGCCGAAAGATGGCATCACCCATATCGACGATTTGTTTTAACTAGATTCAAGGTTATCAAATTGTTAAGGGTACCTAGTCAGTATTGCACCACACACCACAATATTTGTGGCATTTATTCTAAACGCCTATATCCTTACTTTGAGTTTTTTTATTATTATTTTTTTTTATTTATGGACGCTCTTTAACTTGTGTGGTTCTTAGCGTCCCATTCTATATTGGGCGTGAAAGACCATTAATTTTGCTCAGTTGAGGCAATATTTTATATGATAACATGCTGTGAATGCCAGAGTGATTATAGTGTAAATTAATATTATTGTATGTACAGGATTTTAGATGTTTGTTAGCCATAAGTATTGTTAGGAAATAAGTTTGCACGGCCTAACTGAAACTGACAATAGAAGTGGGTAACAATAAACCGAGGGGGTGAGTTGTTTATCACTAAGAAGAGTGAAACAAAATGACGTCAGGGTAGCGTGCCTTTTTTAGAAATGGAGGGAATATCTTCCTTAGAGTATATATGTTAGTAGTAGTGATTGGCTGACCAAAACAGACGCTAAAGTGGGCGCAATTTGTTAACCAATAGGAGCTATATTATAATGTTTAGGCAATTCGAGGTGAAGGAGTATATATTCTCGAGCCATAAGCAAGTGTCGTACAGTTCTGAAGAATCTCTCACGAGGTGCACGTCGCAGAGTTAGTTACAAAAATGTAAATTACGCGAAGTAATTAGTGCGCGGCAACTAAAACGACTGTAGTTACATTCGGAAATATCACAGTTTCAGCATGGCGTGTATAAAGGTTAAATATGTCAATTATTAATTAAGTGTGATGGCAATAAAAGTCTAGATTCAGATTTTTTTTTTATCAGTGTTATCTTTTAGTAATAACTCCTTTCCGTTTACACGCCCTGCTTAGAGACACTTGCTCGACTGAGTTATAATAGCTAGCCGGAGGACAAAGAACCCAAATTTAAAAATAATTAAACAATAAGCTCCCAACAAATAAGAAAACACAAGTCATTGAGAACTGCGACAGAGTTAAAATTAAGTAGTTGAATTAATTGTTGCTGGCACAAATACAACTTGGTGCAATTTAACCTCCAAAATTCACAATGTACTATTATAACCTAAATTAATTAATCATGCTTAAATTGCTTATTTTCCTTTGCTCACCTAGCTTATGCAGTGGTATTAACTTTATGGACATTTATTTTGAAATATAATTAACAGGGCGAAATTTTAGGAACAAAGTTGTATTGAAATTCACACCGAAATGGACGTCATTACTGCAGTCTTAAGATAAGTTAAGCAATTTGCTATTCTCAATTTTCTCTCCCCCCCTACAATTTAAGTTAATAATTTAATATCTTATTTGCTAATTTCTTCATAGCTATGATTGCATGGTTATCGGCAAATATACTCCACCATACACACCACGGGTTGCGATTGTGAGATTCAGAGGGGAGGGGATAATGGTTTGAAAATCCGTCAACAGATGGCAGCATCAACTGTATATTTGTGAATGGTATTAAAATTGCTGGCATGAGAAACTGCATCATTCATTATGTGTAGTTAGCAGGGCCTTATATTCCTCCAATCTTACTGGTTGGTTAAACCTAATGAAGACTACTATCGTTTTGAAGCCCGTCAAGTATAATCGGTAAACCGTATGAAACATCTAATGCTGACGGAGACCATCGAATAATTCGGTTGTTTGTACTAACAAATAATTCGATAGTTTTCATTCGGACTGCCCAACATCAGTCACAACCTGTTGTGTATATGTGGAATATATTACCGATAACCTCGCAAACCCAGCCACAAAGGAATGAGCAAATACGATATTATATTAGCTTAAATTGTAGGAGAGGCCAGAAAAATTAATAGGAAATTGCTTAATTCATCTTAAGGTGGTCCTAATGCAGTCAACCGGTGCTAATTACAATAATACTAATCCAAAAGTTTTCGCTTTTCTTCCTCCAGTTAATTGCATTTCAAGATAAATTGGCATTAAATGAATATCACTGCATAAGTTAGATAACAGAAGGACAATAAATAAATTAATAAAAATAAAAATGGTTAATTAATTGAGGTTAGAATTGTACATTGTGAATTTCGAAGGAAAAATTGCACGAGTTGAACTTGTCCCAGCAACAAATAAACTCAGCTACTTAATTTGAACTCAATGTAAAGTTATACAGGTGTTAGGAGTAAATGCCACAATAATGCTACGGTGCTGCAATGCTGAGTATAAATACAGAAATTATTTTTTATAATTTTGTGTGTATTGGCGCTGTTGCTACGTTTCAAGCTCTAATACTCTACAATATGTATGAATGATACCCGAGCTTTATTTGTCATTCATATGACTTCAAGGGATTTTTTAAAAAATAAAATATAAACATTTTCCAGCATTGCATCAGTTAGTATTGAATTTTTATTATTAGCACTATACTGTGGCAATATTGCACATAATTAGTACTATATCTTGTAGACAATTTATTATAATTTTAGTTAAAGAGCAACAAGAGAAAAGTGCTGCGACAAATCGGGGTAAAAAAGTATCACAAAAACCGAACCATATGTTTGGATTTTGTCTATGTGCATTTATTTATTCATACACTCAACTAAAACAATTAAAATCAAATTCCTCTTATGCTTCATCACGTCGGCCCAATTCCGAAAATTACAATTGTATTCCAGAACATAACCTAACGTAGAGCATGATGTACATTACATATTAATAAACCGAGCAATTAGTAACTAATGTACATATTTGCGTTAATGATTACTTAACAATTGCAACTTTACGGCCAAAGTTCCGTTTCCGGATCACATTAACAGCGTGTTTAAATCTGTGCTGCGAACATCATTTTAACGCAACGCAGAAACGAATACAACCGTACAACATACTGCGAGACTATCGAATGAATACCGCCATTCTCAGGTACTGTAAGTGCAATTTGTTCGCTTAAATTTGGCTATTTACAAAATTAAAGCTTGCACTACCACTTATTGCCGCCTCTCTCTCTCTCTCTCTCTCTCTCTCTCTCTCTCTTTCTCTCTCGCAGCCATTTTCAAACCCGGCGGAGGGCAATGAATTTTTTCGGGCGTAAAAATCCTTAGCATAGCTTCCTTCGGAAGGGAAGTAAAGCCGGTGGTCCCGTGTCGTAGATTTATTGCACGTAAAAGAACCTCAAACCTGATAAAGAGGCCTCTGTGCAACATTTTCGGTCTTTCACGCCCATTATAGAATGGAACGCTAAGAACCACAGTAGTTAAAGAGCGTCCATAAATCAAAAAAAAAAAAAAAAAACTGACAAGTAAATAATCATACGCATATCTTCTTATGAGCTTCAAACTTTGGTAGTATATTCAGTTATATATGAGCATGCTCAGTCTTTTATAAGTTAGAAAAGAATGATTCACTGAAATAATATTAACGCTACGGGCCCGCGAAGGTAGTATCTGTGCATCGTAGTAGCCATTCGGATTTCTTTGGAGACCCGAAGCCATAGGACGGCGGCATTTTGTATGTGGACAAGAATGTGAACATCATCTGGAGTGCGAAGCAAGGCCAAACTCGTTTAAATTTTATGATGTTATGACGACATGTTATTACTTTCTCTAGTACGTATAATAACAAGAGGAAATATTGCATTCCGCCCAAAAATTCAATACCGAGATTTCACCAGAAATACTTGTTTTGAGACCCCTGATTGAAAAAAGCATGTTTGGAAAAAGGTATATATGTGTTTGAACAGCGTAATTCAAAAACGAAATGTCGGATAAATACCACACCTGGTGTTTACGTTCAGTACCTTACAAAGATGTGACACGATTTTCAAGAAAATCCCCCACCCCTTTACATAAAACATTTTTCTAAAGTTTCGAGCTTTTAAAAAAAGGCTCTTAAAGATTTGGATTAAAATGTTCATATATTAAAAATATTTAAATGAGAAATAAAATGTATATCTTTGAATTTGCTGGAAATAGCCTTTGAAGTCCTTTTCAGTCGGAAGGAATTTTGTATAGCTGGTCAACATTAAGCGACAGGCGAAAACGTATCATTAAAAAGATGTAGATCTCTTTAAAATACAAAATTTACTTAAAATAAAATTTTCTGTGGCATAAGCCGTTTCTGGGATATCCGTTATTAAAGGTTTGAATTGTTCAATGCTTGTCATTATTTTAGTCTCGTCCATTTTCAGTTGTTTCTCGCGATTGTATGGAAACATTATGAAATTTATAGCATCCAGTTCTTAAACATTTGATTGTCGCCATTATCTTTGCATCGTAATGGAAATACATAATGTAGTTATTTTTGCAAAGGCTTATTTGAATTAAAATGTACTAGACAAGAATAAGCTTTAGTTAGTAAGAATAGTTTGTAATTTATATACCCACTAATAAAGAGTACAGAAAGTCATGTACATGCAGCACATACTTGTGTGTTTATGACAAAAACTTTGAACAATTATATGTTTTGTACACAGTGTGTTTGATTAACCTTATAAAATTTACTGCAGAACCTTAATACTTCGCTGTTCTCGAATACACTAATAAAAAATCTGATGTATTATACTCACATGACTTTCTCTACTCTTGTACAAACTATGTTTACAAACTCTTATTCTCCATATATTTCATATTAATCGAGATAAACATTTGCAGAAACGATCTTTTGACACGCAAAGAGAATTACATTTTACACGTAGTGACCAGTTCTAAAAATATTTGATTATCGCTTAAGGAGTACTATGATCCCCTTGTTTTGTATTTGCAAGGGCAATATAGAAATACAGTAGCCTTTAAGCATCGACATATCGATTAATAGCCGGTTGCTAGGTGCAGCACCACTCTCTTTGACACAGATACAGATTAATACTCTTTGCATATAAAAGACAAAAAAATGAATAACGAATTCCCATTTGAGAGAATAAGTATTGAAAAATTTAAGGGAATAACAAGCAATATCTCGAAAATGGTTCACTAAAAAAAAAAAAAAAAAAATGTATATGACATAAATTGTGTATTTTAACGCGATCTACATTTTTTGTGTAGTAAAATTTTGTCCATCTCTTATGGTTTACCAGTTATGCAAAAGTCGTTCACAATGAAGAATACTTTTGGAGACATTCCGAGAAAATTCAAGATATACTTTTTATCAGGAAAATATCTTAAACATATGATATATTAATCAAAATCGTTAGAGCCAATTTTAAGAAAATTAAAATTTTCGAAAAATGTTCCATGTAAAGGGATGGGGAGATTTTCTTGAAAACCTTTGTGTCGAATCTCTGGTAGATACTGAACCTAAATACCAAGTTTGGTGTTTATCCGACTGTTCGTTTCTAAGTTATGCTGTTTTCTTTTTTTCTCTCTCTCTCTCTCTCTCTCTCTCTCTCTCTCACACACACACACACACACACGCACGCACGCACACGCTTCCAAAAATGCTTATTTTGGATTCAGGGGGTCTCAAAACATATATTTCCGGTGAAATCTCGGTATCGAATTTTTGGGTGGAATACAATACTTCCCCTACTTACTATACATGTCTTTAATCGATGTCTTTAGATATCTACAGGTGACCAGCTAGCTCTTGGGCCTTAGTTAACTCTTCTTCTGAAGCTAAGTTATGGTATTGAATGTTTTACCATGCGGATCCAGGTTTTCTGAGTCTGTAATCTCTTACCGTTTTGATGTTTTAATCCTCTTAAGCAAACAGCGGACCGCAGTTATATCTTAGACGTGATGGTTTCAAGTAGAACAAAAACAAAGCATAGTGACACTCGATGCTACTGATGGCGGCTAATCATTCATCAAACCGTTCTGTATTCCACGGAGATTGTTATGAAAATTTCTCCCTTCTACCTTAGGTGAGATTTTTAAACCAATTTCGTTTTGTTAAGAGTAATTTAAAACTTCGTTTTTTAAGTGACTATTCCGGGTTCAAGCATTGAGATTAACTTCAATCAAGCAAAACTTAAATTGCTATTATAGTAATTAAGAAATTTCATGCTTATCTAAGCCGAAATCTCTTGATTAATTTTCTCAGCATCTATTTTTCACCCACAAGACGAACAAACTGAATACTGGCAACGCATGAAATTACAAGTGAACAAGTACCAGGGTTTGTTTATGGGTTATGTTATTTTCAGATTTTGGATAGCCTTGGTATTTCGTCTGCAAAAGCAAATGTTCATTTTCGTCCGGCTCTTATTTTGTTACAACGCAGAAGGAATATTGCCACTGTTTTGACAAAGATAATGAGTGTTTTTTTGCTACAGCCCCTCAGGCTAGGCCGTGGAAGACAATCATAAATCACTCAAGGGCTTACCAATCTAGATGGTTTATATCATTGTTTTTCACAATATGAGAATGGTGGTAATATACCCAGTTTTGAAACCACGACAAACGTGTTCCATGACTGACACATCCTGACTATAGAGATGCACTATGGAGTTTAATAACCTTAAGACGTTTCAAATGAAAACCTGTAATAAAAGGATGTACACTATGTGATCAAAAGTATCCGGACACCCCCACAAACATATGTTTTTCATCTTAGGTGCATTGTGCTGCCACCTACTGCCTGGTTCTCATTATCCGCGACCTCAGTAGTCATTAGACATCGTGAAACAGCAGAACGGGACGCTCCGTGGAACTCGCGGACTTCGAACGTGGTCAGGTGATTGGGTGTCACTTGTATCAGAAGTATGTACGCAAGATTTCCACACTCCTAAACATCCCTAGGTCCACTGTTTCTGATGTGATAGTGAAGTGGAAACGGGAAGGGACATGTACAGCACAAAAGCGTATAGGCCGACCTCGTCTGTTGACTGACAGAGACCGCCGACATATGAAGAGGGTCGTAAAGAGTAATGGACAGACATCTGTCCAGACCATCACAAAGGAATTCCAAACTGCATCAGGATCCACTCCAAGTACTATGACAGGTAGGCGTGAGGTGAAAAACCTTGGATTCCATGGACGAGCGGCTGCTCATAAGCCACACATCACGCAGGAAAATGCCAAACGACGCCTCGCTTGGTGTAAGGAGCGTCAACTTTACACGGTAAAACGTTGTGTGGAGTGATGAATCACGGTATAGAATGTGGCGATCCGATGGCAGGGTGTGGGTATGGCGAATGCCCGGTGAACGTCACCTGCCAGCGTGTGTAGTGCCAACAGTGAAATTCGGAGGTAGTGGTGTTATGGTGTGGTCCTGTTTTTCCTGGAGGGGGCTTGCACCCCTTGTTTTGCATGGCACGATCACAACGCAGAGCTACATTGATATTTTAAGCACCTTCTTGCTTCCCACTGTTGAAGAGCAATTCGGGGATGGCGATTGCATCTTTCAACACGATCGAGGACCTGTTCATACTGCACGGGCTGTGGCGGAGTGGTTACACGACAATAACATCCCTGTAATGGGCTGGGCTGCACAGAGTCCTGACGTGAATCCTATAGAACATCTTTGGGATTCTTTCGAACGCCGACTTCGTGCCAAGCCTCACCGACCTACATCGATACCTCTCCTCAGTTCCGCACTCCGTGAAGAATGGGCTGCCATTCCCCAAGAAACCTTCCAGCACCTGATTGAAAGTATGCCTGCGAGAGCGAACGCTGTCATCAAGGCTAAAGGTGGGCCAACACCATATTGACTTCCAGCATTACCGATGGAGGGCGCCACGAACTTGTACGTCATTTTCAGCCAGGTGTCCGGATACTTTTGATCACGTAGTGTATGTGGCTAAAATAATGTTTGTTCTGTATTGAGTGTTCAAGATTCGTCCGACTTTAAAGTTCTGCGAAACTGGAAACTTCTAAACTATGATTAGAAGTACATTAAAACGTGAGTAAAGATACGTTACACTATCATTGATGTTAATACTGGCATAACTAAGACGAATGCAAACCAAATGGCAAGAAGACTTAATATTTCATCATACAAGTAGGACATTCCTTCAAACTTCCCTGGATCTTGACGCCATTGTCAAACACCTTTTTACCTTCTCTACCCCTACCTGTAACAGCTAAGAGAAAGCATTATTTTCCACCCCAAAATTCGAATCGTTATTTCACCGGAAATATACATATTATAACACCTCCTGAAACCAGAAAGAAACTTTCACAAAAAGCTCCGTGGGTGTGTCTGCAAACAACATAACTCAAAAACAAAATCGCATAAATACCGAACTTGTTAACTATCTTCCAAAGATACGACACGAATATTTTAAAGAAAATTCTTTCACCCTAAAATAACCTTGCATAGAAAATTTTTCGGCGTTTTTGTTTTCTCAAAAATGATTAACGATTTTTATTAAAATACCATATATTTAAAATATTTAGAAGTCAAATAGAATGTCTATCTTAATTTTCTGAGTATAGTTGTGAAGCAGATTTCATTCATGATACAATTTCCTATAATTGGTAAACGTTAAAGGATAAAAAACGTACTATATAGAAAAATTAGATCTCTTTAAAACACACAATTTATTCCAGCTAACTTTCTTGTGCCATCAGCCATTTCCGAGATATCCGTTAGTAATGGTCTTAATTTTTCAATACTTTGTAAGATTTTTAAAAGTCCTGTCGCCATTCACTTTCTTCTCGCGATGTGTGGCAGGAGTATGGAATTTTAGAGCCATAGCGAGCCGCTTTTGAACACCTGACTGTCGATTTGGTTTCCTTTATCCCTCTTTACATACAACGAAAGGTGTAATGAAACTATATCTGCAAATGTTTATCTCGATTAACATGGGCAGAGAGAAAAATAAGCTTAAGTAAGAATAATTTGTAAAAGCTAAATAAAAAGTGATTAATGGGTAGAGATAAAAAATGTAAATTTAACATCAGATAATTTTTTTTATCGTCGGTCAGAATTAAACTGAGCTGAGAGTTCCAGAACAAAATCAGAAAATGAAGCTTAGATAATTCCTGAACTTCCACCCAAATAAGAGTTAGCACCTGTGCGTGTGCGTGCGTGTAACCGCCAGCACGATAAAGTCCAGAAATGGTGAAATTGCTCAGACAGCAGAAGTTACATTTGCTTTGAGGAGTTTTATTTACAATGACCACAGAACAATGGACAGACGTCTTGCTACAGCTCCATCTCCTCGCCAGCCTACGCTTTGTTCGTTTCTTACCAATGAAACATCGAGTTCTCTTGACAGTTCGCAGAAATGCTTCAAAACTGGATCGCCTTTGTGCCGTAAGGTCACGAAGTACTGAACGAACGTCACTTGGCTTTGAGCATTCACCACAAAGTGCACTAATTAACTGGTATAAGAGAATTTTTCTTCATCTAAATAAGAAGGGGAAAAAATTGTTTATACAAATATATAAACAAACCAACTCTCTCTTTGATGTATTTCTTCAAAACTTCTCGTCACTATTAGATAACGCAACGAAGTCCACATAAGCGCTGAAATAGAAATTACACAGTCTAATTTCACGCTCTCGAGTGTGAAATTATTTTATTAAATTAAATTCATTTATTGCAAGAAATAGACTATTTACGTAGTTTCTGGCATTGTCATTTAACATTAAAATTAACAATTACTTATAAATATTCATCTGTCGTAAAATGTACAATTTATGAGGTAATTCTTTAACTCTCTACTGAATTTGGAACCTGTTGTTTGTATAATCGAGGAAGGTAATTTATTGTATAATACTTTACCAATCACATAAGGATTTTTTCAAAAAATTTCTTACTTTTCCCTTCCCTATACATATTTTTTGTTCTTGTATCATATGCATGTACATTGCTATTGATCTTTATATCTGACTAAAAGAATAACTCTAAAAAGCATTTAATGAAACCACAGTTAATATTCTTTCTTTTTTAAATACCTTCCTACAAGAATCCCTGGATTTTAATGAGCATATAATTCTTAGACACCTCTTCTGTAGTACTAATAACCGCTTTAAATTATCTTTATGCGTTGTTCCCCATAATTCAATACCATAGTTCAAATGAGTTTGGATAATTCCGTAATAAATCAGTTTTAAATTTGGTTTTTCCAAATAATGAGCCATATAGTTCAACAAATAGACACCCTTACTAATTTTATTAGATATATAATTTACATGCCTTATCCACGATAAAGTTATGTCTATATGTAGCCCTAGAAATGAGTGGTCATCAGAGGTGTCAATTTCTTCATTTCCAATTTTAATTTTCATATTCCTGTATAGAAATGTATTAATGTTAAAATATTTTACTTGTAAAAGGAGTAAAGTCCCAGAATACAGTATTATCAACGAGTAGTACCTCCTTAAATTCGCCAAACAATGAATACCTGTTGCATCATGCTATAGTGGAGTATTACTAACATTAAGCAAGTATTGATTTGGTCATTACATATCACAGCTAGCTGCTATGCGTGTGTATGTAGTTGAATTATACTGCATAAAGTAAGAAGGGCACTTTCTGCAGTTGTCCGTTTTCTAGAGTCACTATATGGTTCGTATACCTTTAAGAATTCATGGTTTCGTGAAAGAAAATGGGCTCAATAGTTCTTATTGTACGATTCCAGGTCACTTGGTATACTGGGTTTGGCGTACTCAATTTCTGCATACTTTATTTTCATCTACCATGATTTCACCTACTCATGTTTAGTCTACCTAAATTTGTTATATAGCATTTCGCATACTCAATTTAGCCTACTGTTTGTATGATATTGTAAAAAGTTTGTATAATATTAATTTTATTACAACAAAACCGTGGTTATCTTAGTTTATTAAGTTTGCTAGTATATTTGTTGCTTTCTGCTACATGATATCTACAGTAAAATGCCTTGTGAATCAATACGTACTTCTACTTCCGGTTATCTTGTGCAGGGAATGTAGTATAAACAAAGAACCAACAGTAGTAATGGACGTAAGTACTGGTTATGTATTATAAATGGATGTGCCGAGACATAGTTATTACTGAAGGTCACCACCAAGGGTTGTCAAACACCCTGAACATAATCATGCGTCAAATCTTGAGGCAATACAAGAAAGAAAAGAAAAACAAACAAATTAGTGAATGACCTCTCGACAAGCTATAGAGGATCCAGAAGAACCACCAGCTAGAATTCTAAGGAGGAATTTATCAGAGGTAGATCAGGTTTATACCACATTTACCAGAACGGAAAGCATCGACTCATACAGTGAATACGCACAGACAGTCTGCTCTTCCATCAAACCAAAAATTCTAGCAGATTTGACAGAATTGGCGCAAGAACTCACAATAAACAATAGAGTCGTACAACAACTTATGAGGAGACTTTGAAAACAAAATCTTAGTGTTTGTTAATAGTTAGCAGCGCAAATTTTAAGGACGAATTTAAATGGATTTGGAAAAAAATACAGCTTTACAAAGAAAAAATGTCTCACATCCATAAAAGATTCCTTTTAATAACCGACAACTTTTACTAAGAAATTATTGAACAGAATATGTTCAGTACGAAAGCAACCTGTAAACCATTTTTTTGGAAACGTGACTAACATCTGCACAACATTCAAGACAGTTTCCACTTAGATACATCTAGTGATGCCTTTTCTCTTTCTTATCTTTTGTCCCCCATTCGGCAGATGGAAAGTAAGGGAGGGGGATGGGGAAAATAAAACATTCTCCTCGAATGAATACGAGGAAGGAAGACTTGCATTGAATCGTGCAATAGTTAAAAGTTGCAACAGAAGCGAGAAGCAGACAATAGTAACTCAGACGTCAGAGGTTCTCTTCTTGCATTGTTCTTTGTTTCAAAGGTAGCTCAATAAAATCTACCTTTTTTGGATGTATTCAGCAGCAGGGCTTTATGCGATAGTCATTTTCACAACTAGGAAACACAGCTTCATGTTTTTACCCCTCCCTTCTGGGCTACGAAAATTAGTGTCACTGGAAAATGGAACAATAAAGAAACACACTTATTATTAGGGTGTAATAGCGATTGTATGGTTTAGAAAAATAACGCAAATCGAAACAAATTTACAGCAGTAGTATTTATTCTTCGTAACGTTGTCACGGATCTAATTAACACTTCGCTCGTCTAATTTCATAGTTCTTTATTTGACTGAAGTGAGGTTGAGGTAGTATTTTTAACACTTAATAATTTCAGTCTAATTATATAATATGTAAATTTCATAAAATCCCGCCTTGAAGCAATATGTGTATATGCTTGTATTATTGTATCCACGTGTAAGAATGATATGTGAATATATTACGTAATTTAATAATGTAGGAGCTGTGAGAATAATAGGTTAAAAGTTACTAACAATGAGGTAACCTTGAGGCAATAATGAATTTGAAAGTTTAAATGCTACTAGTCATTATTGGAGCAACAATAATGTAATTTTAGTGAGTTTATAAAAATAGCCAATCAATAACCAGAAAAAGCTTTAGTTAAATGAAGGTATTCTATTGGATTAGGAATAGCCAATCAGAGACCTGAAATATAGAAATTTACAAGTTTAGGCGGTTGAAATCAGTTCAGTTGCCTGCAGACAGGGTTACTAACCAGACCAAAAAGTGTCCTTAAGAAATTTAATACGTATTCGTGTGTTAAAAAGTGAAAATATTTAATTAAAGAATCTCGCAGCTCTCTATATCAGTGAAGTGTTATTTAAATCGTATCAAGTATTAATAAAAGGAGTGAAGTAAAATTATAATCTGTGTAAGCCTACATTCTTAGTCGTACCACAACCCTACCAAGACATCCATGTCTCTAACAATAATACTGCCGAGGCAAACATAAATATATAATATTTAAAGAAACAGTTAAATTACAAAGTTAATATTTTTTTTAAACTTGGGGCAAAGGCCACCTGAAAGTACATTTGGGGCGAAGGCTTCCGGAAACTGTTTACTATACGTGCGGTTGCAACTACTACAAGTTCGGCTCCCCAACAGTTGAAATACGATACAACTCCTTCTAAAATGTTCCTTTCTGAAGGTAAGTCTCAGAAAATCATAGTTTACCGACGAATAAATGGCAGCGTTTTCAGAAATACCAGCTACAAACTATAGACTGGGGTGAGGAGGTAATGTTTTAAATAGGAACCCTTTCCCGGCTTCACGTATAAGCTTTAAAATTCAAAACTTTAAATCCCCGTTCTGCTTGCGAATTAATAGAGGATGTGCCATTGAATTGCGAATGTGCACAAAAATGTAAATACGCCTACACATTTCAGTTATTCTGATTGAAAGTTTCACGTATAATCAGAAAATAATATCAGCAAGTCAAAAATACTATTTGTAAATATCATTAAATTATAATTCAATCTGCAAAGAGATCACGTGAGGCAATATCGCATCCTTATTTGTCTGACGTTACTTTGAGGACCCACAGAGAGAAACATCAAACTAGAAAGGATTCCTATGAACAGCGAACAAAATTGGTCACCGCTTCTAACCACTGTTTAAGATGATGACCATTTAAGAAAAAGATGACTACTGTTATGTTTAGTAGAAAACGTTTATGTTACAAATTAGTAAATAGATATGGTACCTTTATTTCTGTCAAATTATTAAAGGTATTAGACAAACATGAGTCATTTTGATTTAGTTCCGGGGTCGCGGGTTCAAACCAAGCGGAGGGTGATGGATTTTTCCGGCGTAAAAGTCCTTAGTATGGCTTTCTTCAGAAGGGAAGTAAAGCCGGTGGTCCCGTGTCGTAAATTTATGGCACGTAAAAGAACCTCAAGCCTGATAAATAGGCCTCTGTGCAAACTTTCCCAATACAGTGAGGCAGCGAAAGATATTCCGCGATTGATGCAACATTCTGAAGCAGGAATGTAGTTGCCACCTTTTACCGTTGTCTCCAATATCTGCTGTTGACTCTGCTGCCGGCTGCTCCAATGGTAGAACTATGAGTACTTCCACTCAGGATATGGGTGCATGTATTGTGAGGAACAACAGCATTTTAAATTGACTGAGAAATTTGTGAACTAATATTTGAATTCTTGAATCGAGTTGCCGACCGTTTGAAATAAAGAAATAGACTGACTCTGAATTGTAGCACTCGAAAGTATAACAGTTGAATTATTATACCTGCTAACTTCCGCAGTATCAATTTTACGGTTTGAAATAACTGTTTCCGCAATAAAAAAAGTGCCCCTGAGTCACTAAAATGTTGACCGGCACCATCCCTCACGGTAGCCGCTACTCACACATGTGCGTTACTGGTAGCTTAAACTATCTCAAGATCAAGTACCACTGTCGGTACCAGAGAAGAGTAACTCTTGGAGCTACATGCAGGAATATTTATTAATTTTATCTCCGCCTATATATTATTCCCCCACCAACGTGATTTTTCACGCACAATCTTCAACTCTTTCGTGTTCTTACCTCTGACTGTTGATGAGGCTGGCTAAATTCTCAGAAACATAAACGTCTTTCTCTATTCCAAAATTCTACCTACGTGACTGCAAATGTATTGAACTTAACTCTAAACAACTGCGTTCCCAGAAATCCTTAAGGTAATGTGATCGCTATCTCGGCCGACTACTGACTTTGACCAACCTGACTCCCAATTACCCTCTTTTCGTGGCAAATCTGTTCAACTCAAACTTGTTACATTATACATGATTTACTCTACATAAATTTTTTATTGCAATTATTTATCTTACTATGATATACTTATTTATTTATATATAATTATGGTATCAATAAAATGCGACGCTAAGAACCAATGAAGTTAAAGAGCGTCCATAAATAAAACTATTTATTCTTTTAATGGTTGATTAAAATATAATATGTTAAAGACATTCACATGACAAATATTTTCTAGAAATATTGTGTTTTCTGGCAATATCCTGTTAAGTCCTCTTCATTCGGAAGGAATTTTGTATAATCTTTTATACTGGTAAACGTTAAGCGATAAGACGAAAAAGTACAGCACAAAGAATTGATCTCTTTAAAACACACAATTTATTTCAAATAACTTTTTTGTGGCATCAGCCATTTTCGATATATAAGTTATTAATGGTTCGATTTGTTGAATATGTAATCGATTTTCAATTGTTTCTCACGAATGCTGAAAAAGAGTGGAATTTTAAGACCAGCATATGTAGCTATTTCTGCAAAGATTGATGCCGATTAAAATGAAGTAGATAGAAAAATAAACTTTCGCAAGAATAATTTATATACCTACTAATAAACCTAGAGGGTAGAGAAAGTTATGCGAAAGTAACAGTTCAGATTTTCTTCCTTGTATACATGGCGGCACACTTTTGCATGGGGCTTGGGGGGATATTACATCCAGCGGTTAATAGACATTGAAATCATGAAGCAGTAGGAAGCAGATTGATACCCATCTTCTCGACCGTGTAGAGAGGACAAGGGGAGACAATGGTTTGGTCTATATACAGTTATTAATAATTAATAATAATTATTATAATGTAATAAATACCCAGTATCAATGCAATTAAATGCCCTTGTTCTTTCTTTCTTTCTTTCTCCCGCTCCCTCCACCTTTGTTTATCTGTACACACAAAGCATTTTATTTTTAATTAAATGCAAAAATTAATAATTGTGTATAGTATATATGGAGACGAAGACAGGCTATATCGGGTAAACTGTAAGCAGCCTCATAACTTGCTACATTCAATTTATGTATTCCAAGATGTTCACAACAATGAGAAAGTGGCTGCAGCTTCACACAAACTCGTGGCTCTTGATCCTGCCACCATTTCCCTCGGACACAAAACGCTTGCGGCCCCTGGATAGCATCTTCTTGATGATCTCGTCTGTGAGGAAGCCTGCCTTCTGACAGCGCTCTACAAATCTTTCCAGCACAGTATATGCAAGAGGAACATCCAAACAAATATCGGTTATGTCTTTATACACACACAGGAAACCATTTTCCATCATGTCAGGGGTGGTGGTGATTGTCGAGAATAAAGATTTGAGTAATTTACACATCATTTCTTCAGTGTGTCCATTGATAGCCAGGATTGTCGTCACCACTGCCTCATAGACCATCTCGTGATGGAAGCGTGGCACCTCCAAGTCGAGGAGGCACCTGGTAGCCACAAGCAAATCGCCAGAAGACAAGTACTCTTGCCAGTCCCAACTAAATCCTGTTGTTTCCAACAATAGTGTACATAGAGTAACATATTCGTTTGCATCAAAGCGAGTGTAAATCATCCTAAGTCACGACTTACAAGTTATAGCTTTTATTTAGTCTCAGTCAATATTGAAAATTAAATTTAAGTGTTTTTCTTGGTCCCACGTTCACGTATATGAGTATAAGCAAAACATGAGCATACTCGGAATGCTATTGCGCGCGCGCGCGTGTGTGTGATTTAAAACCAGCCAGTATTTACCAATATGTATTGAAAATAAATCTGATGTGTTACGTTCACAATGGTTTTCTCTAGACGCCATAATTTATTTTTACATCGTTTCTATAAATCAATCTTACAAAAGCTTGTTTTCCCATATATTTTACACTAATCGAGAAATGTTTACAAAATGGTTTCAATACACGTTTCATTTTAGGTGCAAAAGTGACACAAGAGTATGCTGGCTTTGAAATTTCATAGTCTTGACAGCATTTCAAAAGAATTACTTAAAAAAATCAAACCAATAAGAATGGTTATTGTTACAAAAATATTTACATAAATAGTGCGTTTTAACCGGATATACATTTTTCCGTCCATTAAGTTTTTATCTCTCTTATAATTCCGGTTATTCAAAATTAGTTCAGAATGAAAAGGACTTCATAGGCTACTGGCAAAAATGGCAAATATACATTTAATTTTAACGTAAATATCTTAAATTTGAGACATTTTTATCAAAATAGCAGGAGCCAGTTTTTCAGAATATGAAAAGTAACGAAACATTTTCTATTTAAAGAGTAGCTTGATGTGGGAAATTTTCTTGAAAATCTTTACGTCGTATCCTCGGAATTGCTGGATTTAAACAATGATATTTATCAGACTTTTTGTTTCTGATTTATGTAGTTCATAGAGGGACAGAAAGATACACAAGGACCTTTTTCTAAAATGTTTCATTTGGATTAAATTCATATATTTACGAAAAATCTCGATTTGGGTGAATATTTGGGTGATAATTCCTTTTATCTACTTCAAATGTGTACTAGAAAAATAAAACTGCGTTAGAGATAACCTGATTATCCCTCTGAATTTGGGACTCCCATTTAAATGTCCCCTATTTAAAGAACAGATCCAGAAAAAAATTAAAATGCCGAGTATTGATTTGCAAGTGTATTATCATCACTGGTTCAACTTGAATTGGAGAAGTTAAATACTTAATTGAAGTGGTGGTATCTGTAGCACATAGCTACTTGTAATGGGAATTTCCACACATTGTGTATATCACAGAAGTGAAAAACAATTCAGGAAAGGTGATTGGATTTAAATAAAATGAGAGAGGGCTGGTTCAATTGTAAGGCCTCAGTGGCCTGAGGAATAGAGGTAAAGTATGCGTTATTTGGCTAAAGATATAAGGAGCGGAAAATTAGCACAAAAGAAAATGTTGGTTTTGTACATTTTAATAAGTGAAATAGCTGCGCTCCTTTAACAGAAAAACTTTTTGCACATAACTGTACAAACAAAATGAAATGTGAAGAAATAGAACAGAGGATGAGAGCGGTATAGAGTGAATATTATTCTACTATTCGAATTTAACTTTTGAGCGTGTTTGACGTTGTCTCACATGGTTGATCACGTGTTTATCCATAAAGCGATGAGAAGCAGCTCGCAGTGAAACCGCTGTGCTCGGTGGTTTTCACATTTAACCGGAGATTAGGCTTAAGTTACCCTAAGTTTGCACCTATCGAAAGTAGTTTCTTAACAAGATTGACATATTAATTATTGATTAACACCTTGGGTTAAACTGCATCCAGAAGTTTCCTCGCCGCTTGTATAACGCTTCCAACTAAGCTAACTCTTTCGAGGTGAAGCTTTTAAGGATTAAAGTTTCCTGTACAAACAAGTAGTCTAAGGTTAACTTTCAATAATTCACTTAAAGAATATCTGCAATAATTATTCGTGACATACTGGGTCGCAAGTAGAATATCTGAAAGGGTGAATATCTAAACCTAATCTGTTGATATAAATCCACAAAAAGGTTTAATGATAGGTATATTTTACTTTCTCTATTGCTTTTCCTATGGTAAGTAGAGGAATTGCTTTCGTTACCTAACGCAGAAATGATGCATTCCACTTAAAAATTCGATACCAAGATTACGCCGGTTTGAGGTCCATTGAATCCAAATTTACAAAAAGTTCCGCGCACGCGCATTAATCTTTGAACACAGTTTAGATGCTAAACTTCATACCTGAATCAGGCCAATGTTTCACTATATCAGACGAAGATTATTAAGAAAATTATTTTAAAACAAGCTTTTCATGGAAACATTTTAGTTATTTTTCATACCCTCAAAAATGGTTCCAACGATTTTTATTACACCATCATACGAGATCTTTAACTTTCTGTGAATAGCACGTGAAATAATTTCCTATGAACAACACTTTAAATCCCCTTCATTCTTTCTGAATATTATAGGTAGACAAAATCTTACTTCAGGAAAAATATAGTTACTAGTTTATTCATATCATTAACCATTTCCGAAATATTCATTTGAACTTACCAGTATTTCAGTAATATACTTTCAAGTGCCGTTCTTTTGTTTCAGCTGAACCCTGCAGAGTATGTATTACAGGGACATAGAAACGCTTTTGACTGTCATAGTAAGCTGCTGTACACCTTCTATAAAAATGTATATTCAAACCATTTTTGTATATTTTTCATGTTTAACAGGAAGTATAAAAGCATGTTTTATATGGATAATTTGTAGAATAGTTATGAAAATAAATAAATGTTAGCTGGTAGAGCAGATCGAGTGCTTGTAATGCTCCAAATTTTACCATTTTAATATATTTAGCTCCAACTCTTACCAACTGGTCTGAGGTAAACGAGATACGAGACCATATCCTAGATAGATTCAGATGGAGTCCCAGAGAACAGTCCCACGGGAGTAAATTTCACCACGGAGTGTCACATATGGCAGGCAAGTGTGAACTGTTTGTTGTGATACTTGAATCGATGCCAGACCGTCACAACTCGACATGCATTATGGCTTGTAAAATGCAACCCCCCACAGTGGCATTGTGGAAAACAATGCAAATAGCTCGAGCGCTTGCGTCATTCCGGGTGGGCCGATACTGATTTTTGTAGAACCCTTCACCGTTCATTGTCTACGAAACATCTTGGCAAGTCACCCGTCATACGAGCGGGTTGTTGAACTCCACGTTACTATTATTTTGTTTTAGATAAGCATCTCAGCATATACTTCAATTGGCGCAAAGTAGTTGAATACTTGCACTACACTTTATTGCAAGTTCTTCTGCCATATTTGATTACATCTATTATCAGTTTGCTTAAGAAGGTAAAAACACTTCAAAGAAATAACCTTTAGAGGAGAACAAAACAACTTGAAGCAAAAATAAATGAATTTTCCATTTACGAAACTCGTTTGAAATCCACTCAAAACCGAAATCTAGAAATACCATTCAGTAATAAGTTCCAAAAACTTCTGCGTCCTTAAATTAATAAAATCTGACGCACTATAATCACACAAGTTTATCTATCCAGTATCATTTACTTTTATTAGATTTTCTTCAAATTTTTAATATAAGAATTTGTTTTTGTATCTGCTTCGTGATAAATGTTGGTAGAAATGCTCTTGATATACGACTGTAGGTATCCAAGAGCATGCAATAGGCTGAGGCGTTAGCCAAATATTTAAATAGAATTTAAGAATATGTTCACCTTGTTGTTGCACTCTTTGCAGACTTGAAAGAAACGTTAATTATTGCTTAAAACACTGGAACAATAAAATGTACAATAGGAAAATCTGAGAAATGGATAAGGCCACAAACATTTTCCTCTGTCAAAATATTTTAAAGTATCTGCATTTTGTTCTGAATTTTATACTTTTTCTTGGCTTTCTAAGTATACTACATTCAATAAGAATAAAGATAACCTTACTGGATATTCACAGAAAATTCAAAATTCAATAAGTATACATTTATTTATATTTGTTATATCTTAAAGAATGATGCTTTACTCCAAGTCATTAAGCCGTGGACAGTTTAACCAGACTTGAAACATTCAATCATAACCGAGACCCGAACCACGGATCTTAGACTCTCCGTGACAATACCCTTACTGTGGAACTAACATATCGAGATTTCCGTACATGCATGAAACCTTTTGCTCTGATTTAAGTATCCTTCTAAAGGTTCAAGACAATCTCATACACAAGAGATATTATACCTCAAAGGCGACTTACAATATTGCGTGTAATTTTAATTTCCGGTCTTGTATTTAACCAGTAGTAAGGTTTAATTTTTTGCTTATTAATTTGTTTCTCCATTAGCCGTGTGTAGACATTAAGATAAGCTGAATCTGATGTATTTGGTATAGCTGTAATTTATCGAAAATCTTCATCTTGTATCCCCAGAAGACTAAATTTACAGATTTGGTATTTAACGGCTTGCTCGGTGTGTTTACTTCTAATTACGAATTTCTAAGTCATTTTCTTTTCCTTCCGGTCTCTATTAAAGTAAGATGCCTAAAACAATTAATTTTTACTGGGTTATGTGAAGGCTTATTTTAAGATATTATATAGTTTTCAAAACATTTGTAATTTTAACTCCTGGTTTGACACATTTTAACATAAAGCTGTTAATTAAATAATAATAATAAATAATAATAATAACAACACATGTGGTCCGTCTCGGCTCCATAAGTATCCAAAAATCTATCTGGCCACTCCCACGAAGAAACCAAGCTTTTCTTTCCTGGCTTAGAATTAATCATTGTAAACTAACTCACTCCTATCTCCTTATTCATGATCAGACAGAGGGGTTTTAGTAAGTAAACAGAGCAATCATATTACCGCACGTATTATAGGTGAAGTCAGGTAGTGTGACAGATTTTCTCCTCCCCAACCCATCAGACGGTTTCGTTTTCACT
Organism: Deroplatys truncata; assembly: GCA_030765065.1. Classification (NCBI taxonomy): domain Eukaryota; kingdom Metazoa; phylum Arthropoda; class Insecta; order Mantodea; family Mantidae; genus Deroplatys; species Deroplatys truncata. The sequence continues at coordinate 163,121,833 of CM060976.1, read as the reverse complement.
GCTCCTTCCGTTTGAGATATATTCATAGACCAGTGGAGAACTGTGGAAATATGTCTAAAGTAAAGAAGAGTTCATACGTCATCACAATAAGCATCGTTTATATGTAATTCGGCATGGAACACTTCAGCACAAATAAGAAACTTATCAGATGCAACATTACATCTAAAGGACATTAAAACTTCATGTTAAACAACACTAATTTGAATGAAACACAAGGAACATGTCACATCATAGAAAGGAACAACGAGGAAAGTGGATTTCAAGCTCCTAACTATGGATCAGAATGTTTCAAGGATTTCTGTCATGCACTAATAAGAGCGGATGTTGTTTTACAAAATTTACAGCTTTCCATGTAAAGAAAGGACAATGCAACACAGATTTCTGTATATTAATGCCTTCGTTAAATCATGAGGTAGCTCTATGCGCACTATCAATGGATAAACATACACTGCTTTATTCCCTTCTAATACTCCTTAATTCTGGTCCACCTGCTATCGAAGTAGGGTGTACTGACTTCAAACTGTACATCATATTTATTTACAGAAAACACTTCCAGGTCGCAAGTCTTCCACCTTCACTCACTACCAATCCTCGGTGCGTTCCTAACTTAATGATTTACTTACTTAAGCCCCTCTGCCTACTTATGATACACCCTTACTCTGGATGATACCTCTTACTGTGAAACACATTTTACTAAATATAATTTGTATACCAAATCGAGACAGTAAGCTGGACTTGCCAATCTACCCCACACTGCCAATAACCCTAGAATGGTTACAAATACACTTCATTATCTACACAGCAAAAAATTATATAAGAAAATGTAATCAAACCTGTAACCTGTATTCAGAAAATTTTATATTCATCCACTTATAATGTACATTTCTTATGAAGCACTGTTTTGTAATTTAATGTCACTATGACTTTTTTAATTTCTCTGATCACAATAAAGGGACCTAAATTAATTCAAAGTCATAATTCATTATGTTTATACACAAAATGCCTAACGGCTCAAATTTAAAGGCTGGTTCACAACCAACGAGAGCGGTAATGAGAACGAGAAAGTTTAAACACGTGTATTCAAATAGGAGCGTTCACAATCGACGGGAAGCCTTGCCCAAATTTTAACTTTCTCGTTCTCGTTACGGGCGCATATTAGACTTCACTCTAGAGGTCATTCTAGGCGGCTGTGACATGAAACAGTCGCTAGTGCTGTCTATAGTTGTAAGCTGGAAACATGAAACTGGAAGAAATGAGTATTAAATGTGCTTCCTAACCTCAAATCCCGACACCCACAAATCCAATGAGGTGGTTCCTCTGGTGAAAGGGTTATCTGTAGTTGTGTATATGCAACTCAAAACTGGCTATCGCCTCAAAAACAATGGCAAAAGCTACAAAGAACAGCAAAAACCGGTGGAAATTAAAAAAAAGAATAAGCAACTTTAATATATGACATTAAATAAAGCTTTGCACAATAGAGGGATCGGAAATGCAATGGATACGCATTTAGATAATGTTTATTCTATCGAATTTTGACGTTGGCTAACTAATTATGTCGGGTAAATTGGAAGTAGGTGAAAAAATATCATTGGTCAGTTAAAAACAAATGACATCTCAATGCGCAAAATCAACTTTCACTTTGTGATCGATATGATCATCGCTATGCCTGCCCGTTCTTGTTACCGGCTGTTGTGAACCAAAATCTTGTATGCTGCATTGCTTCCCGTTCTCGTTTCCGTTTGGTTACTGTTCTCGGGTGGTTGTGAACAAGCCTTAAGGAGTTAAAAAGGAAGCTCCAAATATAATAGGCACATACCTTAGTTGAACCTGAAGAAAAACATTTTCTGTCAGACTCAACGTGAAATCTTTGCTCAAATGTAATGCCTGCTTCTCTACTCCAAAGGAGGTTTAGGGAAACTAATACGTTATCGTGCAAAGTGCAGGCACAGATTAGGAACCCTATCGTAATCCTTTGTATTAAGTTATCACGAAGTTAAACCCTACCAAACTTGGCACTTCAGTAAGGGTCGCCGAGGTGACGACAGTTTATGCACGCTAGAAACCAATCAAGCAACCTTTCTCAAGCTCTTGCTGTTGTCAAGCGCTCTCAGCGCATGGGAAGCTGGAGATGAAAGGGCGACGTCCAGTATCTGCAGGGAACGGAAAGAGAAAAAGCAGTCTTGTTTAATTATTTACGTTCATGAAGGAAACACAAAGGCTGTAGTTAGCAGGAAGCTCCAGCAGACATTCCAACCTGGACCTAGTTATTTAACGTATGTGCTGCTTCACCTGAAGGATTTCTTAAGAACTGCGTCAACAATAGTCGATATGGTGGGTTCTCACTTACTCTTATTGTATCTTTATTATTTACATTTTCATTTTCTATCTTTGTTCTTCCTTTTCGCTTCTTTGCTTTATCTCAGATCCTTTTTCCATTGTTCAGTACGGCGTTCTGTCCGCCTACACATGGCAATTCACGAATCACGGTATAAGGAATATGAATTGTATGCAGATCAATACTAATTGGTGTCTTCGAAGAAAAGGCTGAGAGGGCATAGAGTAGCGATGAAATTCTATTAGCAGTTGTCATGGTATAAAGTTAGTTATGGAGATGGGACAGTTGTACGGGGTTTCTCTTGAAAGACGTGAATGTCAGTCCGCTGCCGTCCCCAAGGTACTGCTAATAAATCCTTTAGTGCAGTAGTTGCAGATCGGCTCGCTCTTTCTCCCTAAATAATGCTAACGATAAAAACAATTTGATTTAGTTACACTTGCGTTTCGTTATTTCTCAAAATGGTGGCCTCTCCATTTTTACAAGTCCGGCACCTGTTCAGCCCATTACTGAACACTCAGCGAATCCCTGCAGCCAAAAAATATATATAAAAAACAGCAAGTTGAATACTGTGCTCGGATTTGCGGAGTTTATTGGAGATAAGCTGGCCAATAAATTATTCTGTTAAAAACACGCTATAGTGCGAGGCAGCGATTGTTTTGGACTTCTTTCTACGATAGCCCCCTTTCTTCTAATTTCTCCTCTGCCAGAAATGTAGGCTATCTGCTTCCTTTTGTTTAACACGTACACAGTTTAATTTTCCTGAAAACCTATAATTTATGGATTAAAAACGATGACCCGAAGAATTTCTGTATAAATTCAAGCTTAAAAGTCTATAATTGACTCAGTTTGAGCAAAACTTAACATAACGCTGTTCTTTAATATACACAGCACTACACACAGTAAACACAATCGGCAGCTTCATATAACGTTATTCCCACTATACGCAATATCAAACAACGTTATACCGGACTGCAAATGCCGTTAACCCTCGTAGGTGCATGAGCTAGTCTCCCGGAGATATAATTTACCAGATACGTGCTAGAGTTGACCCCGGCGATTTCCAGTCGCGTCGTTCAAATAAACTTGGTACTTAGAAGTTAAGCGTGGTAATAAATTACTTCGATCCATGGCGTATAATAAATGGAGTGAAATATCATGAGGACACCAACAATCTGATATGTGGAGATACTTGTCCATGAAAAGCTCGGAATCCTTGGCTTTAGTCTTTCAAAAATATTTGTATTAGGTTGACTAATTCTCTGCAAATTAACGAAAACAGGGCGACTCTCATTCTCTACCAAATGCAAGTGCACGTCGTGTTTTCAGCTGTGCTGTAAGCCATTGCTGCTACGTTATCAAGAACTATGCTGCAAGTTATTCGTGCAACGTCACCTTTCACGTTATAGCATGCCTCGTACCTTTCGAATTTTAAGGTAATGCTAGCAAGTGATGTTTAGTTTGCTTAGATCAAACAAGCGCTGGTGTTAAAAGTGCGACCCACTCGACCGGTGTTTAACTGTTATCTTAGCAAACTTGTGTGCGTGATGCTTACGATGATAAAAGGGAAATATAGCGTGTTTATTGCATGTCAGCATCTAACTAGACATGCAAAATTAACTGCTTAGAGTATACTATGAGGTTTGGTCTTCTTTTTCTGATTGTAAGTACGTGACACTGCTAAAGAAAAATATGGCAATACATTTACGTTAAAAAAATGTGTTACATGTTTCTATTATACTAATAGTTTGCTTTTTTACGTTGCCAAAATTCCTCTCGTGATATCATGAATAGGTGCTGTGGCAAAGGTATAATTTTTAATGGAAATGACATCCACAGCTGTTTTTGGAGCAGCACGATTTGTATTCCAATCATTTTTATAATTGGTGTCATACCTTGTTGAACTATATTTTATTTTCTAAGTACATGTCACATAGCAGGACACAAACAATACTTTCAAGGAGATTATCATTACTATAAAATTAGTAACAAAGGAAGAATCCAAACGATAAGCGTTCATCTCCCTCCTTTTTACTACTATTAAATTAAATAAAAAATGAATTTAAAAGTGTAATAGTTTCTACTTTAAACACGACCCAATTGGCTTACTGTTCCTTCATTATATTCCCAACAGTTGATTTTACTTTTCTCTGACTTTAGTTTCATAATTACTTCTCTTTTAAATTCCCCCATACCTATACTTTCAAAACTTTAACAGCCGTCATATTCAGTGATAAATGATCCCAGTTTCTCTTACGTTGCGTCCATTCTTCGGTTTCCTCGCATTTCAGGATATGCTGTAAGTCGCTACACTCACGAATCTGACACGTATTTTCCTTTATAGTGTTAGCACTATTCACAATGAAAATTGCATATCAAATTAAAAACTCTAAGCTTTCTTCCTTACATCTACGTCAACTATAAGAAACGTCATAAACTTCATCACATATCAGTATGTAGACGCACTTGAGATTCTCCTAGCGCCTCACCACGTCATAACTTGTCGAATATCCCACTAAGATTATCTCTAAAACCGATAAATTAACCGTAACGATTGCATATGTACACATATAAGCCCTTCTAGCGTGTATACATCTCATTGCAGGCCGCCATTTTATCTCACTAGCAAACCTTCAGGGAGGGTATACCAAAATGTTGGATTTGCAGGTGTTGGATGCAGCATTACAATTATGTAGAATTGTACAACTCGCGGAGAATTAGAGTACGCGTCACCGTCATTTACAAATGGTTATTCTGGAACATCATAAGTTGCCATGCATTATACGTGGCCGTTCGTTAGTCATCGATTAATGGCAGGCAAGCTGCTGACAGGCTATTCAGTCTGTCATAGTCCACGCATAGTCCACATGCGGTTTGTCTTTTATGAATTTGATTGTGATGGCGCCGCGGTAACCTGAGCGACACGCATTTGGAGGTCCGGTTCAAATCCCCAGGATCGACCAATCTGACCGAAAGTCTTTTTTGCCGTTTTCCTCGGTCGCTAGGGGAATTCTTGGGTTGGATAATTTAATTTGCGAACTTTCCTATCATCCCTTTCATCACTACATATTTTCATTTCCTTCTTCATCATCATTCATTGTGATAGCTGCAGCATATAAAGACAAAGTAGGTGTTCAATATTATTAATTTGAATAAAATGACTAAAAAGAAATGAACTTTATTACACAGAAAATACTATTACATATCACGTAAATAAATTGCATTCAGAAACATTGAAAACAATTTGCAAAGCAACATTCTGTATTTTTGTCTTAAGAATTATAATGAAATCCTGGTGATTATATTTAATCACATCCTTCCTTTATCCTTGTGAAAACGAGATTCTTATTTTACACTGCATACACTGTTGATTTAACCAGCGTATAAATTTATTGTGAGCATGTGTGTCATTCTGCAAATCTATCACTTATAGTTGCAGTGTGGCAGAAATAGTATTAAACGCAACGGAGAAAGATGTAGCAAATAATTGAATATCAGGTTCCAGTACGTCATTTCTTTAAATCTGGAATCGAATTCTTCAATCACTTCTCGTACTATGCGCGCATACTGCTGAGAGTTTAAAGGTTTGATAGCCTAGAATACACTACTAAGTTTTGAAAAATGCGTTGTGTCCATGTTGGTCAACTGGCGTTACCATAATGCCAACTTCACCTTAAATGCTTTCCTTTTGCTGAAGGGATCACTTATTATCTGTTTTCTCACCTGTAGCGAAACATTCATTGTATTCATGTGAGTCGTTAAGTTTGCCAAAAAGCCAAATCACATATCCACATTACGTCACTGAGTTCAGGTGCAAGTTTATCTTGCATCTCTTTCCTCAATTCAAAGAACCTACCTAGTACTTTTCCTCGGCCCAACCAATGAACTTCAGAATGGTATGGGAGATCACAATATTCACTTCCACATTCCTAAAGAAATTGTTTAAACTGGAGATGGTTCACACATTTTGATCGTATGCTTTTGCTGTTCGCACTACAGACATTACATTTTGAGATGTGTGGTTTTAGCACACAAGGTTTATTGATGAATCATACACTGCAGAGCAATGATATCGCCATTAAGTTCAGACATTTTTTCCTTAATTCACCCAACACCACCACCACTCGTAGTCCCTACCATGAAAGGCATTCCATCCTTATCAAAGATACAAGGCTGTACCACTGTAATTCAGTTTCTTTTACAGCTCGCTGCAGAGAAATAAACATGTCCAAACCTGTAGTTCTGTCATGCATTGGAGAGAGGTCTGCGAACTGCTCCTGTACCTGAAGGTTAGCATCAACACGCCTCACAAAAATTGATAATTGGGCGGTGTCGAAAATGTTAGTGCTCTCATCTAACATCAAAGAAAACGGTATTAAGTTCTTCGACACGTTTACGAGCTGTTCACGAATATCGCCACCCATATCCGAATGCGCTACATTACTCTACTTTGAGACAAACTGATTTCCTCACATTCATGTACTTGATTTGGAAAACGTTCGGGAGCCGATACATTTATACAGCCTTTGATAAATTGTCCGTCACTGTATGGTCACAATATTTCTGCACACTCTAATGAAAGTAAACTCATTGCCGATTCACTGACAGAATGCTCTTCTACAGTGCCTTCGTTTTATGACAAGGGCGCGAATGCGTGCTACGCACACAAGTCTATTAAACTGCGGGGTTTTCCGTTCCGTAGCTCCCGTGTTACTTACTCAGGAGTGTAACATATATGTAATGAGTATTAGCCTTGATATAAATGCTGTTGAAAGTGGTGTCCATCTGCGCGAAGACATTTTTGACACCATCGGCTGAAATTACCATTTACACGCATAATTCTTCTTGCGTAATGTTCATAATTTCTGCTCTTTCTGTAAGTTCGTCTATGGTGTGGGGATTCTTCCTATAAACTTTACTTTTTAGCGTTTAGCGATTCCGTTGTTCCAAATTTATGGACCAAACACATCAGTGTGGATAACCAGGGAATTGCTGTTGAAATTGTCTACACATCTGTCTACATGATTCAGTTTTCACGTATGTATCGCTGTTCAAGCTGAATTTGTTGGCAGCCATTTCCATGACTAAGAGAACATTTCTAAGGATAATACACACAACACACGTATTATCGAAACACTTCATAACACGAAGACAAAGCAACGATTGAAACAGCTCACAGCTCATAAACGTACTGCCCGATTAACTTGAGGTGACAGTGAGGAAAGGTGCGCAGTAAATGATAAGTCCGTTATGTATCCCGAGAGGAGAGTGGGGGGTCAGTTACGCATGTTCGTCTATAATAGCATATATACGCAACAGTTTGCTTTGTTCCGAGTTTGTATTTTCTGTATGTGTAAGTGTGAGTGCCTGCGTTGAATATTTTTTATGGATTTGCGTTTTACTTACTGTTAATACATGGGCAGTAAACTTAAAGGCAAAGTACTGCACTCCCAAACCAGGGAAGTTATTAGCAATGTATATAAATACACGAAAAGACATGTAGAGGTTGGCGTGGTAAACATCAATGTGAAAAACATTGGAAAGAGTGTTGCTGAGGCAACAAGCGCTTCCGAGAGAAGTGTAAGAAGAATTAAGGAAACCAAAGAGATTGATAGTGACATTTCGTCTTCATTCTCCACACCGCATAAAAAGAGACCTAAAGGTCTTATCGTGCGAGCTTAGATACTTTCAATGAGGCAGTAGTGCGCCGAACTGTGAATGAATTCTATATTTTTCACAAGCAAAGAACCAACGCTGAAGAAGATGCATGCCAAGTTAAAGGACTATCAACTTTGAAGTGAGTGTATCTAAATTAAGAAAGATACTACTAAAGTTGGGTTTCACCTGGAAAAGGACAAAAAAGAATAGGAAAGCCCTAATGGAGCGACACGACATCAGGACTATGCGGCTCCATTATCTTAGAATGATAAAACAGTACAGAAGTGAGGGGCGACCCATAATATATATGGATGAGACATATATACATTCATCACACAGTACTACACATGCTTGGAGTGATGACAGCTTCCATGGGCTCTTAGCACTGGTTTTCAAAGGTCAGTGCCTTGTCATTATACATGCAAGTGGTGAGCAAGGGTTTATCCCTAATGCATATGCTCGGTTCAAGTCCCAGCAGAAAACCGGTGACTACCACGATGACATGAACTATGTCAATTATGAGAAGTGGATAAAAGAAAGACTGATCCCTAACCTTCCTGCAAATTCTGTTCTGGTGATTGACAATGCACCTTACCACAATGTCGTACTTAATAAGGCACCTACTGCAAGTTCCAGAAGACACACCATGATTTCCTGGCTGAGAGAAAACCTTCCCATGGAACATTTCACTGCCACTGATTTCTCCTCCTTTCACAAACCTGACATCTATAACACTCAAACCCAAAATCCCCAAGTACAAAATAGACAATTTCCTTCAGGCACATAACCATACTGTTTTACGCCTACCACCTTATCATCCTGAGCTGAACCCAACCGAACTCATTTGGGCTGCAGTGAAGAACTGGGTTGCAGAAAGAAACGTCACTTTCAAAATGGATGACGTAATTAAGTTAGCTGACGAGAAGTTTGCTGATATTTCTTCAGAAGACTGGCAGAAAAGATGTAGGCACGTCATCAATGTTGAGCTAGAATTCATGCGCAGTGAATCCTTGCTGGATGGCGGACAGGAAATTATCGTTCATCTAGGGGGCGACACCGACGAAAGCAGCGATTCCTCCGAGTTTTCTAGTGAAGAGGAAGGTGAAGACTGTCAAGAGCAAGGAACTGCAGATTCAACTGGATCTTCTGCTAGTGTTGCGTCTGTTGTCTGAAACCAGCCTCAAGGTAAGATGCATGTAATTTCCCCTCCCTCTTGGCCGCATGTTACTGTAGTTGGGCTCCCACCACTCTTAGTTGCCCCTCTGGTGCTGCGTAGCGAGCTGCCACCTCAAGTTAATCGGGCTTTACCCTTGACACGTCCTGCGCCGCTTCTGCGCAGTGGTATAATATCGAAGTCACTGCCGTCTCGGCCAATACACATATAAAGCTGTTATGGCCTTGGCATAAAACGAAGGCACTGTATTTCACGTAGATTAGTTTTTAATTCTTCTAAAGAGTTACTTGGTACTCTCCTTTACATCTGTCATAGTCACCAGCATAGCATGTTGCATAATGGCGTTGTAAACTATACCTCTAATTGCTGAAGCACTTTACCACAAATTAAACGCTTTACCATGTTACCATTATCATTACATAAAAACAGTTCTTCCTACACTTACAAAAATATTGGTGTTGATTGCTTTGCGTTAACGTCTGTAGCTGCTTCTAACCTTATTCCTCTGGAATAATATTAGACTTGCACACACGAGCCGCCACGGAACAAATCACAACTACATCTGCATTACCGCCGCTAAAGTATATCTACTGGTACTAGATTCCTCTCTGTCCTGTTCTGTGTTGCCCGCACAGTCAATGCGTGCCCTGGCGTCATTCCACTTCGTAATGGTGGCCGCTGATCTAGAGGTTGCTAGCTCCTCAACAGGCTACTGACCCAAGCATTGGCTTGTAAGTCCTTGGGGATGCAAGTCCTACAAAGAGGAGGGCAATCAGTTGAAGAGAAGAGAAGATGATCGAGTAAAAATGAATTTGCTCCATGTCATGGAATACCCGTTACGATATTTGAATAGGAAGGATATGTATATGCTTGCTTTGCGAATAAAGAAATAGAAAGCAGAACAATGAGTAAAATAATAAAAGTATGCATCGGAGAATATTGACATGTTTACTTTTACAACACACTCAATATTTACACTAATGGATCCGAAGATATGGTCTACGGAACTGAACGTAAATTTGGGACTGGTAGTTCCCCGCAGTTGGGATCTATATATGAACCATCTCCGAGAAAGAAACCAAGAGGGATAGCACTTGCTGCAGAGAAGGTCAAAGTAGTTAATTATTGGTTACTTCCTGGTGTCCTGAACATCACAAAACACGATTTAGTCAGACATTTCGGTGTAAAGTTACTGTATAGAAGTGATCACAATAGCATTCTTCATCCAAAGTGAACACGCTCTCTCGTTTTTCCTGTAGTTCTCATGACAGTAACCAAATTATTGTTCAAAATCATATTAAGCGGTAGCCCTCGAGCGGAAAGCAAGAAATGTAAATATTTATTTTGGCTTTCTAAATATATTTCATAACATATGTAGGACTTTTACCTGCCACTCCTGAATGTTTGCTTCAGTTTTTTCACTCTCTTACATTCGGTTACTAATTGTGTTTCCAATTTTGTTGTGAATGACACCATAACCCATTAATTTCACGCTAGGTGTTACCGTGCTTTCTTTGTTCTGATTGGCGCTTGAAAACCTTTCAAGTTTGCTATTACAGAAATCGCTCAGGCAAATTCTCTCTTCCAATTTCCCTCCCTCTCTCTCTCTCTCTCTCTCTCTCTCTCTCTCTCTCTTTACATGCTTTAACTACGTGGTCATGTAGCCTTCTAGATCACATCCCTGTACCATACTATCATGTCCAATAAGGCATGTGCCTCTGCTTTGTGACGGGCAGATGGCAGCTTTGACACATATCACAGAGGCATGTGTATGGCAACTGTACCTCTGCTTCCAAACGTGCTGGCATGGTGGCATTAGGGTGCCGTCGAATCTACCTACTTTCATCATCTGGGTAGATGGCAGAGCATTCGTTTTACCGTTTACTTTTTATGATTCACTATTGGTTTATACTCTAGGCGGAACTTTGGTTCATGGTATTAAGTATATACCATGGCGACTGAGGAAAACCACCAAAAAACCCAGTCAGAGTGGTCCGCCCACGGGATTTGAACCCGGGACATCTCGAATGCGGGCCACAGACGTTACCGCCTCAGCCATCTCGCTTGGTTCTTCCAATCTTGTTACAAACGTCAGTATGTAGTTCTCTGTTACAACCTTATTTCAGATTTCTACACAATTTTCAAGGATTTAATATCTCTAAAATCAGCCATAATTTATTTTTCTTAATCGTTCATCCATTGGCCTATGTGCCCTAAAAAGCTCTTTATAATATACTTTAAACATCGCTCTCATTCTTATTTGTTGCATAAATTGTTAACGTAACTTTGCAACCCAGTCTTTGTAAGTTTATCATTTTCTTCAACAAATCCTGACATTACTTCAGATAGAATTTTGTAGCACATTTTTCCCAAGGTGTTATAAAACTTGTTTCAATATGTTACAACTAGCTTACCTATTTCAATTAATGCTATTCCATTTGGGATTTCGGAGTATAAAGTAAAGGAAAACAATTATAACAGTCCTGCAGAGATTATATTCTGTTTGTCATATAGGAGTAGAATATGTGCTGAAACTTAATAGTAACTAAACTTCCCTAGCTCACAAAAACAAATAAAATACTACTAGTCGCTTTTCTGTTCTTCCTAATTTCGTTCTCTCGCCTGTTAATTAGTTAACGACTCCAGTCTAACAAATTGTACACTCAATGCCATCGTCTAGGAATTGTGCCGAGAGGAATTCAAGTGCTCATCAAGGGCATAGAGAGCCTGTTGTCACACATCGAGAGACATTAATGACCTTCTACAGAGTAGCTCTCAGTCGAACTAGTTGCCACTAAAACTACTTGCAACCGTTCATTGATCCCGAGTGTGTCCATAGAATAGTACTTCAGTCATTCTAATCAGAACACATAAAATAAAATATTTAATTGATTACGATGAAATCATATATGTAAAGCTCGGACTACAAATCGGATTAGACTTTTCTAGACTTCTGTTCTTATGCAGCGCAAGATTTTCGTACCTGCCAATTACTGAGAGGACGATGGTGCAGGCTCTCCGTCTTCATATAGATATGCTGTTGTTATCTATGGGAATTATTAGTGAGAATAATCTTAGTTCCTTAAGAACTTCTGTTTAAAAAAATGTATTGCGGACTGTGTTTTATTTTTCTCAACCAAATTGCTAACATTTGTGTTTCCAAGCAAGGTAGTATAAACTAGTTCCCGGATTCGATATCTTTCACTTCATTACAGCCGATTCAGGGAAAACGCGCGCGCGCGCTTATTCCATCATTGTCCACATTTGTGAAAATAAACCCGAAACTGCTCCTTTGGAATAGCTTGTAAAATCGTTGACTTTATACCTTCAACTGTTGGATAGAGCTGATCACAGACTCTTTCTCAATGTAGACAAGCGTTAAATCTGACGAGTACGGCGGATGTGGCAAAAGCCCAGTGCTTTTCTCAGCAAGAATTCCCGCACTACGAAAGCACTGTGAAACGGGGCATTATTATGAAGTAACCTGCACCCAAGATACTATTTATCACTCGTTTTGTCCCAAATTTTTTCGCGGAAATTTGGACGCAATAGTCCTTATTGACCGTAAATGGTGGTACAAATTTGTAACGAATTATTTCATTCGGAGGATGATCTTTCAGTTTCGAGGTAGTAATCATACAACCAAATCAACACTTGTAATCATTGTACAGTAGCACTTTCGAACATTTTCCCTGCAATCAACGTGCAACTCTCCTTTCGGTTATCGGTCAACACTTGGACAAACTCGGCAAATATTCTTCAGATTTCCAGCTTTTGCTTGCCAATGTACGAGGCGCATCCAGAAAGTAAGTTTCCCGATTTTGTTTTCTTTAAAGTAAACGAATTTTGCCAGGAAAATTGCGCATGCGTAACAGATCTATGACGTATCAATCATATGCCGGCTGGACAGGTCCTGGATGGTGACAGTGCGGTAAGTGGCCCGAAATGACTGCTCTTATTCGTTTTCCTGCTGCCTGCGAGGTTCCTTACTGCACAAAACATAGCACCGATCGAAATACACTGTAAGCTCTGTCATGTCTACGGCTGGGCATCATGAGCAATCAGATGGTGTCTCGCAGATATCGCGATCCTTGTTGTATGAAATTGTCACTAAGCACCTGATGTTCAGGAAATTATGTGCCAGGTGGTTGCCGAAAAACCTGACATCTGAGCTTAGGAGCAGCACTGACATTTCTGCAGCGTATCGTGAGTTCCTCGACAGGATCGCCACGGGCGATGGGACGTGGATTTCGCACTTTACCTCGGAAACCAAGCAGCAGTCAATGCATTGGCGTCACAGTGGACCTCCGGTCAAGACGAAATTCAAACAGACTGTGTCGGTGCAGAAAGTGATGTGCACGGTGTTCTGCGACAGGAAGGGCATTCTGCTCAATGACTTCCTGCTCAGAGTTGAAACAGTGAACGCCGTTACTGTGAAACACTGTGGAGACTGCGCGGCCATTCAAAACAAGTGGAGTGGAATGCTTACTGCAGGTGTTGTGCTGCTCCATGACAATGCTCGTCCACATACTGCTCGGCGCACTGCAACTGTTCTGCAGGAGTTTGGCTGGGTGCTGTTTGATTATCCACCATAAAGTCCTGATCTTGCTCCCAGATTTCTATCTTTTCTTGTACCTCAAGAAACTCATGTCCTCCGGTAGGCGTTTTGACAACGACGAAGAACTGAAGACGACTGTCACACGCTGGTTCCAATCACGGGCGGCAGCCATTTATGACACAGGAATACTGAATTGATCCCACAATATGACAATCTTGTGGTGACTATGTCGAAAAGTATCTCAAATATTGCTGTAGCTGTTGCCAATAAAGTTTTTCTATGTTTTCTTTGCTTTAAAAAATAGGGAAACTTACTTTCTGGATGCGCCTCGTACTGCGTGGATCCACACAAAACCCCACGTTCTTCGCCAATATATGAAGTGAAACTTGCCTGTCAGCAACTACAACTTTCTTTATTTTCTCAAGGGTCGCAGAAGTGGTTCATCTTCGACTGTTTCTTGTGCCGTTTGGAATCTATGATACCATTGTTTTTAGACCATCATCTCCATAGATATGCTGCAAAGCCTTAATGTCTCTAAAACGTGCTTTCCCAATCTTAACACGAAACTGATGTGTGTCTGCTCGAATTGCATCGCTTCGTTAGACATATTCAACACACTGTTTTTATACAGTCTCATATCTTTCACTATATTATTTATAATTCCTGTGATTTGTGAAAGGGTACAATGTGCAAATTTGAAATACAAAAATAATATATGGGTGTAAGTGAGATTGTGTGTTCTTGGCATGGTAATGCGAATCGCTGCCTGAGAAAAGTATCAGGTTGGTCCAAAGTAACAGAAGGAACGAATGCCATTCTCATCATTACTGAATCAACTTTAAACGTCTAGAAGTTTATTACAATCTGACAATCAGGATCATACCACCGACATCAACACGTTTCCTCTGTGGAGAACAGCTATCATTCCCGAGCTTAACTCAATAGTAATTTAACAAAATAAGTTAAGGACTACAACAGAAATTAGCAAATAAATGTAACACTTTAGTCGAAAGAGTACCCCACAAAACTGAAGTTTTTATGAGGTTTGTCAATTCAAGTTGAATTTAACCCAGATCAGAATTGGAGATATCGCTCTAATTCATCAGGAAGTATATCTCCGACATACCTACATGGAAAAAGTGGCGCATAGTGGAACTCCGGATTAAAGGGATGGGAATATAAGGAAGGTTACACTCCACTTCGCAATTAGCAGCACTATCACCCTATCCGGTTGGTCATCCCATCGGAGGTTGCCCAGGGTGGAGAGGATGTTGCGGACTGAAGATTTTTCTGCACTAAATATTAATATTTATTAATCTTTGTGTTTCCTTGCTATTCCCTAATTTTTATACCTTTGACTATATCCTTTGCAATTCCTATGTTCTATAAAAGAGAGTAAAGCATAATATATTTGAAATAGACAAGATGGCGAAAAAGATGTATTGGGTTTGTTTATGCAGCTACAGAATCCAGTGCTTCCTCAATAATACAATTTAAACAAACGATGGAGGTCCGTCAGTAGTGTCTTAGATCAAAGATACTTTCTAAAATGGAAATTTTATTTAGTTGCATGATAACAGAAAGTTTTAAAATTGCTTCCAGAATATGTGGTGATTTCAGAGCAGATTGCAGTACTATTTCCCCAAGCTGTGCATTTACATGAAGGCCATAGACAATCAACGCCCCGGAAAAGCGAGGTCTGCCGTCTAAGGGCTTCACTGCAGAGGTCATTGTTAATATTTGGAGGAAGATGCAGAGTGAATTGTTAAAAGATAGCCCATGAATGAGGTTATATCAAATTATCGGAACATGATTTCAATACAACATGCTTAGATGCGAAAGTCGCCGCCGCCTCTCCACCATAATACTAGAGCGCACGTCATCAAGCCCGTGGGGCACGCATTATTCATGATAACGATTGGGAAACACTCACACCCTTTGTGCAGTCATGACATTTTGTCATTAGCATGAAACTGAAATAACTCCCTTGTTTCATTCAAGTAAGGGTACATTTAATCTAACCAAGTGCCAGAGTGCTTACAAATGCACAAACATTTACATGCAAGTTAATAATATATAAACGGTGGTTTATTTCACGAATTTTATTTCTTTAAGCAATATATAATGAAATATGAGGCCGGGTGACTATGAACGTTTTTCAATTGAAATCATTATTATAGCTCTTTATAATGCTACGTGACATTACGTATCCTCGAGTTAAAACCTTAAAGAAGAATTAAACAGACCTAACAGTTACCACTATATTGAAAGTTTGTTTTATAGATTTGGGTATACAAATAAAGAAATAAAGCAATAGCTACGGGCAAGTTAGAGTTCGCTATATCAACTCCAACAAGATTAACGAGGTATTACAGTAATAACATTTAGAAAGAGAAATGCGGTTAATGCATAATCGAAACAAATACGATCGAGGTCTTAAAATACAGACTCGTAAACGGGAGGGACGCGTTTCAAATCCCCCTCAGGACAGTCCTAGCTGTCTATGGTTTTTCTCAGGCCGGGAGGTACGCTAAATGAGGCCTGGAAATTTTCTTCCCATATTACCTTTGCCAAATATTATTTCATTTATCGGTCTACCGCCTGTGCTGCCCTATGTACCCGGTGGAGGGCGATGGATTTTTTCGGACGTAAAAATTCTTAGCATGGCTTCCTTCGGAAGAGAAGTAAAGCCGGTGGTGTCGTAGATTTACCGCACGTAAAAGAACCTCAAGCCTCATTAAGAGCCCCCTGAGCAAAATTACCGGTCTTTTATGACCAATATAGAATAGGACGTTAAGGACCACAGTAGTTAAAGAGCGTCCATAAAAAATACCGTATGTGGTAAGAACGGGCATTAAACCATTAAAATACATTTAAAATGTATACTACTGATCAGTAAACAATAACTAGTGAGACGAAATTGTTAGTAGTCTGATCGCGCGCACAAAGCTACCTGTGGGCCACTGGTAAGCACATTTCGGCCAGGCACCTATGTGGGTCTTTGACCGGCCTGAACAATAGCCGCGCAACAAGCTCATTATGTGCTACTTCGCAACAGTTTGCGCAATTGCTGTTCCAGAGGACTCCTTTCGGCAGGTTTTAGTAGCTCCTTTTATGAGAACGTCCGCTTTGTATTCGGGGCCTATATAAGAGGATGCTCTGCCCAGTGGGTGGAGTTCAATTAGATAAGAAGTTACGAAGCTAAGTGCAGTCAAGAAGTCGAAGGGTTTGGACGTGCCGAGTGCAGTTGTGATTCGATTCGACGGCTCAGTTGTATTCTGTTCTAAGTGTGTCTCAATGTAAAGTTTGTATTACGCTGAGCACCTAAGTTATAAAGTGCGTTTAGCAGCAACTGGTGCCAATAGGATAAATTCGTTAAGCGGAAGAAGGCCAAGTTAGTTATTGGTTTCATACATACGGAGATTTAATTTCGATCTATATGTATGACATGTGACGTAAACACTCAAATGTCCACAGAAATGAGATTCAGCAGAGACAGGCTTACAAAGAAAAGTAAATTGCATACAGGTATTCCAAAGAGATTTGTTACAATGGAATAGTGTAAATAACGGAGTCTTGCAGGATCGAAATAACAATAGTACCACTGTAGGCTACAAGGATAGTTGAGTACAAACGACACGAGCGAATTTCAATGTTTAGATACAATAAGAGGTCTTACTTCCTACACGTCAACAGCTAACACAAGGTATAAAACCTGTCTTAATTTAATTCATCCCATCGTATCACCTGACAAGGGGAACACTTCTGTTTGGAAATTACTCTATCATTGTTCTATTTTTTTGATTAAACAAAGTTACATTTTTATATTTTGTATAAATAGTAATTAATAAAAGTAATGGAAAATTAAAAAGTGGTCTTATGACTTTGAAGGTGCTAAGAGAGCACTAGTATATCTAATTTTTACTTTCTCTATCACCTACCTATTACAGTTAGAAGTAGTATTCTATTCTACCCTAAATTTTATATTTAGTTTTCACTGGAAACGCACTTTTTACGGTCCACTGAAATCCTTCCCCCTAAAAAATAACATTTGTAGAAAAAGCTACACATTCGAACCCGTTCATGTGTGTGTATCAAACTTGATATTTAATTTCAGCATACTCCAAAGAATGTGGCATTATGATTTTTAAAAAGTTACTACCACCCTAAACTTTTTTACATGGAATTTTTCCTTATTTTTTTTCAAAATAGCTAACTATTTTGATAAAGTACCGTATGCTTAAGTAAGTTTTATAAATAATAAGACCCATAACTTTGTGTAACTTGTATAAGTGGTAAACTCAAAGAGATAGACGAAAATTTACTACACGACAAATATAGACATAATTAAAGTTCATAATTGATGTCAAATTAATTTTTTGAGGCATTAATTTTTTCTGAGGTATTCTGTGTTATTGGTTTGAATGTTCCAAAAGTTTTGAAGTTCTACGTCAATCGTCTTGCTTTTTTCTCGGGAGGGCTTGCAAAGGGTATGGAATTTCAAAGCTAGTACGAGCCTCCTCATTGTAGGACTTACACCCCCAAGGACTTACAAGCAGTGCCTTGGGTCAGTAGTCTATCGAGAAAGAAAACTCTTGATCACAGCATATCCAGGATGGGTGATCAGCCTGATATGGGGGTGAAAAAGGGAATGAAATGTACTGATGAAAGGGATGATAGGAAAATTATCCAACCCGCCTAGCGACCGAGGAAAACCGCGTAAAAACCTTCGGTCAGATTGGTCGGCTCTGGGGTTTGAACACGGGATCTCCCGAATGTGGACCAAAGACGCTACCGCCTGAGTCATCCCGCTCGGTTACATTAACACATTCAAGTGTCAAAATAAATAGAGATTTTTTAGTTTTTCTACTACGTATAGTAAGTAGGGGAAGTATTGCATTCCACACAAAAATTCGATACCGAGATTTCACCGGAAATGCACGTTTTGAGGCCTCCTGAATAAAAAAAAACTATTTTTAGAAAAATGTCTGTATGTGTGTATCTGAATAGCAAAACTAAAAAATGAAAAGTCGGATAAACATCAACTTGGTATTTAGGTGCAGTATCTCTCAAAGATGCGACACGAAGATTTTCAAGAAAATCCCCCACTCCAAAATACACTTTACATGGAACATTTTTCGAAAATTTTGATTTTCTCACAAAATGGCTTTAACGATTTTGATTAAAATATATATTTAAGATATTTTCATGACAAATAAAACGTATATCTTTAGTTTTTTGGGAATGTCCTTAAAAGTTCTCTTTCTGAATGGCCTTTCTATAACTGGTAAACCGTAAGAGATAGACAACATTTTTCTACACGAAATACGCAATTTATGTCATGGTTTTTTTGGGTCGAGTGTACCATTTCCGAGATACTCCTAGTTATGTGTTTGAATTTTCCAATACTTATACTTTTTCTCAAATGGGAATTCGTTATTCGTTTATGTCCTGGACATGCAAAGAGAATCGAATGCTCCACATAGCAACCAGCGCTTAAAATATTTGACTATCCCTTAAAGCCTACCATATTCCCCTTGCACCTATAAGAAAATTAGCAATAAGATTAACATCTCGATATCCCGATTAAATAAGGTATATGGAGCATAAGCGTTTGTAAAAATAGTTTATACAAGAGTAGGGAAAATATGTGAGTTTAACACATCAGATTTTTATCCTTCTATTGAACCACCAAATGCCTTTCCTTTTGCTTTAAATAATCCAGCCATAGAAGCCTTTCATAAAGCAGTCTAGCCTAGGCTAGAGACTATCTAGTCAAACTTTCTACTCGACATCCGAACGTAGGGCACAAACCGAGTAACTCTCAGTGTAGGCACGTATAACCTGAAATACTTGGTTTAGCGTTACAATTTTGTACAAGGTCTTTCAACAAGAGTGTCCTATCTTTGAACTTAAATAAAACACATTCTATAAATGATATAGGTTTATTAAATTTTTTTATTTTGGAACATAATGACATTACGTGAGGAAGAGAACATCAGTTAAGTGACCGCCGCGACTTCGTTGGGTTGCGCGTATACGGTTGACCCAATTTTCGTGACAGAAGAACGTAAATTAGGTCCAACTTCACGAATAACAAGCGTGATGTTAATCATAAGATCATTTACTGTTTCTGGTTTGACATTAACTCGAGATTTAACATAACCCCACAAGAAGTAACCAACGGCATTAAACCACATGACCTCGGGGGCCAGTTAAATCACCACCACGGTAAATAATGAAACCTCTGAACTCCTTTGAAAGATCGATTGTTTCAAGAGCAGTATGACATGTGGCACCATCATGCTGGAACCATATGTTTGAGATCCATACCATCCAATTGAGGCGAAAAATAGTCCCTTATAAGAACCCGGTATCTTTCTCCATTGACAGAGTTTCTCTATCTTCATCTTCGAAAAAATATGGACCATTGATTCCACCATACCAAAATCCACACTACACAGTAACCATTTGGGGATGAAGTGATCGTTCTTGAATCTTCATTGGATTGTGATTGCTCCAACAGCGGCAATTGTGTTTGTTAACACAACCATCCATCCAAAAAATGGACTTCGTCGCTGAAGATGATTTTTCGACAAAAATCCGGGTTAGCTTCCAATTGCTCCATAGCCCAGTCAGCGAATACACGGCGCAACCTATGATCATTGAGCTTTAGTTCTTGAGTTAACACCATTTTGTAAGCGTGAACCTTCAAGTCCAGATGCAGAATTCGCCAACTTGTAATCGGCGAAAGCCCCAATTCTTGCGTTTGAGGAGCAATTGATTTGTTTTCGTTCTCGCGTACACTCTCACGAACGGCGCCTATGTTTTCGTTTGAGCGCTTACGTCAATTACGTACAGGCGTTCTTTGATCACTGACAGAACCACTTCTTTCAAATTTATCGATCAAACGCCGAATCGTTCTTTCGCAGGGACGATTATGCACACCGTAAACTTCACGCAATACACGAAAGGTTTGCCGAACAGATAATAAATTGATAACAAATTTTCACAATTTCTAAGCGCTGCTGAATGCTGTAACCTTCCATGGCTATTTGTCAATAACTGTAACCACGTGAAAAAAAATGATTGATGTAACTCAATCACAACGGCAGCTATCACATGTTAAAGATAGGACACGTGTTGAAAGACCCTATTTTCACTCTCTATAAAGTGAAGGAATATATTCAAATTAACTATGTTTGTAATAATTTCCCTATAGAGTTGTCCCAAAATTTTAAACGTACTAAGTCTAAATATATAAAGGTTTCGTTTATATGAAACTGGAATGTTTCTTGGTTAATTCTTGCAAGCAAATTCAGTGTGTAATTGCTATACATCAAGCATGAGTTTTAAAATATGCAAACAAATGTAAACTGTATATACCTAAAACAGTGCATTATTTCATATAAGTTTTTACACAATCTTTATCCTAGAGATAGGCTTATTCAACTGAATTGGATTAACTCATCACAATATCATGAATGGAAATAGATATGATACATGTTATATGGTGCACTAGATTTGATTGGGCACATCACTACGAGATAGCGGTACTGCAACCTCTTAAATGAAACCTTGGTTGAAATCCGCGGCCAATTGCTTACATTTACCGGTGCGACCACCTGTTGCTGTTAACTATCACATATTTCTCTGCCCGTGACGCTTCCAGTCATTAACCGTCTATGTTATATCCTGCATAGTTGCAGTGTCACGCTGTATAAGTAGTACTCTTCACGGTATGGAGCGAATGGGTTACTAGTTTTTCAAGAGCTTATGCTAATTTTTTTTTATAATTTTCACGGTATTGAGCTATCCCTGTATATTAAAGACTTAAGCAAATCCAGTTTATATTGTGCACCACCACTTATATCGTTTTGCTATGAATTATATTACACTTTTAAAGTTTAACACTTCCATTCGGTAGAATTAGTAATACGCGTCAGGAAATCGATATAGTAGACCCTAAGCAAACCAAGATTTAAATTAACTAAAACTGTATTAATTTGATCGAAAGAGACTTATTCTAAACACAGTCTATACTTACACCAGAATTCTCTTGAAAGACGCAATTAACAGCCCGTCACTCCACGGCACTATTATGTGATTCCGTTCCCGCAATAGCGTGCAATCTTTAAACATGTCCCGACATGTGATTTAAATTGATGGACAAATAAGCATCTCCATAAATGATTGAGAGGTCCTAAAACTGAGGCATTTATGAGAAGTTGAGGCAGTATTTTTAACACTTAAATGATTTCAGTCTAATTATATAATATAAAATATAACAGCCCACCTTAAAACAATATATGTATAATATAATATATAAAATGTATGTAACGGTCATTGTATTATGTTTATATTATTGTGTACATGTATAATAATGTTATGTGAATGTATTACGTAATTTAATAATGTAGGAGCTGTGAGAATAGAAATCGAAAGTTGCTAACAATGAGGTTTATAAATAGCCAATCAACAACTAGAAAGGCTAATAGTTAAATAAAAGTATTCTATTGGAGTAGGATTAGCCAATCAGAGACTTGAATTAGATGAAATTTGCAAATTCAGGGGTAGAAGTCAGTTGCTAGTAGACAGCGTTCCTAACCGGACGCGAGACGCGTCCTCGAGAAGTTTAATACGTATTCAGTGTGAGACGAAAATTCATTACGACGAGAATATTATAAATTTTAAGTGTTAAAAGCTGCAAGTAATGAATAATCTCACAGCTCTCTATATCAGTGAACTGTTATTTAATCGTATGAAGGATTAATAAAAGGAGTGAAGTAAAAATTATAATTTGTGTAAGCCTACATTCTTTAGGCGCATCACCCCCTAATATGAGATACATGTTCCTACAAATTAATACTGACGCAGCTGAGGCAAACTAAATATATATATATATATATATAATATTTAAAGAAACAAAAATACAAAGTTGATTCCTAAACGTTCAGGCGAAGGCCACCGGAAACTTTGTACAATACGTGGGGCAGTTACTTCATCAAGTTTGGCTCCCCAGTAGATGAACTACAATACAACTATTACTTCAAATTGGCTTTCCATACGTGAAGCAACAACCATCCTTCTCAAAGTTCAGTGAAAATGTTGATAATTCCTGATATTGGTTTTCCTTCATCAGTTTAAAACCCCTTTTCACTACAATTTCAGGTGTTATACAAAAATTAATTCTACTAAATGCGTGTAAAATACTTTTGTAAATATTGCACATTGAAAAATCGGCGTAATTTAAAAAAACAAAACTAATAAAATGAAAATTTTGAAGAAAAATCCCCCCAGACCACATAAAATAAATCGTTTGATCCTTCTGCATATTAAAAAGTATAATTTTGTGTTAATTTGGCCGTTACTATTTTTAATGGAGACGAATTCTGGAGTCACCGTAATTAACGAAGCAGTCTAAAGGGAAAAAATTAACGTAACTAAAAGAAGAAAAATGAAGACTGTGATAAAATCTCACACACACACAACGGAAAGCAAAATAAATGTTAAAAAGAAGTTTATGTATAACAGGAAATAAATGATAATAGCAATTAAACACCGAAAGGAAATCATAGTATCGCAATAGATAAATTGATATTAGACCACAGAAATGAAAGAGTAGAGCATATAATGCAAGAACTATAAAGAAGCATCACACTTAAAGGCAATGATCCTTCAGAAACCCTTCACGTGCCTTTCATTTGAGAAGTAATGCATTGAAAATTATTACAGATATTTAAGAACGTAAACCATTCAGAATTTTAGCAAGGAAAGTAAAATAAGGCAGGACAGATCTTTAGGGAGGGAAGGATTTTAAGTACTGTCTCGCTTCTAGACAGTTGAAAACGCTGGCGGGCACATTGGCCATTTGCATCGTTTCGAATTGCAGTACCATATGCTGTCGTAGTGCTCGTAAAATAATCTCATTGCTAGCTATCGGCAATTCAGCTGTAAAACCTAGAACTGACTCTCCTGACCTAATAGACGACCTCCATTTAAGATTCCATTACCTTAGAAATTTTACAAGGTTGTATTGACAACTCGTTTAACTATAAAGGTATTTTATGGCTTACTAGTTATATTTTGTTTCATTCCTCGTCCAACTATCAAATCGAAGAAAAGAATAATATTCTTTATTCAGATTCTTTTGAGACAATGATTAGAGGACGGTGCCCAGGTCGGCTGCGTGTTACGGCTCTTTGTGATAGCTACCACACAGACCTCGCTACGTCCTTGTCTCCCTTTCCTCTGCCTCAAAAGACTAAAACAAAGTATAACAGCAAAATTAATGGAAAATTTTGCACCATTGGGACAATGTGAATTATACATCATCCTTCTTAATCTTGGTAAAAGTCCTTGAAGTCTTTATGAATAGAAGAAAACAGAAAGGTCATCGGATAGGGATGCTTGTGTACTCTTAATAATTTTCACGTGTCAACAGTCTCAAACTTAAAATAGTTTATGGGAAACCTATGCGGAAGAGACATTTCGCCATTTAGTGCCACAAGTCCTAAGCTAATGCAACACGATGTTACAATGTCTACGATAGTCATTGTGCTCCCAACTTGAATAATGTGGAATTACACCGGATTTATCTTGAGTGACGCGACTGGCAGCCTGCCGATTCACGGTAGTACTGTACGAATTAGTTCTTGCAGCAGCGTCGAACTGACTCGCCGTTTCATTCCTGCTAAGGATACGATACATGAATATGTTACGCTTGCCTTTCATTATAAAAATGTTCCAAATAATGCCCTCTGCGTCTGCACAAGCCTTGCATTTGTTGAACACATTATTGAACACTGACGAATTTCTGCAGCCGAAATATTGCACGCCAGACATTTTCTATTAATTCGTCGAGTATATGAGGATTTGTTGTATAAACTTTATCTTTAAGCATTCCCTCGTAAACAATAATCGAATGGATTTAGATCTGGAGAATGAGTAGAGCAGTCAACCATTGTCAACAAAAATATAGGGCGAGGCAGCGATTTTCTTGGACTTTTTTCCAGGATAGCCCCTATGTCGTTTAATATTTCCTTGGTTAAAATTATTGGCAGTCTCTTTCTTTTTTGCCTAACACGGAGTCAGTTTGTTTAGAATTTTCTAATTGTTAGGAATAGCAACACCAGAGAATGTCTATATAAATGCAAACTGACACCCATGGGTCAACATTCGAACAAAGTTTAACACAAACAGACGTTCTATAGTACACCACATTATATCTACACATGGTGATTACAATCAACAAACAACTTCAAATAACGTTAATTCCATTATAAACCACGCCACACAATGCCATACTGCGCTACAACCGTTGTCCTCGTAGCGCGTGAGCAAGGCTACCGCAGAGCGATATCATTCAACCGATGCTTGCTACGAGTCGAACAGGCGGCCGCCAGTCGCATTATTCAAGATCAATCTGACGTGTAAAGGCGCCATTGCTTAAAATGCATACAATTTTCCAGTTACTAGGAAAATAAGATGCTATCGAAATGAATGTGTTGCCAACGTAAGAAACACATGCGGCTATTGGATTGTCGCGAAAGGTAACATTATACGCTATCGTGGATCACTTGGGTTTAGTTGCATAGATCCTATGGCTACGCCCTGTCGCCGCGCCTTCGGCCGCAACTGATACACTCCTCTACTTTAAAAAAAAAATCCTTCGGCTACCCTTTGCGGTTTAGGGCCCTCTATGTTGGACTACACCTTGCGGCTTATGGACAATGTCGGCAGCAGAAGCTACTCCTTACTTACATAACGAATATTATCGGATATTTGAATTTTATACAACTTGGAAACATGTAGTAGAGGTTGCTAAAGTGTACCATTTGTGTCAAATGAGTATTTTCGTAGCATTAATAATTTATGATATATTCAGTGTACATTTGAATGCTCCCAATATTTAAGCAACGCGAGTACACCTTCAAGTGTCGTTATTTTTTTCCTTTCTTTGACTTTTCATCCCCCTGAGCTATTGCAAAGAGTATGTGATGTCAAGGAAGGCGTCTTATATCGGCGTGCCTGCCCCATAAAATGCACTTTAAACCATTTGTGCTAAATTTGTCATAATTAACAGGAAATAGACGGAAAGACAAACTTTTGCATGAATAATTTGTAGGATATAATGTTAATGGTTAGAGAAGTGATATTTTTAAAACGTGGGATTTTTAAAGTATTCGTTAATTGTGTCATTATTTTAAAGGTATCCAACTGTTACCTTTAAAAGGTCAATAAAAAGGAACAATTATAGTAATGTGGTTATTGCAATATATACATATGTATATAGGAACTTCAGCACTTGGATGAGTAGTAGTAGTAATAAATAATAATAATAAAAGGATGAACTGACCAGGAAATTAATTGGGTCTTCCTTCTTATTTAAATGAAGGTACCAAATAATCTTATGAAATGCTGAAACCATAATGTTGACTAAATATATATGTGTGTGTGTGTGTGTGTACGTGTGCAGGTATTTCACCATTTGGGTGAATAAAAATGAATAATAATAATAAAAATGAATAATAATAATAATAATAATAATAATAATTGTACGACGAACTGGCCATCTAACTAAATGCATTTTGTTATTATTGTTTAAATAAAGGTACCAAAATAATCTTGAGAAATTCTAAAACCGTGTTGTTGACCGAAGTTCTACCCAATATTTTCTTTTTATTAATTAACTGGGTGCACCAAAATAAGTACTTTCATTTTTATTTATTTTTTTCTGTATACGATTGCTCCAAATAAAACATAATATCTAAACACACAAATGTTAAAAGCAGAAGCATTGTAACTTCCATATAGAGTACAACTCGCAAATTACTTTTGTTACAAGTAAGAACGCCTTTCCCCCTAGTAAACTCGGTTTTAAACATAGCTTTTTCCTGGCCTATAAGGCGAACACACATTAAATTGTTGATTTTATTTGCTGTAAATGATAAATGGCTCTGTCTAAAGCAAGGGGCTGAAAGTTGTTAGGGACTGTCATCGTAAGTTGGAGACGTGACACTTTTATGATGCAATTCGGCGAGTACGCCGCACAAGGTGAAATATAAAGGTAGGGAGCCGTATTAGAATGAGTTAGTTTCAATACCACCAGCATGGAAGTAGCCTTGAATTTTCAATGTATATACGTAAAACATTACACACATTCTGTCTTACCTGGGAGCCAAAGTCTCCACACACTCCGAGATGATTTCAGACTTCAGTGGACAGTAGACAGTATTTCACTTATAAGCACAATTATGTTTGAGATAATGTCGTAAATTTAGCAGTGAAAATCCATTGAAAATGAGCTAAATGTCGGAGAGTTATATCCCTTGGAACCTGTTTATCCAGGAAAAAATTAATGTGTATGCTTAAAAGGTTACCTATATAAAAGTATCACACCCATGTCAGGCCCAGAACTTAGTATTTTTGAAAACACTTAGTGTTGTTAAAGATAGAAAATGCACTAGGTATGAAACCATTTGGGAAACCATTTACTGCGCTCGTAAATCCACTTTCCTTGTCCGAGTGAAACCGGAAAATATTTTGCAAGCTTTAAAAATTCCTGCATGAAAGTATTGACCGTGTGTTGTAGAGCTTGAAAGTTTTGGTGCGACTCAAACTTTCACGGTTCATGAAGAAAATCGTAGATTCGAGTGCGAAAGATAATTAGCCGTTATGCAGGTAATGAATTATCGTGGCGTTGATGCTGTGCGCAGGCCACTCCAATGCAGCTTCCTAATTTCTAAATTATGTCGTGGTTTTCACCCCCGGACCTCTTTCTTGGCACAGTAGTCGACATAGTGTTTGTTTTGGGTCTACGAGTGACATCGCCCGAACCAAAATACAAGTGCCCATAAAGTTCCAATACATTTTCATATTCTTGGTCTGTTACAACACAAATATTATATTAGAATAGAGTAGGACTTTATGAAGCCTATTGCAGTTCACCATGTCCACCTTCGTTATCAACACACGTTTCCTATCGCCTTGTGGCTGTACGGGTCACCCGCCGTAGGATTCGAGGGGTTAGTAGCAAGCATGCCACTCTTCTTCTCTGGTACCCTGGTTCGTTAACTCGGCTCTTGATGAAACCTCATGCAAGATGGTCAAGCGGAGTGAGGTCGGGGGAACGGGAACCCCCATATGCGATCCTTGGCTATTCCGATCCACTGGTGAAAGCGGTCTCATTCAAATAGTCCCGCATATTGTTTCCATAGTTAGGTGGTGCCCCATCGGTTGATAAATGACAGCCAAGGATACTATCCTGCCGTAACTGTGGCTCCAGGAACAACTGCAGCATGTCTAGGTAGATTTTCCCGGTAATAATGAAGGTGAACATGTTCAACTGCATTAATCTTTAAAGGTAAATCTCTATCTCTATGTTTATTGCGTTATAGAAGACCAGGAACATGAAAATGTATTGGAACTTCGTAGGCACCTGTATATCTTGCATTCTTACCTATCTGTACGAAGCACGTATACAAGTTATTCAAAAAGAAGGAACAGACTTTAAATATTTATTTCCAATAAACGACAATAGCTGACGACACATGCGATACGTCACTGAATAGAGAAAAGTTCAAAATATTAGTTTATGTGTTCAAAATGATCACCATTTGTTATACGAGGACGACCAGTGCTTTTTCGTTTTCATACGCAACCACCTTCTACGAATTTATTGTATCCATTGTAAATTTTTTATGACCAAGCGGGTCGTTGTTGAACTTGCAACGAAATTCACGCTGCAATGATACAATGGATTCACTCTTTGCATATGCAGCACACAAAACGACTTTTCCTGTGACGTCGCCATTTTCTCGTAAACAAACACAGCGCCGCTGTAGGCACTGAATAGAACTAATAGGTGGGGCTTAAAACCTTGAACTTTCCTGCATTCAATGATGTGTCGTGTGTGTGACCAAATTCGCATATCTAAGTTGCAAATTCAATTCAGGTTTTAAAGCACAAAAATGTATTTATACAAAGTTGTCAAACTTTCAGCAGGTATATAGTACAATTCGTGGGACATTAAGACAAAAAAGCAAGCAAAGAAAAAGTAATAAGTTTCTGTAAAGCATTTGTTGTTCCGCTACTTATTTATGATAGAAACTTAGGTGATTAAATAAAATTAACAGCAGAATTCAGAGTGCAGAAAAGACTTTCTTGAGAAGAACTAATGGATGTACAAGACTAGGTCACATACGAAGCGAGGTATCGTAAATGAATTACAGATATATTGCGTAAAATTTAACAATATCGATGCAATTGGAAACAGCACATACCATATGGAACAAACAAGACTTACAAAATTAGCATACTAATACAGATCAGAACATCGAGACATAGGAAGACCCATGAAAAGATGGAAAGAGATGCTGTGAATACGGAACGGATGCCCGGCTAAACCGTGGAGGAGAAGTGATTTAAAAAGGTATATAAATATTAGATGAAGTAAATTATTCTAACATAATGTAACATGAAATTGAAATCTTTCTAACCAGCGCTACAGCCATCTATTGCAAATATTGTTTTGGAAATAATTTATAATCAAAGCCAAAATCTCCTTCCGTTTTATTTATTAAAAGCAGTCCTAATGATCGCCTTGAAGATATCCCGCGGTGTATGAATAAAGCGAGAGTAGTTTGGTGCACATTTCACGATGAAATGGAATTTTGAACTTTCTTTACCACTTACCTATAGTGAGTAGAATAGTACTGTATTCCACCAAAAATTATACATTTTTTGAAAAAGATTGGCGCTGTGTGTGTATGTGTGCGCGCTCGTGCAGAGATGCGATACGAAGATTTTGGAGAAAAACCCGCACCACAAACTGCTCTTTACATAGAAAAGTTAACGTTATTTTTGAGGTTCACGAAAATGGATCCAACAATTCTGATTAAAATACCACATGTTTAAGATATTGGAGTGACAAATAAAATGTATATCTGGAATTTTCTATGAATAACCTCCGAAGTTCTCATTCGAATTAATTTTGTATCCTTCGTACCTATATACCTGGTAAACCATAAGGGAGAGACGAAACTTACTGCACAAAGATGTAGATGTTAAAACATACAGTTTATGTCAAATGCTTGACATTAACAATTTCATCGTTGTTATTTATTTTTATATTATTCTGAATTTTCAATTTGTTTATGCTGCTAAGAAGTCATTCGTTTGTTTCGAGATCATGCAAAGAGTATAGAATTCAAAGCCAGCATATAGCGACGTGCTTTTTAACGATTTGAGTGCGACTTACACCTCCTGTATACCCCTTGTACTAGTCGGCCACGATGCGAGTGCATGCGGTTGGTAGAGGAACCAAACAGTTACGAAACAAGTGGGCGAGGCATCGGAAGGACAGTCAGGTAAACAAAACATCAACGTTCTGAGTTGCGTGTACTAGCGAGGCTGAGGCCTGGAAAATGCATTGTTTTCGTTGTGTAACTGCACACTCCCCTATCGCCTTGTCCCTTACCCCCCTATGATTTCTAGCCTTGATGTCGTTAGGTAGTGTCAACAAAAACACTGGCGTCCTCCTCCAAGCGAGGCCGACTAATACTTCCAACACAACGTTTAATGAAATCATTTCTGAAATCCTATATCCTGAGTAACACGAGAGAAAAAAATAAGTTTGTGAAAGAAAGGTTTGTAGGAGCGTGGATAGAGAAAGTCATGTGCTTAGATTGTGCACAGCCAGTATAAAAGAGCAATAATTAATCATAATATTTTTTGTCTTTTTTTACTTTCTCTACGACGTATCTATGGTTAGAGAAAGTATTGCATTCCACCCATAAATTCGATACAGAGATTTTACCGAAAACATGTTTCGAGATTCCTTGAATATAAAAAGTACTTTTAGAAACAGGTATGTATGTATGTATGTATGTATGTATGTATGTATGTATGTATGTATGTATGTATGTATGTATGTATGTATGTATGTATGTATGTAAACACAACTCAAAAACAAGAAGTCAGATAAATAGCAAACTTGGTATTTAGGATAAGTACCTTCCAAAGATGCAACAGGAAGATTTCACGAGGAAAATTCCGCCACCCCAAACTACCGTTCATCATGGAATATTTTTCGAAACTTTTTATTTTCTAAACAATGGCAGACGATTTTGATTAAAATAAAAAATTATTTGTTAAAATATTGAAAAATATGTATTAAGAATATTTACATGAAAAAAATTATGCCTTCGATTATCTGGGAATAGCCTGTAAAGTCTTCTTTGTCGGAAAGAAGTTTGTATAATATTGCATAACTGGTAAACATTAAGCGATATACGAAAACCTATCACATAAAAAAATTTAGATCTCAAAATATATAATTATTTTCAATAACTATTTTGTGGCAATAGCCATTTCCGAGATATCCGTTATTAATGGTTCGAATTGTTCAATACTTACGCCATTATTTTAGTCTTGTCGATTTTGAGTTGTCTCTCGCATTGTGATGGAAGAGAGTGGAATTTGAAGGCCAGTATGCAGTGTTCAATTCTAAAACATTTGACCGTCGCTGTTCCCTTTGTATCTGTAACGAAGTGTGTAATGCACCTGTAAGGTTTATATTGATTAAAATGAAGTAGAGAGGAAAATAAACTCTCGTAAGAATAATTTGTATACCCACAAATAAGCGCTAGAGGGTAGGGAAAGTCGTGCGAATGTAACTCAGCAGAATTTTTTTCCAGTAGTAAACAGGAGTATCATATCCGTAACGTGTTTGAGTCCAACTACCTTACCCTCGCAGGTAAACAAATTTTAAGGATTTTATTAGCTAGGGATTAACTTCTGAGCACTGAAAACACTCCATAAGAAACCTTTCCAAATAAATAATACACGAAGCGTGAAAATCGTGCCTTCTTAACACTTTGTACTGCTTGTTATTCTGGTGGTGAGGTGTAAGCAGATATTTCTCAAAGAACATTTTGATGTTCACGTGTCTAATCCGATTTAAGGACTTTTAAGATTGGAGTGCAATCGCGACAAGCCATGCAGT
Source organism: Deroplatys truncata (assembly GCA_030765065.1). Taxonomy (NCBI): domain Eukaryota; kingdom Metazoa; phylum Arthropoda; class Insecta; order Mantodea; family Mantidae; genus Deroplatys; species Deroplatys truncata. The sequence goes on along the minus strand of CM060976.1, from coordinate 163,090,104 downwards.
CCTGAAACCGGTTCTACTGCGCTAATTGAAAGACCTGCTCTGTCCATGGGCCAGAAATATGATCTCCAGATCGATTTGTTTATTCAGGAAATAGCCATCTGTCTTGGAAGACATGCTTATTTTGGTTTTGACAGTAGTGCCAGCCCACTGGCTTGGCTAATCAGTAACACACGATTACATTGTCTCCCAATGAATACTACTAAACAATAAAAAGACAATAAAACATCAATACCATATATTTGATAATAGGGTAAGAGTCAGTCTGCTTGAATTTAGGAAACATTAGACATCGTGAAAATCCGAGACTATTGGCAAACATGCTTTTCTGTGTAGAGAATTTGGTAGCAACCATCGCACCTTCTCTACCAGTTATTTTCCTTCTTAAATTTACCACAAAGTGGCCATTAAAAAGCTGTTAATTGTGACAAACCTTCGCCAGGAATACCTTCATTATGTTGCTTTACAGGGAGGTTATTGGGGCTTCGGAACGTAGAAGCGCAATGGCGGGAAGAACGAGATAGAATCTTTGTGCATAAATTGGCGAGTTTTTATTCAAACCTAAATAACATCCTGTAAGTACACAAACACTGAGACAATCTGCTGTTAAAAGGTAAGTTGGTTATGCAATCCTTGATACTGCATACTTTTTGCAGAGGCTGATGAGAAATGAAAGAACTGACATAATATTTCAAAAGTCTATTGCTTAAAATGTGTTAGAAAGCTCAAGTGAACAACAGAAACGACTAATGCGACTTAACATTTTTTGGAGGTAAATATAAGGTATTTTGATAAGTTCTGTGTGTATTCCTATTGTTTATCGTTTTCCGGCTATCGCTTCCTGGTAATCGTTTATCGTTTCCCGGTTATATACGAGTAAAAGTCGCTAATAAGGAAGGGAAATTTACGAGCTCTTCACAGAAAATAGAGGATGTACGTTATCATATGTCGATGTTTTAAACAGATTACAGTTTAATCAACATTTTAGAGGCATTTTTGAGAAAATAAATTATAACGAAAACGTGCCCATTTAAATTACTCTTTGGGGGTGGAGGGAATTTCATGAATATCTTTGCCTTGCAACTTTTAAAAGATACCGGGCTTAGTTATCAAATACGGTATTTATTTTACCTTTCTGACTTATGTTCGCTCTCTCTCTCTCTCTCTCTCTCTCTCTCGCACGCGCACACTCATAGAATGAAAAATTCCGATACTATTGCAATCTTTGATCCCTTATATCAGTAAAATATACTTTTCGTGGCACCCTAATGCAAATACAGAATCATTAAGGCAAGCTTTGTTGAAAATTGACAGATTAGCAGCTGATATACAATTCCAAGTGCTTTGTTTCGCCACAGTCTTGCACTCCATGTTCTATATAATCTTAACTTTCATTAGAATTAAGAGGTTGCAACCGTACAATTCAATGTATAACTCAACATCTAATAATTTTACATAAATAATTTAATTATATCTTCTTTAAAATTAACATTCATGCAATTGTTCTTAATAAAGCAACATCACCAACTCGATTAGATAAAGCGGATTTTATATAACTTTTGTTTTAATAATTGGGGCAACTATAATTTTTGCTGTCCGAACTGGTATTAAAATATTTAGTTGACTCCCATAAGCTGTTAACTTACTATTCAAGTGGTTTAAATCCAAACAAAAACATATCTTAATCCTATTAAAAAAAAGGATATTGAAAGCATGTGCCGTCATTATCTAGCACAGTCCAGTTTCTTTATGGCCACTATGGAAGGCCTACTAATACGGTACATCGTCCTTATCGCTTTCTTTTACTGTGAATTAGCAGAACCCGCAGAAGAACTCCAGTTATGGCGTTAACTGCGGATATTCTACTTCTATTCTTATGTGGATCCGTCTCTCATCCCTCCTTTCTCTCCCTCTCCCTCACTCTCACTCTCTCCCACAATCCGCTGTTCTCACCTCACGCGTTCCCCTCTGTCTTCCATTCTCTCCTCTCTGGTGCCTACTCTCCATCTCTCTCATCCTTTGTGCAATGTACCTCGTGACGGATTTTGAAAACTGGTGTGTTAATAGCAATTAAAAACCATAAGGTTAACAGTAAGAAAATGTGTGTGTGTCTGTCTACGGATTCTTAAATACTCATATTATCGAAATTTTGTATATAACAAAGCCTTTCCGAAACCTTATCTATGTTTAAAATTTTTATTATGTAACATTAAAAAATATAATAATAAACAAGGTATTTCGTATTCCCCCTCCCGCGTTGCCCTCCTTCCGCAAGCAATTAAGATATAACCTATTTTCTAAGTGGGAACTAGTATATAATTTTACCGTGTTTCATAACAATCGATGTGACCATTGTTGCATGAACACACACACACACACATTTTAAAAATTCTATTTTTTCCTTCGAGGCAACCCATTCATACACGTTAAATAAGAATTCATCCACAATTGAAAATTACCAGAAGAATTTCGGCTATAGCCGTATTATCTGTATAGGTTTAAACAAAATAAAATGGATTGGTGTTATGTTAAATGTTATACAAACTTACTCTGAATAATTGTATTTCTATAAATTGCCAAATAAAAATACCTATTTTGGTTTTGTTCAATTCCCAGGTAAACACGCCGTATTTAATTTTTATATCCAGTAGTTAAAAGCTACTGTGCCCATTTGGTTTTGCTTTAAATGTAGATACATACTTAAATGTTTAAGTTTAAAAGTTTACTTTCTTTCGTTCCATATGTCAAAGGTGAAGCCTTTAGCTGTTTTCATTGCCTTACAAATTTCGCTGCAAATGCACGAAAAACTCATGAAACTTGAGTGCCACTGTAAAAAATGAATATCACTCCCGTAATGCAACAGCATATTCTTGACCAGTTTTGTAAAAACCATATTTTACTGTGGGCCAGCCGTCGCCTTACTTATCCCTCTCAAAGTTTCCTCTTTCCAAAATGTTTGTCTAAACCTAAACATCCGTGAAAAGCTTTTTCAAGTGGTCACAGAGTTTGTTCTTTGTTTATAGAATGACATCTATGTATACCCATTCTCCCCGATATATCGAATCTTATAGCAATTCATAAGCCCATTTTTCTGTGCAAAGGTAACACACAATAAATACATATAAACAAAAAATGTAAAAATGCCAACAAACAGTTGCTTGGGGTTAGCTTATTAGCCATTATATATCTAGTGCTTGTCAAAACTGTAATAGCTTTGGTTACAGCTTATGGCAATACACCTGCGATATTGGGTGAAAATCTGGAAAAAATGCAAAAATTGTTTGATTTTAATTATGTTTACACTCCATACTTTAATTTGGCACATTTAATTTACTAATATCGGTAATATTTAACTGTCTGTGCAGCCTTTTAAATACCCCTGCTCACAGTACTGTACTGTACTGTAATGTACATTCCAATTTTAAATGCTTTTTTCTTAAAACCTTTTCTCAGTATTTTTCATTACTTAAACTACCCACGCGTCAAGGTTTGACCGATTAACTTCTACTAAAGAGTCTCACATAGTCAATGTTGTAATTTCCTCATTTTTATTAAATATATCCATAATTTGACATTCATAAAATCACAAAACACACAAATGCCATGGGGTTATCTTTTTTCGGCGTAGTTATAATTGGATTTAAAAAGAATTCAGTGTCGAGTTCTTTATAAGGGTCTTCTAAGGGCAAAATAAAATTTTGAATAATAGTATATAACAAGCCGTTTGACAGGCGGAGTATTTATAATTGCATTTAAATTAATTAAACCCAGAACAAAAACTTAATGGCTGTGAAACAAATACACATACCTCATTGATGCTTTTTAGACCATCTTTATGTATTACCATACTGTGATAAAATTGTCCGGCACCTCAAATGAAAATGTGCATTTTTAGTTTTCGTAACTACATTACCTTAAAATGTATATTACGATAGATAGGATGTGTGAAAATGAAACGTCTAAAGGTATTCAGCATGCACTATTTACGCCAAGCTAAAGGTCAGTATGAAACTTCATCCAAGCAGGATCAGATATGGAGGTTTCTATTAGCAGTTTCAAAGAGGTCGATGAACCACGACACCATGACAGTATATTCAAAAATCCTAGCTTTTAAAATTAGCATGCGAAAGGAGTCTGAATAATAATTGCGATGAAATTGTTGCCAACTTTATATCATGTGTATGAACTGTGGAGAGGAAACACTGCCAAAACCTTCCTGGGTTTCAAAGCGCATTTAGAAAGTGGTTGCTACACAGGTTTGGTCCACCTACTTAACATTCTGAGCATGATATTCCCACCTTAAGGTGTACCGTATGATCCCATGATGTTTCTTGATAAAGGTTGTTAACATAAATGTAGTGGAAGAAATAAATCGCATTAGAAATAAAATATGATACGAGTTTTCAGTCGATGTGTTGGGATATTTATGAGCCTGATCATCTGTAATCTTTGAGATAATATACAACCTACTTTGAAAAATACAGAGGATATTAATCAACACCACCTAAACATTTTCAGTATATACATATGGAGAAGGATAACAGATGTAAGATATTAATGTTGTGTACTGATGAAGTAACCAACATTTTATGCTCAAAAATTCATACTACACTAAGAGAGATAATACAGAGCTTTCGTTTCGACGCTGTCCGTATTAGGGGGAATTGCTTGCCCTACCTGTGCTGCTTCAGTTCCCCATCCACTTTCCCTCCTCTCAGTGCTTCGGCTAATTAGCTGACGCGAAGTCTGTGCTGTACAGATGTTAATATTTGTGAAATCACCTGTTTCATGTTGTAGCGAGTTACTGATGTTATAATGCCATAAAGTCCTTATACTTAGCACACAGAATCTTCATGTAAGATTGCTATGTGACAATAATAGGGCGATTATTAGACTGCTGTTTATGCGCCTCAAAGAGAAATGGCTCGTAATGTCGTGAGAGATTTGGGGAAACGGTGTCGATCCTTGATAAGAAACCGAAATTTGATCGCCGTGTTCTTACAGAGGAAAAACGAAGTCCAAAGAAATCTCTGATAAAGCTTGTACAGTAATCAGGAATTTTGCAAATCTCAGCTTTGAATGTCATTAAACTTTTAAAATTCAAACCCTATAAGATAGTAGTAGTCCATGAATTGCAACCACGCGATAAGGCGAGTCGAGTTAATTTCTGCAATTGGATGTTTAATTTTAGTTATGGATGAAGCATGGTTTTCTTTACATAGCCATGAAGAATGAATGAGTGTTAATGCAAAGTTTCTTGATAGATAGGGTATCTTTATTGGTTTCAAATGATTGAAGCTATTACACAAGTATTTAGTGCATGGGTCGTTGACTGTACATGCATATTTAAGATACAAGTATGGTGACAAAATAAACAACAGAAAAAGAAAACAAAAAGAACAAGAAAAAGGAAAATAGAGATGAATTACCTTTGACTAACTGAACAAATTTCACCTAGCTTCGCGCACTTCAGCCGATAAATCATGTTTTGCCAGTTCCTCTGGTCAGCCAGTAGCTCCCAACATACCAATCTCTTTCTTGACGGACTTAAGAATTTTTCTTTGAGTTTAATTGTTCGCTGGTTCTCCCAATGTGCACATGCCGCCAAAATATGTACCCAGTCCTCATCCAAATCACAGAATACGCAGATTCTCTTGCCTCCAACCCCCCAGTCTAAACTATGCTATTCCTGATCTTTCTTTTCTTCCTAAGTTAAGTATATATGCCTCTTTACCCCAATTTTATTTTATTTGCTAGACTTAGAGAAGGTTTAATTTTAGGTAAAACCTGACTATATTTCCTGTTGGTGATGTCTCTTAAGTCTTTTTTGACACCTTTCCATATGTTTTTGTCATTTGTTTCAGCTCTTTGCTATACTGACCCCATTCCTATTCTCCTCAAGCCCTTTTCCAAATCAGCTGCCCAAAACTTAGGAGACAGGTTTTCTCGCTGGTATTTATAACATTTGGATAGTAATGTGGAGTTAACCCCCTGTATCAGCCTCAGCCAGTACTTCACTGCTTTTATTTTGTAGAGTATTGTCTTCATAACATCCCACCTACCTCAATACCCCGAATTTTATGTGCCTTGTAAACTCCAAGTATCTTTTCCAAAATGCTACCTGTGTTTTATTTACATGCTCTGCTCTTAAAAGGTATGAGAGATGTATAGGGACACAAGAACATAATTTCCAAGTTAGAATCTATGCGTTTTAATTTAAATATCCGACTCCGTCGGAAAACTGCCTGTTTTCCGGTGCCAAGAAAATTCCCGTTAGACCGGCCATGAATCCAAACAAAGGCTCTGTAGTAGAGCCAAAAATAAATCTAACTTTGCCTGTCTCTCCTTTCTATTTAAGCAAGTATTATTCCTGCCTGTAAGGAATATTGCACATTTCCTCAAGCGCATATCATGATAAACTGTGGTTATTTGGGCTACTTCACTGCCTTGCCTACGTGGTATGTTGACAATCAAGGCAGGGAGGTTCGCTTCGGCCGAATAGATGGATATACGTTACTTTTGCTCTGCAGAAACTGACAAAAAATAGACTGTAAACTGTTTCAAAAAGTGATACGATGCTAGCAGAAGTGTGTGACTGCCCAAAGGTAAAGGTTCCAATTCTTGTGTAAATCAGTTTCCACATACTCAGTGTATGTAGTGGAATGCTTTTGCACCTCTTTCAGGCTTATCCAATAACTGCATGCCGCTGCATTAGTATGCCAGTGGTAACAGAGTTGTTAGGAAAAAAATGTCGTAATTATACTTTTCCGCTAACGTCGCAAGTTTTGTGAGGTATGCGATAGTGACGTGCCTGTTCTTTTTAAAATTTTAATCCCCAGTATTTAAGTTTGAAGCTTTCGGTCGTGGACATCATCTATCTTTGGAAGAAAACAAAACTGAAGGGTGTTTAGCAAAACTGAAGGGTGTGCTATTCAACAGGAAGCTAAATGTTAATACATACCGCTCGGGCATCCAAGACCGAAATTTGGCCAAAATTTTGACCTTGGTATTTCATACGTTTGAAAACTTGTATAAAAAATCTGATGTGTTACACTCACATGACTTTCTCTACTCTTGTACAAACTATTTTTACAAACACTTATTCTCCACATGCTTCATGTTTATCGAGATGTTAATCTTATTGCTAATTTTCTTGTTGATGCAAGGGGAATTGGTAGGCTTTAAGCGATAGTCAAATACTTTAAGAGCTGGTTGCTATGTGGAGTATTCCATTCTCTTTGCATTACCAGGACAAAAAAATGAATAACGAATTCCCATTTGAGAAAAAGTATAAATATTGCAAAATTTAAGGGAATAACAAGCAATATCTCGAAAACGGTTCACTCAAAAAAAAAATGTTTATGACCTAAATTGTGTATTTTAATGCGATCTACATTTTTTGTGAAGTAAAATTTTGTCTGTCTCTTATAGTTTACCAGTTATGCAAAAGTCGTTCACAATGAATACTTTTGGAGACATTCCCAGAAAATTCAAGATATACATTTTATTTATCATAAAAGTATCTTAAATATGTGATGTTTTAATCAAAATCGTTGGAGCCATTTCTGAGAAAATTAAAATTTTCGAAAAATGTTCCATGCAAACGGTAATCTGGGGTGGGGGAATTTTCCTGAAAATCTTCGTGTCATATCTCTGGAAGATTCTAAACCTAAATACCAAGTTTGGTGTTCATCCGACTGTTCGTTTCTGAGTTATGCTGCTCACAGACACAGACAGATATGTTTCCAAAAATGCTTTTTTGTTGGATTCAGGGGGCCTCAAAACATATTTCCGGTGAAATCTCGGTATCGAATTTTTGGGTGGAATACAATACTTCCCCTACTTACTATACTTAGTAGAGAAAGTAAAAATTAGTAAAGCTCCATAAGTGTGTGTGGAAAGGGGAGGGAGAGAAACAGGGCGAGCGAGAATATAGCACATCTACTTAAAAGCGAAATGCCGGTAAATATAATATTTCATACCTAAGTCAGGTGCCTTTCATGGATGCAAGCCGAAGATTTTCAGGTAATCCCCTACCCGCTCTCTAAACCACCCTTCACATGACGAAATGCTCGTTTTTATTTTGTCTAAACTACCATTTTTATTAAATAATCGTAAACCTCACTGAGATAGATTGAGTAAAATTAATATTGAAGTCCTTTTCATTAATTATGAAAAACTTAGGCATCCAGTAGCGCTGGGGTACCTTAGACGCCTGTGATACAAGGGGACACAATTTCGCCTCCTACTACCGCCATGGGGACTTTTACTCTTTTGTGAGGTTTGGTACCGAGTGTAGTCAGCCGCCTGAGATCCTGGGGACAAATTGAGGAGGTACTTGAGGTAGTGGCCTCGGTCTTGGAAAACCCGCAAAAGAGGTCGCGGGAAGGCATTATGCTTACCACATGCCACCCTGATAGAGCGCTCTGCTCATCATGTACCATGTGGTCGTGCTTTGTCCCACTAGGGCTCGTGTCAGGGACTTTCATTTAAAAAAAAACTTAAGAGACAGAGAAGCTCATCGTACATAAAAAATGCAGACCTCATTAAAGCTTTAATTTGTATCAAATACAATGTTCGTAGTATAAGCCGTTTTCGAAATATTAGCTTCTTATATCTTTTAAGTTTTCTTGTTTGCACCGCCTAGTCTTTGATAATATGCAAATTAACTCCATTGAGCAGATGAAGATCAAACAAAAACCTGATAATGTGTTTTGCACGCAACTATATCCGTAATGCCTAAACTGAAATCGTTCTGAGGTCAACATCGTCCTTCGTGGTCTAGGGGTATCATGTTAGCCTCTGGTTTCCGAGGTAGTGGGTTGAAACCCGTCGGAGGGCGATGGATTTTTTTCGGGCGCAAAAATCTTTAGCATGGCTTCCTTCGGAAGGAAAGAAAAGCCGGTGGTCCCGTGTCATAGATTTACTGCACGTGAAAGAACCTCAAGCCTGATAAAGAGGCATCTGAGAAAAATTTCCGATCTTTCACGCCCAATATAGAATGGCACGTTAAGAACCATGGCCGTTAAAGAGCGTCCACAAATAAAACTATTTCAATGTCATGTTCCTAGGCCAAATTTGTATAATTAAAATGGATATAAGAACCATATAGAGTATACTGCGAGTATCTTCTATAAGGTGTAACGGTAGAGAAAGTTATTTGTGTGTTAAAACACTGATTGCATAATGCTTTACGTTGTCACTTTAGTGATTTAGTTCTTTCCCGTTTTGACGGCTGCTTTACATGACAACTGGAACGACAAACATTGGAAGGAAAAGTTCTTAGCTTGTTTCAATATCGGCAAACTTCAAAAACGTGGCAATTGAACATCTGCCACAACTGGGATGTATACATATTAGCGGGAGTATAAGAAAACAGAAATAGCTAAAAGCAGTATTCACTATTACCGTTCTACTGTAGGGCACACAAACCTGCGAGCACATTAAATAGCAATATCTGTTGTAAAACTTGTGCAAGAGGATCATAATGAAATCATGACAAGCAATTGGTTTTTATAAATCACCGTATCACTATATTACAAAAAACCAAATCTACATCCTTATAATGTATACACAGAGTAGGCCACGATAATGTCATTGCATACTTAAGTTTCCGTAATGTGACCATTAATAACTGATACAGAGTCGTTGCAACAAATGCTTCGTTCAGAAGCGTGCTATAATTGAATTTCTCGTTACAGGGAATCTCCGCTGCAGAAATTCGTGAGGGATTTTGACGTGCATATGGAAACGTGCATCGGAGATTAGCCTCTTAGTGGAAATTCGCAGAACGCTTCCAAAGAACGTACAAGGAAGAAATAGATGAGATTATTAAGGAAGACCAACCTGTAACTAGGAATGAAATTGTGGCAAAACCTTTAATAGAACACATACACTCCAGGGCAGGACCAGGGAGGTGTGGGCCTGCAGGGTTTCCTAATTATTGACCGATGGCAAAAACGTTCAGGGAAAAATATCGCCCAAGATGATATTCGTATTGTGACGGGTGATAAAAACTGGTTTCATCATTATAATCCAAAATGAAATGGCATCAGTGTAAGTCTCCATCGTGAAAGAAAGCAAGGACAGTGTCATCAGTTGGAAAAGTTCTGTGATGCAGAAGCATAATTTTGATGGGATTTCTTGAATCTGGGACAACCATTAACACTGCTCGGCACTTTTAACACTCTTCGTAAGTTGCATTGCACGATAAATGTCCTGGGACGATCATTTTGTAACAGGATAATACGAGACCCCATACTGCTCAGCATGAAGGTACTTCGAAAGTGGAATGAGAAATTCTTCCGCATCCCGCCTACACCTCCAACTTAGCAACATCAGGTTATCATCCTTTTGGTGGAGGAAGGAAGGCATATTGGGCCAACGCTACGAAACAATGGGGTGCGTCATTATTTTCGCAGCGCTAGAACATAGTTCTACAGCAGGAACATTTTCAAACTACCACAACGGTGTTGTGCAAAACAACGGAGACTATTGGGAAGATTAGATAAAAGTCTAAAAAATAAGATGGTGTATTTAGTATTCCAAAAATTAATTTATATAATATGCAAAGAAGGAACTTTGTCTAAGGACATTAGGTATGGAATACGATAACATCTTTTACTTATAGAACATTTTGGTACAAATAATTCTTTTCTTCTTAGGCTGTTTACATATACTACAAAGTCACTTATTTTCAGTGCAGAATCATCAGTTTAAAGCTAGTTGTACCGCAAATAGGTACCTCTGAAAAAGCATCGGTCCGATATCCAATGTAAACAACGATCTAATCTATCATTAGATGTGACCGTGCGGAGGGAATTCCTTGGGATGAGACTCCCCGTTAGTGGCTTAAAAATAAACCAGAGACAGAATGGGCACTCTTTATTCTCCGCGGGAACAGCAGTAATATCTGGATTAGGGCGGGCGCCTCGGGTGGAACAACGTAGACCAGTTTACATGCCACATTCGGTCGCAAAGCGGTTGTTTGCAACAGTGAAATTTTAAAACACTGCGTCTAAATATGAAATATCCCCACGTTAGCTTGTGTACCTGTTACTTCAGTTAATCACCCTATATTTATGCTGCTTTACTGAAATGCATAGACAACCTTATTTACAGTTAAATGAACCCTAATTAAAATATACCAGGTGGTCCATTAGCGCCAGCTAGAAAGCAAATATAGACAACCATTCAAACAGGAGAAAGCATAGTAAGTATTTTCTGTGATGAAGGGGCAATAACAATGAGACTGCTGCTATTTCAGGAAAAATCAAGCATCTCATTGCGCGTTTAAATTCGGAAACAGTTTAGTATGATCGGTATGGCAAAAATATAATTCACCAGTTACCAATAGGGATGAACCACCTGGTATAAGCTATGAAATAACTACTATATGACATAGTATTTACATTTTAAATGGAAGCTTGGATGCAATAGAAATAATTGTTGATAATGATGAACTCGGGAAGCGTAATTAAGATAAACGTAACTTACTATCCACAGCAGTCTTAATTGACAGACAGTGCAAACAAGAGGTCAACCTATTGCCCGTAAAAAGTGCAAAAGTGATCTATAAAACAGATTTCGCTAAAGGCAGCTTTCTTGTTATATAAAACGGGGAAATTCATCATCATATAGGCTATTGTATTTAGAAGATAGTCCACAAGCACCTTTAGTGCAGACCATTACGTAGTATAAAGCATTTCAACTAAATTAACGTTTCCAAACTAAAAGCTCTATCAGATGTCTTTCGTCTCTTTTCGATGTTCCAAACTTCTGTTCACCAAAACAAGTGCCCTTTCCTCTTTCCACGTAATTCTGGAGATTTCGAACTGATGATCACGCTGCTTTACTCCTGAAGCAATAAACAGTCGGTTACTACCTCATAGTAACGATGTAATGGTTACCGTCAGCTTGGTTTTTCTGCCCTTCTTATCAGTTGCCTGAAATGCAACACAACTTTTCTCCTTCTATTCTGTATTCGTTAGACTTGCTCACTCGCTCGCTCATTACTTCCTTGCCTTCTACAGACACCCATACATCAGCTGCCCCTTTATATAGGTAGCGGCTTTTGAGAGATTTCACTTGTAGGAGGTTAGGGTGCAGCCAGCCTTGTGTTGGCCAATCCAGAACCTTTCGGTTGTAGTTCCGTTCGATCTGGATCATACAAATGGTAGATGATTCACGATCCACTTTGGAATTGTTACCACCCTCTGGCCTATTCGTTGCTTTCAAACGCGATGCACAAATGTTTTAAAAATAAAACCTGTCCTTTGAGACGGCAACTCTAGGGCGAGGGCGCGGGTGAGCCCGACCTATGGCATTATTAATAATTTGGGTAATTACATTTTAGTGAAATTAAATTATGCTATGTACAACTATTTTTCCTTTACTGCCTGTGTAACTTAAGAAGAGTGATTTAATGATATGTTTGTATTCAGTTTTCTAATATTAGAGGAGGAATACATTGTTTAATGTAAATAATTTAAGCGCTATGTTAAAATACTCTCCACGACGAGATATCTTAGATGTAGAAAAAGTGTCTCCGAAGGCAACAAGTGAGTTTTACGATGTCTCTCTGGTAGCAAAAGTATTGTTCGTACAGCGAGGGTGTAGAGCCTTTGTCCTTTTGTACGGTAATTCGCCGTGACCGAAGTGAGTGAGACAACAAGCTTAACGGTAAAATTAGGGAAAGCCGCGATTTCATGTTAAAATTGAGCAAGATGGGGTGGAATAGGACCAATAAGATCCAAGTAAATCGATATGAAATAGTGAGACGCGTTGAGTGGCGCTAAAAATGCATCAATAGGAAATTAATTAGCCCAAGAAGCCCCGACTATAAATAGATCTGTTAAGACCAAAGATCGGGGAGTTACTTCGAAACTACAGGAAGAGAATGATGCTGCCGGATACTTAAGAGATGTCGCGCCAAAAGTTAGTGAATTAAGTGAGGTTTAGCTACACACATAAAATCGCTACGAGTAAAGAGATTTATTAAATATATAAACTTCGCGTCATTTAGCGCCGTGTTATAACAGCAGTGGACAGTGTTTTAACGGCGACAATATCAGTGTTGTGAACCACCATAAGTAACGAAATAAAAAAAACAGTGGTGTCTTTTTGTAACTGAAGCACGTCTATTTTCTCTCCGTTACCACACCCGAGATCTAAGTTTCCTTTACCGAGGAAAAGTCCATGCTCTTACATATTTCAATTATTACTTCAGCTAGCCGAGGATAGAGATGAAGAGAAACAGCCCACGTCGAACATCTAGAGTCTACGCGGAGGCTGCAGAAAGGTAAGCCGCGAGCTACAGGCATTACGAACCAGAACATCGGACAGGAGGTGCTACTGCCGCATCTTCAGGAATTTCATTTTGAAGTTTAGATACTCTTCAGAATCTAAGACACTTTCTGTTTCTGCAGCTTTTTGATTTGACTTCATACTGTGCAACATAATTATTTACTATTTCCTTATTTTATGCAAATTGTTATGCTTAACTATAAACGCTGTAGCGAATGGTGGAAATGTTGCAGCTCCCTTGTTAAGATGCGGAAAATCTTGAAATATAGTGACGCAAGCAAATTATTTCCAAATGTATTTCCTATACAGTTACATTTTATCGATTATAAATCCACAATGTTTCTAAAATTTCCATCACATAATTCCCTTCCAGTTCTTGTGCAATACTACATTGAGCAATAATATTCCAAGCAGTGGAAGCAGAGAATATTATTGTGTCTACAATAACAATGCTCCAATAAAGTATGTGATAGAGATACTTACCAGACATATTGGAACTCTTTCTTCAACCAAAACAGTTTATTTTCCTCGTGGTTGGTGGTTCAAGCACAAAGCCACTGTGAAGGAAAGTGAGTTAACTTTAAATAGGATATTTACACCTACTTGTTTCTTCACATTATTCAACACGAATGATGATAAATCGTGTTGGAGACCGGCTCTGGACAAAGCCCTCTTACAGGTGGGCACCTTTTTGTCCACAAGGAGTTGGCTTGTCTCCTGGGGAATGTATAATGGACACATAAAACTTGCAGTGTCGGGTAGGATAGATTTACACTCCAGTTTCAGGTGGAGAATTCGATATAGCATTAACGAAGTGAAACGCAACCCCCTCTCTGTGCTTTTCTTTTATTTCTTATCCTGATGGAAGTGGCGATTATGATGAATAAATAATATTAACGACGAAGTGCGGCAGCTCTAAATATACCCAATCGTGTTTACTGTGTTTCTATGTTAAGATGTTCGTAGAGAAATTGTCACAAACTTGGGTCATTGCTGTGAGCGTATCGTTCCGCGGTATGGCGATAAATTATTACTTAGGATACTGCTAAGAAATTGACGTGCTCCCTTGCGAATGAGTTATTGACCACCGAGCTGTAGGAGTGGTTGGAATTTCGTTACTAGTGAGTGACCCGGTAAAAGTCGACCTCGTTTACTGTTCATTCTTATTCAGCGACTGATTTTTGTATCATGTGTTTGTTTTCTTGTCTTATAAGTGTTAAACTTTACTTCCGTTGTCCTTGCCTTTGTACTTTTGTATTGTGTTAATCTGCTTTCGAAAGTGTGCATAGCATTGTAAGCTAGTGCGACCGATGTAGCATTCATACGACTTCCTATATTCGATCTTCTACAAGTTAATTTTACACAAGCTTATTCTTGCATCATTTTTCCTTGTTTATTACACACTTTTTGCATTTCGTTGTAGGCTAAAGCGATAATAAGATTTTTAAAAAGGGGATCGCTATGTGTTAATTTTGAAATTCCATGTTTCACGCATAAGCACAAGAAAAAAAGAATAGCGACTTACCACTTGAAAAATTTAAGTATTTAAAATTCAGACCAATAACAAGTTTATCTTGGAAATGTTAACGCCACAAAAAGGTAATTTGACCTAAATTGTGTGCTTTAACGATGTCTAAAAGTTTTTATATTAAGATGCTGTCTTTCTCTTATAGTTTACCAATTATACGAAAGTCATTCAGAATGAAGATGATTTCACAGAAAATGCAAGATATACATTTCATTTGCCATAGAATATCTTAAAACCTAAGGTATTTTAAATCAAATCGTTTGAGCCATTTTTGAGAAAGTCAAAAATAACCAAACGCTTTCCATGTAGAGGGTAGTTTGGGGCGACAGGATGAAAATCTTCGTGTCGCATCTTTGGAAGAGACTGAAATTAAATACCAAGTTTTGGTATTTAACAGACCTTTCGATTTTGAGTTGTACTATTCAGACACGCGCGCGCGAACCTTTTTCTAAAAATGATGTTTTTGGAATCAAGGAGACTCAAAACGTGTATTTCGGGTGAAATCTCAGTACTGAATTTTTGGGTGGAATGCAATACTATTTGTTTTTATTAATTAAAATAATGTAAAAGCTGACGGCTGTAGATGACAAATCTGATACATTCACATGACTTTTCTACCCTATATCGTTTATTAGCGGGTTTACAAACTATTCTTACTAAAACTTATTTTTCTATCTACTACATTTTAATCCAAATAAACATTTGCAGAAATAGATACATTACACATTTCGTTATAGATACAAAGTGAACAGCGATAGTCAAATGTTTAAGAACTGGTCGCTATATGCTGGCTTTAAAGTTTCATGCTGTTTTCCATGGAATCGCGAGAAACAACTGAATGTTGACAGGACTTTAAAAGAATGACCACATAATGAACAATTCGAACCTTTAATAACGAATATCTCGGAAATGGCTGATGCCGCAAAAAGCTTATTTGAAATAAATTGTGTGTTTTTAAACAGATCTAAATTTTTGAGTGTAATACGTTTTCGTCTATCGCTTAGCGTTTATCGGTTATTAAGATTATACAAAATTCTTCCGAATGAAGAGGACTTCACAGGATATTCCCAGAAAATTCAAGGTACACATTTTATTTCTCATTTTTAATATACGGTATTTTAATAAAGAACTGTAGAGGCCTTTTTTAGAAAAAACATTTCGAGAAATGTTTATGTAAAGGATAGTGTGTGTGTGTGTGTGTGTGTGTGTGTGTGTGATTTTTTTTTTGAAAATCTTCGTGTCGCATCTTTGGAAGGTACTGAACCTAAATACCAAGCTTTATATTTATCAGACTTTAATTTTTGAGTTATGCTGTTCACAGGCATACACAGACTTTTTTTCTAAAAATGTTTATTCAGGCGCCTCAAAATATGCATTTCCGTTGAAATCTCGGTATTGAATTTTTGGGTGGAATTCAACACAATTACATGGTAGAGAAAGTAAAAAGAGGGGCTGCTGTAGAATCAGATATAGTATAGGATGTTAACTTAGCATTTCAATCTAGCGTGAACCGTCGTACATTAGATATAGAATGCATAACAACCTGTGTCTTTTGATTAGTAACATGAAAACTGTATTTTTAACACTTAAATAATATAGGTCTAATTATATAATATAAAATATAATAACAACCCGCCTTAAAAGCACTATGTGAATGTAATAATATGTAAAATGTATCTAACAGTCATTGTATTATGTTTATATTATTATGTGAATGTATTCGTAATTTAACAATGTAGGAGCTGTGAGAATGGAAGCCGAAAGTTGCTAGCAATGAGGTAACCGAGGGACAACAATAAATTACAAAGTTTAATAATGCTACTAATAATTCTTGGAACAATAATATAATATTCAAAACAGTTATGAATAGCCAATAAAAAACCAGAAAAGCTGAAAGTTAAATAAAAGTATTCTATTGGAGTAAGATTAGCCTATCACAGACTTGAAATAAGATTAAATTTGCAAATTCAGGCGGTAGAAGGCAGATGCTAGTAGACAGCGTTCCCAGCCGGAGACTATTAGGCAGCGTTCCCGAGAACTTCGCTACGGTACAGGTTAAGTGTGAGACAAAACTTCATTACGGCAAGACTAAAAATAAAGTTTGTGGTAAAAAAAAAGGGAAATTAATAAATAATCTCACAGCTGTACAGTATAATATATCATTGAAGTGTTATTTAATCGTGTGAAAGATTAATAAAACGAAGTTAAATACCATAATTTGTGTAAGCCTTCATTCTTTAGCCACATCACCCCCTGCTAAGGGATACGTATTTCTGCAAAGTACTACTGACGCAGCCGAGAAATGCAAATATATTTAAATAAACATTCAAATTACAAAGTTGATTTTTAAACGTGGAGGCGAAGGCCACCGGAAAGTGAACGTGGGGCGAAGGCCACTGGAAACTTTGTATCGTACGTGGAGCTACAACTATTTCAGTTTGGCTCCCCAACAGTGGAACTACAATACATCTTCAAATTGGCGCCCAAAGCGTGATGCTAATAACGTAAAAGAATATTACTATTTCAAAGCGTCTAATACAGGTTTAAAGCTGCGCTCAAAGACTATAATGCACAAGCAAAGGTGATAACTCAACTTGGCTAGTAATAAAGCCAGATTACACGGCTTTTAAGAAAGAAATCCATCTCCCTATTTTCGGAATAGACAGTTGTCCACGATGCTTCCTAATCAAGAGTGAAAACGAATACATGTTTAAACAGCATATAACTGCAACATTCCTTCCGTTTGCAGTCAGGAGGCAGAGGGCAAGTTTGCTTGCTTGCTTGCTTGCTTGCTTGCTTGATTTCGAATCTACGAGTACGGTGTCGATTAAAACAAGCGGAATCAGCCAGTGTTCTCGATTATTTCCTTCATAGGATCGTCATGACCGGTTGCTCAGAGATTTTGCAATGCCTCGAGCCAATTGTTGCAATTCAAAGTAGCATTGCAAAAGCTGAAATAGAAACTCGAGAAGATGTTGATTCTTTGAGATTGGGCTGGAAGCCTGGTCTTGCGCTGCTTCAATCGGCAAAATTTCTATTTCCCACTACTGCGCAGCCAACATAAAAAGGTTTTGGGCAGCATAGCTATTCTTTCACCAGTTGATACACGCAATTCAAAAGCATAAATACTATAACTGTTTTACACAGATGTGACAATGGTTGCTGTGGCAACATTATATACAAGCAACGTTTCAAAAGACCGTGCTTGAAAATTAGCCCCCGATTTAAAAGCGACCCTTGTTGGCAGTTGCAAAAGCAACCGCCATACAAAACTGGCTAAAGCATACATCGATTGAGACCCATTGCGTGTTTTAATTACTGACGATATCACCATGCCACACATGGCAGTGTTAAAACAACGGCCGTCGCGTGTTTTGACAGAGGTCCAAGAGAGGGGTCATGGTATCGATTGTAATACATGCGACACCTTGCAATGCGGCAAACCTCCCTGTCGCCACGTGCTTTTATTCCAAGTGCCCTTTTCGCTTCAAGAAATGTATAACTGCTGCATTTTGGAAATTTAAGTATTCTAGATATATATATATATATTATATATTATATATATCTAGATATATTATTTGATTTAGGGAGTACCATACTTCTCTACATCAGCTTGATCGTGTAACTGATAATACCGTATTTAAAACGATACGAGGGCTGTCCCAGAAGTACCCGACCTAACAAAGAAAATACAAAAATTTTGGAGAAAAAAAACCATCATTGTTTCTCTGCATAGTCTTCTTTCAGCTCATCACACTTTTCCCAGCGATGTTCAATAGCTGCGAATTCTGCAAAATAGCCATCAACGGCAGACTCCAGCTCTTCATTGTTGGCAAATCGTTTAGCACCAATCTATTTCTTCAAGTTTGGAAATATAAAATAATTAGAAGGGGATAAAGCTTGCGAATAGGGTGCATGAGGAAGCAATTCGAACTTTAACTTATTGATCTTGGCCATGGTGATAATGGATGTGTGAACTGGTGCATTGTTTTGATGAAACAAAAGTTTCTTTTCCACTAAATGCGGTCTTTTTGCTTGATTTCAACATTCAAATGTTGCAATAAGTTTGCATAATACTCGTCATTGATTGCTTTTCCTTTTTGAAGATAATCAATGAAAATCCACACACATTCCAAAAAACTGATCTTCCTGTATATGGAACTGTCTCACCTTCTTTGGAGCCGATTCAGTCCACTGTTTTGACTGTTCCTACGTATCAGGTGTGAAGTGGTGGACCTATGCTTCATCATGGTTATGACTCGACACAAAATCAGGGCTTTATTGCAGCAAAACATCGCCAAACACTCGACTGAAACATCTTCACGATGCTGCTTTTGTTCCATTGTAAGTAAACGCGGCACCCATCTTGCGCATAGCATTCTCATATTTAAATTTACAGTCAGTGTGCGATGTACAGCACTTTTTGAAATGCCTACGATGTCTGCTAGCTCGCGCACTCAGTCGACAGTCGACGGTCATCCAATACCATTTTGTGGATTTTCCTCAATTTCTGGCGTGGTCACCTCATTTAGTCGACCACTGCAATGTTAGTCTTGGCAGCTCGTACGGCCTCGCTTAAACTCTGCCACCCAATATTTTACTGTTGTAAACGAAGGAGCAGACTCCCTCAGAGTAGAATCTAGCTCAGCTTTAATATTAGTTGGACTAAGACCTTTCAAATGAAGGTATTGTATCGCATAACGATGACCAGTTTTATCCATGTTTACGAATTTGCCGAGAGCGTTCACTATTGATAGCTGCCAAACAATTACTAAACGAGGTAGTGACATCAAATTTCAGACTTAAGCTTTATAAGGTTGGTACTTTTTACTACAGTCATTTGTTTGAAACAACAATCACCATCTATACATCAGGTCGGGTACTTCTGGGACTGCCCTCGTAAGCAAGTATAAATCTACAAGATCAATCTCGAAAACATGATGACTGCGCATGCACATTTGTTTGCATTGAAATGCTTGGTTAATGCCTATTACATTACTGGTGTGAATAATTCTGAATAATTTTCTGTAGGTTTGACACAGTTGCTTAAAAGCTTCTTTGTCTGGAAGCTATTGAAATGAACGACGAACTGAACCAGCTTGCGTTTGCACCTTAGATAAAAATAAGCAAAAAGAACTCTTCATTAAATAGAAACTTGATATGTACACTGATGTGCATAAAAAGTAGCCCATTCCCCTAGTTCGCCATAGTGTTTTTACGTCCATACGTTTTCCACCTTCAGGTAACAACTTTTGATTCCACACAGCCAGTATTAGTTCTCTATGGGCCGTATTCATAGATTTCACATAGGTCAGGACTATCTACAGACTCATTTGGTTCGGAACAAAGACCGACCAAGTTTTTTTATATTCATGGACGATAAAAGGTCTCGGACCAAGAAAGGCCGTGGATCAGGAAGGAGAAAATGTTACACGACGAAGAAAGATAGTTCTGCGCATGCGCGACTGCCATAGAGTAGTAAACTAACCACTCTTACTTCCTAGTTTTTAACTTACTATGGTCGTTTCACAGCTGTTTTTCATCGGTTCAGCGCTCACTCCTCGCTCTCAGCAAAGAAAGAAAGAAGAAAAAAAAAGAATTAACCTAGAAGCGTGCATTTAAATGGTCGGAGGAGGAAAATGCCTGTTTCCTGAATGCAAAAAATGATAAGATACTATTGAAAAAAAAACATCGGTTTCGACAAATGCAAACGCTAAAAATAGGAATGGAGGGACATATTACACATATAGGCAGTTTTGTGTACGATTCTAACCTATTGCCACCCCTCTCCTTTTGGAAACGTTCTTACCCACCAGATACAGTTTCATGGCATTATTAACCATTTCAATACGAATTTAACTTGCTGAAATATTAACTTTTAACCTTAAAATTTCAGAATCAAATCGTATTTAAAGAGGAAGGAACATTTGCTGTTATTGAAATCTCACCCTGGATCTTAATCAAATAAATATTGTGTGATAGTAATTATACAGAAATAATTACCTGAGGAAATTCTAATATATCATAAATCTTCCGGGAGTTGTAATCCTCCTCTCCTCACCGAGAAAACTTAAGTAATGCCTGAATTACTTCGAACTTAACCCAAGAGACTTAACTCAACGCGACATAACGTGAAGATCTTATACATTGTATTAAATGGAGCTATTTAAGGTTGTCTTAACGTGGCTTACTTTAACGACGTAACTTAAGAATTTGGCAGTGTCAAACTTTTCCTTCCCGTTACGTCAGATTTAATGTGGCATGGCAATTAGAACCAATCGGCGTGAAGCAGTAGCATGAAGTAATAGAAGAACAATCAATCAAGATTCATTTCCGTTACGTTAAGTGCATCCTAATTAGACGTTTATTTTAGAAGAATTTCTTAACTTCGTGTTACATTCGTTACGTAAAGTGCATCGTAATCCCGGTTTAACGAAGGTATATCTAGCAATGGCACATGAGACATTAGTTATAATGCGGCTTACTGACGCCTTACTATGGTCAGTAGTGTTTTCTTGATATCCTTCTCTTGCATAATATGGAAGTGCCATTAGCATTGTATCAATTGAGGTACTCAAGCCTCGGTTATCGTCTGTCATATAGGTTAGGATGAATCCGTTTTATCAGCCTTCTAACCTTTACTTTACTAACCCTGTATTTGTTTTGAAGTTTAGGTCGCCATAAATTTCCAATTATGTCTAATTTTGGTAGATAGTTTTACTCCGTCTCATTTCGCGAATTCTACGCAAGCAGCTACGCCCATTACTCCAAAGTCATCCATTTTATAAAGATGGTCTGCCTTTAATCTACTCCTCTTAGGTGGACCAAAATTTGGTCCCGACCAAGGCGTTTAATCCCGGACCAAGGCAAGTCCCGGGCTATGAATAAGAAAATCGATGGCCTGCTGTAAATCCACCGGAAGTAGCAAGTTGGTCCAGACCAAAATCGACTATGAATACCGCCACGTGATTGGCCTGAAAAGCAAGTCAGGCGCATAAAAATAACCAACGAAGGATGTTTATAATCTATGTGAAATTATGAGGTGGTTCGAATACCACCTCTATCAAAGGGTTTCGCTACGATCAGTACACAAGCAAATGCTAAACCAATTCCAATATAATTCGACCTCCTAGAGGAAGGGGTGATAGAATTATTTGCATGTGTGATTAAACTGAATAACAGTCGCCATTTACGTATATGAGAGCTTTCATCAGCGACATGAAGAGGAAGGTTAAAGTCGTTGCCGCTACTAAACGGAATATGAAAAGCGTGATTAAGAAAAGGATAGTGTAGCATTAAAGTATAAGGTTTAAGTTGTAATGTTACCCTTCGCATTAGGACATACGTTGGGAGAGGTAAAGTGCCCTGCAAATCCAGTGGCTAGAATTATGCACGAAAAACAGAAGTGGTCAAGCTGGTAGGAGTGGGGCTAGATTTTGTCAGTACCAACATAAACAACTCCGTTTTATTATTTTTTTCTTTCATGTTTTATTACTGTGCTTTTACTGCTACCGTTACCGATTATTAACGCAATTACACAACACACAAACACCCATGCCCATAGCAGGACTTGAACCCGCGATCCTCAGCTTGACGGAGCGCCGGAGCTATACACTCCGGCGACCATGGCTACGAGGACCGGCTATTATGGGCCACATGCGAGTATGCACTTGGGAGCAAAACAACTGGCCCATTTCCTTAGATCTCAATAGTGCTTTCTTCCGTAACGTTTCCACATTTATCTAACCAATATTAGGTTTCACTCAGACCTTTTCACGTGTCTCTGTGGCTGCCTTGGAACAAATCCTAAGAAGCAAACATGAACCAATGAGGGGCGCTTTACTGTGTGCGAAACGAAAGAGGACTCAGAAATAACCTCCCTTAATGAATACTACTCTGATTCATCTAAAAAAATTGATGACTAGACCATTGTAATATGATTAGTAAGTCAACTTTGTAGAGGGAGGGGTGCATGAGAAATAAGTTACCTGCAGCGCTGAAATGCACAGCAACCATAATAGTTGTCAAACGTTTCTTCTGAAATGGACACGGAAACAAATTCCGAAATAATTATTGTCGTAAACAGAATTTTGCTTCGATGTGTTTGTAATTTCAATAATTACTTTGCTCCACAAGCATTTCTTATAACGATAGTATAATGATCCTAGTATTTATAATAAGCTTAAAATTGCATTAACATCCTTGCTATTAGTGAACAAGGATTAGGTCATATCTGTTCTTACTTCCAAGATTTTATAACTGGTCCTGTTATCTGGTTTATAGGGAAGCAATTTGAGGGTCCCTATTGATAGGAAAATACCAGGGTTACCTGGAACTTATTCATTATTATTATTATTATTATTATTATTGCATATAGACTCTGTAGGAGCCCTGTAGTCAAAAAGCGCCGTTAAATAAGTGGTTTGTCTTTGTCAACCTTAATATTACCATGATTAATTTTAACTCGGCTATCAAAAATATACAGCTCTTTGACAGTGTTACACTCCGTTCATCTTTTGCTTTGACATAAGCATCTTGGCAGTCAAAAGGCTAGAATTTTGGAACACGGTAACCAGAAAGATGACGCTCGGAGAGGGCGGAGCTACACATATCAGTACCAACTGAAATCTCCAGCGTTCCTATAGGGGCCACTTTTTCTGCTCTCAAGTGTGTGCACATCGATAAAAATTTGTGAACTGTTTTGAAGATTGGGCTGCTAGTATGGCGACAATAGCAGCATTTTTTGGTGATCTAAAGGTTTTCGTGAAGATTTATTATTGCAGAAGACAATCGAAACCCTGTTAAGACCGTGATCTATGGCACAAGGTTATTATCAAGGTATTATCGCACCGGTCGTATTCATGTTGGGATGTTAGGGAGCTTAATTAAAATGTTTAATAAAGTGCGTCCAAAACTGTCGCCAGCACCAACCACAGCCAAGTGTCCTTTTCCTTTTCATTCACTGTAACGAAACACCGCGCATCGGCGAGGCTACATTGACCGATTATAATTGGGAAACACTCCTTACCTAGCGTACAATCCAAAGATTAGTGCATCTATGTCAGGGTATTATAACGTTAATTGAGCTGCACTCAGTTATGACTCAACGCATTCAAGACTTTTAACTTAAAGAGCAGAAATACGTAAGTGAAACTGAATGGAAAGCGTAAAATGTGTGGCAAGTTAGTAAATCTGGGCATTATTTCTAGAATGATCCTGGGATTTTACGCACAAAAGATACTTTGCAGATATGGTTTTTTTCCCCTGCATGGTGCGAAATGGTAACGAAAGAAACGTGTGAAAGAGGAATCCTAATTTATAGTCCATAATGTGTAAGTAAATAACCAAGTTCTTTAAACAAAAAGTCTGTATCCTTTTAAAGGGTGGTTAACCAAAACAGCCAAATACATATAAGTTTATCTCAACAAAAGCTTGTTTTATACCGAGGAAGTTTATCTGCTAAGCGATGTCCAGCAGTAGATAATTGCTTATCAAGGTAACTGCATCTGACAAACTGAAAGGAAGTCTGTGTAATAGATTATCAAAGAATGGAAAGTGTTAATCAATAACTATCAGCCTTTCTTATTGTGTGAAAGGACTGGTTTCTTATGTTTTTCATAACCGACCAAATCAGACTGGGTTCTCGAAATAGATAAAAGGTAGGAGAGCTTCTATACCAAGTTCCCCCCGCAATCGCCTTCTTTCCCAATAATACTCCGTTTAATGGGAACCCATTGTGATTGCAATAAGTATGAAAACCAGTTGCAATTTGCCACAATGTATACTGTGCTGGGTAAAAACTGGCCCATTTTCTAGGTTGCCATAGCGTTTTTCTCTAAGATTTCCATCTTCAGATAACCAGCTTTTGACTCCACGCAGTCGGTATCACTTCTCTATGTGACTGGCCTGAAACACATTTCAGGGACAAACGAACTAACTAATAAACGATGATAATCTAAGTGGAATGAAGCGGTGGTTCGGATACCACCTCTATGAAAAAGTTTCGATATGATTGGTACACAAGGAAAGGCTAAACCAATTACAATTTATTCGCCTCTCTAGAGGAAGGGCGAAAGGATTATGTATGGTTAAACCGAACAATAGCTACGATATTTACATATGCGAGAGCTTTCATCAGCGACATGGAGACGAAGATTTACTCTTCAGCAGTTTGGCTACACTATAGGGGAGGTAAAGTTTCTGCAAACGCAGTGGCTAGAATTATGCTCGAAAAACAGAGGTGGTCACGCTGGTAGGAAGCTAGATTTTGTCAACAACAAACATCTCCGTTCCATTATGGGGCGCATTCTAGGCACGCCAGTATACATGGTATGATTGCTGTTCTGCATAAAATTGTGTTTTGTTGTTTATCTGTATCGTGGTGATAAAAATACCACTCCTCTAGAAAACTTTATTGAAATGTTATGGGATACAACTGTCCTAGGGTGATTCTCAATCTCCGTCCTTAGCAATTTCACATCTGGATTTACTGTACAAAATGAAAACTCATCATTCACTTACTGTAGGCTTATCAAATCCTACCTAAGGAAGGGATTTTTCTGTCCATATTTAAGATTCATTATCTAGATTCCATGCAACAAAACCTGTTGTTCCTTAAGCTCTTTCAATACCTTAACTTATTCACTGATTTCCCACGTCATTGGATCAGTGAAGGTGGTGACAGACCGTGCAATCGATTTCTATCAGGTTTGGAGGAAGTTCTAGGCTAAAAACAAGCAAATATGACCGAGGGTTTTTGTGATTGACTCTTATTTTAACGGCAACTGGACCGTAGTATTTAAATGTCAGCTTAACTGCCAGCTAAAGGCTAGTACTCTGTCGCCCGTTTGTTGTAATGGGAATAATATTCAACGTCTAGCCTGAAGAGCCAGGAGCCAGACGCATTTGTCTCACTGATGCTTTCTCTGTTACTTTTCGCCGATAAAATTCTTATAAAATGCGCTGATCATATAAGTACGTGCCATTTAATTATCAACCATAGTAGAAATTAAATTCCTCAGATCAATAGCAGATACCATAATGCACAAAATGAAATAAGACAGCAGCTAAATATTGAAGAGGTCAACACTATAACAAAATACATAGGACATTGGAAGCATGTGAATGAATGGCAACGAGCAGAATACCTAAAGCTATATTAAATTATCGACCCCAAGGAAGAAGAAACCCAATAATACCCAAGAAGAGATGGTTAAAATAGGAATTTGGAGCCGGAACAGTTTGAGATAACCTATACCGTGCAATAGAAGAAGCCATTTATTTACCAACAGATAAAAATTTGGCCGCAAATAATAATTTGCTATATTTTCATCATCAGGCTTAAGGAATAAAGTCACATTTAACTTCATCTTTGGTTTATTGTAAAGAGAGAAAAAGGAACATTTAAAAGCATTTTGTGTGTTGAATGCGATGTACATTTTGCCCACCTGGACGATGTAATGCTGGCGCCCATCTGTGAAACTGAATTAACTTCATAACTGTCAATTTCTCGTCAAATATGAGGAAGCAATGATAATCTCTAGACGTATCTGTATATGGAATTTTTACTTTCTATGCCACTCAAAAGTTATATTTAGATTTTTCACGATAAATACATGTTTTAAGATCTTGGTAAATAAAACAGAATTTTTAGAAAAAATATCCGCGCGCACGTGTGTACGTGTGTGTGAATGAGTGAGAGAGAGAGAGGGGGGAGAGAGAGAGCAGCATGACTCAAAAATGAAAGGTTCGATAAATGCCAAACTTTGTATTTAATTTCAGTTATCTTCCATGGATGCGACCGAATATTTTCAGTAAAATTCCCCACCCTAAAGTACCCTTTACAAGGAAAGTGTTTTTTATATTCTCAAAAATGGCTCTTGAAATTCTCATTGAAACTCCCCTATATAAGACATTTACATGACTAATAAGATGTATATCCTCAATTTTCTGAAAATATCCTGCGAAGCCCTCTTCATGCGGAGGAAGTTTTGTATGATTTTATAGGCATAACTGGTAAACGTTAAGAAATAGGCAAAAGCCTACTACACAAAGAATGTAGATCACTTTAAAGAAACAATTTATTTTAAATAAACGTTTTGTGTTATCAGCCACATCTGAGATCCGTTAGAATTATGCTCGAAAAACAGAGGTGGTCACGCTGGTAGGAAGCTAGATTTTGTCAACAACAAACATCTCCGTCCCATTATGGGGCACATGCTAGGTACGCCAGTGTACATAGTATGACTGCCGTTCTGCATAAAATTGTGTTTTTTTTTTGTTTATCTGTATCGTGGTGATAAAAATACCACTCCTCTAGAAAACTTTATTGAAATGTTTTGGGATACAACTGTCCGAGGGTGATTCTCAATCTCCGTCCTTAGCGATTTCACATCTGGATTTACTGTACAAAATGAAAACTCATCATTCACTTACTGTAGACTTATCCAATCCTACCTAAAGAAGGGAGTTTTCTGTTTTTGTAATTTTTTTAAAGTGCTGTAGCTATTCAGCTCTTTCTTGCGATGTCATGGAAAGAGCATGCAATCCGACTGTCGATTCGGTTAGCTCTATCTACCGTGAATCAACGAAATGGGTAACGAAATTATTTTTGCAAATCTTTATCTAAATTAACTCTAGAAGACGAAGGGAAGATGAATTCAGAGAACGGAACATGAGGTTGATGGTGATTAATCTGGATTAACATGAAGCAGATAGAAGAATAACTTTCGTAAGAATAGTTTGTAGCAGATACATAAAATAAAACTATAATGGTTAGAGAAAGTCTTGTGAAAGTAACATATCACATTGTTTGCGTAGAATATTTTCTGGAAATGTGAGCGAAATTGACGGCAGATAGCTATGAACTTCCCTTATTTACTGATAACATTCATCCTGCAACTGGCATTGATAAGCGTTTCCAGCCATAGGTTAAAAAATATGCCCACGTCGATTTACGTTCTGTGATGCCGTAACCTGTCGCACTTTAATTAAGAACTTATCAATACCACCAAGGAGTAGGGCAGGTGTGCGAGACCTTGTCCTGAAATGTCTTCTGTACGAGCAATGAGATATAACATGATAAAATGCAAATAATATGTCAAATATTTATCAATGCAACGGATCGTTTATTCTATTTGCGTATTGTATTCTTGATCTGTCTACGACAGGCCGGTTACAGCTATCACTTATTCCATCGATATTTCGGATTCTGTAGAGGTTTGACTTGCGTTTGACTTGAGACTTAGTGTGGGTTGAATATGGTCCACGCTGATCACAAATGTGATTAATTCTTAATTACAGCTAAAACTGTGCAAGAATCAAGGAGAAATAACAAAAAATAATAGTAGAGGAGTGTGATTTATTATATTCCTTCTAGGCTTGATACCTCAAAATATGAAAGATTAAATTTAATCATTTTTTGCTTCCTTGTGGATATATTGCAAATGAAAACTGTGTTTAACTGCAAATTATATTGTAAATCAATTATGGTTGGATATAAATAGCAGCTTAATAAACACAAGTAGAAGTATTAAATAAATTGCATAAATAGCAATAACTAGAGAACGGAGAAAAAATACCTAATTGGTGCTAAGCTAGCTATGAGCGACTACTTTGTTGCTGTCGTCTATCTTTGTATAATTAAGCGTGATGATTCAGGCGATAAGGTCTGTTGCCCAGGTTCAAGTGGGTCGACCAATCTGACTGGTTTCTTCGTGGTTTCTCTCAGTCGGCAAGATAAATACCGAATTGTATATTTGAAGTTGAAGTTGAAGTTTTTTGGAGTTGAAGGAGTTTGCACCACGCTTTTGGCGTCAATTTGAAGAAGTTATTGTCTTTACGTTGTTTTGTTGTTGATTTATGTATGTATGTATGCTTATGCTTGCCTCGGCTGCGTCAGTATTGTTTTAGTGTCACGTATCTCTTGGAGAGGGCATGGTGCGACAAGAATGTAGGTTTGCACAGATTTTAAGTTTAAGATCACTTCTTTTTATTAATCCTTGACACAAATTAAATAGCACTACACTGATATTAAGAGCTGCGAGATTCTTTTTACTTAATACTTGCACTTTGTTAACGCGTTTACTTAATTTTCGTTTCACATGAATGCGTAATATTTCTTTAGAGAACACATCTTCCATCTGGTCACTACCAAGGTCCGCAGGCAACTGAACATATTTCAACCGTCCAAACCCTAATCGTTTGTATTTCAAGTCTCTGATTGGCTAATCCTAGCCCAATAGAATACCTGCATTCAACTAAAGCTTTTTCTGGCTGTTGATTGGCTATTTTTAAACTGTCAGAAAATTTACATTATCGTTGCTCTAATCATGACTAGTAACATTTAAACTCTCAAACTCATTATTGCCTCAAGGTTACCTCATTGTTACCTCTTTCTTAGCAACTTTAAACATATTATTCTCACAGCTCTTACATTATTAAATTATCTAATGTATTCACATATAATTATTGAACATGTAAACAATATAAGTATATGCAATGACTGTTACATACATTTTTATAAATTATTACATACATATTGCTTCAAGGCGGGCTGTTATTGAATTTACATATTATATAATTTAATTGAAATTATTCAAGTATTAAAATACTGCTTATATTTAATATCATGACAATAGTAAAAATGAAAATAGATGGTGATAACGAATTCTCTACTATCCATAGATAATGAAAGCAGGTAGATTTGACGGCACCCAAATGCTATCTGCCCGGCACGTGGGGAAGCAGAGGTACAGTTGCCTAGCGTGGCCTCTATGGACGCGTGACGAAGCAAGATGGTATGGTATGGTATAGGGATGAGACCTAGAAGGCCACACACCGAGTCAGAGTATCCTAACAGATCCGTCGCGATATGACATGCAAAGCCACGTAAAATACAGCATTATTCAAAAAGAAGGAACAGGATTTAAATATTTATTTCTAATGAACGACAATAGATGACACCGCGATACTCGCTGAGTAGAGAAAAGTTCGTTTTACTTTATGTATTCAAAATGAGCACCATTTGTTATGCGAGGACGACCACTGCTTTTCCGTTTGCATATGCAACCATCTTCTACGAATTTATTGTATCAATTGTAAATGTTTTATGACGAGGCGGCTCGTTGTTAAAACTTGCAACGAAATGCACGCTGCAATGAAACAATGGATTCACTCTTTACATAATGCAGCACACAAAACGACTTTTCTTGTGGTGTCGCCGTTTTCTCGTAAACAAACACTGCGCCACTGTAGGCACTGAATGGAACTAATAGATGGGGCTTAAAACTTAAAACTTTCCTCTGTTCAATGATGTATCGTATGTGTCGCTATCTATAGTCGTTCATTAAAAATGAATATTTAAAATATGTTCCTTCTTTTTTGAATAGCCTTGTAAATAAGAGGGAAAAACATGTATAATTTCAGCAAGCACGCACCATTTTCTCTTCGTTTCCTAAATTTATTTTCGCCTATTCTTATGGATTCTCTGCTTGAAGGATGTAGAGATAAGAATCTTGTTAAAATTGCTTCTAACTTCCTTGCCACGAATCGTACATAAAAATCCTTTGCTATAGTGTGCATTTATCTCACTGTAATATAACAGAAAATCAAAACCACTTGTAACACAAACACTAACTCACTTCAGAATTCGATATAAAGTTCGGCGAGATTGCGGAATAAACGTCCCAAACCTGAACTAAAAATACATTTTCAAGTTTTCATTCAAAGAGAACATTACTTTAGGTTCAGTGCGAATACATTCACTCTTAAAATGCATCAAATTCAAGGTTTGAGCAGTCAGATTATATCTACTTGTTATCTGTATGAAAATACAGTATTTCTCAAGTACGGGTTACAGGTCGACAGCGGAGTCCACACAAACCTCTTTTTTTTTCATTATAACTGACGGGAATAGCCGAGGATATTAAGGCACGACAGTCTTCGCTGAAGATGTTTTCCAGGTTTTCATCAGCTCTTACTGGCAAATGCCGGGGAAGTACCCTAAGCTCAAGCGTGGAACGTTTCCTTCACAAATTTCCTTTCTCGCTTATAATTTCATCCATGTTGTATCATCAGTGTCACCGTCTGCGGTGCCGTATGCAGTAAGAACGGGCGTTAAACATTATCAAAAAGCGAAATAAAAATGAGCCAAAGTATAGCCACTGAGATAACAGCAAAGCAAAACAGACAGCTGATAAACTTCCTCCTTTTCGTCATCTTTGTCATCAACATTCACGGGTTAAGACTTTTAAGGCTTGTTCCGGTGTCTTAGGTTTTCAGTCAAAAAGTGATTCTTAGGTCTACCAACATTCCTTTCACCTTTCGGTTTACAATCCAATATAATATTTGGTATGCGATGTTTTTTCATTCTTTGGATATGTTCTTTCCATTTATTTCTAAATTAATTTATTTTATCCATCAGGTTAAAACGTTTAACTTATTTCTAATATCTTCATTTTGTATTCTATCCAAGAGTGTGCAGACGGCCACAATTCTCAAAAATCTCATTTCGGCTGCCTCTGATCTTTTTTTATCTTCTAGTTAAAACCCAAAACTCGCAACCATACAATAATATGGGAAAACTACCATCACCTTGTAAAAGCTTTAGTTTCTTTTATAGTATTTTTAACGTTCCCTCAATTGTCTCACATGTATAGTTAGATTTACTATTAAAATTATATTTTTAAAATAGGGGATATTGCAACCCAGGTAGTTAAAGCTATTCACCTGTTCAATGGCTTTTCCATCCAGGATTATTTAGCTTTAAGGAATCTAAACCTTTAAATGTTAAAACTTTGGTTATGTTATTCCAATTTCTAGCAGGTCGTGAACTTTAGAGCAGTCCTGTTTTTAGTATCTAAGAGACGTTTTGTAATAGAATGTCCTCTGAGTACGTTTCTGACGTTCTGCAGAGTAAGATGAGTGAATGGGACTGCCGTCTTTAGTTTAGACATCAGAGCCTCCAATTGTACTAACCCCAATTATAGGACCGCCTCGTCCGCTCTGCTGAGGGCTTCTACCCGGGAATGTCATTTGTCCCATGGAGAATGGGTGCCTCCTTCGCACTTTTAGTATGTCCGTTGAGGTCTTATCTTCTTTGTTGTGAATTGAAATAAATTAACACAAAAGATTCAACATAATCTTATACTTTTATTTCTATAGATTGTTCCAAAAACAATCCCCAATAGTTTGAGCATGCGCGTTAACGAAATCTGACTGGAGATATGTTCCAACAAAACCGATACTGTATTCAGGTGTTGTAACAAACTTCTGATCTGTCAGAATCAGCTTAGCTAGCAAACGGCATATACCTATTCTGACCGACGACCGATGTCACATCAACGTATGCGTATTAGGAAATCATTGACCTGTATACGTGAACCGATTAGAGCCTGTGTTGAAACGAACCTCTGAAGTATTAACTTTCTTCTATGATGCTGAAACCTTGTCACCTTAAGAATAATAAACAATGCGAAGTTACTATTGATACAACGTTTGGAACATATTAAAATGTTCGAATATTACAGTTAAAGTATATAACTATGATGATTCCTTTTGGTTATTTTATTTTATTACGCAACATTCTCGCTCTTTCTTTCTCTCTCTCTCTCTACCCCGTCTAATCTCTATTATATTTCATACTTTAATTATTCTAACATTCCAGAAAATGCAATTTTATTACCAGCTGTCAAAGCACCATGTTATGAGGAGGGAGGAGAGTGTGGAAGAGAGATGGAGAGGGGAAGGAAGAGAAAGAGTAAATACATAAATATAGGAAAGAGAGAAAGAAGGAAGGAAGTGAGACACAGTAAGAAAATGACAGAGATATATAACAATATTCGTACACAAAAATCTCGTTTACCCGGATTGATTTTTTGCTTACTTGCTTTGCTATTTTACTTCTCAAAGGCGGCACAAATTTAAAACAAAAGAATCTTGCATGCTATTTTTGAAAATAAAAAGCGAGTAACGTTCTATGCTCAGGTGCCAAAAAGTGATTTTTTCTTATTCTTGCTATTGCCAAAATGTTTGTATAGATTAGTAGTTTACCTATATTCGATTAATAGTTTGTTTCTAGATTACCTACCCGATTTTCGTTAATTCGGAATAGCTCTGGTTCCAACTAGTCCGGAAAAATGAGGTTCATGTCTATTTAATACAATGACGCTACTGATTGTACTAGAAATTAGTACAAATTTGATAGCATGAATACTTTGGATTTTCTAAATTTCACAGAAGCGTTACCGTAGATTTTGAGGCAAGTTCTTCATAATTATAATGGATATCCGCTCAGTCACTTTTTTCTAATGAATAATCCTCCATTTACTACCCATTATTTTTTTAAACACGGTGCAATGCACAAATTTGTTTTCTCGATTAACACAGTGAATACTATTCAATTTTCATGATCTTCGCGGTGAACACGACATGAACATTACCACTTTAAAGAATTAACAAGCAAAAGAAGGTCATGGCCAAAGACAGGGCGAGGAGAAGATGTAAAAAGATGAAGTCAAGTTTCCATGAATCTACAACCTGTTATCAGATCACGCACGTGGCCGCCTAAGTCGATACTGTCTGTGGCGCCCTCGCCGCATTGCAGATCATTGTTCTACCGCACTCCGACACTCTTCTTCTTCTTACTATCAAGGTTTTGAGTGGTACATCGTACACCTAACATTTCCTTCTTACAGTAACTTTACCGAGTTAGTTATATTTCTACAGAAATAAATTTACAGAATTAGAGCAGTTTTCAGTTTATCATAATTGTAAACCTGGTTTTCGTGGACACAAAATCGACTTCACACCAATTCACACAAAACAGTATTAAATTCAATAAATGCAAATTTTAACCATTTGATTTCACAATCGGTGAAGGTAAGAAGTACAGCCGCCTCCCAACAAAGACCTGACCATAAACTCAAGAGGTTACACTTGCAAATTCATCAGTATCTTTCATAGTGCTAGGAATGTGGTGATATTTTACAAGCTCTACGGAATTCTTCATAGAAGCGTGGATAACCTATTTGATTTTTTGCTTACTTTTTGCTTTGGAACTTGCATTTTGCAAGACGAGCCTTCTGAATTGACGAAGAAAATCTTTTTACAACCGAAAGTAACAGTCATTCATTTTCAACGATACTTAGTTAACTACAAGAATGAGATGCCATGGAGCATAGGCTATGTAGTTAAGAACCAAGTTTCGGCATCATCAGAAATCACAAAAACAGAGCGAGTTTTTTTTTTAGTTCCATAATAGCCCGTCTTTAACTACATTTGTCTTATCGGCGGCCTTTCCTTTGGAACTTATTGCCTGTTGGTAATGATGTTAACTTGTATTCTCTTATCCTTGGGGTTCTTGTATTTTTTGGATACACGCACATTCATACTTCCAAGACTCTGGGGAGAATAGGATTGGCTAGAAAAAATCTCCCAACCTCCAGCAAGGAATCGAACCCGGGACCCCTCGCACAGCAGTCAGGTGCTCTACCGACTGAGCTACGGGACCAGGGAGTTTTTGAATGAAGAAAACAAGTGAATTCTCGGTGGTAGTCTTGATCCGTGATTTTATAGCTTAAATTCCCTTGAAAAAACAGATATTTTACTTTCAATTCAGTATCGCCTGCGAAACTCATGGTGTCAGTCGACCTAACTTACACGTTTTAGTATTTTAATGTTGCTAGACTGTTTTATTCCTGTAATTTGAGGAAGGAAGACATTTTTTTCAAGTCTCTTCTATGTTCTAAAATTCCATTTCGCCCTAGTACTTCAACGTAATCTTAGTATCCAATGTAATCCAGAATGAAAACAATATTTGATGAATACTGTTTTATAACAATTTATTTGAATTTAGGTTTTAAGTAAAAATACTTAAATTGAATTAGCTTTACATAAAACTTTATCAAAAATTTTAATTTGAAGATGATAACTAATCTATTTTCGAGTAGTAAGTTCCAATTTCAATTGCAGAAAATACGTACAGAATTAAATCCCGTCTTCACAAACAAGTTTTGGTGTTTACGATCAAGGGCAAGATGTAATCTCCGCATTTAGGATACACATACTGTGCAGAAAAACTTCCAGTAACACATCTTGAGCCTGGCGGCTTTAATATCAGTGTTAATGAGTATATAACCTTCTTTCTTGAAGCTAGATGGCTAGAACTGTTAAACATGCTCTCCTCATGTCAGTACTGGACTGTTCGATTTAAATCCAATAATATTTATTGGCCCAGATCAAGATATCCCTTTTATTTGCAATGTCTTCCACATAATCTTTCCCTTTCCTTGTCTTTGAGCTTTTATCAAACAAATCTTCATAACGACGAAAAGATGATCTGCACAGCAATGTTATATGAGGTGACCTCGGACTCACACCTGTCATGCAAAATATCGGGAGTATTATACATTTACTGAGGTTCAATTTAAATTAATGAAGCCCTGTTGAGTTTGAATTCTAATTAAGAGATCCATAAATGAGCTATGAAAATGTATATTCTCATCATGCATTTCTCACTTCATCATGATGCACAACCTTGTTCATTATTCACATCTAAAGGATATTACCTCTTGACTTCTTGTCACAGTAATTGGAAATTTGGAGTTAAAAATATATACGTAATTATGTCTGGTGTTAATGTTATCAATGAGCACAATGTCAAGCACCACAAACGCTGTAAATCACCCAAAGTAGGTGAAAACAAAGCCCAAAATGTAACGTTAATTGTTGTTTCACACATGCTGTGTGTAAGCTAAAGTTGGAAAGTTAGAATCAGGATGAAAAAGTCAATATTGTAGCCGGAATTTGAACCACAGATATTCGACTTATCGTTCCGCTGCTCTGAGCATCTGAGCTACCACAGCAACCTGCTGACATCTCATTAAATTCTCCAACTGGTTCATATGGTAGCTCAGATCGTTAGAGCAGCGGCACGGTAGGCGGAAGATCCGTGGTTCAAATCTGGACTTTGGCATTTCATTTCTTTCAGTATGATTCTACTTTATGTTCAACGCTCACTTGACCTTCTCTACTCGTTTCAAGTGTATTCCCTGTACGTTAAATAATTCATATAAAAAGTTATTGTTCCATCTGTCACCTAGAAATTGTTTAAAATTAGGTTACGACTACATGCAACACTGCCTCTGTGGACTAGTAGTTACCATGTTAACCTACAAATCCAGAGTTCCTGGGTTCGATTCCCGGCTGGAGGTTTGGAATTTTCTTTAGCCAGAATTGTTCCCTATCCTCCATAGAGTCTGGAAATATGAATATGTGTGTGTGTGTGTGTGTGAATTTAGTGTAATAATCAAAAAGTAATAGTAACCCAAAGATTACACTGTAAGGCAGTGAACATCATTGCTGACGAGCAATTGTTCCTAAGGTTACGCTGATATCAATACACATGCATGCAATATGTAAACAATACACATTGTCAGTTGCCTCATAGCAAATAGGTTTTTGTTATTTACGAGCTCATGCGAAGGAAAAGCACAAAAAGAAAACAAATGCACACATGCAGTTGAATGCGCTAAGGCATGGGGAAATGTAAGAATAAAAGAAATAGCTCGAAAGCATCTAATGCTATGATAAATTTGTCACAAATCGTATGATTTTTACTTTCTCTACTACGTATAGTAAGTAGGGTAAGTATTGTATTCCACCCAAAAATTCGATTCCGAGATTTCACCGGAAATACATGATTTGAGACCCCCTGAATCCAAAAACAGCATTTTTGGAAACATGTCCGTGTGTGTGTGTCTGTGAACAGCATAACTCAGAAACGAACAGTCGGATAAACACCAACCTTGGTATTTAGGTTTCGTATCTTTCAGAGATGCGACACGAAGGTTTTCAAGAAAATCCTCCCACCACAGACTACCCTTTATATGGAACATTTTTCGAAAATTTTAATTTTATTATAAATGGCTAACGATTTTGATTAAAATATCATATGTTCAAGATATTTTCATGACAAATGAAATGTATATCTCGAATTTTCTGGGAATGTCTCCAAAAGTATTCTTCATTGTGAACGACTTTTGCATAACTGGTAAACCATAAGAGATAGACAAAATTTTACTACACAGAAATGTAGATCGCGTTAAAATACACAATTTATATCATATACATTTTTGTTGAGTGAACCATTTTCGAGATATTGCTTGTTATTCCCTTAAATTTTTCAATACTTATTTTCTCAAATGGGAATTCGTTTTCATTTTTTTGTCTTGTACATGCAAAGAGTATTAATCTGAGGCAAATAGAATGGTGCTGCACATAGCAAGCAGCTATTAAGAGATATGTATATTCTTAAAGGCCACTTCAAATACAAAACAAGGGGAACATAGTACGGCTTAAGCGATAGTCAAATATTTTTAGAACTGGTCGTTATGTGTAAAATGTAACTCTCTTTGCATGTCAAAAGATCGTTTCTGCAAATGTTTATCTCGATTAATATGAAATAGATGGAGAATAAGAGTTTGTAAAAATAGTTTGTACAAGAGTAGAGAAAGTCATGTGAGTGTAACACAGATTTTTTTTCAATGAGCTCTACATTTTCCTCCATTATGTCTCTTATGGTTTCCCAGTTATACAAAATCGTATTAAATTCAGTCATACTTAAAGGGACGTTACAAGCAGTAAGCTTAAGATATGCATTTTGTTGCCATGTCATTATCTCAAAAACATAACATTTTAATTAAAGTAGGTAACATTTACATTTGAAGAACCAAACAATGAAATTCGTTTCCAAGTAAAGAGCTTCTTAGGGGTATTTTCATGTTACACCCTTAAACGTGCTGGACTTAAATATTAAATTATGTTAAGTTTTATTTGTTCTTGCTGTTCACTGTCTCATTCATATATGGAGAGAGATTTAAAATTTTTATTTTTATTACTTCAGGGTATAAGTTATTCGTTCAAAAATTGAATATTTTAGTACATTTTGGCTCTATTTTATTACAGGTATAGATTTAAATATTTTAATGTACTTTAAAGAAGATAAGCAATGTTTTGGTCACTGCAAGTTTTATTTTTAAGAGAGTGTAACTTAAACCTGTAGTAATGAGTACGTTTTGAAACTAGAATTGTAATAATTTTCAGGTCATTTCTTCCCAAAATATACGTTCATTAAACTCGCGGACGGGAGGTCCGAGATTCAGGTTTTCCTCAGTCCTCATAACTGGCAAATGGTGGAGAGGTACCCTAAACTTAGACCTGGAACGTTTCCTTCCCAAACTTCGTTTTCCAAATATAATTTCATTACATATATCTTCAGTGTCCATCGCCTAAGGTGCCATTAGCAGTAAGAGCGAACATTAAACACTATACTAATGATTAAATTATCTGCTCATATTTCTCGTGAAATGTTGAAATAGGACGCTTAAATTTGGGATGAATATTTAAATATAACAAAAAGTGTAGCAAGTTAAATAAATAACAATTCAATTATTATTGTGTATAAATGATTACAGCTTTTTTTCTTGAATTTATTGGAGCCAAGAAATTAAATTTCTAATATACATTAATTAGTCTTTATAACAGTAGGTAGTTCAGATATTATAATTATTATATGTTATAAAGTTTTACAGAAACTGTTTGGCAACAAGACATCATTACAAGCCTTTTACTAACATGGAGCTATGCTATTATTTGCATTGCTTTTAAATGGAAAAAAAAGTCTGCAGTTCTTTGGTTCAAGTAAGCGCTGGAGATAAAAAAATAAAGTAACGTAGGTTTGCTACTTTTATTTTTTGCGTCTGACGTAATCCATTCTCTTGAGTTACCCTATGAAAAGAAAGAACGCTGAACTAAGAAAAATGGCGTTAACGTTTTGTCATCTTGAAGGATATCGATTTGCAATCCGATAAGTCAGTGACATGCCACCTGTAGAATTGCACAACAGAAGTTGGCGCACAGCCGAGACACATCTTGTAGGACTATGTTCAACATGTGTCATACGTCTGCAAGAAGACGGCTCTATGCCTCTAATGTAACTGGGATGTCTTCATTTAACCCAATTAAATAGAAAGAACAACATTTTGGTAAGATAGATCTGACCGTATACACTGATACAAAAATACTTGGAACACACGTTAACCAGTTAGGCATCACAGCAGGCGAATCAGCCACCCCTAGGCTGCGGAAACCATGCAACCCGCAGATCATAGTCCTACTAAAATGTTGCCAAAAGTACATCTAAGGGTTGCCTAAGGAACTGAGCGGTTTAGGTACATAGCTGCAGCTGCGTGTTCTTCAGATGTCACACTTCTACCTCCCCTCTTGCGTAACTCTAGTGATTTGATTACGTCAACCCAAAAGATGAGCGGAGAGTAATACCTGGCAATGAATTTTATATTTTCGTGCTAGTTGAATACCTACTGTTAAATTAATAATAATCATGATTAGATTAATTAAAATGAAGATAATAGTATATTTAACACGTTCTTGACTGGTAGGGTTATACCATTGCCATTTTCATGATGCAATAATTAATGTTAATAATAACAATA
This sequence comes from Deroplatys truncata, assembly GCA_030765065.1. Classification (NCBI taxonomy): domain Eukaryota; kingdom Metazoa; phylum Arthropoda; class Insecta; order Mantodea; family Mantidae; genus Deroplatys; species Deroplatys truncata. The sequence continues at coordinate 163,050,762 of CM060976.1, read as the reverse complement.
ATAATAATAATAATAATAATAATAAGTCATGTAGATGATTACTATTATCATCATGGGCTATTTATTATGGGAAAATAAACAAATAAAAATAGGCCCATTATTAGAAACGTGTCATGTGCTAAGAATGCATTGGCCATACGCAAATTACTATTGGGGTACTATGGGAAAACACACCAATAAAAACAGGCCCCTTTCTAGAAATGTGTCGTATGTTAAATTGAGAATACATTGTGCATGCTAATTACTATTCGGGTACTACTGGAAAATATACACCAATAAAAATAGGCCCATTTCTAGATACGTGTCATGTATTAAATTTAGAATATATTGGTCACATGCAAATTACTATTCGGGTAATATGGGAAAATAGACACCAATAAAATAGGCCCATTTCTAGAAACGTGTCACGCGTTAAATTGAGAATGCGTTGGTCACATGCAAAATTTACTATTGAGGTACTATGGGAAAATACACACTAATAAAAATAGCCCATTTCTAGAAACGTGTCATGTGTTAAATTGAGAATACATTGGCCATATGCAAACATATCACTGAATCTTGTAGTGTTTCCCTTCTCTGCCGTGTATTATTAATTATTATTATTATTACTATTATTATTATTATCATCATCATCATTTGTGCAAACCTTTACAGAGAACATGTTTTAAACACAGATGAATGATTATTATAGCCTTTATAGAGAGCTTTTTGCGGACTAATACGCAGTAAGCCTAAATACCAGAATACCCCATTCACTTGACATCCTGGCGGCAAACCCTATGTCCGCAGCGAAATGAATACCCTATATATCAGCAACTGACATAATAAATAGCTTGAAAATCAAATACTGTAACTCCTGAAAGCTTGTATTCAAATTTTAAAAATTCTAGCAGCCAAATTAATGGAAAGAAAATACCAATTTTTAATTGCAGACAAAACAAACTATGTTTGTGGTCTTCTATCGTTTTTTAAAGTTTTTCAATTTAATATTAGTAATTTTTTAAAAATGTTATTACTACCATTAATTTCTGTAAAAAAAAACTGTCTATATAGAATAAAATACTACTTTTTAATTTCTAAAAGTGTAGCTGCAAATGATGGAAGTGGATATATTACATATTGAGTTAATAAGCTCAAATATTGTACAAATTGTCTTTTCTTGGAGAAGTACACACATGACGCATGGTCTTATGTATAAAACCGCAGGAATGAAGTTCTGAAATCTGTTTAATTCATTTCAATCGCGTTCACATAATGGCTGAATGGTATTGGAGTACATTTCTTTAAAATGATAAATAGACCATGACTACTTCTCCCTGTTAGTGTAGGATATATTTAACAAATTCATCTCTATTTTATTCTGTTCTTTTTATTTCCTCAGAAACTGATGTTAAAAATAAATAGAATTGGTTTTTGAAAAATTATGTATATGTGATATAATCCTGTCGTTGCGGCGTATATTTAAAAAGTCCGGCTAGCTTTGCTTAACGTTTTAACTTGCTACTACACAAGATCAATAACTCAAGAATTATCAAATATGCTACATATTAATGAGTTTTTGTTCTATCTGGTTTCTATACGCTCTAAAAGCTGCATAATCTAATTCCTTCCATCCTACACACGCCTTAAATGGCAAACATTAACTCAATTTTGTATGAGAATTTCTGCAGGTTGTTATAAGACTTTTACCTGAGTCGCTGCTGTGAGAACCGCAAGCTGTTTCAGTTTGAAGAGCAAGTTGTATAGCAATGAGAGCTGCATCAACATCCGCTACTATGTTTGCACTTGCAAGGAAAAAGACAAGTGGTACAACTCTGGATGTTTACTGAGAAAGGCTGTCAGCAGACGGCGCTTCCTTAAGGAAGCGTTCTCGAGAGTAGGTAAACTTCTTCCTTGATTTAACAAGAAAACGTTATGCGAGTTTATACTTTCGCAGAATTAATGTCTAACTTGTGGAAATTTTCAGCTTTTGCTACGATCAACTGTAAGAGCGCTCAACATTATTGGACATCCGTAGAATATTTCCTCCCAAGTCATTTTGAATTCGCTATCTGTTGCAATTTCAACTGTTTTTTCTCAATACTCTCTCTCTCTCTCTGTCTGACATCTTCATATGTTCAACAAACTTTTCTGGTATACTGTATAAAAGCTACGCAATACCGATTTAAAATATATTGAATACCCATAAATTATGTACGACAAACCAAGAAAGAAAGCGGTTTCATACAATACACATCACAGGAAGAGCCAAAAAACTACAAACCGGCTGCGCGGTGGTTTTCCTGTCCACGTACTCGGCGCTCGTTGCCGTATGCCACTATCATTGAAAGGCGCGGATGAAACCATACAACATTTTTAAAACTGCTTTTAAACTTACCAAAGTTTAGTTACTAAGAGTTGTAGGACCAATTTTGTTTTTGAGTCAACAGTTGACACTCGCACATATGTGAATACAACTTTTGGCCCCCCTTTTTTAGAGAATTAACAGCCAGGGAGCGTGATTTTGTCTTTTTTTCAACAAGACTCTGCAACAGCTTATACGGCCAATATTTCGATGAGAGCAATGTAAAGTGCGTTTGAGGGCAGAATTATTAGTAGAAATTTGTGGCCCCCTCGGTCGCCCGACCTAGCCCCCTGCGATTACTATCTCTGGGGTAACTTGAAACAAAATGTACAAGATAAACCCACTAACCCTGGAAGAATTAAAACAAAATATCCGCCAGGAAATTGCCAGCATTTCTCAACATGTACTAGGGCGAGTCATGGATAGTTTCCTAAAGAGGTGCCAAAAATGTATGGACAACGACGGTGGCTAGTTTCAGCATTTCCTTTCATAAAGTAGCCTTTAAAAGTAGTTTTAAAAATGTTGTATGGTTTCATCCACGTCTTTCTATGATAGCGGCAGACGGCAATGAGCGCCGAGGACGCGGACAGGAGAAACACCGCGCAGGCGGTTCGTAGTTTTTTGGCTCTCCCTGTAGTATCGGAATTAGCCTGACGTGAATGGCGGCCACTGTCTGACTCGTAGCAGGTTAAACTCGCTCTGCGATAGTCTAGCTCCGCGCCTACAGAGGCTAACAACATTTGCAGGTCAGTCCAACGTTTCGCAAAGTTTATAGCCTTACGTGAAGCTTCTGTTTATTGTATTTACTGTGTGTGATCATCAGCCATGGTAAATACTACAGAACAGCGTGTGTTTATTGTGTTAAGTTTTGCTCGAACAGTCATTATGTAGACAGCTTAAGATTCCCTGATATCACCGTTCCTAACAAATCCGCAATTTATAGTTTTTTAGAACACTTTAAACATGGACTGGGTACATGTTAGGGGCAAAAAAAGCACAGCCGTCAGTTCTAACCAGGAAAAATTACATGATAAAGGGGCTGCCGTGGAAAGAAGATCAAGAAAAACGCTGCCCCACGTTACAACGTATTTTTGATGACAGAATAATTGAGGGCTCGTTCATCTCTGGATCTGTTATCTTCTTATTGTACTGCTTGGGGGATGGGGCTGCAGCAATCCATTTGATTGCTATGGGGAATGCTTAGCAATAAAGTTTATCCAACAAATCTCCATACTCTCGACGAATTAGAAGACCGTATGCGGTGTTTTCCGATACTTTGCCTGCAGAAATTCATCGAGCGTTCAGTACTGTGTTCAACAGATAGCAGCTTGAATAGACGCAGAATATATTTTATATCGAAAAGTATACGTATCATATTCGTAATGTTTCGCATAGTTGCGTTATCTAAGGAAGAAGCGGCGGGCCGGTCCGCCGCTATTGCTTGAACGGATTTATATAACGGCGCCGTGGGAGCGGCAGGTGCCAATTGCGAATTTCAAGAGAATCCGATATATAACACTTACTATAGAAAAGTTGGATAACACTTGATGTAACAATATAAATATAGCAAAACTCGAGTATTTTGGTCTTATGCTAAAGTTCTCTCAACCTTAAAAAGTAAAAATCTGATCAAGACTCTAGGACTTCCCTTACCCGTTACGAATTCGCTTATACATATATTTATCTATCCGCGTTTCAGAATGAATGTTTACTTATAAATAAATTTAAACTAGATAATTTGGGATTAGTTATATGTAAGAATATTTACTTTGGTAAAGGGGTTGCAAGCGAGAAAACAAAGGGTAGACTTGAACACGTTACGTCAGGTGTACTTAGGAAAACGTAAACACACAACACTACGAAAAGATTTAAATCAAATTTATATTTGTGTGAGTTCTGCATCTTTCCTGCAGAAGGTCTTTATCTATTTTTTATTCCAATTATACAAAATTAATTCAGAATGAAAAGGAATTTGCGGAATGTTTGTGGAGTTGTCAGGATATGCATTATGATTATGTGACTAATATTTCAAAAAATTGACGTTTTAATCAGAATTGCTAGAAACGTTTTAAAGAATAAAACTTAAAAACATTCCTTATAAAAGATTAAGATGGGATGGTGAGATTTTCTTGAAAGCTCTGGCCTACCACGCTTAAACGGTGTCGTACTCCGCATTTATCGAATTTTCGTATTTAATTATACTTCTTATAAAATAAATGCTCATATCCTTTCTAAACATGCCTTGTTTCAATGCAGGAACTTTAAGCGTATGCATTTTATATTCTTAGGTAGAATCCGATGTTGAAAATGGTCCCCTCCCACATCCAAACACGTTTTTACACATCGCTACAAATTCTGCAATACTTTAATAAAAGTGTCCTCGGTAATGGCTTCAATCTCTTGAACGTATAGCATTTTTCAACTCTGCAATTGTACGTGGTATATTTCTGTATACTTTTCCCTTCAGACATCCCCACAGGAAGAAGTCGGGTGGTGTTAGGTCAAGAGATCTTGGTGGCTAAAGAGTTTTTGAGAGGATTCGATCGTCAAAATTTCTGATGTGTTACACTCACTATTTTTACAAACGCGTATTCTCCATCCGCTTCATGTTAATCGAGATAAACTATCTTATTGCTAATTTTCTTATAGATGTAAGGGGAATATATATTTACAAGGGCAATATAGAAATACAGTAGCCTTTAAACATAGACATTACTCTTAATAGCTGGTTGCTATGTGCAGCACCATTCTATTTGGCACAGATTAATATCTTTGCATATCCAAGACAAAAAAGAATAACGAATTCCCATTTGAGAAAATAAGTATTGAAAAATTTAAGGGAATAACAAGCAATATCTTGAAAATGGTTCACTCAACAAAAAAAATTGTATATGACATAAATTGTGTGTTGCGATCTACATTTTTTGTGTAGTAAAATTTTGTCTCTCTCTTATGGTTTACCAATTATACAAAAGTCGTTCACAATGAAGAATACTTTTGGAGACATTCCCAGAAAATTCAAGATATACATTTTATTTGTCATAAAAATATGTTAAACATATGATATTTTAATCAAAATCGTTATAAGCCATTTTTAAGAAAATTAAAATTTTCGAAAAATGTTCCATGTAAAGGGTAATCTGGGATGGGGGGGATTTTCTTGAAGACCATCGTGTTGCATCTCTGGAAGATCCTGAACATAAATACCAAGTTTGGTGTCTATTCGACTGTTGGTTTCTGAGTTATGCTGTTCACACACGCGCGCACGCACACACGCGCACGCACGCACACGCACACGCACGTTTCCAAAAATGCTTTTTTTGGATTCAGGGGTCTCAAAACATATATTTCCGGTATCAAATTTTTGGGTGGAATACAATACTTCCCCTACTTACTATACGTATGTAGTAGAGAAAGTAAAAAAGCTTTCAATTTCCCTCATGCTTGCACGTGACGTGTGACTTGTTGCACTATCTTGTTGGAAATATCCGTGAATTAATTCATCTGTTAACTGATTGACAAAGTCGGTGAATATTCTAATGTATTCTTCAGTGTTTACGTATTCTCATGAAAAATAGGGCCTATAATACGCCTACGTGACACTGCGCAACACACTCCAATTTTCTGTGCATGTAGAGGTTCTGCATGTAGGACATGAGGATATTCTTAGGTAAATGGTGGCGAGAAGTAATAGATGTCAGACAGCATTTTTGCGTTAAAATCTAAAATGGGGAACCAAATTAGATACGTAATAATTAGTAACTGTGTATAAGGATAAATCTGATATAATATCAATACAACCGAGCCAGATATCTCGGGCGGCAACGTCTTTACTTACATTTGCGAGGTTTTGGGTTTTCTCCGGTAAATATGGTCAAAATGTCTTCTCTTGTAGCTTACCTGTCTTTCTATTTTTTTATAGTACACGGTGGTCTGTCACGGACTATGGCAAGAACCTGTTGTGCTTCGTATATGGGTGTCTATGGTACTTCTGAAGGTCTTTCCAGACTCCTGGGACGCTGCTTGTTGGGGACGCTGCTTGTTGGGGACGCTTGAGCATCCACCCTCGACCTAGACGCGCAGGGAACAAAGGGCACTTTCGAAATGTTTGAAAACTGTCGCCTAAACTCCAGAGAATCACTCCCGGTAGCAAAGCCCCCGAGCGTCTCCTACTGTTCTCTCGGAGGTTATCTAAAAAAAGAGAGGTGGGGGAATCCCCTTCCGTGTTCGTTCTAACTCTAAATATCAGTATAACGGTAAGCTGGTGCCATTGTTTACAGAGCCACATTGATCTTACTCTTGCCCAAGTACTATCCACACAGTAATATCGTTGCGTATAAGAGCCTGAGAATTTCCGAACGAGTAACTACATTAATCGGAAATTTTATTTAGCAGAAAATAGATCAATTCATCACAGCTATTGAACCTCTCTTGCGACTTTCAAACTCTTAAAACCTTCACCCAACTACATGGCACACTACCGACCCTCATAAACCTACTTATTTTATGAAGCAGGTCAAATGACAGCCCAAGACAATAAGAGAATGACTCAGTAATTAATAGCTCATTTGATGACAGCAAAGTGTATTGGGTACCGCTTTCTATCCGTACTTCACTTTCAAATAGCTTTTATTACCTGGCCCTGCAAGTGTAAGACAAAGAACAGCTCTCATTAACAGCGACATAAACGGGATCGTTAATCCACAAACTGCATTTAGATGTAGTTAGCGTCGCCAGTCGTAAAACAAAATGCTATGGAACAATAGAAGCTTACAAATGAAGATATTATCGAATGAAATAAACAGGGAGATAAAACTCGAAAACAAAACGGAATAGCTCTTTGGCACAGATGGTTAGCATATGCAGAGGTCATAGGATCAGTCTGATTGAGTCGAACTGTTGCAAGATTTTGTCCAGCAATTTTTCCTTCATTCAATTCTCGAACATCTACAGGTGCAAGATTAAATATATTCCAAAGCCCAAATTTAGGGCGTTTATTTTGATTTCTAAATTAATTCTTTGCTTTGCGCCTCGACCTTCTAAGCGCTATAACAAAGGAAAAAAAAACAATTTTCGAATTGAAATTCAGAATAACATAGTCACCCTGAATCTGTCATCTATACTAATGATAGTTCCTCAGATTGTTCAACAAAATGTTGAATTATATAATTATGCTACAATTTTATATTGTTACCTTTTTAAGATATGGATTTATCAAGCATAAAATAACAAAATGCGGACAATAGATTTTAGACCGAAATTAAAAAAAAATCAGTATGAAACTGATTCTGAGTGTTGACTTATTCGAGAAGGCCATGGAACGACATTGATCTTTAATTTCTGCGGTGTTAAGAAGTGAAAGAAAAATTACAAGGAATCTAATAATTATAAAGTGTTTGTGGAAGGAATTGAGGGAGAGAGAAATCTATTCAAATCAAATCGGAGAATCAGAAGAAAGTTTTGAAAAGAAGAAAACAAGAGGTGTTGACATTTCACAAGTAGCAGCATGCAGTTCCAAAAACAGATAATTGGTAAGAATATAATTGCTAAAATCATTTTATTTGAATAAAGAACATTTAATTTGAAGATAAACTGCCCGTGTAGCTACATCTATACAACTGTAAACGTTTGATAGGCTTACACAAAAAATCTTAAGAAAGCACATGATCAGATAATGTCAGAACTTCGGAATTTGCAGCATTCGTTTATAAATTGGGGGAAAATCAGAATATGTCAGAAATTCGGAATTTGCAGCATGCAGTTTCAAAATTGGGGGCTCAAATAGAAATAACGCAGAATATAGTGTAAATAAAGAAACAATAAATTTTCAAAGCCAACCTAGAGTTTATTATTGGAGTAATTTAAAGGTTTTTAAAAGTATTCGTCGATGTATACCGACGTGTAAGCGGTCCATAGTGGAACGCAGCTGTTTATGTTGGTTTTCACAAATCTAGCTCTACCCTCTGGCAGCGTGAGCATCTCTGTTCCTCGTGCATAATTCTAGTCATTGAACTGACAGTGTATTAAAAAAATAATAATAAATCCTGTGGCGCTACGGCTCGTCAAGGGCCCGGGCCTGCCAAACGGATTGCCGGCCTCACACTCGCTTACGCGGCGGAGGTGGGCGATCATCCAACCGATACGGAGAGGTGATGTGGTAGGGTACTTTACCTCCCCCAAAATATGGCCCAACTTCCGTAGGATAACATTACAAGCTAGTTGTACATGTCCTCACTAGTGCAGTACCGTTAAGGTGATGCTTCGTTGAATTTTGGCGCAAAAGCAAAATATAATTTAGTAAAAACAGAAATCAAGACGAAGGTTAAAAACGTTTGGTTTTTGTTTTATGAATACGCTTAAACCTAGCATTTTTATGCTATAGCACCTTAAGTTCAAATTTCGAATGCGGCAATAACTTTAAGCTGTCTTCATGTCGCTAATGAAAGCTCTCACACATACCTTTCTTTGTATACCAATCGTTGCAAAACTCTTTGATAGAGGCGATATCCGAACCACCCCTTCATTTCACATCGATTATAACATCATCCATTGGTTCATTTTGAACCAATTGTTTTTCAGGCCAGTCACATAGAAAACTTATACCGGCTGGGTGGAGACAAATGCTGGTTATCTGCAGGTGGAAGGAAAGCTTACGGAGGGAAAAACACTATTGCGCTCTAGGAAAATTGGCCACTTTTATGCAAATCAGTACTTAGAAGCCAAATTGACAATTTCTAAGTCCGAGACTCAAACACAAGATGCCTCTTAAGACACACGGCCGCGAAGTGCAAACAAATTCTTGAATCCGAAAAGCCTAAACCTGTGCAAGCCAGGTCTCTAAGTGTCCCATCCTGAACACGGGTTTTATTGAAGTTGCAAAGAAGGTGCAGAATTTAACGATTCTTTGCTAATAATTCAAACATTTTGAATTCAACCAAGTACCTCAAGTGCAACCAATAAAACTACATAAGTGAGCAATTTATTATTATTATTATTATTATTATTATTAAATTATTCTGATAATATTAACAACTTTTACACTGAATTACATAAGAACAGAGACCTGCAAGACATCTCTGCAATGTAAACATACACAACGAGCACAGTTTTTATGAGATAATCCGAAACTTCTATGCATAGGACATTTTAGTTCACATATCAGAATTCTACTTCTTTATAAACCTAACATTAACATCCATAACCTATTTAAATTACATATCTTGCTTATGTGGTTGTATAAAATAACAAAGAGAGCTTTATTTTTAGCAGGAAATTATGCATTTTAAGATTTTTGTAGTCGCTTAGTCTTACACTAAGACCTTTAATTGCCGTAATGTCAAAATCAAAAAAAGTAATTGTTGACTCTTCATAAAATTTAATTGCAAAAATTGTTACCTAGCGGCAAGTTATGCCTGATAGAATTCCACCTTATAGCCCATCACTTCGAACCATTTTCAAATTGAATGCATATTTTCTGGCAGGCGACGTAACAACTCTGCACCGCCTTCCGTCTTTGAAGCACTAACCCTCAAATTGGGTTAGATTAGTTAAACGGCGTATTCCTCTGCCGGAGAAGTGCACGGCAAGGGCGTAGCTGCAAGAGTAACGGAGGATGCCCTGGAATCTAGTGTACTGCAGGGCTACCTGATGTATCTTTAGGAAACAACTGCTGTTTCGAGCCTTTATTATTTATTTTTTTCATGTGGCAGCAATCTCGAACAAAGTTAGAACCGTAGTCTGTCGTTTTAGAATATTTAAATATTAACATTGGTATGATGTTACTGCTAGAAGAGAGAATATATTTCAATCTTTATTCTCCAAAAGGTCTTAAGCTCCAACACCCATGACTGGGAAGTCATTTAGCGTGGGAAAGAATATCCAAATTAAATAACGGTGGATTTTGCAACCACTGAAAAACTTGCACGATAGTTCTTTTATTTTCTGCTGCACCGCATCTACCAGATTTCGAGGTGTCCCATAAAATGATCAAACCTAGAATTTTTAGACAAATGCCTGTGCAATTCTTTTTGGAGTGTGTTTCATGTTTACGAATCAAAGCACGAATATATAACAAAGCAAAGTAACTCAATGCCTGTATAATATCTAATATATGGATAAGTGCGCGGAGAAAAAGAGAGGCAAAAGATGACATGAAGAACATAACAAAATGAAAGCTGTGCGTAATACATCAGTATCAGTGGAAAGAACCTTTTTCAGCTTTTAAATTGTTTTAACAGCCAAAGACATACTCAAACTGTTAGAAAATTTAGAGAAAAATATTATTCATGCTGGTAATTAAAAAAAATTCTCTTACATGACTTTCACTATTTATGTACAAACTATTTTCACAAACGCTTATTCTTCATCTACTTCATGTTAATCGAGATAAACATTTTCAGAATCTATTTTATTGCTAATTTTCTTGTAGGTGCAAGCGGAATATGGTGCAGTCAAATATTTTAAGAGGTGGTTGCTATGTGGAACTTTCTATTCTCTTTGCATATCCAGGACAAAAACAAACGAAAAACGAATTCCCATTTGAGAAAAAGTATAAATATTAGAAAATTCAAAAAAAAAATCTATAGAACATAAATTGTGTGTTTTAACGAGATCTACATTTTTTTGTGTAGTAAATATTTTTCTATCTCTTGCAGTTTACCAGTTATACGAAAGTCATTCAAATGAAGAAAATTTTGGGGACATTCCCAGAAAACTTAAGATAATCATTTCATTTGGCATGAAAATATCTTAAACATATTTTAATCAAAATCGTCAGAGCCATTTTGTGAAAATCAAAATTTTCGAAAAATGTTCCATGTAAAGCGTAGTCAGCGGTGAGGGGATTTTCTTGAAAATCTTCGTATCGCATCCTTGGAAGATACTAAACCAAATACCAAGTTTTGTATTTATCAGATTTTCGTTTTTGAGTTGTGTGTTCACAGACACACATACGGACATGTTTCCAAAAATGCTTTATTTGGATTCAGGGCACCTTAAAACATGTATTTCCTGTGAAATCTCGGTATCGAATTTTTGGGTGGAATGCAATACTTCCCCTACTTACTATACGTAGTAAAGAAAGTAATAACAAGAGATGGTTGAACACACAAATATTCCATACAAATATGAACACACTTCAGTTTACAATAATAAAAAAAAATCTGATATATTATACTCACATTTTCTCTATCTACTCTTCTACAAACTATTCTTAGGAAACTTATTTTTGTATATATTACTTGTTAATCGAGATAAACGTTTGCGGAAAGGCCTTTATTAGACATTTCATTGTGGACATAAAGGATACGGTGGGCTGAAGCGGTTCAGACCTTTGAAAAACGAACCGCTATATGATAGTTTTGAAATTCCACTCTTTGCATGGCCACAAGGGAGAAAAATGTGATGTGATGCATTCACATGACCTTCTCTACCCTCCGTCGTTTATTATTGGATATACAAACTATTCTTACTAAACGCGAATCAGTTGGAGAATTTAGTATCGTGTCGGCATGTTGCCATGGTAGCTCAGTGGTTAGAGCAACCGGACGGAGACTGGGAGATCCGTGGTTGAAATCCCGGCTATGCCATTGAATTTTTCAGTCGCCCTATTCTACCTTTCCAAACTTTTCCAACACACGGCTTGTGTGGAAGAACAATTAATTCTATTCTTACTAAGTTTATTTTTCTATCTTTACACTTTAATCCAAATAAACCTTTGCAGAATTACACATTTCGTTATAGATACAAAGAGAACAGCGATAGTCAAATGTTTTAACTGGACTCTATAAGCTGGCCTTAAAATTCCATACTGTTTCCATGCAATCGCACCTGAATGTTGAAAGGACTTTAAAGAATGACCAACAAATGAACAATTTGAATCTTTAAAAACAGATATCTCAGAACGGCTTATGCCACAAAAAACGTATTTGAAATAAATTGTGTGTTTTAAAAAGATCCACATTTTTGGTGTAGTACGATTTCGTTTATTGCTTAACGTTTACCAGTTATACATGATTATACGAAGTTCCTTCCGAATGAAAAGAACTTTGCAGGCTATTCCCAGAAAATTCAAAATATACATTTCATTTGTCATGTAAATATCTTTTAATACATGGTATTTTAATCAAAACCTTAGAGCCATTTTTAGATAAACAAAATTTTCGAAAAATGTTCCGTGTAAAGGGTAGTTTGGGGCAGGTGAACTTTCTTGGAAATTTCTGTGTCGCATCTCTGGAAGGTATGAACTTAAATAGCAAGTTTGGCATTTATCTGAATTTTCGTTTTTGCGTTATGCTGTTCACCAACACCCGTATACAGAACTTTTTTTATTAATCTTTTTTTATTCGTAGGTCTCAAGACATGTATATTTAGGTGAAATTTCGGTTGGAATGTAATACCTTCTCTTATGTACTATGCACATGTGGAGAAAGTAAAAAAGCGAAAAGCAAATTAGCACTTCAAAAAATCTGATGCGATCGATACATTCACCTACTTTCTCTACCCTCTATCGTTTATTAGTTGGCACACAGTTTATTCTTACACAAGCTTATTTTACTATCTACTATATTTTAATCCAAGTAAACATTTGCAGAAATAGAGGAATTACACATTTCGTTATAGATACAAAGGGAACAGCGATAGTCAGATGTTTAAGAAATGGACGCTATATTATCTTTGATGGAATTGGGACAAACTTTCAAATCGCTGATGGGGTCTTGGCAGCCTTGAAACGATCGTCCATCTTTTGACCATCTTGATGTAAGAGAAGGCTTTTAATATTACTTCGACTCATAATTTTAATCAATGGACGCTATACTGTTTCCATGACATCGCGAGAAACAACTGACTGTTGAAAAGACTTTTAAGAGACTTCAATATGAACAATTTGAACCCTTAATAACGAATATCTCAAAAACCGCTTATACAACAAAAAATAACTTATTTTAAATAAATTGTGGTTTAAAGAGATCTACATCTTTTGTGTGGTACGTTGTCGTATATCGCTTCACGTTTACCAGATATACAATATTATACAAAATTCCCTCCGGATGAACAGGACTTTAATTCCCCGAAAATTCAAGATATACGTTTTATTTGTCATGTAAATATCTTTGATGTATTATGTTTTAATCAAAATCGTTACAGCCGTTTTTTAAAGAATCAAAAATTTCGAAAAATGTACCATGTAAAAGGTAGTTTGGGGTGGAAGATTATTTTGAAGATCTTTGTGTCGCATCTTTGGAAGATATTGAACCTAAATACCAAGTTTTCTATGTATCAGACTTTTCGTTTTTGAGTTATACCGTTCATTCACACACACACACACACACACACACACACACATACGGGTATGTTTCCAAAAATGTTTTTTTCTTTTGGATTAAGGGTGCCTCAAAACATGTGCTTTAGGTGAAATCTTGGTATCAAATTTGAGGGTAGAGTGCAATACTTCCCCTACTTACTACACGTAGTAGAGAAAGTAAAAGGTATAAGTATTTAAAAATTCAAACTAATTACCACGAATATATCGAAAATAGTTATTGCCGCAAAAATCATTGGGCATAATTGTGTGCTTTAACGCAATCTGCATATTTCTTATTCAATTTTTCGTGCAGCAGTTTGTTTCTTCTCTTACAGTTTGCCAATTAAATAAAATTATACAAAATCTATTCCAAATGAAGAGGATTTCACAGACTATTGACAGAAAATTCAAGATATACATTTTATTTATCATGCGAATGTCTTAAACGTACATAGTATTTGAATTAAAACGGATAAAACTTTTGAGAAAATAAAGAAATAACGAAAGAAATCCCATGCAAATCGTAGTTTGGGTTGGACGTATTTTCTTGAAAATCTTCATGAAGCACCCTTGAAAGGTACTGAACTTAAAACAAAGTTGGTATTTAGCCGATATTTTGTTTTAGAATTGTGCTGCGCACGCACACAGATAGAGAGAGAGCGATGTTTTTCCAATTGCTTTATTCATGTATAGTTCCAGAGAAATGATATAGAATTCTTTGCTGGAATGCAGTACTTTCAAACTAATATAGACAAGTAGTAGAAAAATAATAAACGCCTTTGTACAGCCTCATTACTCATTTTTCTGATCTACTTTAGGTGCCTAAATAGTCCCTTTTCATGCTTAAAATTCGAGATCTAGACATGGCACTGTCCTGTCAATAAGCTTTTGATACGTCCCTATAAGAGAATCCAGAGGGTATACGCCAGAAGTGTGCATTGGCAGTGCTAGCAGTGTTGAGCTGTGAAGCCCAACATTTTTCTTAAGAGCTGACTCAACGCCCATAGTTCACCCCACCTACTATATTTGAAGAGATTGGCAACCTAAACCAATCAAGTTTCAGTCCTTGGCAGCACGAGTGGAAATTATTGTGAAGGCTAAACTCCATTTATCCCCTTTCTGTAAGGTGGGCATCGCTGGTTAAGAGCGTGCCTTGCCTTTCACTTGGTAGAGGTCTGCACAGGCCGAAATTCGTAGGCCCGGCCCGATTGTCTAATTTTGTTTTAAATAAAATTATTTTGAAGTTATTTCCTATTATTATTATTATTATTATTATTATTATTATTATTATTTACCCACCCTGCCAGCTGTACGAAGGCACTCCGTTTCGGTACAGACATGGGAATTCTTTTTGCCCTGCTGGGGGCTTGGTAAGGTCCTCGAGACCAATTTTCGAGGAGTCACTTTACAGAAATAGAAGCGGCTGAGGTCATGTAATCTGTATGTTGTAAGCAGATGTTGATAGCATACTGCCTTAGTGACCACATGTCGCCCCTATTCCTGCACCTTGCCCAGGATGTCTTGGGTGTAGGTGGACGGAGGGAGGAGTTTCCAGCTGCCGTGTTGTAACGTTATTCGCAATTGGCAGAAAGGAGCATTTATTTATTTATTTATTATTACTAATATATCTACTGCTATGGATGTATGCTGCGATAATTTTGCTATTATCATCATGGACGAAAATATATGATAAATTAATTTTTTCTTCGTCTTTATTTTCAAGCCCGAGTCCGACAAACATTTTTTAAATTAGGCCCCAATCCGGCCCACGGGCATAGGCCCGAGGACCTGACTCGAACCCGTATAGACCTCTTATCACCCTGCGAGGTATTTGGAGCAAGAGTTACTAAGTCCCTACACTTCCACTAAAAACCATCAGGTGAGTCAACCAGGCCGCCAGCTCAGACAGTTTTTTCCCCCCGATATCAATGGCTAAGTTCTGAAATACAGGAACTGAAATAGCCATATGATAGGGGAATAAGGAACCATCCCATTGAATATCAGATTTTTTTTTAATATCTTCTTTTCGCTTTCTTTTTCATGTCATCATTGTTACCTACACACCATTGACTCATTATGAGTTCTTTATTTTTTGAATTTTCATAGATTGGAGTTTTCCCACATTTGAACTGTAATATTAGTTCCTTCACAGTGTGTTTCTCTTTCTCCTTTAGTTCGCTCATTTTGACTTTATCCCTTAAACAAAGCGCTTTAATCACAAAATTCACAATTTTTCTCAGAATACACCGTTACAAGCAACACTAAGGAAATATACACATTTGCAACTGTAACATCCGCAGTTTCGGCTCAGGTATATACAACTAGATGCGTTTACAAACCATTTAATTTACCTTAATGACCTACTTTTTTAGTTTCCTCTGAAGTACGGTATATACCAAAATAAAATACATAAAACATTTGTAGTTTCCTTGGATGCACAGCATATCCGAAAACAAATACATTTTAATATGCATATTTCCTTTTCAAGGGCTTCAATTTGTTTCAGCAACACAATATACAAATCAAACATTGCAGACTGTTTTCGGTTCCATGTTTAGCAGTGTCCGTATTATTCAGGAAAAATTGCCCACAGTATATTATTTCCACCGGAACCGAAACCTTTTTCCGAAATAGACAAGATTCCGGTTTATTCGATGTCTGACTTGGAAGGTTTCACCATCATTGGGAGAGAAATTTTTCTTTGACAAAGATGATTTCTGGATGTGTCTTCGAGTCTGGCGTATAAATGTTCCGGTTATTTAATAACCAGTTAGCCTTTAACAGGACTGTCGCTGGGCATATGCATGAATATAAGTTTTGCAATTATGTATGACACATTTATCATCATAATGAGTACAACTATATATCACTAAGATGTGAGCCAGAAAATTAAACGAGAAAAAATATTTAACTCGGTCACCATAAATCTATGTCTAGAAACGCTCTCAAATTAAGCATCATGAGCTAGGTAACATGCACGATGCTAAAATAACACCAAAGTTTACATTGAAAGAGAATTGGTATTACTGATGAGCCCTAGCAGAAAAAAGCAAAATAGCATATTACTTCCAAACATGTTTCATAAATTTCTTATCGCAGTCCGTGGGAAAACTCGAAAGTTGCGACAATGAATGTTTCGGAAACTGCTATGACAAAAGTTATTTGCCACAAGTTGCATATTTTAATGAGTGCTGCATTTCTCGTTTGTTAATCCACCTCCCATACTTTCTAACTCAAATTCAGTAAAAATGAAAAATGCTTGAAAAGCAATTCGGAGAAAATTCAAGCTATACATTTTATTTAGCCATTTCTCAAATATGACATTTTAGTAACATAGTTTGAGAAAAATGGCATTTAGGCATGGTGATTTTTTTTAAATCTTTGTCTGGCATCCTTGAACGGTATAACTCTAGTGTGATAGGTTTTATTTGTCCGATTTTTCGTTTGAGTTATACTGCTCTCTCTGCCTATCTTTCTCTTCATTCATTAATAGCTTCTTAGGTCTTGAACGTTTGTTTCCGATGAAATCTAGATACCGAATTTTCACTTCTGTCTAACATTAGTAAGCAGTAAGAAAGTAAAGCAGAAAGCTAAAAAAAAAAAAAAAAAATAATAATAATAAACTGATCGACCGCCCCTGCAATTAGTGGCCATGCTGGCTTCTAAATTCAGATCTAACTGAGCTATATTCCCAGTAAGAATGAAGCAATGTTTCTTTGAATATAATAAGTCCTTATCCTCCAAAGAATCTGTAAAATATGACAAGTTACAAATCTCATGTTAAAATCCAATACACCTAAGCTGGCAAACAACACTAAGCAGTTGTTTCAAGCATCAAAGCCAGACCAGAGTCAGAATATAACCAGATTTGATAAAGGCGAAATGAAAAAAGAACAATTTCAAACAAATCCGGTCCCTGTTGAGTTGAAGTTCATTTTTACCGTGAATAACAATATTTCCGCGCAAATTGCCGAAGTTTTTAACAAAAACACAGGCATATTCCAAAACAACAAATCGGCGAACGGTGACGTGCGCACACATCTGAATGTTTGTGTTATTTGCGTTTTCATGTTCACGACGAAAGAGAAAAAGGTAACAAGGGGAAGTAATTTTCTGTCGGTTACCATGGTGATAGACATGTTATTACATTGTAACCCTGGGGAAACCGCTATATTAAGTTAGAAATGTAATTATTGTAAAGCCACCACTGGAACTTCTGCGGTCTATTATATTCGCTGGACAACAGCTAGGATATTTTATTGTTCGTTGTATGAAAGTAGTTATCGTTTGCAAACGACAGAAACAGTGTTTTTCCCGCTTTTCTCTGCTGGACACAAAGCAATGCGGTGGACAAATATTTTTTTCATCAAAAATAACGCGATTGCTTCAGATTTATATAAAAATAAAGACATTTTTTTAGAAAACGCAAGGCCCTATTCTGCGGATAGCTAGCTTTGGAAAACAATGTAAATATATATGTGGCATTTAAGCAAATGAGGTTACTTCCAGCAGAATAAACTTCGACAACGTTTATTTCGATTATTCAAAATTTCAATTTTAAATATCATTCTGGACCAGGTTTTTGACGTATCCTCTACTAAAAATCCAGCCATCCCAATTCTTTTTTTTTTCTCTGTTTTATTTTACGTCGCTTTAACTCCTTGGTATATCGCCACGGATCTGTTGGTGGATAACTCTTAGAAGGATATGTGATCGACATTTAGCCTTCTAGGTCTCATCCCTGTAACCAGCCGCTCCGTCACATGTCACAGAGACCCTAGCGCATAGCTAACGAATCTTCTGCTTCGTGCCGTGCAGACGACATTAGGGTGCTGTCCAGTCCAACCGCCGCCCTCACACAGAAAGGCGGACAGTTAGTCTTCTAGGTCTCATCCCTGTAACCACCTGCTTCATGCCGTGCAGATGGCATTAGGGTGCCGTCCAGTCCAACCGCCGCCCCCCACATAGAAAGGCGGATATGCCATCTTGCTTCGTCACGTGCCACAGAAACCCAGCACATGGCAGCCGAATCTTCTGTTTCGTGCCGTGCATATGGCGTTAGGGTGCCGTCCAGTCTAACTGCTTACATTGTCTGTAGATAGATGGCATAGCATTCGCCATTACCACCTATTTTTCATTTTACTAGTGTTTTAGACTTACGGTGGAACTATGGGTCGTGGTATTAAATATCCAATCCGGTATTTACCTGGTCGACTGAGGAAAACCACAAAAAAACCTCAACCAGATTGGTCGGCCCACGGGATTTGAACCCGGGACCTCCCGAATGCGGGCCACAGACTTTACCGCCTGAGCCATCCCGCTCGGTTCCCAATTTTTCCCCGCATAATAACAGCTTATTTTAATATGGTCCTATCAGTTCGTACCTTCTTCTACCCAAATGATTTTCCTAATAATTTCTTTCAATGTATTTCTGAACAAGCTGATTCCTTTTCGTCTAATGTTCCGAAGCAATTTCTCCCCCTCTTCCTGATTATTTACTTATTATTAATTAAATAATTCTAGGTTAAGATGTTTACAGGCTTCCTAGCTAATTGATTACAGAATTGGGTAGAGAAAGGGAAGAAGTTATCAGAGTTTCAAGCAGGATTTATAACAGGTAGGAAAACATGAGATAATATATTCATAATTAAGACAATTGACAAATATTTGAGCAACGAAAGCGGAAAGGTACATATGGTATTTATTTATCTTGAGAAGGCATTTGATACCATAAAGAGAAGCATTGTGGATAAAATTAAAAAGTAAATGAGTAAGTCATACATTTATAGAAATACTAAGCAAAATTAATCAGGAGAACGAGTTTTGTCTAAAACTACCAGACAATATAGCAACTGAATGTGTACATAATAAGGCAGGGGTAAGACAGGGATGTAAACTTAGTCCAGTGCTATTTAACCTTTATATCGACGACATCTTAGAGGAGATTTCAAGATATAAGGCTCACTCGCCAGCTATTATAAATAAAGAAATTCCAGGGCTATTGTTTGCAGATGACTTAGTGTTTGATCCATATCTTTGGAGGGCCGAGGAGGTCAATCGAGGCAGTAAATAATTTTTGTAGAAAATGGGGACAAAGTAAATGAAAAGAAAACGAAGATCTTGGTTTTTTTAAAAAGGTTACTGACTATATAAGGATGAAAAATGGCAGCTAAACGGAAGAGAAATAGAGGTCATGAGGAGATTTGATTACTTGGGGGTAAGGAAATTGGAGTGAGCAAAAAAAGATTCCTATAGCTAAAGGTAAAATGGCCACGAGTGTTATAAAATGTGTTTAAAATGCCGGAATAAATGTCAAAGGGCTTGAAAGAATTTACACTGCCCCTGGAGAAAACAAGATGTTGCATGGGAAAGAGGTATGGGGAGTAGATGATACTTGGAGAGAGATTGACAAAGCCAATCGATCTTTTTGCAAATATGTTTCACGTCTACCGATAACATCATCAAATGGGGCAGCACAGTTAGAACTAGGTAGGTACTCCACCAAGATCAAAATTTTCGCAAGAGCCATGAAATATTTGTATAGAATTTCCAATCTGGAAGATAGCGATATTATGAAAGAATGTTTTCGTATACAAGAGAAAAGAAAATAGAAATGGTCATGTTTATTAAAAATTCAGAAGTTATGGAACAGATAGGTATGGGGGATGCGTGGATAAATGCAGAATATTACATTAGAGACTTTTGGTATGAAGTAGAATTAAGGCTAGAAAATATTAACAGACAAGATATTTTTGGTATTATAAGAGAAAAGCTCCTTGAGTATGTATAGAGAAATAAAGACAGTATGGGAGAGGAAAAAGGACAGAGATATGCATAAACTAGTGTGAGAAGGATTTGCATAGGTGAGAACAGGAGTCAGAAACTTGAAAGGCACAAGGCATGACAAGGACATAGAAAAATGTCTATGTGCGGTGAAGTGAGCACGGATTTCAATTTCTAATCAAACAAAGACATGGAGAGAAAAAGTTTGGCAACAGAAATGGAAAATTTTGGATGGGGCAGTATTACTAAGCAAAATTCTGACTCTAAAAGGGGATAAAAATACAGAGCTAAGGAAAAATATTTGGTTACGGTCAAAGAGAAATGATTAAGAATGACTACATAGAAGGTGGGGCTAAAGCTATACGAATAGACGAATATTGTAAACAAGTATAAGTTGGGTCATCAATACTCAGAAAACCAGGAGTAGTGCGTATTGAGACCATAAACTAGCGTAGGGAACCAACCAAAAGGTGAATGTATAGCTAAATAGTCTAATATGTTCAAATGTTGTTATACTTTAAAAAGCTTACAATGTATGTAATATAATTATGTAATTGTGAATGTTGAGAAATAAATATTTATTTATTCAATTTGTTATTATTATTAATTATTATTATTATTATTCCTTCGTTCACTACTTCTAAATAGTTTCACATAGTTTTTTCTCTATATCAACGCCAGATACTTACGATCGCTTATTCTATTTTCGTCGCAGTATAAACATTTTTGCGCTCTAAAATGTCACAGATCACTCAAAGTCTTCCTTCATTTATTTCGTACTCCTTAAAGGTTCCACAGGTTCCTTTCGTCTTTTATTAAAACTTTGATTTGCTAATAATTCCTCTCCTTTGCTCGATTTCTTGTTAACATCTAAAAGGTCATCGATCTCAAATTTGCAAGTGCATTTTCTTAGTTTTTCTTGTGATAGTTTTTTTTTATTTATTCGGTTCTCTTTAATAAGTTCTTGTACCAACAGATCGTAAATTTAATTTTCCTATCCCTCGCTATCACTCTTCTTCTGTTTTGTGGGTGGCAATGGATTCCCCGTCTCATACCTCTCCGTTCTACTTCACTCTGATATATCTTCTCCTCCCTAGGATTAATTGCTTCATATAGAGATTACTTAGTAACTATCTCTTTCCTTTTCACATTAATGCCCTTCAGAATCCGCACAAGCTCCAGCTTTCAACTGATACCAGTGTTCAATCTGAAGTAATGAAATGATAAATACATGTAGGTACTAAATTTGCTCTTTATGTGGAGACTACAAAAAAATCTGATGTGTAGCACTCACATGACTTTCTCTGCTCTTGTAGAAACTATTTTTACAAACGCTTATTCTCCACATGCTTCATGTTAATCGAAATATCGAGATGTCAATCTTATTGCTAATTTTCTTGTAGATGAAAGGGGAATATGGTAGGTTTTAAGCGATAGTCAAATATTTTAAGCGCTGGTTGCTATGAGGCGCATTCCATTCTCTTTGCATGTCTAGGACATAAAAAATAAATAACAAATTTGAGAAAACATAAGTATTGGTAAATTTAAGGGAATAACAAGCAATATCTCCAAAACGGTTCACTCAACAACAAAAATGTATGACATAAATTGTGTATTTTAACGCGATCTACACTTTGTGTAGTAAAATGTTGTCTATCTCTTATGGTTTACCAGTTATGCAAAAGTCGTTCACAATGAAGAATACTTTTGGAGACATTCCCAGAAAATTCGAGATATACATTTCATTTCTCATGACAATATCTTAAACATATATTTTAATCAAAAATCGTTAGAGCCATTTTTGAGAAAATTAAAATTTTCGAAAAATGTTTCATGTAAAGGGTAGTCTGGGATTTTCTTGAAAACCTTCGTGTCGCATCTCTGGAAGATACTGAACCTAAATACTAAGTTTTGTGTTTATTCGACTGTTCGTTTCTGAGTTATGCTGTTCACAGACACACACACAGACACACACACACGGGCATGTTTCCAAAAATGCTTTTTTTTGGATTCAGGGGGTCTCAAAACATGTATTTCCGGTGAAATCTCGGTATCGAATTTTTGGGTGGAATACAATACTTCCCCTACTTACTATACGTAGTAGAGAAAGTAATAAAGGATTAAAATTCTATTACAGGTTTCTTTCTATGTATACCGACACAGTCTCGAGACAAACTTTCCGAAATTTTCGTTGTACGCTTATATTCCCCAACTGATATAGTAAGTAATACACTAAAATTTTCTATGTCCATTGTTCGATTTGTCATAAGCTCTTGGCTAATGTAAATATTTTATCAGTGTTCTACCTTGTTTTAAGGTATTTGCTGAGGCTTGCTTTACTAGATTACAGTTCAGAAATATGCCTCTTGCTAAGCAACTCAGGTTTCCAGCTGTTTTAATCATAAACTCAATTAGGAAATCATCTTTATGTTTATATATAAATAAATTAATGTTTTAAAAACATTTAGAAAAAATCCTATGCTCCAAAAATGATAGCCCTTTTTTGTGTTGGGATTCGTTTTTAACAGCTGTGGATACCATCAAGCGGCGGAGGTGCCGTATGGTTATGCAACACGCTTTGCGTTGTGGTTCATAGCACGATTTCCGCACATAACGCAAGTTACTAACACATTAAAAAGTAGTTTAGCTATCTATTACAGTTTTTTTAAATATATCTAAAATCGAAATATTAAATATTAATAAAATTTGCAAGCATGTTTTTCTCTGGTTTTATCTCGTTTGATTTCTTCACTGCGTATAATGTGTTTTGTTTTTCTTCAGTTTTTCTTCTTCAAAACATGTTATTCATTTTGTTACTCTTTTTTACTGTGAAGCTGTCTTCCCCATATCTTCAATTTCGTCCCTTTCTGCTTATTTATTTTATTTTTTCTACTTTCCCTGTCTTCTTATCTCATAAGATAATGCAGAAGGCAAAACATTAATCACACAAAATATGTATATTCCGTTAAAACCGAATATTTATCCACATGTTTTGGGACTTTAACCATTTCAAAGACCTTTTTGTAGGTTTGAATTTTCAAATACTTTACTAAACCTACATACACATTTATACACATTGTTACCATTTGAAATATTTTAAAAATTCAATAGTTGCAGAGTATTATAAGTGACACTGAAGTAAAATTAGGTTACTTCATAACAAATAGAATATTGACTTTAGCCCTAAATTGCTTAGTCTAAACAAGTTGTTCACTAATGTTATGGCGTTATGCTTCTCCAGTGACTTGGAGGCTACCCACTTTCTTCATATTGTCTCAAAATTTCAAAGCAATTTTTTCCCATTTCTTTTTAAATGTTTTGCTTTCACTCTTAGGTGTCTGAACTTGTGTGTATATGAGCTCCAGTATGATTAACCAAGCATTTATCAGGATTTCAGAAGAATGATACGAAAAAGAAAATTTCTGAGACAATAAATAGGATCATTTGTCTTATCTCTCTTATCTTTAAAGAACCCATATATTCTTCATTGAATTGACACTTATAATTTCTCAAAATAAATTATATTCATACAATATTAAAAATTAAAATAACTTATATTTTTCTAATTAAATTCGTTTATTAAAAAACTACCTATCCTCGAAAACGAAACAACCCATGTTTATCACCGAACAAAAACTCTACCACGATGGTCAATATATCTCTATTTTTTAACTTAGCACACAAAATACATTTATATTAATTTTTGAGCTCACGAGGGAAATTTAATAAAACTAGGAACATTTTGGTTTTTAGTACTTTTATGTCTATGAGGATAAATATTTCTTGGCATTTATAGGAGGAGTGACCATTTAACTAATAAAAGCAAATAAAAGCCAATGAGCAAACCTTTAATAATGCCTACATTTCTTCTTCTTCTGCCTTTAAGGATTAGGCCTATCGACCTGTTCCGGCCTCAATACCATCTTTTAACTGGCCTTCCAATTTGCCTATTTCCTATAGGTTTGTATTGTAAGGCTACTTTTGGGATCCTTCTTTCATCCTTTCTTTCCAAATGTTTTTTTTCCATTTTTGTTTTTGTTCTAGTTTATCCTTCACTGCAAAAATATTTAGTTCTTGCCTAATTACTTCATTAGGGATCCTGTCCAATTTAGTGCAACCTTTAACTGTTTGTAAAATTTGCATTTCTGTAGCCTGAACATGGCTACAATCTTTTTTCTTCATCACCCAGGATTCACTGCCATATAATAGAATAGGTAAAGCCATCACCTTATAAAATTTAATTTTTGTTTTCTTCGTGTGATTTTAATGTTCTGCTTATAGTACCGCAGATACTCTGATATTTCTGTAATTTGATGTCTATATCCTTATCTTTGTTAAAAGTAATATAACTTCCTAAATATTTGAAATGCTGTACTTGGTCCAAGACCAAATTTTCAATTACTATTTTATAGCTTACTGGGTATTTCCCATGGAATGCCATTGTCTTCGTTTTATTTATCGATATCTTAAAATGTAAATCCTTTCCAATTATATTTAATAAATGGATTGATTTTTGTAGTTCATTTTCAGAATTTTCAATTAATGCAATGTCGTCAACGTATAATAGTATGTTAATATATTTATTCTTGGTTATATTTATTCCTGTTGGTGCTCTTTCTCTCCATTTTCAGATAGCGTCATCTATATAGGTATTAAAAAGGGTGGACGATAAACTACACCCTTGTCTTACACCTTGGTTTATTAAAATCTTTTCCCCTTTATAATTGGGGGCCTACATTTATAGACCTAATTATACTTAGATTGATAACAACACTATTTACATACAACACGTGATCATAAACAAACAACACACCATGATGTCTTAAGCTACATCAAACAACTACGTATAGAAGAAGGAAAAAACATACGGTCAACATCCCACAGCAAACTGCTAGATGCCCGCATTGTATCCAACAATTTCTTTGAACCTCTCCGAACAATTGAGCGTCGAGAACAAATGGTAATTACCCGCTTCAGAATTGGTCATTGCAAACTGACTAACTCACTCATCCTTAATAAAGAACAATCACGCAATGCAACGCTTGCTATGCAACACAACCTATTGCAGTGTCCAAAATACACCAAATGGAGACTTCACCTTGGCTTCACTGACCTACAAAGTGCTCTAAATAACACCGCACAATGAAAAAGACTGGTGTTTAAAAGAAACTTTTGAATTACTGTAAAGTGTAAATGTTACCATTTTGTAACCTACTCTTGTGTCTTCTATTATGCAAGGTTTGAGATGTCGCGATATAACCATGCTGTTAAAGCGATCCAAAATACATAAAATTAAAATCTATACAGGGAGGACCATTTAAGTTGAGACTGTACATCATCTCCATAACTAAGCGTTGCAGAAAGAAATCTCTTTAATAAAAGTTGATTAGAAACACTACAGGAAAGGGGGATGACGGTTAATCTTAATAAGAGTAAAGTAATGATGGTAGCTAGGACAGAAGACCAGATAAAGGAGATCAAGATAGAAAAAGAGGGAAGGCAGTTAGGGTTAGAGAAGTGGAAAGCTATGAGTATTTGGGAACAGTGATAAACCAAACGGGTAAAATACAAGAAGAAATAAGAAAGCGTGTAGAGAAAACTACTAAAGCGTATTATACACTAAGTAAATGTGTTTTTGGGAAAGAAGAAGTAGATAAGAGGACAAAAACTAAAGTATATAAAACAGTTATAGAACCAATACTTATCTATGGAAGTGAAAGCTGGATAATAACAAAAAGTAAATTAAGCATGGTAAATGCAACGCAAATGAAATGCTTAAGAAGAATAGTCAGAAAGACATGACAAGATAGAATAAGAAATGAAAGGATAAGAGATGAACTCAAAAGTGCCATCGGTAAATACGAGGATAGAAGAATGACAGTTTACATGGTATGGACATGTGAAAAGAATGGACACAGACCGGAAAGTACGCAAATTTTTAGAAGCAAGACCTTAGGAAGGAATCCGAAAGGAAGAGCAAGGATAACCTGGGAAGAAGGGATTAAAAGAGCGGTGGCTAAAAGAGGAAAGACTTGGGATCAGTTTAATAGACTGGTAAAGGATAGGATGGAGTTTAAAAATGGATCCGAGGCAAACCCCTGACACCTCGATAGTGGTAGAACAGGGAAGTTGAAGAAGAAGAAGAAGAAGAAGAAGAAGAAGAAGAAGATTGATATTATGGGGGAAAGTAAATGTTATTAATCGTGTTTTGTTTGGAGAACGTTGTGATAGCCATTTTAGGGTCAGTTTATTATTTTTTTAAATGGGAACCTGCAATGAGAACCCAATTAAATTGACCCTAAAATGACCATCACAACGTCCTCCAAATAAAACACGACTAATGGCATTTAATTTCCCCCATAATATCAAGCAACCTTTATTCAATACATTTCTTTGTAAAACTTAGTTTTGGAGATATTGTACAGCCTCAACTTAAATAGTCCACTCTGTATGTGTATATATATATATATATATATATATACAGTAAAACCTGCTAACCCGGACTAATTGGGGCCGAGAGTTGTCCGTAGTAGCAAAAGTCTGGAATAACGAAATAAAAGAAAACAAATTCAATTTCGTGATAAGAACATTTTATATATGTACTATAATAACATAATAAAGTACAGTACCTGTGTTGATATAAGTTATCCATAATTTCTTTACTTTCGTTTACAAAAACTGCCACATTTCTTTTGTGGTTCTTTACACATCTTCACTACAAGTCACGCAGATGCTTCAAGTGGCAGTAATGTACAGAAATGTCTGTATTTTCACTTTGTTGAATAAAATCTATCACACAATTCAAATGTTTTTTTAACCTCCGTTAATTTATTTTTGGCATTTAGGAACAGTATCCTCTCTTCAGACACAATATCAGAGTCTCTTTCTTCGTTTACATATGTACAATTTCTCCTTCATTCATCATGTGATAGTCTGGATCATCTTCATAGTTGTCAAGCCACTCCTCAACGTCTTCGACTGTGACGGATGTTTCTCCATCCCTAACCAGCGCTTTATGGCATACTTTTGTTTCAATTTCTTATTCTCGAGATCAGCATGGCTCTTACACAAAATATCACTCCATGTATTGGCCAATGCAGAGGGCGTTATGTCGTTCACTGCAGCCGCAAAATTGAAAATATACCTGAATTTAAGTGCATACGAAACGTTTGTCCGGATTAAGCGATATCCGGTTTAACGGGGTTTTATGTATATTCACGACCTTCGGTTAATGCTTAGAAAGCTGACATTTAGCTTCATTGAACACATTGGTGTTATCTGAAGGCATTCAATATTGTTCCATTATATTTAACACCTAACACCAACGATTTGAGACAAAATTACTTTTATCTGAATTTAGGATAAACTTTTTATTCTTTGAAACATAGTAGAGCTAAGGAGCACTCGGTACAGTGAATAATTTCGACTGCTTGAGTTTTATTACAGTGAGCTACATGAAGCAAAGGGTCTTGGCTACGATGATAATGCAACAACTGTACTTGGTGGCGACAACAGAAACCCCTGTTCCATGAAACGAGTAATTTTCTGGTTCGCTGGCGATAACCGATTGCAACTTGTTTTTTTCTTTGCTACATTCTCTTCCTCCGTCATTAGTTTTCTTCCCAACTGGAGGGCAAAGCAAAACCAGGAGACTAATATATCACAAAATGTTATAAAAAAAACCATGCTTACAAAATATTTATTACCCTCACACATGAGCGCACTTTAAAGCCCTCTAGCAGATGACGGCAGAACTCGTAAACAAAATCTAAGTCAAAGGAGCTTTATTTTGCAAAAAAAATGAAAAGGATGTTAATTTTATGCGACATTACAATGGGATTATAAATACTGTCCAACGATTTTCCCATCAGAGAAAATGGGGTCCGACCACCATCCGTGTCTAAGAAAAAAAAAACATATGAAGAATACAGGATAAGAGCAACAATGTCGGATTTTATATCATACTACAAATGAAATGTTAAGCACTGACATTGCTGGCATTTACTTTTAAGTTGATTTCCCCAATAGCCATTCGTGTGAAGAACTATTACCGACTTCATTTCTTTCACACCCCGAAATAACATCACGCTTTCATTCAAGATGGTATATTGCCAGATATTTTATTTCCTTTATAAATTAAGGCTTTTCCTAGAAAGTCTACATATAAAGGGTATCGCTTGTTATAATCTTAGTTTACTGGATTATTTACTTCACCAAAGTTGAAATGCAATCAGTTGCTTGCGTCTACAAGTAAACAGCTGATGAAAGTAATTTTCACCAAAACTGATCAAAGTGAAGTTATTAAAGTGGATGATGGGGGAAATTTCTATTTTTAACAATTTTAAAGCTACATACTTAGTTTTTGTACACATATTTGGAGTGTTATGTGGAACTATTTGGCAGTTTCATTTTTGTATGTGAATTAGATTTTGAATAATTGAAAAAAGTCTTTAAAAAAATTTGCAAATTTCAAAATAATTTTTACTCCCCACTTTTTTGAAGAAGTTTGGATTTTTTTTTCAAAACCAGAAACTCTCTTAGAAAAACTTTACGTATGGGCTTTGTAATGTCTCAGCTGTAAGGGAAATTAAAAAACAAATATGACCTGCATAGCAAAAATTTCAAAATGTTTCAATCACTACGTACATTTTATTTGTTATCTTAAAAGTACTAAGCTAATTCTGAATCCCATGCATCAGTTTTTTCTATGCTTTATAGAATGTACAGTAAAAATTTTGGCCCTCTAACGCGTAATTTGTGGATGAAATTTTGTTTTGAATGAATAAAAGTGTAGCAAAAATTAAATTGTAATTTATGGCATAAGTCTGGCCTTTCAGT
Source organism: Deroplatys truncata (assembly GCA_030765065.1). NCBI lineage: Eukaryota > Metazoa > Arthropoda > Insecta > Mantodea > Mantidae > Deroplatys > Deroplatys truncata. The sequence continues at coordinate 163,021,495 of CM060976.1, read as the reverse complement.
GTCAAGTCCTATATACAAATACTTTTGATTATGGTCATTACACTTCAGGCAATTCACCAATGATGAAAGTAAACTGGTGTCCATCAATATATGTTCACATTCTTCAGTATGTGCAACAGGTATATGTTCACAATTATCCTCCAGCTGTTTCTGCCTTAAATATTTCTTTTGTTCAACACATTCTTGCTAATCTAACTTTCATCACTGGTAATTTACATTTATTTACACTTGTTTCTGCGCATGCATATAAAAAAAATATATAATTTGATGTTACGCAACATCTAACGGCAGAGCTGCTGTTACTATGTTATACCGATTACGGTGGCTCGGTGACAAATCAGAAACTAACCTTCACAGAAAAAGTTCCACAAAAATCTGTAAAAAACAAAACAAGAAAACAAACAAACAAAAAATATGGGTTTATGGGTTTTTTGTTCCTTGAGGCGATTTCATCACCTGCCACGCCTACTCGGGGGCATTTAAGGAGCGCAATCCTTTAAATATGATGTAATTAGAGAAACTTCCAGGCCCTGTAGTGTTTTAAAACTTTGCATATATCCACTTTAAACCACCTAGTATTTTTGGTACAAAAAACACAATGTGAAATTTTGTCATTTTTTGTCACATTTTCGCCCATTTCTCCCCTTAAAAACGGAGCTCAGTTTTCTAACTATTCAACTTCCCAATATATTTTATGCTGCTATTTTCAAAACAAGTGCACTTAACACCTGAAAATTATAACTCAGCATGGAGTTTTTACAAATTAATTTACTGCTAGGTAAGTCAAATATAAATATAAAAAGCTCTTACCAGACTTATATATTTATTTTAAATAAAACTGTACAAACTTATAAATTAAGATATCAACCAGGATTTAGTATATTCTGTAGACTAATATTTCTGTTCGTAATAAAATGTGTGCGCAAATAATCGAATACAACATACTAATGCTATTTTCGAACTGTTGCTTCCCAAAACTATTAAACCTAAGGTTAAAAAACTTTTACATCACATATACCTGATAAGAGAACCTAAGCTTTCTTCTATATTCAGATTTCTCATGTGTAGCGCCCCTGAAAATATTTAGTAGAACATAATGAAAATATGGCTCAGTAAAGTTCAATGTTTTCTTCAAAAAACGAGTAATTACATTTTAGAAAAAGATAAACAAAATTGTAAGTTATCAAATGTAGCATGCGTAACATATGGAATGATTGATTCATATATGTAATATATATGAAAGAAAAATCTGATGTGATACATTCACATGACTTTCTTTATCCTCTATCATTTATTAGTAGGTATACAAATTATTCTTACGAAAGTATATTTTTCTATTTACTTCATTTTAATCAGATAAACCTTTGCAGAATAGGTTCATTACACATTTCTTAGGATACAAAGAGAACAGCGATAGTCAAACGTTTAAGAACTGGACGCTATACGCTGGCCTTGAAATTCCATACTGTTTCCATGCAATCACCAGAAACAACTGAATGTTGAGAGGACTTTTAAGAGAATGACCAAGACAAACAGTTTGAATCTTTAATAACGATATCTCAGAAACGGGTTATGCCACAAAAAAAACTTATTTTAAATAAATTGTTTTAAAGAGATCTAAATTTGTTGTGTGGTACGTTTTCATATATAGCTTAACGTTTACCAGTTATAGGTACAATATTATACAAAATTCCTCGGAAGAAAGAGAACTTTACAAGTATTCCCAGTAAATTCAAAATATACGTTTTATTTGTCATGTAAATATATTGAATATATTATATTTTAATCAAAATTGTTAAGAGTTATTTTTATAAAATAAAAAATTTCTAAAAATATTCCATGCAAACAGTGTCGCACCCTTGGAAGATGCCTAACTTTAATACCAATATGATATTTATTCGACTTTTCGTTTTTAGTTATGTTGATCACAGACACGCTCGCAAGCGGACCTTTTTCTAAAAATGTTTTTTCTGGTTTGAAGGGGCCTCAAAATATGCATTTCCGATAAAATTTCGGTATCGAATTTTTGACTGGAGTGCAGTATTTCACTACCTATCAGGTACGTGGTAGAGAAAGTAAAAATGGTTATCAAATGTATCACTTGGAAACGAAAATGTGATCTTTTAGCCATCTCAAACCTCTGTGACACTTTTGTCAACTTTATGATTTATTAAAAATGAAGAAGCGTCTTCATCTAACACTAATACGCACTTCATTAACCAAAATTAATCTGAAACTGAATTTTAGACAGAAGAATTTGGTAATTTGCATTGAAGATAATTTTTTGACATTTGTGCGTTTTATCCAGGTTCCCAAGTTCTCAGTGTTAAAATACTTAATCTTCGATAAGATAATGTACGTAGCGCTTTTGTACAAAGCTGACTGTAAACTTGAAGCATTTTCCCTATCAATATATTATCTATTGTGCGCATTTTCCCTTGTGCACTAAAAGTTGTCCAAGATTCGCTCTATATTTGAAAAACTGAAGATTACAGAGAGGTGGAATTGTAACCAAAGCATAGGTATTGAATGGATGATGTATAGGGTCAGTTGTATAAAAGCCATGCACTAAAGGAGACACTTGTGCTGAACATACAAAATCATAATGGAGCAAAATTTACAGCAACGAAGAATATACGATCTATGTGCACGAACAGTGAAATCAATGCATACACACATTCCTTCGCAATCGGCTCGTTTGTGTCCGCGTTATCAACACTTCGATTTTACTTCCTCTACTACGTATAGTAAGTAGGGAAAGTATTACATTCCACCCAAATATTTGATACCGAGATTTCATCCGAAATACATGTTTTGAGGCACCTGAATAAAAAAAACATTTAATTTAGAAAAAGTCCGTGTATGTGTCTGTGTGAATGTGTGTCTGAACAGCATAACTCAACAATGAAAAGTCAGATAAATACCAAACGTGGTCTTTATATTCAGTATCTTTCAAAGATGTGAAACGAAAATTTTCAAGAAATCCCCCACCCCAGACTACCCTTTATATGGAACATTTTGGTTTTCTCAAAAATGGCACTAACGATTTTGATTAAAATATATATTTTAAGATATTTTTATGACAAATTAAATGGAAATGTCCCCCAAAGTCCTCCTCATCCTGAATGGCTTTTGCATAACTGGTAAACCGTAAGAGATAGACAAAATGTTTCTACACAAAATATGTAATCTCGTTAAAGCACACAACTTATGTCATAAAGCTTTTTGTGGAGTGAACCATTTGTTATTTGTTTGAATTTTTCAATGCTTATACTTTTTCTCAAATGATTCGTTATTCGTTTTTTTATGTCCTGGACATGCAAAGAGAATGGAATGCTCCACATAGCAACCAGCGCTTAAAATATTTGACTATCGCTTAAAGCCTACCAATTCCCCTTGCACCTACAAGAAAATTAACAATAAGATAGTTTCTGCAAATGTTCATCTCGATTAACAAAGTGCATGGAAATAAGCGTTTGTAAAAATAATTTGTACAAGAGTAGAGAAAGTCATGTAAGTGTAATACATTAGACTTTTTTTGCTATGAATATTATTGTTTACTTTCAATAGCCTTCAATAAATGATAATCACGAATAAACAATCTGAATGTGCCTTTTGTCCATAATGATGTAACATTTTGGCAAATCATTTTAAGTCAGTGTCCTAAGAAATCGTTTTTAATCTTGAAAATATGCATATAGTATTTGAATGTGAGCTTTAAGCAAATGTTAATATACGAACAAAGTAGCCAGAAGCATTCGTGTACCGTTTAATTTTCTTCGATATTGTCATAGTTAATGCAAAGATGGGTTTAGTATTTATCTACAGAAGTTAAAGATGCAATTTAACTTTATCCACCAAAACGTTTATTAAATACAGAAATAAAATACTTATACTTGTGTGAATAGAAGCTGTGCCCTTTAACACAATACGTTGTCATGGTAAAATGAAACCAATGAACCTAACCTTTAAAGTACAAGACGCCACGTTTCCTTTTTCAATAATGCAATAAAAATCAAACCTTTGGCAGGAACAATATTTTGAAATATTGTATATATACTTTCTGAAACTTCTATTCAACATTTTTACCTCAAACATACCATAAAGAATAACTAATTATCGTCATAAATAAAAGTCATTACAAGGTACTTGGATAAGAGACAAAACAAAATATGAGGATATTTTAACGCTTATATAATAGATATTAGGGAGTTTCAGCGGAAAATTGATGGCATATCAGAGGAAAATCTCTGTAATTACCATTATAAGGAGCATTATTTTATAGTTATATAAATATAAAACATTTTTTAAAGTTAAATCATTAAAATATTTTTGCTATTTGCATAACAGCTGATAGAAATATCGTTATAGTCTGTCTTTTCTATTTGATTCAGTAAGATATGCTCTTCTATCTAATGATTAACCTTTCCCCCTAATTGTTATAGGTAGCCTTTGTGGCATTGGGATTTTTGGCATATAATGCAAAATTTCTCAAAAAACATTACGTACAAAATCTGTTATTTACAGCTGAAAAAAACATTAACTCAATCAATTAGATTTTTGTAATATTTGCATATAACCTTAAGAGAAATTAATCGGAAAAATACTTGCCCATTATTTATAGGTACTAATTTGTAAAAAAAAAATGCTCCCCCAAAAGAAGTTGTGGGATGTACTAGAATATTAATATAAAAAGGAATGTAATTTTTTAAAACACAAGCAAAAACAGCTTCCCTTTCAATTATCTTTCGCTTAATATTTAATCTTTAGTTGCTCCGATAGTGAATGAAAACAAAACACCATTGTGAACCCATTTGATCAGAAGATGAATTGATAGACTGTTCAAATGGCTAATAAAATCAAACACCAGTAATAAAGGAAATTGTTTACTCTGATACTATGGCCTCTTCAGAAAGGAATGCAGACTTCTTTATGCAAGCTATGCTCTAGAATATTTTATATTCAGGACGGAGAAAAGGTTGAGAATACAGAGATTGATATAGAAGTTTAGTACACATTTGACTAAGTTACAAACTATTTTTGGAATAAAACAAGTGAATATGACGTAACAGACTTTTCCTAAGGATGAAGTCGTGGAACGTATACCAGGAAAACGGTAAACCAGTGAATAGGAACAGTGACACGATAAATAAATACTAGAATTTTAAAACCAGTGTTCCTCTTTATAACACATAAGCTTAAATGTATGAAAATCAGTTCATTAGTGGTAAAAAGTACACTGGCCTTGCTTCGTATGTGCGTTGCACCTCTGGTAATGTTCTTCTACTACAAGAAAAGGGTTTGGATAGCTTCACTTATGAATAAATTCTGTTGAGAAATACTTCAAGTTTAGGTTAGGTCTGCTTGTGCAAATAATTTCCTGAAAATAATGATTTCATTTCCATGGCTGTGGTATTTTCGATTACCAGTTCCATTTTGACGGATGGACTTCAATTGGAACGTTGCTTCTTTTAATGTTTTTTAACTCATTTGGAAAATAATTATTGGTCATTTTGGTAAGTTTCGTAAAGTTTTCATTTAGTAATGTGCGGCACATTTCTGGACTATCTTCCTTAATCATTTGATGATATAAATTAAGCATTATGCAGTTTATGATAAAATTGCTGATGTGCATGAAGAAGGTACAACCCTCGTATTGTTCCTATTCTATACGCTTACAGGTGTTTTACTATGAAGTTTCCACTGTCCCCTACCATTATTCAGCATGGATCTGAATAACAAAATGAAGAAAGTGAATGACAGAACGTCTATTTCAGTAACAAAATACTTTCGAAAACTGGACTCCATTACCCTGTTTTTTTTAATTGGCTAATAAAGTAGCCATTTTATCTCTGTTAGTTAAATCATTACACTGAATGAATCATTTAGAACTCAAAACTGCAATCGCCCTTTATTTCTCAGCATGTTTCCCAGAGTTTTATTTTCCCTTATACGTTTATACTGAAACATGTAAGTGACGTGGGAAATATTTGACAGTAATTAATACATTGGCCAACTATTACTGACCACTGAAAAGAGAGAATGCAAGGAAAATACTTCTTACTTCATCAGTACAAAGTTACAAACTTGAATGCGCTGCATTATTTGTTTAATTTTTCTTTTGAGTAACGAGTTATCAATTTTTATATACGAGTATGAATTGCATACCTGAATGTATGATAAAAAGATAGGTAAAAATGCATTTCCTTGTTTGTAGGAAAGTGAGTCATAATGGAGCAAAACATCTCTCACGTTTACTTTAAGCACCCCAAAATGATTAGAAACGTATGCAAGTTGAATGCACAACTGTGCTCTATGTTCCATTATGATTTAAGAATTAAAACAACTAAGTATTTAGATTTAAAAATATGTCCCATTTCACCCTCATTTCAGTGACAGCATTAGCAGCTTTACCTTGCTGGATTCTCTGGTGGAAACTTAAACAAGACGCATTTGACAGAATATAACCAATGATGTGGACAAGGAAACAAACTTTGTCGTTATTAATAGCATTGCTTTAGGTTTAATTGCGACATCAGGCGCCTCATGTCAAATGGGGGCGAGTATTAATCTGTCTTTCAACCATGGTACTACAGCGGGGTTAATGAAACCATGAGAGGTAACATCATGGAAGTTCACCAGTATGCATTAGAATCCAGATCTATACATATTGGAGGCAACCTGGGAGACCTGGTTCATAACTTCTGCATTGCTCCTTGCAGACATTCAAGCCACGTGACAGCTGTCATTTGAACAAGTTACTCACCCTTCCTTGACTGTCCTGACAATTAAGTTCCTCCTCTGTGAAATGTTTCTCGTCCTCGTCGTCGGGTCTGCCGAGGATGTCGGCGAGCGCGGCCTCGTCCCCATCGCGGGCCGCCTGGAGGAGGGCGGAGGAGGGCGAGGACTCGTGTTGGGACGCCGTGGGAGGCAGGGTGCCCCTGCTATATTGTCTCGTGTCGTGTACCGCCACACCACGGTACTGATAGCGCACTGCACTGCTTCCTCTACTGCGGAGCCAATTCTCTACTCCCGCCACCTGCTGGTGCGCCGACTTGCCGCTCGGAGCGCCACTGGACGGCTCCAGGGGCGGCGGTTTCGGCGGTAGCTCGAACCTCACGCGTCGCGGCGCCGCTCGGGGTGCCGTGCTGCTGGCGGTGGTGGTGTCGGTGAGGGTGCGGGAGTAGCGGGTCGAAGTGCGGCGGTGAGCCGTGGTAGTGGGGGCGGCCGTAGAGTTGTAGATCGCCGTCCGCAAAGGAGCCGCAGTGCTGGTGTGTAGCGCGGGCAGCTCTCCTCTACGCTGCGAGATCTGCTGGCACACAATAATCACATGTGATTAACGTCGATGTTGCAACGTTGTTTATTCGATGTCAACCAAAATACATAAAGAGATCTGCAAGTTTTGGCCCAAGTCACTAAACCCCAAAGACTTGCGTAAAATGTCTAAAACAGCTGCAAATTAGGTATCCCAATATTAACAGAATATAAACTAGCATTGGTGCTTCTCTTTTTTTTAATAATTTGTTCGAAAGAATACTTTAAATGTATTTGTTGTATTCATTTCTAACAAATTAAGGTTACTGAGAATTGTCTAAAGTTCATAATTTCAGGCAGATTTATTTAAAATTTTAACACAGCAACTAGGGTTAATTTATAATATATACACAAAATTTCATGAATATTTTTATTAGTTCTCGAGGTATTAATTTTTAAGATATTTTTTAGTGTTTTGATAAATGGCTCCACATGATGCAATTCATTTTTGAAAAAAAAAATCTGCAGCTGAAGTCCTTAATAGTATATTAATTAACTGCAGAGATGAATTTTTAATTAGTTTGGAAGAAAATAAAGACCAAATATGAGACTTCATTGTTTGCTTAAAAATTTATACAATTTGTGTATTATTGCTTAATAGCATCACCAGTGAGCACATTAATAAATTTAATCTCATCATTTTTATCCCGCTATTTTATAAATACAAAAATTAATTTATTTATGTCTAAAACTACATCATGTGGAACAATTTAACAATGAGAAGGGCCGACAAATGAAAACCCGAGCAAAGACAGTTTAAAAATTATCACACTAATTTAACACTTTTCTGGCTTTATGCTGTTTAAACAGCATTTAGTGCAAATATAGGCCTTCCTTCCTCTTTTTACTCATCCTCTGCAGCTAATTTAGTATTTGAGGATTCCTGCGTTTCTTCACTTTAATATTGGCAAAACTTGTCGTTTTAAATACAGTTGTATAGGAAGCTAGGGTTACAAACTGGCATTTAGAAGGTCATTAACTATAAAAGATACATAGAACTGAAGTAGAAGGTTTGCAGTGTTCAATAACACTAAATTCATATTTATTTATTTTAGCAATTTTTGTCCTTTTTTCACAGATGAGTATTCTTAGTGCATAGAAAAAAAGCAATGAAAAAATATAGTGTTCAGGGAGGGATTTTTCAAAAATAAACTAAGTAGAAAACAGGCAAGCTTGTACAAAATCAAAAATTATTAAATAATAATTATCTACACTAAGTTTATAACACAGATAATAAATCATTATTTTTTTAAGTTATATAAAAATCTGATGTGTTACACTCACATGACTTTCTCTACTCTTGTACAAACTATTTTTACAAACGCTTATTCTCCATATGCTTCATGTTAATCGAGATATCGAGATGTTACTCTTATTGCTAATTTTCTTGTAGATGCAAGGGGAATTCGTAGGCTTTAAGTGATAGTCAAATATTTTAAGAGCTGGTTGCTATGTGGAGTATTCAATTCTCTTTGCATTACCAGGACAAACAAATGAATAACGAATTCCCATTTGAGAAAAACAATAAGTATTGGAAATTTAAGGGAATAATAAGCAATATCTCGAAAATGGTTCATTCAAAAAAATGTATATGACATAAATTGTGTATTTTAACGCGAGCTACATTTTTTGTGTAGTAACATTTTGTCTATCTCTTATGGTTTACCAGTTATGCAAAAGTCGTTCACAATGAAGAATACTTTTGGAGACATTCCCAGAAAATTCAAGATATACATTTTATTTGTCATGAAAGTTTCTTAAATATATGATATTGTAATCAAAATCGTTACAGCTATTTCTGAGAAAATTAAAATTTTCTAAAAATGTTTCATGTAAAGAGTAATCTGGGGTATGGGAATTTTCTTGTAAACCTTCGTGTCGCATCTGTGGAAGATACTGAACGTAAATACCAAGTTTGGTGTTTATCCCACTGTTCGTTTCTTAGTTATGCTGTTCACAGACACACACACACGGACATGTTTCCAAAAATGCTTTTTTGGATTCAGGAGACCTCAAAACATCTATTTCCGGTGAAATCTCGGTATTGAATTTTTGGGTGGAATGCAATACTTCCCCTACTTACTATAAGTAGTAGAGAAAGTAAAAATATTATTGCACAAGTTTTGTAATAATTAACACCCAAGTTTAAATAAGAAGAAAAACAGTGCCCTAAAGTAATATATAACAAACTAGTAACAATAACGTAATTAATTTAACCTATACACATAATGTTATATAAATCCTTTCTTATAATATACATAAATTAATCTTTAACTTTAAAATTACTGAGTGGTTGCAAATCTGCATATCTTTTATCGTAAATACTATTGTAGTTGAAGATTTTGGATCAAACAAACATACAAATAGATCTTTAGTTTTATATTCAGTGAATCGGAATACATCAGAATACGATTAATTAATATCTTCATTTCTCTAAATATTTTATTATCCAGATTAATAAAAATTAAATTACTATATCCAAACGGCTATAAATAAAATGCTTCGACGATTATACTTTAGTTTTTCATATTTGGTTTAACCTGTAATTTTAAAAGAAAGTTTTACTGTCTTAAATTTTTTTTTCATTTCTTAAGCAATTAGTCAATGGAAATGAATGCCATAAATGTCCACTTTTTTCTATGAGGATGAAATTCACTGTAAAAAAAGTAAATCACAAACAATAATAATAATGCAATAATGGTTGTGCCGTTTTCGCGTCCCCCATGGTCGTGGCTCATGCAACCAGCACGTCACAATGCTTCAGGGTGATGACGTCATTCATAACTAGAGAAAGCCAACGTCCAAAACTTTGAACAACGTACTGTCAGGAGTGACGTAAGACATCACCTCATCACGTAATACATCAGGCACGATCATCATTGGCTGGGTTGCAACACGCCATTGATGCCAGCGCCATCATCTTCTCCGGCGGCTCCTGGAACTCCTGGCCCTGCAGAAAAGAGGAGTCGCTTTTTCGCAGGAACCGAGGCGGAACAACTAGCCATCGTGACAACGAGGTTCGACGTAATTCACGTAATAATTTGGGCCTTCTCTAAATTATCTTTAAAATCTTGTTTGGTAAGCTTTTCAAAATCCAATCTTTAACTCTTAGTGCTTTTCCAAAATCGTTACTTTGTCATACATTCCTTAAATTGCACATGACAATTTTAAGCTAGAAAGCAAAGAAAATATCACATTGTATTTGAGCATATTCATTTGTTAAATAAGTGTTAAAGCAAACTGATATAATCATTGTAAATGGATATATCACTTTAAAATAAATTGTTATTCTATGTGTTGGTGAATATTAGCTACTTGCTAGCTCCTAAGCAATTGTCTCTTTTTCACGGAAATTTTTCCCTCCGGGTATGGTAAACGATAGTATTGCAAATGTAACAGAAATACAGTACAATAAAACGCACCAGTGCAAACTGGCAACAGAGCGTGTAGCAAAACCAAAGTAGTTGCAGAAGGTGCAATTCAACTTGGTTATTTAAAACTGGACAAAATTTCGTAAGTTATAACTTTTTCTTTGTTATAATAAGGAGCTTAATTGGGTAATATAATTCTAAATGTGTTATCCTACATTTAATTCTTAGTTTTTCTCAACGTTACCATTGTAACCGAGCGGTTTCAGAGAATGTATGAAGATAGTAGTTTGTTCGTTGTAAGATGAGTAATCTATTTCTGACCTACTTTCAGTAGTAATTATGTGAAATCATACAGGGTTTTGAAATACTTAATCATTTTCCGAACACCATTTTGCAGACGTAATGTGGTTGAAGACATAGACAACGTGGTTAGGTCAAGGTAGGTCAGTGTGAGAACCGCCTGCCGGACGCAAACAAAACAGCATACTTGACCTGAGAGGTGGGGAGACTAGCGATTTTGTTTTCACACGTCCCTTAAGCCAAACAAACACGACGAAAGGCTATTGTAATGTTTTGGTGAAATGACAAGTACAACTTGGTAGCTATTGGCCTAGAGTAACACTATGGAAGTACTTCATCGTCCAATAAGCGTTTCGCGGTAGCTGATAGAAAAGCACACCATATTTATCTCACCTCCACTAGAAGTTGAGTCATTATTAGAGTTACATCGTACTACACACTGAAAATCACAGGTTCAGTGATAAAAAACCCGAGGTGTGTTTAGTGGATAATCCTCACTCACCATACAGCGAAAGTGTAGCCTGTTTATGTGCTGAACTACTTATGGTTTTGAAAGTGAGATTGCCATCCCCGCTGACAGCCAACGGCGTTGCCACGTTGGCAGCGTATACGTTTTATGTTCTCAAAAACCTGAATTATTTCCGCAGAAAATGGTCATAGAAAAAATTTAAGGATGCAAAATGTGTTCCAAATAATGAGATCCGTAACTGGTTTAAATTAATCTAATGCCTTCCCTAACCGACGTCAACTCTCTCCACTGTCTATTGGGCTTTTCAATATCATACACTTTCTCCGTTAAGTTCTAACTTAAAGGTTTTAGAATATATAAAATCTGAAACCCTCCAAAACGCGTTTAGCATTCCTCTCTTGGTAACCATACATAACCTATCCCATGCTTATTCAGTCGTTCCTGACCCATCAGTGAGAACTTTTGATCGAACATGCTTATTTTAAAACTGAAACCTTTATTAAAATTACTAGGGTATATAAATGTGCCAAAAATAAAAGAACAAAATGTTGGAATAATCTTAGGACAGCGGAATTTGCTGTGTTCAGTGTTCAGCAACGCATTAAAAGTAGAGTACCATTAAAATCTGTACCGAATATGTATTACAGAGAAAATGGCGGAACGAGCAGTAATGTTCGTGCAAATCTTGTACATTTACTTTATATTTCGTTAATATATTTATTACTATAGTATAATTAGGGCAAGAACGAAGTAATGAATAAATTAAACAGCAGCTGAAATTAAGGATGGTATGGAGAAACCGGGACCGAGCGGGATGGCTCAGGCGGTTTCGTCTGTGGCCCGCATTTGCAAGGTCTCGGGATCTACAGGCTCTGGTTTCCCCGGGTCGCCAAGCGAATGCTGGGTTGGTTCATCTTCTACCACACTCTCCTTCCTCTCATTTACTGTACCCACTATCTTCCTTGTCATCTGCTTCAGGATTGCAGGACCAGGCGACGGTGTTCGGCGGGTTGCGGCTGAGCGGTGGCTTGCGCTCTGTAAAGGTTTCTTCCCTAGCGTCGATGTGGTACCGCTTAGTTATGTCTCTCCTCAGCGTGAGGCTCTGCTCCGGGGGACCCTGGAGGTTATTGGCTGGTGGATAGAGATCGGGCGGCGTCGATACATTTTATCTGGAAACGTTAGACACCCGTCTATGCTTGAGCCCGTCGGCATCCGATTCAGGTCGCCCTTCGAATCTCTCCCTTCATCCTTCCCTCACAGGGGTCATATTGGAAGGATAAAGAGCCAACTGATCTGCGTACGGTGCTCTGCCCCGGTTCCGGGGGCCCCTCCGTGATACTTACCTTTATGGAAAAACCGGGAGAAGCTTCCGCGCTTGTACACATTACCTACTTCTGCCGTAGTGCGTTACCACGTGACAATGAAGTAAAATTGTAATGACATTATGGAAACAGTGCGGGAAAAGCTCTGCACGCCAGTGCACATCTTCAGGTGTGTACGACCGTATGTATTTGGTCTCATAAGGTAATTACGCCATACCAGTTGCGCTTTAACAGAAGCTCCTTAAAACGTGCACAAGTCAAGATGTATTTGGGACCCTGTTGCCAGTCTTATCGAGTTTTAAGGAGTAGCGCGGTAGATTTAAACGCCGTAGATTTTAAATTACCGCACATAGTAACGTTTAATAAGCATTCAAAGAACAAATAACCAATAAATCCGCAAAAATTACAATATACAGGTGCTCTTATGTAACAGCCGCCACTGCACATCAATATTTCAGTATCATCTCACAGTGATTTTCTCCCATTTCGATAGAATCTTTGTATAAGCTATGGTCTGAATTGCAACTCCACAAACCAGCCTAGTGTACTCGTATCTGTCAGTGACATATTCCCATTGTTATCCCTCACCCACAGAAGTCTCGACAAACCAACCAAACGTATCGAAAGGATGCGTAACACTGGCAATGTTTGATTCTATCGCACTTCCAAGAAGAGTGAGAATAGCAAGCAGTGCCAGTGTTATACATCCGATACACCTGGTCGTATTCACTCAGCAAATAAAATACGCGAGGAGGCGTGTGAGCCTTCACGTGACCAATGAACTGCCTCAGATTGAGAACATAAATGCAAGTTATTGGGTACTGTAATGAATTTCTCCCTCGGGAATACGCAGAAGTCGAAAAGGGGTGCAACAGTGTCTCCAGGTGCTTTGAAGGTATAGATAGTTCCTCCATTGTCGAGATCGATGCAAATATAATTGGAAGTACAGGATGTTATAAACGTGGCGCAGCCTTATGGAAGAATGTTTCCTTTTTTTTCAAGTCGAAGATATTTATATAATATAAAATATAATAACAGCCCGCCTTAAAGCAATATGTGTATGCAACAATATATAAAAATATATATTATAGTCATTGTATTAATGTTTCTATTATTGTATACATGTGTGCTAATGTTATGTGAATGTATTACGTAATTTAATAATGTAGGAGCTGTGAGAGTAATAGGTTAAAAGTTGCTAACAATGAGGTAACCTTGAGGCAATAATGAATTAGAAAGTTGAATAATGCTACTTGTAATTCTTGAAGCAACAATAATGTAATTTTTGACACAGTTTATAAAATAGCCAATCAACAACCAGAAAACAGCTTAAGTTAAATAAAAGTATACTATTGGAGTAGAAATAGCCAATCAGAAACTGAAATAGGGCAAATTGTACAAATTCAGAATTCAGTTGCAAGCAGACAGCGTTCCTAACCGGACGCGAGACGCGTCCTCGAGAAGTTTAATACGTATTCAGTGTGAGACGAAAATTGTTTACGTGTTAAAAAGTTCAAGTAATTAATAAATAATCTCGCAGCTCTCTATGTCAGTGAAATGTTATTTAAATCGTGTCATCAAGGATTAATAAATGGAGTGAAGTACAAACTTATAATCTGTGTAAGCCTACATTCTTCAGCCGCATCACACCTTGTTAAGAAATTCATGTCTCTAAAAATTAATACTGACGCAGCCGAAGCAAACATAAATATCTAATATTTTAAGAAACATTCAAAATACAAAGTTGATTCTTAAACATTGGGGCGAAGGCAACCGGATACAATACGTGCAGTTGCAACTACTTCCAGTTAGGCTCCCCAACAATCAAACTACAATATAGCTCCTACTCCTAAAAATAACCACCCTCAGCTGTCAGCCACAGTGGTTGGTGATGAGATCTTTCTCTAGGAGTATGCGTTAGTGTATTTTGAAAGGATAACACCAGTTTAAATTGACTGAGAAATTTAATGTAATCTAAAACTTGAGCTCTAGAACCGAGTTGCCGACCAATTGAATATACAGAATGAAACTGATTATGAATCGTAGCACTCGAAACTATAACAATTGAATTATTTTACCTGCTAACTTCTGCAGTATCAATTTTGCGGTATGAAATAATTGTTTCCGCAATAAAAGAAACTAGAAGCGTAACTTGCCGTGAGTCGCTAAAATGATTACCGGCTAAACTCCTCGCAGCTACCGCTAAGTAATTGATAACCCAGCCCGGTCATAGCCGCTACGAACTGCCGATCACTGCAAAAGACTATAAGCCCCTAAGGCTGTACACGAAGGAAAAGAAAAATAAGACAAGACGCTGGTTTTAACAATACAGGCTCTTTTATTACTTAAGCTTCGCCTACCTATTACTAACCTCCAACGTTACTTCATATGAACTGCAATCTCTAAACTCTAAATATACGTATGTGACACCTTCCCGAATCTCAGAATTTCACCCCTTTTCTCTTTTACAGAATTTTGTCTACGTGACTGCAAGCGTACTGAACTTATGACCTTAACTGCATTCCAGGAATCTTTATACTAACGCGTTTGCTCCTCAGTTATTGCTAAAGAATTTGCTCGCTAATTACCTTTTTCTTTCCGGATAAATCTTTTCAGCTCAAGCGTATTACATTATACATTTATTTAATATGCGGAAATCATTTATTGCCATTGATTCTCTATCTTACTTTTGTTTTTTTATTTAATTATTTATAACTTCCTGCCAGTGATTGCGGCATTAAGGTATTAATCTTGTTTATGGAAACCCACAGGTGAAACTTTATTTTACTTTTATTATGCTAATTAATCCGTGTTCCACACGATGGGGCAATTGTAATTTTGAAAAAATAAAAATACTAGCATATTATTTAAATACAACTGCACAGAATTGACATACAGAATTTTATTCACTCTTTTATTTGTTTCCAAAAATATCTGATGTGTTACACTCACATGACTTTCTCTAATCTTGTACAAACTATTTTTAGAAACGCTTATTCTCCATCTACTTCATGTTAATCGAGATAAACATTTGCAGACTCTTATCTTATTCCTAATTTTCTTGTAGATGTAAGGGGAATATATATTTACAAGGGCATTATAGAAATACAGTAGCCTTTAAGCACATACATATCTCTTAATAGCTGGTTGCTAGGTGCAGCATCATTCCCTTTGCCACAGATTAATACTCTTTGCATATCCAAGACAAAAAATGAATAACGAATTCCCATTTGAGAAAATAAGTATTGAAAAATTTAAGGGAATAACAAGCAATATCTCGAAAATGGTTCACTCAACAAAGAAAATGTATATAACATAAATTGTGTATTTTAACGCGATCTACATTTTGTGTGTAATAAACTTTTGTCTATCTCTTATGGTTTATCAGTTATGCAAAAGTCGTTCACATTGGAGAACACTTTTGGAGAAATTCCCAGAAAATTCAAGATATGCATTTTATTTGTCATGAAAATATCTTAAACATATGAATTTTAATCAAAATTTTTAGCCATTTTTGAGAAAATTAAAATTTTCGAAAATCTTCCATGTAAAGGGTAATCTGGGGTGGAGGGATTTTCTTGAAAACCTTCGTGTCGCATCTCTGGAAGATACTGAACCTAAATACCAAGTTTGGTGTTTATCCGACTGTACGTTTCTGAGTTATGCTGTTCACAAACACATAGACACACACACGAACATGTTTCCAAAAATGCTTTTATTGGATTCAGGGGGTCTCAAAACATGTATTTCCAGTGAAATCTCGGTATCGAATTTTTGGGTGGAATGCAATACTTCCCCTACTTACTATACGTAGTAGAGAAAGTAAAAAATGTAAACCCTTAAATACAAATTTTTAACCATGTATCGTTAGTGGCCGAATTCATTATATCATATCTTGAGCAAATTCAAAGCGTAGGGAAAAAACATGGCCAGTTTTTTTCAAGTTCGTTCTCATTGAGCTTCTGCTGAAAATTTGAACAAGATTGGTTACAAGCTATACCGAGTGGAACATTTTTAATTCGTAAAAGGTAAGAAAAATCAAAGTCTAGTAAAACGCATTGGAAGTAAATACAGGTCATTAGGACGTGTAGTCTTGGACATTTAAACTGTCCTGTGTTGAAGTCATCTTTGATAATCCTTGATTGAAGAAAAATGGGTTATACATTTAAGCAGAGAATATTCATTGTCACTCAGTACTTTAGATGTGACAGTAATGCCCAGGGCCAGAATGCCTTCACAGAAAAGGTTGCTGCTTACAAAACTCATCCTCACACGATTCCCGAGTTGCAGAGAAAAATTGAACATGTCGCTGCATTTCCTCATCAAACGCTACATCATGTGATTAAGATTATGTAACGTTGTATTCAATTACGTGAATCGCATAATGAGAACACATTCAAAAATTTTTGTAACTTACTCATTTTCCCACAAGGTTGCGTCACTTTTTGAACACCCTACACTTTGATACTGTGTATAGGATTCTTGCGGTACATTGAAAATTTACTCGGTGATGTCAGAGAAGCTGCACTTGCGTTAAAGCAGCCTGTGTATGAATATGCAAAAATAGCTTCAGTTCGGGAAGCAATTTTTGCGGCCGGTGCATAATTCTCTCTCAGCGAGATACTGCAGATACCGTTGGAAAGGTTACTCTCAAAGTTTGGCCGATCATTTCAGTAAAGAACTTCTAAATTCAAAATGTAATAGCGATTACCTGAATCTTATTATCCAGCATAATCTCAGGTAACAATTGGATTAAGGAGTAGATCATATACTTCTATAGTAAACTACAACTCTAGTAAAGTATAGTTTGGTGGAGATACACTATGTGATCAAAAGTATCCGGACACCCCCACAAACATACCTTTTTCATCTTAGGGGCATTGTGCTGCCACCTACTGCCTGGTACTCATTATCCGCGACCTCAGTAGTCATTAGACATAGTGAAACAGCAGAATGGGACGCTCCGTGGAACTCACGGACTTCGAACGTGGTCAGGGGATTGGGTGTCACTTGTGTCAGAAGTCTTTACGCGAGATTTCCACACTCCTAAACATCCCTAGGTCCACTGTTTCTGATGTGATAGTGAAGTGGAAACGTGAAGGGACATGTACAGCACAAAAGCGTACAGGCCGACCTCGTCTGTTGACTAACAGAGACCGCCGACATTTGAAAAAGGTCGTAAAGAGTAATAGGCAGACATCTATCCAGACCATCAGACAGGAATTCCAAACTGCATCAGGATCCATTTCAAGTACTATGGCAGTTAGGCGTGAGGTGAGAAACCTTAGATTCCATGGTCGAGCGGCTGCTCATAAGCCACACATAACGCAGGAAAATGCCAAACGCCGCCTCGCTTGGTGTAAGGAGCGTCAACATAACACGGCAAATCGTTGTGTGGAGTGACGAATCACGGTACACAATGTGGCGATCCGATAGCAGGGTGAGGGTATGGCGAATGCCCGGTGAACGTCATCTGCCAGCGTGTGTAGTGCCAACAGTGAAATTCGGAGGTGGTGGTGTTATGGTGTGGTCGTGTTTTTATGAAGGGGGCTTCCACTCCTTGTTTTGCGTGGCACGATCACAGCGCAGACCTACATTGATATTTTAAGCACCTTCTTGCTTCCCACTGTTGAAGTGCAATTCGGGGATGGCGATTGCGTCTTTAACACGATCGAGCACCTGTTCATACTGCACGGACTGTGGCGGAGTGGTTACACGACAATAACATCCCTGTAATGGACTGGTCTGCACAGAGTCCTGACTTGAATCTTATAGAACACCTTTGGGACGTTTTGGAACGCCGACTTCGTGTCAGGCCTCACCGACCTACATCGATTCCTCTCCTCAGTTCCGCCCTCCGTGAGGAATGGGCTGCCATTCCCCAAGAAACCTTCCAGCACCCGATTGAAAGTATGCCTGCGAGAGTGAACGCTGTCATCAAGGCTAACGGTGGGCCAACACCATATTGAATTCCAGCATTACCGATGGAGGACGCCACGAACTTGTACGTCATTTTCAGCCAGGTGTCGGATACTTTTGATCACGTAGTGTATAGCGAGAATAAGTATCCCTCAGTTAGCAAGCGAAATATCTCTTCTCAATCAACTTTTGGAGTTGGAGAGCTCTGACTTTCTACTTTACATTTCCGGGCATGACTGTTCCCTGGAATAAACCATTTGCCCTTGCAATGACTGCTATGTCGTATCACCTTACTGCCCTTAATGCCCTGTTGTGGTGGATTTCGCAGAATGGCGCTGCAAGAAATGATAACGTTCATCTCAAGTGCATGTCTGTGCTTGTATTAGTTAATGTAAGCACCAGTCTGCGTATTTATTATTCAGGTAATACATTCAAGCAGGATGGAATAGCAGTAGGTGTTTGCGTACTCTCTGTAATCTAGAATAGCATAGTGATACGAGGGCTTTCCAGAAAGTAACCTCCGTTTTGAAATAAACATGAAACCGGTATACATACAAAGGTTTTATTATGTGCATCTAAAAACTACAGCCTTTTTTCATGTACGGGGACAGATGGAAGTCCGGGCTGTACGGGGGATGGTGAGAAACGTCCCATTTGATCTTGGCCAAAAGTTCATTTGTGTTTGTTTTTTTTTTTTTGCTGTGTGAGGGCGAGCGTTATCATGCAAAAACACAATACCAGATGTCAGAAGACCACGACGCTTATTTTGGATTGCTTTTCTTAGCCTTTTCACACTTCACACTTGGCGGGATTTGATATTTCGGTGCTCATATTGTTAGGTTGTAACTAGCAAAAACGTAACAGTACGATGCTCCACCTTGCACAGATAGAAGCGTACTGAGCCACTGCGCACACTGATGTCGAAATGGCGGCGCTACTCCCACTACTTCTAGTGCTATGCATGAACGGAGGTTACTTTCTGGACAGCCCTCGTACTTTATCAGTCATGGAGTCCTATTTTGTGACTAAAATCTTCAACTTCTAGACTTTTCAAACTACAAAAAGAAACATATTAGTCTGTTTTACAGAAGATGCTACACCGAGTTTTAAATCGTATGTCAGTTAATTCCGAAGTTATTAATCCTTGATTTTAATTTGACATGTCTCTTTTATTTCAGAATTTTAATCTGACTTTCCTGACAATCTGCAGTGATGCTCTTCAGATGTACACAAATAAAATTTACCCTGAGGTTTAATATCTGTGGGTGATATGTCACTAAACAATTTAATAAACAAATAAATTGAAGTGTAATGCTTCAAAATATAACAAAAGCTAAGCGCACGTAAGAACACAAGGTGAATTTTAGCTCTGGCACTTGTAATCGAGGAGTGCTTAACCTATAATAGTTTTAAAAATTAAGCATCTACTTTCCTAAAAAGCAAAAACAAAACTGTATACTGCGCACTGACTAGTCGTATGGTTTTTCTTCTATGCTTTCTGGAAATTCGGAAAGATTTGCATGTCTTTCAATTGCTCCGCAACCGCCGCACTCGCGTGAGCAGCACTCCTAGTGCCATGGTAATTAGCAACACGGAAAATGAGTCGAGATTAAAATCTCACTTCATAAATAACTGTAAACATTAAGATAATTACACAAAGGTAGAATTTCATGGCTCCCGAACTCACATATTCTGTAACCTTAACCATGTTTCAAAGTGAAATAGCCCATTTAATTACACAATTTTATAGCTCTCTACGAGGTTGTCCAAACTCTTTGTATATTAATACTTCTGAATGTTGTATTCATTTTTAGAGTATTTTGTATTATAAATAAGAGAAAACTACCCTGTAGATAACATTCGGAGGTCCCGGGCTCGATTCCCAGTGATCACCCACTCTGAATCATAGGTTTTTCGTGATTTCTCCGGGTCGGCAGGTGAACGCGGGGTCCTTTATCCTCTACTACGACTCTCCGATCTCTCAGTTCCTGTGCCCATCATCTTCATTGTCATCTTTTTGGGGGTTGTAGGAACAGTCGACAGTGTTTGGTGGGTTGCGGCTGGGCGGTGGCTGTGCGCTCTATACAGGCTTCTTTCTGACGTCGTTAGGCCTCGCTTCTTAGCCCCGGGGGCACCGTCAGGATTTATGTAGCTTGTGGGAGGGCCCGGGCGGCGTCCGATGCAGTTGGTCTGGAAACGTTAGGCATTCCGTCCATGTTTGCGCCTGTCGTCATCCGAATCTGGTCGCCTTTCGGGTCTCTCTCCTCACAGTGGTCACGGTAGCAGCAAAAAGGGCCGTTGCGGTCTACTTGCGGTGCTCTGCCCCGATTGCGGGGGCTCCTCCGTTCGTCCGTACCTTTCCCTTTTACCCTTTTTTTAATTTATGGACGCTCTTTAACTGCTGTGGTCCTTAGCGTCCCATTTTATTTTGGGCGTGAAAGACCGGTAATTTTGCTCAGAGGTCTGTTTAGCAGGTTTGAGGTTCTTTTACATGACGTAAATCTACGACACGGGACCACCGGCTTTACTTCCTTTACGAAGAAGCCATGCTAAGGATTTTTACGCCTAAAAAAATCCATCGCCCTCCACCGGGTTTGAACCCGCGAGCTCGGGAACTGGAGGCTAGCATGGCAACCACTACACCACGGAGGACAACACCTTTTACTCTGTAGATAGGTTTGGCTTCAATATTAAGAACAAAAAGTATTAGAGGAACATAACCAAAATTTCATGCCTTGGTGCAGGGGTGATGAAAATGTTTTCCTTCCACAAATCGCTAAATATGCACACACATTACACCACTCAACAGCATGTGATAAACAGCCAGCCATAGAGCAACAAGGTCTCCGAACCCAAATGACTCGCGTGTCTCATTCCCACCACCTCTGCACCTCTGCATTTGAGAAACAATGATAAGCTCGTGTGTGTGTGTGTATGTGTGGTGCGCACTCGCAAGCGGTGTGTGTGTGTGTGTGTGTGATGTATAGTATATATATATATATATATATATATATATATATATATATATATATAAACTTAAAGCGAATTGGGCCGCTTCTGGTTTAAGGTTCTACCAAACGAATGTTTTATGAAGTAGAGGTAGAGGCGGTGCATTGGAGGGGAACACCTCGTACGCTATTGCGGAGGAAGGGATGAGGCGAAGTAGCCACAGGAAGCTACCGGCCATAGGCATACAGGCCACAGAGACGCGCGGAAGTTCCTAACATCTCCAAGTTTGCAGACCGTTTCAATGTTGGAGCGGCCGAGAAGGGGCGAAGAACGACCCACCAAGCAAGCAGCCCTCTGGTGTCCACTCTTTCCATTGAGCAGGCATCCGCGCAACCTGTCCGGTAGTGCCATACCTAGAACCATATCTGAAGGATGAGAAGGAAACGGAATGAAAGGTAAGGCCTGCCACGAAAAAGCAATGGGTTAGGGTGGGCGGTCGCCCGGGTTCGAAACCGGGACTTACCGAAAGCGAGTCGCACACGCTACCGCGGCACTACCTCTCTCGGCTGTTTTATGAAATATCTAGCAAAGTTAAAAACACAATAATACTTCGAAAGATTTAATTTTTGGGTGGACTTCTTTGAAACTGTTGTTTAAGGTTTAAACGTAACCTTTTTTCAGATTTTTTACTTTTGTTATCTCTATAACTATTTTTATATGCATTATGTAGTTTGAAAATTAGCTCTTTATTTAATTTGATTTTATTGTAAGTTAGGAAATTTCCACCACATTAAAAATACTGTTCCCGTTTAATGGAAGATAAGAATTTATGTTTTAAGCCGCGATACAAAACAAATAACACAGTTTTACAATACATTTTAAATATACTACTAGATTGTAAGAAAAACCTTTCTTCTTATGTAAACACTAGCAAAACCTACCACTCTGATCGCGTTATAGCGTTAAATTCAGAGATTCTTCTCTGCCTCTCATCATTTCCTCTACCCAATCGCCATCTCTCTTCACATTAACCTTATAGTTTATTGTTATGTTTTAAAAATTGCAATAAAATATATTTTGAGGAGCGTTAATGAAATTTAACACATAAGTAAAACGCCTAATTGTTTACAAAGTATGCATGCTCTTTATGCTTGTTATAATATCCGATCCTAGTGTTTCCCGTGATAACTGAGGCTTTTAAACAAAAACATTTTTCAGTTAGGCCTATAAGCATTACTATTTTTAAGCTCATAATAAACGATATATTTAAATGTTTTTGACTTCGTAACCTTTTAAAATTTCCAGTCTTTGAAATAAGTGATTAAACCATGATAGAGCCAATCCTTAAATGGGAACTAAAGTACGGTGTTCTCTGGAACACCACCGCGACTGGCAGCCCGCAGCTCCCAACGCTCTGCTATACCAGGTGGCCCAACTGCGTCGTTTGACGTGTGCAGATAACCTTTCGTGCGTTAAAAGAGTTGCAGAACTCAACGAGTCAATGCCAAGTAAATACAGGTCAGTGGGGAGGTGGCGCGTTAGCGCCCTAAAAATCCACTCCTACTCCTACCACTACCACTACCACTACTACACCGGCGGTTCTCAGAAACGTCCATATGGTGACACGGATACCGTTGGAACATCCTATCAATCAACAGGTGCAAAATTTCTAACACGTATTCAATGAGTGAAGCCAGCATACAGTACAGTTAGATGATGATAATGATAATAATAATAATAATAATAATAATAATAACAATAGTAATAATAGTAACAATAAAATTTATAATAGCAAGCGAAAACATGGCAGTGAAACACTGCGTAGTCTCATGTTTGTTGTTGATACTCCGTAATGTTAGACAAGAACAGCGTAAACACAATTAATCCGCTATGGGCGGATACGGATACATCAAGTACAGACATTTTAATTATTTGTCATTCTGAAAAGTGAGGTTATCCCCTCGAAAACAAAGCCTGTAGCTGAAGTGGAAAATATTCCAAGAACTGTTCGGTCTATTTTTGTTTATCATCACGGACTGTGACTCTAATGCGAACCTGGAGCACGATCCGCTCATAGTCTTTGCTGATAAGCAAGAGGAGTACAACGAAGCTCGGCTGGCCAAGTAGCTCAGTCGGTAAAGCATCTGCCTGCTGTACGAGAGGTCCCGGGTACGATTCACGGGTGGGGTGTGTGTATTTATCTCTATCCAATATTATTCCCTATCCTCCCAGATTCTGGAAGTATGAATGAGAGTGTGAATGTGTGTTTAATCCAATGATTAAAGCCCAAAGTTTACTAGAAATCCAAAGACAAGCGAATACGGGTTAGCAATAATATGTTCCAAAGGAAAGGCCACTGATAAGAACATTGTAGTTAATCCGGGGTGTAAATGGAACTTAACAAAAAAAAAAAAAAAAAAAAACAAAAAGACGAAGCTCGCTCACGCTAATTCGCCAGTTCCCCACTGATCTGTGTTTAGTTGGAATTGCCCCGTTGAATTCTACAACTCTTTTAACGCACGAAGGGATATCTACACACTTAAAATACGGCGTGATTGGGCCACCTGGCATGAATTGTATGTGCAGTAGCAGCGGACCGGCTAACCATTTGTCCTCTACACAACACTAAAGATGAGAAACAACTTCTATAACGCTTACCTTTTGTTATAAAAACTTTCGAAGTGAGGCCCCTTTACGTCTGTACGAATTTTGCAGTCAAAATATTGGAAAATGCACGATTAGTACCGCTTTTAATTTGTCGAGCGTATGGGAATTTGTTACATAAACATTTTATTTTTATGCATTCCCCATAAATCATAATAATCATATAGAACTAGACTTGGAGAGCAAGCAGTTAGTTATTCTGTAATTAAAAAAAGACGTTGCATTTCAAAGCAGCTATTTTCTGGAATTTCTTTCCACAACAGCCCCTATCTCATCTCGATTAAGACGTAGGCTGTCTTATGTGTTTTTTTGTGGGGGACCTCTAACAGATATCGAGTATAAATTGTGGATATTTTTTAGAAACAATGATACCAGAGTACTTTTTCTGCATAAATTCAAGTTGACAGTCCACATGTAATTCCATTAGGCCAAAAACTTAACGCAATAAATAGAGGTTGTTCTATGGCATAAACCATGATAATTACACGCATTAAAACAATTAAGAAACAGCTTATATAACGTTATTCCCTCATGTTAGAATGCGGTTACCTTGTGTAGGCGCCTGAGCTACATTTACCACAGAGCGAGGACATTCAACCCGATACCTGATACTAGTTAAATCTGGGGTTCGCATTATTCGAGATAACCTCGGTACAATACACATGCAGGACATCCAACCATTAACACAAATTTAAAAATGCGATGCTGGCTTCAGGTAGCCCAGTATATATCAGTGATTCATCAGCAAAGTATTACTTTCTCTTTTAGTAGGTATATGCCTAGACAATTTTTAGAAAAAACGTGTTTAATAATCTCGAACATGTAGCTAGAACGTTGCAAAGTACGGTTTTATTGTCATCGCTGTGGTTATGAAGAAGCAACAAAATATCAGTGGCATTTAGCAAATTCTTAGTGGCCTTAATAACAGTTTAGCCTTTAA
The DNA here is from genome assembly GCA_030765065.1 of Deroplatys truncata. Classification (NCBI taxonomy): domain Eukaryota; kingdom Metazoa; phylum Arthropoda; class Insecta; order Mantodea; family Mantidae; genus Deroplatys; species Deroplatys truncata. The sequence goes on along the minus strand of CM060976.1, from coordinate 162,996,247 downwards.
CATTATTTACACAATCATGCAGCAAATAGAGCAGTAGAAAAGTGAAACTGGTATAATGAGCACAAATTGCTCTGATTTCTGATATTCATTTTGAATTAAATTGGGGAATAAAAGATAAAGGTACGAACAACGGAGGGACCCCGAAACCGGAGCACAGCACCACAAGTAGGTCACAATGGCCATGTTTGTTTCTACCGTGACCCCTGGGTGAGAGGGATGGGGAGAGACCCGAACGGCGATCAGATCCGGATGCAGAGGGGCGCAAGCACGGATGGGGTCCCTAAAGTTTTCAGATCGAACGCATCCGCCGCCCGGGCACATCCACAAGCCCCTAACCTCTAGGGGTTCCCCGAAGGGAGCGGGTCCCAAATGCGCTAGTGAAGAAACAGAGCACACATCCACCGCCCAGCCGCAATCTGCTGAACACCGTTGCCTGGTACTACAACCCTGAAACAGATGAAAAAGACGATGGGTACTGGAAATGAGGGACAGGAAAGTCGTGGTAGAACATGAACCATCCCAGCATTCACCTGCTGACCCGGAAACCACTAAAACCCATGGGTCGGAGTGGGCGCGGTCGCCGGAGATCGAACCCGGAACATGCGAGTCTCGCACATTACCGCGGCGCCACCTCGTTCTAATTGAGGGGGGGAACGGGAGCATTGGAAGAGATATTTCCAATATCCCTGGATATTCTTTTGGATCGCAGGAAGAGATGTATTGAGTACAATGAGGACTAAATTGAGTCTCGTCATATCACTAGGAGTATCGGATTCCATCCTTAAGACATTCTTCATGTAGGCAGTCACAAGCACCTGCTGATAAACGTCTTGCAAACTTAGTTTTCAGAGCGTGAAGATGAATCTTGACGCTGAAGCTGTACAAACAAGTTACTGATGCAGATAAACACACATCAGAAGCTCCATTTGTTGACAGCACTGCATTAGAGGCATATAGTTGTCATATTTGATTACAAGAGGGTGAACTTGTTCGGCAAACTCGTCCTGCAGGTCTGTCGCATTAACCAAGCGATTGCATCTCCCTCGCTAACAGGTAGCGATGCGATATCTCATAGCCTACCTCCGTGGCCGATGCAGAATTCTTGTGAGATTTCTTTTTTACTTTCTCTACTACGTATAGTAAGTAGGGGAAGTATTGTATTCCACCCAAAAATTCGATACCGAGATTTCACCGGAAATACGTGTTTTGAGACCCCCTGAATCCAAAAAATGCATTTTTGGAAACATGTCCGTGTGTGTGTCTGTGTGTCTGTGAACAGCATAACTCAAAAACGAACAGTCGGATAAACACCAAACTTGGTATTTAGGTTCAGTATCTTCCAAAGATGCGACACGAAGGTTTTCAAGAAAATCCCCCCACCCCAGACTACCCTTTACATGGAACATTTTTCGAAAATTTTAATTTTCTCAAAAATGGCTCTAACGATTTTGATTAAAATATCATATGTTTAAGATATTGTCAGGAGAAATGAAATGTATATCTCGAATTTTCTGGGAATGTCTCCAAAAGTATTCTTCATTGTGAACGACTTTTGCATAACTGGTAAACCATAAGAGATAGACAAAATGTTACTACACAAAATATGTAGATCTCGTTAAAATACACAATTTATGTAATATACATTTTTTTTGTTGAGTAAACCATTTTCGAGATATTGCATGTTATTCCCTTAAATTTTCCAATGCTTATACTTTTTCTCAAATTCGTTATTCATTTTTTTATGTTCTGGACATGCAAACAGAATGGAATGCGCCACATAGCAACCAGCGCTTAAAATTTTGACTATCGCTTAAAACTACCATATTCCCCCTGCATCTACAAGAAAATTACCAATAAGATTGACATCTCGATATCTCGATTAACATGAAGCATATGGAGAATAAGCGTTTGTAAAAATAGTTTGTACAAGAGTAGAGAAAGTTGTGTCAGTGTAACACATCAGATTTTTTATTCTGTTAACTATATGGCACCTATTGGGTAGGTGTGCCGATTGTAAATTAATTGAGGCGATCGATTGAGGCCTATGTGCCCTTTTTATGCAGAATGCATGGTTTTATGCGGTTTGTTTTGGTAAAAGTTTCAATAAGACACACTAAATAGGTATAGGCATAAATGAGTGTATATTCCAGAACACACCGGAAGCTTATCACTAATAATAGTAAGTATACAAAAGACAGGATATATAAAACTAGGCATCTGACTCGTAGAAAATTAATATACGAGCATAAATCTGCAAATAAAGAGTCCTTTGGTGATACAATAAAAATGTGAATATGTTCAAGGAATATGTGGTTCATGGCAATAAAGCTTAAATCGAAATATACCGAAACAGTTTGTTCAATGGGTGCCGGGTTTGTACAGACGCAGAGGGGCACAATTTCCAACATGTTTATAGTGAAAGGTAGGTGTAATATTCATGTTGCTTCGAATTCATATTTGCAAGTGAAATGGCGATCCGGTCCGCTGCAACTGCACCAAAGGATTCTTATAGCAGTGCCATGGAAGCTGCGCGCTGCCAGCTGCATCTGTTCAAGAGACACCCAATACCATTGAACTTAAAGTCGATATCATTGTTTTCAAGATTCCTTATACCAAAACATTAATATTCTGCTTTCAGACTACCTATTGTTTTCTAGCATCTAGTGGGTAGAGGAAGTATTGCATTTCACTCAAACGTTTTACAACGATATTTCACCGAAAATATATGTTTTGAGATCTCTTGAATAAAACAGTATTTATAGAAAAATCTGATGTGTTACCTCACATGACTTTCTCTACTCTTGTACAAACTATTTTTACAAACGCTTATTTCTTCATATGCTTCATGTTAATGAGATATCGAGATGTTAATCTTATTGCTAATTTTCTTGTAGATGCAAGAGGAATTGGTGGGCTTTAAGCGATAGTCAAATATTTTAAGAGCTGGTTGCTATGTGGCGCATTCCATTCTCTTTGCATGTCCAGGACATAAAAAGATGAATGACGAATTTGAGAAAAAGTATAAGTATTGGAAAATTTAAGGGAATAACAAGCAATATCTCGAAAATGGTTCACTCAACAACTAAAATGTATATGACATAAATTGTGTATTTTAACGCGATCTACATTTTTTGTGTAGTAACATTTTGTCTATCTCTTATGGTTTACCAGTTATGCAGAAGTCGTTCACAATGAAGAACACTTGTGGAGATATTCCCAGAAAATTCGAGATATACATTTCATCTGTCATAAAAATATCTTAAACATATGATATTTTAATCGAAATCTCTGGAGCCATTTTTGAGAAAATTGAAATTTTCAAAAACTGTTCCTTGTAAAGGGTAATCTGGGTTGAAGGGATTTTCTTGCAAACCTTCGTGTCGCATCTCTGGAAGATACTGAACCTAAATACCAAGTTTGGTGTTTATCCGACTGTTCATTTCTGAGTTATGCTGTTCACAGACACACACACACGGACATGTTTCTAAAAATGCTTTTTTGGATCCCGGTGGTCTCAAAACATGTATTTCCGGTGAAATCTCGGTATCGAATTTTTGGGTGGAATACAATACTTCCCCTACTTACTATACGTAATAGAGAAAGTAAAAAAGTCCGCGCGAACGAGAAGCCAGATAAATATCAAACTTCGCATTTAAGCTTAGCATGTTCCAAGGAATGCGATGAAGATTTTTAAGAAAATTTTCCACCCAAAACTACGCTTTACACAGAAGAATTGTCGTTATTTTGTGCTTTCTCGAAAATGGTTGTAACGGTTCTTATTAAAATGTCCTATGTTTAGCATACTCACATCATTAATCAAATATATAAGTTGAATTTTCTAGAATAGTCCTTTGAAATGAATTTTGTATAAGTTTATATAACTAATAAACCATAATAGACAAAACCGCATTACACACAAAAAGTATATTTTTAGAATACAATTCTTTTCAATCTTTGGGTAGAGCGGTAGGGTAGGATATGAGCCAATTCCAAGGCATTTGTTATTATTGGTTTGAATTGTTCAATAGTTTGTCATTTTTTGAATTGCTGCCACCACTCAGTTTTTTCTCGTGATAGTATGGAAAGAGTATGGAATTTCAACGACAACACATAAAAATATAGCTTCTCCGCGGTAGCTACAACAAAATGTGTAATGAAATAATTTCTGTAAACGTTTACCTCAATATGAAGCAGAGAGAAAAATAAGCTCCTTTTAAAAATTGTTTGTATAAAGAGCGCCAAAGAAAATCTCACTGCACCTCGCTCTATGTCACATCATTTATCACTGTACGCAGCCTTGCGAAGCCATGGCCATTTCATTGGTTGCTTTAGGCCACGGTGCAAGGGTGCGCCAGTACTTCTGCTAAATAGTTACACCAATAACCACAAAAAGGTTTTCAAAATGGCGTAGAAACGAAATATATGTTTGCGCTCTCGATCGTATTGGCCAAAAGCCAAAGAGGTATAGTGAGGGCATTCAGTGCATTTAGAACTCTTATCGCGATTGGTATCCCATACAAGACACGCCTTTGAAAGGGTTAAAAACTAAGAGGGAAACTTGAGGAGCGCCCAGGTTATCGAAATGTAGTATGTGTAGTGTGAGCAGATTTTCAGGGCGTGAAAATTAAAGCTTGAATGGTATTAATTAAATACATAGCAAGGTAGCACTTTATAACAAAAAATAAACAGAACTGTATTCTCACTGTGATATCAATACTTGTTGCTGCAAAGAAGCTAATAATAAATAAATAAATAAAGCAGCATGTTTTACCTCTAATTCAACTATAATTGGTTAATATAGATTTACCAGTATATTGGTGATCATAGGAATACAACGGGATTATGCACAAAAATATAACCTAATTTTATTGCCATAATATGTATGTTATATTCGGTAAACCATATACATATACATATTTATCTCTAGGTTCTAAACATGATCAGTCAATTATAACAAAAGAGTAATTGGCATATAGCAAACGAATATCATAATCTGCGAATGTTTTACGGAGTGCCCACTTTTGGACGAGTATGTAGACCATCTTCCCCACTTTCCTGGAATATTTTTATCCAGTAATTTACTATAAAAAACTTATGCACTGCCGTTGAAATTGCTGTAACGTGAGACCAGCCTCCCACATACGCAGATACGTCAACGAATAATTTCACTAGTATACGGCATGACTGGTTCTGAGACAATAAATATGTTTTGGTTTCAATAACACCAGAAAAAGCAAAGGCATCATCCTCCTCTCTTTCGCCCCTTATTGCTGTGTTATCAACCACCATGCTCTGCGATAGGTAAAGTGAAGGACACGCCTCAAAAGATCCCAGAAAAGATACAAAATCCGCCGAAGAGTTTCTTTGGCGCTACGTGTACAAGAGACATAAAAGTGAGCGATAGTGCCTAGGAACAGTCATGTGAATATAACCCAATATTTATTTAAGCCTTCTGCAGCTTGTTTGCATATATACAACATTTGTTGAATAATTCTTTTAAAGAAAGAACGAATAAACAAGCTGTAAGAAACGTAGCTGCAGAAGAATATATATCATTAATTTATTCGTGATCACCAATAAATCATCTTGCGGAGCTGGGCATTTGGCATAGCCTATCACACGCTATCTAACGTTCTTCAAACAGCATATAAAGAATAAACTGTTCGGTGTATATCCCGCACATCATCCATCATTCATGAATTTTATGACATGAAATCACATACACATAACCAGCTGTGTGAATAGAAAGTTCATAGGTCCTGAGGAAATTTGATGGGCACATCACCTTGCTCACAACAACACTTTTAAGATACGCCCGTCAACAGGGAGGCCACCGCGCCGGAAGTTTCTTTATATGTTGTCCTTCCTAGAGTAACATGCATGGCAGGATATGAGCGAGCCCACTTTCATGGTGTTGCAGCCAATGGTTTGTCGGAGATTTACGATTTTATATAGTGGGGAATTAAACCTCTGTTACAATTATTTCCACCTTTTTCAAACGATTGCAAGTGGTATTCATATTCGGCAGCGTTAGGCAATGTTGTTTTCCATTGATTTCGGCTCAACCACGCAGCGAGACGGAATTAGTTTACTTCAGAATTCTCCTGCACTGAATGAGTATTAGTCGGTGACAGAACTTTCAAAACATAACCGAGCGGTATGGCTCAGGCGGTAACGTCTTGACCCGCATTCGGGTGGTCGTAGGTTCGATTCCCACGGACGACCTTCCTGACCCATAGGTTTTTTCTGAGGTTTCCCCGGGTCGCTAGGCGAATGCTGGAAAGGTTCATTACATCCCCGATTTTCCTGTCCCTCCATTTTTCCTCCAAATTGAGCTTTATTTATGGATGCTCTTTAACTGCCGCGGTCCTTAGCATCCCATTCTACATTGAACGTGCAAGACCAGTATTTTTGCACAGAGGCCTCATTATCAGGCCTGAGGTTCTTTTACGTGCCGTAAATCTACGACACGGGACCAACGGCTTTACTTCCCTTCCGAAGGAAGCCATGCTAAGGATTTTTACGCCCAAAAAAACCATTCGCCCTCCACCTGGTTTGAGCCCGCGACTTCGCGAACTAGAGGCTAGCGTGGTAACCACTACACCACGAAGGACGACATTTCACCTCCATTCTCATTTTGCTTCACCTTTCATCTGCTTGGTCCGTTTCAGGGTTGAAAGTGTCGGCGGAAGTCTCGGCTTTGCATGACAGGGGAAAAGGATGCTCTATTTAACCTCTCGTCCCTGGAATGGGGGCGGGTTCCGAGTTCCGGGGCCCCAGTGGGACGTGCAAACTTGGAGGGGGGAGGGAAGCCGTTTGCACCAGCTGCTATCCGGGGAGTTTGAATCTGTAAAAGGTAGGGACCCTGCCCTCTGCCCTGTCGTGCCTCCTGATTTGGCCGCCTCCGTCTCCTCTCTCCTCACTCCTCCCTGTTGGAGGCATCCTGTCAGGAGCTTTGGCACAAAATATCTTATAGGTCGAGGTGCTAAGTCCCCCTCCGTACCTAGTCCTACTCCTGCTCCTTCAAATAGGAGCCTTGGAGTGGGCACAAGGGAGGGCGATGTTAGCGGAGGCACACTTTAGCTATTTTACAGTGCTTTTCCTTCACACCGCGGCCACCGCGGCTTGCGCGTCGGGAGCTACACCTCGGACTACCGCCGAAACAGTTATAATATTCGCGCAACCGCCTCATGTTATCATATTTACGATTATAATTATAGTGATAATAACGGCATACCTTATCATAAGAGGTGTTGAGAATGTCATCCTTCTCTACCCAAACATTTCCGGCTTCTTCTCAAAAAAAAAAATCATTTGCACTCAAGAGCTCAATATTCGAAATTGAATTTCTCGCCTGATATTTTATTTTAGTTCTTTCTATGTTTGCTGCATACACTTTATTTTTTACGTGATCATCAGTCAGGTAAATTTCTGTAATTAGATTTTGCGAAATATCAGTGATAAAGTATGGCCCCCACTTAATATTCTTCTGTGGCGAAGCATTGTTACATTTACATGGTTATGTTCTGTCGTAAAGTAATACATACTGAAGCCAGAGAAACCCGATTTTACACTCGAGATTCCCTTGCATGACGCGAAAATTGGTGATGTGCAGTAAATGCATACAAAATAATAGGACCTATATTTTCTGGACAAACAATAAATACAGAGAGATATGCGAATGACTTACTCACACCATTTTTTAAACAGCTGAGCGACGTTAGATGTCAGTCTGTGTATTTCCAAAAAGACTTTTCCTACCGCACATACAGCTGATGAGTCATTAAGTTTAATTCGGGAATTTTTTTGAAGACAGGGTAATTAGTAAAGGAATATGGCCCTCAGAATCCACTAATTTACCTCTACGCGATTTTCATCTATGGGGAACTTCAAACACAAGGTGTATGCAAAAACCCCATATATTGGAATAACTAAAAGCAAACATCAGACGAGAATTCACTCAAATTCGGATATTGAACCCTCGAATGTGAATGAACATTTCCTGAGAAGATGCCAGAAATGTTTGACTAGAGAAGGACAACATTTGCAACATCTCTTATGATAAGGCATGTACTTATTATCGTTGTAATTGTAACACATTTTTGAGGCTGTTGCGCGGATGAAACTGTTTCGGCGGGAGTCCGAAATGCAATTGGCCGACGCCTGAGCAACCGTGCAATTGCAGCAGTTTCAAGAAAAGCAATGTATAAGTTTATATACAAAGTCCAACTGCTTCAGTCATTTTGATCCGCATAACAAAGCGACTGAAAATGAAATTAAACATAATGCATATTTATTTATTATACAATCTAAATAAAAAAATCTAAAGTGTTACACTCACATGACTTTCTCTACTCTTGTAAAAACTATTTTTACAAACGCTTATTCTCCATCTACTTCATGTTAATCGAGATAAACATTTGCAGAGTCTGTCTTATTGCTAATTTTCCTGTAGATGTAAGGGGAATATATATTTACAAGGGCAATATAGATATACAGTAGCCTTTAAGCACATACATATCTCTTAATAGCTGGTTGCTAGGTGCAGCACCATTCCCTTTGCCACAGATTAATACCTTTTGCGTATCCAAGACAAAAAAATCTGATGTGTTACACTCACATGACTTTCTCTACTCTTGTACAAACTATTTTTACAAACGTTTATTCTCCATATCCTTCATGTTAATTGAGATATCGAGATGTCAACCTTATTGCTTATTTTCTTGTAGATGCAAGGGGAATATGGTAGGTTTTAAGCGATAGTCAAAATTTTAAGCGCTGGTTGCTATGTGGCGCATTCCATTCTGTTTGCATGTCCAGAACATAAAAAAATGAATAACGAATTTGAGAAAAAGTATAAGCATTGGAAAATTTAAGGGAATAACATGCAATATCTCGAAAATGGTTTACTCAACAAAAAAAATGTATATTACATAAATTGTGTATTTTAACGAGATCTACATATTTTGTGTAGTAACATTTTGTCTATCTCTTATGGTTTACCAGTTATGCAAAAGTCGTTCACAATGAAGAATACTTTTGGAGACATTCCCAGAAAATTCGAGATATACATTTCATTTCTCATGAGAATATCTTAAACATATGATATTTTAATAAAATTCGTTAGAGCCAATTTTGAGAAAATTTAAATTTTCGAAAGATGTTCCATGTAAAGGGTACTCTGGGGTGAGGGGATTTTCTTGCAAACCTTCGTGTCGCATCTCTGGAAGATACTGAACCTAACTACCAAGTTTGGTGTTTATCCGACTGTTCGTTTCTGAGTTATGCTGTTCACAGACACACACACACACACACACAGACACACACACGAACATGTTTCCAAAAATGCTTTTTTGGATTCAGGGGGTCTCAAAACATGTATTTCCGGTGAAATCTCGGTATCGAATTTTTGGGTGGAATACAATACTTCCCCTACTTACTATACGTAGTAGAGAAAGTAGAAATGAGTAACAAATTCCCATTTGAGAAAATAAGTATAGAAAAATTTAAGGGAATAACAAATATCTCGAAAATGGTTCACTCAACAATAAAAAAATGTATATGACATAAATTGTGTATTCTACATTTTTTGTGTAGTAAAATTTTTTTCCATCTCTTATGGTTTACCAGTTATGCAAAAGTCGTTTGCATTGAAGAATACTTTTGGAGACATTCCCAGAAAATTCAAGATATACATTTTACTTGTCATAAAAATATCTTAAACATATGATATTTTAATCAAAATCGTTAGAGCCATTTTTGAGAAAATTAAAATCTGGGGTGGGTAATCTGGGTGGGGGACTTTCTTGAAAACCTTCGTGATGCATCTCTGGAAGATACTGAACGTAAATACCAAGTTTGGTGTTTATCTGACTGTTTGTTTCTGAGTTATGCTGTTCACAGACAGACACACACACACACAGACACACAGACAAGTTTGGTGTTTATCCGACTGTTCGTTTCTGAGTTATGCTGTTCACAGGCAGACACACACAGACAGAGACACAGACACATAGACAGACAGACAGACACATAGAGACACACACGGACATGTTTCCAAAAATGCTTTTTTTGGATTAAGGGGGTCTCAAAACATGTTTTTTCGGTGAAATTTCGGTATCGAATTTTTGGGTGGAATACAATATTTCCCCTACTTACTATAGGTAGTAGAGAAAGTAAAAATATAATTTCACCTTCCAAAATTTTATATTCTGTGTCTTTTGTTTTTTAGCACTGGGAGCTTTGGTTCAAATTAATGTACACTGGTACACCTATGATCCTCAGTGTTGTAGCGGTTCCCTTTGGTTGGACCCACTACGTTGATGATGGATGCTGTATTACGTACCTGTAGGTCGTCTTTGTTGCCCGTACTGGTACTGTCCTGGTGTCGGAGAGCGCTTGTGTTTTGTTAGGGTTAGCTATGGAGAAGGTTAAATATTTTGCACACACGTATTCTGTTAATTATTTCACTTGTATTCTAGATAAACCACATATACAAATTCACAATTCATTATTACCTTTGTCATGTTAAAATATGTATAACTGGTAGACTTTAAATACGTAGTTTTAGCGTCTCCAATCTGATGCAGTAATTTGTATCACAAATTACTTAAATGTAAATAATGATTGTAATATGAATATGCATTTTTATGTGACATTGATTTGAGATGTTTGTTGACTGTAATTATTGTTGGGAAGTAAGTTTATACTGCCTTACTGAAACTGACAATAATAGCGTGCAATAATGCAGCGAGGGGGTGAGCTGTTTATCATTATTGGAAACGAGGAAGTTACGTAATGTTGGCGCGTTTTTCCTTGAGAATCTTCTGGAACGTTTCCCTAGAGCATATGTATTCGTAATTTTCATTGGATATAAAAATAGACGCTAATGTTGGCGCGTTTTATTAGCCAATTGCAGCTCAGTTATAATCTTTAGGCATATCGGTGTGTGGGAGTATAAATAGAGGTAGGTTAGAGGTAAAGTCCGTCAGTCGGTCAGTTCATCAAAATTCTGTGTACACTACACGTCGCATTCCCGTCAGTTCGTCGAAAGTATTTGTACGGCACACTTCGGATATCAATTTGCAGGTTACGCGTAACAGAGTTATGAAATCTCAAGTGTTATAAAGTTAATTATACAAACAGTTGAAGTACGCGAATTAAGAATTATCAGTAATGAAGTTATTATAACAGTTTCAGTTTGGCGAGTGTCAAGATCAATGTGTAAATGTGATAGTTAACGTGTTCGACAATAAAAGTGTAAAACAAGTTTCTTCATCAGTGTTATATTTGGATAAAAGATTCCTTTCCGTTTACACAACCTGTATAAAGAGAAGTGCTCGACCCAAAATAAGATAATAGCTAGCCGGAGGACAGTGAAACAGAATTAAATAAAAAAATTAAAAGTAAAATTCTTTCAAACAAAAACTAATACTGCCGCAAATTGCTAACACCAGATGGAGCTACAAACCGAACAAATGAATGACGTCACAAGATCGCTTCAACGCGTGAAGTAAACACACATACACAATAATGTTAAATAAATAACATTAATAATGTTACTAAAATTGGCTTCCCATACGTGGGGCAGTTAAAATTATGTAACCAAACAAAACAAAAGCAGCACAGTATAAGATCTTCAAGTTCTAATAATTTACGTAAAAACATATTACGTAAGCAATAATGTTCTCGCAAATTGGCACCCAGAACGTGGGGCAGAATAACCAGGAAGGGGCAGAATTAACCAGGAAGAAGTGAGATGACCAGGAAGGGGCGAATGGAGAAGTGAACTGAACTACAAGACGCAGATTCCAGAAACAACAAAAGGGACGACAGACTACGCGGATGATTGGACATCGTAATTCCGAGATTAAAAGGCAACGGGGGAATTCAACTACAAAACACCAAAACGACGTAGATTCATCGTAATAAAACGCAGAAGCAACATATAATCTAGGTGAGAGGGGCAGAAAGCTGGACATCAAAGCAACATCAGCAGATAGCATCAGAAAGGTTAGAAAGTGTGATTCTTATTCTAAAAAAAAAAGTGTTAAAATTTTAATGTACCTTAGGAGCGGTAGGATAAAGAAAACAATGGCTACTAATAATACAAAAGAAATAATTATGGAGGGAGATAGTGTAACAGTTAGCTGTAATTCAATACAGGTTACAGTAAATAGCTCAAACAATGTAGTATTTGAGGGAGGAAATGTTAGTGCAGAAAGTGAGAATAGAACAGCAGGAAATGTAAATTTTGATGTTAGCATGATGATGGAAATGATGAGAAATATGAATGAGAATATGAAAAAAACTAATGAGAATATGGAAAAGAATAATAGGGAATTGAGGGAAGATATGGAAAAGAATATAGAGAAATTAAGGGAAGATATTGATAGGAGTTTAGATCAGAATAAGAAAGAATTGAGGGAAGATATTGGTAAGAGTATTACAGATCAATTAAGGGAAGATATTGGTAAGACTAATGAGAAATTAGAAAAACTAACTCAAGATATTAGTAAAAGTAATGAGAAATTAGAAAAGAAGATAGATCAAAACAGGGAAGAAATTGAAAAGAAATTCATGGAGCTAGATAGTAGTATGATGAGAATGAGAAATGAAAATCAGGAAATGATAGCAAATGAGATAGGGGAAGTTTCAAAGCAAATGTTAGACATAAGCAGGGAAATATATAACCAAAAAAGTGAGGTTAATAATAAAATAGAGCATGTTGATGTAAAATGTACAGAATTAGGTAGCCGACTGAGTAGTATTTCAAGTGAGTTAAGAGAGATGATGGAGGCTACAAATGCAGATTTAATTCAGGTGCAAGTTAATTTCAGAGGGGAAATATCTGAAATTCAGAAGGAATCACAAACACAGAGAAATAAATTGTCTGAAGAAGTTAAAGATTTGTCTAAAGATTTGAATCAAAAGCTAACTTCTGAAATTAACAAGTACCAAGCTGTTCAGAATGAAAACTCCAATCCAGTACAGTTTAGTACAGATTTGTCAGAGTACTCTCAGATTAAAAAGATAGCAGAAAAATTGAAAATGACAGTTGTCAAAAGATGTGTTGTTCAGGAAACTTTAGATTGTTTTCAAATTATATCTTGGGGTGAAATATCATATGAATCCTTTAAAAGGTTATCCATGAACAAATTTTGGAAGGTTACGATACAGCTACGAGTAATGTTTAGCCACAGACAATTTGATCCAGGAGGGTGAATAGCAATGAGATGTAAAGTAAATGCTGGATAGTTAAAGATGAGTAGCAGAGAAATGTATTGGATTGTAAGAGGGTTAAATAAATATGTACGTCATGTGAAAGGAGAAATAAAATTTTGGACATAATTAAATTTTTCTTTAAAAAGAAAATAACATTTTTTTTGTAACTGTAACAGCATTTGAAATAAAGCATGATGTCATATTAAAGTAAAAGTACGTAAATACAATTCCAAGAGTATTGTTAAAATAAAGTACAAAACAACAAAAATGGGGTAAAATAATTAAAAAAAACAAAAAACAAAGCAAATACTTATGTAGCAAACAGAACATGTGAAACAGTTTCTAGATTTAAGAGATGTAAATATATTTGTATAGAGGGTGAATATTTTGGTAAATATATGTAATAATTACAAAAATCTTAAATGTATAAATTTTGTCAACAATATAAGAAAGTAAACAATTTTGTAACAGTAATTAAATAATTCAGGGTACAGTATTTGCTATAAAAATTGTAATGTCAGATTAAAATCTAAACACATTAAACCAGAGCCAGTAAATAGTGGCAAGATAGAGGAAAAACATGTCGTGTGTTAAATACGTGTGATGTGTTAAGTGAAAGTGATAGCGTGTGTTCCAAGATTTAGGAGACTAAAAACCCAATTATAAAATTTCCAAACAAGTTGTAAATATTCATAATTATGTTTCTAGTGGGGCATATGATGCAGTAATTTGTATCACAAATTACTTAAATGTAAATAATGATTGTAATATGAATATGCATTTTTATGTGACATTGATTTGAGATGTTTGTTGACTGTAATTATTGCTGGGAAGTAAGTTTATACTGCCTTACTGAAACTGACAATAATAGCGTGCAATAATGCAGCGAGGGGGTGAGCTGTTTATCATTATTGGAAACGAGGAAGTTACGTAATGTTGGCGCGTTTTTCCTTGAGAATCTTCTGGAACGTTTCCCTAGAGCATATGTATTCGTAATTTTCATTGGATATAAAAATAGACGCTAAAGTTGGCGCGTTTTATTAGCCAATTGCAGCTCAGTTATAATCTTTAGGCATATCGGTGTGTGGGAGTATAAATAGAGGTAGGTTAGAGGTAAAGTCCGTCAGTCGGTCAGTTCATCAAAATTCTGTGTACACTACACGTCGCATTCCCGTCAGTTCGTCGAAAGTATTTGTACGGCACACTTCGGATATCAATTTGCAGGTTACGCGTAACAGAGTTATGAAATCTCAAGTGTTATAAAGTTAATTATACAAACAGTTGAAGTACGCGAATTAAGAATTATCAGTAATGAAGTTATTATAACAGTTTCAGTTTGGCGAGTGTCAAGATCAATGTGTAAATGTGATAGTTAACGTGTTCGACAATAAAAGTGTAAAACAAGTTTCTTCATCAGTGTTATATTTGGATAAAAGATTCCTTTCCGTTTACACAACCTGTATAAAGAGAAGTGCTCGACCCAAAATAAGATAATAGCTAGCCGGAGGACAGTGAAACAGAATTAAATAAAAAAATTAAAAGTAAAATTCTTCAAACAAAAACTAATACTGCCGCAAATTGCTAACACCAGATGGAGCTACAAACCGAACAAATGAATGACGTCACAAGATGGCTTCAACGCTTGAAGTAAACACACATACACAAACATTATAACAAAACCATTACAAATTGGCTCCCAAACGTGGGGCTAACAAATACAAACATATATACTATAATGTTACCGCAAATTGGCTCCCAAACGTGGGGCTACAATAATGTTAAATAAATAAAACATTAAACTACTTCAAATCAGAGACGAGTTTATACACGGCCTTCCACGTATTTGAATTATAGGCATGTATCAATGTACCTGATTGGTGCTACTATCCAATAATATCCAATAACAGTCTTGATTATGAATTCAAGGTTCGTTACATGTTTACATAGATACTACTGCATTTCTCGTAATTTTATATTACTGGCTATATAGCCAACAGTGGCCTTTGCCCCTCATATTATATTTTATATGTTATAACGTTATGTATCTACTTGTTCTTTACCATCTGTACATTATGAATATATGCGTTTTTAACATCCTCTTTAATTATTACAGTACAATATTAGCAAAGAAAATACGTAGCACATAAAACTTAGAACTAAAGACATTAAAGAAAGAAATTATTAAAGTGTTGATGCGACAAGCTGTGAATTAGATATCTTATTACATTAATGAGTTATTGTATTAATTTGTCCGTGGCTAGTACTGTATGTTGCTTCAGTGTATTACAGTGCAGCTCTATGAATACCTTAAAGTTTTAAGTAAGTAATAATAAAGTACTGCCCTGACTGTTTAATGATTTATTGAATGCCATCGGATTTCCCTTGAATGAGGCAACTGGTGGCCCGCCGCTCCCACAGCTCTACCTTGCGTTCTTGCAGGAGCAGTGGACCAGCTGTCCGTTTCTGCCCTAAACCCTGTTCCATATAACTTCGCCCCGTATCCTTTAACTGTTATGTGCAACAGTCACCTCTCATTGTTTGCTGTCATGGAATAGGTCGTTGAGCAAGCTAGCTCCTTATTTAATATTATAGTATATCTTATATATTCAACGAGAATTATGACATTTCATAACCCTATGAATCAAATATACAGTGCCTTTCATTAACACTGTGGCCACGGCTTGGTGGCTCGCTCACCGGCCGCCTAGGCTCAGTCTACCGCCGAAATAGGTATAATATCTCCGCAACCGCTTCACGTTCTCATACTTACAGTTACAATTACAATGATAATAAGCACATAAGACATGTTGGAAATGTTCTTCTCTATCACACTTCTGGAATCTTCTCAGGAAATGTGTATTTCGATAGTTCAATATCTAAAATTGAGTAACTTCGTATATTGACTGAACATTTAAAAGAGAGTTTCTGTTGGAAAAAAAATCATAGTAATGTTTTATACATTGCTTTAAATGATAACTTCGTAACACATTTTTACTTTCTCTACTACGTATAGTAAGGGAAGTATTGTATTCCACCCAAAAATTCGATACCGAGATTTTACCGGAAATACATGTTTTGAGACCCGCTGAATCCAAAAAAAGCATTTTTGGAAACATGTCCGTGTGTGTGTCTGTGTGTCTGTCTGTGTGTCTGTCTGTGTGTGTGTCTGTCTGTGAACAGCATAACTCAGAAACGAACAGTCGGATAAACACCAACCTTGGTATTTAGGTTCAGTATCTTCCAAGGATGCGACACGAAGGTTTTCAAGAAAATCCCCCCACCCCAGATTAACATTTACATGGAAGATTTTTCGAAAATTTCAATTTTCTCAAAAACGGCTCTAACGATTTTCATTAAAATATCATATGTTTAAGATATTTTTATAACAAATAAAATGTATATCTTGAATTTTCTGGGAATGTCTCCAAAAGTATTCTTCATTGTGAACGACTTTTGCATAACTGGTAAACCATAAGAGATAGACAAAAGTTTGCTACACAAAAAAGTAGATCGCGTTAAAATACACAATTCATGTCATATACATTTCTTTTGTTGAGTGAACCATTTTCGAGATACTGCTTGTTATTCCCTTAAATTTTTCAATACTTATTTTCTAAAATGGGAATTCGTTATTCGTTTTTTTGTTTTGGATATGCAAAGAGTATTAATATGTGGGAAAGGGAATGTTGCTGCACCTAGCAACCAGCTATTAACAGATATGTATATGCTTAAAGGCTAATGCATTTCCAAATTGCCCTTGTAAATATATATTCCCCTTACATCTACAAGAAAATTAGCAATAAGACAGACTCTGCAAATGTTTATCTCGATTAACATGAAGCATATGGAGAATAAGCGTTTGTATAAATAGTTTATACAAGAGTAGAGAAAGTCATGTGAGTGTAACACATCAGATTTTTAAATACAAGATTATTCATTGGATGTCCATTTTTACGATGGGATGGTTAGGGATAGGCTCAAATTAATTTAGGAAGTCACCAGCCCACCGATGCCCAAATGCTGGCGTCGCCCCTGATAAGGAGCTGAAGTAGTATGATCATCTATGTAGGTGAAGAATGAACTATAAGAGTGCCAAACAAGGCACGCATTTCTGATATTTGATGGAAACAATAGAGTGATATTGAGATTTGTCTATAATGTCTTCCTTGTCTTATAAGTACAGAAACTATTTTATTAAGCAGGTGTAATTTAAATATTATTTTCAAATTTAAAACGCTAGAGAGAACACATTATAAAAACCGGTTAGATCATAAATTCACATACAGAGTTAAATCTCTGGAGAAAGCATGATAGAAATGCTAAAACTTATTAAAATTCTTTAGGAAATAGCCCTAAAATCCTAACATTTTCGGAAGCTTACTTTAAAATTAAAACTAATTTTGATATTTACATAAATCAAATTTTCCTCCATCTCACATATAAAATTTCAAAGTTATATGTGCAGCAGTTTGTTTAACAAATGTTGCTGATTTTACTTAATTCTGAGATGAGTCGAAAAATATTTGACTCTTATACGAGACTATAACATTTGGACTGCTTTTGAGGAGTGGTTGCCCCAAAAACCTTGAGTTTGCTAGAATTTCTATACACGTTGCTCTTAATTTAGCTTATATTTAAACAAAATTTGAAAATCCTTGAAACTTTTGAGATGTGGTCTAGAAATTTTACGTCCTATAATCTGGTAGGTTTATCGGACGATGAATGAATGAAATGATTCCCAAACGAGTCCGGAGTACTTAGAGCTTGGAGTTACCTGACTTTCGTCTTCTGGGATAAGGGAAAACTCCGGAAAGAACCTTATCCGATAACTTACCCTAAACGACGTTCGAACTCGGGATCTTTTGAATGTGAGACAGACACGCTACACCAAAAACCACGAAGGTAAACTTGAAACGCTTGAGTATAAAGTTTCAGCTCCATAGTGCAAAGATTCGTAAGTTGTTTTATGCATACACCTGGACGGAGAGTAAAGGTAAAAGTACTGGGTCCCCGCAACCGGGACAGAACACCACAAATAGGTCGCAACCACCCTTTTTTCTTCTACACCGATCTCTGGGAGGGAGGGAGGGATGAGGGGAGAGATCCGAAGGGCGACCAGATCCGGATTACGACGGGCGCAAGCATGGACGGGTTCCCTAACGTTTCCAGATCAAATGCATTCCCGCCCGGGTCCACCCGCAAATCTCCGAACCCCCGGCGGTCCCCCCGGTGGTGTCCACTCGGAGTCGGGTCCTAGGCAGTCCACAATGACGCCAGGGCAGAAACCTCTACTTAGCGCACATACACCGCCCAGCCGCAACACGCAGAACACGGCCGCCTGGTTCTACAACCCTGAAATAGACGACAAGAAAGATGATGGGGTATAAAAAATCGGGACAGGAAAAATCATGGTAGAAGATGAACCACCACAGCATTCACCTGCAGACGGGAAACCACGTAAAACCTATGATTCAGGGTAGGCGGTGGCCGGGTATCGAACCCGGGACGCCCAAATGCGAGTAGCACACGCTACCGCGGCGCCACCTCTCCGCCTGACGGAAGGAGACCGGCAGACAGAGAAAATGACCAACCAACACACCTAAAACCAGTGCTTTAGTTGCACACGTGCTAAAATACATCAATAAAATTAATGAAACGCTGTTTTTTTTTTCATAGCACAAGTTCCAAAGCATGCATTATTTTACTGTTGCTTAAGCGTAGGTAAATTAAAAATTGTTGTGCAATGGAACAGCAGGAATCATTTTCAACCCCTTCCTTCATTCGCTCTTTCTGACTCACTTGTCAACGAGTCAACTTGCTTAAACATTGTTCAAGTATATTGTTACACATTACCTCTACGAATAAGTTCACTTTTTAAATTTAGGTTTATACACAGTATAAAATTATATACTCCTCTCCTTGGAATTGGCTGAAGACTTTTGAGTATATTCTGCATGTATGTGATTCTTAAGCATTTAATTCAGTCTTGGCGCACCATTTAAAAAGTCAAATTGTTGGACTGTCTCAAAAAGTTCGGAAACGGTTTTCACCGTCAGTTCTCCCTAGTTCGCATTTGTTCCGTCAGGCAGTCAGATGGCGCATTCAAATGTTGACAGTGCCATAGGATGCACTAAGTACGATGGGTCGAGGCCGAATGGCTGGTCACTCGTGTGAAGACCTCTGGAACTATTTAGACTTCGCCCGAAAGTCAGTACTCAACACATTTTACGCTGGCTGAAACACCTTACGTTTATTTCATTAATTCCGAAGCTAGGAGGAGCAGATGAGTGGCATTGGAGAAGTGAAGTTTCAATACCAGCTGAAAATACTGCACAAATGTATTGGCAAAATTTTTTGTATCTAACTGTACTACTTATTACGATAATTGACGGCATCATTAATTAAGCTTGCTCAGATGAATATTTGGTTGTTCATTTGCATTCCTAACTACGAGGGCAGTCAAGTACCCAACCAGACGTACATATAGCAGTTGTTATTTCAAACAAATGACCATGGCAGAAAGTACCACCCTTATAAAGTTTAAGTTTGAAGTTTGACGATGCTACGTTGTTTAGTAATTGTTTGGCAGTCATTAATAATGAACTCTCTCAGAAAATTTGTAAACATGGACAAAACTGGCCATCATTATGTGATACAATACTTTAATTTGAAAGGTCTTAGTCTAACTAATATTAAAGTTGAGTAGATTCTACTCTGGGGGCTTCGTTTACAACAGTAAACTATTAGGTGGCAGAATTTCATTAAAATTAAATTGAGTTTTGTTTATGGACGCTGTTAACGTCCTATTCTATATTGGGCGTGAAATATCGGTAATTTTGTTCACAGGCATTTTTTCAGGCTTGAGGTTCTTTTACGCGCCATAAATCTACGACACGGGACCACCGGCTTTACTTCCCTTCCGAAGGAAGCCATGCTAAGGATTTTTACACCCGAAAAAAATCCATCACCCTCCGCCGGGTTTGAACCCGCAACCTCGAGAACTAGAGGCAGGCATGGT
Source organism: Deroplatys truncata (assembly GCA_030765065.1). Lineage (NCBI taxonomy): Eukaryota > Metazoa > Arthropoda > Insecta > Mantodea > Mantidae > Deroplatys > Deroplatys truncata. The sequence goes on along the minus strand of CM060976.1, from coordinate 162,976,005 downwards.
AACCACTACACCACGGAGGACGAGAGGCAGAGTTTAAGTGAGGCCGTACGAGCTGCCAAGACGAACATTGTAGTGGTCGACCATATGAGGTGACCACGCCAGAAATTGTGAAGAAAATCCCCAAAATGGTATTGGATAACAGTCGACTAATAGTGCGCGAGCTAGCAGACATCGTAGGCATTTCCAAAAAGTGTTATATATCGCATACTGACTGAAAATTTAGACCTGAGAAAGCTGTGCGCAAGATAGGTGCTGCGTTTACTCCCAATGGAACAAAAGCAGCGTCGTGAAGATGTTTCGCTGCAATAAAGCCGAGTTTTTGCGTCGATTCATAACTATGGATGAAACATGGGTCCATCACTTCACACCTGAGGCGAAGTAACAGTCAAAACAGTCGATTGAAAGGGGAGAATTGGCTCCAAAGAAGGCGAAGACAGTTCAATCTGTAGGAAAGGTCATGGCGTCAGCTTTTTGGAATGCGCGTGGGGTAATTTTCATTGATTATCTTCAAAAAACGAAAAGCAATCAATGGTGAGCATTGTGCAAACTTATTGCAGCGTTTGAATGATGAAATCAAGCAAAAACTGCGTATTTAGAGAAAAAGAAAGTTCTGTTTCATCAAGACAATGTACCAGTTCACACATCCATTATCGCCATGACCAAAATCAATGGGTTAAAGTTCGAATTGCTTCCTCATGCACCCTATTAGCCACACTTAGCCCCCTCTGATTATTTTCTGTTTCCAAAGTTGAAGAAATGGCTTGGTGGTAAAAGATATGCTAACAATGAAGAGGTTGAGTTTGCAGTTGATGGCTATTTTGCAGAACTCGACGGTTCTCACTATAAATAGGGTATCGAAGCTATTGAACATCGCTGGGAAAAGTGTATCGACCTGAAAGGAACCTATGTAGAGAAATAAATGTTTTTTTGCCAATTTTTTTTGTTGTTGTTAGGTCGGGTTCTTCTGGGACGGCCCTCGTATGTGAAGAAAAACTATAAATGCAATAACAGCCTTTGTGTGCAGTTTCGGTGAAAATGAAATGACGGCACCGACTATTAGCTAATTGTAAGTGTGAACACTATCACGTACCTAAAGCAAGATATGGAACGATTTCTGTTGCATGAGAAACCATATTTTGTGAATTCTAGCCATTACTGGGAAGAAAATACAAATACGAGTACGATCCTGGTATATAGAGCTTTAACTCTCTTAAATAGCCTAGTTTTGTGGCGCCATATCTTACTAATCTTCCTCGTACATTTTTTATCACAGAATTTCCAAACTACTAATCAAGACGAATTTTTGGAAGGCGGGCAAATTAAGTGCATGGTTGCATAAAACAGCGTAGGTGGTGCCATTACTTTGTGCATCTTATGCACTAATTCCCTTTGAGGGTCTCTTGACAATCTAGGTGACGCAGGTCGTTGATCGATGGCTTTCTGCAACCACAGTCGGGGTTTCATCCCGGCTCTGAAATATGGTATTTAAATGTGCTTAAATGCGACATCGTTATGCCACCAGATTCACTCCCAAGTAAAAATACTTCTGTGGGCAATGGGGTGAGGCAAGTACTAAAATCTGTTAGCAACTTTTAATTACATTTAAAATTACCTTACCAAAGATTTCCCAAATTGCGCTTATTTTCAGTATTTTTAATGAACGAATAAACTTTATTTGTAGATCTTTTATACACAATCCTTTTTTACAAACTATTCCACTTGTAAACTAACTTAACCTATGTACAAATTTTCTTGCCAGCTATATTCTACCTTATACTGCTCATTTTGCCTGGCACCCTGGCCTTATGGCTCAGCTGAGTAGGCCTTGCTACCCTTAATCACCTATAATCCAACCTCTCCCTCCTCCGCTTGCCCTTCTATGTTTATTATCTCTCTTACTTTTCTAATCCATTTCTCCTTTACTTTCTTTAAGAACTCCCCCATATTCTTATTTTTACTTTCTCTACTACGCATAGTAAGTAGGGGAAGTATTGTTCGATATTATTCAATACCGAGATTTCACCGGACAAATATGTTTTGAGGCCCCCTGAATCCAAAAAAAGCATTTTTGGAAACATGTCCGTGTGTGTCTGTGAACAACATAACTCAGAAACGAACAGTCAGATAAACACCAAACTTGGTATTTAGGTTCAGTATCTTCCAGAGATGCGACACGAAGGTTTTCAAGAAAATCTCCCACCCCAGATTATTCTTTACATGGAACATTTTTCGAAAATTTTAATTTTCTCAGAAATGGCTAACGATTTTGATTAAAATATATGTAAGATATTTTATGACAAATAAAATGTATATCTTGAATTTTCTGGGAATGTCTCCAAAAGTATTCTTCATTGTAAACGACTTTTGCATAATTGATAAACCATAAGAGATAGACAAAATTTTACTACACAAAAATGTAGATCGCGTTAAAATGCACAATTTATATCATATACTTTTTTATTGTTGAGTGAACCATTTTCGAGATATTGCTTGTTATTCCCTTAAATTTTCCAAGTGGGAATTCGTTATTCATTTTTTCTGTCCTCGTAATGCAAAGAGAATGGAATACTCCACATAGCAACCGGCTCTTAAAATATTTGACTATAGCTGAAAGCCTACCTATTCCCCTTGCATCTACAAGAAAATTAGCAATACGATTAACATCTCGATATCTCGATTAACATGAAGTAGATGGAGAATAAGCGTTTGTAAAAATAGTTTGTACAAGAGTAGAGAAAGTCATGTGAGTGTAACACATCAGACTTTTACTTTCTCTACTACGTATAGTAAGTAGGGGAAGTATTGTATTCCACCCAAAAATTCGATACCGAAATTTCACCGGAAATATACATTTTGAGGCCCCCGAATCCAAAAAAAACATTTTTGGAAACATCTCCGTGTGTATTTCTGTGTGTGTGTCCGTGTGTCTGTGTCTTTTTGTGAACAGCATAACTCAGAAACGAACAGTCAGATAAACACCAAACTTGGTATTTAGGTTCAGTATCTTCTAGAGATGCGACACGAAGGTTTTCAAGAAAATCCCCCCACCCCAGATTACCCTTTACATGGAACATTTTTCGAAAAATTTAATTTTCTCAGAAATGGCTATAACGATTTTGATTAAAATATCATGTGTTTAAGCTACTTTTATGACAAATAAAATGTATGTCTTGGATTTTCTGGGAATTTCTCCAAAAGTATTCTTCATTGTGAACGACTTTTGCATAACTGTTAAACCATAAGTGATAGACAGAATTTTACTACACAAAAATGCAGATCGCGTTAAAATACACAATTCATGTCATATACATTTTTGTTGTTGAGTGAACCATTTTCGAGATATTGCTTGATACACCTTTAAATTTTCCAATACTTATACTTTTTCTCAAATTGGGAATTCGTAATTAATTTTTTTTAAGTCCTGGACATGCAAACAGAATGGAATGCGCCACATAGCAACCAGCTCTTAAAATATATGACTATCGCTTAAAACCTACCTATTCCCCTTGCATCTACAAGAAAATTAGCAATAAGATTAACATCTCGATATCTCGATTAACAGAAGCATATGGAGAATACGCGTTTGTAAAAATAGTTTGTACAAGCGTAGAGAAAGTCATGTAGATGTAACACATCAGATTTTTCTTCTTTTCTTGTTAACATTTTAATTGCTACTATTTTTCCGTTCATTTTTTCTAATTTTTCCTCCCATACTTTTTGTTACAATTCTGCTAATTCTTTTCATTCTGGCATATAATGCTCTGTGCTTTCACTACCTCCGCATAGTTCACAAATTCCGTTTTTTCTGCCTCTTAACCTTCTAGTTACATTGATCCTGTTCTCATCCATGCAAACGCTTCTTTCCGGCTCTATTACAATAATCCACATACGCTTCTCTTCCCCATTTCCTTGTTACTAATTTATAGAACCCTAGTGATTTTTTATTCCCTAAGCTTCCCCAAATCTCTTGTCATTCTATAACCTCCACTCTGTTTCTTACTGTTATCCAGAAGACGTTGTATTTCTTTCTCCTGCTCTCTAAATATCTCCCATTCCTATCTTGTCCATAATTTTTCTACCCCTGTCCACCATCTATTATTACTTTCTCTACTACGTATAGTAGGTAGGGGAAGTATTGTATTCCACCCAAAAATTCGATACAGAGATTTCACCGGAAATATATGTTTTGAGACCCCCTGAATACAAAAAAAGCATTTTTGGAAACATGTCCGTGTGTATGTCTGTGTGTCTGTGTCTGTGTGTGTGTCTGTGTGCCTTTGAACAGCATAACTCAGAAACGAACAGTCGGATAAACACCAAACTTGGTATTTAGGTTCAGTATCTTCCAGAGATGCGACACGAAGGTTTTCAAGAAAATCCCCCACCCCAGAGTACATGGAACATTTTTCGAAAATTATAATTTTCACAAAAATGGCTCTAACGATTTTGATTAAAATATCATATGTTTAAGATATTTTCATGACAAATAAAATGTATATCTTCTATTTTCTGGGAATATCTCCAAAAGTATTCTTCATTGTGAACGACTTTTGCATAACTGGTAAACCATAAGAGATAGACAAAATTTTACTACACAAAAATGTAGATCGCGTTAAAATACACAATTTATTCATATACATTTTTTTTGTTGAGTGAACCATTTTCGAGATATTGCTTGTTATTCCCTTAAATTTTTCAATACTTATTTTCTCAAATGGGAATTCGTTATTCATTTTTTTGTCTTGGATATGCAAAGAGTATTAATCTGCTGTACCTAGCAACCAGCTATTAAGAGATTAGTCGATGCTTAAAGGCTACTGCATTTCTATATTGCCCTTGCAATTACAAAACATGGGGAACATAGTACGCCTTAAGTGATTGTCAAATATTTTTAGAACTGGTCGCTATGTGTAAAATGTAATTCTCTTTGCATGTCAAAAGATCGTTTATGCAAATGTTTATCTCAATTAATATGAAATAAGAGTTTATAAAAATAGTTTGTACAAGAGCAGAGAAAGTCATGTGTGTGTAAAACAAATCAGATTTTTTTTAGTATAATTTGTATTGTTCTGGCTTTTTCATTCCTAAACGACATTCTCAACAAAAAGTTATTCAGTTTTGCATGCGCGCTTTAAATATTCAATTTTTCTGGGACGGCCGTATTGTTTTTCCGTCGAAGTAAGCATATCATTTGCATAAAAACTATTCGCAGAAAAACAGCGATAATATTACAAGAATTCAAATAGTGCACTGTTCTCGATAGCTATCACCGGTAATACTGGCCTCTGTACGCTGTTCTACTTTCTCTACTATTATCAGCAAGGGGTCATTTGAGCGCCTATGAGAGTGTATTACCTGCCCAGCTGGACAGTAACACGTCTGGCAGAATCCTTGCTTTAAACCTGCGAGTTGATTCCCAGCCTGGCTACCCATTCTACAGCTACAACATTTCTAGAATAAAATGCATGCATTCCTCTGATTTCTAGATTTCATAGTTAAATTTACGAACTATAATTTTATATATTTTACACTGCTACCAACGCCGGTATTTGTACGCTCTTGGCCCTCTCCATGATACAAAATCCCAGCATATCCGTGCTGCTGATATAATCCTGGAGATGTTAGTGTAAATAAACCTAGCAATTAAATATAGGTCTATGAAATACAAAGTATGTGAGCATCAGCTTGGGGAGCCGAAGATAAGGTTTACCGGGAGGGATACTTGAAACTGGCGTGAAAGTTTTGGTAGTTCAGACGTCATCTATCATAATATTTTATACTCCAGACAGTCTCTTCCACCTACATCTCGGAAATACTCCTTTAATTAACATTATCTAGAGTTTCTATGCGTGCATTTATTTTGACTTTGACACGTAAATAGTAGATAGGGGCCAGCTGAATTAAAGAAATAAATAGAATAAGCTATATGTGTAAACAGAATGTTTAAAAACGAAATGTCGGATAAACACCAAACTTTGTATTTAAGTTCAGTATCTCCCAAAGATGCGAAACCAGGTTTTCAAGAAATCTCCCCACCCCAACCTACCCTTTCCATGGAAAATGCTTCAAAGTTTTTAATTTTCTCAAAAATGGTTCTAATTTTCATTAAAATACCAACCATACATTGAAGATATTTACATGACAAATAAAATGTATACCTTGAATTTTTGGGGATAGCTCGTGAAGTTTATTTCCTTCGGAAATAATTTTTTATAACTCGTAAACCATAAGAGTTACACGAAAACGTACTAAACAAAACTGTGTAGATCTCTTTAAAACACAACTAATTTCAAATGACACTTTTATGGCATCAAAGTATTAAGCTTTCATTACCTTTTTCATTTTTTGAATTCCTGTCACCATTCAGTTGTTTCTCGCGCTGTGATGGAAAGAGCATGGACTTTCAAGGCCAGTAAACAGCGAACGTTTTTAAATATTTGACTATCCCTATTCCCTTTGTACCTAGTATGAAATGTGTAAGAAAACTACTTTATACAAACGCTTATCTCAATTAACGTGGAATAGATAGAATAAGCCTTTGCAAGAATAGTTTTTAGAAGCTGTAACAGTAAATGATAGTGGGTAGAGAAAGCCATAATAATGTAATTCGCCAGTTTTTACTTTCTCTGCTGCATACATAGAAAATAGAGCAGATATGGCACTCCACCCAAAAGTTTGAAACGAGATTTCACCGGAAATACATGTTTTGAGGCCCCTGGATAATAAAAATCATTTTTAGAAAGCGGTTCGTGTGTGTGTGTGTGTGTTTACTGTGAACAGAATAACTCAAAAATGAAAAGTCGGATAAATGCCAAACCTGGTATTTAAAGTTAGTATCTTCCAAAGATGCGATACGAAGATTTTTAAGAAAATTGCCCACTCCCAACCTTCCTTTCCATGGAACATTTTTCGAAATGTTTGAGTCTCTCAAAAATGGCTCTAAAGATTTTGATTAGAATACATATATTAAAGATATTTGCGTGAAAAATGAAATATATATCTTGAATTTTCTGGGAAATAGCCTGCGACTCCTACATTCGGAAGGAATTTTGTATAATCTTGTAAACTGATATATACTAGGTGAATAGACGAAACTTATCACTTTACAAAAAATGTATACCTCTTTAAAAAATACAATTTATTTCGATAACGTTTTGTGCTATACGTTATTTCTGATATATCGTTATTATTGGCTTGATTTGTTCAATACTTTGCCATTCTAAGTCTTTCGATTTTGAGTTGTTTCTCCGGATGTCATGAAAAAGAGTATAGAATTTTAAGACTAGCATATAGCGTCAGGTTCTTAAACATTAAACTATCACTGTTCCCTTTGTATCTATAACCAAATGTGTAATGCAACTATTTCTGCAAAGGTTTGTAATAAAATGAAGTAGATAGAAAAAAAATCTGATGTGTTACACTCACATTCTCTACTCTTGTACAAATTATGTTTACAGAATCTTATTCTCCATATATTTCATATTAACCGAGATAAACATTTGCAGAAACGATCTTTTGACATGCAAAGAGAATTACATTTTACACATAGCGACCAGTTCTAAAAATATTTGACAATCGTTTAAGGCCTACTATGTTCCCCTTGTTTTGTATTTGCAACGGCAATATAAAATTACAGTAGCCTTTAAGCATAGACATATCTCTTAATAGCTGGTTGCTATGCGCAGCACCATTCTCTTTGCCACAGATTAATACTCTTTGCATATCCAAGACAAAAAATGAATAACGAATTCCCATTTGAGAAAATAAGTATTGAAAAATTTAAGGGAATAACAAGCAATATCTTGAAAATGGTTCACTCAACAAAAAAAGTATGACATAAATTGTGTGTTTTAACGAGATCTATATTTTTGTGTAGTAAAATGTTGTCTATCTCTTATGGTTTACCAGTTATGCAAAAGTCGTTCACAATGAAGAATACTTTTGGAGACATTCCCAGAAAATTCAAGATATACATTTCATTTGTCATGAAAATATCTTAAACATATGATATTTTAATCAAAATCGTTAGAGCCATTTTTGAGAAAATTATAATTTTCGAAAAATGTTCCATGTAAAGATAATCTGGGGTGGGGGGATTTTCTTGAAAACCTTTGTGTCGCATCTTTGGAAGATACTGAACCTAAATACCAAGTTTGGTGTTTATTCGACTATTCGACTGTTCGTTTCTGAGTTATGCTGTTCACACACACACACACACACAGACACACACACGGACATGTTTCCAAAAATGCTTTTTTTGGATTCAGGATGTCTCAGGATGTTTGGGTGGAATACAATACTTCCCCTACTTACTATACGTAGTAAAGAAAGTAATAAGCTTTCGGAAGAATAGTTTGTGTACATACTAATAAACGATAGAGGGTAGGGAAAGTAAGGTGAATGTAGCACAGATTGTTTGCTTACTTTTCTAATTTATTTTAGAGCAGGTTCCACATGTGGGATGATTTTTTGGAATCTTATACACTCCTTAGAGACGCATGCCAGAGACAAGTTCAAAGCGACAGCAAATGATAACGACAAAGGTTTTCTTAAAAGCTGCTTTCGTGCCGCTAATCCAAGCATCGAGGATGTCAATACTTAAAGCGGTGATGTCTTAAACAATAAAGCAAGGAAGTCCTGCTTGCCCTTTTGGCGCGGCCGGAAACTTCAGAAAGAGGGTAGCACTTACCGGAAATTGCTAGCCAGGGAATGATTGCGTGATGTTAAGGAGCAGTATGAAGAAATCATGCACTGCACCACTCCTTTGGGCCTTCCTTACAGCCAATCAGAGTAGCAGTTCTGATTTCTAGCAACTGGGAATCATCCTTGTATCTATTCCAACATATAACGAGGAAATCTAATATCAGTTTTTGTTGTTGTTTTTACGGAGATGTCTTGAAAATATTCCTCCAACTTGAGCCATTTTTTTACTGTTGGATAGCTTGAAATATTGTGTCTTACAGAAACTACAGCTTTGTAACACTAGTTTATTATTTTAAAATAAAGTTTAACATTAAACTTATATTTTGGAAGCACGACAATTCTAGTCCCGCGGTTATCTTGATCTTCCTGAGTTATTGAGGTGGTTAAGCTGGCTATATGACATAACTATGGCTGTCATAAACTATTGCCTGCATAAAAATCTGCCTTGAATATTGTCGCAGCTCGGGAACTTATCTACATTTTAAGAATCAATTTACGTTTATTTTAATATGTACTATCTTTCACAAAACTAAATGGTCAGCTCCAATGAGACCTGCGCGAAGGGTCACCTAATTCTCAGGCGTTCTTACATAAATGGTATGAGAATGAAATTTCTAATGTGCTTCCATTGCTGTTCAAGGCATAACAGCCATCAGCACTCCTGGCAGTTTTGAAAAGCAATATTTCAAAAATCACTGTAAACTAGCTGGCAAATTTTGAAAATTCAACTACATACACCTGTAGGAAGTATGTGGTTATTTTGTTTCGGTTAAGTAGTGGACCGAAGTAAAAACGATTCCAGTGTTGGCTGCTTTGCTTACAAATGTATGCTTAATCATCAACACGTTGTTTTTGTACTTGGAATAGCTGAACTCGTTAAAGCCTATTGCTGCTGATCAACAGTGTTGTGAAACGTGTATGGAATCCCATGTAACGTGTAGTTCTTTTTATGGGGAACAAAATTATTTATATAACCTGTGCCAATTAATATAAAATTATATAAATAAATGGAACCACTTTCTGATAAAACTCCTCTTTGAGAGCGATAAATTACATGGTTATTTTTATTTCACATAGGGCTGTAATTTTGCCCACCGTCTTTAAACGCTGCAATAGGATTGGAATGTTATAACTGTATGCTTTATATGGTATTAATTACAATAGCTGTAAACAAAACAACTGCTCAACTGTCTATCATTCCTCCCGAAATTAAAAACATTTTACAAAGGTATTTTCTCTATAAATCTCGAAGACCATTACCATGTTAAACAATTTACTTCATTCATGCACCTCTAACGTTTACATTACCTTACAATGGATGTAAGGAAGCATTATATTATCTTCATGTTGGAAAGTCTCAACAAGCAAGGAAATTAAAATGTTTCAGGCATAGTAAATGAAAATAATTATTTTAGAAATTTTTAACTTAGCATCATTGCATTCCTTTATAGCTAATTATGCAGTGTTACGACACAAATACCATGATATGTGAGAATTGAAAACAAATGGATTTAATAAGTTACATATGGTGGGAAAGCATTTAATAGAAAAAAGATGGTATTAACGGTTACAAAAATGATTGTTGGATGTCAGTGGATAAAGTAATTAATGATATATTAAACAGAACACAATGCAGTAGCAGATTACTTGAACGTGAAGCAAACATTTGCACCTAGCAGCGTTGCCATTTTGTTTATTTCCAAGCACTATACGATGTTGTCATGATCCCATTAACTTAATTTCTAGAAATGTGTCTCCTGATTCTCCAGTCCTGGTAAAAGAATCTAAATGAATTAAAGACGTTTGTTGATTTTCCATTTCAGAAAATAAGCATGCGGGAGGCGAGGATGTAACCACCAACAGCTGACACTTTTGGATTTTACCGATAGTGCTGCAACGGTCTCGGCTATTCCTCAGTGGTATAATTTGCCCTCCATTCATATGATATTAGGTTTTATTCCGTGCTAACTTAGCAACAAATTTCATAGCAAGGCGTAAAGTTCGTAGTTCCCTGAAAAATGGTTTAAATAGTTTGCTTTTGTTTCTAGGTATTCGTTTACTTTTTGAAGAAGCCGTATGGAAACCCAATTTGAAGTAGGTGGTTTGTTACGTTATTTGCATCACGCTTTGGACGTCAATTTGAGGTAGTTTGTATTGAAGGAGTTGTATTATATTTCAAATGTTGGGGAGCCGAACACTTGTAGTTGCAACCGCACATATGGTACCCGGTAGCCTTTGTCCCAATTTTTAAAAATATTAACTTTGTAATTTGACTGTTTCTTTAAGTATTAAATATTTGTTTGCCTCGGCTGCGTCAGTATTATTGTTAGAGACATGGATGTCTTGGCAGGGTTGTGGTGCGACTGAAGAATGTAGACTTACAAAGATTATACTCGTAATTTTACTTCACTCCTTTTTATTAATACTTGATGCGATTTAAATAACACTCCACTGATAGAGAGCTGGGAGATTCTATTATAAATTACTTGCACTTTTTAACACAAACTATTTTCGTCTCACACGAATACGTATTAAATTTCTTGAGGACACTTTTTGCGTCTGGTTAGTAACGCTGTCTGCAACCACCTGACAAGATTTCTAGCGCCTAAACTTGTAAATTTCTGTATTTTAAGTCTCTGATTGGCTATTCCTAATCCAATAGAATACCTTCATTTAACTAAAGCTTTTTCTGGTCGTTGATTGGCTATTTTATAAACTGTCACAAAAATTACATTATTGCTTCCAAGAATTACAAGTAGTATTATTGAACTCTCAAACTCATTATTGCCTCAAGGTTACCTCATTGTTAGTAACTTTTGACCTATTTCTCACACCTCCTACATTATTAAATTACGTAATATATTCATATAACATTATTACACATGGATACAATAATATAAACATATACAACGACTGTAATATACACTTTTTATATATTGTTACATACAAATATTGCTTTAAGGCGGGCTGTTATTGAATTTATATTTTATATAATTAGACGGAAATCATTTAAGTGTTAAAAATACTGCCTCATTTTATACACGATAAAAAGAGAACAATATCTAGAACAAACATGAGTATCGCGGTATTCAGAGTGGAGTATAAGTTCCTTTTGTTGCTTTAGGTGACCATTCGCGCGCTTTCATTGGAGTTGGCTATTTACTTTTGTGAAAGATAGTACGTACAACCGTGCAAACTTTTTAATGGATTTTTTATATAATATTTTAGATAAAGTTGATATGTATCGTATTCCTTGTGCTACATTTGTATATATGTTTTTCTGAACTATCTGTAGTTTTATAAAATATTGTGTATTAGTTAGTCTTAAGGGATTCATCTTGATTGGCATTGCTGGCTGCTGATAGGTTTAATTCATAGCAGGTATAGGGTTGAATGACCTCGCTTTGTGGTAGCCTAGCTCACGCGCCTACAACGGTAACAACATTTGCAGTTTACTCTAACGTTGTTTGGCGTGGTGATGTGGGAATAACGTAATGCTAAGGTGTCTGTCAATTGCGTTTAGTATACGTAGTTCATGGTGTATGTTAAGAATAGCGTGTGCTTATTGTGTTAAGTTTTGCTCGAAAAGAGTAGCACATGGACTGTCAGCTTAAACTAATACAGAAATTGCCTGGTGCCACATTTCCTAACAAATCCACAATTTATATTTTATTACACAAATGTAAACAGACTGTGTTGGAAAAAAGAAACATAGACAGCTAGCAGTTCTAACCGAGAACAGATCAGGTAAGATAGGGGCTAGAAGAAAATCGCTACCTCGCGTTACAATGTAATTTTGGTGACAGAGTAATTTGATTGGCCGACTCGCTCTCCAGATCTAAGTCTATGTGATTATCTGTGGGATATACTTAAACTACAGCATAGAGAAGGATCCAAGAAATCCCCATATACTCGATCAGTTAGAGAAGAGTATCCGGCATGCCTTGTACAAACTTTCGGCTGCAGAAATGCGTTGAGTGTCAACAGTTGCCAGGCTTGTATAAAGGGAGGGGGCATTATTAATTCGAATCTATTTTTTTAACGAAAGGCAAGCGTAATATATTCATATTGTTTTGTATCGTTAGCATTATCTAGGGGCACAAACGGATTCGTACATCAGTGCCATGGGAGAAGCGGGCTGTCAATCGTGTCATTCAAAAGAAACCCAGTAATTAGTATACGAGCCTGCGGTGGTATCCTAAGGTTTGGTTCTAGATCCACGCTGGGCGGCCAATTTGCGGTGGTACTCCTTCTTGGCGCCAATTTGCGGTAGTATTTCGCCTATTTGCGGGGGTACTGGCTATTTGACGGCACATGATTTGTAGGAATGGTCCCGGGTTCGGTACTAGCTCAAGGTTTTTGCATGGATCTTGGAACTCGGGTTAGTGTTTTGTTTTCCTGCTCGTTTATTTCCCGTCACCATTTTTAAAATTTGATTCCTGGTATTACTTCGACACACACACACGCGCATTCCCTTATTGCTACGTTTCATATCATCGCACCTATCCGCCGACATATTTTCTTAAGAACCATCTCCAAGGAACTACCATGGCCAAGTGTGTCTTCTAAACTCTCCTGTTTCTCTATTTCATATTTTCTATCTCCCCATTCCACTATCACCTGATTTCTAGCTTCTTTCATTGGATGCCTAAAGCTATCTGGCTTTAGACGAACATTGACCCTTTTCTACACATCTGTGTTCCAGCAACCTAACGGGACACTTAACAATAGAGGTAAAAACCACTCGTTTCCGGCCGCTGATGGCACTGTCTAACCCTTCTCATTTAGTAACATTCGCTTCCCAGTCTTTTTCAATACCATTCCTAGTGTTATTAATATGCATTTTCCCTATGATTGTAATTTGATTTGGGTACACAAAACGTACTGCCTCAAGCCCCCAATGAATGAAGTGATTACAATGAAACGTTTTTCCTCTCTTTTCCCCATGCAGATATCTCCTTTAAACGTATGGCATACACCTACACATGAGTATAATCAGACATAACAATTTCCAAGCATTAAAGCCAGGGCGATAGCGAGTTAAGTTGAACTTTTACCGTACTTTACGTGTAACATCGTTAATATCAAACCACCCATTCCTCGTACACTTTGTTGGCGTGTGCAGACCAATCACGAGATCGCGTTTTACCTGCCGTCAGTGACTCATGGTCGCTGTTGTGTACGTTCCTTGCGTTGATGATGGTTTGAGTGTAGCTAACTTGAAGCCAATTGCTTAAGAATTCCAAAGGCTGGACATAGATCGATTTGGGGAATTTAGCTGCAGAATGTTCCATCATATTTACCTGAACTATTTGCCTGAGACAACATCAAGCACTAAGAGTGTGCTACAGAAGCAAGAGCATCACAAACACAACAGATTGCAACGGAGGGGAAATCAGCCCGATGCGGAGCGCAGAATAGGAGTCCACATTCCCAGAAAAGGTCAGTTTTCTGATACTGAGTACGCCAATCAATGCAACGTATAAATCAGTCAAAATGTGATCGATCGAAATGTAAAGCCGCCCCCTCTCAACAAGTGACGAGACAAATGGACTCTGTACCGCGGATAAACATTTTCGAACAAACTGGAATCCTCCGCCCCAAGTATGATTTACAGACAGCCATCTATTAAGGTCGGCTCATTTCCCGTCTAACGTTATAAAACACACTATTTCAGAACATCATTCGTGCCAAAGAAGTTTGTGATTGTAAATTATCATTTGTTTGGTAGTTTGCTCATAGAAATAGACACAAAAGCACAGAATTTACAAACTTATTTCATTTCAGAGGCTGTTCACCTTTGTCTTTGAAGTGCCATATTTAAAAATCTTATTGTTGTACTCACACGGTTTTCTCACTCAGGCAAATTCACATATGTCCTTATACAGGGTGGACCATTTAAGTTGAGACTGTTCAATATCTCCAAAACTAACCGTCTTAGAGGGAAATGTCTTGAATAAAAGTTGTTTATTATTATGGGGAAAAGTAAACCCCATTAGTCGTGTTTTATTTGGAGGAGGTTGTGATGGTTATTTTAGGGTCAATTTAATTTTTTTTAATGGGAATCTTCTTAGATTGTTTTTTCAAAAGCTAAACGACATTTGTATAAATCACTTTGCAAATGTTCTTATACCAACGTAAATAACAACGAAAATTCTGAATGGCTGTGTACGAAGAGCACAATGAATGATTGGACCATTCATGGATGGTCATTTGTTCGTTGTTCGTTCGTAATTGGAAACCAACATTTTTTTATTTTGTTTCCTTATTTATAATTAAAAAATAAATAGCCTTTTGTAAACCATTTTCTAATAAGAAAACAAAATACAAAATGTAGGTTCCCATTTGAAAAGATTAAATTGACCCTAAAATGACCATCATAACGTCCTCTAAAAAAACGCTACTAATGGCATTTACTTTTCCCCATAATATCAGGCAAATTTTATTAAGACATTTATTTCTACAATGCTTGGTTTTGGAGTTGTTGTACAGTCTTAACTTAAATGTTTTATCACAGTATTAATGTAAAAGTGATTCTTCTATCGATGTGTAACGTATTCACGGTACATTTATTAACTGGAAATTATTCCAAATTAAGCAATAAGTGCTAGTTATATATAGAATGCGGAAAAACACAAAAAGTTTAATTGGGGTAACAAGCTCCTGCCATGGAAAGAAAAAAGAAGAATCCCAAACTTCGAAGCATGTTCATTAGAAGTCGTAGTTGCAAAAATGTAAGCATGCAATATAGTATATTAACTTATAAATAGTTAACCCCACGAAAAAATCTGATATGTTACATTCATGCGACTTTATCTAACCACTATCGTTTATTTTTATATGCTTGTGCATACTATTGTTGCAAAAGTTTATTTTTCTATCTACTTTATGTTAATCGAGATAATCATCTGCAGCAAACATTTTGTTGTACCTAGGTACAAAGAGGACACCGAAGCGATAGTCAATTGTACAAAAACGGATCGCTATACACTTGCCTCAAAATATCCATATTTTTTCCATTACATTACGATTATAAAAAGGCTACTTTTTTTCTTTCTTTTTGTTTTTGTTTTTGTCTGTAACTCATGCCTATACAAATCATTCTATACTATACAATGAAACTTGGCATATATGTACCTTAGGTCCCATTCAGAGAGTATGCTTAATTATTTACCCAAAATAAGGGGGATTAAAATGGGGTCCGAAAAGGCGGTGGCCATGGTGGCGTATGCTCTAGTGTTTCGTGGGCAAACTATAAATTACAGCAACCAGCGGGTAAGAATAAGAGGCGCTTAAAAATAGTAAAAACGAACACAAAATGTCAAATTCCTTTCTTATTATTGAGTATTTTTTAAATGTGTACAATGACGTTTTCATCCCTTTAATGCCTAACGTCGCGAATAAGCACCATTTCAATTGTTTGTTTTTGGGAGCATATACACTCGAAATTAGGTGAGAACTGATATTTTGCATAACAAAAGGGATTTAAATCCTGAATGTAGACAAAGATAAGATAGAACACGAAATGTGATAGGCAAACCATCTGGAAGAACAGAACTAAAAATATGATGTGTTGCATTCACATGATCTTCTCTACTCTCTTTTCAAAAAAATTTTCTTACAAAACGTTCTATTCTATCTGCTACGTGTTAATCCAGTTAAACTTTCATTATACATTTATACATTTCATTGTAGGATACCGTAGGTAAAGGGATAGTCAGAGTTTTAAAGAGTGTGTCGCTATGTGATGGTTTTGAAATTCTATGCTCTTTTGCAACACTACGCGGAAAAAACAAAACAAAACAAAAATAGAAAAAAAGAACAAAAACAAAACGAATAACGAGACCTCTCAGTTTAGAAAAATGTGTGAGCATTTAAAAATTCAAACCAATAGTAAGAAATATCTCGGAAATGGTTAACTCCAAAAAAATTATATGACAAACTGTGTGCTTAGTGAAATCTGCGTTCTTTTTGGGTAGTACGATTTTATTTATTACGGATTACCAGTTATACAAAAATTTTCAGAATGAAGAAAACTTCAGAGGCTATTCCCATAAAATTCAACATATTCATTAAATTTGCCATGAAAGCATCTTAACTTATGGTATTTTAATCAAAATCGTTTATTAATTTTTGAGAAAATATAACATTTCGAAAACTCTTCCATGTAAAGGGTAGGTTGAGGTGAGGGGATTTTCTAGAAAATCTTCATGTTGCATCTTTGGAAGATACTGAACCTAAATAGCAAGTTCGATATTTATCGGGCGTTTCGTTTTTGAGATGTGCTGTCCACAGACACATGCGTGCGCGAGAACCTTTTTTAAAAATGCTTTTTCTCGGGTTCAAGGGGCCATAAAACATGTATTTATGATACGATTTCGATATCGAATTTTTGGGTAGAGTGCAGTATCTTCTCTACCTACTATGTACGTGGTAGAGAAAGTAAAACAGAGATAATAAAACCATAAAGATTAGGCATAAGTTTGTGTTGAATAAAATGGAAAATTAAACCTTTGGAATGTGTACAGTTTTAATTAGCTGTTACTTAATCAATTTAAGATGTCATCTGGCACACTAAATAAGCTATTCTCTGTGGTGCATAATTGCATCTCGCTTTACTTTTACTGAACAACAAAACATTATTTAATCATTTGTATTTCAGTTTTTGTATAACTCATAAAAAGGAGCATTCTTCTTGTTTTGTGAAAAAGAGAGGAAAGGGAAAAAGTAAAATGTGAGCCAGAGGATTCTGGATAGTTAATGGAACAATACAAACGAATTCCTTTGACATTTCTTTATACATTCCAATTGCATCACAGAATCTGAAAACTCGTGGTGGATGCGTATAGATACGTTGTTTTCAGCGTTATTTTTGGAAATCCTAACCCTCAGTTTCTATTACAAAGCGATATTACCACTTTTCCCCTCCCTTTCAAACGATGCCCTCATATACATCCTCTTTGTGAATACTAAAGGCGTACACTAAACTTTCCTACACACCCTGAAGCATTTCTCAGCTCTGACTAGTGTTGGAAATACTAAAGCATTCACGCAAGTTTTTCTAGCTGGGTAGTTCGAGACCTTCACTACTAGACTCAGCACCATCGACAACTCCATCCAGACCTCAGCTTCAGCAACAGACACCATCACACAACACCTAGATTCCATCGACATCGCCATCAGATCCCTGGAAGAGCAGCAGCACCAACTTCGGGCCTACTTCCAGCAGACAGCCATATCGGAGGCCCCAAGCAACCGCCGAAGGACTCCGGCCAGCGCAGCATACTCACAAGAGTATATCAGCAGGATGCAACTTCACAAGAAGTAAGTTCTACGCCAACCTACACCTTCCATAGAATCACCTTTCCAACTCTTACCTAAACCCACGCCATTTTTCACTAGTGTTGCAGTCAGGTTTCATGGCTGCAACCTAGTAACCACCTATCTCGCTCCAGCCCATAGGGCGGAGACATCCATCTTTCACATACTAACGCGGGTGCTATGCGGGACCGCACAAAGCCACGCCATTCCACTTTTACCTTCTTCCTTTTTCCACCGGTGGAGGAGTTTTTAGTGGGTATGCCGACTATTGGTGAGTCCCACACTCTCAGTCCCGACTCCCATCGGGGCTGGGGTCAGTGATTAAATCATTTTCTCCTCCACTCGAAAAAAAATATTTAACTTCCATTTCAATTTATCCTCCGTATATTCATATTCCTTGTGAAAAACTAATTTAAGTTTTCACTTTGCATGAGCCAGAGACCAAACCTTTCAAAATCACAAGGTGTTACTTTGTATTGAGCTCTTTTCAAACAAACATCTAATGTAAACGTTCACTCGACTTTTTCTACCCATAACAAATTCACATATATTCGTTATGCCATATATTACCTACTCAAATAAGTGATTGTTCAATCCACACTACGCTATTCAGTATCTACTTTTACTTTCTCTTCTACTTTCCTATATTAAATAGAGGAAGTATTGCACTCCATTCAAAAATGAGAATACAAAGATACATGCGGATTTAAGGAAGAGTGGTTTATGTTGGTAATAAAATGATGCTGCACGGTAATAAAATGGTGCAACGCTCCTGCGCCGCCCTCGTCTGGCTGTACCTATTTTCCTTGTGTTCACTGTCGGCCGAGCTTAGCTCCTATTCTTAGCAAACGCATATATACAGAGAGGGCCAACAGATTATGAACCGACAGCGTGGTGGTTTTCTTGTCCGCGTCCTCGGCGCTCCTTGAGGTCTGCCGCAATCATAGAAAGGCGCGGATGAAACCATACAACAGTTTTAAAACTACTTTTAAATACCTTACTTACCAACTTTATCAAAGCAGATGCTGATTCAGGCCGCCGTCGTTGTCCATACATTTTTGGCACCTCTTTAGGAAACTATCCATCACTCGCCGTAGTTCACGTTGCGAAATGCTGGCAATTTCCTGGCGGATATTTTGTTTTAATTCTTCCTGGGTGTGTGGGTTTGTCTTGTATATTTTATGTTATAAGTTACCCAAGATATAGAAATCGCAAGGGGTTAGGTCGGGGGAACGAGGGGGCCGCAAATCTCTACTAATAGTTCTGTCCTGAAACACACTTTCAATTGTTCTCGTTGAAATGTTGGCCGTATGAGCTGTTGCAGAGTCTTCTTGTTGAAAAAAGGCAAAATCCCGCTCCTTGTCTGTTAATTCCTTTAAAAAAAAGTGGTAAAATTGTATTCACGTATGTACGGGCGTCAACTGTTGACTCGAAAAAAACTGGCCCTATAACTCTTTCTCCGCTCATGGTGTACCTTACACCAACTTTTTCGTCATGAAGGGGTACTTTATAAACAATATTAGATTTGTCAGAGTTCCAATTATGATTATTTTGGGTACACATCTCCATGAAGGTGGAACCAAGCCTCGTCCGTGAAAAATATTAAATATGGGTCTGTTTCGCCATTATGCACACTATTGATATATTGAGACACCACTCACAAAATGTGCGCCTAATTACAGGATCACTTGGTTGAAGAGCATGTGCCACAGTTATTTTATATGGTTTTAGCTTCAGAAATTTGGTAGCTCTTCCCGCAGAGCCATAAGAAATGCCTGCCTGTTGTGAAAGGCACCTAAATGATTTTTGGGGGGAATTTTCTAAACGATGACCGATGTCATCTAATGTTTCTTCGGTAAGAACCGTATCCGTATTTTAGATTTCTTAGCCTGAACACTTCCTATGGTCTGAAATTTATTGTAAAGTTCATGGATTGTTGTACGACCTGGAACTTTTACACCTGGAAATCTTTCACTTGCCGAGCTGAGTTAACACATACGAATCATAAATAAATACACGCTGTGCAGTAGAAAACATATACTAAGCCATAATATATTTTGTGACTAAGTACAGGCAAAATAATAAATACTGAACTACATCACATCACCGTCAACGCAATACTGCACTTCACACTGCAGAGCAAAACCACGTCAACAGCGTAAGCTTGTTTATAGCAGCATGCGCTATCACGTTTCCACACGCCCAGTGGAAAAACACGGCGCAGTCGTTTCGTAGTTTCTTGGCTCTTCCGTTAGAATGGGCCATTTGAGTCGAGACTGTACAATATCTCCAAAACTAGCGTTGTAGAAAGAAATGTCTTTAATAAAAGTTGCTTGATATTATGGGGGAGAGTAAATGCTATTACTCGTGTTTTGTTTGGAAAACAAGTCATTTGTTTGATAGTCATTTTAGGAACAATTTAAGATTTTAAATTGAGAACCTACAATTAGGGTCAAATTAAAATAGTATTTACTTTCTACCATAATATCAAGCAACTTTTATTCAAGACATTTCTTTCTACAACGCTTAGTTTTGGAGATACTGTACAGTCTCAACTTAAATAATCCGCTCTGTAGAAGCGACGTGTGGATTATCGAGGTAAAAACAGCAATAGCTGTTTAAAATCTCACGGATGAGAAACCTAATCAGTATTCAGAAGTAATCTTCATTTAATTGCTTGGTTTCTAAAACAAATGAGTGAACATAAATATTGCGGTCCCTTCCATAAAACGTGAAATGAATAGTTTTGTGTCAAGCTTTAAAACTGAAAATAACTGCACTTATTTGAAACATATGTAACTTTACTTCTTCTGTCCTAAACTGCAAATACGTGAAGTGTATTGCGCAAAACTAAGATGTATAAAAATAGTTTTATAACATATAGAAACTAATTTTCGAGCCAAACTGTTGTATTTTTATCTCCTTTAACTTAATTTCTTTAATTTGTTATAGAATTGAAAAAAGACTAATGTGATGCATTCAAACGTCGTTCTCTACCAATAATAAACTCAGACACAGTCATTAGCTATTATAGTATTCATATAAAAATTAATTCATCTATCCTCGCTATGTTACTCACGATATACTTTTACGTAGGAATGTATTTACATAAGGGAAGCAGGATTCAAATGTTAATTCGTAGTAACAAGCTCTTGAGATGTAAAGAAAGGAAGGGATAAGGAAGAATCGCAAACTTTCAAACATAATATGTGTTAGATGGCGCTTAGAAAATGTCTAAATTTGTAGCGAAAGCGACTAACGTTACGAAATAAATTATTTAATATAAAATAATAAGAGCTACAGTTTCCCTGCAACAAGCTTTCTATTAAGATTTCCATGTTATATAAAAGTATACAAAATTAATTCAAATAAAGTGAACTTCCCAGAATATTCCCAAAAATTCAAGGCATGCATTTTATTTTTCATGTCAAAATATTAACCGCGTGACATTTTAATCAAAGTCTTAAGAGTCATGTTTGAGAAAATAAAAAATAGTTAAATTCTTTTAATGCAAAGAGCATATATGGCATTCTAGGAAGACCCAGATTTGATTCCCGTCTGGGGCGGGGAGTGTTTCTTTATCCAATACCATTCCATATATTCCGCAGAGTCTGGTTGTATGAATACGTCAGTAAATGTGAGTGTGTTCAATGTAAGTTAATTAAACCAACATTAAGGAATCCTACATTTCAGAGAGTAAAACACCATCAGTAACTTGTTTCTCAAGTCAAAGCGCCCGATATGACCAATGAAAATAAAGGGAAATGAAATAATAAGAACTTCGAATATTATAATCAGAAAAAAATGTTAACTCTTTTGAAGAACAAAATGAAAATATGAAAAAGGATTTAATAATAATAATAATAATAATAATAATAATAATAATAATATAAAACTTTTAGAATCGCCCAGTTAGCATTTTGTCACACTCAGTACTATATGTCTTCTATGAATCATATCGTAAGGTTATTAAAAATACCTCAAAAACTTAAAAGTTCAACAAACATTGCAGCGCGGTAATATTTTCCCTAGTGTAATACCTTTAGGTTTGCCGTCCATGATCACCGCATAAAATGGCATGTATCAGAATACAGGATAGGCTTTACAGCTGCAGCCACTCAGGTTTAAGTTTTCATTACTCCTTCCCTTTCAGTTTTCAACCAGAATAGTTCTATGTTTATAGATTAGTTGATTGCGTGTCGAAATTTGCTTTAAACGAAAAAGTGTCTTATTCATCAACGTGCTAGGTTGGACAACAGGTGATAGTGGGGTTCTTCCAACAATAAGGGAAAGCTCTATAGGAAACTAATTGCATCGGCAAGTTTTCATTCACTCGAGTGGCTACAGTTGGATTCAAAAGACGGTGCGGAAAGTAGACTGTAATAAAGTGTCAGTTATGTTTTGCAGGCTATTAAATAAACAACATTGTATTCGACCACAAGTCTCCAAACATCAATGAATAATATACACTACGTGATCAAAAGTATCCAGACACCCCCACAAACATACGTTTTTCATCTTAGGTGCATTGTGCTGCCACCTACTGCCTGGTACTCATTATCCGGACCTCAGTAGTCATTAGACATCGTGAAACAGCAGAATGGGACGCTCCGTGGAACTCACGAACTTCGAACGTGGTCAGGTGATTGGGTCTCACTTGTGTCAGAAGTCTGTACGCGAGATTTCCACGCTCCTAAACATCCCTAGGTCCACTGTTTCTGATGTGATAGTGAAGTGGAAACGTGAAGGGACATGTACAGCACAAAAGCGTACAGGCCGACCTCCGACATTGACTGACAGAGACCTCCGACATTTGAAGAGGGTCGTAAAGAGTAATAGGCAGACATCTATCCAGACCATCATACAGGAATTCCAAACTGCTTCAGGATTCACTCCAAGTACTATGACAGTTAGGCGTGAGGTGAGAAACCTTGGATTCCATGGTCGAGCGGCTGCTCATAAGCCACACATCACGCAGGAAAATGCCAAACGACGCCTCGCTTGGTGTAAGGAGCGTCAACATCACACGATTGAGCAGTGCAATACGCTGTGTGGAGTGACGAATCACCGTGCACAATGTAGCGTTCCGATGGCAGGGTGTGGGTATGGCGAATGCCCGGTGAACGTCATCTGCCAGCGTGTGTAGATCCAACAGTGAAATTGGTGTTATGGTGTGGTCGTGTTTTTCCTGGAGGTGGCTTGCACCCCTTGTTGTTTTGCGTGGCACGATCACAGCACAGACCTACATTGATATTTTAAGCACCTTCTTGCTTCCCACTGTTGAAGAGCAATTCGAGGATGGCGATTGCATCTTTCAATACGATCGAGCACCTGTTCATACTGCACGGACTGTGGTGGAGTGGTTACACGACAATAACATCCCTGTAATGGACTGGCCTAAACAGAGTCCAGACTTGAATCCTAGAGAACACCTTTGGGATGTTTTGGAAGGCCGACTTCGTGCCAGGCCTCACCGACCTACATCGATACCTCTCCTCAGTTCCGCACTCCGTGAAGAATGGGCTGCCATTCCCCAAGAAACCTTCCAGCACCTGATTGAAAGTATGCCTGCGAGAGTGAACGCTGTCATCAAGGCTAAGGGTGGCCAACACCTATTTCAGCATTACCAATGGAGGGCGCCACGAAGTTGTACGTCATTTTCAGCCAGGTGTCCGGATACTTTTGATCACGTAGTGTATATATAGAAGAAAGTATTCGCCTGCAGTTTAAAAAGTTCTAGCAACCAAATTAATGAAGGGAAAAAACTAATATTTTAGACATAGAGATCAAATGGTAATACAGTTTACGTATTGTGTCGGTTTTTCAGATCGTTTAGTTTATCAGTTTTATACAATTTTTGAAAAAAAGATGCCAAAATTGCAACTCTTTTTGTGCACGATGTTTTCAAAATTATATTTCATGCATGGATAGAGCATTTTTTGTGCATACATCCACACACTTTCATCAATAAGTGACTTAAACTGGTAGAGAAATAAATTCGTGAAATTTTAATGTTAGCCGAAAGTGAGGAATTAAGGCAAACACATTGAGAATTCTCAACTTTGACATTTTATCCCCCGTCAAATAAAATCCTATTTTCACAACAAAATCAAGTAATATAAAAAAATAATCTACTCATTGCATGTAAGATGATTTTGATAACACTTTCTTGAGGGTGTGAGTGTGTGTGTATGTGTATGTTTGTGTGACAAAGTGGAGCGCCTTTTATGAGTTAGATTTAACCATCCTAATTGTTCATGACGAGCCCTAATGCACGGGAAAAGCCTAAGAAGGGAGTGCTGGCATAAATCTGAAAGTAAAGGAAACCGCCTGTCACCAAGGATAACGCGTCACTCAGTACTAAACGTGAGAAATTCCTTCAACGCATACTTCACAATTTGACTTCCTATGCTTGCACATTGGCACATTTTTTTTCTTTGTACAGAGTAGAGTAAATTTTAAAGTACGGAAATAAAACATTTTGTAGCAAGGAATATATCTTGTATACAGGGGAAATGCCTGAAAAGTAAATTACCAGCCCAGCACTGATTTCAAAGAATATCCAGATGTTCATTTTCCTATTGCGGCACAGAGATAAGCTGTATTCCTTTTTCTTTTTCGGTTACCTTTGAGGTTGGCTGTACAAAGCTGTTCATTCATTAGCGGCTAAATATACAATCGATATTATCAACTTAAAGCACTGCTCGCAAAGCTAAAAATAGAGGAGGAGTATATTCAGAATATCAGACGGTCGTTGGCCTGCTATCTGTGCGTGAACTGGCAGGTGCATTAAACAAACACGCATCGATATCTGGGAATGTGTGATCTCAGTTTGTTACTACGGCTAAGTATGAAAATTTGCATCTAAAGATGTCGCAGTTTTTGCTACAGAGTCAGGATTTAATCATTTAATATTTATTTTTCTTAATCATATCCATTTTGTTCTAATTGAAAGTTTTAATGCTAAATCAAAACTGGGTGGGATTAATTTGACTATTTCACGATTAGAAGAAAATATGTATAGATTAGAAGAAACAGATACAATAAAATATTGACTTACTAAAGTATTAAACTGTCTTGGAAATGTGTTATTGTACCATTTCATCAAAAACATTCCGCTAGATGGGAGTAGTAGTATGTTAAGATACGTTGTTCTCTTGTTACAAGTGGTGCCAACTATACAATGTTTATTGAGCTCAATAGACTATTACTATATAGTCAGCAACACTTTGTTGATTCAGTTTCATTTTAATACAACAGTTGCATACCATACGTGACTATCTCATTCGTATGTAAGGAAACAAATGCTAGGGAGGTGTTTAAAATTGTGAGGATAAACAGCAAGGATTGGTTGAAACACGCAGATCCGTACTCTTTTATTAGTCAAAAGCATGTAACAGTGAAATAGTTATTATGACGTTATATGCATTTGTTTTAAAATTATGCATTTTTTTCATTTATATGCACCTTTAACATCTAAGGTTATATTGGCGGCTTTGCCTTTGTAGTAATTTCTCTTGCCAATGATTTTCACTTGTTAACTATTGCGTTAATCTTTGGGTGTTCTTTATAATTCATTAAATTCACACACACAGATTTATATTCCCACTCATACTTTCAGAACCTGTGGAGAATGGGGAATAATCCTGGCTAAAGGAAACTTCCCACCCTCCAGCCGAGAATCGAGCCCGGGACCTCTAGATTTGGAAGCTAACATGCTACCCATCAGACCACATAGGCAGTCTCATGGGTTTTAAGGAGAGAAAAATTTGCCATTTATGTCGGAGATGGGGTGTAGATGTTAGTCAATTAGGGGGTGATTCTAAAAAGACAAATTAAAAACGTCTGATGTGCTGCCCTCATATGCCTTTCTCTAACTTTTCAGGACTTCTTTTATAAAATTCAAAATATGAATTTTTATTAGTTATGCAAATATTGCAAACACTGGGAATTTTAATTAAAATCGTTGGAGCCTTTAATAATTTCTTGAAAATCTTAGCCTGGCATGATTAAACAGTATCTGAAAATTGGTATCCCTGTGAGTTTACGTTTTTGAGTTATACTGTTCGTACACACACAATCGCGCGAGCATGCTATTTTCTCTAAAACTGCTTTTTGGGGTTTATAGTATCTCCAAATTTTTATTTCGGGTGAAATCTCGATTCCGAATTTTAGGGTGGAGTACATTACTTTCGCTCCCTAGCGGTAAAAAGTGGTAGAGAAAATACAAGCTTACAGCAGGAAAAGTTAAAATGAACAATTTAAACAAATATAAATTTGTGTGGCATTAACCATCTCTGAAATATTCGCTGATGTTGCTTCAACTTTTCCTACATTTTAAGTGGTACAATTGATGTTAAGAGGGCGTTCATTTGTTTCTCATGAGTTCGAAAATCATGTTTAACAAAATATAACGACGAGTTTTTACTTTCTCTACTACGTATAGTAAGTAGGGGAAGTATTGTATTCCACCAAAAAAATCGATACCGAGATTTCAACGGAAATACATGTTTTGAGACCCCCTGAATCCAAAAAAGCATTTTTGAAAACATGTCCATGTGTGTGTCTGTGTGTCTGTGTCTGTCTGTGTGTGTCTGTGACCAGCATAACTCAGAAACGAACAGCGGATAAACACCAAACTTGGTATTTAGCTTCAGTATCTTCCAGGGATGCGACACGAAGGCTTTCAAGAAAAAAAACCCACCCCAGAATACCCTTTACATGGAACATTTTTCGAAAATTTTAATTTTCTCAAAAACGACTCAAACGATTTTGATTAAAATATCATATGTTTAAGATATTTTGGCGGCGCCGTGGCCGAGTGGTTAGACCGCTCGCCTCCCACCGAGGCGGCCCGGGTTCAATCCCAGGGACCTGCATGTGGGATTTGTGGTGGACGAAGCGGCGTCTGGGCGGGTTTTCTCCGGGTTTCCAGATATTACTTGTTACGCCCTTAAATTTTACAATACTTATACTTTTTCTCAAATGGATTAATTTTTTTGTCCTGGTAATGCAAAGAGAATGGAATATTCCACATAGCAACCAGCTCTTAAAATATTTGACTATCGCTTAAAGCCTACCAATTCCTCTTGCATCTACAAGAAAATTAGCAATAAGATTGACATCTGGATTAACATGAAGCATATGGAGAATAAGCGTTTGTAAAAATAGTTTGTACAAGAGTAGAGAAAGTCATGTGAGTGTAACACATCAGATTGTTTTAAACTGTTGTCTGAATCTACAAAATGCGTATTATTGTATAATCGGGTTTGTCTTGAATGGCGCGGCTGGCTGCCGCCGAGTCTCGTAGCAGGGTTGAATGTCCTCGCTCTGTAGTAGCCTAGGTCATACTCCTAAGGAGGGTAACGGCATTGGCAGCTCGCTTTAATGTTAATTGACATGGTTAAACGCTTTAATATATTACTTATTCGGGGAAATGTTATATGAGGAGCCCCTAATATTAAATGCACTAAACAACTACCAAAGTCACCAATTATAGTTGGAAAATATAAATATTTCACCATAAAATGTTCTAATTGTTATGTTGCTTTAAAGCTAAACATTATATGCTATAGAGCAGTATGTGTTTACTGTGTTAAGTTTTGCTCGAACATGGTTACAATGTGCACTATCAACTTGAATTTATACAGAAAGTTTATAGTGCCACTCGTTCCTGACAAGCTCTAAACTTATAAATGTAAACAGCCTGGCTCCTTGTTAGACAAATGGAGAGGCAATAATAGCCAACAGTTCTAACCAAGGAAACAGTAGAGGAGCTGTTGTGGAATTAAGACCAAACAGATCGCTTCCTCGCATTACGAGTTTTTCATGGTAAAATAATTCACTGGCCTGTTCACCCTACAGATCTAAATCCACGTGATTATTGTCTGTAGGTAAAGCTTAAACATAAAGATCTCCAACCATCTCGAATTAGAAGATAGTATCCGACGCGCTTTCCAATATTTCTGTTGCGGAAAATCGTCGAGTTCACCGCTTCCAGCTCTGCAATGACGCAGAGGGACGTGATATCGAATACCTTTTATAACGAAAGGTAATACCTGTCACCCTACCATCTGAGGCAACGAATTCCGCTCGCTGGGTACCTCCACCTTAGGAATGGGTTCAGTCATCGCTTGATGGAATACGGTATCCCCGTAGATCATAGGCCATAGAAGGAGCGTTAGAAACGACGGCGAAAGATAAGCGTAACGTATTTATACTGTTTCGTAGCTATATTAGAGGAAAAACGGCGGACTGTTGCACCGGTATTGCACAACGGATTCATAGCAATGCCGTCATTGCGGCGGACTGCTAGTTGCGTCTTTCGATGGAAACCCGTATTACCATTAAAACTAATGTGAATATTTACTATGAATATAAGAGAAATATGATATATAAACAAATGTTTATTTAAATAATTTTTACTTCCTCCTCTACTTGCCTATACCTAGTAAGTAGAGGAAGTATTAAATTCCACTCAAAATTCGATATCGCTGTTTCGCCAGAAATACACGTTTTTGAGCTCCCCTGAACCCGAAAAATCCACTTTTTAGGAAAAGGTACATGTGGCAACGTGTGTTCGTGTGTTAATCCATCCGTCCGTCGTCTATTGTCTGTGAACGTCATAAGAAGAAAACGAAACGTCAGATAAATACCAACCTGGAGTTTAAGTTTATCGTCTTCCGAGGATGTGACACAAAGATTCTCAAGAAAATTCTCCACCACAAAGTAGCGTTTATTAGGAAAATTTTTCTTAGTTTTTATTTAATCAAAAGTGGCTCAAACTGTTTTTTTTAATTTTAATATGTTTAAGTTATTTGCATTACAAATCAAATGTATATCTTGAATTTTCCGCAAATAATCAGTCAAGTCTTATTTACTCTGAGTGACTTTTGTATAACTGGTAAATAGTAACAGATAAACAAAATCGTGCTATACGACAATTGTATATCTCGTTAAAGCTTACACTTCATGTCAAATAAAATGCTTTATGGCATTAACCATTTCCGAGATACTCTTTGTTATTTATTTGAATTTTCAAATACTCATACCTTCTTCAAATGGTAAGTCGCCATTCGCGTTTTTACCGTGGTCGTGCAAGGAGTATGGGATTTCAAAGCCATCACATAGAACATCCGCTTTTTAAAAATCTATCTCTTAATCCTACTGTATTCTTTTTATAGCTACAACGAATGTGTAAATATTAAATGAAATTTTATCTCGATTAACCAGAAATAGACGAAAGAATCAGTTTTCGCAAGAATAGATTGTACAAAAGAAGAGTAGAAGAGTGAGAATAGAAAGCTTTATGAATACAGTACCTGAGATTTTTAGAATGGCTACGAAAATAATAGGCAGAGAAGTATATGAGAGTTACAATCAGATTTTTTAAAATATATTTTTTAGAGATGTCTGTAGAGATAATTAGATAATACTGGAGGAGAAGCATATCCAAAATATGTGGGAGGGGTATACTGCAATGTTTATTTTAACCAGCCCTCTTATTTCATGTTGTCCAACGCCATCAAATTGAAGAATGTTCAATAAGCAACAAGTGTGAAGAGCAAATATATACTTAGGATACCCTTAGGGGTTCAGCCTGTGTACACCCAAATTGAATGCCTGTCATTGGCTTGGGCAGGTTTACAGTCGCGCCTGGCACTGAACTACTGCGTCTGATTTCTTTCCAAATCGCCAGTGTTTTGTTTGATTTTTCTGGCACCCGCACAAGCGCATATGTTAAAGTTCGGAGGAAGAACAGAGATCGACCATCAAGCTGTTCTTTGATCATATGCCCCGCCCGTTATTCTTAACAACTATCGTAAAACAAACATTCACAATGTGTTGCTTTCTCCTTTTCTTACGCAGTTTCAAGTATAATCCCTTACAAAAGCTTGCGAACTTCCAATTGGCTAACCTTCCTTGGATTTCGGCGCTCAGGATTCGATGCTCTGCCTTATATAAGTAAGGAAATGACATTTATTTTAAAATAATAGTTATGATCGTGATGGTTAATTTGCGTTAATGGTTATCGGTGCGGGTTATAAGATATCGAGCGAGATGGCTCCGTGGTAACGTGTGAGGCTGACCTTCTTACGTCCCGGGCTCGATTCCCGTCGAATGCCCATTCTGACCTAGGGTTTTTCATGATTGTCCCAGGTCGGTAGACGTGGTTTTTCATCTACCACGATCTCCTTTCAATAATTTCCCTTTCATTCCGTTTCGCTCTCATCTTTCAGGTGTGTTTCTAGGTTTCGTGGCGTATGACGGTGCCGAACAGGGTTACCGTGGACACTAGAGGACTGCTTGGTTTACGGATCGTTCGTCGCCCTCTCTAGGCAGCTACAGCAGTAGGACTGGTTTTCGAGTCGGGAACTGTTAGAGACTTCCGCGCGTTTCTGTGGCCTGTCTGCCTGCGACCTTTAGCCTCCTGTGGTTCCTTCACTTCATCCCTTTCTCCTGGGGCTTAGCCACAATAGACCTAAGTAGGTCGCAGTGCGAAAGGTGTCCCCCTCTGATGTATAACCTATGTATGTATGCATGTATGTATATGTATTTATTAAAATACTAAGTCGTTACAAAATTACAATTTTAAGGGCTTGGTTTCCGCCCCGGCTCTTTGCCAGACCATGAAAAACTACCCTAAAGATAAAGATTAAGATCTTATAATAGGACATACATGAATATAATAATCCTTGTCATCACATATTTCAAAGAACTCTGAGCCAATAACACCAATTTTCAATCATTTATCGATCATCCATACCCATTTAGTTTTGACCCGATACAGATATTCTCCTAAATTGTTTATTTGCTATTTATATCTTTTTTTCTTTCCTGCTATCTCAGAAGTTAACCAAAACCCTTCTTTAATCAGCTGACCGCTCCTGTCCCCTCTGAACATAAATTCTGCTCTTAATCCCTTTAGTTTCCATATCCCTAAATTAAACCACACTACCCCCTTTCTTTCTTCTTGCATCTACCATTATGGCCCTATTCTTAGTTATACGTACAGATAACAGTAACTGGTACTATATCTGTATTTTAGAAAGTATCTGCTACTATGTAACAAACTGTAGTATAGGTTCTTTTAACAAGAGTGTCCTATCTTTGAACTTAAATAAAACACGTTCTATAAATGATAGAGGTTCATTTCTTTTTTTATTCTGGAACATAATTAATGTCATTACGTGTGGAAGAGAACATTAGTTAAGTGACCGCCGCGACTTCGTTGGGTTGCGCGTATACGGTTGACCCAATTTTCAATGACAGAAGAACGTAAATTAGATCCAACTTCATGAATAACACGCGTGATGTTATTCATAAGATCGTTTAATGTTTCTGGCTTGTTGATATAAACTCGAGATTTAACATAATCCCACAAGAAGTAATCCAATGACGTTAAATCACATGACCACGGGAGCCAGTTAACATCACCATCACGGGAAATGACGAAACATCTGAACTTCTCCTTCAAAAAATACATTGTTTCGAGAGCAGTATGACATGTGGCACCATCTTGCTGGAACCAGATGTTTCTGAGATCCATACCATCCAATTGAGGCCAAAAATAGCCCCTTATAAGAGCACAGTATCTTTCTCCATGACAGATAGAGCTTCTCCATCTTCATCTTGGAAAACATATGGACCAATGATTCCACCATACCAAAATCCACACCACACAGTAGCCTTTTAGGGATGAAGGTCGTTCTTGAATCTGCATTGGATTGTGATTGCTCCAATAGCCGCAATTTTGTTTGTTAACACAACCATCCATCCATAAGTGGGCTTCGTCGCTGAAGATGATTTTTCGACAAAAATCCGGGTCAGCTTCCAATTGCTCCATAGCCCAATCAGCGAATACACGGCGCAACCTATGCTTGAGTTAACACTATTTTGTAAGCGTGAAACTTCAAGTCCAGTTGCAGAATTCGCCAAGTTGTGGTCGGCGAAACCCCTATTCTGGCGCTGGACGAGCAATTGATTTGTTTCCGTTCTCGCGTGAACTCTCACGAACGACGCCTATGTTTTCGTTGGAGCGCTTACGTCGATTACGTACAGGCGTTCATTGATCGTTGACAGAACCACTTCTTTCAAATTTATTGATCAAACGCCGAATCGTTCTCTCGCAGGGACGATTATGCACACCGTAAACTTCACGCAAACACGGAAGGTTTGGCGAACAGATTATCCATTTTGATAATAAATTTTCACAATTTCTACGCGTTGCTGAATGTTGTAACGCTCCATGGCTATTTGTCAATAACAACTGTAACCATATGAAAAAATGACTGCTGTAACACAATAACAACGGCAACTATCACATGTTAAAAATAGGACACTCTTGTTGAAAGATTCTTTATAATGGTGGATCATGGTCACAAGATAAATTATTTGATCGTAATGCAGATATTATATGAATATACTTTCTTTCCATAAATTAAATTTTGTGTAATTATAGTTTACAGTTGTAAAATAACATGCAACCAAGCCCTGTTTCTTATAACCTTGCCCGGCTTATATGTATTCTTCCGCGCTCCCTTTCCTTCTCTTTTCCCCTGATTAGCTAGTGTACACCTTTGAATGGGCATGTATGACAAGCAATCTCTGTATAGTACAAGGTCAGGCGATAAAACACTCTGTCATGGTAGATGCACGTACTCTTTCGTCATCCTCAGAGGCAGATTTAAACCCAAGGATCGTCCGACCTATTTGTTGATGAGAATTTACCTGCGTCCCAAATGCATTAACTGTATATTTGATTCATACGGTTAGGAAAATATAAATTTGACAATTCCCTTTGAATATATTAAGATAAATGATCAGGTTAAATAAGGAACTGGTTTATATCGCACAACAACCTATTCCACGAAAGCAGCCCCTGAGAAGTGATAATGCACGTGGCAGTTAACAGATACGGGGCAAAGATATTCGGAACAGGCTTTAGTTTCCTTATTTTAGAATTTCAGGCCACATTAATCAGCTGGAGTTAAAAGGGGGCAGAATATGATTTTCAAGGAATTATATATATTGAATCAAAAAAAATACACCACTGTTGCTAACCCAGCATGACAGAAAGTAACTAAACGATTTTATACCACATTAACGTCGTAAACCTTTGTACATAACCGTAAGAAATTCCAGTAGGCTGAGAAAGACGAGCAAGGGATTCTTTAGGAGAATTTTCAAGGCGTCGTGTGGTGTAATCAGGATTCTTTACTTTCTCTACCATGTACAGAGGGCTCCAAATGTTTTCCGTTCCACCGGTAGCGGAACAAGCGGGATAAAAGGGATGTCTTATCGAAAGGTGCCTTAGCTCATACCTGCTCTACAAGGAAGGTTAACAGATGTAATAGGCTAAAGAAAATATCATTCAAACACATTTCCCTTAGACTTGGCTGTTAGAATGTAATAACGGTGACAAGAAAACAGCAATAGCATTAAAATACAGCGACATAAGCAGCATACAAACTAATTTTTTTAGGAATTAGAGACATCGTATCATTGTATAACAAGCAAGTGTTAAAACAAAATAGTTTGGTTTTCAATATTTGCTGCTTTCTCTACCCATTATCAACTAACATATGTTCTTTATTTTCATAATGTCCTTATGAAGTATGGTTTTTCCGTGCATCGTGACAACAACTTAGGCCAGAAATTATTTAAAGTTACAGTATAAGTTACACTTTTCCTATTTGGTTGCATGCAAGATGCCGTAACGACAAACAGACGCTTATCTATTTCACGACTCATCTTTTTACTGTCTCCACTATTTACCTATAATAAGTAGGGAAAGTGTTGTATTCCATCCAAAAATTAGAAAACGAGATTCACCGGAAATACACGTTTAGAGACCCATTGAATCCAAAGAAAGCATTTTCACTTTCTCTACTACGTAGTTACAGTAAGTAGAGCAATATTGTATTTCATCCAAAAATTCAGTAAAGAGATCCGCCGGAAATACACGCTTTGAGAACCCCTGAATCCAAAGAAAAATTTATTAGCTTCTCTACTACATAGCTCAGGAGGTAGGGAAAGTATTGTATTCCTTCAATAAAGAGATACACGTTTTGAGCCCCCCCTGAATACAAAGAAAGAATTTTTACTTTCTCTACTACGTAGTTACAGTAAGTAGAGAAAGTGTTATATTCCACACAAAAATTGAATAACGAGATTAATACTCGGAACGAAATACTCGTTTTCAGATTCCCTGAAACCAAACAAAGTGTTTTTACTTTCTATACTGCGTAGTTACAATAAGTAGAGCAAGTATAGTGATCCACCCAAAAATTTAATAACGATATTCACCGGATATACACGTTTTGAAACTCCCTAAATCCAAACAAAGCATTTTTACTTTACTACGTAGCTACAGGAGGTAGAGACACTATTGTATTCCACCCAAAAACTGAATAACGAGATTCACCGAATATACACGTTTTGAAACTCCCTGGATCCAAAGAAAACATTTTTACTTTCTCTACTAGTAGTTACAGTAAGTAGAGAAATGAATGCGTTCCACCTAAAAATTGAATAATGAGATTCAACAGAAATACCGAATCCAAAGAAAGCATTTTTACTTTTTCTACTACGTATTTACAGTAAGTAGAGAAATGAATGCGTTCCACCTAAAAATTGAATAATAAGATTCAACGGAAATACGTGTTTTGAGACCCCTGAATCCAAAATAAGCATTTTTACTTTCTCTACTACGTAGCTACAGTAAGTAAAGAAAGTATTCTGTTCCACCTAAAAATTCAGTGTCGGAATTTCACCAGAAATCATTTGTGACCCCCTGAATTCAATGAATTTATTTTTAGAAAATGGTCCAAATATGTGTTTGTGTATCCTTACGAACAGCATAACTCAAAAGCAAAAGGTTTGTTAAAAACGAACTTAGTGTTTAAGTTCAACTTCTTTCAAGAATGCGACATTGAGATTTTAAAGAAAATCCCCAACTCCAAACTACCCTTTACATTGCACATTTTTCGAAATTTTTTATTCTTTCAAAAATGGCTCTAAGGATTTGATTAAAATACATACGTTTAAGCTATTTCATGATAAATAAAATATACATATATCTTTTATTTTCTAGCATAGTCTGTAAATTAGTCTTTATTGTCAATAACTTATGATAATTAGTAAATCGTAAGACGGAGACAAAATATTACTGCACAACTGTAGGTCTTGTTAAAGCACAAACTTTATATCAAAAACATTTTTATTTTATGTCAAATAACTTTTATATTTTACCTATTATGAAATTCTCTTTGTTATTAGTTTGAATTTTCAAATACTTTATACTTTTCTCAACTGCAAATAGCTTTTCTCTTTCTTTCTTTCTTTCTTTCTTTCTTTCTTTCTTTCTTTCTTTCTTTCTTTCTCGTGTTCATACAAAGAGAACAGAATTTCAAAGCTATCACGTCTGTGGCTAGCATTCGGGAGGTCGTGGTTTCGATTCCTCTGGCCAACCTTCTTGACCCATGGGTTTTTTCGGGGAGCTTTCCCGGATCGCCAGGCGAATGCTGGGAAGTATACTCACATCCCTGAATTTCCTGAACCTCCGTTTCATCTCTATTCTCATTTCCCTTCATCTTTCATCCGTTGGTCTCTTTCAGGATTGGAAGTGTCGGCGATGGTGTTTCGGTGCAGTGTGGCAGGAGAAAAGGATGCTTTTTGTGACTTTCTCCGTCCCTCGCTTTTCGGCTGGCTTTCGGGAGTATCCTACCTCTCCTTGAGGGCGTTGGACCCCCTCTGTGCTGGGTAGAGTTCCCTGTCTGCCTGTCCGTCTGACGGGGAGTCTCTATCTGAAAACTTAGGGACCCTGCCATTCCTGTGCCTCATTCCTGGTTACGGACGCCCGGTGTCTTGTCTCGCCTCATCCTTCCTCCCGGAGACGCCCCCTTGTGGGGCGTAGGCACAATATCCATTATGTGGATCAGTGCCGAGTCCCCTCCGTAGCCAACCAATCCAAAGCTATCACATAGCTATCAGCTTTGAGGGATTTGGCTATCGCTTTAGCTTAATATGTTCTGGTTATACCTACAACGAATTGTGAAAATAAGTGATGAAGGTGTATCGGTATAAACTTGACATAGATGCAAAATAAGCTTTGTAAGAATAGTTTGTAAAAGAGTGAATAGAGAAAGTCATGTGAATGCAACACATATTTTATAGCAAAAGCTCCATATGCCTGCGTGTCTGTGAACAACATAAATCCAAAGCGAAAAGTCGGTTAAATGCCAAACTTGATATTTAAGTTCAGCATCTTTCAAAGATGTGACAAGGATTTTCAAGAAAATCTCCCCCATCCTGAACAACCCTTTACATGGAAAAAGTTTCGAAATTTATTTTCCTAAAAATGATTCTAATGATTTTGATTAAAATACTCTCCGTTTAAAATATTTTCATGACAAACAAAATATATATTTTGAACTTATTGAGAAGAGCCTCTTCTTCATTCTGAATGACTTTTGTATAAATGGTAAACTCTAAAAGATTGGACAAAGTATCGCTACGCAAGAAATGCAGACTCCGTTAAAGCACGCAGTTTGTTATACATATATTTTATGAGATTAACTATTTCCCTGATATTTTTCGTTATTGGTTTGAATACTTTTTGTAACTGAGAAGTCGCTATTCGTTTTGTTTTTGTCGCGGTCATACAAGCAACATGCAATTTCAAAGCATCGCGTAGTGGCATGCTTTTTAAAAATGTGGCTATCGCTATATCTACGTATACTACTACGAAATGTGCAAATGTGAACTTCTTCTTTTGGTATTTAATTAAAGTCCTTTAACCGCGTAGGCCATTACGGACAGTGAATCAACGAAATAGCTAAAATGATGCTCAACTGGGCCTGAGGTCCCTAGAAATTAGAATCTAACATTCATCTTCTCATGATAAGAGGAAACCCTGGAAAAAACTTTACCCAGGTATTTCACTTTAACCGAGATTCGAACTCGG
This sequence comes from Deroplatys truncata, assembly GCA_030765065.1. Taxonomy (NCBI): domain Eukaryota; kingdom Metazoa; phylum Arthropoda; class Insecta; order Mantodea; family Mantidae; genus Deroplatys; species Deroplatys truncata. Next base: position 162,939,014 of record CM060976.1, on the reverse strand, counting down.
GACCTCGTGAATGTGAGGCAGACCCTCACACCACAGAGATAGGCTAAATGTGATTTGCAAGTTTATTTGGATTATAAGAAGCAGACAGAAAAATGAGATTTAGAAAAAAGTATTTATAGAATGGTGAGAAGAGAAAAGTATGTGAATGCAACACGTTAGTTTGTTCTCGTGGTAATGTAAAGAGTGTGGAGTTTCAAAGACACCACATAAAAATATGACTATCGTTTGAGCCACTGCATTCTTATTATACTTACAACGAAGTTTGTAATGGCATTCATCTCAATTAACAAGAAGACCCTTTCACTCAAGTCGTGTGTAGGACAAGGTTGGAAAGAAAAATTCAATGTTATAGCCGAGATTTGAACTATGGATCTTCCAGTTTACGTCCAGGTGGCGCCGCGGTAACGTGCGACTCGCATTCGGGAGATCCCTAGTTCGCTTCCCGGCGAGACTTTTCCCGGGTCGTCAGGCGAATGCTGATATGATTTCTCTCAGCCCCGAATATCCTTCCGTTCCTCATTTCATTCATCCTTAACACCGTTAGGACTTTTTCAGGGTTGGAAGTGTCGGCGATGGTATTCCGGTGCGGCGTGACAGAGAAAAAGAATGCTCTCTGTGGGATCTTATCCGTCTCTCGGTCTTCGACTGGTTACCAGGGTATACGGACCGCTTCTTGGGTGGCGTTGGACCCTCTGTGTGGGGCGGGGTCCCCGGTTTGCCTGCCCGACTGTCAGGTCATGTCAATCTGGAAACTTTAGGAACTTTGTCATTGCTGTGCCGTCACTCCTGGTTCCGGCCGCTCGGTGTCTCTCACCTCGTCCCTCCCTCCCGGGAGTGCCCCCCTCGAGGGGCACAAGCACAATATCCTCATTCACTGGATCGGGGTCGATTCCCCTCCGTTACACATCCCTTTCTATTCCAGACCAGGGAAGAGAAGCATTTTAATAATTCTGAACGTGAATAGTAATACAAAGTCTTTTTTTGGGGTGGGACATCTTCAGATTTGTAACTTTAATTTTCAGAAAAGAGTACTTTCAAATGAACCAATTGCAACAAAAGCACATCAACCTGTCTGCATTAAAACTTTCGGGTCACTATTTTGAAAATTTAGCTTATATGTTATCCTAACCGAATAAAACAGCTATATAGAAACAGCATATTTTGCTCTAAACGTTATTTCCTCGTATCTATTAACATTTTCTCCTTTTGCAGGGGTCTTTAATCTACGTCCACTATTCGCTGCCACGATTTATCTTCCTTTCTCTTGTGAGTGTGTGTGTAACGGGAATTATATTTCAAATAAAACAATCTTTTATTAGTTTTTCAGTAACAAGCGCAAAATATATCTCATTTTGTGGAAAATTTAATGTTGCACTTAATTGTACCCAAACTGCTTCAACAGTTTGGCATTAATATTACTTTTGCTTCCATATTTTTAAAACATTACTTGAATATTATCAGAACTGAATGTGCCAACTGTATGGAACTACACACTTAGCGCTAAACGTTGTGATCAATATGTATGACAATTAAAAAGCAAAACGAATTTATATTCAATGTAATAAATACCCTCTGCTTCTGAGAACGCGTAGAATGATCTATTGGTAATAATTATGAAACTGTTATTATTAATATTATTATTTATTACTAGCAACAAACGCTAAAAACAAGATATATATTATGGGAACCTTGTTTCTCAAGAAAATTACTGAATTTTAAACTTGTGTAGCATCCGCATAAACTGTGCAATATTTGATTTTTAAACAACATATTATGCAAAGAAAAAGTTAATTTATTTCGCTTGAATAGATCTAGTAAAAAGAAAAGTATTTGGTTTCGTCTTCTTTCCTCTTAGAGTCAGGTCGCTGAATTATACGAGCATACAGAAGTAAATGTGACCTTTGAGACGATACCGGCACGTTGGCTATAGCCAGGCATGACTAGTCGAGAAGATATTTCTTCCCCCTCTTCTTCTACACCCCTTGGTCAATCGGAAAACATTTGAAGCCCACTGTACATAGTAGGTAGAGAAGGTATTGCATTCCACCCAAATCGATATCGAGATTTCACCATAAATACATGTTTGGAAGCCCCTTGAATAAAAAAATACATTTTTAGAAAAAGGTCCGTGTTGTGCCAATGTGTGTGAACAGCATAAATAAAAAACTAAACGTCGGATAAATACCACAGTTTGTATTTAGGTTCACTACCTTCCAAAGATGGACACGAACATTTTCAAGCAAATCCCCCACATCAAACTAACCTTTACATAAAACATTTTTTGAAAATTTTGATTTTCCAAAAAATGGCGCTAACAATTGTGATTAAAATACCACATATGAAAGATACATGACAAATAAAATGTATATCTTGAATTTTCTGGGAATAGCCTATGAAGTCCTCTTCATGCGGAAGGAATTTTATATAATCCTGTATAACTGGCAAACGTTAAGCGTACCACATAAAAAATGTAGATCTCTTTAAAACGCACAATTTACTTTAAATAATTATTTGTGGCATAAGCCGTTTCTAAGATATCCGTAATTAAATTTTCGAATTATTCAATAGTTGTCATTCTTTTAAAATCCATCGGTTTCAGTTGTTTCTCTGTTGCATGGAAACAGTATGGAATTTTAAGACCAGCATATGGCGTCCAGTTCTTAAAAATTTGACTATCACTGTTCTCTTTGTATCTATATCGAAATGTGTAATGTAGCTATTTTTGCAAAGTTTATCTGGATTGAATGTGGTAGATAGAAAAATAAGCTTTATTAAGAATAGTTTGTGTGCAAAGTAATAAAGATAGAGGATAGACAAAGTTATGTGAATGTATCACCTTTTTTTTTCAAACTCTATTTTCAGTATTTAAGTAATTTGTCCCAAGCAATTTGTAGCAAGAACAATGAAACTACGATAGACAAACACCTTGATAATAGTTATCATTATAAAAATAAAGCCATAATAGGCCCTTAAGCTACGAAAAGGCATACATAATAGTAATTATAGGGTGTTATAAAATTAGTATACTATTATACTCCAGTAAGCATGAAGCATACGTATATGTACAAAGCCTACGATTCTAAACAAAGGAACAGAATATGTTTTGTCTATAATAATGTGGAAGAACGAGCAGAATCTACATGGACATAAGAATGATAAACTCTCATTGAGGAATGGAATAATATACTTATTTGCAACTCCGCAGCGGACTGCACTGAAGGCTTACACAGACTTGGCTCTTGTACTGTAAAAAACGTCAAGACCAAAGTAGCAGTGACTGACTTGCCGGCCGAGAACTCTGATTTCTCTCATCGTAATAATGTACGTAGCTTTGCTAATAATTGGAGAGTCGATATAAGCACAGATTCATTTTCTCTTTTCTTTCAAGTTGAATCTAAATTTCTTTGGAAAGATGGCCCTCTTTTCTTTCTTTCTTTCTTTTCTCCTATGCAAAAATCTAAAGGACAGGCTGATATTTCTTGTGTTTGATTTTTATCAAGGTTTGAGTTCGGGAAGCGGATACCAGTTGAAAAGTCTCGTGGTAGTGAGGTAGCGAATTCGGTTACACTTGCAGTATACTCATGTTGGGAGCATAACTGCAGTATGTCCGATATATTAATATATGAATTAATTCATGAACTATGGTTATTATCTTGTGTTTTGGTTGTTACTATTACAGTTTTACTTTCTCTACTACGTATAGTAAGTAAGGGAAGTGCTGTATTCCACCCAAAAATTCGATACCAAGATTTCACCGGAAATATATGTTTTGAGGCCCCTGAATCCAAAAAAAAGCATTTTTGGAAACATGTCCGTGTGTGTGTCTGTGTGTCTGTCTGTCTATGAACAGCATAACTCAGAAACGAACAGTCGGATAAACACCAAACTTGGTATTTAGGTTCAGTATCTTCCAGAAATGCGACACGAAGGTTTTCAAGAAAATCCCCCCACCCCAGATTACCCTTTAATCAAACATTTCTCGAAAATTTTCATTTTCTAAGAAATGTCTCTAACAAATTTGATTAAAATATCATGTATTTAAGATATTTTCATGACAAATAAAATGTATATCTTGAATTTTCTGGGAATGTTTCCAAAAGTATTCATTGTGAACGACTTTTGCATAACTGGTAAACCATAAGAGATAGACAAATTTTACTAAACAAAAAATGTAGATCGCGTTAAAATACACAATTTATGTCCTATACATTTTTTTATTGAGTGAACCATTTTCGAGATATTGCTTGTTATTCCCTTAAATTTTCCAATACTTTTACTTTTTCTCAAATGGGAATTCGTTATTCATTTTTTTTATCTCCTGGACATGCAAAGAGAATGGAATGCGCCACATAGCAACCAGCTCTTAAAAGATTTGACTATAGCTTAAAGCCTACCAATTCCCCTTGCACCTACAAGAAAATTAGCAATAAGATTAACATCTCGATTAACATGAAGCATATGGAGAATAAGCGTTTGTAAAAATAGTTTGGACAAGAGTAGAGAAAGTTATGTGAGTGTAACACATCAGATTTTTATGATGTTATTGCCACGGCTGCTGTTGTTTGGGTTTTTGAGTGCGGCAAATTTAACTTTTGAGGGTGTGATACGGGAAGGAAGGTGCGAAGTAATAACTCAAACAAAAGATTAAGTCAATGAAGAACACAATGCTTTAATGGCACAAGCATTTTCTGCTTTAGCACGAAGCTACACAGTTGCTTTAGTTGGAGCTGTAGACAGGTCGCTGAGCTTTATAAGTGATCTAGAAATAATGGTAGTATTTATCACACGTTCCTAAACTATACTTGGTTGCCCTTTTCATTTCTTGAACTTTTAAATTGGTAACATTTCAACGTTCCCACTACATTATGAGAAGTAAATAATAACGCCTGCTTCTGAGAGCTTACATGTATGTTATTCACATCACAGCACTTTATACGCAACCGCCTTGGCTGATGGGGACATTATAGCTAACTTTGCTGCACTTAAACATTTTAAACATATTCTTTCTTAAAATCTCATTGGCTGTCTTCGTTCAGCTTGGAACCTTCCTGAAACCTGGCTATTGTTCGTTGTTTCTAAACATGTGACCTCTCTACAAATATATGTTGTGTTCGCTTGCCGCATCTTCCCTTGCACAAAGAGTTAAAGTCTTGCTTTTATGACCTATCCTTACACGTCCTTTTTGCCTGGACCATATTCTAACAAAAACATGTTTTTCGGCTTTTAACAAGCCTCCATAGCTCCAGCTAAGCACTTACACATACATACAACTTATGCTTATTAATATTATTTTACATTATAATTTACATTATTATATACATGGTATATATGGTTATATATATGTATATATAACCATAGTTACTGTCTCACACTTTACAGTAATGCTTACAGTTTCTAACTAGAATAGTTTACAGCGGCAGCCGCATCGGAAGATCTAAGATCTAATCTAAGATTCTGTGGATGTTTTAATACAATAAAGATACACATACACACTTTTGAGTAGGAAAATGCAAGTATTTTTTTAATTAGTAACCTATGCCTGCCAGCTGGTAACTATTAAAACCATTAGCCTTAAATGTGGTAACAATTACCAAACCGATTATCGTACAGCATATTTACAATAGTTAGCACAAAACTAATAATATAACAAATTTCTCTCTAGCTAGTCGAATTTGACTTTTTGCGAATTTATGAAGTTTAAGATATTCTCTATGCATTTATCGATTTAGGTAAAACTTGAAGATGTGGACTATTTTTCTTAGAAACGTGTGGAATCTCGCATAGAACATTGAGAAATAAAACAAGAAAGGAATTAAGTTCTATAAAACAATGGCGGTCCCTAAACTACTCTATGGAAGTGATACATGGGTTATAACAAACATGGGTTATAACTTTTTAAAGAAAACAGGAGGTACACAAGTTCGATCGAAAACGAAATTAAGTTATATGTACAGAATTTAATATATACTCAATAAATTGTAAAATTGAAAAATATCAGAATGAATAGATGCAAGATGTTCAAAGAATGTCAGATTTAAGATTGCCTAAATTTGTATTCTGCTATTAACCAAAAGGAAGGAGAGTTGTCGGCCACCCAGAAAGGAATGGAGAAGAAGAGATGTGAAGTTTCTTTCCATAAATGCAGCCATATATGAGTTATTACACGCGCACAGACAAGATGGACAAACCGAGCAACCTAAAAGTTTTGAAATCCCACGTTGTGAGAAAACTATGTCTGATTTGTTCAGATTTATTTACAAAGGAAATCGATTAATTCGTAATTGAATATTTACAAGGCGTTGTTTATTGATGTCAATTTGTAATTTATTCACTTTGGAAACCATCTCTACACATAGCAGTCTGCAGAATCTGCTTGCATATCACAATGGCGGTGTTTTAGTTACTTTATTAGTTGGAACTCAGCACAGCAGCTGCCAAGTTTCAGCATGGAAAGTTGCTAAACATTCTTTCTTTTTTCACTCGCGGGTTGCAATGCTCCAATCAGCTGGTTATTAGTGGTGCCATTATTATAAGTATCATGGTGCAATGATATTCTGTGTCCGTATAATGGCCGCCATACTGCTCTAACAATAAAGAGCAAACACGTTTCGAAATGTATAGAATGACGTTACTCTGCTATAAATTATGGCATTCATAAAAGAAAAGCCTTGAAATGCTGTGCTTCAAGTTTCCAAGGGTTCTAAAATGCAAGTTTATATACACTAAATAAAATATAAGCATTAATGCCGGGTTCTGGCCGAAATTACGCTTATATCTGCGGTATTCTCTGAACTTTCTTGAGGTTCTTTGTCATACCGTGATGTTAAAGGCATACTGGCATTCCGAGACCGGTCATAATCTTGCGGGCCAGTATATTATCTTATTTAAACTTACACTGTATAGAGTGAAAAGTTCATTGACTAATCTTACATTCTAAAAACCTCTTCATGGAACCAATTCATATTTCCAGACACCAGAAAAAATATTTTGGTACTTCTATAATAGAATAAAGTAAAATACATCATATTTGCTTTGATATTGAAAAATGCTATTTTTCTTTCAATCGTGATTCGTTGTACGAGGCGCATCCAGAAAGAGCTTCCGATTTTGTTTCCTTTAAAGTAACGTATTTAGCTGGGAAAACTGCGCATGAGTAACAGATCTATGACGTACCAATCATGCCGCCTGGAAAGGTCCCGGTGCCAGTAGCGCGGCAGCAGTGGCTGGAAATAGCGGCTCTTTTCACCCGTCGCCTACGAGGTTCGGTCAGTGATAAAGTTCCTTACTACACAAAACATAGCGCCGATCGAAATTCATCTTCAGGTCTACGGACCGAACATCATGAGCAAACAGATGGTGTGTCGCTGGTGTAGGCAGTTTCCCGAAGGTCGTCAAAGTGCCCAAGAGCGCAGTGGGGGACCGTCCCTCATGATGACCTTGTTGAACTGTTGCGGCAGCGCATCGTGGAGAACAGTCGCTTCATGATTACGGAGTTCATCAGCCATTTTCCGCAGATATCGCGATCCATGTTGCATGAAATTGTCACTAAGCACCTGCTGTTCAGGAAATCGTGTGCCAGGTGATTGCCGAAAAACCTGACACCCGAGCACAAAACGAAACGCTTAGTGGATTTCGCACTTTACCCAGGAAACCAAGCAACAGTCAATGCATTGCGTCACAGTGGATCTCCGGTCAAGATGAAATTCAAACCGACAATGTCGGTGCAGAAAGCGATGTACACGGTGTTCTGGGACAGGAAGGGCATTCTGCTCATGTTTTTCTGTCCAGAGGTGAAACAGTGAACGCTGACCGTTACTATGAAACACTGCGGAAATTACGGAGTGTCATTCAAAACAAGAGTGAGATGCTTACTGCAGGCGCTGTGCTGCTCCATGATAATGATTGTCTACATACGGCTCGGCATAGAGCAACTGTTCTGCAGGAGTTCGATGGGAGCTGTTTGATGATCTACCAAACAGTCCTGATCTTGCTCTAACGATTTCCATCTTTCTTTGCACCTTAAGAAATGCCTGTCCTCCGGTCAGCGCTTTGACGACGAAGAGCTGAAGACGACTGTCGCACGCTGATTCCATTCCCAGGCGGCAGACTTCGACGACACAGGAATACAAATGTTGATCCCACGATATGCCAAGTGTCTCAATTCTTGTGGTGGCTATGTCGAAAAATAGCTCAAACATTACTGTACCTGTTGCCAATAAAGGTTTTTGTGTAACTATGTTTTCTTTGTTTTTAAAAAATAGGGAAACTTACTTTCTGGATGCGCCTAGTAGTTATCGAAAGCATGGCACACTGCGTATGTACTACCAGATTACTCTTGAATGATACACCGCTCCCACAGCACTGTTATACGAACCCGTTTGTGCAGTAGGGAACAACGACGAATTTATGCGGCCGAAATTTGCAAAATTAGACCAAATGTTTTTTTTTTTTTTGTTTCATTAGGGAGCGTATTGCTTAAACTTTACGTTTAAGAATTTCCCACGGATAAATAATAACCTTAAAGACTTGGATTAGGAAAAATCCGATGTGTTACACTCACATGACTTTCTCTACTCTTGTACAAACTATTTTTACAAACGCTTATTCTCCATATGCTTCATGTTAAACGAGATATCGAGATGTTAATCTAATTCCTAATTCCAAGGGGAATTGGTAGGTTTTAAGCGATATCAAATATTTTAAGAGCTGGTTGCTATGTGGAGTATTCCATTCTCTTTGCATTACCAGGACAAAAAAAATTAATAATGAATTTGAGAAAAAGTATAAGTATTGGAAAATTAAAAGGAATAACAAGCAATATCTCGAAAATGGTTCACTCAACAAAAAAAATGTATATGACATAAATTGTGTATTTTAACGTGATCTACATTTTTTGTGTAATAAAAGTTGTCTATCTCTTATGGTTTACCAGTTATGCAAAAGTCATTCACAATGAAGAATACTTTTGGGGACATTCCCAGAAAATTCGACATATACATTTCATTTGTCATGAAAATAGCTTAAACATATGATATTTTAATCAAAATCGTTTGAGCCGTTTTTGAGAAAATTAAAATTTTCGAAAAATGTTTCATGTAAAGGGTATTCTGTGGTGGGTTTTTTTCTTGAAAACCTTCGTGTCGCATCTCTGGAGGATACTGAACCTAAATACCAAGTTTGGTGTTTATCCGACTGTTCGTTTCTGAGTTATGCTGTTCACAGACACACACACACGGACATGTTTTCCAAAAATGCTTTTTTTTTGGATTCAGGGGGTCTCAAAACATATATTTCCGGTGAAATCTCGGTATCGAATTTTTGGGTGGAATACAATACTTCCCCTACTTACTATACGTAGTAGAGAAAGTAAAAAGAGCAGACAATCTAGTATTCTGTTATAAAAAACACACAATGCGAGACTGCGATTTTAACTTCTTTCCATGACATCTATCTGGTCTAACTTTTACTCGCCTACAGCTCTTGCTGTTAGATTATTTTTATTTAACACGGTCCTATTGTATTTACCTTTTTCTAACAATTTACTAGTTGTTAGAGACGGTGATACCAGGGAATTTCTGTATAAATTCAAGCTGACAATTCACGTGTGAACTCCTTTCGAGCAAAATTTAACTCAAAACAAACATACATTGTTCTGTAGTATACACCATAATGACTACACGCAGTAAACATAATCAACAGACAGATTTACATAATGTTAACATCATACTAAACGTCATTAGACTGAACTGCAAATGTCATTACCCTCCATAGACGCCTGGGCTAGTCTACCACGAGCGAGATCATACTAACCGATATCTGCTACTACTCAGACACAGCAGATGACTCCTTTTGAGCAAAACTTGACACAATAAGCACACCCTGACTGTAGTAAACACCATGATGACGCAATAAACAAATCAACAGACAGTTACATATAACGTCATTATACATAATACCAAACAACATTAGACTGAACTACAAATGCCGCTACCCTCCATAGGCGCCTGGGCTAGTCTATCGCTGAGCGAAGCCATTCAAACCTATATCTACTATGACTCATACCCGGTAGTCGCCAGTCGTGTCATTCAAGATAATGCCGGTGTATTGCTTTACGGATAAAGTTTATCACGCTCCTTTTAGAAGTTTGAATAGATTTGAGTTAATTAAGGTTCATTCGAAAGATCCCTAGCGTGTAGATTTGTAATGCAGAGACCGTTTTCTCAATTAAGTGATCCATAACAGCATTATGAATACTAAAAGTTGTATTCTAATTTACTGGATGGTCGTGACACGTGGCTATCTCGATTGCTCATTTACGGAAGAAATTAAGAAAACAATGTCTTTTGGTCACGTCATTTAGAAGAAACGACCGTTTCTGATGTTATTATAGTAAAGCTGACTTCTTAGTTTCTTTGTTCCACGCTATTGCAGAAATGCATCTTGATAGTTGTGTGAATTCTGACCTAAAACGGCGAAATAAATAAATGATACCTACAAGGCACGCATTAGAAAAAGCAAGAAATTTTACACTGATTATATCAGTCCGTAACCTTTAAAAAGATTCCGAGATAAACGAAGATCGTTCTTGTTTGTCAAGAGATCTCTATTAGCAATCCAGCCAGATAAGATCAATATCTACTTATACCTCTTACATATGCAGGAATCCTTAATTTATCTTAATGACACCCATTTATAACTGAAAGTTCAGACCATATCTGCAAGTCGTTACATGTTATTTGCACGAACATAAATTCATGAACTTGCTAACATTTGAAAGAAATATTTTAAAGTTTACATCCGATTTCATCAATCTGCCATCCAGGAAAGGTGAGCATTGTTATTAGATAAAACTGCTGCATTATTGAGGGCGCATGATTGCAATTTTATATCATTTCCTTTGCCTCTTCAATCCGGACGAAGAAAGGATGCAAGAATTTATTTTCCAAGCCGGAGCCCCTCCTAGTTGGCATACTCAGATCCGGGGCTTCCTAGATCGATCTCGATGGATTGGTGATCCAATAACACCTTCTGCACGTGGCCACACCGTTTACCTGTCTTCAAAGTGTGCGGTTCCATCAAAGGCAATGTTTACATCCCCGCTCTTCCACAGAGATACCCAGAATTGATTGTTATCAAGGACATCGCACAAGATGCTTGAGAAGGTTTATTAAGGAAGGGATCACCACCATAACGACTGCCATATCGCATGTTGGACTCGCATCCACTGCATCTAAAATCAGTATAAATCTTCAAACTTCCTTAAAATTAAAATGAGTTTTATTTATGGACGTTCTTTAACTGCTGCGGTCCTTAGCGTCCATTCTATATTGGGCGTGAAAGACCAGTAATTTTTCTCAGAGGCCTCATTGAGGCAGGCTTTTTAACATTTAAATGATTTCAGACTAATTATATAATATAAAATATAATAACAGCCCGCTTTAAAGCAATATGTGTATAAATAACATAAAATGTATGTAACAGCCATTGTATTAATGTTTATATTATTATGTACATGTTCAATAATGTTATGTGAATGTATTACGTAATTTAATAATGTAGGAGCTATGAGAATAATAGGTTAAAAGTTGCTAACAAGAGGTAACAATGAGGTAGCCTTGAGGCAATAATGAATTAGAAAGTTTAATACTACTACTAGTAATTCTTGGAAGCAATAATGCAATTTTTGAGACAGTTTATAAAATAGTCAATCAACAACAACAGAAAAAAGCTTAATTAAATAAAAGTATTATATTGGAGTAGGATTAGCCAATCAGAAACTGAAATAGGGCAAATAGTACAAATTCAGAAGTCGGTTGCTTGTAGACAGCGTTCCTAACCGGACGCGAGACGCGTCCTCAAGAAGTTTAATACGTATTCAGTGTGAGACGAAAATAGCTTACGTGTTAAAAAGTGCAAGTAATTAATAAAAGAATCTCACAGCTCTCTATATCAGTGAAGTGTTATCATGTCAAGCATTAATAAAAGGAGTAAAGTAAAATTATAATCTGTGTAAGCCTACATTCTTCAGCCACACCACGCCTTGTTATGAAATTCATGTCTCTAAAAAATAAATACTGACGCAGCCGAGGCGAACGTAAATATACATAATATTTAAAGAAACATTAAAAAATACAAAGTTGATTCTTAAACTTGGGGCAAAGGCCACCGAAAATAAATTTGGGGCAAAGGCCACCGGAAAGTAAATTTGGGGCGAAGGCTACCGGAAACTTTTTACCATACGTGCGGTTGCAACTACTTCAAGTTCGGCTCCGCAAGAGTCGAAATAAAATACAACTCCTCTTAAAATAAACAACCTCATCTTTATCAGGTTTGAAGTACTTTTACGTGCCGTAAACGGGACCACCGGCTTTACTTCCCTTCCGAAGGAAGCCATGCTAAGGATTTTTACACCCGAAAAAAATCCATCAACCTCCGCCGGGTTTGAACCCGCGACCTCGGGAATTCAAACTTCTTCTTTCAAGTAGTGGTAAGATATGTATTCATCTTCAGTACTGATGAAAATGCAGCCTTATGAAATCCTCGATAATTTGTAACCGTCTGCATAATGCAATGCGAATATCAGGATGAGCTGTGGAGACAAGTTCTTCAATTCAAAATAAGAAACAATCCAATAAACAAGGTTATTAAAATATTTAAATTTTCTGGGAAAATACTGGTATTACAAAATAAATATATGCTGTATGGGGTTTATCTTGAATTATGTCACTGGAGGCCACCGGTTCTGATTTGTAACAAGTATCGGATTGAATGATCTCTCTATGTGGAAAGTTTTGATAAAACAGAGTCACGTGTGGGTTGAATTTATACTTCAATATAAGTATCTTGGTGTCAATGGGTTACGAAAAATGATACTGCATTTTGGGTTAGTGTTAGACGAAAAGAAACATAAGACATATAACAGCTCTAACAGAGGAAATATTAGACAAGACTGATTCTAACCGAAGAAATAGACGAGGCCGAGGCTATCATGGAAAGAGGTCTCAGAAAATAAAATCGCTGCCTTGCAATGCAATACACTTTTGAGGCGATAATAAAATTGATTGGTCTGCTCGCTCTCCAGATCTAAATCCATGTGAGTATTATATGTGGAGAATACTTAATGATAACGTTTTCACGGAGTCTGTCTTCTACGAATTAGAAGACATTTCATGCGTTTTCCAATATTTCGGCTGCAAAAATTCGTCGAGTGTCCAATAATTCATTCAACAGCTTCCAGGCTTGTATCAACGCAGATGGAATATATTTCGAACAATTCTATAACGAAAGGTTAGCGTGATATATTATAATGTTTCGCATCGTTAGCATTATCTAGGGAGAATCGATGGGGCAGTCCTCCGCTACAGTACAAACGGATCTGTATAGCAGTGCCGTGGGAGCGGCGGGCTGCCCAGTCGCATTATTAAAGGAAAATCCGATGGAATCTGGCCGCCTCCGCGTGTGAATATTCAAGTCTAGTATTGTGCTTACGATGACAGGAGTATACCAAGAAATACCACCGGTTCCCTAGCCACACGAAGGCAATCATGATAATCCACAATCGCACTTCTTTACTTATAACAATAAAATCTAGTAATAAAATATTTTCTCTCTACGAAAACTGCTATCATATTCGCTACTCTTCTCTCTCTGTTTACTCTCCTCATATATAGGATTTACACTCACCAGGACTTACAAACGGCTGCCTGAGGTTAGAGACCTGTCGAGGAGCAGACACTTTGGATCAGATAGAACAACCAGGATAGTTGATGAGCCGGATGTTTGGTATGACAGCGAGAAAGTAGATGATATGAAATGACGGTGAAATGGGTGAAAGGAAAGATGATAATGGACAGTTGGTGGAATAAATGGCGGGGGAAAACCGGAGAACCCGAAGAAAATCCGCCCAGATGTCGCTTTGTCCATACAAATCCCACATGAGTGGGATCGAACTCGTGCCACCTTGGTGAGAGGCAAGCGGTCTAACTATTCGGCCACGGCGCCACCCTTATACTCACTACTCACGTTTTAAAATCACAGTGGGGATTCACATTATGAGCGAAAACTCGTGGTATAGTTCACCTGTACAGACGGCGTTTAAGTCGAATGGTCTCATTCTTGTGGCTTCTCGTTGCAAAGGTTCCGGGTTCCCTTTGCGGATATGACGGTGAATGTTTTGTTAAATACAATCATTCACTATCCTCTGGAAGTGTATATAAGGCGTGTTTCGATAAGAAGAATGTGTTTTATGTAAAAACCAACGTAAGCGAGTTAATATCAGGTGAACATTTTTCAAGGCAAACCCACCGGTATTGTAGATAATGACAGCTGTATGAGCGGATCAATTTAAAAATAGACTTAAAGGTGTGTTGCAGCAAACAATCACTTTACCCAAATGGTATTAGCTCAAAACTCGACCAACAGACGAAGTCTGGTTCGCCGCCAGCTTTTATGAGCACGCAATACATAATCCTATTATGTGCAAAGCCCATTTTGTTGTAACCCCAAGATCGTGCAAAAAAAATGTGTGACACAAAACTGATTTCTAATGCTGTTGCTAAAAATGCTACTTAAAGAAAATGTATTAAACAGCATTTCCTGTGGATTGATTATGAAAGGGCGGATTTTTGCTCTAAAATAGGGGAGAAAACTAGGACAGTTGCATAACTAAAGTGACCTAAAGGCCTACCAAGTTTTCAATAATTAACGTGGATAGCCTGGTTGTGATGTTTTTCCCACTGTAATCAATAATGGATGGAATGGAAACTTACCTCTCGTAATGTCGCAGTTGTGGAAGTGTGTATCCCATTGGTCCGCGATACCACCATAGCTCTTCGGCAGCCTACACTCGCTTCTCGGTGCAGATATTGCAATTCTCGCACCTGAAACATTTATATGTACGTTATTCTCTTCTCAATTTTAACTCTAAGTAGGCAACAGAAACATAACTAATTGGCAATAGGTCAGAGAGCATGCACTGCCTTCATTAGGCTAAGATTTTGGATGACTAATTATTAACTGTTCTTGTTTCGTCTTAATTTTCTAGACCGCAAGTTTCTCTCGTAGTTTCCCGTGTTTACTACTGAATTGTTGGGAATGATAGATTTCTATTGTTTTAAATACAAAGCTATAGAAAACTTCAACAATCCATTTAGACCACAATTGTCACAAACAGAGGATTAATGGGGCAGATTTCTCTAAGAGAATATTTTTAGGTTACAGGAAACAAAAGAAGAACCAATCATGCCATTTTTGTGGCACTCGGTGGCATTCTCCTCCTTTCTCCCTCCAACGACTTATGCTGTGGTAGGTCGGAATTTACGGTGATACAATGCTAATAGAACAGAAACTCCTTGGTCAGTAGAACAAAACGAGGAAGTAGGCTAAACTTCGTGCCCGTCCAGTGGCAATCCTGGTTTAGAGGTAGACATTTGTCTGATCTCTGAACAGTATTTACAAGCTAGACGAGTTTTTCATAAAATGTACCTATATATATAAAAATTAAAGTAATATTTTATGTTTAACCTGTTAATTTTGTTGCTTAACAAATATTTTAAGGATTATATTACAAAGGTGAATTTTATTTAAAAAAAAGAATTAGTTCTTATGGTTATTCTTTATTCCTGTTATGGAAAGTTAAAAAGAACATATGAAACGTTTGCTCTTTACAGTGAAGTTTTAGATATTCTATTATGAAAAATTAAAAGTATACAAAGACTTGTCCGCAAGTGTATTTCAGTTATAAACTCTAACCGGAGAAAAAAATTATTCCAGACATTTTTATGACACCAGCTCTAAACAATCTCTTAAAATAAATGCTCTAATACTGCTTGCACCCTAAAAACGTTGAGTGGAAATTGCCTTGAAAAAATTAGATCAAAAATTTGAAACTATAAAATTGTTAAATTACATAAATATTTGTCTCATTTCGATTAATATAACTAATATTCTGGCACTAAACAAAACATACTTCAACTGTTTGGAACAGCTGTCTATACAACAATAGCGAAGTCTAGCTAAGGCCTTGATTGCAAACTGCTTTTTTAAATTTATCTGGAATTAAAATATGTTCACTTACCGCAATAAATCCTACGTGTACGATAGACGCTTGCGTAGCAGTCCGGCAGTTATAGTAGGTACTCGTATCGAAATTTTAAACAATCCTCTCTATTCTAATGCCAAACTTCTCCAACCTTCTACTGCTATAGGTGTAATGCAATCAAGTGCCATTCTTACAAGGTCATACCATGGGGCTTTCATACATATACAGTTTAATGCGCTTTAACCCGGCAGGTCGTATCGGATGATGAACGAAATGGGTGAAATGATACTCGAATGAGTCGGGTCCATTGAGCTTAAAGCTATCCGATATTTGCTTTTACAGAACAAGGAATACCCCCGTAAAATGCTTTACCCGGATAACTCACCCTTACCGAGATTTGAACTCGGGATCTCTTGAGTATTAGGCAGACATGATACCTCCACACCAGGAGGTGGGCTAATATTTGACTTATTTACATACAATTGCAACAAACTTACTCCTTCCTACTATAAAGATATTTATTTACTGGCATAATTCTATTTATCGGACTTTATTTCAGGCTAGTCATATAGAGACGGTTGAACGGCTGCGCCTTTTCAGACGTTTGTTTGGTAACCGTGGTAATTAATGGAGGAACAGCCACTGTTGAAATCAGTAAGGATCTACAACAGTCCTGTACATAAACACACAATGTTATTTAAGCCCTTCCCTATCTGGAAAGCATGAATCAGACGTAAAATTCCAATGAAGCAGGAAATGGAACAAAACTTCCTCGATTTTCCTCGTAAACGCACTTCCATGAGCTACAGTGTGCTACTCCCAAAGCGAACCGCGGTTCTCTCTAATTTGAACCTCGGAGATCTTATTTATCTTGGAAATCCCAACGAACGTCTATACACAAAGTTGAGTATTTATGGCTCAAGCTAACTTAATCAATGATAGTATTGTGACGCAGTGGCTATGGCTCGTTATCGGGAGATCGGCGCCGGGCAGTGGAGAGGTAAACAGAGAATAAGTAGCGCGCTCACCTAGCGTAAACACCGGAAGCGCTATGGTCAGATAACCAGAACCTTTTGGAAGTTTTCCCTTCTAGAACGTTCTGAAACTCTAACCAGCTGTTGTATAAGCGAGCGCTCTCGCAAGTAAATCAGTCAGTGAGTGCATTTCTGGTGCGACGAAAAATACTGTTCTCCTGTTCTTCTAGTGAGTTTGTGACGACAGCCATGACGTGCAATGAATACTGCTACTGCAGGGGAGAGTGAAGAAGTCTTGTGCTCGACTCCCCCAGTGAGTGAACCGTCCGAAAGTGAGGCTATTCGTGCGTATTTCGTTAGACCGCTACGTCACGAAGAAAGTGAAGTGATAGTGAAAACTAAGTGAAGTGACAGTGAAAAGTTGAACGGGATCAAAACAGTGAAGTGGCATTGAGAACTTAGAGAAGGGACAATTAAAAACTGCACAAAGTCACAATATAATATTTGTTGCGAACGTTCACAACAGCTATACAACGTTTTGGACAAGACCAAATGGGTCGCATTATACTTAGTTATAAGATCGCCACACAGAGGTGTAAATAGTTAAGTCATTAAAGCAGAGTTGACGGACTACTTTATTGCAGTGGACTATGAGCCACAGGTTCACATAAAAAAGGAGAGGGAACCAGCCATGAGTAATGCATCACACTCAACAAGGCAACACCTCTCCTGCTATGTGACACGACTGTGTCTCTCAAGTGAAAGTGTAAACTCGAGTTATTCATTCTTCATCTTCAACCTTCCTCTAGCATAGGGTGACCCTGGATCTAAGCTGACGATCCCGTTCTGCATCTCCGAGCTCATTGGGTAACTCCTGACAGTGTGTCTCGATGCAGACTCTACGTAGCTTGCTTAAGACAAGGGTTTCAATACTGCAAACTTTACACCTAGGTGACGATCCCGTTCTGCATCTCGAGCACATCAAGTTAGCCTGACAGCGTGTCTCGATGCAGATCTGCAGAGCCAACTGTGGCAAAGGCATCCTGTTCTCCTTTGTGAACCTTCACATGGTACATCCAAACACGCAGCTAGAGCGCCTACAAGCTGACGAAGGGCTACAACAGTATTCATTCTATTCAATGAAATAGTCACCCCTTTGAGTGTAGATGTATCACTACTGAGACGATAGTTGGAGTTTATAGAATAAAGTGCAAGAAATTTGTGCGTTTAGGCAAATAGACATCGCAGTTTAGTTGGTCAAATCGATACCGTAATTTCACTGAAAATTCACATTTTAAGTTCTACAGAAAAGGAATAAATGTACGAGGGCTAATCGATAAAGACTGAGACTTATTTTTCCTGTGGTTCCCTTGATAGTTTCCTGTCTCTACCATGAATATTTGAAAAGAGCGAGGTTTCATGTATAATGTCCATAGGCGGCAGCACTCTCGTATCGGTAGGTTGGTAGTAATGCTGTATATTATTGACCCTACTTGAATCACTTATAACAAAATGGAGGTGACATGAAAGGAGCAATACAGCGCAATAAAATTTTGTTTTCGTTTAAATCATACAGCCTATGAAACTTTCGAAAAGCTGAAGCAAACATACGCTGAAGATCACTATCTCGTGCAACAGTGTTTAGGTGGTTCAAGTACTTCAAAGAAGGGCGAGTTCTCTGTGTTAAGCAAGGTGAGCCTGGTGTTTCGGCTTCTGCTATGGCTGAAGTCAACATCAACACAGTTGCTGTGATTATTATTGCCCCTCACACTACTGTTACAGCAGCGTACTACACGTCAGTATTGGCTACACTGAGGAAGCACATTGCAAGGAAACATCCAGAACTTCATCGTAATGGGTGGCGACTTCATCACGACAACCCGCAGCCTCACGTCGCAAATCAAGTCCAGGAATTTTCGGTTAAATTCAGCATTACCTGTGTGAGGCATGTGCCTTATAGACACGAAATTGCCCCGTGTGCTTTCTTTTTATTCCCATCAATAAAGGCAAAGCTCCGGGACATTCGATTTGAGAGCACTGAAACAGTGCTGGAGAAAAGTGAGGCGATTCTCAAAGACTTGACAAAGAATGGCCTGCACCATGTTTTCAAGGACTGGCAGAGACGCTATATAAAGCGCAATCAAATAGGAGGGAACTACTTTGAAAAAGATCATGTCAACATTGAAATGGAGTAATAAATATCTGTAAAAAAATCAGTCTTTATTGATCAGCCCTCGTATATATTTAGAAAACGTTCAAGTGCGTGCTGCGCGTGTGTTAATGAATAGTACTGTGACTCAAAATTGTTAAGTCGGATAATACCAGATTTCATATTAAGTCAAACGCATAAGGATGCAAGGCTAAGATTTCGAATATTACGAATATTTCCAGCCGCAAGCAGCCATATTTTATGGAATGCTTTCCGCGGTATTTTGTTTGTTCTAAATTTACTCTATCTATTCTAAGTGATGTGTTTGAGATACTATTACTACAAATTAACGCGATATACATAGTAAACCCTACAAAAATCCTTTAAAATTCCCCTTATTGAATTTTACACTGTTAACAAACATTAAAAGAAAAACCAACTCAGGAATAAACAAAATAGGATCCAGTGTACAATGTGTGTCAAATAAAATGGATAGTACTATTAAACATTTCCGAAGTCTCGCACGTACTGCGGTGTGTTTAAAGGCTTCACGTTTTAAGCAATTCGCCTTAATTACATTGCTCCTCTTTTATTTCCTAGAGTTCGTGCTTAAGTTATGAAACTTAATGACCTGCTTTTTCAAATGTTTTAGTCTCGTTTATATCCACAATAAAATGTGCAATGCCGTAGTAATGCCCCATAGAAATTAATTACCTACTTCTGACGAATATTTTTCGTGATTAACAAGGAGATAAAAACGCCGCTGTAAGTATATATTTTATTAGGAAGAATACTACGAAAATAAATAATAACGTTGACTGTTACGTATTAAATGTTTCTAATCCGATTCAATCTTTCCATTTTTCTACATCTGGCTGTTGAAACGACTATATCACAAGCCAATTTGACTACTAAAGATTGGTTGTTAAAATAAAAGCACAATTAAGAAGTAAATAAACACTTGCTGCATTTCAATACGACTTTTCGGATATGCATTTTCCATTGCTGATATTACCTTACCTCTCCGGATGTAAAGTTCAGATGAAAGGGGAGAGATATTTTTGTGGCCGTGTTATGAAAGCCGACCATGGTATCTCAGGCATTGGCACAGAAGAGAAGAAGAGGTAATTCTAACTGCCTTCATCTACTTTTCCTCTGTGCTATACACATATTTGTTGTATAATAGCACACTTTCGTAGACCCTCTCACAGAGCATCGTCTGCCAGATTATTTAACCATTACATAACAGCTTTTGACCTAATTTATGTGTAGAAATCGCCCTCAGTGCTAAGAAGATGTCAGTATGGGTCTATGGAAATACACTTTGATCTGGACATCAGCCTGTCATCACAGAAGAATTTAAAGAAAAGAATAACATAATCGATGTATTTTACTAACTTTCAATGTTTCACATTCTGTTCTGTATGAAGTTATTAAGCTTATCTTCAACAGAGAAAACATTTTGAGAAAAATGTGACAGAAACGGTTACATTGGAATGGAGGCAGATATAACGAGAAGGACTATAGGCTACTCCATTCGATGAAACATATTTTAGTAATACTGAAAATATTGCGGCAAAATAGTCTAAAATCAAATAAATAGTACATCACACGACTAGCTTGGTATACAAATTAACAGAATCAAGGAAAAGTCTTGAAACAAGAGAAGCGAGTTTCTATAGAACACTTCATAAACACGTAATCTATGCAGTATGCTTTGAAAAAATATTAAATACTAAAATATTTTGGCTGAATGAGGATAGAAAAGTGAAAAGACTCCGTTTCCAACGTAAATTGGTGCTCTGATGTATTCAGGTGAATAGAATTATACTGAAAGCTGTTATAGTTAACCTAAATAGAGGATAGCGATTTTTCTTACAACCCTTGTCAGGTAATACGATTATTATGGTACGGCAATGTAAGTTAGTACTGGATTTTCTGAAGTATTTGTAAAATCCATTCCCAAAGGGTGCGTCGCAACCCTGTAAGTCAAGAAAAATTGTTCAAGACAGCATTTCCGATTGCATTACTAAGCATGCATTAAGAAACAAGCCTAGCATTAAAGCTTCAGGTAAACAGGGGCGACTTAAGAATTTATCTTTCTCGGTTCTGCAGTTGGTTGAGTGCTGGCTTTCTGTGCCCAAGGTTGTGACAATTTACTGACATGTGAGAGCGCTTCCGTAGGACAAAATTCGGACACACCGGTAGCACTTATATGACCTTGAGAGTTGCTGGCGCCGTATTATTATAATAAGGATACATACTTAGCCACACTTTCTACTATCCTTACATATCCCCAGGAAATGTTACCTTGTTTCTCCTATTTTCCCTTTAGTAGTAATAAGACAAGTCATTTTTGAAGCAGTAGAGTTCACAGTCATATAATTAAAAATATACATCAAATTATTTGCGGTAACAACCAGAAAATGCTGTCATTTTTTATGCATTCCACTAAAAACGGCCCCAAACAGATAAAATAGTTTCTGTATCATGAAATAATGTTAATGTTATAAGTTTAGAGGACGCATTGTTTATGGTAAACGTTTTAGTAACACAACTTCTTTAACCATTTCGTTGCCATACACTTCGTGCTACGAGCGACGCGTGATGCTGATTTGGCAGCATTAGTTTGGTCTTTCTATGCTGAATGCTTTCCGCACAATTTGAAGCCGCGTGCTTATATTGCTTATCTCGTTTACATTTGTCGACAAGCACGCTAAATCTGTTGAATGCAGACTTTCTGTGAAAGCCGGGCGGAACAAACAGGGCATTCGAGCTAGTTCAAGGAGACAAGCAAAATGTATAAAATGTATATTAACCCAGACGCTGTATTGCATAAATAATGAAATATAAATCCTATCCATAACCAACACAAAATGGGGATAAAGTTATAAACACGTGAATCAGAGAGTTCAACCCAGATCACATGGATGTCACGAAGAGAACCGCAGAATACACCACGAAAGAAGACAGCATCTGGATGGATACATAGATACATCATTAGTAAGAGGAAGGTTAATTAAAGACATTGGTCAATATTAACAACTGCTAATTTCAATAGATGTAATAAAACACTTTGCACATTCTCCCACCACAGGAGATTGCCTCATTTTCAGCATACATAACGTCCAAACCAGAAAATAAGTAATGCCAAAAAATTTACTCAAGTTAAATGCTTTAATATCATTAGGACTTAACCACGTATTGGTGTTAGTAAAAAAATTGTGTTTCTTATGATATTATCTGATTTTTTAAACTTTTTATTTTTGTGTTTATCTTGTTATTCATTAGGATGAATATCACGTTGTTGTATCGTGTTGGAAAGCAACAGTGACAAATAAACAAATGCCAAATGATTGTAGCGGTAAGAATCAAGCACATACATATGAAGAAGTACTCACACTGATAGCCATATCGCCAGGCACAGATCACGTTGTCTTGTCTCCCTGACCGAATTTCCAGCCGCGTCTCAGAACAGCCTGTTCTCGGCCAAGGTTCGGATCGTACTACTCTCTCTCGCCAGACAATCGAGTGCGGGGTCTCTACACGCGACCTGCCCACCTTTACTCGCTCGATAAACTACCTAACGATGGCAAATTGTAAAATCAAACCAAAAATAGATTAAAATGGGTGGGAAGCCTTATTTTTGTTGTTATCCCTACCAATATAGCTATCGACAATATGGAAGCCAAGTAAATACCTCGGCAGCGATTTTCAAAAGTTATTTATCTCTAATCTTCCAGCCCCTTGAACTTTAAGGAAACCCTGAGATGTCTTCTGGATAAAACTAGCAAAATTCATCACCGGCCCCACGTATGCGTCTTCAGCAGGGAGTGTGTACCCTTCCTTTTTCTACAGTGACCAAGTGAGAGTAGATTTCAGACTCGCTTGCATAAAAAATTGAATTTAACCGACTTTCTCTACCTGATATGAATTCACAGTTATTCCTTGTATATTACTATCCAGACAAAAAATGATTATTCTATCCGTTTACCTTAATCATAATAAATGTAAGGACTTCATACTAGCCAGTATGAGAGTGGATACAAGCTAAATGCGAAAACAGATCTCATCTATTTATATTACAAGCCGATTGTTGTTAGTAGGTAATGAGTTCTTGCGAGGCAAACATCTCTAATATTCCCAAACGCGTTACAGATATGAGGCACCGGGTTGTAAGCAGTTCAACGTGGGAAAAGTTAAACATATAACAACGAATAACTCGGAAACCGTTAAAAAGCACTGGAAATAATGTATGCGTTTTGATGAGCTAGGGATTTTTCTATAGTAAGTTTTATGTTTGTGTCATATGGCTTCCAAGTTATATAAAAACTCAGTAAAATAGAAAACTTTATATCTTCATTTTGTCACGCCATAATATGTTTTATTCGGGATTCTTAGAGCCTCAATTTCTAAAAGACAAAATAACGAAATTTATGCATACACGTATCTACTTGTTTCGGCTTGCATCCTTAATAGATGTCAAACTTAAATATGGAGCTTAATATTTATCGAATTTTCCATTTGAGTTGTATAGTTCTAACACGCAGGCACATAACGTTTTCTAAAAACCATTTTTCTTATTTCAAGTTACTTCAAAAAGTGAATTTTCGGCGATATCTTGGTATACAAAATAATTTAGATAATTAGTAATAAAACTCGAGCAAGTGAGAAGAAAATGGCCAAAAGTAATCTAAAGTGGTACACTCGCATTTAAGCTATTTTTCTATCTGCGTTACTCTATGTGTGTCTAGAAATGATTTCAAATTAAGCAATAAGTGCCTAGTTACGTACAGCTTACTGAGTGAGATGGCTCCGCGGTAACGTGAGAGGCTCGCATTTAGGAGGTCCTGGGTTCGGGGACGTCGACAACCCGCTCTGACCTTGAGTTTTTCGTGGTTTTCTCTGATCGGTAGGCGAATGCTGCGGTAGTTTCTCATCTACCACCATTTCCTTTCCATCGTTTCCTTTCATTCCGTTTCCTTCTCATCTTTCAGGTGTGCATCTAGGTTTCGTGGCATATGGCGGTGCGGGGCAGTGGCGCGGATGCTTGCTCAAAGGAAAGAGTACTCCTTGTGGACACTAGAGGGCTACTTGGTCGACGGATCGTTGACCGTCCTCTAGACAGCTCCAGCATTGGGACGGGTCTTCGAGCCTGGAAGTTTTGGGGACTTCTGCGTGTATCTGTGGTCTGTCTGCTGTAGCCAGTAGCCTTCTGTAGTTTCTTCACTTTATCCCTTTCTCCTGGGAGGTGGTAGCCACAATAGGTCTATGTAGGTCTCGGTGAACGAGGTATCCCTCTATTGTATAACCTATACCTATATCTATGTACAGCATTCAAATGTTAATATAAGAAGCATTGGGGAATAAATTAGTAACAAGCTCTTGTGAAGGAAAAGAACAAGGATACGGAAAAAGAAATGATTGGACACAAATTGTGTGTTTTAATGTTCTCTGCATTTTTATTGTGTAAGCTTTTGGCTGCCGGTTATGGTATACAGTTCTACAAATTCACAAAATTCAAATATAATGAAGAGTACTTCGCAGCCTATTTACAGAAAACTCAGGATATACTGTTTTATTTATGTATCTCAAACACGTTATTTTAATAAAAATCTTTAGGTCCGTTTTTGAGAGAAAAAATGAGTAATGAAAATTTATGCATACATATAGCATTTTGGTGTGTGGGACTTCTGTGAAAATGTTTGCGTTACGTCTCTGAAATATATTAGATTTTATTAAGAATTTGGAATTCTGGTGAAAGGTTAGTACCGAATATAGAAGTGTTTCTACTACCATAAATAACCGGCACATAGATAACACACTTTGTACTTACTACTCAAGCAAAATTTCAATAGTTTTAACTGTTTCTACGTTTGTGGTAGTAACACTGTTTCGATCAGAAAATTTAAACAATGGCATCACATAGATAATTATTATGTAATTAAATTTCAAGTAGTCATATTTTGTATACCCTGTCATTTGGAGGATCAAACTTCAGATTGTCCATTAGAAGAAATCAGGGAATTAACTGCTAAGGTGGGCGTCTCTTAAAATTGTTACTTGAATGTTTTCCAACATTTAACACCGACCCAAAAATAAGATCTTACAAGCTGCCAACTGACATTATTCACCCAAAATCTCAGACCACTTAACTAAATGTGAATTTTGTTTCTTACATATTTTCTTTCTTACTCCTGTATAAAATGATACGCCTTTATTTTCTCTTCTTTCTTTCTTTCTTTATTTCTTTCTTCTGTTAGTATGAGGAATATTTTAATTACTTTTTCACGGATGTATTCGGTGATGTGAACAATAATTCAATAATTTTATTCTTGTGCAATAAAGTTGTGAAAAATGGTTCCCCTTGGTTTCTTTGTAGGTATTTTTAATTAAAATATGTAAGTATAATAAGGCAGATATAGAATCGATGTAAGAGATTTCTCCTGAATTCTACAATGGGAACTACTGGTCTACAGGTAAGATGACCCTGCTTATAGGTACACCCAAAATTTCTTGCCGCTCAGCTCCCTAGGCTTCAGCAGGAAGGTTTCATTCTGAGCGGTACCGCTCAGTTAGGTCTCTCCTCAGCGTGCGGCTCCGTTTCGGGAGATCCTAGAGGTTGGTGGCTTGTGGGCAAGGACCGTGCGGCGTCGGATGCATTATATATGGAAACGTTATAGACCCCGTCCATGCTTGCACCCGTCGTCATCCGTACCTGATAGCCCTTGGGTTTCTCACCTCATCCTTCCCTCCCAGGGGTCACGTTGGAAGCACAGTGGGCCGGCAAGCCTGCGTGTGGTCTCTGCCCCGGTTCTGGGGGCCCCTCCTTGATACGTACCTTTACCTTTTTATAGGTATGGGTATAGGTTATCTAACGGAGGGAGAAACCTCGCGCACTGCGACCTACATAGATTCGTTGTGGTGATCAACCCCCAGGAGGAAGGATGAAGCAAAGTAACCACAGGAGGCAACAAGCCGCAGGCAGACAGGACACGAAGACGTGTGCAAGTCCCTAACAGCTCCAGGCTCGAATACCCGTCCCAATGCTGGAGCTGCCTAGAGGGGACGATGTACAACCCATTGACCAAGCAGTTTCACGGAGAGTACTCTTTCCTATGAGCAAAGTCGTCCTCCGTGATGTAGTGGTTACCATGCTAGCCTCTAGTTCCCGAGGTCGCGCCTTCAAACCCAGTGGAGGGCGATGGATTTTTTTCGGGCATAATAATGGCTTCCTTCGGAAGGGAAGTAAAGTCGGTGGTACCTGTCGTAGATTTACGGCACGTAAAAGAATCTCAAGCCTGATAAAGAGGCCTCTAAGCAAAATTGCCGATCTTTCACACTCAATATAGAATGGGACGCTAAGAATCATAGCAGTTAAAGAGCGTCCATAAATAAAACTCAATTTAATTTTTTGAGCAAGCATCCGGCACCGCCATACGCCACGAAACCTAGAAGTAGACCTGAAAAATGAGAAGGAAACGGAATGGCAGGGAACTGATGGAAAAGACATCGTGGTAGAGGAGAAAGCACCCCAACATTCGCACTACCAACGAAAAACAACCACAAAAAACCCAAGGTCAGGGTGGAGTCGAACTGGGGATTTCCCTAGTGCCTCACACGCTACCACGGAGCCATCTCGCTTGTTAAATCTTCCTTACTTGAGACAACGGTCAAGGAAACCGTTTACTTTAAACATGGTTCGCTGAATTTTATGAGCTTATTTCTTTATGAGCAACTTTTATATTTTTAAAAACTAAAGAAGATACCTAATTCATTTTATGTTAATACTTGAATTACTGAATAACAGAATTACGTGTGCCTTCTCAAGGAGAAGTGTCCATCTTGTACCCCGCGCATGACATGCTAGAAATTTATTCTTATTTCCGTGCCTCTACGTGCTAAGGAAACTTTTAGTTTCGCGTGACATCGCATGTAGCTTTTTCAAGTTTATGCCTCGTTAATCTTACCGAAATATTGCGTTCATACTGAAAGAGTGCTTGATGAAAATTATCACTGACAATTCCGTGCAGCCTAGCTACATGCAATTGCCAATGTGGCTTTCAAAAGTAAACAGCTTGGGAGTCAATAATGTTTACTTTGTATTTACAACTTCTTTACATTCATTATAAAACACTCCACAGTATGTACATTCTTAGAATTTACCTATTATCGCCTTTAGCATTCCGTTTTGAACCAGTGAAGCTAGGATATCAGTGTCCTAGTGTTTCCAGCTTGTTTTTATTATTATTTATGGACGCTCTTTAACTGCTGTGGTCCTTAGCGTCCCATTCTATAGCGTCCCATTCTAATCTACGACACGGAACCAGCGGCTTTACTTCCCTTTCGAAGGAAGCCACGCTAAGGATTTTTACGCCCGAAAAAAATCAATCACCCCTCTGCCGGGTTTGAACCTTCGACCTTGGAACTAGCAAGGTATCCATGGAGGACGACAGTGTTTCGAATGTATACGTACTTAATGGCGGAGACACTTCCGAAAACGTTCGAGTATTCACACGTACATACGATTTAACAGTAAAAGTTGACAAACGTTTAACTGCTTATTCTGCTTCGTAATCCCACATTTACACGTTTTACGATTTAAAATCCTTTAATAATATCAGAAAAGGTAAATGCTTCTCATCCCAGAAAAAAATACATTATACACATTTAGAAGTTATACGATTGCGGTTGTCTTTTTATCGTCACATTTCCGTTTTTGTATTTCCCGGAAAACTGCAGAAAGGCTTTCAGCGTCGGTATTATTTCCAATCATCATGTCCATGCAATTACGTCCCATGGCTGTTAATAAAAATTCCATGGGAATACTCACAGAATTTTCTGTAATCACGACAAATTTGCACTTTTCCGTTATACAGTACATCTCACAAACGAGTTGGCACTGCATATTATAGTATCCATATAAAAAGTAATTATTTTAACCATGTAACATTGATCACGATATCGTAGGAGTGATTCAAAACTAAGCAATACTGCTTAGTTACATAAACACGCGGTGACATATTACAGAAATCTGGAACAGTTAAGCATGGCAGGTCTGGCTCATAGTCTGTGTAGAGTTGAATGACTTCACTCTGCGATAGCCTAGCTCACATGCGTATGCAGGGTAATGACATTGTTTGGCATAGCATATAGTGGGGATAACTGTCTGTTGATTACGTTTAGTGTGGTGTGGTGTATACTACAGAATAGTATTTTTATTGCCTTTTGCTCGAATGGAGAGACATGTAGTAGACTGCATTTATGCAACAATTCCACGGTAAATATTCCTAACAAATCCACAATTTATAGGTTATTAGAAAAATTTAAACTCACTGTGACTGTGTTAGACAAAAAGAAACAGGCAGTCATAGTTCTAACAGAGGTAAAATTAGACGAGATAGAGGCTGTCGTGAAAAGAAGTACAAAAAAATTACTACCTTACGTTACGTGTTTTTGATCACAGTTAGCATAATTGACTAACATTCTCGCCCCCCAGATCTAAATGCATATGATTGCTTAAAGGTAAACTTTATGTAATAAAGCCCCATAAGCTTGCGAATTAGTATCCGGGTGAAATTTCCAGTGGCTGCAGAAATGCATTAAGTGATCAATAATGCGTTAAATAGGTGCCAGGCATGTATAGACGCAAAGGGACCTCATTTCGAGAACAAAAGGTTCTCATTGTTTCGCATCATTAGCATTAGCCAGGGGGAAACGGTTGACCGGTACGCCACTGCGGCACGAGCGTATTCATATAGCACTGCAGTGGGAGTAACGGTATGACAGTTGTGTCATTCAAGAGAAACCCGGCATATTTCAATCCATAATAAAAACCTGCGTTATAAACTGGCGTTATTTTGAAGTACAACGATTGACAACTTTTAACCTTTGCAAATATCATATTTATAATGCGCATACAGAGTAGAATTACTAAAAGTAGAATAAACTTGTGTGTGTGTGTGTGTGTGCAGAAATTAAAATGATAAATGGACATGCCGTTCTTTCAAATATCTGTCGATTCTACAAGGAAGCGGTTCTTTCCATACTTAAGCGTGTTAAATTAAATATTGTTACATGTTGGGGTGAGGGCCAAAAGGTTTCCAGAAAATTATTACATTTTAATCACCCCAACATGCACATGGGGTAGCGAGCTACAGATACTGCGAGAGGACCAGGACTTTCCGGTGCAGGCGTGAGGTATTTATAACAAATTACACAAATTTCACATCATTCACATTACCTGTGGTTTATTTAATAAAATAAATGGTGTCCCTACATGACACACAAGGGGATAAAGAATTGAAGGAAGATGCTTCACACGACCTACATCTACACTCTTTCACAAAGCCTCCAGACTCGGCTGACGCTCGCGCACACAAAGAAAGTAATGCTAAACTATTCCCGCTCTCTCCAACCCTCGCTAGGCACGATAGCTGGAGCTGGCGAGTTGCCATGCCAGACAGAACTTCAAACACAAAGCCGAAAGAAATACTGAATTACCCCCAACAATGCTTACTACGCCACAATATGTTGTGTTGGGTTCTCTTTGTGCTGTGTCATATACAAGCAGCAAATGAGCATTACTCTACTCAAAAGCTGTCTCTAAATAACTGTCATGATTAGAACAAGGTATTACGAGTTAGAAACAGTGAGGTAAAGGTAATGGTACGGATGAACGGAGGAACCCCCGTAACCAGGGCAGAGCTCCACAAGTAGGTGTGACCTCTGGGAGGGAGGGATGAGGGAAGAGATCCAAAGGGTAACCAAATCTGAATGAGAAGGGCGCAAGCATGTGCGGATCACTAACGTTCCAGGTCGAACGCATCTGACGCCACCCGGGCCTACCCACAAGTCTCCGAACCCTCGGCGTCCTCCTTGGTGAGGTTCACTGGGAGGCGGGTCTTAACTGCCAGTACCATAACGACACAAGGGAAGAAATTTCTGCATACCGCACAGTGACCGCCTAGCCACAACCCGCCGAATACCGTTGCATCTGGAACAGATGTTAATGAAGGAGATGTTGAGTTTAGGAAATGAGAGGTAGAAAGTTCTGCTAAAAGAGGAACCACCCAAGAATTCGCTTACCGAACCAGGGAAACCACGAAAAACCCATGAGTCAGTATGGGCGGGCGCCAGGGATCGAACCCGTTGCCTTTCGAATGCGAGTCGCACACGTTACCACAGAGCCACCTCGCTCGGTAAACAATAAGGTTATTCCCAGCATTACATCAGTTTCTCCTCTTAATCTTTTTAGAGTACATACGATACTTAACCTAACATTTTTCTGCTTGATCTCTCTCTCTCTCTCTCTCTCTCTCTCTCTCGCTTATTGCAAAGTTTTTGACTCATTATCTATGTTTAGAGAGCGCATTCATCAGAAGCTGCAAGTTTTATATTATTGGCTTATGCTAAAAAGGAAAAGTTAAATACCGCTCTAAGTAGAAATTAACGCTTTCATAGCAGAAGCTAAACTCGCCGTCTGCCCCATGCAAAGAAATAAATAAGGCGTTTTGCATAAGAATGTGAGAAATGCCCAAGTCCTTGTTGAATAGGCATTCCTGACACTGGGTCGTCTTCCTCCACGCTTTAGCAACGGCTCGGGACATGCCATTGCGAACTGCTCCATCCCTTTCTTTTGCTTTTTATCACCACAAAGTTCATGGTCTTTCCATTGTAAGTAGAGTTCATTGGCCTTAATGGATAACATGGGAATGATGATTTTGTAAGCTTAAATGTAAAAATACTTCCTTTGCTTTTTCCTTTTCATTTCAAAAAAGGCAATTGTTTAATATTTTTGACAAACATTCCAGGTATTTCCAAGATGTCAGATAGCACAGTGAATGACTGGAAACACAAATGTTTTGCCCTAAAAGCTATCGTACTACCAATCCATTCATTCTAATCAAATATGCAATGAAGTCTAGGTTAATGGAGTGGACTTACTATGTAATAAGGCAAGAGTGGCGAGAATGAGTCCGTTCCCCGAAATACCTAATATGCATCACCTAGCATTATTAGCATGTGGATACTGCGCCATGGCGCTGAGGGCTAGAGCGTGGAGCTCTGATTCTCGGCCATGGAATGCGCCCAGATTCGATCCCAACCATGAAAGTGCGGATTTTAAGTCCCAGGTATTGCATCATCGTGCGGAAAGTGAGGAGCTGCGATAGGCAGCGATCCCGGTAACGAAGACTAACATTCTGGCTGGGAGATGTGTGATGCTGCCCATATCACCTCCCCGTATCGGTTAGAAGATTGCCCACCCCTGGCGTGTGTTCCTGGCCCTTAAGGGGCTGTAGCGCCACGGGATTTGTTGGGAACTCTTTGACCACTCTCCGTACAGATCCGACCAAGTGACTATTTGCTCTTCTTGCATTTGAAACGGTGGCTGCGTGGACAACCACTTCAAACCGACTATGAACTCAAGACGAACGTTACTAACTGGTTCAAGCCCAGGCGGCAAACTTCTATTTGGAGGGGTTAAAGAAGCTGATGCAGTGTATAGATGTGAACGGCAATTATGTGGAAAAGTAAAGTATATATGTAGGGAATATTAATGTCAATAAAAACATTGTCTCATGACCAATTTTGTTACTATGACCAAGCGGACCTTAGTTTTGGAATACGCCTCGTAGAATGTCCAGGAATGTGCGTACTAGCACAGGTTCATATTCTATGAAGAAACCAAGTGTGACACTTCCTGTAAAAAGGTTAATCAATCAGAGTGGCGCTAATGCCATTGCACTTAAGCGTAAATCACTTGCCAGCCTGCTACTGATGTCTAAAGCCAGCCCTGGTGAACCGGTTAAGGTCAACTTGCTGCTTTTTCTTCCTCTCATATAGCACCCGCAAGCTAAACAGGATCAATGAGAACTTAGATATGACAGAGCGGCAGACAATTGACTTAACGTTTACAATGTTTTATTCGCACCGCGAGAAACATAAACACAACTTAAAGTTAAACATAGTGTGCGCATAGTCCTATATCAGCATAACTCTTCATTTCATTGGTATTTGCAAATTTTAATAATTTAGTGTACACACGAGCATATGCGATGTGGGGTGCTATGAAATTCCATTGCAGCTACTAGCATCTGAAGAGAAGGCTGTGTACACAATGTTTTGGCTATTAACTATTGCCCGGAAAATACCACTGTGCGCCAGAGCTACAAACATCTGCAGCAGTTATCAGGTAAAAGCAGGGCAAATCAACTGAGCAGAACCTACTGCCTATATAGAGTTTACAATATACGAAAGGTTACAAAGTGTAACTTAAACATTTTTCAATCATATGGGATAAGTCACTAGAATTTAGTGATATTCGGGTTGTTAGGTTCCATTCATAACTGGCAACTCCTCCGCAAATACGCACCTGTTACATGCATTAGGAAGGTTAGTTATACTGTATCTGTTACGTTGGCAGGTGTTCAAACCTTTTACGCTGACTATTTAGTCACCAAATGACGCACTAATTGTAATATTAACTATATTGTATTATATATTATATCAAGTATAAACTATCCATATTACATTATAGTTATATTAATTAGGCTACGAGCATATAATTATTAATTATTATGGGTTAGGTTATTATTAATTATTATATCTTATCTTTGAGTTGACTAGAAATTTGAATTGTTTTTGCAGGTTTTGGTGTAAGCACTGTCTGTTTGTGTGGGGTTTTATTTTTAGAGGAACAAGGTCTCCATAGAAAAAAAACAAGAAGTTTACTGGTTTGGTTTAGATAAGTACCCCGAAATCATATTAAAACGTAACTAAGTTGTTCTGTTATACTATTACAGCACAGTGATTTGCAACGTTTAATAATATACGCATGTTATATAAATTAAGTCCATAACATTACTCAGTGCTTAATTTAACACTTAAGGTTCATCCAGGTAGGTAATCGGCGATTATGGAGGGGAAGGGAAGTGATGGTCAAACCTTTGCACCAAAGAAAAGAGAATTACAGAGCAGTATATATGACATGACAATATTCATAACACTAGCAAGACCGAAATAGTGTGCCTTTGTAAACGGGTTTTCTACTAGCTTCGGTTGTATCTATTGACACAAGTTAGAACGTTGACCACCCTGACATGCGGTATCAGTCACCTTTGTTTTTTTAGTATCCTGAGTTAGGCTGCGTCCCCTATAGTCACTAATTCCTTCTTCAGTAAGCCCAATGGACACTTCCTGACAAGCTCCCAGTTGATAAACAAAGACAGTGCCTAATGTAAACCTGCTGTAAACGATTTAGGGATAAAGTTATTTTGGCGTCTATATTGTTAAAATAAACCTCATATTTTGACAGAATTTTATTATCTTAAGATTATAATTTGTTATCTTAAGTGACACAGTTGGTCAAGTGTAGGCTTCCTGTGTCCAAGATTGCGGGTGTGAACTGATCTGGGCGAACGTTTAAATGTCACGACTTCAAGTTATAAGTTTACTGGCATGTAAAAGGACTCCTGCTGTACAAAATCACAGCTTTTCAGCGACGCAGTCTTGGCCATTTAGCACCGTTAAATAAAATTCATCATATCATCATCATTTTCTGAATGTTTGTGCTAGAATCAGAATGCGAAATCACAAGGAAAGGTTGAGTAGGGTGAAATCGCGGGCCATGCGATTGAGCCACCTCGTCCTATCCATCTTGGTCCAAATCGTTCATAAGATGATGTAGAAGGGGAAGTTCAAAGTGATGTGTTCTCTTTCGTGTTGAGACAGCACTTTTGTAAGAAAGTTGCAGCACCCTACATCCAGCATAAGTGGAAGATATAGACACGATATGAAGGAGCTCATACTTTGTTTCGTTAGCAGTTGTTAATTTTTCTTGCCTATAGAGTAACTGTGAAATAGAAATATACTTTCCTGTCCCAAAGAATTATTTATTATCAGAATTATTTATCTATTATAGTCACCATACATCATCCAGAAGTTTTGCATGATCTACAGAGGAGTCAGTAATATAAATATCTTCGTATTCTGGCAAAAACTTCCTTTGCACCAAGCAGTGCTGAAACTGGAGATTTTGCTTCATGTGGCTATCGCGTGCACAGAAATAGAATGTTTCGTGCCACGTCAATCGCATTCAACCTTTTTTTACACTAGGATCAGCCATACATCATTGCAGAAACTTGGCTCCGTCCATAGGTAACGAAATATTTGTTTATACCTGAAATATACTGCATATGTCTGCTATGTTGCATGCTATTGTATGCAGCTCGTACATACCCAACTTGAGAATATAAGTTCTGTAAGTTGTGCTCAAACAGGACTTAAGCAAAAGCTCCTCCAGAGGTTAAAAAGAATATCTTTTGTGTTGCATTCACATGACTTTCTACCTACTATCGTTTATTTTTATATAGCTTCTACAAACTATTCTGACGAAA
Source organism: Deroplatys truncata (assembly GCA_030765065.1). Classification (NCBI taxonomy): domain Eukaryota; kingdom Metazoa; phylum Arthropoda; class Insecta; order Mantodea; family Mantidae; genus Deroplatys; species Deroplatys truncata. The sequence goes on along the minus strand of CM060976.1, from coordinate 162,904,454 downwards.
AGTTTTTTCTATTTATAAATAAATTGTTCTTCCTCACTAGCCATGTGTGTAGGACAAGGTTTGAAAGGTAGAATCAGACGTCTAAAAATCTTATGTGTTACACTCACATGACTTTCTCTACTCTTGTACAAACTATTTTTACAAACGCTTATTCTCCATCTACTTCATCTTAATCGCGATAAACATTTGCAGAGTCTATCTTATTGCTAATTTTCTTGTAGATGTAAGGAGAATATATATTTATAAGGGCAATATAGAAATACAGTAGCCTTTAAGCACATACATTTCTCTTAATAGCTGGTTGCTAGGTGCAGCACCATTCCCTTTGCCACAGATTAATACTCTTTGCATATCCAAGACAAAAAATGAATAACGAATTCCCATTTGAGAAAATAAGTATTGAAAAATTTAAGGGAATAACAAGCAATATCTCGAAAATGGTTCACTCAACAACAAAAATGTATATAACATAAATTGTGTATTTTAACGCGATCTACATTTTGTGTGTAGTAACATTTTGTCTATCTCTTATGGTTTACCAGTTATGCAAAAGTCGTTCACAATGAAGAATACTTTTGGAGACATTCCCAGAAAATTCAAGATATACATTTTATTTGTCATGAAAATATCTTAAACATATGATATTTTAATCAAAATCGTTAGAGCCATTTTTGAGAAAATTAAAATTTTCGAAAAATGTTCCATGTAAAGGGTAATCTGGGGTGGGGGGATTTTCTTGAAAACCTTCGTGTCGCATCTCTGGAAGATACTGAACCTAAATACCAAGTTTGGTGTTTATCCGACTGTTCGTTTCTCAGTTATGCTGTTCACAGACAGACACACACACACAGACACACGGACACACAGACATACAGACACACAGACACACACACACGGACATGTTTCCAAAAATGCTTTTTTTTGGATTCAGGGGGTTTCAAAACGTATATTTCCGGTGAAATCTCGGTATCGAATTTTTGGGTGGAATACAATACTTCCCCTAATTACTATACGTAGTAAAAATTCAAAGCTATTGCCAGGATTTAAACCACGGATCTCCCGGGTTCCGTCCGGTTACTGTAACCACTGAGCTACCATGTCAACATACGGTAGGACATTACCGGAAAAATGCGAGCGAGCTGGAGAATTTAATGTCCTACCGGCCTGTTGCCATGGTAACTCAGTAGTTAGAGCAACCGGCCGGAAACCACAAAATCCGAGGTTCAATTCCCAGCAATAGCATTGAATTTTTCAGTCGTTTGATTCTACATTTTTTTCTATCTGCTTCATGCTAATCGAAATAAACCTTTGCAGAAATAGTTTCATTATCCATTTCGCTGAAGGTACAAGGGGGATAGAGGGAACCGAACATGGCCAGCTATATGTTGGCCTAGAAATCCCACCCTCTTCCATGGCATCGCGAGAAACAGCGATATCATTTTAAAAATGACAAAAGTGTTGAAAAATTCAAAACAATAACAACGAATATCTCGAAAATGGCTAATACCAGAAAAAAATTATTTGACATAAACTGTGTGTTTTAAATATATATACACAGGGAGAGCCAAAAGATTAGGAACCGGCTGCGCGGTGCATTTCCTGTCCGCGTCCTCGGCGCTCGTTGCCGTCTGCCGCTATCATAGAAAGGCGCGGATGAAGCCATACAATATTAACAACTTTATGAAAGTGTTTTTGAGGACAGAATTATTAGTACAGATTTGTGGCACCCTCGGTACCCCCCCTGCGATTTCTATCTCTGAGGTAACTTAAAACAAAGTGTACAAGACAAACCCACACACCCTGGAAGAATTAAAACAAAATATTCGTCTGGAAATTGCAGGCATTTCTCAACGTGAACTACGGCGAGTGATGGATAGTTTCCTAAAGAGGTTCCAAAAATGTATGGACAACGACGGTGGCTAGCTTCAGCATCTCTTTACTTACCAAATATATATAGTTGTGTGTAGTACATTTTGTCTATCCCTTATGGTTTACCAGTTATACCAAATTATATCTACAAAATTCCTTCCGAACAAAGAGGACTTCACAGGCTTTACCCAGAGAGTTCAACATTTGCATTTTATTTTTCCCACAAATATCTTAAACGTGTGGTATTTTAATCAAAATCGTTAAGGAAAATCCATTTTAGGGAAAATCGAAAATTTTTAAAAATCTAGATGTAAAGAGAAATTTAGGATTGGGGATTTTTTAAAAAAATCTTTGTGTCGCATCTTTAAAAGATGCTGAAACTAAATACCAGGTTTGGTATTTATCGAATATTTTGTTTTGGGGTGTTTTTTACTCAGGGACCTCATAACAAGTATTTCCGCCGAAATCTCGATATCAAATTTTTGAGTGAAATGCAATACCTTTTCTACCTACTCTACACGTGGTAGAGAAGGTAATAAATAAGCGTTTCTGGCTGAAAAAGTTTAAACCAAGTACTATTTGTCTGTTTTACTCCTTTACTAAGAAGCCCATAGTTTTAAATTATAAAGCTGTTTTCTGCTATTTGAAGCGTAAAACCATATTTATTAGTTCCTAGAGCTGCCCATTCTGTTTATTAATTCTAAACTTTACAGGTAGTTTCTTCCAATTTCCCATGCAATCGTAGTATTTGAAACGTTTTAAAAATATATTTGCATACATATTGTTGTAATGTAAATACCTCTGGACTTTTCGGCTACTGAATTGCATTGTTGAGAATAAGCTGCCTTCGGAAGCGTATCAGCCATACTTACTAAGGACATCTATTGTGATTTGAATTTTCTAAAAGTAAAACTAAACTCGTTTTGTATTTTATCGCGCGTAGATTGCATCTAAAGGTATATTTTATATATTTCCATAATCTGTCTTCAGTTTATGGTGCCGAGAATAAACATACCTTTGCAGGGAAGAGCTGAAATATTAAAATGTCACTAAAGTTACTGAAAGAAACAATATGCTGTAATGCGCTCATTTATATATATTCGGAAATTTGCTGGTAACTTGTGATGTTAAAAACATTCGCATTTCACATTGGCACAAAACTATTTGCATAACAATATACAACGCTTCACTACCGAAAATCCATTGTAACACAAATTTCTTTGTGGGTAGAATAGGTAGACTAGAAACTAGAAGAGATATTCTATTTTAAATGTTTATTTTTATATTTTGTGCCGCTTCTTGTATTTTAGTGTCTTTTACACAAATTGTTTTCTTCTCTTTCCTGAGTGTTCCTAATGACAACTCCGGCCTAGAGAGACGATGATTAAAAGAAAGAAATTAATGTTCAAATAAACCCTAGTCATAAAAGTTCAGACCCTTTTTGGCTTTCGTCTTCTCAGATTTTCGGGAAAAAAAATCTGATTTGAACTCGAGGTGTTCGGCATAGAAGGCAGACTAGCCCCACATACGGAGATGAGCTTCGCTTACCTAGAAACTCGCTTTTGAAAAACAGATATTGCTGTATGCGCGCTTTCCCTTGCAGATGAATGAGAAAATCTTGCTTGAAAGGCAAGTCACGCGCGCCGAAGGCTTTCGTAGCTTGCAATGATTGTATTATTGCATTATAGCAATATATTATGGTATTTAACTCCTAAGATAGTTCTTTCCTCCATTTGAAGCGAAATGTTAAATAACGCAAACAAAAGACTTCTATTTAACCTCGGATGAAATAAAATAGGTAAAATGTTTTAACTTAAACATTTACTTGTCGCATGTAAATTAAAAATCAAATGACTACAGCAGATTTTAATCAGTAGATACAAAACGTACAAGTGTTTCTTGAAGCACTCCGTGAAAGAAAGAAGAACGATCATTTTTATTTACCATGTTAAGGAAATACAATAAAATGCATTATTTAATAATTTAGTAATAGTGATTGGAGCTTAACTATCTGATTTTTTCAATATCCAATAAATGGAAGAAAAATCAGTTACCATGTCAGTCAAATTCTTCATACGAATATGCCCGCTCGATACCGAAGGACCAAACAGCTGTTTGAAGGTGTGTAAAGTCAGTTATTAAAGTCTTTGTTGCAACGTTTTAGCTAGGAGTAAATTAAAATTTATGCTGAATTGTAGAGATACAAGAAAATCAATGTTATACAAAATTTAGAACAGCTGCTGTTCTATAACATGCTTGAACAAGAATGCTTGTTTTAATTATTCCATGAGTGAATTATAACGCCAAGAATGGACATAAAGCGCTTTTCTATGAATTACAACTATCGTCCTTCCACTCGGTGTGTGAGTCATGTAATTTTCGGCAAGAATAACTTGCCAAATTAAGCACGTGATATTGACAAGCTTCCAGCGGTAACTCACTAAGAGAAATAAGGTGAAAAACGTGGGATAATTTGGCATATGTAGAAAGGCTAGAACATTGCCAAGTTCCCTAGCGGTAATGGCACATTAAAAACAGATTATAAAGATCTGATATCCAACGAGATGAGAACTAGGTAGGAAGTGAAAACGTTTAATGGTCCACATATAATACACATGGGCTTTTTGCCATGATGTGCTTACAGTGTTGAAAGCAGTAAAAGTCATTTCTACACCGCAGCGGTAGCACATATTTTCGCCACGCTCATGAGGTTAACATGCGGCATGTCTACTTCTGAACAGATTATCTCTTAGAGGTCGAGTAACTGTGAACCCAATGAGATTCTTTCCTTATTCAAGAGCTGCATTCCTTAACAGCTGACAGTTAGCTACATATACACACCATGTGGAGTTGGAGTACACTGTTGCCACATTTTTTTCTCATGCTTCTAAATACACCAGTCATTTATTTCCTTGCACTGAGAGGGGAATGAATGAGGCAACAGTCATCTCGACATATATATTTAGGAGCGAAGAGATAACACTAGTCAGAATGATATCGGATGACTGAAAATTAATAAGTGATTCTGACTCACTTTTTTATGCTGATTTCAGAACTGCTTTTAATTTTTTTTCTTTCACGTACAGTTTTTTTCACAATTTGACTTCAAAAATATAGAGATATAAAGATATTGCTTCCGCCCATTACACATAAAAATTGGGCTTGATGAAGTAATTTGTAAGGGCTCTAGCACAGAATGGACCCTGCTTCAAGTACCTTTCCAAGAAATTTCCCTTCATTACACAAGGCTGGAATTTTTGTTGGTCCTCAAATAAAGAAGTTGATGAAGGTTGAAGATTTTGAGAAGACAATGAATGAGAGAGAAATAAAAGCCTTCCGATCAGTTACTGAAAACTTCTTAGGCAATAACAAAGACCCTAATTACAAGGCCATTGTCGAAACAATTTTGGAAAATTTCAGGAAGATGGGTTGTAACATGAGTGTAAAGGCGCATTTTCTGCATTCACATATCAACTACTTTCCAGAAAATCTGGGACATTATAGTGAAGAGCAGGGTGAACTTTTTCACCAAGATATTAAGGAAATGGAGAGGAGGTACCAGGGGAGATGGAATGAAACTATGATGGCCGACTACTGATGGATGTTGAGGAAGGACAATCATCTTCAAGGATCTGCAAGGAAGTCAAAGAAGAGAAAGTTTGAAAAAAATTAAATGAAACACTTTGGCTTCTTGTTTTGTTAAAATGTAGTCATGAAATAAATTATGGGAGTTCTTGAGAGTATTCTTAAAATGTTTCTTGAATAAAAACTTACCTTGTGTGAAATGACATTTGAATACTTTTCTACGCTCATTAGTAAAATTGTCAAAACATTACTTATTTTGTTTAAAAATCTGACGTGATAGAAAAAAAACGGAAGTTATTTCTGGAATCAGCATAAAAACTTGATTCAAGAGCATCTACTTTAAAAAAATTATCTGACAAAAAGTTTGAAAATGCAGACTGGTGTAATCAGCACTAACGTAGCGGGCCGATAATAGAACATTGATATTGGATTCTTGCACTTATACTAGGGATGATGACCTAGACAGACTTTTAGATAGTTCTTCATTATAAGCATGAATATGAAGTGCTAGAGATAAACATATGATTCCTAACCTCTTTCAGAACACAACCTTTAATGCAGCAATATGCTGTTTACATTTGCGGCGCGTGTTTTTAAATAAGATGGCTGCCACCCACATAACTTGAATTGGGTGTTTGTGTAAATACTACCGAGCGGAATGACCTAGGCGGTAACGTCTGTGGCCGCTTTCGGGAGGTCGTGGGTTCGATTCCCGCGGCTACCTTCCTGACCCAAGTATTTTTCGGGGTTTCCTCGGGTCACTAGGGGAATGCTGGTAAGGACCATTACCCAAATTTCCTGTCCCTCCATTTCACTTCCATTCCCATATCACTTAACCTTTCATCTTATTGGTCTGTTTCAGGGTTGCAAGCGTCGGCGAGAGGTCTCGGCGTGTGCATGGCATGGGAAAAGGATGCTCGAGTAAACCTTCGTCCCCCGAAATGGCAGTGGTCTCCGGGTCCCGGGCCCCCCAGCCATATGTAAGCCTACAGGGGTGGAAGGGACCGGCTACACCAGCTACCATCCGGGGAGTTTAAATCTGTAAATGTTAGGGACCTTACCCTCTGCCTGTCGTGCTTTCTTGTCCGTTTCGTCCCTCTGCCTCTTAACACCTCATCCCTCTCTCCCGAGGGACCCTGTCAGGGGCATAGACACAAAAGATCTGCTTAGGTCGAGGTACTAAGTCCTTAGGTAAATATTAGTTCCCAGTAAGTTGGAGCGGATTTCTATTGTATAAAGCCTTTTTACTTTCTGTAATATGTACTTACAGTAAGCTTAGGTGCGGAGGGACCACGGAACAGGGGCAGAGCACCACACGCAGGCCAGTCGCCCTTTATGCTTCAACGCGACCCCTGGAGAGAAGAGACCCGAAGGACGACCAGATCCGGATGATGACGGGCGCAAGCATGGATGGGATCCCTAACGTTTCCAGATAGAAATCATCTGAAAACGCACGGTCCCTTCCCATAAGACTCCGACCTCCAGGGTCCCCTGGAGCAGAGCCCTACGCTGTGGAGACATCGATATGAGCGGTACCACAGCGACGCCAGGGAAGAAATCTCTACAGAGCGCAAACCACCGATCAGTCGCAACCCGCCAAACACCGTCGCCTGGTGCTACAACCCTGAAACAGATGACAAGGAAGATGATGTGTACAGGAAATGAGAGGGAGTAGAGTCGTGGTAGAAGATAAACCACTCCAGCATTCGCTTGGCGACCCGGGGAAACCACGAAAAACCCATGGGCTAGAGCGGGCGGTCGCCGGGGATCGATTCCGGGACCTCCCGAATGCGGGCCACAGACGAAACCGCCTGAGACATCCAGCTCAGCTACAGTAAGTATAGAAATTATCGTATTCCACCCAAAAATTGGATATCGATATTTCATTGAAAATACGTGTTTTGAGGCTCCCTGAGCCCAAGAAAAACAGTTTTAGAAAAACTATCCGTGTGTGTATACATGCATGACTGTGAGCAGCATAACTTAAAAATTAAAAGTCCCATAAATGCCAAATTTGATACTTAAGTTCAGAATCTTCCAAAGAAGATTTTCAAGTAAATCCCCCCACCCCAAACTACCTTTAAGTTTTTTGCTTTTGTCAAAAATGGCTCTAATGACTTCTATTAAAAAGAATACCACATGTTTAAGATATTTACTTGACAAATAAAGTGCGTATCTTTAATTTTCTGAGAAAGCATCTGAAGTCCTGTTCATTCTGAATGACTTTTATAGAACTGGTAAACTTTAACAAATAGACAAAATCTTACCTTACACAAACAGTGCAATCTCATTAAAGCACATAATATATTCCAAATAAAACTTTTTGTGGCGTTAATTATTTTCAAGAAATCGTTTTTATTAGTTTGAATTTTAAATACTTATATTTTTCTCAAGAGAAAAATATTTTTTTTTCATAGTCATATAAACAGAGCGGAATTTCAAAGCCATCGCATGGTGACCCACCCTTAAAGGATTTGACTTCGCTTAAGCCTACTGTATTCTATCCCGTTGCACCTGCAAGGAAATATGCAATTAAAGCATTTCTCTAAACATCTATATCGATTAACATGAAGTAGATACAAGAATAAGCTTTTGTAATAATAGTTTGTTGAAGAATGGATAGAGAAAGCCACGTGAATATAACACATAAGATTTTTTTTTAGTTTGGAAACGAGCAAATTTCGACTTAGTAAAAGGAGCAAAATGCCAAACAGGATTGTCAGTAAATAAATGAACGGACTAAAGGGGATATTGAATTAGTACTTCTTTAAAGAAAGCGAGTGTTAATAAAAAATATATGTATATGTGAGGTAATGTATCACAAATATAAATTAAATACAGAATTATTTCGTATTAAGTAAAACATGCTCAACATCGTTACTTTCCTTCTTAGAACGAGCTGTGAACGTATGTTATCCTTTATATTCGTAAGAGAGCCCGATGACACAAACCTGTTTTAATGGATGGCTCAGGGTCTCAATGGCCCGGTTTCGAGAGGTCGTGGGTTCGATTACCGCGGACGAGTTTCATGACCCATGGGTTTCCCCGTGTCGCTAGGCAATTGCTGGGAAGGTTCATTACATCCCCCGAATTTCCTGTCCCTCCATTTCACCCCCATTCTCATTTCACTTCATCTTTCATCTACTTGGTCTGTTTCAGGTGGAAAGTGTCGGCGGGAGTCTCGGAGTTGTATGGCAGGAGAAAATGATGCTCTATGTAACCCTTCGTCCTCCGAAATGGGGACGGTCTCCGAGTCCCGGACTCCCAGTGGGATGTACTGCCCTGCTAGGGGGCTGGAGCCAGTTGCACCGGCTGCCATCTGAATACTTTTAATCTGTAAAGGTTAGGGACCCCCTGTCGTGCCTCCTGGTCCGGCCGCCCGCTGTCTCCTCTCACCTCACCACTCCCTCCGGGGACACCCTGACAAAGATAAACTATGTCAATGTTATTTGCTACAACCGTTTAATGTCATTATTGCGATTGTTACAGTTAATTTGTACGTTTAACAGATCTTAGGTTTATTTTTTTTTCCTTTCTTGTGAGGAAGATATCTTTGTTCTCCTGTTCTCTCACGTCTCCATATTGGGAATCACTGACAGAAAGAGGAACTACCATTGACAACATACACTCGGCAGTGGGGTTCTATGAAGAATATGGTCTGAGAGCTAACTGCGAGTTACATATGGGAAACCCAGAGAAAAGTAGGGAAAGAAAACCAGTGTTCTGTGGATTAAAAGTCTCGAAAGTTTTCAGTCTAAATTAGTATAATACTTCTTTACCTTGATTCCAAGTAGTTTGAAAACGAAGGTCTATCAAGGGACAGAATTCCTGAAACTTCTCAATTCGTAACAGAGATAAACACCTATCATTTTCAGGTCTTACACTAATTGCAAAATTCTTTTATCAAAGTCATTTAAAACATCTCTTAATTACAAAACCTGAGGTGTAAAATTCAGCGCAACATTTTGAAAATACTTCTATAATGCCAAAATATTAAACATATCTTTAAATCCAAATCATATATTTAAAATGCGCAAGATATGCCTAGGAGTAAAATAATATGTCAATATTTATGAGAAACAATGCCGGTTTGGGATATTTCAAGTTTCCTTAAGTGAATTAGAGGTCTTTGAAAATTGCCCGTGAGAAGGTAACCACATGCAGGAGAAATAATTAATGCCACAGTGGCTTAAGTCATACATACTGTAACTATCATGAACTCAGAGAGACCTAAAATAAATATACCTAGCAGATGGCTTACAAGAACGGATTCCTCATAAGAAACGTTTTTGTTCTTTTGTTATCTTTACCTTGTCTGCTTTCATTTCCAGTGAAAGCACATACGTAGAAAAATATTACCATAACCTTGACCTGGATATCAGGGGGAGTGGCATGTATTCTCCTTTCGCTGTTTCTCAGAAGCGTCATGCAACAACCTGCATTTGTTTACATGAATATTCATAATTTCACCTTGCGTACTAGATCAGCGTTGTGAGAAAGTCTTTTGCGCGCTTATATAGCATTTCATTAAGAACAGTAAAGGAAACGGCGTGGAAAAAAACTGTTACGATGTGAATGAATAAAAGAGTATCGGAATATGTTTTGGCGCGTTTCGTGTTGTTCGTATAAAACTAAACAGTGACTCCATTACTAATAATACAGCCAATCTTTTGGTGAAGTACAGATTTAAAGCACCGTGAGTTAAAATGGAGTGTAATACTGACCTCTAAGAAGAGAGCACATCCAGCTGTTTTCAGCCTTAGAAAAAGAGAAGTAAGGTAAAATAAGGCCTGAGAAGCGGTTATCTTCTTCCACGATATTAAGAAGTTAAATTAAAACTTAATCGTCCCGTAGCTTTGTAATAGCGTTACTTCCTTCAGTGCAAAGAAACTCGGTTTCAACTCTCTATAATGGCAGGAAGATGTCTGGAAGGGGGCGCACTCAGCCTCGTAAAGTTCTTGAGGACCGATTGAGGAGCTACTTAATAGGGAAAATAGCGGCTTCGGTCTCGCAAACTGCATGTTGAACACAAGTCACCCGCATTACTGCTCTCTGACCAAGATTTCTTCTATGGTCAGAGGCAGAGAATGCCGCCACCATGAGTAGACCTTGGTTGTTGACGCTGTTGCGCCACGGTTGTTTACTTAATTTAATTAAAACTTAGGCATTGCGACGAATAAGGAAAAACCACTGGAAGCATAGAGACGTGGAGAAGAATGAAGAGTATGTAATTAACACACAAATTAAGTGTATGTATGTATATATGATTGGGTCGCTGTACGAGAAGAAATAGTGACTTGGTAACAGATTCGTTGCAGAAATTACACTGGATTATAGTCATATACGTAGACAAATAATGAAGATGTGTTATTACGTAATATTTAACTTGAAGAAGATGTATGCTTACGTAATTGTATTTTACGTAATATTTATTTAGTTGCATTTTAAGGAGTTCCTGAACACGCTTTTGGCGTCGGTTTGAATTTGTTGATTATGTAATAGTTACTGTTATTATGCAATATGCTGCTACGTACGAGAAGCTGATTTCAAGATGTGTTTTTGTTATTACACTCCAAGTTTTACACTATAATATTTAACTTTGTTATTAACACTGCTTCTATATATTATTTATGTTTGAATTTGCCTCGGCTGCGTCAGTAATGTTTGTAGAGTCATGTGTCTTAGGCAGGGCGCGGTGTGACAATGATTGTAGACATCACAGAATTTAACTTTTTAAATTCACTTCTTTTATTAGTTCTTGCACATTTTTATAAAGCACTACACTTTTAAAAACGTGACAGTCTTTAATACTTTTACTTAGCGCGTATACACGTAGAGAACACATCTTCCATCTGTTCACTACCAAGACTTGCCAGCAACTGAGCAACTTTCAACGGTTAAAACTCATAAGCTTCGGTAATTCAAGTCTCTGATTGGCTAATTCTAGTCCAATAGAATATCTGCATTTTACTTAAACTTTTTCCTTGCTATTGATTGGCTAATTTTAAACTGTAACTGAATTTACCTCACCGTTGCTTTAATAATGACTAGTAATATTTCAAACTCTAAAACTCATTATTGCAAAAGGTTACCTCATTATTACCTCATTGTTAGCTACTTAAAACTTATTATTCTCACAGCTCTTGCATTATTAAAGTATATAATGTATTCACATAACATTATAAAACATGTTTAAAATAAAAATAAGCATATGCAATGACTGTTACACACAATTTAAATAATTATCACATACATATTGATTTAAGGCGGGCTGTTATTGAATTTATTAATTATAAACATACAATTGAAACTATTCAGGTATTAAAATACTGCCTCAAGAAAAGCCAAAGAAAGGGGCTTGCACTGATTGGTCTACTCTTGAACAGAAAGCTATGATTGATTGTAATCCTACTGCTAGCGCAGCTTATTTTGGTATCTGTTCTCAATGCAATGGAGTGTTATTTATAGCATTTATGGCGCTTTTAATTTGATATATTCTTACACAAAATAGCCATAATTCATAGCTCATGAACTGTTCTTGAACAATTATTCTGCTTCAATAGTTCTATTGCCTTACTTAGAAATAGTAGTGAGCATTTCAAAACAATTGATTCACTCGTCTTTTCCTGAGTATATTACGGAAAAGATTATTTTGATAAAACCGTGACTGAAGTTAAAGTCGCCAAAACTGCCCTTAGTCCCAATGCTGTTTAAATTAGAAAAGTAAACATAAACATAAAGTTTTCTCTATCAAATCTTAACAAGCAGAACTTCCTTGGTCTGAAATTCATGTCTGTGCGTATGAAATAAACTATATTGTAATCAAGAGCACTTTAGTTGTTAAAGTTACTCGGTTTTAAGCTGCATATGATGGCAAACCTCTCACCATACGATGCAAGAAGTTCATCAAATGTTCAACCAATTAAAAGAAAAAGGAACGAAAATATATTTGAATCTTTACTTTCTCTATTATTTACTTAAAGTGGAGAAAGTGTGCATACGGCCGAAAAAGTTCACATCGGGATTTCATCGATGTGTGTGTGCGTGCGCGCATGCAGAGGTAGTTCTTGTTTTAAGAGGAGTTGTATTGTATTTCGACTGTTGGGGAGCCGAACACTTGAAGTAGTTGCAACCGCACGTATGGTAAAAAGTTTCCGGTAGCCTTCGCCCCAAGTTTAAAAATATTTACTTTGTAATTTGACTGTTTCTTTAAATATTATATATTTACATTTGCCTCGGCTGCGTCAGTATTATTGTTAGTGACATGGCTTTTTTTGCAGTGAGTAGTACGGCTAAGAATGTAGGCTTACACAGATTATAATTTGTACCTCACTCCATTTATTAATTCTTTAAACGATTAAAATAACACTTCACTGGTATAGAGAGAGCTGTGAGATTATTTATTAATTACTTGCACTTTTTACAAGTAAACTATTTTTTTCTCACACTGGATATGTATTAAACTTCTCGAGGACGTGTCTCGCGTCCAGTTAGGAACGCTGTCTACTAGCAACTAACTTCTGAATTTGTACAATTTGCCCTATTTCAGTTTCTGATTGGCTAATCCTACTCCAATGGAATACCTTCATTTAACTTAAGCTTTTTTTCTGGTTGTTGATTAGCTATTTATAAACTGTCTCAAAATTTACATTATTGTTGCTCCAATAATGACTGGTAGCATTTTTAAGCTTTCTTACTCATTATTGCCCCAAGGTTACCTCATTGTTAGCAACGTTTAACCTATTATTCTCACAGCTCCTACATTATTAAATTACGTAATACATTCACATAACATTATTGAACATGTACATAATAATATAAACATTAATACAATGACTGTTACATACATTTTATATATTATATTATACACATATTGCTTTAAGGCGGGCTGTTATTATATTTTATATCATATAATTTGACTGAAATGATTTAAGTGTTAAAAATACTGCCTCAAAGTTCCTTTATCCAAAATGATCCTTTACATGGAAAAAATGCCATGCGTTTTCCCTCTAAAATGCCTCTAGCAATATTTATTAGGATATCTTACTTTTAATATACTGTCATAAGGAATAGCATGTAAATAATTAATTTTCTGCAAATCGCATTCAATTTGTTTTTATTCTCCCTGGATTTTCCCTAAGTGAAAAAACATAAAAGAAAAAAAAGCTTGCTGCAGAAAAATTGCAGATGTGATTAAAATATACAATTAATGGAATAAACATTGCTGAATCACTAAGCATTTCCGGAATATTGTCTTATACATTTGAGTTTCTCTACTTTTAAGCATTAATACCATTCTAATTTTCTCTCAATCTGAAAAATTCAATTGATGACTCCTTTTGAAGAACTTGTAGAATTAATTCTCTTGAAATTTTCCCACTTATGATTATACCGCTGAAGAATTTTAGCTCTATTTTAGATATTATTCTTTTGTTTCTCTTGACTGTAACTAAGTACGCATTAGCCGCTAGACGTGCTAATGTTGCGACATTAGCAGCGCGTGCTTCTTCTATTTTAGGCTTTGGCGAGTATTCCTAGCGCGGTGTCAAAGTGGAGAGATTGGTCGTACATTGTGCTCATGAGTGTTATGTCACACAGGAGTGTAATACTGAAAGAACCTTATTCGTGATGTCCATCTGCATTGAGATGTTTCTTGCATTCCTCAAAGTCAAGGGGTTGTAATTCAGGACAATAGTCACTCTTTAGGATTTCGATTTTGAGAGTTTAGCATTTGTATGAACAGAAGTTTTTGAAACATCCACTTGCTGTGCAATACGGTTAGAGACTTCTTTGGAGAGCGTTCGAATGAAGCACCAATTTGGTCACTTTTTTTCCTGTTAGAACACATATTTTTAGGTTTAGCTTTTAGTAATTGTATTATTCCATACTTATTAACGAGACATCTGATAGTATCTCTATTTGGAACTGGAATATCAGGAAATGTTTCCTTAAACTGTGTACATACCTGTCTACATAATTTGGTTTTACGTACGTATCGTACATAAAAATTCTTTGTTTCAGCTTAAGTTTTTCGGTAGGCATTTCAGTGGGCTAATGGCAAGACAAGAATAGCAACAATAATAAGAATGCTTTAAAGTAACTCACACACAACACAGACATATGAATAACATTTCACTTTTGAGCTGCACAATGAACAAACTCTAGTATTTACAGCACGAACAGAAGTTGATATTCATAGCCGATAAGCGTAAGCGGGTCATTCGCTGCTAGTGGGAAAGCGGAATAATACCGAAGTCACTGCAGTGCAAGCGAATTACGCATACACGAGATCGTGGCCGGGGCACAAAACGACCGCTCGGTATTTTGTTGGACAAAAGTTTATGGTTTGCCTACGAAAACGGTGAATTTATACTCTCATTAATCGTGATTTCTTCTCTTTATCTTATGTATGAACATTATTAAAATAAAATTATGATTAATCACAGAAAAAAATTAAGTTAAGTTTTATTTATCGACGCTCTTTAACTGCTGTGGTCCTTGACGTCCCATTCTATATTGGTCGTGAAAGACCGTAATTTTGCTCATTGGTCTCTTTATCAGGTTTGAGATTCTTTTACGTGTCGTAAATCTACGACACGGGACCACCGATTTTACTTTCCTTCCGAAGGAAGCCATGCTAAGGATTTTTACGTCCGAAAAAAAATTCATCGCACTCCGCCGGGAACTAGAGGCTAGCATGGTAATCACTACACCATTTAGTCACAGAATAGAAACTTTCAGTATCATCCACATGTGTTGTATTACATAGAAAGCGCAGTCATTGCCCAATATTGGGTGCATATAGTGTACTCCATATACACCGCGTATTGATCATATTCGTATGATTTCCGTATATTTAAGATGCTATTACTGTGAATACATTAACAGGTAATTTTAAATGGATGTAATCATAAATGATATTTAGAGCAGCGGATTTTGTCTTATTAAAATATCACCTATTGAATTCTCAACTCGCAAAAGAATTCCATCTCTAACCATCTTTATGGATACTGCCTATAATTATCGATGTTTATTTCCCTCTTTATATCCATATTGTTGTATTTGAATAATATAGTAACTTAGTTCAGTTTTATCTATAACTTCACTTGTCTTCTCTTTGCACATAGCCATACGAGTAATGAATCACGCGCGGCGCAGCCTCTTATTTTCAATCACTCATTGAAGTGTTAAACACAGGACTCTTCTTCTCTCTTCTGGTCGCTCATTAACTGTCGACCGCAGGAATCCTCTTCTCTAGTTCCAGTCACTCTTTGGAGTGTCGAACAACTCCTCTTCCCTCTTCCTGTTGCTCAGAGAACTCGCTGGCACATCAACACCCTACAGTCCCACTGACTCACTGAATCGTTGAGACATGGGTACTGATATACAAGACAAGGGAAAAAATTACGAACCGCGGTGTTTTTCCTGTCCGCGTCCTCGGCGCTCGTTGCCGTCTGCCGCTATCATAGAAAGGGCGCGGATGAAACCCTACTACATTTTTAAAACTACTTTTAAAGGCTTTACTTACCAACTTTATGAAAGGAAATGCTGAAACTGGCCACCATCGTTGTCCATACATTTTTGGCAACTAGCCACGGATAGTTTTTTAAAGAGTTGCCAAAATGTATGGAGACGGTGGCCAGTTTCAGCATTTCCTTTCCTAAAGTTGGTAAATAAAGCCTTTAAAAGTAGTTTTAAAAATGTAGTAGGGTTTCATCCGCGCCCTTTCTATGATAGCGGCAGACGGCAACGAGCGCCGAGGACGCGGACAGCAAAAATACTGCGCAGCTGGTTCGTAGTTTTTGGCTCACCCTGTATAACTGCAGGAGCTTTCGAGAGAGTCCGCGGGAGGAGGGGATGAAATACCCTTGTGTCTCAATGGCATTTTTGGAATTAAATCGGCCGAGAGCGCCTCCCTCTCCTCTCCAACCAACCTACCGGCTAGCGTTGAATGACAAAGCCCATCCCATGGGGCTCCGACAAAATATTAACCGAATGCATCGGTAAAAATACCATATTCTGAAATTTTCAGTCAATTTATTGGCAAATTAATCTTGCGTTTCTTACGTTAACATTGTCGGTTTTAAATTTTGTTTCGATATCCTTCTTATTTAAGTTACTCAGTTTCAAAAATGAGTTCTATTGCTCTATGCAAGTGTGCCAACACTAAAATTGTAAAAATAATAATTCTTTGTAGTATCCATGCCATGGATAGCGCGTAAAATCGTAATGTAATTTGTGCTATTCTTAGCTTAAAAGAATTTTTTATAGAAATCAACAACTCGAACATGTTTGCAACACAGCAAATTATGCGATGGCTTTAATTTTTTATCTTTCAGAATGTATATGAAACATTTCAAGAAAACGTTAGGGAAACTCTATCGTGTGCAATATTTTGAATGACCAAAAGTGCTAAGCCACATTTCAAATGTTAAAATAAAGTATTTTGCATTCCCACTGCTATGATTGAGCGCAAGGGTAAGCATCCAGAATAATAAAAGTGAAAATAAAATTTTAAATTATAATATTTGATTTTGTTTTAGACGCGCGATTCAAAATTTCATTTCATAAGATTTTCACCAAATTTCACTGGTGCATTCTAAAGTAACATTATTAACTATCAATATATGCAAAAAGATTCTATGGATTAAAATAAAACGTAATTTATATAATGTTGATAATAATGTTTGGAGCTGTAATCGTTTTAGTTTCGAAGTTCACAAAAATGGGGTTAATCTAAGCAGTAAAGTTATAAATTTTGATATTTCAAACTCTGTATAAAGAGTCTATCAAGTACTTAAGTATTTATAAATGTATTAATTTTATTTAAAAACTATAAATGAACTATCCCCGTGTTTCCTTGTCGGTGTTTATTTCATCAGTATAAGTAAAAAAGTGGAGACATAGCCACATGAGGCATGTCTGCAGTCCCAGACAGATCCGCTCATGCATCCTAAGTTAAGACAGTAAATACATGTCTGGAGACCAACTGATATGGAATTATCCACATATTGGAAATGCTGAAGATATATTGACCCTTCATATTTGAAATGACAAACCGGGAGCAACATGGTGAAGGTCTTCAGACAGAAAAACAGTTTATATTCGTCCAAATGCACTTAGAATAGATTTTTCCCCGCCAACGCAACCCTCACGACCTTCAACTGGTCAACATTTTTTCGCTCACCGTGCAAAGACCTTGACACCGAATTCTTCCGTTTGACACACGATCGAACGCAGATAAAATTGCATCCCGCTTGGGGAAAATATACGAGAGCCCCGTGAAGAGTTCATAGCGAATATTGCCTGATGCTATCTGATCAGGTTTAGTGACGTAAAACACGCTCTGGAAAACGCGAGGCAGATAATTCATTGAAAAAAGAAATCGATGTTTGCCGATTATATGTCCGTTTTTTTCTAACGCCTCCGTCTCTAGTTCCGTGACATGGTTCATTCGACTTCTTGAATCAAGTTACCTCGCTGAATGTTGTGCTTTAAGCTAACGTAAGAACGGTTAGAGTTGTTGGAACCATGTCCTTGGTATACTTGAAGAAATGGGTTAGAGTGACTCCTTTCAAGGGGAAATTCTCCGCGAAAAGTTGAACAAATCTGATGTGTTACACTCACATGACTTTCTCTATTCTTGTAGAAACTATTTTTACAAACCCTTATTCTCCATATGCTTCATGTTAATCGAAATATCGAGATATTAATCTTATTGCTAATTTTCTTGTAGATGCAAGGGGAATTGGTAGGCTTTAAGCGAGAGTCAAATATTTTAAGAGCTGGTTGCTATGTGGAGTTTTCCATTTTCTTTGCATTACCAGGACAAAAAAATTGAATAACGAATTTGAGAAAAAGTATGTGTTGGAACATTTATGGGAATAACAAGTAATATCTCGAAAATGGTTCACTCAACAAAAAAGATGTATATGACATAAATTGTGTATTTTAACGCGATCTACATTTTTTGTGTAGTAAAATTTTGTCTATTTCTTATAGGTAAGTAACTTCAAAACCATAAAGGATGTAACAGGATTGGTAGAACAAATTATCTTACTCTAAATTAATTTTGTGTATGCCCTTAAAAGGAGAGTATTCTAACTTCTTTCATTCTGTTATTCTATTGTCGAAACTATTTTACAGTCATTTTAGAATGAGTTAGAACCAAAGAGCAATGGGCTTTATGAACAGCCTATGATTATTTCTTTCTACTGTATATAACAATTTATGTTTTGATAGGAATATGCTACTTATAGTTACATTAGTCTCCCAGAGACTTAGAGCTGTTGCACGTATGAAAGATTCATATATGCGCAGCTCACAACCTATTACACAATTTCGGTTAAAATCTTTACCGTCTTAAAAATGCAAAATGTTTTCCAAAATGCCCATTAAGATGCCTATGATTTGTAGTTGGGACTTAGCAGCATGATGATTTGAATAGGAACTCCCGTCTGCATGCAATAAAACTCTGAACTGCCCTCAGGTGTAATCTTAAAATGATAGCAGAGTAACTATCTCATTTTGCACTTACGTTCGAGATCTAATTAACCAATGGTTCGATCAAAGACCGAGGTGGCTCAAATGCGTGGTCTCCACAATAGTTGGATTTAATCCAGTAAATCTTTTTCATATAGAGCTGTTTTATAGCCTCTTGGCTGAGAGATTCAATAGACTGTAGGTGTGCGTGAGGAACGGTGCCAGAACACTGTGTTAAACACACTAATTTGATCCCTCTCGAAATGCAGCCTTGATGGACAAATTAAATTAAATTGAGTTTTATTTATGGACGCTCTTTCACTACTATGGTCCTTAGCGTCCCCTTCTATATTGGGTATGAAAGACCGGAAATTTTGCTCAGGGGCCTCTTTATTAGGCTTGAGGTTATTTTACGTGCCGTAAATCTACGACACGGGACCACCGGCTATACTTCCCTTCCGAAGGAAGCCATGCTAAGGAGTTTGCACAAAGTGTTGCCATGGTATAATTAATAGTAAGTTTATTTGTGGTTTCTTTTTCTTTTTTTTCTTTTTTACCATTTAGCATCAAAGAATGTAAGTTAGAAACTGATTAACTGATAGAATTTTTTTTAGAAATATAATTATGATAACTACAATAATAGCCTTACTATCAGAAAATATAATAACATTTGGTGTGAAATTAAGGAATCTATAGCATGTAAAGACATGTTTCCGATTATGGGATTCCGCTCAATCCCTTTCACTTGTATAGCTGGTTACTCCTAAATGACGCGACTAAACCTTTTTCACTATAAGCTGAAAGCAAAATTTAAATGTATCACTCCGCCGCGAGCACATGGCAGCACCACGTGGAGGATGACGGGAACTAAGACTGTGAGGGGAAATTGCTTCATACAGAATGCGAATACAGTATATTGCGCAGCTTGGGGATCATTAGCTTTTAAACATTGTATGTCTTATTCCTATATTTTGCCTTACATCCTAAACTTCTAATACATAATACTAAGAGTAGACAAGTAAAAGTGGTACATGAACAGATCGGAATCTGTGATTAAAGCACTGGACTAAACTCTTCCTTACTTCATGTTTTAGAAATAATTCATTTAATAACTAATATCAATATACCACTTTTGCTTTAACCTTTTATGAGTCAAGTTAAAAAAACTATTAGACTATAAATTAAAACATAACAGAAAACAAACGCGACCCAAGCTATCCCAGCAACAATTCTGCACACTAACAATGAAGTTTAATTATTGCTAAACAATGGCCAACTCTTAGAAAGTAGGATCGGATCGAAATTTGTTGCGTGGAAAACCCTACCTTATTCAAATCGTTTTGAATACGCCAAAGATACTATTCTCTACTATACTCGTTGTAACACGCTGCACGCTCGTCATTTTGTTTTTATTAGCGGAAATCGTTAATCACATGTGTAATAAAACACACAGCAAAGCCACTTTTATCGTTTCCATAATTCGCAATTTATTCTTCTCAAAAACATTCACTAACCTCAAAACACACTTAAAATATACAGAAAAACAAATTAATATATGTTTAACAGGTTCGGCAATCTAAATCCAAGTTGACAAACATAAAATCTTGAATTTTTTTATTCTCGAACTTTGTGTATCCCAATGGATCTCAATATGTATTGAATTTAACATGGAAATGCGGATCGCATTCAGTATGGAATTGGACTCAAATCGATTTTAATTCCCCATGGAAACGTAGTGATTTTCTCAACACGTTGCAAAAGTACACTGGCGGCTCATCCGGAAACGAACTGCAGCGCCTGCGCATAACCTCTTAAACCCTCTACTATAACGGTTGGTTTAATTATACGAGGGCTGATCAACAAATTCTGAGACTATTTTTTTTCACAGATGTTTATTACTCCAATTCAATGTTTACATGATCTTTTTCAAAGTAGTCCGCTCCTACTTCAATGCACTTTTTATAACGTCTCTGCCAGTTCTTGAACACGTGCTGCAGACCATTCTTTGTCAGGTCCTTGAGAATCGCCTCACTTTTCTTGAGCACTACTTCAGAGTTCTCAAATCGAATACCCCTAAGCTTTGCCTTTAGTGATGGGGATAAAAAAGTCACAGGGTGCAAGATCGGGGCTATAAGGTGGATGTGGTACACAGTTAATGTTGAATCGAGCCAGAAACTGCATGACTTGATTTGCGACGTGAGGCCGTGCATTGTCATGATGAAGTCGCCACCCAGTCCGAGAAAGCTCTGGTCGTTTCTTTGCAATGTGCTTCCTCAGTGTAGCCAATACTGACGTGTAGTATGCTGCTGTAACAGTAGTGCGAGGGGGAATTGCATGCTGGTAAATCATTCCATTACAGTCAAAAAATGTGATCATCATTTTCCCTGCAGATGGAACAACTTTTGCCTTTTTTGGTGTTGGAGAACCTGGCGATTTCCACACTGTGCTGGCTTGTTTTCCTTCAGGATCATAATGATGCAGCCATGACTCATCATCGGTGATAATCGATTTAAGAAATGCATCACCTCCATTGTCTAGTATGCGAAATGCACGTAGGGTCTACAAAATAGAGCATTATGACCAACCTACCAATACGAGAGTGCTGCCGCCTACCAACATTACACATAAAAACCCGCTCTTTTCAAATATTTATGTTACAGATACGAAACTATCACGGAAGCTACAGGAAAAAAATCAGTCTCAGTCTTTGTTGATCAGCCCTCGTAGGTGAATCTGAACAAACACATTTAATTTCATAAATTGAACTGTTACAATAATGGATTTTTTTAATTTCTCTGCACGAGAATAACCACAAAATGTTACGATCTGAACTGATCTGTTTTTTTTGTAGAGGAAGAGACGATTAGCTAAGCGAGAAAGGTTGTAGTTTGCCCACCAGCCAATGAGGTGCTCTCTTGTCACGTGGTTTTTTTTACTCCTTCTTTCAGCTTATAGCGAAAAAGGTATAGGAACCCGCAGCTCCCATTCCAGTGCCATATGAATCCGTTCATGTAGTAGCAGCGGACCCTCCGCCGTTTCTCCCATACATAACGTAAGTGACGTGAAACATAATGAATATGTTTTGCTTATCCTTCACTATAAAAAGTGTTCGAAATTATATTCCTCCTCGTGTATATAAACCTGACACCTCTTGAACATATTATTGTACTAGTCGGACTCAATATGAATGCGCTTGGAGGAGGACGCCACTGTTTTTTGTTGACAATCAAGACTGATGATGTGAGGGGAGTGATGGGCAAGGCGAAAGGGGAATGTGCAGTCGCACAATGAAAACAGTACTACACCTACAGGCCTCAGACCACTAATAAATGCAACTCAGAACTTTGGATGTTTTTACTTTCTCTACTACGTATAGTAAGTAGGGGAAGTATTGTATTCCACCCAAAAATTCGATACCGAGATTTCACCAGAAATATATGTTTTGAGGCCCCCTGAATCCAAAAAAAAACATTTTTGGAAACATGTCCGTGTGTGTCTGTGTGTATGTCTGTCTATAAACAACATAATCAGAAACGAACACTCGGATAAACACCAAACTTGATATTTAGATTCAGTATCTTCCAGAGATGCGACACGAAGGTTTCAAGAAAATCCCCCACCCCAGATTATCTTTTACATGGAACATTTTTCGAAAATTTTAATTTTCTCAGTAATGGCTCTAACGATTTTGATTAAAATATCATATATTTAAGATACTTTCATGACAAATAAAATGTAAATCTTGAATTTTCTGGGAATGTCTCCAAAAGTATTCTTCATTGTGAACGACTTTTGCATAACTGGTAACTGAGATAGACAAAATTTTACTACACAAGAATGTAGATCGCGTTAAAATACACAATTTATGTCATATACATTCTTTTTATTGAGTGAACCATTTTCGAAATATTGCTTGTCATTCCCTTAAATTTTCCAATACTTTTACTTTTTCTCAAATGGGAATTCGTTATTCATTTTTATATGTCCTGGACATGCAAACAGAATGCAATACGCCACATAGCAACCAGCTCTTAAAATCTGACTATCGCTTAAAGCCTACCATATTCCCCTTGCACCTACAAGAAAATTAGCAATAAGATTAACTTCTCGATTAACATGAAGTATAGGGAGAATAAGCGTTTGTAAAAATAGTTTGTCGAAGAGTAGAGAAAGTCATGTGAGTGTAACACATTAGATTTTTTATCAGACTGTCCTTCCGGTGCCCCGTCCACTTGTTTCGTAACCGTTTAGTTGGACTACCCACCAGAACCACTTATACCGTGGCCGATAGTTTCTACAGCCGATGCACGCTGAATGCTGTCTTCTAATCCGTCGAGAACGTGGGGATTTCTTGTATAAATTTTATCTTTAAGCACTCCCCATGGATAATCAAGTGAATTTATATCCGAAGAGACAGCAGGCCAGTCAATAATATTCTATAATTAAAACACATTATAATGCGAGACAACAATTTCCTTGGAATTCTTTCTACGACAGTCCTTATCTCGCATAACTTTTCCCTGGTTTGAACAGCCAGTTGTCTATGTTTCTTTCTATCCAACTCAGATTCAATATATTTAAATTTTACTGACAAACAATAAATTGTGGACTTATTAGAAACTATGGCACCAGAGAGCATTTCTGTATACACTCAAGCTGACACCCCTCATATGACTCCATTTCAGCAAAACGTAATCCAATAAATACACGCTGTTCTGTAGTATACACCAGATAACTATACACACAATAAACATACAGTTTCTCATAATATTATTATATACGTCATACCAGACACCGTTAGCGTGAATGGCAAATACTGTTGCACTCACTAGGCGCGATAGGTAGGCTGCCACAGAGCGAAGGCATTTAACCTGATACCTGCTATATGAGTAAGCTTCAGTTTGAATGGCATAAGAATAAAGCACCAATAAACAAGCAGTATTCATTAAACTCTTTTCAAATCGCCCTTCCCCCATTTCGAACTTCTCAGTCCTGAACTATCTCGCCTTAGGTAGAAATTTACCTAGCTTCTCGTGTCTCTCCTGTCGTCCTCCGTGATGTAGTGGTTACCATGCTAACCTCTAGTTCCCGAAATCGTGGGTTTTCAAACCCGGCGGAGGGCGATGGATTTTTTCGGGCGTAAAAATCTTAAGCATGGCTTCCTTCGCAAGGGAAGCAAAGCCGGTGGTTTTGTCGTAAATTTACGGCACGTAAAAGAACCTCATACCTGATTAAGAAGTCTCTGAGCAAAATCGGTCACGCCCAATGTAGAATGGGACCACGGCAGTTAAAGAGCATCCATAAATAAAATTCAATTTATTTTTTGTCGTCCTCCTGCCTGCCAGTAGCGCCCAATATGCCCATTCCTTTATTAAAGATAGTAAATATTCGTGGTAAACAAGTCTCTACAAGTCGACAAAGTGTGCACTAAGGATTCTCCCTCCTCTCAAATCGGGCATATTCTCTTATCATTTCCAGTTTTTACCATCCGCCATTCACCAAGTCCAACAAAAGGGAGCACCTCTCCACTGAGTTTGTTTCATTGTTTTAATGTTTCGCTCCGTAACCCACCTCGATTTAGCCCCAAACTATACTTCCAACGAAACCTTTTTTGTGCATTGCTCAAGTATTGCGTGTTGCTTGTCAGTATCCTCGGGTGTTCTACTCTTCTTCCATAAACTACCAAATGTAGCCCATTTTGATGGTTTTTGAAACTTTCTTTCATTTTGATGCCCATGTCGAATTCTCCCCCATTCTCAACTACGCTCTAATGTTGTATTGGTTATACTACATTATGTTTTAATTTCCGTATTTGGCTCCCTAAAATTCCTTCTCATTTATCTGCATAAATGAACAAGATTGGCTCGAATTAACTATTCTGACAGGTTTTCAGTAAGTCCTGCAAAAAGTATTGTAAGCACTTAAGTACGTTGCTTAACTTCCATTGCAAAAAAGAGAGTTAAAACTGAACTATAATATTTAAATTTGTACTGAACGCTTGCGCTTTTCTCTTTGTCTTATTCATAGCTTATGTTGAAGTAAAAAGGTTATTGGGAACTGAAGAATCAATACCTCACTCCCTTCTTCCCTGCAAATCAACTGTGTTGTCAATTCTAAGATGTTTTAAAATCTCTTATTGTATTACAAGTGCTGTGGGTCCAAAGTGCTTTTCCCAAGACAGATAAAGCAATCGAAAACTCCTGTATCGACCTCTTTTGGACTGAGGGAAGTACTCAAATTAAAAAGCTTGAATCGAGTAAGATCCTACACGAATCCTTGCTCTTCCAGAGGCTCCAGACTGACGCCTAAGCCAAGATGGTGGGAGTGTGAGAAACCAAATTTAGAAAACAGAAATTCCGAGAAATAACAGACAATGGCGGTAATTGAAGACCGAGGTATAAAAGAACGAAAGCTACTGTAATTCTGAGATAATTTAATACAGTGCTGAACTTAAAGCTATAACAGAAAGGAATTTTCTTGGCGAGACAATAATTATCATCGTTGGAATTCTCCTTGTGCACGCCATCGCGCGACGCCATATTCATAAAACAAAACACCATAGCTGTTGAAGCAATAAAACTGACGACTGCTACGGTACAGAGAGGTACTGCATCGTATCTGGTGCTGTCGCCTAACACTCCTCCTTCACTTCCCTTTGTTGTGTCGCCTCCTTTCTGTTCCTCCTTTTGTTTTGGCTTACATTGTCTCGTAATTTTCGTCCTTTTTTAGCTTTTCTTATGAATATATAACAATGAAACAAAACTGTGATATGTCATCAGAAATGTATGCAGTTTTAAAATCATTTATTGAATTTTTTTTTTTTTTTTTTTGCATTTCCCACAGCCAGATTTTAACTCTTTGAATATTTTCAGTCAAAATTCCGTTAAACCCTATTTTTAGGCAAAGTAACTAATAAGTATTGATTCTTGATGTTTTGCTATTATGAAGAAAACTTTAAGGTAGAAATGAAACCAAGTCGATTTTGTTGATTGATTGAAACCAAATCATTGATGATTTTACTGACTCCTATCTTTAAGAAATTCATTAGGTAGAATGCTCAAAATTTAAGACTGTGGAAAAGAAAAACGTTAGAAATAATACAGCTATGAGTGCAACCATAAAAGTCTTTAAAGAAATATTAATAATAAATTATTTAGCATTACAACAGACATTGAAATCAAAACTCTCAAACCACAAGGCGGTGATGAAACAGTGAAATCAATAAGAATATATAACATTGACAACAGAATATCAATATTATAGATTAGCAATGCAGTAGCGATAACGTCAAAATAAGGAACTGTATTGAGTAGAAATGAAAAATACTTACATTACAACTTGTAATATTATAAAAATCTACCTTCATTAAGGCTCAGTTAATTCAGTTAACAAAATTTTAAATGTGATCAGTAATGGGCAGTTCATCTGTTGTCTTGCTTGTTTTACGGAACTTGGGAAATGTCCATTCAGTAAAATTCGTAAACACTCTCCGAAGATATCTCCAGTTTACTGCAATGAAATAATGATCAGCAAACTTTGGGACAAAATAAGCCACAATTTATTGGTTTTTGTAATCTGGAATCATTATTTTATTTTTCTGCTTTCAAATAACTACTTCTGATTGTAGTAATTCAAAGATTGAGGCAGTCAAACCTTAACGGCAATCAATTTAATTATATAACATAAAAGTAATAGCCCGCCTATAAGCAATCAATAATTGCTATAAAGTGTATATTACAGTCATTGTATTATGTATAGCTATTGTATATATGTGTAAAATATTATGTGAATGTCGTTCTTAGTTTAGAAACGTAGACGCTGTGAGGGTAGGAGCAAGCTGTTTTGTTGTAGCAAACAGTGTCATAAAGTGGAAAGCAGAGGGTGGCTAACAATGGGTTGTAACCTTGGCAAAACAATAGGTTAGAAAGCTAAGGAAGGCTACCAAAAGTCAATGGAAAAATACTGATGTAACGTCCAAAAAGTTTTTAAATAGTCATGTGGGTGAAAAAAGCCAATGGAAGTCAAACTAAAATGTTCTGCTATAGTAGGCTTAGCCAATCAGTAAATATAAAGATTAAATTTGAAATTTTAAGCCAAGTCAGTTCAGTAGATGAAGCTCTGAGTGCGCAGATGTGAAATTTTTGTGCAGTGCGAAGAAGATAAATTTTGATCTTTAAAAAGCAGTTAGGAACAGATAATTACAACCGTAAAATACATTTCATTTAATATTCGCACTTTGTATGATTTATAATTTTTAATGCGAATAAAGAACTTAAGAAATTCTCTATAAACTGCAGTTCGTTAGCACACACATAGAACGTAATATCTTACAGCTCCATACGTAAATACTTCAGTAAATTGTTATTTATTTAAAGCTGTAATTTTTATAAACTGTACCACTCTTGTTAAGAGATATTTGCTCTACCAGATATAACTGACGCAGCCGAGGCATAAATTGAATAAAATCATAATTAATAAAAAATAAAACATTCATTACATAAAAACTTTATTATTACACACACACACACACACACACACACACACGAACACTACCGCAAGATCCTAGTTCCATACAAGAGCTAATTTGTTATATGAATATTATATAAGTTTACATTGATTTTATCATTGTAAAATTCAGTACTTCAAAATGTTACATCTCATAGCGGTTACTCCAAATGTGCACCAACATCTGATAGCAACGGGTAAATTTCAATGTTACCTTTTCGATGTTTTGTTGAAGGATGTGTATGCTGGATGCACACCTGAAGAAGCAAATAATCTCCTGGCAAAATGTCTTATTTCAATCATAACAGTCTCATTTTATTTTTTAATTTCAAACTTTTCTGGAGCATTATGGCTTCTGATGAAGTGCCTGTTTACTATTACATAAAAACCTCGTTTATCCGGACTAAGTGGGACTGAAGATAATCCGGATTAACGAAAGACCGGATAATCCGGAAACAAACTATTAAACTTTGATGTAGGATAGTGAAATTTGGATGACTGCAAAAGCGGAAGTGACGTCTGCGATACCTATCAGCAATGAAACATAATTTCACATAGTTTAGCTTTGTCGTTCCGTGACCCGAACCATAGTAACTGTGCTTATTGTTAGCTTGAAGCGTGTGACCGAAGGCGATCTCTGCGCTGCCTGCGGTGCCAAAATTAAACAGTATACATTCATGTGTATTTATCAAAGACGAACATATTTTCGTACAAAAAGTAAGCAAAAACCAACCCGGATAAACAGGTAATCCGGACAATGAGGGACGGAAAAACGAGGTTCTTGTGTATCACTTGCTACATTTGGATGGAAATCTTGCACATAATTTTTGGAAACATAATATTAACAAAAATTAATCTTATAATTTAGAAGATGATATATTCTTAAAGCTTATAGGAGTAAGTTTACAAGTTTTTTAATATTTATAATTAACAGAAGGATATGAAATAATCTAATGTGTTACACTTACATGACTTTCTCTACTCTTGTACAAACTATTTTACAAACGCTTTTTCTCCATCTACTTCATGTTAATCGAGATAAACATTTGCAGACTCTATCTTATTGCTAATTTTCTTGTAGATGTAAGGGGAATATATATTTACAAGGGCAACAGAAATACAGTAGCCTTTAAGCACATACAGAATCTCTTAATAGCTGGTTGCTAGGTGCAGCATCATTCCCTTTTCCACAGATTAATACTCTTTGCATATCCAAGACAAAAAAAAATGAATAACGAATTCCCATTTGAGAAAATAAGTATTGAAAACTTTAAGGGAATAACAAGTAATATCTCGAAAATGGTTCACTCAACAAAAAAAAATGTATATGACATAAATTGTGTATTTTAAGGCGATCTACATTTTTTGTGTAGTAAAATTTTGCCTATCTCTTATGGTTTACCAGTTATGCAAAAGTCGTTCACAATGAAGAATACTTTTGGAGACATTCCCAGAAAATTCAAGATATACATTTTATTTGTCATAAAAATATCTTAAACATATGATATTTTATCAAAATTGATAGAGCCATTTTTGAGAAAATTAAAATTTTCGAAAAATCTTCCATGTTAAGGGTAATCTGGGGTGGGGGGATTTTCTTGAAAACCTTCGTGTCGCATCCTTGGAAGATACTGAACCTAAATACCAAGTTTGGTGTTTATCCGACTGTTCGTTTTTGAGTTATGGTGTTCACAGACACACACTCACACACACACACACACACAGACACACACGGACATGTTTCCAAAAATCCTCTTTTTGGATTCAGGGGGTCTCATAACATATATTTCCGGTGAAATCTCGGTATCGAATTTTTGGGTGGAATACAATACTTCCCCTACTTACTATACGTAGTAGAGAAAGTAAAAATGTCTTGAAGCAAAATTAATTTATCAGACTCTCGCTACGAGTTATAGATTTTCAGCAATGAAATGCAATTCTTTCTCCGCTGTATATGAACCGAACCAAAGCAAGAGAAAGTGCATACGCGAAACGAAATGTATTTTCGTTCCTTGAAACAAGACGTAACGATTTCACTGAGCCCTACAGTCTCGGACTGTGTGTGATAAACAATATTAACTTGTTTTGTTAGTGTCGACAAAAACGACTGGCCTCTAGATGTGCGAGCGGACTTCGTATGCATTTTTTTTCGTGTTTCAATGCTTCCAGAAGTATAGGATATAAATTATCGGTATTACCAATATTAATTGTGGGAAAATAATATAAAATTATTTTTCGAAATTTTAATGAATCCTTAGCGTACCGAGCGAGGTGGCGCACGGTAACGTATATGACTCGCTTTCGGGGGATCATTTGGGTTCTCCCGTTCTGCAAATATGTTCCAACTGATTGGCAGAAGACGGCCTATGAAGTCTTAAACCATACCATACCGACAGCGAAAAACTCTGGCGACATGGACGAACACACTCTAATCAGTGTGCAGTCTGCTCAGGAATTGATATCTTGGAGCAAGGGTGGCGAAAATGTCTCTCTCTCTCTCTCTCTCTCTCTCTCTCTCTCTCTCTCTCTCGAGTCATCAAATATGCAATACGCACTACACCAATCAGCAGCACATGGAAAACAAATGAATAGACGGCTAGAAAAGGAGTTGCGCCTGCGAATCACAGTGCCTCGCGAGTCGCACTTTCGCCACTACTGCTTTGGCTTGGAACACCGGATTGCCTTCTGTCGGCAGGTTGATGACATCTGGATGGTGCTCAGGAACTATATATCAAGATGATGCTAACCGGGGACCCCGCCATGCCTTGAGGAACTCCAGCGTCTGGAATTTCGCTTCCAGAATATGACCCTCCAGCGCTGTGTGATTTGGTTGATAACGGGAACGTTACACTGGATCTTTAAACTGAATGTCGACAATGTGGCAAAGAGGGCAGAAGAGTTCGACTTCTTGAGACAGAAATGGTGAAAGCTGATAAAGTCCGGATTCATCCGTTCAATGCAGCCCTTTATCTCCAGTTTTGATCTCACTAATTAATACTGTTGTACCGAATATTAAAAGAAAGTTGAGTACGTTAAAAACTGATGAAAATGACCTACACAAACCCTTCTATATCTGTTATAAATATAAAATAAATAGATTAAATACTTGAAAAAAGATTATATAGCTCCTAAAAACATGCTGTCCATTGCACGTTTAACGTTTTGAAGGATAAATATAGCGCTTAAATGAAGTAACATTTAAGCAGAAAGGAATTTTTTTGAGGCATTCAGCCATATCAATAAAAAAAGATGGAATAATTATACAAGTTGGTTGGGTGTTTAAGATTGTGTTACACACACGCGCGCGCACACACAATTTTCTCTCTTTGTAATATTAATAACGTTTTTTTTCAAAATAATTACTTTTGTCAGGTAGTGATACCACAGGATGGATTACGCATTCAAGTATCTAAACGTATGGGGATCCAGAAATTACAAACATGTATGGTCTCGCAGAGTGTTTACAATACTCCAGTAGAATAATATGGATATACTACCATATAATTAAGGGGTGTACATAATTAAATTTTCAAGTCTCTTATTTGAAGTAATGCATCATATTGTGAGAGAAATTTTGCCGGCTTTCAGCGCCGGGCGTTATCTTCAGTGCCAGCTGGCGTATGATTGGTTGGAGAGGAAGAAGGCTCTCAGCTTTCGAACAATAAAATTATAATAAAAAACCGGGACTGAACAATTTAACAATTTACGTATTTTGTGCTTTTGCTCGATCGCTAGGCGAATGCTGAATTGGATAATATGATCCGCGAATTTTCCTATCATCCGTTACATCACTATATTTCATTTCCTTCTTCATCGCCAAACTAGGCATTGGGCTGATTACCACTCCTGGACATGCTATGATCTAGATTTGCTTACTCCTCGACAGCTATTGTCCTAAGGTTGGCTTGTAAGTCCTTGGGGGTGCAAGTCCTACGAAGAGGAGGATAATCCGTTAAAGAAGAATAAGAATACTTAGATTTTCCACTTTGGTATATTTCCATTTCATACCCAATGAAGATTGATATTTCCTTGACGTGGACGCTAAAATATTTCACTGAAACAATATTTCGAAAATGATGTTTTTAGAAAAGCAGTATAATGCATTCAAGAAAACATAGGATTGAGACGTCACTTAAATTATGTCTTCGCAACCTGTTCTCTAACTGCTTTGCAACTCACGTATTCGTCAGCCGAGACAGCGGTTTGCATGGAGTCTTTGTTTTCTCGTACATAGCTTTTTAGCATCGCAAATTATAATACTCGATTTAAGTATATGCAAACAGCACGTTAAGAGTGAACCTTCTTTATTTAAATGTAGACATAAATATTGTCTTGAATTACATGATCATGTGCAAAACTCCGCTTCTGTAAGAAATATTCAAATGTGGCGGCAAGGACGAGACTTATGTAACAAAAGTATGTTTTTTGGGGGACAGGGCTTTCGAAAACGCCAATTTGGAAATCTTAACAAGCTTGGAGCAGGTAGTTAACAAGATGCCTTAATAGTTTATCCAAAAGGATAACTATGGATTTCGTTTTTCTTTGTTTATTTCTTTCTTTCTTTTCTTTCTTTCTTCATTTATAGTCGCCTTAACTTGTGGCCATATAGACCTTATTGATTTCTGCGGAAAGTTAGATGATTCTAAGTAACGAAAAGTACCTCTCTCCACCCGAAATCGAATGCACGATCTCAGATTTTAGAACTTATTTATCTCAGGATTTCGCAGAGGTCATCACCCTGTGGATGTCGTCCTCCGTGGTGTAGTGGTTACCACACTAGTCTCTAGTTCCTGAGGTCGCGAGTTCAAATTCAGGCGGAGAGTGATGGAATTTTTCAGGCGTAAAAATCCTTAGCATGGCTTCCTTCGGAAGGGAAATAAAGCACGTAAAAGAACCTCAAACCTGATAAAGAGGCCTCTGAGCAAAATTACCGGGTTTCATGCAAAATATAGAATGGGGCGCTAAGAATAACAGCAGCTAAAGAACATCCATAAATAAAACTCAATTTCATTTATACTCTGTGGATTTTACAAGGGATTTAATTGGAATCCAATGCGGAAATATAGGCAATATATTTTTACTTTTTCTACTACGTATAGTAAGTAGGGGAAGTATTGTATTGTATTGTATTCCACCCAAAAATTCGATACCGAGATTTCACCGGAAATATATGTTTTGAGACCCCCTAAATCCAAAAGAAAAAGCATTTTTGGAAACATGTCCGTGTGTGTGTGTCTGTGAACAGCATAACTCAGAAACGAACAGTCGGATAAACACCAAACTTGGTATTTAGGTTTAGTATCTTCCAGAGATGCGACACGAAGGTTTTCAAGAAAATCCCCCCCAGATTATCCTTTACATGCACCATTTTTCGAAAATTTTAATTTTCTCAAAAATGGCTCTAACGATTTTGATTCATATATCTATGTTTAATTTATTTTCATAACAAATGAAATGTATATCTCGAATTTTCTGGGAATGTCTCCAAAAGTATTCTTCATTGTGAACGACTTTTGCATAACTGGTAAACCATAAGAGATAGACAAACTTTTACTCTACAAATAATGTAGATCGCGTTAAAATACACAATTTATGTCATATACAGTTTTTTGGTTGAGTGAACCATTTTCGAGATATTGCTTGTTATTCCCTTAAATTTTTCAATACTTATACCTTTTCCTCAAATTCGTTATTCATTTTTTTGTCCTGGTAATGCAAAGAGAATGGAATACTCCATATAGCAACCAGCTCTTAAAATATTTGACTATCGCTTAAAGCCTACCAATTCCCCTTGCATTTACAAGAAAATTAGCAATAAGATCAACATCTCGATATCTCGATTAACATGAAACATATGGAGAATAAGTTGTAAAAATAGTTTTACAAGAGTAGAGAAAGTCATGTGAGTGTAACACATCAGATTTTTAAAAAATAACTTGTATGCCTATAAGTAAAGCTGAATTTTCTAGTTTCATGTTATGCATAGTCTTCTTCTCCAAGATGTACATAAAACGGTTATGCGAAAGCTGATAACCTTTCGTATTTTCATTTACACTTAACCACATTCGTTACTTTTGTTCACACCATATGGATTGTTTTCCAATGTCGTTGAAAGTTTGAACAATGCCTTTTAGAGAGTTTTTTAAAATGTTGGTGGGAGGTAAGGATTGTGTGTTTCCTTGGCCTTACATGGTAGACACATACCTACTGAAAGAAGCTATATCATCATGGTTTGGTGGAAATATTGTTAGTGAGGTGATTTAGGGCAAATTCTGCATTTATATACAGTGGAATCGTACAGTGGTTATTAAGCGAAGTTTCTCAAAATTATTATTTAGCACAGAGTGAGGGTTTCAGTTCAATGTTGATGCCATGGAGATCATTTTCTGAGAGATACCCTGATCTTTATTAACCTCTGTCTCATGTACTGAATTACGAAACAAATAAAACCTAATATTTCCTATGTTTCAAATTATTTATTCTTGTTTACTCAATAAAAATATTGTCAAATGGTCTTATGTCCTCATGCTTCTTACAGCATCTTAAGTACTCTACTTCCAGTGAAGATCCCAGATAATTACCGAAGACTCCTAGTTGTACCTTTACTTTCCGCCGATTACCTCTGAAATTCTGACATATCGTGAGAGAACAAGCAACCAAACTTTGGCGTTAATGCTGAAACTTATATCACGCATACTGCCAGCTTTCGCGCTTTATTACTTTCTCTGCTACTACGTAAACTAAAAGGTAAAGTTACGCAGGGGTCCCGAAACCAGGGCAGAGCACAATAATTGGGCTACAACGCCCTTTTTACTTCTACCGTGACCACTGGGAGGGAGGGATGAGGGTAGAGAATCCGAAGGGCGACAAGATCTGGATGACGCTGGGTGCAAGCATGGACGGGATCCCTGATCGAACGCATCCGAACCCGCCGGGCCCAACCACAAGACCCTAACCTCTGAGGGTCCCCCGAAGGAGCGCCTGCGCGAGAGCACACGGAGACGGATCCTAACTGAGCAGTTCCGGAACGACGCCAGGGAAGAAACCTCTACAGGTCACATCAACCGTCCAACTGCAACTCGCCGACCACCGTCGCCTGGTCCTACACTCCTCAAACAGATGACAAGGAAGATGCTGGGTACAAAAAATGGAGGGCAGGAATGTCATGGTAGAAGATCATCTCAGCCTGCCAACCCGGGGAAACCACGAAAAACCCATGTTAGAACGGACGGTTGCCGGGTATCGAATCCGGAATCTCCCGAATGTTAGTCGCATACGTCACCGCGGCGCCATCTCCCTCGGTATTACGTTTAGATGTAGGGGAAGTATTGTATTCCACATAAAAAATTCGATGTCAGGATTTCACCGAAAATATATGTTTTGAGGCTCTCTGAACCAAAAGAAAAGGATTTTTTGGAAAAAGATCCGTATGCACTCCCTCTCTCTCTCTCTTTCTCTCTCTCTCTTTCTCTCTCTCTCTCTCTCTCTCTCTCCGTGTGTATGTGTGGCGTCGGTGTGACTATGAGTAGCATAACTAAAACAAAAAGTCGGTTAAATATCAAACTTGGTATTTAGTTTCAGTATCTTCCAAATATGCGACAGAAGATTAAAAAAAAATCCCCTACCCCATACCACTGTTTAATTTGAACATTTTTCGATAGCTTTTGAATTTCTCTAGAATGACTCTAAGCATTTTTATTAAATAACATATATTAAAGATATTTACATAACAAATAAAATGTATATCTTGAATTTTAAGGCCAGTATATATCGTTCAGTTCCTAAACATTTGACTATCGCTATTACGTTTGTATCTGTAGCGAAACGTGTAATGTATCTATTTCTGCATAGGTTTATTTCAATTAAAATGAAGTAGATAGAAAAATAAACTTTCGTAAGAATATTTGTATACGCATTAATAAAAGATAGAAGTTAGAGAAAGTCACGTAAATGTAAGATATCCGCTTTTTTTTATAATATAGCGACTTGTTGATTAACCATTTCTTCAAAGATCCTTGCATATTTTTCTCCTTATCTCTTGAAAAGATAAAATATTCTGTTATGTCCCAAAGCATATTTCATGACATGGTGAAACCTCGCAGACATATCTCCATCTCTTTCTAACTTCTATATTTTACCCTCTGAAAATTCCCTGACGTAACATGTAATAGAATGCACATGCACATTATTTACATTAAATACAACATATTAAAAATAAAACCTGTGGCGCTACAGCCCCGAAAGGCCTGGGCCTGCCCGACTACCACCTCACGCCCGCTTACGCATGGTAGAGGTAGGCAATCATCCAACCGATACGGGGAGATGATGAGGTCAGTATCGCGCATCCTCCAGCCGAAAAGTTGGCTCACGAGACCATGATCGCTGCCTATCGCAGCTCCTCACTTTCCTCACGATGCTGAGTGGGCAGCGGTCCTATACCCTGCATTTAAAATCCTCATCGCCATGGTTGGGATCGAACTCGGGCGCATTCCGTAGCCGGGAACCAGAGCTCTACGCTCTAACCCACAATGCCATGGTGAAGGACACGCAACCTACTGCATTTAGATCTGTTAATTTTATGTACATGATCATACTGTAATGTGGCGGCCGTGGCCCAACCTTTTCGGGAGGTTGGCCCAGGCAATTGGAGAGAAAAATAGAAATAAATACACATTGTAGCACTCACCCAGCGTGAGCACCAGAAGCGCAATTGACATATAACCAGAATCTTCTGGAAGTTTCCCTTCCCCCGCCTCCAGAACATTCTAGAATATGCCGTGGAAACTTCCAACAGCTATATTAACTAGTGTATTCGCGAGGAGGTTAGTGAATTAGTGAGATGGTGAGCCGTTTCTGATGCGTCATCAAATGCGGTTCTACAAGTGAATTTGTGAGAATGTGCGATATGCTTTGAGTGCTGCTACCGCGGGAGATTAGAGACGTTTTCTATCTGATTCCCCAGTAAATATAGTGGACCGAAGAAGAGGCTGCTTTGCGCGAATTTTTTATTACGGGCTACGTCGTGAAGCGAAGTTAAGCCACAGTGAAAGTTGAACTAGATCACATTAGTGGAGTGACAATGAGACTCAGGGAAGTGAAAGTGAAAACTGAACGAAGTCACAATGCATTCCGCATTCACATTGGATCGTTGCTTTCCTAGGAAACTATGGTTTCTATTAAGTACGAGGTGCATCCAGAAAGTAAGTTTCCCCATTTTTTAAAACAAGGAAAACCTAGTTACATGAAAACCTTTATTGGCAACAGATAATTATAGTAATTTTTGAGTTATTTTTCGACATAGTCACCATAAGAACTGAGACACTTGTCATATCGTGGAATCAACTTTGGTATTCCTATGTCGTAGAAGTCTGCCGCCTGGAATGGAACCAGCGTGCGACAGTCGTCTTCAGCTTTTCGTCGTGAAAACGCTGACCGGAGGACAAGAATTTCTTGAGGTGCAAGAACAGATGGAAATTGCTGGGAGCAAGATAAGAACTGTATGATAGATGATCAGACAGCTCCCAGCCGAACTCCTGCAGAACAGTTGCTATGCGCCGAGCCGTATGTGCACGAGTATTGTCATGGAGCAGCACAAACACCTGCAGTAAGCATTCCACGCCTGTTGTTTTGAATGGCACGTCGCAATTTCACCAGTGTTTCGTAGTAACGGTCAGCATTCAATGTTTCACTTCTGGACAGGAAGTCAATGAGCAGAATGCCCTTCCTGTCCCAGAACACCGTGAACATCATTTTCTGCACCGACATGGTCTGTTTGAATTTCGTCTTGAACGGAGATCCACTGTGACGCAATGCATTGACTGATGCTTGGTTTTCGGGGTAAATTGCGAAATCCACGTCTCATCGCCCATGACATCCTGTCGAGGAACTCGTCACCGTCATCATGGTATCGCTGCAGAAACGTCAGTGCTGCCTCTAAGAGTTTCGTTTTGTGCTCGGGTGTCAGGTTTTTCAGCACCCGCTTGGCACACAATTTCCTGAACAGCAGGTGCATAGTGACAATTTCATGCAACAAGGATCGCGATATCTGCGGAAAATGGCTGTTGAGCTCCGTAACCGTGAAGCGACTGTTCTCCGCGATGCGCTGTCGCACCAGCTCAAAAAGATCATCATTGATCGCCAAGTGCGGTCTTCATCATGGACTCTTTGACGATCTTCGAAAACTGCCTGCACCAGCGACGCACCATCTGCTTGCTCATGGTGTTCGGTCCGTAGGCCTGACAGAGCTGACGATGAATCTCGATCGGCGCTATGTTTTGTGCAGTAAGGATGCTTATCACTGACCAAACCTCGCAGAAGGTGGGAGAACGCATAAGAGCACCCATTTCGGGCTACTGGCACCAGGCGGGACCTGTCTAGCCGGCATATGATTGATACGTCATAGTTGCGTGTGCGCAATTTTCCCGGTTAAATACGTTTACTTTAAAGGAAACATAATCGGAAACTTACTTCCTGGATGCGCTTCGTGTATAGTTCCATCTTCTCTAGTTCATTAATTATTTCAATATTTCTTAAAATTTATATTGCTTCTCTAACCACTTGAGATATGGATTTCCCCTCCAATGGGTTGTAAGAAAAATTGACATTTGCTAATTGTCAGAATCAATCATGACACTTGAATCTATAGTATGAATTTGCCATGGCAACGGAGTGTATTGATTACTGGCTATTTCCATTAAACAAGGTTAGTTTTAGTATTTAAATATTGTAGTCTTCAAATTGCTTAGACTATTTCGTGAATTGGATTTTAACAATTGCACTAAAACTTATTTTTAAAATGATTAAATTTAATGTAATAACATATTTTATTTCAGACCTTTCGTTTTAGTCTATTTATTGCCTTAGAACATGTGAAAATCATTTGCACCAAAACACAAACAGGCCTACACTAGGTCCGACATCCTCATTCAACAATTTTGCAGCAACAGATGACTGTGAATGGTTGAAACGGAATTCATTCTTAGACTGGAGTGACTAACATCAAATGATGGCGTATTAATAGAGTAATCAAAATAATAATTATTAAAACAGTCTAAAGCTGCAGACATTGGTACATCTTATGCAATGGTTACTTCGAAAGTGGTCCTTTCTCGGAAAATAAATAGTGTAATTGGTCCTGTTATCTTCACGACCTCAGTAGTTGAGCTCAGAATGGTACAAAGTGGATATATCGTGCATATCGATTTGGGAGTTATGGCAGCCCTGAGCAGTAATGGCGCCGTACTTGCGGCATCCTGACATGCAATTGCCATGCAATGAAATTTCACTATTTTCGGTTCAATCAGAGCTGAGGCGATAAGATCGTTATGTGAAGCAGCAGGTTTCCAATCGACTCATCTGCAATTGCGAATCACCCAACTTCGCCTGTCGATTTGTTTTTCCAGGTCTTTGAACTTTTCTACTAGAGATGTTCTAATTGCATGCCTCATATCCTGCTAAACACTAGGTCTAGTTTCTCACCTGGAGATCATTGCCTAGTAGGTAAGTGATTTTAGGTGTAGCTGTAGCCAAAATCTACGTTACATCATCACTACGTGACAACCATAACCATTGACATTATAAGCACAGGGGCTTAAGAATCTCTGAAAGCGGAAAAATGTCTGGTTTTGCTATAATCACGCGATTTTTGTACCCATTAACGTTACAGTAAGCTTCTACAGATTATTCACATAAAAGGCTACATTTATATCTACATCATATTAACCAAGATAAATACGAGGTTTCTCTTGAATGTTGCAACCGGCAGCTCGGCGTTTCCACGCCACTCTTATGCGAATACGTTCGTGCAGTAACGGCGGACCGACCGGCTGTTTCTCCCCTGGATAATACTGACTATATGAAACAATATGAATAGGTAACGCTTATCCTTAGTTATAAAAGACGCTCGAACTGATGCCCCCTCCATTCTATACAAGCTGGCGTCTGTTGAACAGCCGACAAATTTCCGCAGTCAAAATATTGGAAAACGCACGCCGGTTTTGTCCAGCTATGGGAATTTGTTGCATAAGTGTTATCGTTTAACATTCTCCACAAATAATCACATGGAATAAGATCTGGAGAGCGAGCAGGGCAGAATTATTCTGTCATGAAAAGCACGTTGTAATGCGAGGCAACGATTTTTTTTTTTATCTTCTTTCTATAACTGCCCCTATTTCAACTAATTTTCCTCGATTAGAATTGTTGGCTCTCTATATTTCTTTTTTATAACACGACCCAGTCCATTTAAACGTTTCTAGCCTATATCTTTATTTGATCAACGTAGTTGTTAGAAATGGTGACACTAGGGAGTTTCTTTATAAAATCAAGCTCCATCATTCGAGAAAATTCCTGGTCTAGTTAAATATACTATTAAGTTGAAGTGAGTCTAATAGTGGTTCTTATAATTAGTGTGAAAGCAGAATTGCATGCACAGAGTATTTATGCTGTGGGTCTCAAAATATACACTTAAAATGACACACAAGTCCCAAATTTTTGAGTAGATAAAGTAAAACTGGACACTTAAGAATAGTAATGAAAAATCAGTCTAGTTTTAGAAAGTGCCAAGTGCGAAATGAAGCAAAAGTAATACAGATGGAATAATCAAGGAAAGATGTTCAAAAGATACAAACAATTATTGTGAAATAATTAAGCGATTAAAATTAAAAAAAAACATTAAGAGAGAGAGAGAGAGTAACAAAGAAAGAATTTTAAACAAATCAAAGTATAAATGCACAAGAAGTAACTTCTAATTAAATAGCTAAATACTAACACAATGTAAATGTAAATCCAAAATTTAGAGGAAAAGAAACAATCATGAAGGTAACAACAGAAATACTAAATACGTAAGGGAAGCCTCTGGTAGAGCTACAGTATTCAGCAATAGTGTCTGGTAGATACAGAGACAAAAGTACAATGACATACAATGTCACTCTCTCACGACGCGTAC
Organism: Deroplatys truncata; assembly: GCA_030765065.1. Classification (NCBI taxonomy): domain Eukaryota; kingdom Metazoa; phylum Arthropoda; class Insecta; order Mantodea; family Mantidae; genus Deroplatys; species Deroplatys truncata. The sequence goes on along the minus strand of CM060976.1, from coordinate 162,864,070 downwards.
CTGACATATTTATCAGTACCGTGGTCGTGCACGCGTAGTGTGACATCTTTATTGTTGAATAGATTTCCATCTATGGATACGATATACTCAGAGTGTATATACTGCAGTTCAATTTACCAAGCATTTGTTTCCTTTGTATGACTGACTGGAATATATTTAAATACACTGATGTAGTTCAACATACCCAGCATGAAAGAGAAGAATTTATAATACGCCAGTTTCATATATAAAGGAGAAAACACCAAAAAGGAAAAAAATATGTATTACTAGCTATTTATGTAACCGGTGGCAAAAAGATACTGTTTTAAGCACGAATATGAAGATTGTCCACCTCACCTTGGCAAGGTACACAACACGCCGAGTACTTAAAACGCTAGTTTCGCACGTGTTTCATACAAGGTATTTTTAAGTCGAAAATTTCTATTGTGTTTATATTTTAAAGAGAATAAAATTATTGATTCGTTCTCCTGCATTTTTATTTTAATCTCACGACTTTTTATGCTTAAGCATCATCATTATTTATCATCCTGTGGCTATTACTAGATAGTACAAAATGGCTGCAACTGAAGTTTCGTTCCATCACTGTGCTGTAATTACTTTCTGGTTAAGAGGGAATCTCCACTTGTCGCGGTAACTTCGTGTTATCTTATTTGCTGAGCGCCTGTTATTGTTTTATTATTTTGAATTTTGATTTCTTTGTCCTCCGGCTAGCTATTAATACCCAGTCGAGCAAATCTCTTAAACAGGGTGTGTAAACGGAAAGGAGTTGTTACTAAAAGATAACACTGATAAAAGAATTTGTTTTTTTTACACTTTTATTGCCATCACACTTCATTAATTTGAGACGGTAATTTGTATCACAAATTACTTTAATGTAAATAATGATAGTAATATGAATATGTATTTTTATGTAACATTGATTTCAGAGGTTTAATAATTGTAATTATTATTGGTAAATAATAATATACGGCTTTACTGAAACTGTCAACAATAACGCAATAATGCAGAAAGGGGGTGAGTTGTTTATCGTTACCGGGAACCAGGAAGTTACGTAATGTTTCGCGCCTTTTCGGTAAAAAAAAGCTTCTAGAACATTTCCTAAAAGAAATATGTATTAGTGGTTTTCATTGGATGTTAAAATAGACGCTAATGTTGGCGCGTTTTATTAGCCAATAGCAGTTCATTTATAATCTTTAGGCGTATCTTGAGGCAAGCCTATAAATAGTGTAGATTCAAGGGAGCGTCCCCCCCAGTGCAACAAGATTCTCAAAACATTACACATCGTCCGCAGTTCAACAAGATTCTCAACACATTACACGTCAGCCCACCAGTTCTACAGAATTCTCCATACTAAGCGTCGGTCTCTCAGTTCGTCAAGTTACGCGCAACAGAATTACAAGAACTATTATAAAGTATTATACAGTTAAATATATAAAGTTGAAGTACGTGAATTAAAAGTGAGAAGTTATTACAAACAGTTTCAGTATGGCGATTATCCAGACAAATCTGTGAAAGTGTTCGTGAACGTGTTCTGCAATAAAGATTATAAAACCAATTTCTTCGTCAATATCATTTCTAGACAAAAGATTCCTTTCCGCTTCACACCCTGCAAGAGATACAAGTTCTACCAAGAAAAGATGATAGCTAGCCGGAGGACAATATACAAAACTTTAAATTCTTTCGAACCCTAATTGATGCAAATTGCTACGCCAGATGGAGTTAAACGAACCAACAAGGAGTGACGTCACACAAGATGACATCGCATGAAGTAAACACATATTTGCTCTCGTAAATTGGCTCCCAAACGTGGTGCTATATTAATGTTAAACACATAAGAAACATTTAATACCGTCCCAAATTGGCACCCATAACGTGGGGCGAAGTAACCAGGAAAGGAATGAAGCAGAGTAACCAGGAATACAGCGGTGAAATGATCTACAAGACGCAGATTCCAGAAACAAAAGGGACGACAGACTTCGATCGTAATTCCGAGATTACGATGCAACAAGGAATTCAACTACAAGAAAACATCGAAACGACGTAGATTCATCACAACACAACGCAGAAGCGACATACAAACATAGGAGAATGGGGCAGAACGCTGGACATTAAAGTAACAGCAACATACAGCATCAAAAAGGTAAATCAATTTCAATGTTCCTTAGGAATGGTAGGATAATAAAAACAATGGCTGCTAGGAATACAGAAGAAATAATTATGGAGGGAGATAGTGTAACAGTTAGCTGTGATCCAATACAAATTACAGGAAATAGCCCAGACTTTTTAGGATTTGAAGATGAAAATGTTAGTGTAGAAAGTGAGAATAGAATAGCAGGAAATGTTAATCCTGATACTATTATGATTATGGAAATGCTGAGAAATATGAGAACAGATATGAAAAAGACTAATGAGAATATGGAAAAGAATAAGAGGGAATTAAGGGAAGATATGCAAAAGACTAGTGAGAAATTAGAACAAAAATTAACTCAGAGTATAAGGGAAGAAATTTGTAAGAATAATGAGAAATTAGAAAAGAAAATAGATTAAAACAGGGAAGATATTGATAGGAGTTTAGAACAAAAACTAACTCAGAATAATGAGAAATTGAGGGAAGATATTGGTAAAAGCTTAGAACAAAACAGGGAAGAGATTGAAAAGAAATTCATGGAGCTAGATAGTAGTATGATTAAAATGAAAAATGAAAATCAGGAAATGATAGCAAATGAAATAGGTGAAGTTTCAAAGAAAATGTTAGACATGAGTAGGGAAATATCCAACCAAAAAAGTGAGGTTAACAATAAAATAGAGCATGTTAATGTAGAATGCACAGAGTTAGGTAGTCGAGTGAGTAGCATTACAAGTGAGCTAAAAGAGATAAATGAGGTTAGGAATGTAGATGTAAATGAGGCGCAAGTTAATTTCAGAGCGGAGATATCAGAAATACAAAAAGAATCAGAAATGCAAAGAAATAAATTGTACCAAGATGTTCAAATTGAAAACTCCAGTCCAGTACAGTTTAGTACAGATTTGTCAAAGTACTTTCAGATTAAAGAGATAGTAAAAGAATTGAAAATGACAATTGTTAAAAGATGTATTGTTCAAGAAACTGTAGATTGTTTTCAAATATTATCAGGGAACGAAATGTCATATGAATACAAGAGGTTATTCATGAACAAAAATTTGAAGGTTAGGTTACGGCTACGAGTAATGTTTAGCCACACACAATTTGATCCAGGAGGATAAATAGCAATGTGATGTAAAGTAAATGCTGGATAGGTAAAGATGACTTGCAGAGAAATGTATTGGAACGTAAGAGGGTTAACTAAATATATAAATGTCATGAGAAAACAAAAATAAATTCAAAAAAAAATAAATAAATAAATAAATAAATTAAATTTTTAGTAACTGTAACAACATTTGAAAATTAAGAATGCAAAGATTGAAACTTAATATGATATTAAATTAAAAGTACGTAAATACAATTCCAAGAGTATTGTTGAAATAAAATTCAGAATAACAAAAATTGGTACAAATAAATAAAAAAAATATTTATGTAGCAAACAGAAAATGTGAAACATTGTCTAGATTTAAGAGATGTAAATATATGTAGAGGGTGAATATTTTGGTAAATATGTTTAAACAATTATAAAAATCTTAAATGTATAAATTTTTGTCAACAACTTAAAGTAAACAATTTGGTAACAGTAAATAAATAATTTAGGGTAAAGTATTTGCTATAAAAAAATTGTAATGTAAGATTAATATCTAAATTAATTAAACCAAAGCCAGTAAGTAGTGGCGAGATAAAATATGTCGTGTGTTAAATGCGTGTGAAGTGTTAAGTGAAAGTGATAACGTGTGTTCCAAGATTTAGGAGACTAAAAACACAATTTTAAAATTTCCAAACAAGTTATAAATATTTATAATTATGTTTCTAGTGGGGCATATGAGACGGTAATTTGTATCACAAATTACTTTAATGTAAATAATGATAGTAATATGAATATGTATTTTTATGTAACATTGATTTCAGAGGTTTAATAATTGTAATTATTATTGGTAAATAATAATATACGGCTTTACTGAAACTGTCAACAATAACGCAATAATGCAGAAAGGGGGTGAGTTGTTTATCGTTACCGGGAACCAGGAAGTTACGTAATGTTTCGCGCCTTTTCGGTAAAAAAAAGCTTCTAGAACATTTCCTAAAAGAAATATGTATTAGTGGTTTTCATTGGATGTTAAAATAGACGCTAATGTTGGCGCGTTTTATTAGCCAATAGCAGTTCATTTATAATCTTTAGGCGTATCTTGAGGCAAGCCTATAAATAGTGTAGATTCAAGGGAGCGTCCCCCCCAGTGCAACAAGATTCTCAAAACATTACACATCGTCCGCAGTTCAACAAGATTCTCAACACATTACACGTCAGCCCACCAGTTCTACAGAATTCTCCATACTAAGCGTCGGTCTCTCAGTTCGTCAAGTTACGCGCAACAGAATTACAAGAACTATTATAAAGTATTATACAGTTAAATATATAAAGTTGAAGTACGTGAATTAAAAGTGAGAAGTTATTACAAACAGTTTCAGTATGGCGATTATCCAGACAAATCTGTGAAAGTGTTCGTGAACGTGTTCTGCAATAAAGATTATAAAACCAATTTCTTCGTCAATATCATTTCTAGACAAAAGATTCCTTTCCGCTTCACACCCTGCAAGAGATACAAGTTCTACCAAGAAAAGATGATAGCTAGCCGGAGGACAATATACAAAACTTTAAATTCTTTCGAACCCTAATTGATGCAAATTGCTACGCCAGATGGAGTTAAACGAACCAACAAGGAGTGACGTCACACAAGATGGCATCGCATGAAGTAAACACATATTTGCTCTCGTAAATTGGCTCCCAAACGTGGTGCTATATTAATGTTAAACACATATGTAACATTAATAACTCTCGCAAATTTTACATATTTATTCCTGATACACGCCCGACTGAAACTGTTATATTTTCGAATGTAACTAAAATCACTTATTTGCCGCACATTATTAATTCGAGTATTTCACATTTTGTAACTAACTTTACGACGCGAGAGATTCTGTAGAACTGCGCGACGTTTGCCTTGTGAATTATTCTGTAGAACTGCGCGACGTTTGCCTTGTCAATTATTCTGTAGAACTGCGCGACGTTTGCCTTGTGAATGATTCTGTAAAACTGCGCGACGTTTGCTTTGTGAATGATTCTGTAAAACTGTGCGATGTGTAACCCGTGAATGATTCTGTTGAACTGTGCGACGTTTGCCTTGTGAATTATTCTGGAGAACTGTTCGACGTTTGCCTTGTGAATGATTCTGTAATACTGCGCGACATTTGCCTTGTGAATGATTCTGTAAAACTGTGCGACGTGTAACGCCTGAATGATTCTGTTGAACTGCGCGACGTTTGCCTTGTAAATGATTCTGTAAAACTGCGCGTTACCTTTTTTTTTGGGGGGGGGGAAACAGGAGTAAAGGATTGAAGGAAAAACAAGAGTATGTATGTAGGCGTAGAAAGGAAAAAGGAGGAGGAAAAGAAGGATGTGATGCTGTGATGGCACAATTTATTTGGGGCATCGTGGTGAACATGATGGCTGGTACCGCCGAAGCAAACCCGCTGTTTGTGGGTGACTACTAAGTTGGCGGATTTCTCCGCTGTGGAGGTCAGGTATCTGCCATTGCAATAGCCCTGACAGGGACCTGTAACGGTGGCGAATTAACAGGAGATGCAGGCTCCAATCCCGGGCCTGTTACCTCCGGGAATTGGCACTTTGTTGAGGATGATATTCTGGATGAGGTGGTTGACGCTGCACGGCATGCCGAAGCAGTCTGCTAAGGCGAAGCCGATTCAGGAGGGTAAGCCGGTTATCATCGGAGCCGTATTCGTCTTCGAGATGGTGCTTGATGTCGTTCAAGAGTGCGCAGTTACCCGTCTCTGGCTCGGAATTTATACTCCCTCACCCCGATATGCCTAAATATTATAATCGAGCTGCTATTGGTTAATAAAACGCGCCAACATTAGCGTCTATTTTTATATCCAATCAAAATTACGAAAACATGTGCTCTAGGGAAGATATTCCCTCCATTTCTAAAGAAAAGCGCGCTACTCTGACGTCATTTGTTTGTCTCTTCTAATTGATAAACAACTCACCCCCTCGCTACATTGTTACCCGCTCCTATTGTCAGTTTCAGTGAGGCCGTGTAAACTTATTTCCTAACAATGCTTATAATTAACAAACATCTCAAATCATTGTCATACAATAATGTTAATTTACACTACAATCACTCTGGCATTTACAATGTTGTGATATAAAATACTGCCTCACACTGCAGAAATTCGCTAGAGATTTCAGCTTGTATATGGAGATGAGTGCATGGACGCCAGCAGTCTAAGAAGAAGAATTTAACAGTTTAAAGATGGAGATCAACCTCCTAGTGGCCATCCGCAGAATGTTTCTAACAATCGCAACAAGTACAGAATGGATGAAATCATTAAGGAACACAAACTTGAGAAGTTTATCCGCATCCCGACCATAGCCTCGATTTTGCACACTCCGATTATCACACCTTTTACAGGTAGCAATACTTGTGATGCAACAATTAAAAGATGATATATCATCAGAATCTGGGCTCTAATCATACTCTTTTGGTGATGGGCAGGAAGGGTACGAAACTATTTTCGCACTTCTAGAAAGGAGTTGCATCGTAATAGGTATTTTCAAGCTACCACAAAGGTGAGAAAAATGAGGTCTATGTGGAAAAAATAACAAAAAGCTGGTGTAGTTATTTTTACAAAAATTAATTTATATAATTTATTGATAATTGTTGATAATGGAACGAACATCGTCGCGTCACCGTGGCTTTTGGGGCTGCTCCTACTTAGAAGCCATCGTACCATCGATGTGGAGGCCTTTCAAAGTTTGCGTTTGCTTTTGGTGCATAATTATTACATTTGTTGTGCAGTTCTTCCTTCCTTGTCGGCTTGAGATGAACATGGCAAAGAAGCAAGAGCAAATTGATCTTCAATAGATTCGCCGGATCTGTGGGCTGTGACGTACTTTCTTTATATTTTTACTTTCTCTAGCACTTACCTACAGTAAGTAGAGGAACTATTGCGTTCCACCCAAAAATTCCATACTAAGATTTCACCCAAATACACGTTTTGAGGCTCCCTGAACAAAAAAAAAAGAATTTTAGAAAAAGATCCGCGCGCGTTTGTGCGTGTGTGTTAGATTCTGTGAACGACATAACCCAAAAATAAAACGTCCGATAAGTACCAAACCTGGTATTTCGATTCAGCATATTCCAAAAATGCTACACGAAGGTTTTCAAGAAAATTCTCCCACCCCAAACTGCCCTTAGCATGGGATGGAAGTTTTTTGAAAAGTTTTATTTTCTCAAAATGTCTGTAACGATTTTGATTAGTACAGCGTATATTTACGATGTTTTTTATGACAACTAAAATGTATGTCTTGAATTTTCTGGAAAGAGCCTGTGAAGCCTTCTTATTCGGAAGGAATTTTGTATGATTTTGTGTAACTGGTAAACCATAAGAGGTAGACAAATACGTACTAGACAACAAATGTAGATCTCCTTAAAACACACAGCTTATTTAAAATAACTTTTTTGTGGTGTCGGTCATTTTTGAGATATATTTTGTAATACGTTTGAATTTTTCACTACTTTGTCAGTGTTTTGAAGTGCTGTGGCTATTGATTTGTTTCTAGCGATGTTATGGAAGGAGTATGGAATTTATAGGCCAGCATACAGCAACCCGGTTTTTAAACATCTGACTACTGATTTGGTTTCCTTTGTACCCCATGTGCCTTCAACGTGTAATGAAATGTTTCTGCAAAGATTTATCTCGTTAACATGAAGTAGGTAGAAAAATAAGTTTCCGTAAAAATTGTTTGTAGAAGGTATATAAAAATAAACAATATTGGGTAGAGAAAGTCATGTGAGTGTAACGCATCGGGTTTTTGCAGATATGATATGAAAGCTAATGTAATTAGATGACAATTTTAACACTTTTGTCTCGAATTCGTCCGTAGAATCTTACTGTACGAATCTTGTCCGCGAATACATTATACTTTGTATTTCTAAGAATTTCGTTCTTACTTTAACCCCAAAAACTTTCCAGCACCAATCATGATTTTATACCTCCTTGTCATCTTTCCTAAACTGATAGATATCGATGTGATTAGCTGCATAAAGTTGTATTTTACAGAGCACTTTATTAATACAGACAGGCATAGAAATAGTGTTCTCAAGCGCCATTTATCAAGAGACTGAATTGCCCCAATTAGCATCCCACTGAATATGTAATAGTTTGCTCTGCTGACTAGCAACACAACCACGTGAAGTATTTTGAGAGCGATGGATCGAAGCCAGGAAGGATTATCGACCTTGCAATGGAAGACTCATATCTCAAACACAAAAATATGCAGAACGCAGAAAACGAATATATGTATGTTCACAGATGGTGCAGGGATATACAAAAACTCCACGAAAGTGGCCATCATCAAGGTAAAAAGTATAGACCAGATTTTCCAACACATCCTAAGTGGAAACTCGGTATAAAATATCTTAATTTGCTGAAGATACCTAAATATATGGTTTGGAAAGTATAATACACTTTAGTGAATGTATAATTAGCAAGTATCCTTTTGTTTTAATGTACAGGGTTACTCAAAAAGAAGAACCAGATTTTAAATGTTAATTTCTAATGAAAGACAATAAATAGCGACACATACGAAACATCACTGGATAGAGGAAGCTTCAAAGTTTTAAGTCTTCATGTATTAGCTCCATTCAAAACCTATAGTGGCGCTGTGGTTTTTTACGAGAAAATGGCGATGCCACAACTTGTTTTGTGTACTGCATTATGCAAAGAATTAAACAATTTTTGAACTTATAACGAAATGCATGCCGCAGTGAAATAAAGAGACCCCTCATCATAAACATTTAATTATTGTTACAAGAAATTCGTAGAAGATTCTTGCATATACAAAGGGAAAAGCACTCATCGTCCTCGTATAACAAATGGTGCTTATGTTGAATGTATAAAATAAAACTTTGAACTTTCTTCTATCCAGTGATGTATTCTGTGTGTCTTAACTATTGTCGTTTATTGGAAATAAATATTTAAACTCTAGTCTTTCTTTTTGAATAACCGTGTAGGTATTAATTCTAGGAAGCATTTTTTTGCAATAATATGTAAATGGGACTATGTCCAACTTCATGAACACAAAAGCAGCGAACCAAGAGAGACGACTCAAACAGTAGCGTCTGTAGCTCTTATTTGCGAGGTCCCGAGCTCAAATCCCATACACCAGTCAATCTGATAGGGTTTATTTTTTCTTATTTTCCCTCAGTCGCTAGATCAATACCGGATAGATCATTATTATGATATCAAATCCCATATAAAAGCATTATAAATAAAAATAAAAGAAATTATAGAGAAAGAAAGATATGGCATTCCAGAGCACTAAATGACAAAAAAAGCTCATTTAATTTGTTTTAATGTATTTGTTTCTATCTGAAGTATGTCGTGGACATTAAAACTATGTTTCACGCTTACAGAACATTACACTTTTCACCGTCAGATGGCTTATTTCTTGAAAGTAATGTATGAATGGGTTAACTTTTTACTACCAGTTCTGTCTTGTTATACAACCTCGTTTGTGTCTCTAATTGGTATAGCATTGGGGTAGCTAGCATTTCAGGCCTTGTTTCAACCGGCTTTTATTTCTCTGTTCATGGCCGAAATGAAGTCTCTGTGAAGGATTGGGATCAGACTAGTATTAGCGGCACATGTTCTACCGAATCTACCTAGCTCGACCGCACTGTCAGCTGTTTTGTTGCCCCCTATGCCACAATGTGAGGCTATTCAGATGTTACTTTAGTTTGGAGGGTGTCAACAAATAACCGAATATCCTGTAATGATTTAACTTAATCTAGCTGACTCTTGTATTGATGTTCAGCAGTCTTTTAGCCAATTATGATATTTAATTCCCATATACGAGTAATAAGCATTTATATGTCTTATTGTGACGTTTCTGACAGAAGTGAAAAAACAAGACTTCGGTGCAGTGAATAAACATTTTCAACTGAAGAAGTGGCCACTGGTTTAAATAAAAGTAGCAGGGATACAGAATCTGTCTTATAAATTATTTCTCGTATTTTGGATAAATGAGTTTAAAGGGATATAATTCAAGGGCTCTATAAAATATTATGTTGTACACTTTTTAAAATTATATTATAATTTGTATCTTAATATACTACTGTTCTTAAAGCAAGTTTCAAATCTTGATGAATTTTCTCATTATCATTCATTATAATAAATATGTCAGCGAATTTTTCACACACCAGATAAATAATTTCCAGACGTCTGTTAAGTTTCGATCTTGTTTTATAACTTTACTACTTGGACACATTGAACAAATGCATCCAAATGATATCCGATTTACCTTTGGATTCATCAATAGAAGATAGTTCATTCAGAACTTATTGCAAAATCTTCCAAAGCCTTTCTTGTTTTATTTAATACGGACGATATTCTCAATCCAGAAAAAGAGTAGGGAATTTCCTTCCTCGCTATATTCAATTTTGTGGTGTAGTTTCGGATTTTTGGCTCAACAAACACCTACAGTCCTTTGTTGCATACCGAGTTTATCCACAATTGGCGGCCGCCGGGTATGACTAGTAAGAGATATTGGGTAAAACAGCCTCGTTCTGCGGTAGCCTATCTCACGCACCTACAGAGAGAAACGACATTTGCAGTTTAGTCCAGCGTTGTTTAGCATAGTATATAGTGGAAATAAGGTTATGTGAAGCTACCTGTTGACTGGTATAATGTGTGGAGTTACTGTGGTATATGTTACAGTGGATATTTTTGTTAATTTTTACACGCACTGTGTCACACAGCGGCGGGCTGCCAGTCGCGTCATTCAAGAGATAGGAGGGATGAGGGGCGATCCGAAGGGCGACGATGTGCGCAAACATGGACGACTCCCTAACGGTTCCCCTGGGGACCCCTAAGGCCAAGGGATGCCTCCAGAAAGTGGGTTCGTCAGGAGTTCAACCAACGCCAGGGAGAAACTTTTCCAACGCGGTATTGTCAATATCTCACAAATAGATCTCTATAGTTCAGTTAGTCTTTTCTTTATTTGGATATCCTTTCTTATAGAAGATACCGGAGGTCATAGTTAAATTTAAAAATTCTCTTGGGCACTTCCTGACTGACCGGTTCATTTACAGAATAAACTAATATTGTCCTTAAAATTTAGAACAACGATATAAAATACAATTTTGCACTGTATAATTCTACATAAACATAGTTCCTCCCTTTGCACTCTTCACTACATATAAATACGGCAGTTAATAATTCGTATGGTTGTTATTTTAGACTAATTTACGGATACCACTGTGGTGAGACACGAAATCTGTTGTGCATAACATAAAGCCTACACACGCATCATTTAATTTATAATCGAGCATATTTTGTACATTAAGCAAGACAGAGAGCGCCACATCATTCTTTGTATTTAACTCCCAAACAAAGGGCTTAGTGGGTATCACATTCATAATGAACATACGTGACGTGTCCAATGTATGGCAAGGAAAGCCTGTCATTACCTCACGGTTCCGGTATCCACATACGTATTCAAATCAACTGTTGCATGGAGAGGGCGGTCTTTAGCATTGATCACAGTGATTTACTGGTAGGCAGTGTATGCAACAAGCTGGCTTGTAATTTAAAACCGGTATGAACTTCTTCATATGGGACATCCAATCAAATCTCGTCTGACTCACGCAGGTAGTAAAAACCATAGATCTAGCCTGTGTTGAAGGATTTTTATGACCCGTTTAAACATGCGAAATTGCGCTTTTTACGTGACTACTATCTATATTCCATAATGTACAGAGAAAAATGTGTCATACCAAATCGTCACGAAATGTCGTAAAGTTTTGCAAGATTACAAGATTTATAAAATTCAAACGCAAATTGCTCAGAAAATAAAGAGGTTCAAGACAATGGAAAAAGATTTTAAGAAAGCATTACTAATTTTATGGGCTTTAACAACGTAAGAGCAAGAAATACGACATTTGCCATTAAAATGCATTTCTACATACCTACTTTCAGCTTTCTCGCCGCTAAGCCGCATGAGAATGAGAGATAACATACCTATGCCAAATGGGCCACAGAAACTCATGAATCGGATACAGAAACTAGAAATGTATTTTGTACAGCTGTGGCGAAGTGTTCCTTTACTGTCATTGTGAACATACTCCCTATGTTTCCCTCCCGCTTTCTTCCCAATTGGTCAGCTAGCTATTATTTTCGAAATGTTTATGTTAATACCTATGAAATAGACCATAACCTGAAGAAGCAAAGTGTGAAATACAAACTGCTTTTCATAATATTTCATGAATTATTCAATTGAAAATATACAATAAATAACAAATACTGAATATATAGGGTGGATCATTTAAGTTGAGACTGTCAATATCTCCAAAACTAAGCGTTGTAAAAAGAAATGTCTTTAATAAAAGTTGCTTGATATTATGGAGGAAAATAATTGCTATTAGTCGTGTTTTGTTTGGAGGACGTTGTGATGGTCATTTTAGGGTCAATTTAATTTGACCCTAATTGTAGATTCCCATTTAAAAAAAAACAAATTCATGCTAAACTGATACCTACTCCCAAAAAAAATCATGACTAATGGCATTTACTTTCCCCCATAATGTCAACAAGTTTTATCAAAGACACTTACTTTTACAACGCTTAGTTTTGGAGATATTGTACAGTCTCAAATTAAATGGTCCACCCTGTATATATAGTTTAACCTCACTTATACATTATTCACTTCTAAGTTTTTCGCAGTTATACGTTAAATTTGTTAGGCTCCGAACTTTGCCCAAGAATATTTAGCTCAATTATACGTTTTCTCGTTAATACGTGACATTTTTGTGGTCCCGGTGTACGCAACTTATATATTATATTTATTCTATATTAAGATACACATAGTTTTTGTATACCTACTACATTGTTGCTGTCGCAGCACAAAATAGTAGGCATGTTGGGAGAGGCATCAAAAATTTTGGAACGCATTATTGCTGCTCACGTGTTAACAATACGGCCAATCAAGGTCATCCTTCCCCAAAATGTATATCTATGATACTGATGACAGTAATGAAGTAGTGCCTAAATAATGAGTGATCCAAACATACACGAGACAGTTCAAGTTAATTCAAGCTCTAGAAATTACACAAAGATTGCAAAACCTAAATGATGATCGATTGCATATAATCGATTAATGTTTTACTGTGTGGAAAAATAAAAGAAGAAAGAAAAATTGGCAATTTTTTAAATCAGGTAAAGCACAAGTGCACTAAATCTCTTTCTTTTCTTTACTTTTAATTATGAATAACAAGTCTGACATACGTATTTGTACCTTAAATCTAGTATTTAGTATTGTGGGATTTTCTTTGTATGGCCAAGAGATTATAAAGTAATATTATGTATATTGTATGTATTATTAAATGGATAATAAATTCATTTATTCATTCTCTATATGGTTTAGCACGTTTATTATTTATGTGTTTGTTTCATTTGTTACTTTCTGGTATTAAACAATGCATAATTAGTTTGAGCAATAATCTAATAAAACAGTTTCAACAATACTAAATATAGCTTTTCCACTAACTACGGCATCTTTGGGAGGATACTAACGTCAGAAGCAAATCTTAATACCGACATGGTGATCGTCGTTTATAATAGAGTTGAGGAGCTAGAAGACGGTCACATAAGTACAATAATCGACCATGTTCGCCAGTTTAGATAAAAAATAAATGTAATGCACAGAAATACTGCGTAAATGTTTTTTATCTTTCAACAGTTGCGACAGTATTCTTTGTTAAGTTCCACGTTGTGGTAGCCAATTTGCGATGGTATTAGTGTTTGTTTGAAAAAATGCTACTGTTTATTTGCCGCACGTATAAAAGACAATTTGTCGCGGTCACTTCGTGTTATCTTTTACTGAGCGCCTATTGTTGTATTTAATATTTTTTTTGTTCACTGTCCTCCGGCTAGCTATGATCTCTCGGTCAAGCAAATCTCTTAATTAAGGTGTGTAAACGGAAAGGAGTTTTTATCCAAAGATAACACTGATAAAAGAATTTGTTTTATACGTTTATTGTCGTAACACATTATGCACTTTCACGTATTAATCTTGACACTCGCCAAACTGAAACTGTTATAATAACTTATTTACTGCACATTATTAATTCGCGTACTTAAACTTTTTGTGTAATTAACTTACAACACGAGAGATTTTTTTATAATTTTGCTACGCGTAACCTGCAAATCGATAAACTATGCTATGTATTCACCATGACTGTTTTTGAACTCAGAGACGTGTAATGCACAAATGTTTCCGATAGACTGGAGCCGACGTGTAATGTACAAATGTTTCCGATGGACTGGAGCCGACGTGTAATGTACAAATGTTTCCGATGAACTGGGGCCGACGTGTAATGTACAAATGTTTCCGATGAACTGGGAGGGATCTACCTCTGACTTAGCTCTTTTTATACTCCTACATCCCGATATGCCTAAAGATTATAACTGAGCTGCTATTGGTTAATAAAACGCGCCAACATTAGCGTCTATATTTATATCCAATGAAAATTATGAACACATATGCTCTAGGGAAAATGTTCCCGCAAATTCCTAAGAAAAACGCGCCAATATTACGTCATTTGCTCGTCTCTAATAATGATAAACAGCTCACCCCCTCGCTACATTATTGCACGCTATTATTGTCAGTTTCAGTAAGGCCGTATAAACCCACTTCTCGACAATGCTTACAATCAACAAACATCTCAAATCAATGTCACACTACAATTACTCTTGACATTTACATAATTTGTGATACAAATTACTGCGCCACAGTAAAATTTAAAGAGTACATAGCTATTTATAAAATCCGAATTTACTCAGAAGCCATTGAAGGCGTTATAAGTTTTCTATTTTGTGCTGTGGGTGTTTTGTTTGTTTGTTGTTTGTTTTACATTGGGCATTTCAACCAGGTTACCATAAAATGCCTCGAAGTAAATTAAATGTCGCGCAAGTTCGCCTTTGCGCACCCATGGTACACACCTGTAAAGAGATGTCTGGATTGTCTGTCTCTGTTTATTCTATTGCAGTTACCTTCAGTTCCAGCTTAGGGCAAAAATACTTGTACATCCTAGCGCCAACGGACTTGCTTTGATTGCCTGCTCTACAAATACGGCCAGATTTTTTACATAACATCCGAACATTAGACACAGAGCGAGTACGTTGTATCTGATGCCTGATACAAAATTACAGGCATAAAACCTATCATTGAATCTCTGCACTCTGAGCGCTGTTTAGCGAGAGTTACTTTGTTATTATTACAATTATTATTAATTTATCTTCATATTAAACTACTACTTTCTCTACCCCACGTGCATAGTAGGTAGAAAAGACGTTACATTTCAAACAAAAATTCGATACCGAGGTTTCACCGGAAACACATGTTTTGAGGCACCTTGAATCCAAAAAAAAGCATTTTTATGAAAAGAGCTGTGTGTGTGAACATCATAACTCAAAAACTCAAATTTGGTATTTACGTTCAGCACCTTCCAAAGACGAGAAAAGGATATTTTCAAAAACATCCTCCCCCCAAACTATCCTTTACATGGAACATATTTCGAATTTTTTGATTTTCTAAAAATGGCTCTAACGATTTTGATTAAAGTACTGTATATTAAATATATTTAGACGAAATAAAATGTATTGTGAAGCCTTCTTCATTTTTCTGCATAAAGAATCTATATCTCTTTATAACACACAATTGGCTCAAATAACCTTTTTGTTGCTTTATCCATTTCCGAGATATCCGTTATTAATGGTTCGAATTGTTCAATACTTAGGCATTCTTTTAATCCTGTCCATTTTCAGGTGTTTCTCTCAATTTGAAAGATTATGAAATTTTAAGGCCAATGTATAGCCTCCAGTTCTAAAACATTTGAGTATCGCTATTCCCTTTGTATCTCTAACGAAACGTGTAATGTAACTATTTCCAGAAAGGTTTATCTGGATTTAAATGAAGCAGATAGGAAAATAAACTTTCGTAAAGTTAGAGAAAGCCATGTAAATGTGACAGATCAGAATTTGTGTAATTGTATGTACCCAAGAATAACGATAGCGTTTGTGGGGATAGTACGAGTTCTGACGCCGATAGTTATGACATAATATTAGTTGCTTGTATCGAGCCTACGGAAATAAGTTGCGGTTAATGATCATATCCATTCACACAGCTGAGGCGCACGCTCTGATTACCTGCATAATGAAGATACTTTATTACTGGCAGCGCCCCGCCCGTTTGTTACGTATACATACATACCCGTCCATTATAAATCACAGGATCTGCATAACGAGCAAAATCTCAAGAGTGATTACTCTCTTAATTCCATTACTTGTTCTCTTGCCTAATCAATTGCCATGTAAACATGTCTTAAGAAAACAAGACATTAAACACAGGGCTAACCACTAAACTTGCTTTAATAGTGTCAAGTACCCAAAGTTCGAGCTCTGACTTAATCACCGGAATTATATATGGCGCCAATCATGATTTTATTTTAGACCCCCCAGCAGCTATATATTAAAACAGATTTAACTGTCAATTTATTTCTGAAATATAAATATTTGATGTTTTCGCAGGCATTCTGTCATAAATATTTGCATTAAAATATAAAAGGATGCTAAATCTTATAGAAACAGTTTAAAGAAAACTGATATGTTACTGCCACACTGTTCACTAGGGGTGCAACAAACCGCCATTTTCGTTTATAATTTTCGTAGTTACTTTGCATTAACGCTTACAAATAACGATTAACGTTTAACGCCTTATGTTTTATAATTGTTTCTTCACACTAGCCGTGTTTACGCACTAAATTGGAAAGTTGATTTAGACTCTAAAAAATTAAATGCCAGGACGGGACTCGAAGCAAGAAACTTCGGGTCTCCGAGCCGATACTCTTACAGCTTGAGCTACCATGATTAAATGCCCTTACTCAGGTTAAATTGTTTCATCTCGTTCAAGTATCCTGATAATTTAAAGGCCCGGAAGTTTAAACCACTTTTGCCCTTGAGGTATGGTAAATAATAATAATAATAATAATAATAATAATAATAATAATAATAATACTTATTCTTAAGCTGTGCCGTAATATACATTATAAAATAGGGCTCCTTTTGCTGTATTGGATAGTAAAGCTAAAGGTACGTATCACGGAGGGACCCTCGGAACCGGGGCAGAGCATCACAGCAGGTCAGTCGGCCCATTGTGCTTCCAACGTTACTCCTGGGAGGGTGGGAGGGAGGGAGGGAGGGAGAAAGGGATGAGATGAGAGACCCGAAGGGCGACCAGACCCGGATGCCGACGGACGCAAGCATGGACGGGGTCCCTAACGTTTCCAGATAGAACGCATTCGACGCCACACGGTCGCTGCCCACAAGCCACCAAGCTCCAGGTTCCCCCGGAGAGCGGAGCCCTACGCTGAGGAGAGACCTAAAGCGGTATCGCATCAACGCCAGAGAAGAAACCTTTACAGAGCACAAGCCACCGCCAAGCCGCAACATGCCGAACACCGTCACCTGCGCCTACAACACTGAAACAGTTGACAAGGAAGATGATGAGTACAGGAAATGATAGGAAGGGGAGCCGTGGTAGAAGATGAACCACCCCAGCATTCGCCTGATGACCCGAGGAAACCACAAAAAACCCGTGGATCAGAGTGGGTGGTCGCGGGGATCAATCCCGGGACCTCCCGAATATGGGCAATGTAACCGCCTGAGCCATCCCGTTCGGTTTGGATAATAAATAATGACACGTATTATTATTATATATCTCCTTGAGGGTTCACCGCGATACTTGAATTAAGTGAGAGAATATAATGCGCGTCGGTTATCTCGCCATAGGCTCAAGTGATAAGAACATTGGCATGGAGAGTGAAAGATCCGTAGCATTGAGTTTTTCAAGTGCCAAAGTTGGTAGTTACCTGTTAGTGGTACCAGTAACCGCTAATATACCTGTTACAAGGAAGTATCTGTTAGTCTGTAATAGACCAGATCATGATCGAAAGGTATGCAGTGTACGAGGATTGTACCTTAACGATTAAAATGATTACATTTAGATTAAAATATTACTTGTTTACTATGGCTTTTTAAATATTTATTAATGCAGTAGTATTTTCTTTCCGCATAAATTCTGTTTTGCGTAATTACTGTTAATATTTGAAATACCTCCTCATGTATTTTTACTTGCTCTACTACGTATAGTAAGTAGGGGAAGTATTGTATTCCACCCAAAAATTCGATACCGAGATTTCACCGGAAATACATGTTTTGAGATCCCCTGAATCCAAAAAAAGCATTTTTGGAAACATGTCCGTGTGTGTGTGTCTGTGTGTCTGTCTGTGTGGCTGTGTGTCTGTCTATCTATGTGTCTGTCTGTGAACAGCATAACTCAGAAACGAACAGTCGGATAAACACCAAACTTGGTATTTAGGTTCAGTATCTTCCAAGGATGCGACACGAAGGTTTTCGAGAAAATCCCCCCACCCCCGATTACCCTTTACATGGAACATTTTTCGAAAATTTTAATTTTCTCAAAAATGGCTCTAACGATTTTGATTAAAATAGCATATGTTTAAGATATTTTTATGACAAATAAAATGTATATCTTGAATTTTGTGGGCATGTCTCCAAAAGTATTCTTCATTGTGAACGACTTTTCCATAACTGGTAAACCATAAGAGATAGACAAAATTTTACTACACAAAAATATAGATCGCGTT
Organism: Deroplatys truncata; assembly: GCA_030765065.1. Lineage (NCBI taxonomy): Eukaryota > Metazoa > Arthropoda > Insecta > Mantodea > Mantidae > Deroplatys > Deroplatys truncata. The sequence continues at coordinate 162,845,146 of CM060976.1, read as the reverse complement.
AAAATACACAATTCATTTTATATACATTTTTGTTGTTGAGTGAACCATTTTCGAGATATTGCTTGTTATTCCCTTAAATTTTTCAATACTTATTTTCTCAAATGGGAATTCGTTATTCATTTTTACTTTCTCTACTACGTATAGTAAGTAGGGGAAGTATTGCATTCCACCCAAAAATTCGATACCGAGATTTCACCGGAAATACATGTTTTGAGACTCCCTGAATCCAAAAAAAGCATTTTTGGAAACATGTCCGTGTGTGTGTTTGTGTGTGTGTGTGTGTGTGTGTGTGTGTGTGTGTCTGTGTCTGTGAACAGCATAACTCAGAAACGAACAGTCGGATAAACACCAAACTTGGTATTTAGGTTCAGTATCTTCCAGAGATGCGACACGAAGGTTTTCAAGAAAATCCCCCCACCCCAGACTACCCTTTACATGGAACATTTTTCGAAAATTTTAATTTTCTCAAAAATGGCTCTAACGATTTTGATTAAAATATCATATGTTTAAGGTATTTTCATGGCAAATGAAATGTATATCTCGAATTTTCTGGGAATGTCTCCAAAAGTGTTCTTCATTCTGAACGACTTTTGCATAACTAGTAAACCATAAGAGATAGACAAAATTTTACTGCACAAAAAATGGAGATCACGTTACAATACACAATTTATGTCATATACATTTTTTTTGTTGAGTGAACCGTTTTCGAGATATTGCTTGTTATTCCCTTACATTTTCCAATACTTGTACTTTTTCTCAAATTCGTTACTCATTTTTTTACTTTCTCTACTACGTATAGTAAGTAGGGGAAGTATTGCATTCCACCCAAAAATTCGATACCGAGATTTCACCGGAAATACATGTTTTGAGAATCACTGAATCCAAAAAAAGCATTTTTGGAAACATGTCCGTGTGTGTGTCTGTCTGTGTGTCTGTGTGTCTGTGTGTCTGTGAACAGCATAACTAAAAAACGAACAGTCGGATAAACACCAAACTTGGTATTTAGGTTCAGTATCTTCCAGAGATGCGACACGAAGGTTTTCAAGAAAATCCCCCCACCCCAGACTACCCTTTACATGGAACATTTTTCGAAAATTTTAATTTTCTCAAAAACGGCTCTAACGATTTTGATTAAAAATCATATGTTTAAGATATTGTCATGACAAATAAAATGTATATCTCGAATTTTCTGGGAATGTCTCCAAAAATATTCTTCATTGTGAACGACTTTTGCATAACTGGTAAACCATAAGAGATAGACAAAATTTTACTACACAAAAAATGTAGATCCCGTTAAAATACACAACTTATGTCATATACGTTTCTTTTGTTGAGTGAACCGTTTTCGAGATATTGCTTGTTATTTCCTTAAATTTTCCAATACTTATACTTTTTCTCAAATTCGTTATTCATTTTTTTTATGTCCTGAACATGCAAAGAGAATGAAATTCGCCACATAGCAACCAGCGTTAAAATATTTGACTATCGCTTAAAAGCTACCATATTCCCCTTGCATCTACAAGAAAATTACCAATAAGATTGACATCTCGATATCTCGATTAACATGAAGCATATGGAGAATAGGCGTTTGTAAAATTAGATTGTACAAGAGTAGAGAAAGTCATGTGAGTGTAACACATCAGATTTTTTATGTCCTGGACATGCAAAGAGAATGGAATGCGGCACATAGCAACCAACGCTTAAATATTTGACTATCGCTTAAGACCTACCATATTCCCCTTGCATCTACAAGAAAATTACCAATAAGATTGACATTTCGATATCTCGATTAACATGAAGCATATGGAGAATAAGCGTTTGTAAAAATAGTTTGTACAAGAGTAGAGAAAGTCATGTGAGTGTAACACATCAGATTTTTTGTCTTGGATATGCAAAGAGTGATAATCTGTGGCAAAGGGAATGGTGCTGCACCTAGCAACCAGCTATTAAGAGATGTGTATGTGCTTAAAGGCTACTGTTTTTCTATATTGCCCCTGTAAATATATATCTCTCTCTCTCTCTCTCTCTCTCTCTCTCTCTCTCTCAATTACACACGCTGCCGCGGACATTATCAAGCAATGCCTTTATTGTCGGGAAACGTTCAGGCGATCTCAAAGGTGTATTTCCTATACAATCTCGTACCAAATTTCTGCGTTGAATGGAGTATTTCATTTAGCTTTGATAGAAGAAACATTCATTCATTCATTATCGGTTTACCCCCCTCTTATGTAGGACTTACACCCCCCAGGACTTACAGGCGGGTGCCTGGGGTCAGAGGCCCGTCGAGGAGCAGACACTCATGGATCAGACAGAGCATCCAGGATGGGGGATCAGCCCGATGCCTGGTATGGGATGAAGGAAGTAGATGAAACGAAATGTAGGTGAAATGGATGAAAGGAAAGGTGGAGCAGTTGGTGGAATGAATGGCGGGGGAAACCGGAGAACCCGGAGAACCCGGAGAAAACCCGCCCAGACGCCGCTTCGTCCACCACAAAGCCCACATGCAGGTCCCTGGGATTGAACCCGGGCCGCCTCGGTGGAAGGCGAGCGGACTAACCACTCGGCCACGGCGCCGCCCTAGAAGAAACAAATTTTATATATTTATTTACTTATTTGTTTTAGAAATATAATTCAACGTTTGTTCTTTCACCTATACGAAACCTAACTGGGATTTACCTTGGGTTGCATGGCTGAAGGGAGCTTCTTAGAAGTTTATGCAATTTTGGCCCAAAGATATACTTAGGAGCGTTTTCCATAGTTAACGTTTTGATCTTTCTAGATAAAAGGGCAGCTTGGGGTGGTGGGAATTTTCGTGAAAACCTTCATGGTGCAAAGTTAGAAGACGCTGAACTTAAATATCAAGTTTGGTATCTAACGGTCTTTTCGTTTTATGCTGTTCACCAAACACACATGGAACGTTTCTAAAAACGCTTTCTTTCATTCAGGTGGCTTCGAAATATAACATTCTGGTGAAATCTCGACTTGGAGTTTTTGGTTAAAATGCAACGTCTCCTCCACCTGCTAGTTACGGGCGGAGAAAGTAAAAATGCGTCTGAAGCACGAAATTCACATGACAACGGTTTTATATTGCTTTATTGGTGTTTGATTTGTGAGGGAACATGAGCATAGCAGACGCCTGTCTACGTTAGAGAGCGACAGTAGAGCGCGCTTATGAGTGCATCCACGCACCAAGCAAAAGTCCGACAGCTCTAAACTTCAGTGTTCGATAACGGTCAGAGATATCACCTTGGGCCAAAACAGATGTAATTTTTGAAAAGTGCGTCACATTAGCCAGCTATTCTTGCAGGCTGAACGAAATGTCAGTATTGAACTACTGCCATGTTATCATTTTTATTTTGCTTTGAATTGATATGTATTATGACTTCTACAAATCGGTTCTGCAGCAGCATTTGAAAGAATACGGATCAAAATTGCCTCAGAAACATTATATTCAGAATCATAGAGTAATAATTTTTGTTTCGCCATTTTAATTATTCTAGGCATTCTAAATATTTCATCACAATTTAAATGACGTCACTGAACATCCCCTGTATTTTACGTTTCTAGTTAATTTGAAGGACTTCAACAGGCATTGATTTTTCTAGACAACCGCGACTTTGGCGTTTATTTTAGATTTAGCAATTAATGAAACAACATTACGGTCTTTATGACAACTAGTGTATGGACAAATAAATAAAACACAATTTCCCGCTGATTACATTTATATGAATATTCGAAAACCTGAATTTATAATTTATGTTTTTCCTCATACAAGTGTATTACATTTACAGCTTTGTTCGGTCATATTTTATGGAATTCAAGTGTATGCAATATTTCAGCCTGTTCATTCATTTTGTAGGATTACAGCAATGCACAATCACTGCAGTACAGAATAAGAAAAACAACAATTTGGGCACTCAAAATTATTGGGATGCATTGAAAGAAAGGACAATTTTCTAGTGAGACTAAATGTTTCCAGTATTGAATACTCCTGAGATTCGATATTTTCTTCCTAGTTTTACAAACTCTTAACACTATCTTGTTTAAAATCATCCTGTTACTGACCTCTTCACGTTTTCGAGCATACTGCGCCTTCAGACTTCGTAGGTGCACGATATAACGTAACGTAAGAATCTCACGAAACCCAGCGATCCATCAAAAGGATTCACCGTCACGTCAATTTCCACACAAAGAAAATACTGTGAAGAAGAAGGAATAAAGAGTAGATAAAAGGAGAATTATGGAGAACAAGAATACAGTGGTTCATAAAATTGAGGTATGCCAGTTATTTTACTATGAAGACATAATTTAAGAGGGAATTTGTTGTATTCGTATTTATCATAATACTCATATAGGTTTTCTCAATTGAAAATTTTTGAATTGGCAATATGAGGGTGATTAAAGTACAAAAACCTACTTTATGAGAAGTAACAAACAAACCTAATATATCAGTGAGTTTTTATTGGATGAAAACAAGTTTTACCGAATGTAAAACATGCAATATGTTATTCTTGTCTACTTGCAGTGTCTAGGGAGTTTCCAACTATTTTATTTTATATAGTATAATTCAAACGATCTTTGAGTTTGTTTCCTTCTTCCACTAATGAAGAACATTACTGGAAAAATGTAGTAAAACGTCAATAAAAGCTTGGCATTTGTTGTTAAAAGCTTTCACTCGTATGGATGTTCACGAGATTTACAATGCTTCCTACAATAATCTCCTAATAGGTACACTTTTATAAAAGATACAAACCGTTTCTTGTTGTACAAATAATTTCAGAGGCAAAGTTGATCAGCATCCGAAATAAAATAAATTTGTGAAAGTTATACTGTATATGTCTGATAGTAAACTGCCAATCAAATGGTTACTGTCCTTTAAAGTAGGTGTAAGTTGGAGTCACGAACTTGTTTGGTATAAAATGATGTAAGCTATAAGGTGGCGTATTTTCTAACGCTAGCCGGAAATACGCCAATAATAATGGAAATACGCCTATAAAATCTTGGAGAGGGGAGGTCTGATCTATCTCGAAGAGATTTATTCATGACACAACGTCCAGTCCATTTTTTTTTTTTTTTTTTGCGTTACATTTCAGGAGAACTTTATTCATAGGACCAATTTGTAGCTACCTTGATTGGCATAATCAATATCAGGACTACAATAGAAGGCTGGCTTGAATACGGAGTGGACTCCTCTGTGCTCTGCTTCTTGCAGGTCGGCGCTTTTGTGATTCCCTTAATTTGTAGATCACCGTCCAGAAGACTCGATTCCTCGGATCATCTGATGTCGGAACTTTTCTGGAGCTAGAGTCTCATATTCGAAGTAATTCAATTAAAATTTGACTATAAAAAGGAGATATTTAATTTTATAAATCGTATTCGTTTGTTTACGTTGACTGTTCCCATGACCATCAACAGAGAAGACAATTTAACCGATTCATCTCAAACAAAACTTAACAGCCACAACATTAAATAGCCTACAGTTAAAGTTCCCGATATGACTAGAGAAATAAAAGGAGCTGTACAAACTAAACAGTTTAAAAAATTAAATAAACAACTCGGATGATCAAGTCGACCGTGGAACTTGAGCGTTCAGAACTGGTGAAAAGATGATCGTGTAGTATCGTTTTCATATTGAGTTTTGTTTTTAAATAATAATATAATTTTAAAGGGCAATACCATATGTTGAACAAAAGAGTTGAAGCTATTCACCATTGAAAAAATTGTTGAAATCGGTGGCTTAGATTCCGAAAAGGTTTCGAACAACATTTCTATTACATTTCCTCTTTACATAAGGTATAGATAAGGACAGTATGCTGTGTTACATACTTAATTTAAAAAATCTTCTGTGTTACACTGACATGACGTTCTCTACTCTGTACAAACTATTTTTACAAACGATTATTCTTCATCTACTTCATGTTAATCGAGATAAACTTTTGCTAATTTTCTTGTAGGTGCAAGGGGCGTATGGTAGGCTTTAAGTGATAGTCAAATCTTTTAAGAGCTGGTTGCTATGTGGAGCATTCCATTCTCTTTGCATGTCCAGGTCATAAAAATGAATAACGAATTCCAACTTGAGAAAAAGTACAAGTATTGAAAACTTCGTAACAAATAGTAAGAAACATCTCGGAAATGGTTCACTCCAAAAAAAAATGTATATGACATAAATTGTGTGCTTTAACGAGATCTGCATTTTTTGTGTAGTAACATTTTGTCTATCTCTTACGGTTTACTAGTTATGTGAAAGTCATTCAGAATGAAGAGGGCTTTTGGGGACATTCCCAGAAAATTCAATATATACTTTTCATATATCATAAAGACATCTTAAACATATGATATCTTAATAAAAAGCGTTAGAGTCATTTTTGAGAAAATAAAATGTTCGAGAAGTGTTCCTTGTAAAGCGTAGTCTGGGGTGGGGGGATTTTCTTGAAAATCTTCGTATCGCATCCTTGGAAGATAGTAAACTCAAGTACCAAGTTTGGTATTTATCCGACTTTTCGTTTTTGAGTTATGCTGTTCACAGACTGATAGACAGACACACAGACTGACTGGCAGACAGACAGACAGACACACGGACATGTTTCCAAAAACGCTTTATTTGGATTCATAGCACCTCAAAACATGCATTTCCGGTGAAATTTCGGTATCGAATTTTTGGGGGAATGCAATACTTCCCCTACTTATTCTAGGAGTAGAGAAAGTAAAATTTTTAAGTATGCTTTAATTTTTACCAATGTCTCCAAAAATGCAAGTTTAGCATCACTTTAGAAAACAGTTTGTATCGTAGAAAGAGAAACAGCGACAGAGAGAGAGAGAGAGAGAGAGAGAGAGAGAGAGAGAGAGAGAGAAGAATCTCACCGGTTCACATAATAAAGCAAAGAGTACTGGGAATTATGCTGTTAAAGATAAGATTGATATGAGCAATAATTCATACATATTTACTATCAGGATTAACTCGAATGAGGCGACTGGATCTGGCGCCCATTGGATCTGACTTGTAGCAGGTATCAAGCTAAATGATGTCGCTTTGCGCTAGCCTATCTCACGCGCCAACGGAGGTTAACGGCATAAGCAGTTCAGTCTAACATTATTGGGCATGGTGTGTAATGGGTATGTGAAGTTGTCTTTTGATTGCGTTTACCGTAACTAGTTATGGTATACACTACAGATAGTGTGTGAATACTGTTGATGTTTAGCTAAAATCACACTGTGTTAGTTGAATTTCTACAAAAATGTCTCTGGTGCAACCGTTCCTAGCAGTTCCACAATTTATAGTTGTTAGAAAAATGTAAATCAGCTGGTTCTGTGTTAGGCAAAAAGAAGTATACATAGCCAAGAGTTCTGGCTGAGAACACGTTAAAAGAGATAAGGCTGTCGTATAAAGAAATCCAAGAACATTGCTGCCTCACTTAGCACTTCAAACCGACATTTCATTTTCATCCACCCGTGGATATGACTATACAGACCACAGAGACGCGCGGAAGTTCCTAACATTTGTTGGCTCCAAGATCCGACACACCTTGGAGCTACCCAGAGAAGGCGATGAACTACCCGTACAACCAGCAGCCCTCTGATGCTCACGGAGAATCCTCTTTCCTTGGATCAAGTATCCGCGCCATCTGTCCGCCGCCTCACGCCACGAAACCTAGAAGCACAGCTGATACATGAGAAGGAAACGGAATAAAAGTGAAAGGAGGGAAAGGAAATCGTGGTAGAACAGAAACCACCCCGGCATCACCTACCGACCAGACAAGACTAAAATCAGTACCCGAGAACTTCCGATTGCGAGCCTCACACATTACCGCAGTACCAACCCGCTTGGTTATGTAGGACGTTGGACTAGGAGCGGAGGGGAACTCAACACCTCGACCTAAGGAGATCTTTTGTGCCTAGGACCCTAACGGGGCGCCCCCGGAAGGGAGGGTAGAGAAGATAGAAGGCGGCCGGATCGGGAGGCACGACAGAGCAGAGGGCAGGGTATCTACATTTTCCGGGTTGAAACTCCCCGGTGGCAGCTGGTGCGACCGGCACATCCACTGGGAGCCCGGAACTCGGAGACCGCCCTAATGCTGGGGGACGAAGTGGTTACAGAGAGCATCCTTTTTCCCTACCATGGAACACCGAGACTCCCGCCGACACTTGCAACATTGAACAACCAAGCAGAGGAAAAGTGAAGTGAAATGAGAATGAGGTGAAATGGAGGGACAGGAAATTCGGGGGATGTAATGAACCTTCCCAGCATTCGCCTAGGACCCGGGGAAACCCCCGCAAAAACCTATGGGTCAGGAAGGGAATCGAACCCACGACTTCCCGAATGCGGTCGCACGCGCTGCCGCTTGCGCCACCTCGGACGGTCACAAAAAGAAAGAGATCTATTATTTATCACGCATAAATGATGATTCGGTCGGTCACGATCGGTCATGTAAATAATACTATAAAACAGATATTTCAAAATGTACAAACGTTAAAGGTGGATACGCAAATAAAACAGAAATCAAAAGTGACCGCATCCTAATGGCAGCAGGAACATTAAAAGCTTATAAAAAAAGTGTAAATGAAGCAGCAGTTACCGCGGTCACCATAGCATAGAAAACACGAAGGTGAGGTAAACTCCAGCTTGACACATGACAGTTGCAAATCACCGCGAGCTTGGCACGGCAGAAATTAGTTTTCAGTTTACGAGTCCCCGTGACTAACACGCGAGTGGTTATGTTACATATTCAAGGTGGCCCACTTTATTTCATTGTACTTGCTTTTGAAGCCGACATTGCATTTATCTCTTGGACACAATGAGAGCAGGGAAAAAATTCCAAGACGTAATTGTTATTTTTCTTGTTTTGTTTTTTGTTCTTTTGTTTTGTATTTCGGACCGTTGAAGTAAAATATTTCTAACACCACATTCCTCTCCTGAAAAAAAAGAAGTGCTGTAGCTAAAGAACATGTTTTATAAACAAACGTTTGAGTAAGTCAACTCAGAATTATGCAGATTAAACCGCGGCAGTGAATTACAGTAAACCTATATAATCACTGAACTTGCAACAGTATGTGCATTTTACTGAACTTACAGTAGATTTTACTTTCGCTTTTCCAAAAGCAATGTAGATTTTTATAAACACTGTATTTTGACTTGCTCTACCACGTACCTAGTAGGTAGAGAAGCAACTGCACTACACCCAAAAATTCGATATGACATTTTGATACAGTTTTGAGGCGCCTGAATCCACAAAAAAAAAGCTTTTAGTTTCTCTACCACATATTACCTAGCAGGTAGAGTAGGAATTACACTCTACCGAAAAATTTGATATCGAGATTTCACGGAAATTCATGTTTTGAGGCCCCTGAATACAAAAGAAGCATTTTTAGAAAAAGGTCCGTGCGTGTGTCTGTGTGACTTTGAACAGCTGTACTCAAAAACTTGGATTTAAGTTCAGTATCTTCCAAGGATGCAACACAAAGGTTTTAAAGAAAATCCCCCCACCCCAACTACCCTTCACATGAAACATTTTTCCAAAAGTTTGATTTTCTAAAAAATGATTAACGGTTTTGATTAAAATATCATACATTAAAGATATTTACATGACAAATAAAATATGTATCTTGACTTTTCTGGGAATAGCCTTTGAAGTCAACTTAATTCGAGAGAATTTTGTACAATCTTGTATAGCTGGTAAACGTTAAGTGACAAACGAAAACGTTCTATACAAAAACTGTAGCTCTCTTTAAAACACACAATTTATTTCAAATACGTTTTTTGTCGCGTAAGCCACTTCTGAGATATCCGTTATCAATGGTTCGAAATTGTTCAGTTCTTGGCCATTCTTTAAAGTCCTTTCAGCATTCAGTTGTTTCTCGCAGCGTCATGGAAACAGTATGGAATTTTAAGGCCAGCGTATGGCGTCCAATTCTTAAACATTTGACTGTCCTGTTCTCTTTGTATGTAGCTATTTATGCAAATGTTTATTTAGATTAAAACGTAATAGATATAAAATTAAGCTTTAATAGGAATAGTTTGTATACTCGCTAACAAACAACAGAGGGTATAGAAAGTCATGTGAATGTATCACATCATTTTTTTTAGAAAAATGTTCGTGTGCGTGTGTGTGTATTATGTGTGCGTCCGTGTCTCTGTATTTGTGAGGAATATAATCCAGAAACGAAATCTCGCATAAGTTTAATATCTTCCAAAGATGTGATACGAAGATTTTCAAGAAAATTTCGCACCCCAAACTACTTTGCATGCAAGGATCTGGATACCTTTGATTTTCTGAAAAATCGTTCTAACGATTTTGATTAAAATACCATATCTTTAGGATACTTACATGGCAATTAATGTCCAGCTACATGTTGAATTTTCTGGAAATCCTCTTCATCCGAACAAATTTTGTACAATTTTGTAAAACGGGTAAACCGTAAGAGATAAATAAAAGCGTATTATACAAAACAAAATGTAGGTCTCTTTAAAAACACACAGTTTATTGCAAATAACCTTTTATTTGTGGCATCAGCCATTTCCGAGATATCTTTATTACTGGTTTGAATTGTTCAATACTTAAGTCATTCTTTCAAAGTCCTGACGACTTTCAACTGTTTTTTGCGGTCATGGAAAGAGTGTGGAAGTCCATGACCAGCGTATAGCGTACGGTTCTAAAACATTTGATTATCGCTGTTTCCTTTGTATCCGTAACGAAATGTGTAATGCAGCTATTTCAGGAAACCTTTATCTCGATTAAAACGAAGAAGATAGGAAAATAAACTTCCTAAAAATAATTTGTATACCCGCTAATAAGTTATAGAGAGTAGAGAAAGTAATGTTAATGTAACACAGATTTTCTAAACTGCCGTCGCTATTCTCTCGATGTCATGGAAAGAATATGGAATGTTAATGCCAGCATATAGCGGCCAGCTTTTAAACAACTGACTGTCGATTCGATTTACTGTAACCCCACCCTTGTGCCTACAAAGAAATGTGTAAAGAAGGATAGAACAGGATAGGACTAGAAGCGGAGAGGGACTTAGCACCTCCACCTACGCAGATATTTTGTGCCTATGCCCCTCACGGGACGCCCCCGGGAGGGAGGAATGAATGAGAGGAGACAGAACGCGGTCGGACCAGGAGGCACGACAGGCAGGGAGCAGGGTCCCTACCATTTATAGATTTGAACTTCCCGGCTGCTGGCTGGTGCAGCCGGGTCCCCTACCCCCTCCCCTGTGGGGATGTTTTATGAGTTATTCGAAATAAACATGTGATCAAGAATGTAGTACCAATAATAACATGAATTCCATGAAATCCAGTTTCTACAAAAAAAGTTTATCCAAAAATTGAATCTGCAATAGTAAATGAAGTTTCATAATATTCATAAAGTTGTAGGCTTACACATCCCGGGAGTCGGAGACCGCTCGCAGTCCGGAGGAAGAAGGTTTCATCAGAGCATGCTTTTCTCCTGCCATGCACATGCCGAGACCTCCCGCCGACACTTGCAACTCCGAAAGAAACCAAGCTGAAGAAGAGTGAAGTGAAAATGAGAATGGATGAAATAGAGGGACAGGAAATTCGGGGGATGTAATGATCCTTCTCAGCATTCTTCTGCTGATCCTTCTAACAGACGTTACCACCTGGGCCATCCCGTTCGATATTTCTAAGGAAACCATTTCTGCAAATGTTTATCTCGATTAGCATGAAGTGGACAGAAAAACAAGCTTTCGTAGCAATAGTTTGCAAAACCTATATAAAAATAAACGATAGTAGATAGAGAAAGTCTATAAATGTAAGATATCAGATTTTTCAAGTGTTAAGTCGCTATTCGTGTTTCCTTCCATGAACAAAAGGATGGAACCCCAAAGCCATCACATAGCAAACAGCTTTTTAAAAATCGGTTTGGCCTACTGTATCCTTCTTATACCTTCAACGAAATGCGTAAATGTTCAATGAAAGTTTATCTTTAACAAGAACTTGATAAAAGAACAAGCCTTTGTAAGGATAATTTAGAGTAGAAAAAGTCACATGAATGTAACATGAGATTTTTTCCATGAAACTTGCAGCTCTGTTCGCATTGTTGCATTAACTGAGAAGATTATTCTTTCGCCCTCTCTGTCTCTACCCTCCTTCCTAATCTTCCTCTCCCATTCTCTCTATCCCTCCGTCAAACTTTTAAGTATAACTGGGCTCTAGGTTCTCAATATAAATTCTCGAGTACTTGTTTTACTATTGGAGATGAATTATTATGACGCCGCCCATGCTTACATCTCAATACTGCGCTGAGGCGCTAGTAACAATACGAATGCAGAGCCAGCATAAAAAGAGGACAAATTTCTTAAAATAGCTACGTACAAACAAAGAAAACGTTAGGGTAACTTCATTCTTAAGAAGTAGGGGCTACTAATAAGGGATCAATGGGCTAACTGCTGTAAGAAGGAAGAAATATTTTTCAGTCAACTAGAGCAAGGTTATCTTCTATTACTTTTAAAGATGCGCGTGTAAACCAGAAATATCATTCATAGCTTTTAGTGAATGACACTGCGGTATGTGCCCTCGAAGACTGCCAAAAACACATTCTCGAATACAACGTTGAAGAGCCGTGTGTTTCTGCATGGCTTCTTTGCTTCGCACTTCTTGGCGAGAGATTTACGGCGCTAATGGCCGGTAAAACAACGGCCTTTATTGCTTGTGTCGCTGAAACATTGACTTCATTCATATTTTTAGGATTAGCAAAGCGTTTGCAAAGTAATCTGTAAAACCGGCTGAAAATAGCGCTGACGGGAATACCGGCTGCAGCGAAAATATCTCATGACTTAAAAGTAATGCAATCGTAAAGCTTTTATTTGCACGTTCGTAAGCTTTGATCACAAAATAGCTTCTAAAGTCTAAATAAAAACTTTGTTGTCGTCGTTTGTGCTTTCTGAAAACAGAAAACTTACTGTACAAACAATCAACATTTATATGAGAAATTTTTAAAATGGTTAGTCTTATCGAACGAGATGGCTACGCGACAACGTGCGAGGATCGCATTCTGGAGATCGCAGGTTCAATTCCTCTCACCTTGTTTTTTTACTTTCTCTGTCACTACATAGTAGGTAGAGAAGATATTGCACTCCGCCCAAAAATTTGAGACCGAGATTTCACCGGAAATACATATTTTGAACCCCCTAATTAAAAAAAACATTTTTAGAAAAAGGTCCGTGTGTGTCTATGAACAGCATAACTCAAAGACGAAAAGTCGGATAAACAGCAAACTTAGTATTTAGGTTCAGTAACTTCCAGAGATACGATACGAAGATGTTCAATAAAATCCCCCCTCTCCAAACTATCCTTTAACTGGAAAATGTTTTCAAAATCTATTTTCTAAAAATAGTTAAAACGATTTCGAATAATATACCATATATTAAAGATATTTACATGTCAAATAAAATATAAATCTTGATTTTTCTGGGAATATCCTATAAAGTCCTCTTCATTCGGAAGAAATTTTCTGTAATCTTGTATAACTGATAAACGTCAAGTAATACACGAAAACGTACTAACAAAACTTGTAGATCTCTAAAACGCACAATTTATGCCAAATAACTTTTTGCAGCATAAGTCATTTCTGAGATATTTGTTATTAATGATTTGAAATGTTCATTACTTGTCAATCTTTTAAAGTCCTGTCAACATTCAATTGTTTCTCGCGATTGCTGGAAAAAGTATGGAATTTTAAGGCCAGTGTATAGCGTTCGGTTCTTAAACATTCGACTATCGCTGTTCTTTTGTATATATAACGAAATGTATGACTTAGCTATTTCTGCAAAGGTTTATTTGGATTAAAATGTAGATAGAAAAATAAGCTTTACGAGGGCTGTCCCTGAAGTGCGTCCCTAACAACAAAAACAAAACACGAAAATTTTGAGAAAAAACATCTTTATTTCTCAACATAATCTCCTTTCAGCTCGATACACTTTTCCCAGAGATGTTCAATAACTTCGATACCCTGTTTATAATGAGAAATAGCCATCTGCAAAATAGCCATCAACTGCAAACTCCACCTCTTCATTGTTGGCAAATCTTTTACCACCAAGACATTTCTTCAACTTTGGAAACAGAAAAAAATCAGAGGGGGCTAAGTCTGGCGAATAGGGTGCATGAGGAAGCAATTATGACTTTAACTCATTGATTTTGGCCATGGCGACAATGGATGTGTGAACTGGTGCATTGTCTTGATGAAACAGAACCTTCTTTTTCCCTAAATGCGGCTGATTTTGCTTGATTTCATCATTTAAACGCTGCAATAAGTTTGCATAATACTCGCCATTGCAAATGGAACTGTCTTCGCCTTCTTTGGAACCGATTCTCCCCTTTCAATCCACTATTTTGACTGTTCCTTCGTCTCAGGTGTGAAGTGATGGACCCATGTTTCATCCATGGTTATGAATCGACGCAAAAACTCGGCGTTATTGCAGCGAAACATCGCCAAACACTCCACTGAAACATCCTCACGATGTTGCGTTTGTTCCATTGCGAGTAAACGCGGCACCCATCTTGCGCACAGCTTTCTCATATCTAAATTTTCAGTTAGTATGCGATGTACAGCACTTTTTGAAATGCCTACGATGTCTGCTAGCTCGCGCACTTTCAGTTGACGGTCATCCAATACCATTTTGTGGATTTTCTTCACAATTTCTGGCGTGGTCACCTCATTTAGTCGATCACTGCATGTTCGTCTTGGCAGCTCCTACGGCCTCGCTTATTGTCTGCCACCCAATATTTTACTGCTGTAAACGAAGGAGCAGACTTCCCCACAGTAGAATCTAGCTCAGCTTAAATATTAGTTGGGCTAAGACCTTTCAAATGAAAGTATTGTATCACATAACGATAACCAGTTTTATCCATGTTCACAAATTCGCTGAGAGAGAGTTCACTATTAATGGCTGCCAAACAATTACTAAACAACGTAGCATCCGCAAACTTCAAACTTAAGCTTTACTTTCTACCATAGTCATTTGTTGGAAACAACAACCGCTATATATACGTCAGGTCGGGTACTTCTGGGACTGCCCTCGTAGTAGGATGAACTTCTACACCCACTTATAAAGGATAGAGGGTAGAAAACGTCATGTGAGTGTGTCATATCATATTTTTCTCCATGGTTGGTCAAATGTTCCCATCCCTATTTTCCGTCATTTAATTTCGTATATTTCAGGGTCGAGGGATCAGGCGAGTGGACGGTGGGCGATGAAGTTTGCTTTGTGGAACTCTCTACCCTGGCGTTCTGTGGGGACGGGCCCTCTCAGAGAGACCCGATACTTACAGAGACAAACTTGTACAGCATCGCAATTAAAATAAATTTGTAAATCCTGTGATTGAATGTCTGTTTCTGGGAGTTAACTAACAACTAAACAGTAAACCTGTCCTTGAATATTAAAAGGGGGCATAACGTTGATTGATCTTGCCAGGGGAGGATTTGCATGGAAATTTCCGCACTCGAAACTACTGTTTACGTGGTAAATTGTTCGTTATTTTTAATTTTTTCAAAAATGCTTCAATTGACTGAAAAAATGCTATAAGTTCAAGATATTTGCACACCAAATAAAATTTACATCACCGGTTTTCTGAAAATAGCTTGTGAATTCCTCCTCATCCTGTATTAACTTTGTATAATTTTGTATTACTTGGAAGTTATAAGAGATAGATAAAGCTACGGCCCATTAAACAATACAATTACGTCAATTTTTATTTTCTCTACTACGTACATATTCTACAGAAAACGTATTCCTTTCACCCAAAAATTCGATACCGAGATTACACCGAAAATAATAGTTTTGAGAACTCTTGAACCCAAAAAGAGAATTTTTAGAAAAAGTTCCGCGCGCGCGCGCGCGTGTGTCTGTGAACAGCATAACACAAAAAGGAAAAGTCGGATAAATACCAAACTTGGTATTTATGTTCAGTATCTTCCAAAGATGCATTACGAAGATTTTCAAGAAAATCCCCCAAACCGAAATATCCCTCACATGGAAGACTTTTCGATACGTTTTATTTTCTAAAAAATGGCTCTAATGATTTTCATTAAATACCATATGTTTAATATATATATACGGCAAATAAAATGTATTTCTTGAATTTTCTGGGAATAGCCTATGAAGTCCTCTTCATTCGGAAGGAATATTTTATAATCCCATATAACCGGTAAACGTTAAGTGATAGACGAAAACTTCCTACAGTCCTGTCGATTTTCAGTTGTTTCTCACGATGTCATGGAAAGGGTATGGAATTTTAAGACCAGCACATTGCGTCCAGTTCTTATACATTTGACTATCGCTATTTCCTTGTATCTAACGATATGTATAAAGCAGCTATTTCCAGAAAAGTTAATCTCGATTAAAATGAAATAGATAGGAAAATAAACTTTGGTGAGAATAATTTGTATAGCCACTAATAATCCATAGAGAGTAGAGAAAGTTGTATGAATGTAACACATCAATTTTTTCCCCTATTGTTAACCGTTTTAAATATATTTCGTGCGGTATGTTTCAAATATAAGGGAGCCATTTGCTTGAAAGCTATCAAGTCCGTTTTACTTTCTCTACTACGTATAGTAAATAGGGGAAATATTGTATTCCACCCAAAAATTCTATGTCGAAATTTCCCCGAAAATATATGTTTTGAGGCACCCTCATTCAAAAAAAGCAAACAAACAAAAAAACATCTTTAGAAAAAGGTCCGTGTGCGTACGTTTGTGTGTGTGCCTGTGAACAGCATAACTCAAAAACGAAAAGTCGGATAAGTAACAAACGTGGTACTTAAGTTCAGTATCTTCCAAGGATGCGACACGAAGATTTTCATGAAAATCCCCCTACCCACCTACCCTTTACATGAAACATTTTTCTAAAAATTTAATTTGCTAAAAATTTGCTCTAATGATTTTGATTAAAATACCATATGCTAAAGATATTTACATCTCAAATAAAATGTGTATCTTGAATTTTCTGGGAATAGCCCTTGAAGTCCTTTTATTCGGAAGGAATTTTGTATAATTTTGTATAAAGCGTAAACGTTAAGCAACAGACGAAAACGTATTACACAAGAAATTCACATCTCTTTAAAATACATAACTTATTTCAAATAAGTTTTAGTGGTATAAGTGATTTATGATAATCCGTTATTAGTGGTTCGAACTGTGCATTACTTGGTCATTCTTTAAAGTCCTTTTAAAAATTCAGATGTTTCCATGGAAACAGTATGGAATTTTAAAGCTAGCATATAGCGTCCAGTTCTTAAACATTGCCTATCGTTGTTCTCTTTGTATCTATAGCCGAATGTGTAATGTAGCTATTTCTGTAAAGATGTATTTGGATTAAAACGTAGTAGATATAAAAATACACTTTAGTAAGAATATGTTGTTTACTCAGTAATAAACGTTAGGGGTAGAGAAAGTCATGTGAATGTAACACATAAGAATTTTTTTTTACTTTTCTTCGCAAGAGGTCCTTAGCATGACTTCTGAATGTATTCTTCCGTGTAACTGACAAATAACTAAATGTTTCTTCTACGCGTTGTATAATAGTTAAGTACTGTTGTTTAATTTAAAATCATTTCGTGACTAATTATAATGTGGATAGTAATCTCTTTTAGATGAATGTTATAATACGAGGACTGTCCCAGAAGTCCCCGACCTAACAAAGAAAACACAAACATTTTTGAAAAAAAAAACATCTTTATTTCTCTACATAGTCTCCGTTCAGCTCGATACACTTATCCCAGCGATGTTCAATAGCTTCGATACCCTGTTTATAGTGAGAACCGTCGAGTTCTGCAAAATAGCCATCAACTGCAAACTTAACCTCTTCATTGTTGGCAAATCTTTTACCACCAAAACATTTCTTCAACTTTGGAAATAGAAAATAATCAGACGGGGCTGAGTCTGGCGAATAGGGTGCATGAGGAAGCAATTCGAACTTTAACTCATTGATTTTGGCCATGGCGACAATGGATGTGTGAACTGGTGAATTGTCTTGATGAAACAGAACTTTATGTTTCGCCGAACGCGGCCGTTTTTGCTTGATTTCATTATTCAAACGCTGCAATAAATTTGCATAATACTCGCCATTGAATGCTTTTCCTTTTTGAAGATAATCAATGAAAATTATCCTACACGCATCCCAAAAAAATGACGCCACGACCTTGCCTGCGGATGAAACTATCTTTGCCTACTTTGGAGCCGATTCTCCCCTTTCAATCCACTGTTTTGAAGTGATGGACCCATCTTTCATCCATGGTTATGAATCGACGCAAAACCTCGGCTTTATTGCAGCGAAACATCTTCACGACGCTGCTTTTGTTCCATTGGGAGTAAACGCAGCACCTATCTTGCGCACAGCTTTTTCATGTCTAAACGTTCAGTTAGTATGCGAAGTACCGCACTTTTTGAAATGCCTGCGATGTCTGCTGGCTCGGGCACTTTCAGTCGACGGTCATGCAATACCATTTTGTGGATTTTCTTCACAATTTCAATTTCTCATTTGGTCGACCATGCGATGTTCGTCTTGGCAGCACGTACGGCCTCGCTTAAACTCCGCCACCCAACATTTTACTGTTGTAAACGAAGGAGCAGACTCGCCCAGAGTAGAATCTAGGTCAGCTTTAATATTAGTTGGATTAAGACCTTTCAAATTAAAGTATTGTATCACATAACGATGGCTAGTTTTATCCATGTTTACAAATTCGATGAGGGAGTTCACTATTAATGGCTGCCAAACAATTACTAAACAACGTAGCATCGTCAAACTTCAAACTTAAGGTTTATAAGGGTGGTACTTTCTACCATAGCCATTTGTTTGAAACAACAACCGCTGTATATGCCAGGTCGGGTACTTCTGTGACTGCCCTTGTATACAGGCTTATCTTAAATAATGCGACTGCAGCCGCCGGGTCTGACTTTTAGCAGCTTGAATGACCGCTGGTAGCCTAGCTCACGGGCCTACGGAGGGTAATAGCATTTGTAGTTCAGTCTAATGTTGTCTGGGATAGTGTATATTGGGAATAACGCTATGCGAAGCTGTGCACCTTGCTGGATGTAGTTATTATGGAGTATACTACATAACAGTGTGTGCTGATTGTGTTAAATTTTTCTCGAATCGAATCACATATGGAGTGTCAGCTTGAATTTATTAAAAAACAAATCCCTAGTTTAACTGTTCCTAAAACATCCATAATATTTTGTAGAGAAGTTTAACCAGTCCATGTTAGACAAAAAGCATGCAGACAGCCAACAGTTCTATCCGAGAAAACATTATTCTGTTAGGGTCTGAACGTGAAAAGAAATCCAAGAAAATAGCTGCCTCGCAATACAACATGATTTTGGTGATAGAACACTAAAATGTGATTATTATCTGTGGAGAATGCTTAAACATGTTTGTGTAACAACAAATCCCATATGTTTGAAGAACAAGAAGACAGTATCTGGCATGTGCTTTCCAGTATTTCGGCCGCGGAAATTCCTCGAGTGTTCAATAATGTGTTCAACATAAATAATCTAGCAAAGGCCGAAGCCCCGCTTCTCTGCCAAGAAAAGAGCTTTTATCTTTTCTTAAAGAGAGCCAACCGAATGGCTCTCCCCTCCATGAGTTTTTCCATTAGAGTCAATATCTTCTAACTTTAAAAGCTCTCCCCCACCCGTCGCTGACGCAGGGACGGAAGTGGATACGCCAATTACGCGCGTCAATCCTAAGAGGAAGATTACCGAACAACTTCGGTAGGACCGACATTGAGGCGTCTCAAAACGCCGCCTGAACATCACCTCCTAGACGTACTCAATGTTCCGTAGGTATCGGGAACCACTGCCCCGCCAAGACCAACCCAATACGAACAGCTCCCCTTAATGTGTTCCAACAGTTTGACGTCCTTACCATTAGGGGAGAAATTGCCAGTCCGCCATTACAGCACCAACAGAGTTCTACAACAATGACGTGGGCGCGGCGGACTGCCAGTTGCGTCATTAAAGAACCTGTTATAAGCTATGCCTACGAATTTGTAATGAGTGAGGAAACTTATGCGACTGTATCAAATGAGTTGTTTTGTATAAAATCTGTTCCAATCAAACATCTTTCCTTGTAAATAGTTAGAGCTCTAAACAATTCTACAATTTTTCAAATCCCTGCAGGTAATTGCAAATGCCAGCAATAGAAGGATCAGTGGTCCTGCTTGTGAACTTCTTTCACACGACCACACATATATTAGAGATGGTTTGTTCCGTCAGCATGTTGTGATATTTTTAGTTAACGACAACACATGTGTCACAAGCATCCCTCATAGCGAGCGCCTGGAGCTGCTTCATCTCAACACAACAGGAGAAAGTTGACGCGTTAATTAGGGACGACAGACGCGTGACGACGAATGAAATAGCCATACAACTGGAATGCAACACAATGTAGTTCGGAAATAACTGACAGCTTGAGATATGGAAAAATTTTGCCCCTTGGGTTTAATCATCAGAAAAATAAGGGCTGAATGACAGCTATCGAAACGAAAAAGAATGGATGCTTCTGATTGATTTTCTACAGCAGCGGCCACCAGCCTCTCCATCGCGAGAGACTTGTAGCTTGCGAGAGGCTACCTGTAATTTACAGCCTCTCTTAAATTCAACATGTAGCAGCCACCTTTTGTACTACACTGTCCCTCGAATTTAGACACCTAAGACCTTTTTGCGGACCTAAGTTGATTAAAATCTTAGACAGACACGAATTTTTACTTTCTCTACTACGTATAGAAGTAGGGTAAGTATTGCATTCCACCCAAAAATTCGATACCGAGATATCACCTGAAATACATGATTTGAGTCCTCCTGAATCCGAAAAAAGAGCATTTTTTAGCGTGTGTGTGTATGTGTGGATGTATGTCTGTGCACCTGGGAACAGCATAACTCAAAAACGAAAAGTCGATAAACACCAAACTTGGTATCCTTCAAAGATATGACATGAAGATTTTAAGAAAATCCTCCCACCCTAGACTACACCTTATATGGAACATTTTCGAAAATTTTGATTTTCTCAAAAATGGCTCTAACGATTTTGATTAAAATATCATATATTTAAGATATTTTCATGACAAAAAAAATGTATATTTTGAATTCTCTGGGAATGTCCCCAAAAATCCTCTTCTTTCTGAATGGCTTTTCCATAACTGGTCAACCGTAAGAGATAGACATTTTTCTATATAAAAAAATGTAGATCTCGTTAAAACACATAATTTTTTTATCTGCATTTTTTTCGAGCGAACCATTTCCGAGATATACCTTGTTATGTGTTTGAATTAAAAAAATTAAAAAGCATACTTTTTCTCAAATGGGAATTCGTTATTCGTTTTTTTTATGTCCCGGGCTTGCAAAGAGAATGGAATGCTTCACATAGCAACCAGCTCTTGAAAGATTTGACTATCGCTTAAAGCCTACCATATTCATCTTGCACATTGTGGCAGTATTTTTAACACTTAATGCTTTCAGTCAAATTATATAAATATAAATTCAATAACAGCCCGCCTTGAAGCAATTTGTGTATGTAATAAATTGTAAAATGTATGTAACAGTCATTGCATATGCTTATATTATTGTAAATATGTTCAATAATGTTATGTGAATACATTACGTAATTTAATAATGTAGGAGCTGTGAGAATAATAAGTTAAAAGTTGCTATCGATGAAGTAACAATGAGGTAACCTTCAGGCAATAATGAGTAAGAAAGTTTAAATATTACTAGTCATTATTAGAGCAGCAATAATGTAATTTTAGTGACAGTTTATAAAATAGCCAATCAACAACCAGAAAAAGCTTTAGTTAAATGAAGGTATTCTATTGGAGTAGGATTAGCCAATCAGAAACTGAAATATCGGAAAATTTACAAATCTAGTAGTCAGTTGCCTGCAGACAGAGTTGCTAATCAGACGCAAAGAGTGTCCTCAAGAAATATAATTGTATTCCTGTGAGACAAAAAGTAAGTTTACTGCTAAAAAGTGTAATCAATTAATAAAAAAGAATCTCACAGCTCTCTATATCAGTGAAGTGTTATTTAAATCGTATCAAATATTAATAAAAGGAGTGAAGTAAAATTATAATCTGTGTAAGCATACATTCTTGTTGCACCACAACCCTGCCAAGACAACCATGCCTCTAAAATAAATACTGACACAGCCGAGGCAAACATAAACATTTAATACTTAAAGAAACAGTCGAATTACAAAGTTAATATTTTTAAACTTGGGGCAAAGGCCACCTGAAAGTACATTTGTAGCGAAGGCTACCGGAAACTGTTTACTATACGTGCGGTTGCAACTACTACAAGTTCGAATCCCAAAAGTTGAAACTCCTACTTCAAATTGGCTTTTCCATACGTAGCAACAAACTCCTTCTAAAATACATTCTATTTCAACCTACAAGAAAATTAGCAATAAGATTAACATTTCGATATCTCGATTAGCATGAAGTAGTTGGAGATTAAGCGTTTGTAAAAATAGTTTACACAAGAGTAGAGAAAGTAACATGATTGTAACACATCAGGTTTTTTACTTTCTCTACTACGTATAGTAAGCAGAGGCAGTATTGTATTCCACCCAAAAATTCGATACCGAGATTTCACCGGAAATATATGTTTTGAGACCCCCTGAATCCAAAAAAGCATTTTTGGAAACATGTCCGTGTGTGTGTCTGTCTGTGTGTCTGTCTGTGAACAGCATAACTCAGAAACGAACAGTCGGATAAACACCAAACTTGGCATTTAGGTTCAGTATCTTCCAGAGATGCGACACGAATGTTTTCAAGAAAATCCCCCCACCCCAAATTACCCTTTACATGGAAGATTTTTCGAAAATTTTAATTTTCTCAAAAACGGCTCTAACGATTTTGATTAAAATATCATATGTTTAATATATTTTTATGACAAATAAAATGTATATTTTGAATTTTCTGGGAATGTCTCCAAAAGTATTCTTCATTTGAACGACTTTTGCATAACTGGTAAACCATAAGAGATAGACAAAATTTTACTACACAAAAAATGCAGATCGCCTTAAAATACACAATTTATGTTGTATACATTTTTTTGTTGAGTGAACCATTTTCGAGATATTGCTTGTTATTCCCTTAAATTTTTCAATACTTATTTTCTCAAATGGGAATTTGTTATTCATTTTTTTGTCTTGGATATGCAAAGAGTATTAATCCTTGGGAAAGGTAATGGTGCTGCACCTAGCAACCAGCTATTAAGAGATATGTATGTGCTTAAAGGCTACTGTTTTTCTATATTGCCCTTGTAAATATATATTCCCCTTACATCTACAAGAAAATTAGCAATAAGATAGACTCTGCAAATGTTTATCTCGATTAAGATGAAGTAGATGGAGAATAAGTGTTTGTAAAAATAGTTTGTACAAGAGTAGAGAAAGTCATGTGAGTGTAACACATCATATATTTTTATTATATGATCGAATGAACACTGAGTAAATAAAAGGAAAAAGTGCTCCGATTTCACACAACATGGGATATTTTGTATCGCATTGGATCTAATGATTACTTAATAACAGCAAGCAGGCCGAACACGAGTAAATGTCACCGCTTAGCTGCTGCCGGGTTTTGAGAATTAAGGGCAGAATACCTGCTCATAGCATTCGTATACATAATTATTTTTAGGCAGTTGGCACTAAAAGTAGAGCTTTTAACATGAACTACTCATATTAGAAGTTGAAGATTATATGGAATTTTTATAACACCCCAAGTTAGCATCTTTTTCTTGCGATGAAAATGTTATGCATATTAAGCAGAAGCCTTGTATCGATTAAGCAAATTGCGGATTATTTTAATGACTCAGAAATGGATTCCTCCAATAAATTTAACTTTTTACAATCAAAACAATGCAACAAATGGTGTTATTAATATCAATGCTACCTACTTCCTCTGCACATGGAATTAATTAACAAACTGTAACAATTACACAGTCGACATCACAATTACATCAACGTAAGATTCTATTTTTCTAACTTTAGCTTACACATGCCATGTTTGGAAGAACAATTAATGTTCAATAATAATTGTACATAAAATAGATTTTATTAATAAAATTGTTAGACTTATTGTATTGATTTATTTTTGCCACAGCCTTCTATATATTATAGAATGTTATGCTTTTGTAAGTGGCCAAGTTGTCATGTTATATGAAAGACAAACAACAACGAAGGTCAAACAACAACAACGAACTCACCATTGTATATCGTTATTTCAACGCAAAATTCAGCTGGATACCTTACGATTTTAATATTCTGGGCTGTCTAAAACTAATGTACGACAACAGATGTTAAAAGTGATTTTATTTTGCTCCTAGGATTACTACACTGACTTTCAGCCTCGTAAAAAAGACACTCCCACACGCAAAATAAATCTCCACTTTTAACACTCATGTCATAAATAATATTATATGTGGTTTGTTCGTTTTGAGAATGGGTTGTTTCTAATACTGAATTTATACGCACTCTAACGATTACCCCGTCTTCTAGAGCGTCAAACCAAACTTAACATTGAATAGCAACAGAGACCGATATTTGTTAATGTTTGTTGTATAAAACCAGGCACCTGGCATACCTATACCTTTATTTACTTAAATAATTTATCTCGCTTATAGTACTTTAGCGAGTTACATATATCTTTGTACTAAAACGTATGCTGTATGCAGTTAAAGTGCAAAACTTTTCACAGCAAAAAGTTATAGTTTAAACAAAACTATTATACGTCACTGTGTTTCTGATGAGAAATTCCAAGCTCACGTGCATAACTCTTTAAATGCAGCGTCTTGCTAGCTCATTACGATACCAGTTACACCCTGAGATGGCGTGCTTG
Organism: Deroplatys truncata; assembly: GCA_030765065.1. NCBI lineage: Eukaryota > Metazoa > Arthropoda > Insecta > Mantodea > Mantidae > Deroplatys > Deroplatys truncata. The sequence goes on along the minus strand of CM060976.1, from coordinate 162,820,293 downwards.
TGTCTCATCAGGATAAAACATGGTGCGGAAACCTCAAATGACCTTAACCACCTACCCAGTGACCCAGTAAGTACAGAAATAGATCTTATTCTGCCACTCTCTTTACTTGCAGACACGTTGGGTGCAGTAATGACAACTTTGTAAACAGGATCATTGATTTATAACGCCGGGTCGCGTGCCGCTCTTTTTTTTCCACCACTTTGCCACGAACATGGCAAATACAGCTTTGGAAATAAGTTCCGGACCTTCCATTTTATTGGTACATTGTTTTATTGCTTATTAAGGCGACTGATTTCATACTTTGTTTTGCAGAAAAGTATAAATATAAATACTTTATCAGACATTGTCTTACCTAATTTAGGGGGAGACAGCGGTATTTATGCCGCCGAAATGTATATACAAGATTTGAAACCGACACTCAAGCTTGCTGCATAATTTCCCAATAATTGATTCTGGTCTAAAAGCACTGGGACCGCGGAGTTTAGGGGGATTCCATAACATAACCCTGCGCGTTATACCACCAATTACACTTGGTTGTGTTGCATGAACAAATAAATCATGTGGCGCTACAGCCCGCGAAGGGCCTGGGCCTGCCAGCCTCACGCCCACGTACGCACGGCAGAGGTGAGGGATCATCCAACGATACGAGAGGTGATGCAGCCGCATCCCCCAGTCGGAAAGTTAGCTCACGAGGCCAGTTAGCTCCTATCGTAGCTCCTCACTTTCCTCACGAAACTGAGTGGCCACCAGTCCTAACTAAACCCGGGACATAAATTCCGCACCCCCATGGGTGGGAACAAATCCTGGCTCATTCCGTGGCCGGGCGCAGGACGTTGCAGAATAGTCTTGACATTTCAACCTGCTCTTCTGTCTCGGAACGGTTTATATATAACTTTTGGGTCTGTCTCTGTGGTCGAGTGGTCAGCGTTCTGTCTTCTCAACCCAGAGTTCCCGATTCGATTTCGCGACGCGGAATTTTTCTTTAACCAGAATCATTCCCTATCTTTCGAAGGGTTTGGAAGTATGAATTTGGGAGTGAATGCGAGTGTGTTTAATAATAAAAGGTAATTAAATTTTATGGAACATATTAAACGAATGAACTCAAACAGCTTCACAAAAAAAATAATGAAATTATACGAAAATTCAAGTAAAGCACAAGTAGATACTATGAAAAGGATTAGTAAAGTAAAACATTACTTAAAATTGGCAGGAATTACGCAAGAAAATACACTAAACGGAGATATCCTTAGAATCAAAGTGCATAAGTGGCAACTTGACCAAGAGGACAAACCAAAGAAAAAACTGGAACAATATGGACAGAGAATGGAAAGAAAGCCCACAGTCAAATGTATTCAAAGGAAAACAAAGAAAGGTCTCTAGATATTTTGGGCAATTCTATATGGGCTCATTTGAAGGGGGGAATATAGTAAAAAAACTAATGTCAAAAAATCTACAGCTCAGCGAGTAAAAGCACTATTAGTTGTTTCTCAAGTCAGAGCCCAAGATATGACCATAGAAGTTAAAGGGGACTTTTAAATTAAACTATTAATAAACTCTAGGAAGTTGAATCTAACATTAGTTCTACATACAACAAAATAATATTTTCTGGCAATTTATTTAGCTAAATAACTTTTAACATGTATAAGAGCTACCATGGAGCCAAAAATCGCGTTTTAAAGTGTTTGTGTGTTTTAGTTAACTTTATTTTGTATAATACACTATAGTTGTGCTATATCACCGGAATGAGCTAAAGAAAATTATTTGTCAGTAGTTTCAGGGAGTCCTACCCAGTGACATCCTGTTTATACTCCATATTTAATAAATGAGCTCATGGGCTTAAATCAAAATGTATTTTTCTCTTCAGTCCTCTAACACTGTGATCTGGCAGATAGTTTGCATGGTTGGATTAATGGCTAAATGATAGTAGGATGATTTGGCGAGTCTTAGAAAAGTTCTGTTGAGGACTGCTGCCACTTCTGCGATATTAACATCAGATGAACAACTGAGTTTCTGACAACGCGGATCAGTGATCAATAGAAGACGTCTGCTTTGGACGGTTCGTTTTCTTTGTATTTGGAAAGGTAACGAAGAAACGTTACATCCTAATGCGCATGATCGATCACTGATGTATTAGTCTCTTGTAATGAAGTTGAAGTGAAGACTGATGAAGTTATGTTTTAATTCATGAGTACAATCGTAAATGTTTTTAATTAAGTGAAGTGACTTTGTCAAATTAAACACTGATAAAGAGTAAGACCAAAGCATCTGACTAAATCTAAAACCAGTATTCCTTCAGTTTCAATAGGCTGGTGAAGAGGATTGTGCCTGTAAGTGAATTTTTCTATAATTTTCCGAATTCATTACAAAGAATTCACTGGTATTCAGAAATAGACCAAAACTATCTAAATTTTCTTCGCAAGTATCCAATATAGCATTTACGATGTGGTGCAGCTGTTGTAAGCATAAATGTTGACTTCAAAAAATCCAAACTGCGTTGCGGAAAGAACATGTTCTAATAGCTCTATTGTTTGCTTCAAGATTAGACCAAGTGTTTCGCAGAGAAACAGTAAAAGACTTATTTGGCGAAAACTCTTTGGATAGCTTTCTGCTATTTAGAATCTTACTTGCAATGACATGCTTCAATTTCGAAATAAAACAGTTAAGCCAAGAATGGCATTGTGTATTTGTGAAGTTGAATGTGTTAACTGAATATAGTAATGGTATATACCCCAGAGCAGGTTTGTTCATTGTGTTATGTTTCGCTCAAACGTAGTCACGTATGGACTTCTTATTCTTTAACTGATCATCCTCCTCTTTGGAGCACTTACAGCCAATCCTTGGATCAGTCGAGAAGCAAGTAAACTCTGGTTCATAGCATATCCATGAGTTTTTTTCTTTTCCTTTTTTTAATTTATGGAATGCTTTATAACTACTATGATCCTTAGCGTCCCATCCTATATTGGGCGTGAAAGACCGGTAATTTTGCTGAGAGGCCTCTTTATCAGGCTTGAGGTTCCTTTGCGTGCCGTAAATCTGCGACACGGGACCACCGGCTTTACTTCCCTTCCGAAGGAAGCCATACTAAGGAATTTTACGCCCGAAAAATCCATCGCCCTCCGCCGTGTTTGAACCCGCAACCTCGGGAACTACAGGCTAGTATGATAACCACTACACCACGGAGGACGACACCAGGATGGATGATTAGCTCAATACCTGATATGGCGGTGAAGAAGGAAATTAAATGTGGCGATGAAAGGGATGTTAGGAAAATTCGCGGATCAGATTATCCAATCCAGCATTCACCTAGTGACTGAGGAAAACCTTCGGTCAGATTGGTCGACCCCGGGTGTTCGAACCCGGCACCTCCCTAGTGCAGGCCACAGACGTTACCGCCTGAGCCATCCCGCTCGGTTCACATGTGAACTATCGCTTAAATTTGTACATAAAATTCCTGGTGTCGCTGTTTCTAAGAAATCCAAAATTTAGCTTGCTAGAAAAATTTAAACACACTGGGTTCACGTTAAACAAAAATAAATGTAGACAGCCAAAAGTTCTAAATGAGGGAAATTTGGACGAGATAAACGCTGTCGTGGAAGGAAGCCCAAGAAAATAGCTACCTCCCATTATACTGTGTTTTTTTTTACGATAGAGTAATTGATTGACCTGCTCGATCTTCAGATCTAAATCAATGACATTATTATTATGAAGGATGCTTAAATATGAAGTTTATGCCTCATATACTCTACGAACTGGAACAGTATCCTACATACGTTTATCCAATATTTCGGCTGCAGAAATTTGTCTAGTGTTCAAAAATGTTCAACAGGTGCAGGAGAGCTTCTTTTCATTTCGAACAATTTCATAACGAAAGGTAAGTGAAATATATTTTTATTGTTTCCCATCGTTAGCGTTATCTAGTGGAGAGTGAGCCGATCCGCCACTACTGCACGAGCAGATTCAGCAGTGCTATGAGGGCAGCAGTCTGGCGGTCACGTCATTTAAGAGAAACACAACAGTATTCACACAAAAAGTTATTTCTCTATCGACTTTATAATATTCGGATAAATTATTTCAAATTAAGTAGAAGTGCTTATATATATATATATATATATATATATATAATTTCTTATGAAGAATGGGCATAACCTGCTGAAATAACATTAAAATATTTATATAAAAACATGCAAAAATAAAGTCGTAGCAAAAGGGCTCTTGTGAAGGAAAAAAAATCTGATGTGTTACACTCACATGACTTTCTCTACTCTTGTACAAACTATTTTTACAAACGCTTATTCTCCATCTACTTCATCTTAATCGAGATAAACATTTGCAGTCTATCTTATTCCTAATTTTCTTGTAGATGTAAGGGGAATATATATTTACAAGGGCAATATAGAAAAACAGTAGCCTTTAAGCACATACATATCTCTTAATAGCTGGTTGCTAGGTGCAGCACCATTACCTTTCCCAAGGATTAATACTCTTTGCATATCCAAGACAAAAAATGAATAACGAATTCCCATTTGAGAAAATAAGTATTGAAAAATTTAAGGGAATAACAAGCAATATCTCGAAAATGGTTCACTCAACAAAAAAAATGTATATGACATAAATTGTGTATTTTAAGGCGATCTACATTTTTTGTGTAGTAAACTTTTGTCTATCCCTTATGGTTTACCAGTTATGCTAAAGTCGTTCACAATGAAGAATACTTTTGGAGACATTCCCAGAAAATTCAAGATATACATTTTATTTGTCATGAAAATATCTTAAACATATTGTATTTTAATCAAAATCGTTAGAGCTATTTTTGAGAAAATTCAAATTTTCGAAAAATGTTCCATGTAAAGGGTAATCTGGGGTGGGGGATTTTCATTGAAAACCTTCGTGTCGCATCTCTGGAAGATACTGAACCTAAATACCAAGTTTGGTGTTTAACTGACTGTTCATTTCTGAGTTCTGCTGTCACAGACACACACACACACACACACACACACAAAGACACACAGACAGACACACAGACACACACGGACATGTTTCCAAAAATGTTTTTTTTGGATTCAAGGGGTCTCAAAACATATATTTCCGGTGAAATCTCGGTATCGAATTTTTGGGTGGAATGCAATACTTCCCCTACTTACTATACGTAGTAGAGAAAGTAATAAAAATGAATAATCGCAAACTATCTAACATGTCCCGTCAGATGAAGCACTTAGGAACATATAAACATGCGATATTAAATATTTCGAAAACGTTTAATGTGTACTTTAATGAGATCTACATTTCCTTATTTTAGCAATGTTTTGTCTCTATTTAGTATATCCCAGTTACAAAAAATAATTCAAAATACATCAGAATGAAGAAGACTTCAAACGTAGGTATTTATAGAGAATTCGAGAAATAAATTTTATTTTTCATGTCAATATCTAAAAAGATAATCAAAATCAAAATCGGTATAGTGGTTTTGGAGTGAACAGAAAATAACAACATATCGAAAAGTGCTCCTGTAAAGGATAGTTTGGACTGTTGGGAATTTGGTGAAAATGTTCATATTGTATTCTTGAAGGTACTAGTCTTAAATACGAGGTGCAATAAATCACCCAAGTTTGGTATTGGTTCAGGAACATCAAAAAATGCATTTCTGATAAAATCTTGATATTGGATTTTTGGATCTAATATCACTTAGCATAGGTATGTAGGAGGGAAAATAAACGTTTGGGCTATCAGTAAAAACAAAATAAAAAGTTTGTTTCAAGACCATAAACCTACGACCAATAAAAAGCAAATTTGTAATATTCACATGACTTTCTCTACCCACTGTCCTTTGTTTTGATATATCTTCTACAAATTAATCTGATAAAAGCTTATTCTTCTACATACTTCAAGCTAATCGGGATCAACAATCTTTTTACTTTCTCTACTACGTATAGTAAGTAGGGGAAGTATTGTATTCCACCCAAAAATTCGATACCGAGATTTCACCGAAAATACATGTTTTGAGACCCCCTGAATCCAAAAAAGCATTTTTGGAAATATGTCCGTGTGTGTGTCTGTCTGTGTGTCTGTCTGTGAACAGCATAGCTCAAAAACGAACATTGGATAAACACCAAACTTGGTATTTGGGTTCAGTATCTTCCAGAGATGCGACACGAAGGTTTTCAAGAAAATCCCCCCACCCCAGAATACCCTTTACATGGAAGATTTTTCAAAAATTTTAATTTTCTCAAAAATGGCTCTAACGACTTTGATTAATATATCATATGTTTAAGATATTTTCATGACAAATAAAATGTATATCTAATTTTCTGGGAATGTCTCCAAAAGTATTCTTCATTGTGAACGAGTTTTGCATAACTGGTAAACCATAAGAGATAGATAAAATTTTACTACACAAAAAATGTAGATGGCGTTAAAATACACAATTTATGTCATATACATTTTTTTTGTTGAGTGAACCATTTTCGAGATATTGCTTGTTATTCCCTTAAATTTTCCAATACTTATACTCTTTCTCAAATTCGTTATTCATTTTTTTTTTATGTCCTGAACATGCAAAGAGAATGGAATGCGCCACATAGCAACCAGCGCTTAAAATATTTGACTATCGCTTAAAACCTACCATATTCCCCTTGCATCTACAAGAAAATTAGCAATAAAATTGACATCTCGACTAACATGAAGCATATGGAGAATAAGCGTTTGTAAGAATAGTTTGTACAAGAGTAGAGAAAGTCATGTGAGTGTAACACATCAGATTTTTTTGTATGACTTCTGCATAATTGATAAGCCATAGAGGGAGAAGAAACCGTAACAAAGCTGTAAGTCTCCTTTTTTTTACACGACTAATTACATATATAGCATCAATTTTCTGTGAACAGCCTTTGAAGTCCACCTAATTCTGAATGAATGTTGTAGTATATCTCTTTAATGACTCTGGTAACTGGTAAACATGTGAAATGGACACAGAGTTACCGATATTTGCAGAAATTGATTCATTGCGCATTTGGTTGTATGGTAGAAAGGGGGATACAGGAGGCTTATGTGGTAGTAGGTATTTAAAAAGTGGGTTGCTATATGCTGGCTTTGAAATTTCAAATGTTTTGCATGGCATCGCCAAAAATAAATTAATTTTGACCAGGCATTTCCAAGTACTTTAAAATGCAAAGAAAATGTAGGAAATGAATAATGCTACAAAAATATTAACTTGACATAAACTACTGTTTTAACGAGGTCTACTTTTTTGTGGTAAGTCTTTGTTCACTTCTTACCTTACACCAGTAATACAAAAGTATAAATAAATCATTCAGAAGACTTCACAGGCCAATCATAGAAAATTAAAGGTATGTATTTTATTAGTTATACTAATACCTTAAGCATGCAGCATTTCAATCGAAATTTCTAGAATCATTTTTGAGAAAATAAAGACTAAATAAAAATGTCCCATGTAAACGATAGTTTGAGTTGGAGGATTTTCTTGAAAGTACTCGTGTTGAATCTTTGGAATATGGTGTACTTAAGTAGCAAGTTTGGTATTTATTCAATTTTTAAAATTTGAATTATGATATTCACAGACAGACGCACATATTTTTTATTTATTCAGGAACCTAAAACATTTCGGGATTTTTTGGGTGGAATATAATTCTTTCCTACCTAATAGGTAGGTGGTAGAGAAAGTACAAAAATTAAACATTGCTGGCATTCAGTGTTATTTTGCAAATTCCTCTAAGAAACACTACAGAAAATTCATAGGTACCACTATTATCTACATAAACTACAAAGCAGAGCGCTAAGTCAGTATATAAACCTGTTATTTCCATTAGTACTTACGCTCAGAAATATGCCGATATTCACTTAAGATAACAGAAGAGACAATGAATGAAATATCATCCATCAACGTACAATTCTCTTCACTGCTTATACCCTACCCCTTCCAGTTGGGGCTGCAGAGTGGGGAGTGGTGGCGAATAGTTGGAGATGGCACTCAAGTACATACATTTGCTTGCAAATAAACGCAGATACAATTTTATTCATTACAAAATTAGGTCAATGGGGACAGTGTCAAGCAATAAGAGAAGCTTGTGGCTAACTGTGTCAGAGCCGGCAATCAAGGACAAACACTGTCGCCAATGTGTCAGTAGAGCGTGCATTTCGCATACAGACTGTCATCTCCTGAGCATACACTTAGATTGTGTACTAAGTGCACACACATTTATTTGTTAAAATAGTGACACTGTGACAAGTATCCAAATAGTTAAAATGTTTTATTAGGTTCATCACTTTCGAATGCTGCATGGGTCAGGATTATCAGGGCAGTTTTTACATTCGCTCCCTCTTACCTATAATAAGTAGGGGAAGTAATGCATCCAACCCGAAAATTCAATATGAAGAATTCACCGGAAATAAATTTTTGAGGCTCCCTGATTCCAAATAAAAGCACTTTTAGAAAAAGGTCGGTGTGGTGTCTGTCTAAATAGCATACCTCAAAAACGAAAACTCGGTTAAACACCAAACTTGGTATTTAAGTTCAGCATCTTCAAAGGATACAAGGAGGTTTTCAAAAAACTCCCCCATTCCAAACTACTCTTTTTAAATGTTTGATTTTCTCAAAAATGACTCCAATGCTTTTGATGAAAATATCACGTTTTAAGATATTTGCAAGACAAATAAAAAGCATATTTTCAATTTTCTGCGAATACGGAGCCTATGAAGTCCTCTTCATTCTGAATGACTTATGTTTAAAAAAAATGAAGATCTCGTTAAAGCACAAATTTATGTCAAATAAAGTTTTTGTGGTGGTATTCATTTCCGAAATATTCTTTTTTATTGGTCTGAATTTTTAAATATTTATACCTTTTTCAAGTGGTAAATTGCCATTCGCTTTTTCTCGTGGTCATGCAAAGAGCATGGAATTTCAAAGCCGTTACATAGCGATCCGTTTTTTAAGAATCTGATTAACGCTTAGCCTACTGTATCCTTCTTATACCTACGACGAAATGTGTAAATGTGTAATTAAAGGTATGGAAATATATAGGGTGGACCATTTAAGTTGAGACTTACAATATCTCCAAAACTAAGCGTTGAAGAAAGAAATGTCTTGAATAAACGTTGCTTGATTTCTGGGGGAAAGTAAATGCCATTAGTCTTGGTTTATTTGGAGGACGTTGTGATGGTCATTTTAGGGTCAATTTAATTTGACCCTAATTGTAGGTTCCCATTCAAAATAAATTAAATTGACCCTAAAATTACTAAACCTATTTCGTGTTTTGTTTAAAACTTTCCCCCATAATATCAAGCAAGTTTTATTAAAGACATTTCTTTCTAAAATGCTTAGTTTTGGAGATACTGTACAGTCTCAACTCAAGTGGTCCATCCTGTATATGAATGCAACTCATCAGATTATTTACTTAACTATTTTTATTTTTTACACAGCTTACATATAGTAGATGGGGAAATATTGCTGTCATCAGAAATACAACTTCTCGGGTCCCCTGAACCTAAATATATAGAAAAGATCCATGTGCATGTCTGAGAATGTATCTTAGCGAACAGCATAACTCAAAAACAACAAATTGGGTAAATACAAAATTTCATGCTTAAGTCAGACAGCGTTCAAGGACACTGAAGTGGTATACTTCTGTTATATTTAATTGTTGAGCCCCACGTTTGGGAGCCAATTTGCGGCGGTATACTTATAATGTTTGTGTATGTGTGTTTACTTCACGTGGTGAAGCCATTTTGTGATGTGATTCTTTGTTCGGTTTGTAGCTCCATCTGGTGTTACCAATTTGCGGTAGTATTAGTGTTTGTTTGAAAGAATGCGACTGTTATTTTATTTAATTTTTGTTTACTGTTCTCCGGCTAGCTATGATCTTTTTGGTCGAGCACATCTCTTTACACAGGTTGTGTAAACGGAAAGGAGTCTATTATCCAAAGATAACACTGATGAAAGAATTTGTGTTATACTTTTATTGTCGAACACTTTCACTATCACATTTACACATTGATCTAGACACTCGCCAAACTGAAACTGTTATAATAACTTCTTACTGATCACTTTTAATTCGCGTACTTCAACCTTTTGTATAATTAACTTTACAACACTTGAGAATTTTCTAACTCTGCTACGCGTAACTTGCGAATCGATAGCCGACGTATACTTTACAAATATTTCTGCTGGACTGAAGGCGACGTGTAGCATACAAATATTTTCGGTGAACTGACGGACTCTACCTCTAACCTAGCCCTTTTATACACCCCGATATGCCTAAAGATTATAACTGAGCTGCAATTGGCTAATAAAACGCGCCAATATTAGCGTCTATTTTTATATCCAATGAAAATTATGAATACATATGCTATAAGTATAATGTTCCAGCAAATTCTACAGAAAAACGCGCCAACATTACGTAACTTCCTCGTTTCTAATAATGATAAACAGCTCACCCCCTCGCTGCATTATTGCACGCTATTATTGTCAGTTTCAGTAAGGCCGTATAAACTTACTTCTCAACAATAATTACAATCAATATACATCTCAAATCAATGTCACATAAAAATGCATATTCATACTATAATCATTCTTTACATTTAAATAATTTATGATACAAATTACTGCATCAACACTAGGCGAAGATTTTCAAAAATATTTCAAGCTCAAATAGTCCATTATTTTGAAAATGTTTTGGTATTTGTATTTTTTTTAATATTGCTAAAAATTTTGATTACAATGATATCTGCAACACATATAAAATATATAATTTGAATTTTCTGCAAATGACCTGTGGAATTCTCTTCCTTCGGGATGGATTTTGGTTACCTAATATTGTATAAGTTATAAACCGTAAGGGAAAAACAAAATTTACTATACAAAAATGTGCTTAAGTGCATGCAATTTCTGTCATTTCTTGTGGTATTTAGCTTTCTCGAGATACAGGTTTGATATTTAATTTATTTAAGTGCTAAGACGTCAATCCTTTGTATTTCGTGGTCATACAAAGAGTGTAATTTCAAAGCTATCAATTAACGACCCACTTTCTAAAGTTTTGACATTCGCTACATTCTCCTGTACCCTCCCTGTACCTATAGCGAGCGGCGTATTAAATAGTTTCTGCAAACAATGATATAGAAAAATAAGCCTTTGAAAGAATAGTTTGTGTAAAAGTAGAGAAAGTCATGTGAAAGTAATATATTAGATTATTTTTCTTACTTATTTTTATTTTTTCTACGGCTTATCTATAGTAGATAGCGAAAGTATTGTATTCCGCCCAAGCTCTCACTGAAAATACACCTTCGAAACACACCTTGGTTTGCTGAACCTAAGATATTTTTTATAAAAAAGCCCATGTGTCTCATAATTTGCCTCAAATGTGTGTTCGTGAATAGAACAATTCGGAAACGACAAGTGAATAAATATCAAAGTTTCGTGCTTGAGTCAGATAGCACTCAGGGATCCCAGTCGAAGATTTTCAAACAGCCTTTAGATGGAAAAAGTTCTTAATTTATTTGTAAAAAAATTGTTCCAATAATTTGTATAAAACACCATATATTTAAGGTATTTGTGTGATGAATAAGTGCATGTCTTGAATTTCCTGTGAACAGCCTAAGAAGTCCTCTGATTGAATTTTGTATAACTGAGAAACCATTGGAGAGAGACAAAAAGTTGTCAGGAAAAATCAATAACTCATTTAAATATACAATTTTTGTACAATCACCTTTTGTAACATTAGCCGTTTTCGGAATATTTGTTGTTACGTATTTTAAGTTTCCCCAGGTTCAACTGATATGCAATATACACAGCTGTCTATTGCTTTCTCGTACTGTGTATGCAACCAAGTCAATATTGCTTAATTAAATAAATATAATTTCTGCGCAATTGTGTCTGCGTATATATATTCGCGAATACGTAACGTGGACAGAAAAATCATATTTTATATTAATAATAGGATATATAAGGAATGTATGAGAATTCTAATGAGCGGAGGAAGTCTTGTGAGTGCTGCAAATAAGATTTAAAACGCTTATCTCCGATTCTCTTGTTTTTGTTAGAACCGTCTACGGTGAAACAGACTCAGGCTCGATCATCGATATCGGCATGACTGTTTTCTCATGCTCAACCTCGTGAAGTCCTTGATAAGCAATAGCGGAGACACCTAATTTGGAAGTAGTGGCTCTCAATCAAGCAAATCGCGGCTGTGAGTACTGGAATTGCTTGCCATGCATCAAGGAAGCACAATGTGGACGGGGGATGTAGCGGTCGTGTAATACCGCCTGGATGGAATTAGGCATGCAGGGTGAATAGCGGTCACTTAGCAGAATTATCGACACACTAATTTGGATAAAAAACAATTAAAATCATAAATATTGGTTTCATATACGTCTTTTCCAGCAATAAATTATAAAAATACTCCAATTTCTAAATTCCTAAAAAGCTCAGTAACATAAAGCACTTCTTTAACTGATATTTCTCCTACGCGAAACATAAGCGACCTCCATTTAACTCATTTCATTGTTTTTTGTAGTTATAGTTTGGTTACATTTGCCTTTCCTTGTTTCAAAAAAATAAGCCCTATTTAATTAATGTTATTATCAGTCTCTTTGCGTCATCCATAGGACGTCCGTTGTCCATCCTTTGCACAGCTCTGACAGGTGGCAACACCAGATCTCTCATCGTTCCTCATTTTTCTGCTCACTTTCGTTTCACAAGATCTTGAAGTGTTTATTCGCAACCACTCATTGGATATAGCTCACTTGTGGTGCCATGTTGCCACTGTTTTTACTTCTATTGATATTGCGCAGAATTATATTTTAAATATTTCAACTTCTCCTTAGCTCCTTACTTTCTCTACCTCATGCATAGTTGCTAGAGAAGGTGTTTATTGTTCCACCCAAAAATTCGATACCGATATCTCACCGGAAATACATGTTTTGAGGCCCCCTAAATACAAACAAATTCGCTTTAGAACACTAGTTTTAGGTGTGTCTGTGTGTGTATGTCTGTGAACAACATAACTCAAGAACGAAAAGTCGGATAAACGCCAAACTTGATATTTAGGTTTCAGACATGATGCGACACGAAGATATTAAAAAAATCCCCTTATCCCAAACTATCCTTGACATGGAACATTTTTCAAAATTTTTTATTTTCTAAAAAATGGCTCTAACCAGTTTTGTTTAAAATACTATATATCAAAGTTATTTATATGATAAATACAATGTATAAGTATATTGAATTTTATGGGAATAACCTCTAAAGTCCTCTTCATTCGGAAGGAATTTTGTATAATCTAAACGTCAAGCAATATACGAAAACGTATTCCACAAAAATTGTAGATCTGTTTAAAATACACAATTTGGGTCATATAACTTTTTTGTGGCACAAGAAATTTCTGAGATATCCGTTCTTAATATGTTTGAATTGTTCATTACTTGCTCATTTTTGAAGCCCTGTCAAATTCAGTTGTTTCTCGCGATTGCATGGAAACAGTATGAAATTTTAAGCTCAGCGTATAGCGTCCAGTTCCTAAACATTTCACTATCGCTGTCCCCTTTGTATTTGTAACGAAATGTGTAATGTAGCTATTTCTGCTAAGGTTTATTTGGATTAAAATGAAGCAGATAGAAAAATAAGCTTTAGTAAGTCAATTTTGTAGACCCACTAATAAACGATAGAGGATAGAGAAAGTCAAGTGAGTGTGTCACATCAGAGTTTTTATTGTTTTATTTGTTCAATATTCACTTAAGGTGTCATGAAAACTTTCTAGATATGCGTGGCGACTAAAAACTGTAATAAAACTTAGTCAGTCTGATAGATACCAGTATTTGAACCCTTATTTTTTCCTACTGCAAACCAAAATATTACGGTTGCACAATCTTGAAATTCAGCTTAGGGATTTTTTATTTATTAACTGCGATTCTTTAGAAGCGTTTTGTGAAAAAAATCTTATACGTCTGAAATTGAGTTAGTTAACGTGATTTAAATATTCCACTGCGGTGTGTCAGCGCATAGTAGCTTTCCTAGATTTCTAACATTTCCGCCGATTTTCTAGAAGTGTTGCTGCAGAATTTATTACACATATGTTAAAACTTTTCTAAATGATGTATTTTAATATAAAAATTATCTTATAAAAATACATAAGCAAAATATGCGGTAAGTTTACATACGGTGTTCTCCCTTGCAATATTTTAGACGTTTTCCTGCATTTAAAATGCTATTACAATGCAATTTTAAAGTTATCATAGTAAAAGTTTGAAGCTAGTTTCCCAAGCTAACACTTACCAAGCAAATATTACCACAAGGCGCATATTTGCTTGTACCACCAAGAGCGTCAGAGCATAATAAGAATATACTTTTTGCATAAAGATACCGACAAGTGAACAAAAGCTATTTTGAAAAGTATAATTGATTTTAGAAACTAAACATTTAGCAAATTTGTTTTATAGCTTAATAAAGCACATAAATCCAAAATTATATTTTAAAATTATGAATAACACATCGTAAGGAAAGCTTTTAATAGAATAGTTTAAACTTTTATTTAAAAATAAATAATTCATTAATGGCTTAAAATATTCACCAAACTTTGCAGCAAGCTATATCTTTATACAGAATTAAGATATGTTAAACATTAAAAGCATTCAGATTGAGTAATTTAGGCTTTTTAAGATTCATAATTCTAATCCCTTAATCTAAGAATAAAACAAACCAGCTTTACTACTTTAGTACGAAAGGACTTTAGTGTATATCATCAGGGAACACGACATTCAATTATTTTTATATCGTTTTCGACATTCTATAGCGTTCTGCTCTTAGCCTTTTTTATTCACGAAGCGTTAATTATGTTGAATATATGAATATCAATATTCCGAGACAGCTCTTTTGTAATAACTGTCAACACTCTTATGAATTGAATGACAAAATTAAAAGCTGTGTTATCGAGTTCTATAAAGAACGTACTGAAAGGATTTAATTATGTATATGAATAAAACATGTCATGTGGCTTTGCGGAATTTCGAAATGATTTTATTCATTTTAATGCTGGGAATTCCTTTTTCACTTTCTGTACTACTTACCTGTACTCTATCAAATATACCGAAATTTTACCGGAAATACATGTTTTGGGACTACCTGTGTGTGTGTGTGTGTGTGTGTGTGTGTGTGTGTGTGTGTGTGTGTGTGTGTGTGTGTGTGGTGAACGAGAATATTTACACGAGGTATGCTGCCTGTTTGACAGCAGAAGCTCAACATTTCCATTTCATGCATTCATTCATTCATTATCTGTTTACCCTCCTCTTACGTAGGACTTACACCCCCCAGGACTTACAAGCGGGTGCCTGGGGTCAGAGGCCCGTCGAGGAGCAGACACTCATGGATCAGACAGAGCATCCAGGATGGGTGATCAGCCCGATGCTGATGTCCCATAAATTTTTGTGGCGTTAGCCATTTCCAAGATAATCCTTATTATTGGTATGAATTTTGAAACACTTACCTATTCGTTTCTCAACTGGTAACTCGGTATTCCTTTTTTTCTTTTTTCTTTCCTTCCTTTTTGTTTTTGTTTTGTTTTGTTTGTTTTATCGTGGTCATGCAAAGAGCAGCAATTTCAATGCCATCACTACCGACACGTTCTTTAAAAATTCACGTACTGTATCCTGCAACGAAGTGTGTAAATGAGTATTGAAAGTTCATCTGGATTAACAACAAGCAGATAAAATAATAAGCCTATGTAAGAATAGTTTGTAGAGGAGTAGTAGAGAAAGTCATGCGAATGTAACACACAGATTTTTCGTACAAACAGTTTAATGCTTTGTAGGTATAAGATGGTTTGACAGTCAATAAGGAGAAAACAAATTGTTACATACACAGGGGGAATTTAAAAGATTTAACAATAAATAATAATGTGATTATTAAAAACCAGATAACTACAAATATTTATGTATTACGATTTATAAAGATGGTGGAATAGAGAAAGAAATTCGAATAAAAACACTCAGGGCAAAAAGTGATATCCCTACTCAGTGGGATACTATGGGACAGATATCACGAAAAGAAAAAAATATATATTAGTAATTCAGTAGTTAAAAAAATAATACAATATGGTCCAGAAATTTGGTGAATAAAAAGAAGAGAAGAAAGAAAATAATTAGCAACAGAAATGTATTTTGGGGAAGAACAAATAGAACTTCTAGGTTGGAAAGAATTAGAAATTAAGTAATTCGGGAACAAATGGAAGTGCAACACACGATAATAGGTAAAATTAAAGAAAAGCGCTTTGTTTGGTATGTGAGAAGGATGGTGGAGGTAGATATTTAGATGGAATCCTCCAGGCAGAAAGAAAAGAGGCAGATCCATGAAGACATATTTTATGGAGTTCAAGAAGACATGAAGGAGAAAAATATTCCTGAGAACCTATGGGAGGATAGAGAAGCTTGAGTTTGAGAACACTGAAGATGTAGACATACATAAAAAAAAAACGTGATGATGTAGGGTGTCAGAGCAGGAACTCGTTAGGAGCAACGAGCTGCTAATGCGAACCCACCGTGTTCGTTGCATTTCTATATAACAGACTGTGCAACAGCTGGCATTCTGCTTGATATAGGCATCCACATATATCTTGCTGTGCGTAGCACAGTAGGCAAAGCGAGGGGAATATGACATACTGCCAAAGAGTGACCAAGCGGTATCTAAGGATCATTTCCATACAGCCCACTGCGCTTCCACTACGTTCCTATTGCGCTCTGGTCATTGTCTTAAAATTCTTCTCATGGCTAATTGCCCAGAGCATAGTAGATGCATGACAGTTACATGAAAGGAGCTCAGTGTATTAAGTGGAAGTGAAGAATGAGATCGCTTTGTAAGTTAAATGGAATGTGTTTTTTTTGGCTTTAAATTCACCAAACAAGAGAGACACATAGGTACAAAGAGCGTCAAAGAAAATCTCACTGCACCTCGCGTCTGTCACATTATTTATCGTTGTACGTGGCTTTGCGAAGCCATGGCCATTTCATTGATTGCTTTAGGCCACGGTGCAAGGATGCGCCAGTCCTCCTGTTAAATAGTTGCACCAATAACCACAACAACGGTTACAACATGGCGTAGAAACAAAATATATGCTTGCACTCTCGATCGTATTGGCTAAAACAGAAAGACGTAGAGTGAGTGCATTCAGTTTGTCATACAGACGTCTTATCGTGATTGGTAGCCCATACCTTATCGGCAAGTGCAGGACACGCTTTGAAAGGGTTAAAAGCTAAGGGGAAAACTTGATGAGCGCCCAGGTTAGCGAAATGTAGAATGTGTGGTATTGAAAAATTTTCAGGGGGTGCAAATTAAAGCTTGAATGGTATTCATTAAATACATAGCAAGCAGCACTCTATAACAAAAAATAAACAAATAAACAAATAAACAAAGCAGCATATTTTCCCTCCAATTCAAACTACAATTGGTTAATATACTTTTACCAGCATATTGCTGATTATAGGAATACAACAGAATTATAGACAAAAATATAACACAGTTTTATTACCATACTGTGTATGTCATATTCGGTAAACCATATACATATACACATTTATCTCTAGTTTCTAAACATGATCAGCTAATTATAACAAAAGAGTAATTTGCATTTAGTAAACGAATATCATCATTTGCGGATGTTTTATGGGGAGTGCCCACTTTCTGACGAGTATGTAGACCGTCTTTCCCACTTTCCTGGAATATTTTTATCCAGTAATTTACCATAAAATAACTTTTATGGACTGCCGTTACAATTACTGTAACGGTACGACCAGCCTCCCACATACCCACGATACGTCCGCGAGTATTTTCGCTAGTATACGGCATGACTGGTTCTGAGACAATAGACATGTTTTGGTTTCAATAAAACCACAAAAAGCAAAGGCATCAACCTCCCCTGTTTTCCCCCTTATTGCTGTGTTATCAAGCACCACTCTCTGCAATAGGTGAGGTGAAGGACACACCTCAAAAGACCCCAGAAAACGATACAAAATCCGCCAAAGGTTTTCTTTGGCGCTGAAAGGGGATATATCATACATATTATACATTGTACATATGAAAGGGGAACCATACACATAAGAATTGTATAGCAATGATTTAATTCACTGAATGTTAAAACATTCAACTTGTAACTTTGTACAGAGCTATTTGTAAGCAACGGGCGCGCTAGCTAATTGAATGGGAATTCCTGGAACTCATAACGACCGTGCCTGGCACAGAGTGGTACGACGCTACATGATGGCGCTGAAGCGCAAGGTTCTGAAACCTCATATTTTCATACATGCTTGGGTAACGCGGCCTGAGGGCCAATGGGAAGCATCGTTACATTTTCAAACGTAGAGGACAGCGTGGGTAAGCCGCCCTATATAAGACCATATTTTGACGAGGGGGCACTCTTACTTATTACCAGTTCAGCGCAACAAGAAGTCACGCCGACGCAAGGTGCTATAGATGCACGTGGGTGCATATAAAGGTGGGGATGCGTGTGGAGATAGATAGGCTCCTGATAAATATTCAAGTGGTGGGACAAAGTAAATCGGAAAAGCTAGCCGCCCATATTTATTTGAATAATGAAATAAACATCAGTTATAAAGGGAAAACTTGCAGTGTATTTTTAACTTGCCTCACCCACTAGAACCTGAGATTAAAGAGACTTAGCAATTAGGTAGGAATGGAGTACTCAACTACCGACGAGCATCACTAGCCGAGGAAGAAAAATACTACAACAGCACGCTGCAAGAGTCGACCAACCATTTCCCGCTACAGCGCTCTGGGTACAATGATGTACATAAAAATTGGCCCATTTCCCTAGTTCGCAATTGTTTTTCTCTCCGTAAGATTTCCGCATTTCCACATTCCACATCGCTTATTAGTGGGTATACAAATTATTCTCACTCAAGCTTATTTTGTATCTACTACATTTTAATCCAAATAAACCTTTACAGAAATAGCTACATCACATATTTTGCTATACAGAGTGATTTGTGAAGAACTGGCACATATATTCCTTTAATTGTTTCAAAACGAGTTGTGCTAGCGATAACTTATACCTGAAATGCAGAGGAATTTTGGGACATTAATTACTTCTATAGCAAATGTTGAGAATGTCTCCATCCTGCATAACGCACAACTCAACACGTCGTTCCATGTTACTGGCCAATCGTTGAAGGACTCTGTTGTCAATAGCTTGAATCTCCTCTGTAATGTTGTGCTTCAGATCGTCCTATGTCTGGGGTCGTATGGCATAAACCTGTCTTTTAAGTAACCCCATAGAAACAAATCCGGCGATGTCAAATCCGGAAATATCGATGGCCACAGGTTCTTGGAAATTATCCTGAAGCCAAAGAAACTTGCCATTAGTGCCATGGATTCATTTGACATGTAGCGCCGATCTACTGAAAATATCCTTGACTCAGCTCTACATCGTCATGAAAATCCGTCGGTACTCTACAGTGTTCACACTGTTTTAAAAAAAATGGTCCCACTATTCTCTTGCGGATATTGCGCACCAAACTCCAATTTAACCGGTGCATAGGTGCTTCATGAGCAACATGTGGATTTTCGCTGGCACAATAGCGTGAGTTATTTGAGTTCAGATAGCCGGATAAATGGAACCATACTTCATCTGTGAACCATGTGATGGACAATATGGCAGAATTTTGCACAATGAACGCCTGAAACCAATGACAATAATTCAGTGTCTATCCTTATCTGGTTCCTGTAACTGATGGACAACCATAATCCTATACGGCTTTAGGCCTGCACTTTTCACAGCACTCTGACACATTGAGTAGCTGTACCCTGTCTCCTGCGACAAAGGCTTAATGATTTTTTGAGTGACTTATTCAGTCCTTCTCTTACGTCACCGTGGAAAGCCTAGATGAAGGAGCTATTCTGCTTAATTTGATGCTGAAATTGGGGCATTGAGTGAATTTCGAACAGAATAATTAAAGAAAGATGTGTATCAGTTCTTCATAAATAACCCTGTAGATACAAAGGGAACAGCGACAGTCAAATGTTTAAGAACGCTGACCTTAAAATTCCATACCGTTTCCATGCAATCGCGAGAAACAACTGAATGTTGAAAGGACTTTAAGAGAATGACCAAGAAATGAACAATTCGAACCTTTAATAATGGATATCTCAGAAATGGCTTATGCTATAAAAAAACTTATTTTAAATAAACTGTATGTTTTAAAGGGATCTACATTTTTTGTGTAGTACGTTTTCGTCTATCGCTTAACGTTTACCAGTTTGTAACGTTTATACAAAATTACTTCCGAATGAAGGGGACTTCATAAACTATTCCCCGAAACTTCAAGGCACACAGTTTAATCGCCATATAAATATCTTTAATATATGATATTTTAATCAAAATCGTTAGAGGCATTTTTTTAAAAATCAAATTTTGAAAAATGTTCCATGAAAAGGGTAGTTTGGGTTGGGGGATTTTGTTGAAAATCTTCGTGTGGCATCTTTGGAAGATATTGAACCTAAATACCTAGTTTGGTATTTATCCGACTTTTGATGTTTGAGTTATGCTGTTCACAGGCACACAGACACACACATGGACATGTTTACAAAAACATTTTATTTGGATTCTGGGCTCCAAAACATGTATTTACGGAGAAATTTCGGTATCGAATTTTTGGGTGGAATCCAGTACTTCACGTACTTACTATGCGTAGTAGAGAAAGTAAAAACTCGGTGATATAACATGAATACATAATCTTTAATTGTATTTAAAGAACAAATAACTAAATGTTCTGTAACTTTCGTCGTTACTTCTAGGCTTTTATTATATTGTTGCGCCAAAATTCAATGAAATATTCCTTAACGGTGCTCCGCTAGTGAGAATGTTACTCTTCGACAGTTCTGGTCATTTTGGTGGAGTGGCTAGAACTATGCTCGAGGGACAGAGGAAGTTACCCAGTGGGGGGACGAGGCTGGAGTTGTCAATAACAACACAAATAGCGTTCCATTATGGGCAATTTTTATGCACGCCAGTTTACATAGTCGGAACCCAAAACCCCTTAACCAGCAAAATTGTTGGCTTTTCTGCTTAATGGCGAATCTTTTTCCTCTCTAAAGAAGTACAATTTTACTTTTTCTAATACTTACCTAAGTAATACCGACCGGGATGGCTCAAGCGGTAACGTCTGTGGCCCGCATTCAGGATGTCGTGGGTTCGATTCCCGTGGCCTGCTTTCCTGACCCATGGGTTTTTTCGGGGGTTTCCCCGGGTCGTCAGGCGAATGCTGGGAAAGATCATTACATCCCCCAAATGTCCTGTCCCTCCATTTCATCTCCATTCTCATTTTACTTCAACTCTCATCTCTTGGTTTCTTTCAGGGTTGCAAGTGTCGGCGGCAGGTCTCGGCGTATGCATGCCAGAGGAAAAGGATGCTGTGAGGAAACTTCGTCCCCCGGACTGCGAACCCACAGGGAGGAGGGCGGCCAGCTGCACCAGCCAGCACCGAGGGGGTCCAAATCTGTAAATGGTAGGGCCCTGCCCTCTGTTTGTCGTGTCTCCTGAACCAGCCGCCCTCTGTCTCCTTTCACCTCATCCCACCCACCGGATGCACCCCGTCAGGGGCCTAGGCACAAGATCTACTTAGATCGAGGTGCTAGGTCCCCCTTCGCTTCTAGTCCTAGCCCCTCCTATCCTATCTAAGTAAGGAGAGTTTATAAGTTATCAGTAGCCATTCAATTGTTTCTTGTACCTACAACGAAATGTACAATGAAACTATTTCTGTAAACGTTTATGCCGATTAATATGAAGTATATAGGTAGTGCAAATAGCTTTTGTAAGAATAGATTGTAGAAGAGTGGGTAGAGAAATACATGTAAATGTAACACATCAGATTTTTATATGGATTTAGGTTGTTTTCTTTTTCTACATGTGAAGTCTGAGTGGCTCGGATGGATACTAAGCAGTAGGTTGGGTGGCTTACTCGTGCAGGGGCTTTAAGTCCTCGGGATTGGTTATTACTGTGTAGCTGCAACATAAAACTTCCTTATGGATTCAAGCTGAAGCTTGGTAACTATGTTGCTCGCGCCCCGTTATTGTGATAAGTTCTCTCGTGTTTACATGTACGGCCACGATACAGAAACAACGAATTCGTTGATATGTTGTCAGTGCTTGGAGAGTGTCGACATAATAGCAGACAAGCACAAGCATTATAGACAAAGGTTTCCAGTTAGTCGACTGAATTAAGTTTTTTTTTTTCATCAATTGGAACTACTGCGGAAGTAGGTCGACTGCATGCTTGAAATTGGTCATTACGCATACGACAAAAAGAACCTGTGTTAGTAAATTCCGAAAAGAGAAGCTGTTTCTGCAAACTCTCATTCCAGCTGCACTGCTGTTGGACATGAGCAGGACGGATCTTAATTTGAACATAATCTTTGAGTTCCCAGTACATCAAACAGGAGTCCACCCAACCTATTGTTTAGTATCTACCGAGCCACCCAGCACTCTCAAACGGGAGAGATGGTTGAGACAGTAGCGTCTGCGGCTCATTTTCGACAGGCTAGAGGTTTTTCGTGATTTCCCTCAGCCGCCAGATAAATATCGGACAGTCAAAGCACGAGCAGAGGCAGAAATAGAAGAATAAAATAGATGGTGGAGGAAAGTGACTACATAATAAGAATGCTGTCCCCATTTCTCCCTTAGATAGTGCTAATGATGCGAAACAAAATGAATATATTGAATTTGTTTTTCGGTTTAGGTGTACCAAATGATATCCTCTGCGTCCATACTAGAACCTGACACCTGTTGAACACGTTATTGAACACCTGAGAAATTTCTGTAGTCAAAATATTCGAAAACGCACCCCGGATACTGCCTTCTACTTCTATAGCAAGCAGGATTTGTTACATGAGCCCTGACTTAAAGATAATTACACGGATATAAATCTGGAGAGCGAGCAGGTAGTCAATTACTTGTAAAACACACACACACACACACACACACACACACACACACACACACACAAAATAGGAGGTAACTATTTTCTTGAACTTCTTCCCAAAATTGCACCTATTTCGACTAATCTTTCCATGGTTAGAAGTGTTGACTATGTTTGTTTTCCTCTAGCATTGTTTCAAACTTTTTGGATTTAACAAATAAATTCAATATAAATTGTGGATTTGTCAGGAAAGTAGACACCAGGGAAAGTTTGTAGAAATATAAATTAAACAGTCCACATGTGAGCAAAGCTTAACCCAATAAACACACTTTATTGAGTAGTATATACTAGTCGGCTACATCATGCATGCACTTGGAAGAGGGCGCCAGTGTTTTTGTTGACACTGCCTGACGTCAACAAGGCTTGGGGTCAGAGGGGAGAGAGCGGCAAAGCGGTAGGGGAATGTACAGGTCCACAACGAAAACAGTACTACATTTTGCAGGCCTCAGCCTCACTATAACGGTAAATGCTACTCAGAATTTCTTTACCCGTCATTCCGATCCCCCGCCCACTTGTTCCGTAACTGTTGAGTTCCTCTTTCCATCGTACGCATTCATATCGTGGCCGACTAGTACAATGATAATTACACACATTAAATACAATCAACAGACACCTTCACATAACTCTTTTAATATACACCATACATACAATTTTAGAATGAACTGTAGGCGCGTGAGCTAGGCTACCGCAAAGTGAGGTCATTCAACCCGATACCTGCTGAGAGTCATACCTGGCGTCCGCCAGTCTCTTCATTCCAGATAAACCCAATATCAAGTTATCCAAGTAGACGCTATAGGGAGGTGATTATGTGCAATAAGACTACTTAACTACATGTGCGTTCCACAGAGTGTTAGCCCCTGAACATAAAACACCAGCCACTTTTTTAATAATAGCAACAAAGTGATACAGAAAACAGCTACGCAAGTGTGGAGTTTCTGAACACCTACAGCTGGCCTTGGGCGACCAACAATGTTGCAGGAAAGTCAATTTTATCAAAATGTGCAAAAATTGTTAATGATATTTAAATACTTGTTAAGTTCCATATCACTTATTATTTGCAAGCTTTAATGGGTCATGTTACAATTTTTACTTCAATGTATATCTCAGTGTATAGATGCGATGTGACTTTATTTTTGAAGCACTATAATAAATAAATAAAATGAAGCCCTCTACCAGCAAGTTTCTTAAGCAGGTGATATATGAAGGCAAGGAAGGAGCCACGCAAATAAGGACAGCTGTGTCATGTTGAGTCATGTGTAACAAGAAACTACTGGCAAACGTCGTGAAGGTATTAAAGCGCTAAATAATACAAAAAGGTGCACATAAATATCACAGCGTAAGTGATTAATTCCATACTATGATACAGAAAATAAAACATTAATTCTGAGACCTCCTGTATATGCCATGAATATCTTTACGCCGAACTTGGTTCTCGCCAAAGGTCGACGCGTAGGATTTGCACAAGAAGAGCTGATTTCGTAACAGTGACTGTGTTTATAAACAGCTAGTGGTGTTTATATTTGAACCTGATGGAGCGAGCGTGGCGGAAAAAGCAAGCGCTTCCGATTGAACAAACAGGCGGGAAACATAATTAATGATGCTCTTGCACGAGTTCTTTGTTCGGTTTTCAACCTACCAGCTTTATTTATGATCCTTCTTCCTTCAAGTCTATCCAGTCAAAAGCAATGGGAAAGTGAGGCCTGAAGATCCTGCAGTGTGGTGATGCAGTCTGAAAATACTAGCGTTACCACAAGACAAACTCTGTGTTACATTCACATGACTTTCTTTACCCACTATCCTTTATTCTTAGAAACCTTCTACAAACTATGCTTGCAAAAGCTTATTCTTCTATCTGCTTAAAGTCAATTGCCATAAACGTTTGCATAAATCGTTCCCTACACATTTCATTGTAGGTACAAAGGTAACAACGACAGTAAAATGTTTATATATTGACTTCAAATTTTCAGCTTTTTCTATGACATCGTGAGACATAGTTGAAGGTTGGCAGTACGTCAGAGAATGAAAAGTATTAAAAATTTTAAACCATAAGAATGAATATCTCGGAAAAGGTTGGTGCCACAAAAAATTCTGATGTGCTACACTCACATGACTTTCTCTATTCTTGAAAAAACTATTTTTACAAACGCTTATTCTCCATATGCTTCATGTTAATCGAGATGTTAATCTTATTGATAATTTTCTTGTAGATGCAAGGGGAATACGGTAGTATTTAAGCGATAGTCAAATTTTTAAGAGCTGGTTGCTATGTGGCGCATTTCATTCTCTTTGTATGTCCAGGACATAAAAAAATGAATAAGAATTCCATTTGAGAAAAAGTATTGGAAAATTTAAGGGAATAACAAGCAATATCTCGAAAATGGTTCACTCAACAACAACAAAAAATGTATATGACATAAATTGTGTATTTTAACGCGATCTGCATTTTTTGTGTAGTACAATTTGTCTATCTCTTATGGTTTACCAGTTATGCAAAAGTCGTTCACAATGAAGAATACTTTTGGAGACATTCCCAGAAAATTCGAGATGTACATTTCATTTGTCATGAAAATATCTTAAACATATGATATTTTAATCAAAATCGGTAGAGCCATTTTTGAGAAAATTAAAATTTTCGAAAAATGTTCCATGTAAAGGGTAATCTGGGGTGGGGATTTTCTTGAAAACCTTCGTGTCGCATCTCTGGAAGATACTGAACCTAATTACCAAGTTTGGTGTTTATCCGACTGTTCGTTTCTGAGTTATGCTGTTCACAGACACACACACACACACACGGACATGTTTCTAAGGATGATTTTTTTTTGGATTCAGAGGGTCTCAAAACATATATTTCCGGTGAAATCTCTGTATCGAATTTTTGGCTAGAATATAATACTTCCCCTACTTACTATAAGTAGTAGAGAAAGTAAAAAAGTTGTTTTGCAATAAATTGTGCAATTTAAAGAGATTTACATTTTTACTTTCTCTACTACGTATAGTAAGTAGGGGAAGTATTGTATTCTAGCCAAAAAATTGATGTCGAGATTCCACCGAAAATACATGTTTTGAGGCCCTCTGAATAAAAAAAAGCATGTTTAGAAAAAGGTCCATGTATGTGTCTGTCTGGATGCGTCTGTGAATAGTATAACTCAAAAACGAAAAGTCGGATAAATACAAAGCTTGGTAATTAGGTTCAATTCCTTCCAAAGATGCGACCCGAAGATTTTCAACAAAATCCCCAACCCTGACTACCCTTTACACGGAAGATTTTTCCAAATGATTGAGTTTCCAAAAAACGGCTCTAACGATTTTGATTAAAATACCATATATTAAAGATATTTACATTACAAATAAAATGTATATCTTGAGTTTTCTGGGAATAGCCTGTGAAGTCCTCTTCATTCGGAAGAAATTTTGTTTAATCTTGCATAACTGGTAAACGTTAAGCGATAGACGAAAACGTACTACATAAGCAATGTAGATCTCTTTAAAGCACACAATTTATTTCAAATAAGCTTTTTTGTTGCATAAGCCATTCTGAGAATGGTTCGAATTGTTCATTACTTGGTCATTCTCTTTAAAGCCTGTCAACATTCAGCTGTTTCTCGCGATTACGAGTACATGAAACAGTATGGAATTTAAAGACCAGCATATAGCAGCGATTTTACTATCGCTGTTCTCTTTGTATTTATAACGAAGTGTAATGTAGCTATTTCTGCAAATGTTTATCTCGATTAAAATTTAGTAGATAGAAAAATAAGCTTTAGTAAGAATAATTTGTATACCCACTATTAAACGATAGAGGATAGAGAAGGTTATATGAATGTATCACATCGGATTTTGTTTCAAACTATGGTTTACCATTTAAACAAATTATACAATATTTCTTCTGAATGAAGAGCGCTTTTCAGGCGACTCCCAGGAAATTCAAGATATATATTTTATTTAACGTTTAAATGCCTTAAATATAATAAAATTTTAATAAAAATCGTTAAACTCATTTCTGAGAAAATAAGAAATTTCTGAAAAATGTTTCATACAAATAGCAGTTTGAGGTAAACGGAAATTATTATTCATCGTACGGCTTCTTTGGAAGATGTTGAATTTAAATAACATGTTTGGTATTTATACGACATTTCGTTTTTTGTGTTATAACACACAGGCAGAACATGCGGACGCTTTTTCTAAAATTGTTTTTTTTTAATTCAGGGCCTTTGATGAAACCTCAACATCGAATTTTTGGGTGCAATACAATACTTTTTCTTACCTACTGCAGGTAGGTGACAGAAAGAGTAAAAAGTCGGTAGGAGGACATGCAATCTAAAATAAGAGAACACTGCTGAAAAAGGGTCTTATTTAAAAACTTATATTATTAAAATTAAAGATAAGTATAAACTTAGTTTTCTCACTAGTTGTTGAATCAATCTACACTTATAACTATGAAATAATTGTTCACAATAAATGTAATTTATTGAGTTTTATTTATGGACGCTCTTTAATTACTATGGTTCTTAGCGTCCCATTCCATATTGGGCGTGAAACACCTGTAATTTTGCTCAGAGGCCTCTTTATCAGGCTTGAGTTTCTTTTACGTGCCGTAAATTTACGACACGGGATCACCGGCTTTACTTCCCTTCCGAAGGAAGCCATGCTAAGGATTTTTACGCCCGAAAAAACCCTCAGCCGGGTTTGAACCCGCGACCTCGGGAACTAGCGGCTAGCATGGTAACCACTACACCACGGAAGACGACTAAATGGATCGTAGTAAGTAACGATTTAAATGGCCTCGTTGTACAGTAGCCTAGCTCACGTGCCTACGGAGGGTAACGGCATTTGCACGGCAAATGTATAACTTGTTTGGCATGGTATATAGAGGGAATAACGTTACGTGAAATGATTGTGTTTGCTGTGTATAGTTATCATGGTGTATAACACAGAACAGCGTGCATTTAGTTTGCAAAGTTTTGCTCACATATGGACAATCAGCTTCAATTGAAACAGAAATTGACCATTGCCACCGTTGTCAACAAAATCACAATTTAAGGGTTGTTTAAAAACTAAACAGACTAGGTGCGAGTTAGACAAAAAGAAACACAGACAACTAACACTGCCAACCGCAATTTTGCTCAGAGGCCTCTTTATCAAGCTTGAAGTTCTTTCACGTGCCATAAATCTATGACACGGAATCACCGGCTTTACTTCCGTTCTGAAGGAAGTCATGCTAAGGATTTTTTCAGGTGTAAATTCGTCTGCTGGCTCTCCAAATCTAAATCCATTGATTATTTTCTGTGAGGGAATACTTAAAAATAAGGTTTATGTAACAAATGAAATCTCCAAACGCTGGAAGAATAATTCTAATACTTATTATTAGAGGACGGTATCCCAAGTATTTCGGCAGCAGATATTCGTCGACCTCAATAATGTGTTCAACACATGAGACGCAGAGGGGCATCGTTCACGTTTTATAACGAAAGGTAACGTAGCATATTCATAACGTTTCGTGTCGTGTCGTTATCCATAGGAGTCATATACTACTGGACTAGGGGACTCGTATAGGATTGACGTGGAAGCGGCGGACTACAAGTCGCATCATTCGAATCCAAGAGAAACATGATATGAATCACACTCAACCACCTACTTACAAGATTGACCAACTGCTCATAACACTGAATATATACTTTCACGCGTTTGAAAATACAACAGGGTTACGATACCGTTAAGGTAATATTTTTAATCTTGCTGAATGAAGCTACCGCTATGACGATTAGAAATATATATTTTTTATTCCTTTCAGTCACATTTATAAATAATTAAGAATACAAACTTCCATTAAAATTGTGTTTTTATCCTTATATTTCAACCCTTTTTCCTCTTTTTTGTGATTTTAACGTCCTTTAAGATATAGGTGCGACGGTTAACGAATGAAATAGGTGAAAGAGTGAAATGAGTCGGGTCGATGGAGCTTAGAGTTAAACATTTGTATTCTGAGGATAAGGAAAAACTTATCCAGGTAACTCACCCCAACCGAGATTTGGGACTTCTTGAATCTGAGGCAGACACGCTACTGCCACGCCACGGAGGTGAGAAAATGCATTTTATTTAAAATAATAGAAAGCTAAAATATATTAATAAGTTTGCTAAAGCACACTATACTCTAATATGACCCATAAAGTACGAGGAGGTTTCAAAAAGCAAATTACACGTCGTCCGACGCTAAGCTCATTGCGCAACATGAGTGGCGCATTATCAGAATGGAGTTTATGTTCAGGGCTTCCTACAGAGAAAGTTCAGAATCGGTACTGACAACACGTGCATTATAATGCAAGGTAAAATAGCTAGTCAATTGGAAACACACTCCGAAGTTGAAGTACGTGGAACAGTGTGATTCTTGTAGTAAAACGTCTAAACTGCTCATAGATTTGTCGTGAAATTCTGACGGTATATGGACCGAATGCAACGTTGTGTCCAGCCGCTGTGAAATGGTGCCAACGGTTTGAACAAGGCCGCATATACGTGGGTGATGCCGGTCGGGAAGGAAGGCCATTAACATTGACCACAGACGAAATGATTTGCAACAATCGCAGAGTGAGTATTGCAGACATTGCACGGCAGATGAGCATCTCAATACGCAGTTCTCATCCTATCGTCCAATATCGTCTGTAGTATCGGAAATTGTGCTTCTCGATCACCGCTCCCTGCAACGTTTTCGTTTGGAGATATGGAAGCATCTGGATCTTGCACCATGCGACAAACAGATGGAACATCTGGGTGGAAAGAGATTTGCCAAAATGAAGTTCAAACAGCGGTTCTCCAATGGCTCCATGACCAAGAAGGAGATTTCTATCGTCAAGGAATTGATCAATTGATAGAACGTGCAGACCGTTGTGTACAGAGACTTAGGGACTATGTTGAAAACCAGTGTGGAGTATTTGCGTCACTTTATATTATAGTGCACCATTCAATAAAGGTTACTTGGCCTGCTGTAATCAAGTATAACTTATTTTTTGAAGTACGTCGTAGCTTGCAACTTGAGCGCTTTTACACGGACATAAACGCATATGAGATAGCCCTTTATTGCGAAGTGTAGACGTCTCAACTACGAAAATCGTTTTAATGCCGAAGGAATTAAAAACTAGATCTGAAATTAAAATGAAAAAATGCCAGAAATTAAAAGTAAATAAAATGCAGATAAAAGGATAAAATTTTGACAAATTTGATGCGTTAAAGGTAAAGGTACGAACTAACGGAGCGGGCCGCGAAACCGGGACAGAAAACTGCACGCAGACCAGTCGGCTCCTTGTGTTTCTACGATTGACCCCCGGGAGGAAGGGAGGAGGGAAGAGATCCGAAGAGCGACTAGATCCGCATTTGGACGGGCGCAAGCACAGACGGAGTCCCTAATGTTTCCAAATTGAACGAATCCGAGCCGCGCGGTTCTGCTCACAAGCCACTGAACCTCCGGCAGTCCCCCAGGGGATTGCAGCTCAATCGCCTGGTCCTACAACCCTGAAACAGGTCACAAGAAAGATAATGGGTACAATAAATGAGAGGGAGGAGAGTCGTGGTAGAAAATGAACCACCCTAACATTCGCCTATCGACCCGGGGAAACCACGATAAACCCATGGGCCAGAGTGGGTGGTCACGGGGAATCGAACTCAAGACCTTCCAAATGTGGGCCGCAGACTTTGCCGCTGAGCCATCCCACTCGGTGTTTGATACGTTTCAATCACACAACCTTCTCTACTCACTGTCATTTTTTATATATGTGTATTCTACAGATCATTCATTCAAAATCTTATTTTCCTCTCCCCTTCTTATTAATCATGTTAACTTAGCAGAAATGGTTTCATTGCTCGTTTTATAGCAGATACCTAAGATACCTAGAGTCGGCAGATAGGACAGTCAACGGTTTTTGTATCGTATGCCTGCCTTGATATTAGATGAACC
Organism: Deroplatys truncata; assembly: GCA_030765065.1. Classification (NCBI taxonomy): domain Eukaryota; kingdom Metazoa; phylum Arthropoda; class Insecta; order Mantodea; family Mantidae; genus Deroplatys; species Deroplatys truncata. The sequence continues at coordinate 162,789,368 of CM060976.1, read as the reverse complement.
TGTATGGTCTCTGGATGCACAAAACAATCGCACTTAAAACCGAATTGCTTAAAATGTTCGGAAATGCAAATGAAGAGCAGAAAATACTTCGGAAATAACTATCTGTACGAAAAACTTCGTTTACCAAATTGCATATTTTAATAAGTTCTAATATTTTTTCTGAAGTGACTATTTGTCTTCCTCTTATGACCTCCCAAGTATATACTATTTATTAAGAGTGTATATTCACATAAAATTCAAAATATATTTCATTTTTCTGTCAATATTTCAAACTTGATGTTTTAATCAAACCGTTGGAGTTATGTCTGAGGAAATAAAATATAACCAAATGTCTTCCATGTAAACTATAGTTTATGGGTGGGGGAGGGTCCTTGAAAATCTTCGCCTATCATCCTTAAACAGTGTCTGACTCAACTATAAACTTTGTCATTTATCTGACTTTTCGTTTTTGTAATACGCTGTTCAAAGACTCACAAATACACACACACACAATGTTTTTGTTTGTCTTTTTTTTGGTTCCATTTATACCCCGCCTTTAACTGCATTGTTCTTATCGGCGATCTTTCCTTTGGAACTTATTGCCTGTTGGCAATGGTGTTAACTCGTGTAACTCTTGTCTATCGATTTCTTGCATTTTGTTTTTTAATCATTAGATCATACACAAATTCACACTCTCATTCATACTTCCAGACTCTGTGAAGGATAAGGAATAATCTTGGCTAGAGAAAGATTCCCACCCCCAGCCGGGAATCGAACCCGGGACACCTGGCACAGTTGCTCATAACTGGTAAACCAAGAGATACACGAAAAATGTAGGGTTCGTTGAAATATACAATTTTGTTATATCACTAACAGTTTTTGTTACATTAACCATTTTGCTACACCTTATGTGGAACTGTCGTGCGTATCTATAAAGCATCTTACGCAATTCTTCTTTCCCCACCCCACCCCATTCATAGGTCCACTAATAACCAGGCGAGATGGCTCAGGCGGTAACGTCTGTGGCCAGCATTCGGTAGGTCTCAGAATCAATCCCCGGGGTCGACCAATCTGATTTTTTCGCGCTTTTCCTGGGTCGCTAGACGAATGCTGATTTGGATAATTTGATCCGCGAATTTTCCTATCATTCCTTTCATCGCTACATTTCATTTCTTTCTTCTTCACCGCCATACCAAGCATTGGGCTGATGACTCTCCTGGATATGCTGTGATCCAGAGTTTCCTTACTGACCCAGGCATTGGCTTGAAAGTCCTTGGGGGTTTAAGTCCTATAAGGAGGAGGGTAATCCATTAAAGAAGAAAAGTGTTCATTAAAAGCAAGAAACTAACTCATGGTATGTGAACAGTGGTGTTATTTTCCGCACTGTATATGTAACCAAGTCAAAAATCTTTCGTGAATAACATAACATGAATTTATATGAACATATATATATATACTTTGGTCAGAGATGCGGCAGCTATCACAAAGTGCCGCCACACGTAACAGACCTTGGCACGAGCAAATGATTTTCTACCTTCCCCTTTCCACTGTCTCAAAAGTTTTTGACCAACGCATGTAAAAGGAATTGTATAAAATTGTAGCATACAGGCAAAGTCGTGTACTTATAGCAAATCAAAAGCTTTTATTTGTGCGGTTCACGGATAGGCAGATATTGTTCTAGTAACCACATATGTTCTAATAATCTCTTTTTAATTCAGAGAACCTTGCAGCACATAAGAGGCCAAGTGATTGGTAACAATTCTTTTTATAGCAACAAAGGAAGAGGCATCACATTGTTATGATACATAATTTTAATAATGTTTCTGAAATGATGGTGTGAAGTCCTGATGGGTCGTTAATTATTGCTAAAGTAATGACCTCATGGGCATGCACATGTTTGCATCGCAGTCAATACAGAATCAAACCCTCAGCATCCATAATAGTTTATTAGTCAAAATGACCGTCAAGGCATTTCTTGAAAGGTTCAATGTTAGTCTTCGAGATCTAAGTCATGTCCCACAGACTATGATTGTTTGTATCCAGATGATTAAGGTCGGGCGTGTCAGGGGCAGCCTTAATTCTTGATGAACTCTCCAGTCATATTTGCGTGATTTACTTTTATTTTTATTGGGTATAAGTAATACTGCATTCGATCAAAAGTAAGTACCACGATGTCATCAGAAATAATTCTTTTGAGTCCAAATAAAGCCCATTTTAGAATACAGTTAAGGTAATATTGTGACAAACATAATCATTGGAAAGGTAGAACCAGACTGGAATGCCATAGCCGGGATTTGAACCACGGATCTTCCGGTTGCTTAACCAGCTGAGACCATGGCAACATGCCGTCACGACATTAAATTTCCCAACTGACTCGCATTTTTCTCAAAACCTCACGCGGATCCTCAAATCGGCGCTATCCTTGGGAGCCATCTGGTGGCAGTGAAAATTTGTTAATTATTTGGCTCAAGAACTGGCATCGTCACGTGAGCGGGTGAAGCTAATGAACCTGAGATGCATACACCGCCAAGTCGGCCAAGGTGGGGACACAATACTCGGCGCCAAGTCACGCAGCAGTCTTTCATTAAACATAACTGCATAATGAAATTGTACACCCTTCTTGCGATTGCGTGTTATAGCGGAATAATACAAAACACTGGTGGGAAGCGACCGCTCGCTAATGCTAATCTACGTGCTTTTCATTATGCGCATGCATCGGTGTCTTTAGACAGGATCAACACGAATGCGCAACGTTAAAAAGATTAAGTTATTAACTCATAATCGAAGGTTCTGACTATATATTATTTTTCTTTGTGTCCTTATATTCTCCTCACCCCCCTCCCGTTGCTTTTTCCCATTCCTTCACTCGGAGTTTTAGTTTTTTTTTTAATTTATGGACGCTCTTTAACTGCTGTGGTCCTTAGCGTCCCATCAGGCCTCTTCATCAGGCTTGCAGTTCTTTTACGTGCTGTAAATCTACAATACGGGACCACCGGCTTTACTTCCCTTCCGAAGGAAGCCATCTAAGGATTTTTACGCCCGAAAAAAATCCATCGCCGGGTTTGAACCCGCAACTTCAGGAACTAGAGGCTAGCATGGTAACCGTTACACCCCGGAGGACGACTCGAGTTTTACAATGATGCATAATAGGATCATCCAATTAAATCCAAGCTGCTGTCCTTTTGAATGTCTACTCCTCAAAAAGCCAATAAACGAAGATACTGATGGGCATTAGAGAGCAGAGAAAAACTACGTTCAAATGTGAGTAGTAATCCACCGAATTTATGTCATACTTAGAAGTGAGCATATGCGTAAAATGCATGCCTCCCTTGCTATAATTAAGGGTGCTATAGATAAAATTTCTAAATCTTACGGTCTTTATCTTAATGTTTTGGCATAGGCTGTTCTACCACAATTGTAAGTGTATTGTAAATTTCATGTAGACGTTTTGAGAAAAAAAATTACTTCACTTTTATTATACTAATTAATGTATTGTTCATGCTGCAGAAATCACAATTTTGAAAAAATAAAAATACTACCATATTATTTAAATACTATTACACAACACTGACAAATAGACATTTTTTTCATTCTTCTAGTTATTTCAGAAAAATATTTTGAATCTTTAAATATACTTTGTAACAATTTATCATCAATGATCGAATTAATTATATCATATCTTAAATATCAGTTTAAAAGGGTAGCAAAAATAGTTAAGCTCATTCTCTCTGAATTTCTGCTGAAAATTTGAACAAGATTGGTTACAAACTACATACATGGTTAATACGCAAAAGTGTAAGAAAAATCGAAGTCGAAGTAAATAAAGATCATTGGGCCGTATACCTTTGGGTATTTAAATGGTCACGTGTTGAAGCTTTAAAAGGCTCTGATAACAAAAACCATAGAATGAATTAAAGCTAATGGTTCAAATTTTTGGGCACAAAAACTATTTTTTTTTAACTTTCGGCTATGGGCACACTTAAGATACGTGGCGCACGATGTCGTCTAGTTAACACAGAGGTCTCCCGCCAAATTGTTTGATCCATTATTTAGCCCCCTCACTGCTTGAAGTAAAGAATCGCGTCAGTGTTTCTCCGGCTATTGCAACTTATGTACAATGCGCAGAAATTTCAAAACACATTTCTTATTATTATTTAATGGACTTGTAGAACTTACACCCCCAAGGACTTTCAATCCATTGCCTTGTGTCAGTAATATGTCGAGGAGCAAGCTAAACTTTGGATCATAGCATATCCAGGATGGGTGATCAGCCCAATGCCTGGTATGCCGGTGAAGAAAAGGACATGAAATGCAGTGATGTAAGGGATGATACGAAAATTCGCGGATAAATTATCCAACCCAGCATTCGCCTGGCGAACGAGGAAAACCGCGAAAAAACAGAAGAGCGCTTCATGTTTTAAAAACAACACAGAGCGCGTCCTTGCCAGATGCAGAGACAGGGAAACGGATGAAAGTTTCCTAGTATTTTGCTAGGATTCTTCCAAGACCTTTCTTATTCTATGCCCTACACTTTAAGAACATCTGGTAGCTTTGGTTGTTTCTTGAAATGCCTTGCTAAGAGTGTTGTTTTAAAAGCAATTAGATACATTTATTAATAATATGTGTTGATTATATCTCTGCTTACATATACTGTACCTCATAACAGCAAATGTATCCATTATCAAAATCAAAGCAACAATAAGCGTGTATGAACACAAATATCACAAAACACCAAAGTTATATTTAAAACCAAAGATGCGTAAGCCCTCGCTGGCCCATGCTCCTCCCGACCAGCGATAAGCGCTGATGCTGGATTATAGGGCTCTGGTACTTTTTTTTTTTAAATATGCCAACAATTCGTTAATAATGTTCTCGCTTGGATCCCGGGTGTAAAGTCAGTAATAAATGTTTATCACTAGCTACTTGACTGTGCACACTTACAAAAATGTCACAAAATATTTATATTTAATTATATCGCTGCCTATCAGTCCCATCTGGTATTGTAATTCGATTGAAAAACCTAGGGATAAATATTCGACGTCAATAAACCATTGGTTTACAGGTAACAACATTTCAAAACGCTAATAATATCCTCGTAGCTAAAGTAGGGTAATGTAACAATTTCGATTCTAAACGGATTCTAAAAAACATGATTCTAAAAATTATGTACACATCCGAAACAGAGAGAGAGAAAAAACAATTCTTTACAGAGCCAGGCATTCACTGTTTTAAGCAGTTCAAGCTAAAATTGTTAATAACGCATTAATAGAGAAGGAGGGAGCGAAAGATAAATACATGATTGTGTACGAGAGGGAGAAGAAAATATTCCCTTTACAGCTATACGGTTTTAAGCTTGAAACGCTCCCTATACTGGAAACTTTTCAGCTTCGCTATCTTTCAGCAGCGAAAACCCAGTCCGAGGTGTCGAGAGGGAAAATGAAGCACATAGGGCGAGAGGCGATTTTTACGTGTTGGTCAAGAAGGAGGAAAAGAAACGGGAGGAAACGGTCAGCTCGTGCGAAGATATGGAAGATAGCGGCGATAGCTGTTACGCGTTAACCAACTTTGAGAGAGCCTCAGAAACGAGGCAGCGTGGTCTTCAGCTCTAGCCCACAAAAAGATGCCGAAAGGGAAGTTATCTTGCTGCACAGGAGCTATGAAAACCTAGATGAGCACAAACTTTCGCCGGGCTGAACAGGGTGTTTGGTTACAATCTAAATATGTACTGGGCTTCTTTTGAATGACGCGATTGACAGCCCGCGGCTCCCAAGGCACTGTTATGCGATTCCGTTCATGCAGTAGGGGCGGTCAGGCCCGCTGTCTTTTCCGCTAGTAATTCTAACAATGCGAAACAGTATTGTTATACTTACCTTTCGCTACAACAAGTTTCGAAGGGATGGTTACTGAATGCATTACTAAACACTCGACGTATTTCCGCAGCCGAAATACTGGAAAACTTAAGTTGGTTAATTCGTCCAGCGTATATGGATTTATTGCAGAAAAAACATTTTAAGCATTCCCCTCATATACGAGGCGTATTTCAAAACTAAGGTCCGTTTGGTCATGATAACAACATCGCTCATGAGACAAGGTTTTTATTGACAGTAATATGTGCCTACATATATACTTTACTTTTCCACATAATCGCCGTTCGCATCTACACTTGCTGTAACGTTGCAACAGCTTCTTTAACCCCTTGGCATAGAAGTCTGCCGCCTGAGACTTGAACCAGTTGGTAACGCTCGTCTTGAGTTCATCGTCGGTTTGAAATCGTTGCCCACCCAGTCACCGTTTCAAATACAAGAAAAGGAAATAGTCGCTTGGTGCCAGGTCGGGATTGTACGGAGCGTGGTCAGAAGTTCCTGACGAAACTCTTGAATCTTCTTTTTGGTTTTGGCAGTGGTGTGCAGGCGTGTGTTGTCATGCGAGAGGATGTTGCCAGACGACAGTTTCCCGCGGCATGGATTTTGGATCGCAAGTCTCAGTTTGGTAAGCGTTGCACAGTACACGTCAGCCGTAATTGTTGACCACGGTCCGTGAAATCAATCAAAAGGACGCCCTTTTCGACTCAAAACACGGTAGCCATAATTTTGCGATTCGTGTACGGCGATTGCTTACACTTTTGTGGTTTGGGTGAACTGGAACGGCGCCACTGCATTGACTGTTGTTTCGATTCTGCGTTGGCTATCCATGTCTCGTCGCCGGTAACAATGTGGGAAAACAAACCATCTCCATCTTGTCTATAGCGCTCCATAAACTGTCATGCGCTACGCATTCGTTTCTCTTTATGCTGAACGGTGAGCAGCTTTGGCACCCACCTCGCACAAAGTTTCCGATATCCAAGCTGTTCAGTGACAATCCTGTAAAGTGAAGTCCAAGCAACATTTGGGAATTCATCAGCCAGACCGCTAATAATTATTGCCAAACGCCGACCACTTCGAAGTTTTTGGTTCACTTGCTCAACGATGTCGCCGGTCCGAATACTGGCCCACCATTCCGCTGTTCATCGTGCACATTTGTGCGGCCATTTCGAAATTCCCGACACCAGTGTCAACCTATTTGTCATTCATTATATCCGGTCCATATAAGAGGCATAACTCACGATGGATGTCCGCTGCTGACGATACTTTGGCCAGCAAAAATCTAATCAAAACCGCGCACTTCACAACTGGCGGGATCTACGATTGTCGCGGCCATTCCGATCTGCTTTCACCGACTGCCAAACGCCTACTACGTCACACCAACACTGTGGTAGGTTCCTCAGGAATCGGTAGACAGCGCTGCAGGCGTGAAACGTTTTTTGGGCCTACCATCCGTTAAATATTGTTCACTGGACCTTAGTTTTGTAAATATAACATGGATTTAGATTTGTAGAGCGAGCAGCCCAAGCAATTATTATCATCAAAAACACGTAGTAATGGGAGACAGCGGTTTCTTGGACTTCTTTCCAGGACAGCAACCATCTCGACTAACTTTTTCTTAGTTAGAACTGTTGGTTGGCTGTTTCTTTTAGTCTAACACGGGCCCAGTTTGCTTAAATTTTTCTAATAATCTATAAATTGTGGATTTATTAAGAATCATCACACCAAGGAATTTTCGTATAAATTCAAGCTGACAGTCTACATGTGACTCCGTTCGAGCAAAACTTATTACAAACACGTGTTATCTGTAGTATGCACCATGATAACTGCCTATACACAGTAACATATTTAACACACAGCTTCACCTAACGTTATTCCCACTTTATACTATGCCAACGTCAGATTGAGCTGTAAATGCCGTAGATGCGTGAGCTAGGCTATCACAGAGTAAGGATGTTCAACCCGATACCTGTGGGGTCGCATTTTTCAAGATAAACCTGGTAATCAAGTAGTTAATAATGTAGCTAAAAGAAAAGGAAAGCCAAAACAGAAAGTTTAAGGTTACCACCAATTAATATAATTGTCGTATTCGTTACTGGTTGAAGGTACTGATTGTTTTTATCTTTCTGAGAAAACCCTTTTAACCTACATGCAGCGAAACTGAGTTAGTTAATCATTTATGTAAATAAAATGTCTTGCCTTAGGAGTCTCATCTAACGCCTTGTTCTCCTTTTTGATTTAAATGATCGATGTAGCTAAACAGAATTTAAGTTAGTAGACTGTTTCACAAGAAAAATGAGAGAGAGAAGCAAAAAAGCAGCATGTAAACAATGACAAGACATGTCAACCTCACCACAGCCCTCCGTGACATACGTCATTTCCATTCATTCCCTGCAGGAGTGAGTGACCTTGAAGGAGCTGCATGCATGGATGACGACAGCGGGCTTAAACAGGGACATTAAAAGATTTTCCAACAAAGCAGACAGTACATAATAAAATATTAATAAGGCTATTACAGCTACAGAGTTTATTTGCCTTTTATGCACTGATTTTTTTATCCATAAGCGAACTACTGTCGTTAATGGTTAACTGCGCTAAGAAGCAAACATTTTATTCCAGGCGTTCTGTTTTGTTCCGTAGGCTGACAGATCTGAAAACCTAAGGTCTAAATACGATTAGTACCTACTTGTTTACGTTCGAAAGTATGAGTTACTATGTTGCTATGTTTCATTTCTGTGTTTACCATGGTTGAAACACCCAATAACTCGATATCAAAATTTCCCCGGAAATAGATGTTTTGAGGTTCCTGAAGGCATGTTTAGAAAAAGATCCGTACACATGTATGTTAACAGTGTAACTCAAAACCGAAAAGTCGAATAAATTCCAAACCTCGTATTTAATTTCAGCATCTTCCAAGGATGAAATTTGAATATTAAAAAAAAAAAAAAAAAAAGGAATCCCCCATCCCAAACTACCCTTCACATGGAAATACTTTCGTTATTTTGTTATTTTCTAAAAAATGGCTCTAACATTGTTTATTAAAATGCCATATGCTTAAGATATTTACATGACAAATATATGTCATGAATTTTTTGAGAATAGCCTGTGAGGTCCTCTTCATTCGGAAGGGATTTATAATGCTGTACAACTGCTAACCACGCCTCCGCAATAACATGTGAGGCTCACTTTCACGAGGTACCGAGTTCGATTCACAGAATCACCTACTCTGACCTTGGGTTTTTCGTGGTTTTCCCAGGTCGATAGGCGAATACTGGATGATTTCTCATCTACCAGATTTCCTTTCCATTATTTCCATTTCATTTGTTTCCTTCTCATCTTTCAGGTGTGCTTCGAGGTTTCTTGGCGTATGGCGGTGCCGGACAGATGGCGCGCATGCTTGTTTTAAGGAAAGAACACTAGAGGGCTACTTGGTAAACGGGTCTTTCATTGCCCTCTCTAGCGACTCCAGCAGTGGAACGGTTTCGAGCCTGGAAATATTAGGGACTTCCACGTGTCTCTGTGGCCTGTAGTCTCCTGTGGCTCCTTCAGTCCATCGCTTCCTCCTGGGAGTTGGTAGCCACAATAGATCTGTGTAGGTTCGCAGTACGCGAAATGTCCTCTTCCGTTGTATAACATACCTAAACCTACAAAAAATAGAAAACCACTGCACAGTAGGTATCTTTAAAATACGCCATTTAGAAGTTATTGTATTGTAGGTAAGGAAAAGCCGATTTGAAGTAGGAGTTGTATTGTGTTTCAACTGTTGGGGAGCCGAACTTGTAGTAGTTGCAACCGCACGTATAGTAAACAGTTTCCGGTAGCCTTCGCCCCAATGTACTTTCAGGTGGCCTTTGCCCCAAGTTTAAAAAAATATCAACTTTGTAATTTGACTGTTTCTTTAAATATTACATTTCATGTTTGCCTCGGCTGCGTCAGTATTATTGTTAGAGACACGTTTCTCTTAGCAGGGTTGTGGTGTGACTAAGAATGTAGGCTTACACAGATTATAATTTTACTTCACTCCTTTTTATTAATGCTTGATACGATTTAAATAACACTTCACTGATATATATATATATATATATATATATATATATATATATAGAGAGAGAGAGAGAGAGAGAGAGAGAGAGAGAGAGAGAGAGAGCTGTGAGATGTGTTTATTGAATACTTGCTCTTTTTAATACGTAAACTATTTTCGTCTCACACGAATACGTATTATACTTTTCGAGGACGTGTCTTTGCGTCCGGTTAGGAACACTGTTTTCAGGCAACTGAATTGATCTCAACCGCCTAAACTTGTAAATTTCTGTATTTCAAGTCTCTAATTTGCTATTCCTAATCCAATAGAATACCTTCATTTAACTAAAGTTTTTTCTGGTTGTTGATTGGCTATTTGTATAAACTTTCACTAAAATTACATTATTGCTTCCAAGAATCAAGTAGCATTAAACTTTCAAATTCATTATTGCCTCAAGGTTACCTCATTGTTAGCAACTTTTAATCTATTATTCTCACAGCTCCTACATTATTAAATTACGTAATATATTCACATAACATTATTACACATGGATACAATAATACAAACATATACAATGACTGTTACATACATTTTTATATATTGTTACATACTCATATTGCTTTAAGGCAGGCTGTTATTGAATTTACGTATTATATAATTAGGCTGAAATTATTTAAGTGTTAAAAATGCTGCCTCAATTTATTTCAAACAACCTTTTTATGCCATTTGCCATTTCTGAGGTATTCGTTGTCATTGGTTTAAACATTTTAATGCTTGGTTATTTTTTGAAGTACTGTCACCTTGAGTTGTTTCTAGCGATGTCGTGGAAAGAGTACGGGATTTTCAGGCCAGCCTATAGCGATCCGTTATAAAGATTTGACCATCAACTCAGCCTCTGTGTCTCTTTTTTGCTTACAACAAAATCTGTGATAGGAACAGGTAAAGACAAAGATACATATCAAGGAGAGGTCCCGGAACCGGAAATCTGTTATATTATTTCTGTAAACATTTGTCTCGATTAATATGGAATACATGGAATACCCCAAGGTTCAGTCCTAGGACCTTTACTATTTTTGATCTATACAAATGACCTATCATTTTATATAAAGGATATTGCAAGTATCACGAGTGTTCTGGTGACTAGTAAAAACTCAAATGAGTGTGAAATTAAATTGAATTATATTTTGAACTGCATGTCACACTGGTTTAAAGCTAACAAATTATCTGTAAATCTAGACAAAACAAAAGTTGTTCAATTTATAACCCATCGATCACCACGCACTCCAATAAAAATTGGGATTAATGACACGTTACTAGAACAAATAGACAACATTAAATTTCTGGGCCTCCAAGTTGACAGATATTTAGATTGGAAAGTTCACATTACGTATATCTTACCCAAACTCAGTTATGCCTGGTATGCTATCCGAGCACTGGTAAATGTCAGTTCTATAGATACGCTTAAATTAGTATACTATGCATATTTCAACTCTATCATTGAATATGAAATATTATTTTGGGGAAAATCGGTAGAAAGTAAACGAATATTCCTCATGCAAAAGGTTATAAGAATCATTTGCAGCACCCATAGCAGACACTCTTGCAAACATCTTTTTAGAAGACTGAAGATACTAACCCTACCTTGCATGTACATATTTTCAATCTTAAAATTCTATGTATGCAATCGAACCACATTTATTACAAACATAGAAATTCATGAGATAAACACTAGACAAAAGGGTAACATCCTCATCCCAGTGCAAAGCTTTCTTGCTTCCAGAAAGGTGTATATTATGAGACCATAAAAATATTTAATGCTCTCTCTAATGATCTTAAGGGAAAAGTTGACAATTTCAATGTCTTTAAAACTGCTGTTAAAGAGTACCTATGCTCAAAAGCATATTATTCTGTACAAGATTATCGGAATGACAAATTATCGTGATGACAATTAGTAGGTTATATAGGACAGCCCGAGGCCACTTTTTTGCGTTTATATGGGAAAAGATAGGGAAAACGAGGGTAGATGCTAGGCTAGGAGGGTATCCAAGGAGGAAAAATGCGTTTATATGGGGGAGATAGGGAATATGAGGTTAGATGTCGACTAGACAGGGTTTGAAAGGTCTGAATATATGCTTTATAAGGGAAAGGATAGGGAAAACGATGGGAGATGCTAGGTTGAGAGAGTCTTCATAGAGGAAAATGAGTTTATATGGGGAGGGAGATAGGGAAAACGAGGGTAGATGCTAGGATAGACAGAGGTTGAAGTAGGAGGAATGTGCTGTAGTGTAGTGAAAGACTTTTCAGGTATCATTAGAAAATAATTGTAATCAAGCTATTTAAGGATTAATTTTTTACTATTATCTTAGAGCAAAATATTTAATGATCAATAGCTATTAAACTAAGGGAGTTGTATGGGCGGATCAAAAATGTATTTATTAGATGTAATTCATTATCTGTGTTAAACCGTGATACGTACTTAGGTAATCTATGGTCCTTGTTCGAATCTTATAAAAATTTAATGATTCATAAATATTAAACTAGGAGACATATACGGCTGGAATAAAAAGTGTTTAACCCATATATTTATAAGTATACTTAAGTATTCTCAGGTCTGAATTAAAATTCTTAATTTTCTTTCTTTTTTTCTTTCTGTTTTTCTTCTTTCTCTCTTTCCTTCTTCCTTTCTACTTTATTCCTTTCTTCTTCTTGATCAGCACACACACACGCACACACACAGACACATACACAGACATATACACACACACGCACACACACAGACATACACACACAGACACACACAGACATACACACAGACACATACGCAGACATACACACACACGGACGTACACACACAGACTCACACACACCGACACACACACACAGACACACACAGACTCACACACATACAGACATACACACACATAGACATACACACACACAGACATATACACACAAACATACACACAGACACGCATAGACATACACACGCCGACATACACACACATACACACACATAGAGACAGTTCAAAACTCACCCATACACACACATAGAGACAGTTCAAAACACACTCTCACATACTCATACATACACAACACATTCGAGCACCTCTCCAAACACACGAACATGTTCGAACATCTACGGAAACGTCCGAATATCTGTGTAACGTATTGAGATATAAGAGTTTAGACGCTTAATCGTCGTTTTATTAAAATTCAGTATATAATTGATCTAAAAGGTTCGTGCTCCCTCTATAAATAGGGTGACCGCTGACACTGGACTTCATTGCGCTAATTAGTCTTGCTGTGTTAACATCGTGTTCTCTCCAAGAATAATCAGCTTTCTAAAGTGTTATCAAGGCGAAAAGGTCTACATTTCCCTTCAAGAAGGATTAATACGTTATTGTATCAAGAATAAAGATGAATAACTCAGCGTATAAGGATATTATTCCAAGCGCTACTGGATACGCTTGTAGTAAATGTAGAAAGGAATTCCTCCGAAGTTATGACAAGAGAAAACACGAGATGAGCTGCAAGAAGCTCTTCAAATGTAAACATTGTAATGTAACCTTTAATGATGGTTATAAGGGACAGCGGCACGAAGACGTATGTGAAATAAGCAGTCCTCAGAAGAAAAGCAGATTGGAGCCTACCAAACATCACATATTATCCACAATGGAGGACTGTGACATGAAATAATACGAGACAGCGTTCGAAGGACGATTGAAATCGTATTTTATACGATGCGATTCATCTAAGGACTTGAATATGTACCTGCATGAGGCCAAACAACGAATAATCCAGGCAGTGCATAAAGAGCTTGGTATTCACAAGAGTGTGAAAATTAATCTGCTGGTTGAGTGCCGATTTGTAAACAGTATCGGAGAAACCTGTGACAAGACATTTAAAACACGGAATCAAGCTGCTTTCTTAGAAACGGATCTGGACTCTATGCTGGAAACGAAAATGAAGAAGTTGATTACTGAAATGGAGGAGTCACAACTAAAGGGAAGCAACTGGGCTCTGCTTGCTGTGGAAGGGGTGCGCCTTCGTATTAACAAGTACAACCCCTTACGAGGCAGTAGCTACATACCCCTACCTCCATCTGTTGGAGCTAAAGAAGCTTGCATTAACGTCCAAAACTATAAGGATGAGCAATGTTTTATATATTCTGTATTGGCCAAATTCGTCAGCACCAAGCCTCAACGCGTCAGTAAATACAAACAGCTTCAAGATAAGTACGACTTCAGCTGCGTTTCCTATCCTACTCCACTTTCTCAAATACCTAAATTTGAGAAGCTTAATAGGATGTCTATCAACGTTTTCGGATTGGATGAGAAGCATGAAGTGTATCCGATAAAGGTTGCTGACACTGAGCTACCTGACCACCGTGACCTCCTACTATTGAGTGATAGTAGTGGAAAACATCACTATGTATATATCAAGAATTTTGAGAAGCTCGTTCGACGTCAGAAAACTAAGCATGATGGAGTGATATATACCTGTAAGCGGTGCTTTACACATTTTGACAATCGATATGGACGAAGTGGTCTGGAAAAACTGCAGGAACATGCATCCATCTGTAATCAGCATGGTGTTGCAAGGGTAGTTATGCCTACAAAGGAAAAATCAATTGTACAGTTTAAAAATTTGGAAAGGATGTTGAAACTACCTTACGTCATCTATGCCGACTTTGAAAGCATTCTCGCTCCATGTCATACATGCATACCCAGTCCTGAAACTTCTTATACAACTCCTTATCAAGAGCATACAGCTATGAGCTTCTGTGTTTACGTTAAACCATCAACCAGCGTTGAACATCTGGAAACTGGTCTTCCTAAGCATCCCTATGTATATCGTGGTGTTGATGCTGCTCAGAAGTTTATGGAATACCTGTCATTCCTTGCAAAGGAGATTAATAATATATACAAATCTGTCATGCCCCTGAAACTTACAGATCAACAGCAGATGGATTTTGAGTCTTCTATAGTATGCTACTTGTGTGGAAAAACCTTTACTGAAGAGAACTATAAAGTACGCGACCATGATCACATCAGTGGTGAATATCGGGGAAGTCTTCATAATGAATGCAATTTAGCCTGTAAAACGCCTAAATATATTCCAGTCTTCATGCACAACCTCAGTGGGTATGACTCACACTTCATTGTTAAGGAGTTGGGATGTACAAGTGAACGTGTGGAGGTAATTCCTAGCTCTGAAGAAAGCTATATCTCATTCTCCAAGTATGTAGGAGATATAAAGCTTCGGTTTGTAGATAGTTTTCGGTTCCTGAGTACAAGCTTGGATAAGCTGGTAAAAATCTAACATCGTACCCTGAAACATTGAAGTACTTCGGAGAAGACAAGATGAAGTTGATGACACGTAAGGGTGTATTTCCCTATGATTACGTCACTTCATGGGACGTCTTGAACGAGACCTGCCTGCCTCCTAAGAACTACTTCTACAATAAACTGAATGAAGAAGAAATTAGTGATGCTGACTACGAACATGCTAGAAATGTATGGAGACTGTTCAATGTGAGAAACCTGGGTGAATACAGTGACCTCTACTTAATATCTGATGTTCTTCTTCTAGCTGATGTCTTTGAGACATTCAGAGAGCAAACTCTCAAAACGCACAAAGTTGATCCAGCACATTATTTTACCTCTCCAGGACTTACATGGGACGCCATGTTACTGTATACTGGAATCGAACTGGAACTGTTACAGGATTATGACCAACTACTCATGGTGGAATCCGGCATAAGAGGAGGTTTATGCCAAGTGTCCCATCGGTATGCAGAGGCTAATAACACTTACATGGAAAAGTTTGATCCGTCGAGACCAACCCAATTCATCACATACGAGGACGCTAATAACCAATATGGGTGGGCAATGTGTCACGCCCTTCCTTTTGGTGGATTTCAGTGGGTTTCACCTGAAGAAATAAACTTACAAAGACTAGAAGAAGATGATCCTCATGGATACATATTAGAAGTTGACATCGAGTATCCTGCTGAACTCCATGATCTGCATAATGATTTACCATTCCTGCCTGAGTGTCTGAAACCAAAGGACTCGACTACAAAGAAGTTAATTCCTCACCTTGGATCACGAAAGAAGTATGTAGTGCATTACATGACTTTGAAGCAAGCTCTTAGTCATGGACTACGACTAACAAAAATCCATCGTGTGCTACAATTCCGACAGTCACAGTGGTTAAAACCGTATGTGGAATTTAACAACAGACTACGACAAAAGGCTGCAAATGATTTTGAGAAGGATCTCTACAAACTGTTCAACAATGCTATGTTTGGAAAAACAATGGAGAACCTTCGTAATCGTGTGGATATACGGTTGGTGACAAACGAGAAAACTCTGGAAAAGTTAATTGCAAAGCCTACGTTTATCGATCGAACAATATATGCCACCAATCTAGCTGCTGTGCATATGGCCTCCCGACAGATCGTGTTCAACAAGCCTATATACATTGGAATGAGTGTGTTGGACATCTCCAAGACATTAATGTACCACTATCATTATGATGTGTTGTTACCGCATTATGGAGTTGAAAACCTGAAGCTGATGTATATGGACACTGATTCATTCATCCATCAAGTTACAACTGAAGATGTGTACCAGGACAAGCTACGTTTTCTTGAGCATCTCGATACAGCTGATTATCCTACAAACCATATGTGCTATTCAACTCTAAACAAGAAAGTGCTTGGAAAATTTAAAGATGAGGCTAATGGTAAAATCATCCAACGCTTTGTCGGACTGCGACCTAAGATGTATGCGCTATATATCCACGGCTCAATGATAAAAACGATTAAAGGTATAAAACGTGGCTCTATTAAGCAGCACATCACATTCGATAGCTATACAGGCTGTCTTAAAGCCAGAGAAATAATAAGGACGCCCATGAATCTGATCCTGTCACGAAAGCATACTGTTACCACAGTGCAAGTGAATAAAATTGCATTGACTCCATACGACGATAAAAGAGTTATTGCTGAGGATGGAATAACGACATATGCATATGGTCATTACAGCATTACAAGCAGTGCATGAGAGAATGTAATCCTAAGATGATAATTTTCTCGTGAGTCTACAACTTTAAAAAGTGAAAGTTTACCCATGTACTGTGTATACATCTAGCAGACACCTAAGAATAAATAAAAATAAGAATGTGGAAGGGAGGCGGTAACCCCGCCTTAGGAGCAAATCCTAGTGCTAGTCTCAAGCCTAGATAAAAGGGGAGAGGCACCTACCCTTACAATCCTTATCTAATAAAGCATCAATTAACTGGTAAAGACGATACACCTAGACAACAATTAACCATACAAAAACAGAAAAGCTGAATAAAAACAATAATATCACTAACAGAGCCTAAGGTTGAGTTAGAAAAGGCATCTCTACATAGTTTCATACATGGTAGCATTAGAATATTGAGAAAACCATAAAAGGATCCGATATGACTGTAAAAACGTTAGAAATGGTTATAGATCATAAGACTTGTGTAATACAAGAGAAAAACTCTATAAACAAGAGAGAATGTCTGAAAACCATGTGCCAATAGCATAAAAATAACCACTACACTTTCTAAAAAGCCCACCAGGAACTCTAATGGCATAAAAATAGCCACTGCACTTTCCAAACGTCCATAAAAACAGCTACTACATTTACCAAAAGCCGATAAAACAGCCACTACACTTATCCAAAAGCCGATAAAACAGCTACTACTCTTTCCAAAAGCCGATAAAACAGCCACTACACTTTCCAAAAGCTCATAAAAACAGCCGCTACACTTATCCAAAAGCCGATAAAACAGCCACTACTCTTTCTAAAAGCCGATAAAACAGCCACTATACTTATCCAAAAGCCGATAAAACAGCCACTACTCTTTCTAAAAGCCGATAAAACAGCCACTATACTTATCCAAAAGCCGATAAAATAGCCCACTACACTTATCCAAAAGCCGACAAACAGCCACTACACTTATTCAAAAGCCCCTTCAGGAACTCTTAATGGAACTCTGTGCCTATGCCACATCCATAACCTAAAATACCTTTAAAGAGCCACAAACACTCCTAGCACGAGCTTTGAAAACGTCTTGAAAATTGTCAAAATACCTTAAAAGCATCATAAAACACCTCGAAATATTCTGAAGCCTATATGAATACCCTGAATCTAGCTGCTCCAGTTCCCAAAATGCTGCTGAAACATCTAAAATTCCCCTGCCTCATACCAGAATGTCCTGAAAGCCTTGTTCATATCAAAAAAATATCTGTACCTGTGCCTAAAATGTCTCTAAATGAACCCTAAAATGCTCCACAATTCCTAGTACACTGGCTAAAATGCTTACACCAATACCCTAAAACACGTATCTGTATCTATGTCTAAAAATATTTTAAAGCCAGTAAGAGGATGTTAAATGTCTGTTCCGCCGCATTAAAACAGCATCAGCATACCTGTAAAGTTAGATAAACATGTGCCTAAAAAGCTTCAAGTGTGTTCTAAAATACTTATATTCTACCCTTCAAGTCCTGTCTAGTCTAGCACCTCTCCTCGTATTCCCTATCTCTCCTGTATGTAAGTCCTTATTCCCCCTCCTTCAGTACCTGTCCAGCCTTATCATCTACGCCCTATCTTTCGTATATAATCGTATACTCTACTCAACCTCTGACTAGCCTAGCACTTCACCTCGTATTCCCTGCCACTCTCATATAAAGCACATTCCTCCTACTTCAACCTCTGTCTATCCTAGCATCTACCCTCGTTTTCCCTATCTCCCTCCCCATATAAACTCATTTTCCTCTATGAAGACTCTCTCAACCTAGCATCTCCCATCGTTTTCCCTATCCTTTCCCTTATAAAGCATATATTCAGACCTTTCAAACCCTGTCTAGTCGACATCTAACCTCATATTCCCTATCTCCCCCATATAAACGCATTTTTCCTCCTTGGATACCCTCCTAGCCTAGCATCTACCCTCGTTTTCCCTATCTTTTCCCATATAAACGCAAAAAAGTGGCCTCGGGCTGTCCTATATAACCTACTACAATTGCTAAGTAATATTAGCAATATTAATGACAATTGCCAGTTTTCCAATTGCCTGCTCTAGAATTAATGAAGCTATTTAAATGTATGTATATTAAGGACTGACAGTAAATGTTATGCATTGCAAACCAAATAGAACAAAATGATGAGACGAACAAATATACAAGCCTAGTGAAAGTTAAATTAACTGTTCTTGTCTATAAATATAATGTTAACCTTATAACGGTAGGGAGGTACTCGATTTTGTACAAAATTACACCTGATTTGTTTCATTTTGTATAAAATATGTATTTATTTTATTTTAAATGTTCTGTATTCTATGTAATATTTTATGTATATATGTAACTATACTGTACATTTCCTTGACACGCATAGAGTATGTGTCTATTTTATTTCAAATGTTCTATATTCCGTGTAATGTTTATGTTTATATGTAATTTTTGTACATTTCCTTGACATGTTCTATGTTCACAAGCCTTTATGGCTGCTAGTGATCTCACAGAATGCATCCAATCTAATCTATTAAGTAGATAGAAAAATAAACGTTTCCAAAAAGGTTTGCAGAAACTATATAAAAACATAGTAGTTAAGTGAATGTAACACACCAGACTTTTTATTCTGATATCCGTTTTATTTTGATTGCGATTAACATGCAATGGATGGAAGAAAACCACTTTTAGGAGGATGTAAACACACTTACAGCGTTTTCTTGCGTTTTTACAACTTTGTGTTTAGGTTGATTGCCAATAAACGGGCAGAAATACAATATTCGATATAAAATAAACTGCCCATGTTTTTGTGTTGATAGACGTGCGTCTTGCTGAGGCCACATCTGGAACGTATACCTCGTTATAAAATTGGCGTTTGACGTAACGTGCCAGCAGTCAACAGCTTGTCAGTCAGAAATAGTAAGCACAAGATCAAACCTTGTGGAGTTTCTATTTTACCAAGGTGCCTTAGGAATAACTGCAGATGTTGCTGAATATCTTAATGCAATGCGTCCTTTGACGACTGCTCGCATATTCCGAGCCATGGGTCGATGATTGAAGAAGCGTCCATATTGATACACTCGTCTTCATGTCCATATAACATTACAGCATAAGATCGTTATAAGTTTCTAATTCCAAAACCAAAAGAAATATATTTTTATTGCAGATTGTACATATCAGTGGGCACAAACTTCTAAATGAAATGATTTGCATCTTGAAAAAGGCCCGTTTAGGTCGTACTTTTTAAAAATGAAAGCCATGCACATATGTATGATAAAAAAGATCAAACCAGTTTAAGTGCTTCATTCTATTTTAATGCCTTTTTATAAACTCATTCATATAAAGATCAAAGTATTTAACACCCAAAAATCCATCGTAGATTAAGTCATGACTTTCAAACAGGAGGAAAGGGAAGCAGAAAACCGATCTTCGAATTTCACACCCACAGATATAGTCGTTTATTAAAGGTTTTATTAAATGTCCTTAAGTAAGCTGAGTTTTTATACACTTTAGTCTTCTACTCAAATTTTAGATCAGGTTAGTCACGGTAAATATTTTATTCTTATCGTATCCTATTGTGGTGGGCATGAAAAAATAGTTTTTACTAGTTCATCTAGCTCACTACAAGAAAGTTTCGAAAACTTTCCTACCTATAGAACGAACATCGACATTAAAAGAAATTTGCTTACAATAGTCACCACACTATATTATAGGCATTGAAAGAAATAAACCATAATATATATCTGAAAGCAGTATGAGTCTTATACACTTGATATACCATTCGCAAGCAATCTTCTGTAGGATCAAATGATCTTATACCTAATATAAATATAATTTTGAAATAATGTGTAGTAAGATCCCTGATTCAGTAAATCATAGATGTTTAATATAGTGTTCACTGCTGAATGCTAATAATTCTATAAAATAATTAGCTTGTGTTATAAGTTGTGGACTGTGACATATCAGGTTTCTCTTGAATGACGCAACTGCTAGGCCGCCGCTCCCACGGCATTACTATACGAATCCGTTCGAGCAGCAGCGCTGGATCGGTCAGCTGTTTCCCCTTAGATAGGTATTACCTACAGTGATTTTGTCCAGTTTTCACTGCCACTTCACTAATGTGATCTAGTACAACTTTTACTGTGAACTTCATTTAGCTCTCGTTATCACTTCACTAATGTGATTTAGTCCAACTTTCACTGTGACTTCACTTAGTTCTCGCTATCACTTCACTAAGTTCTTAGTATCATTTCACTAATATGATCTAATTCAACTTTCACTGTCGCTTCATTTAGTTCTCGCGACGTAATGAAATACGCGCGAAGCAGCCTCTTATTCTTTCCTCTTCACTCGCTGGGGAGTCGAACACAAGACCTCTCTAATCTGTTGTCGTAGCAGCACTCACTGTACATCACAACAGGCGTCAAAAACTCACTCTTAGGACAGCAATTTTTATCGCATCAGAAACGCACCCATTATCTCACTTAACTAACCCATTCGCGAGCACGCTCGCTTATATAGCCGCTCGAATTTTCCAGAGAGTTCTATAATGTCCGGGAGGCGGGGAGAAAGAACCTTCAAGAAGAATCCAGTTATCCATTGATAGTGCTGCTGGTGTTTACGCTGGATGAGAACGCTACTGCGTCTACTTATCTCTTCTCATTTTTTCAACTGTACGGTAGGTCGGCGCCAATCTCCCTATAAGCTATGGCCATAGCCGCTGCGTCACAATACTAACGATGTGAAACAATGTTAGTGTATGCTAGGCTTAAACTTTCGTTATAAAAGGGGTTTAATTAGGTCCTTTACGTCTATATCAATCTGGCACCTGTTGAACAAATCACTGAACAAATTTTGCAGCCGAAATGTTGGAAAACGCACGCCGACACTGTCTTGTAAGCCGTCGAGTATATGGTGATTTGCTGCATAAACTTTAGCTTTAAGCATTCCCCACAGATAATAATCACATTTCTGGATTTAGACCTGAAGAGCGAACAAGTATTTAAGTATTCTGTCACAAAATAATAATAATAATAATAATAATAATAACAATAATAATAATAATAAACACATTGTAATGCAAGGCAGAGGATTTGCATGAATTTCTTTCAACGAAAGCCTCTATTTTGTTCTAATTTTCCTCGGTTAGAACAGCTTTCTGTTTCTACTACTTTTTGTCAACACGGACCTACCGTAGGGGAGGGGTGCCGACCCCTTTAGCTACCCTGGTGCGGGCGCTACGTATCCTTAGCACTCATGGTAATACTGACGTTGCTGGAATCATGTCAGCCCGAATGTCTGAGTCCCTTTCTTCAAATGCTTGTTTGGATTGGGTTGCACTCGGTGGTGTAATGATACTCATACATATGGAAGATTCTAGGCGGTGTTGTGACATCTCAATGTCTTCCATTACCGTCTGGACAGCTGGGAACGGAGTGCTAGAAAGCCGTTCTTCAATAAGTAGGTATTCCCTCGGATTTGACGCGTGTAAGTGGCGTTCCACTTCTGTCCCTGCGCAAACGGGGAAGTTGACTTTTTAAAATCAGGTATTGCTTTAATGGAAGAGCCACTCGATTGGTGCCATTCTTCCCTGGCTTATTGAAGCGAGTTTGGGCTCTGGGTAGACCTTGCACTGACAAGGATATCAGTGTATTTAAATCGTTTCTAATAACCAATAAATTGTGAATTTTTGAGAAACGGTGACAGCAGAGAATTTCTACATGAATTGAAGCTGACAGTTGATATTTGACTCCATTTCAGCAAAATCTATAGTATGCATCATGATAACAACACAAAGAAAAACGCACCCATCAGACAGGTCACAAGCGTTATTCACACTTTACAGCATGTAAACTGAACTGCAAATGCCGTTACTTTCCATAGGTGTGTGTGAGAGATAGGCTACCGCAGAGCGAAATAATTCAACCCGATACCTGTTAACAATCAGATCCAGCGGCCGCCATTCGCGCCATTCAAGATATACACAACATTATTAATTTTTATGTTTTTCGTTGTTTTGTTAGGGACATTGTAAAAGTCTACGTGGAGAATGTTTTACTCTCTATTTCCAGAGTTACCATGGCAGATGTAGCTAAAATGCTGTATACCTCAGTGGTAGAACTGTTGGCCCAATGAATTTGTGAGGGAGCGAGGGAGTAGATGTAGCAATCTCACGACTGTCGCCGGAGAGCAAAGTGAAAGGAAGAAGGTTTTCTAGACCCGCCAATTGACTCCTCCTTGTTTGCGCCTAAGTAAACTTGCTCTCTAGACTCCGAAACTACAGAAAGCATGCTTGATTCGAAAGGTGTATCAACGATATAGGCTAGGTGTGTGCCAATTTACCACATCTGAATCTCGAGTTTTCGAGACTTTCTCTTATTGATGAACACTTCACTCTCTGAATGCCGTGGCATAAAAATCCTTAGTATGGCTTCCTTCGGAAGGGAAATAAAACCGGTGGTCCTGTGTCGTAGATTTACGGCACGTAAAAGAACATCAAGCCTGGTAAAGAGACTTCTGAGCAAAATTACCGGTCTTTCCCAATATAGATTGGGATGCTAAGGGCCACAGCAGTTAAAGAGCGTCCATAAATAAAACTCAATTTTAATTTCTGAATACCTTACATTGGAGTAACAAGCTATGAAGATCATTTTTACTAACGTTTCCGATTAAAGCACCTGTGGTAGAGGGTAAATATTTGCCTTCCAGACTGGAGGGCCCGAGTTCTAATCTCGTTTGAAGAGAATTGCCTGGATAAGGTTTTTGCTTTGTGTTTTCCTTATCCTTATACAAATTCCGATAACTCTCAGCTCAGTACCCCGCTCATTTGAGTAATATTGAGTTACATAAAAGGATGTTAAACGCATTTTTACTTTCTCTACTACGTATAGTAAGTAGGGGAAGTATTGCATTCCACCCAAAAATTCGATACCAAGATTTCACAATAAATACATGTTTTGAGGTGTCCTGAATCACTTACATAACATATCCGTGTGTGGGTGTGTGTCTGTCAGTCTGTGAACAGCAATAACTCAAAAACGAAAAGTCGGATAAATACTAAACTTGGTATTTGAGTTAAGTATCTTTCAAGGATACGACACAAAGATTTTCAATAAAATCCCCACCCAAGACTACGCTTTACATGGAACATATTTCGAAAAATTTTATTTTCTCAAAAACGGCTCTTACGACTTTAATTAAAATATCATATGTTTAAACATATTTATAGAAAATGAAACTATATCTTCAATTTTCTGGGAATGTCCCCAGAATTCCTCTTCATTCTGAATGACTTTCGCTAATTGGTAAACCATAAGAGATAGACAAAATTTTACTACACAGAAAATGTAGAGCTCGTTAAAACACACAATTTATGTCATATACTTTTTTTTTTGTCTAATGAACCATTTCCGAGATATTCCTTGTTATTTGTTTGAATTTTCCAATACTTGTACTGTTTCTCAAATGGGAATTCATTGTTCTTTTTTTATGTCTTGGGCATGCAAACAGAATGGAATGCTCACATAGCAACCAGCTCTTAATATATTTGACTATCGCTTAAAGCATACCATATTCCCCTGCACCTACAGGAAAATTAGCAATAAGATAGTTTCTGCAAACGTTTATCTCGATTAATATGAAGCAGATGCAGAATAAGAGTTTGTAAAGCATAGTTTGTAAAAGAGTAGAGAAAGTCATGAGAGTGCAACACATCAGATTTTTTTAAAAGTCTAAAGCACCCATGCATTACTTCTTCTTTAGGAACAATAATTTGAATGAACCATCTTGAAATAGGCATAAGAGAAAATGGCTCTCGAGAGCCTTTCCCCTCTAAGACGGAACAGCGACCGACAATTACTCCTCCGCTCATTGTAACGGCCAGTCAACTATCACGTTCGCTAAGGTGTATCGCTCCGACGTTTCGTGGCTTAGAGGGCTGCGATTTCAAGTTCCTCCCCCGCATGAAAGATAGAGAGAGAGTGTGAGAGTGAGTGTGAGTGTGTGTGTGTGTGTGTGTGTGTGTGTTTACGTAGCGGAAATAAAAAAAGCCACGAAATCAAAAAGGAGAAAATAGTAATCATTAAAATAATCTCGGGACACTTGTTTCACGATGTGTGGCAGGGCTATTTTTCTACAAAAATAACATCTCCCAGAGCTGCATGAAATATGCTGTATTTCATATAAACAAAAATTGTAAAGTCTGAAATAAATACATACAAAAGAGCATAAGAGGTCGCGCAAATATGTCGAAACCGCCACTGCACCGTGAAAAACAACAAATAACGCTATACCTTCTTTAGATGCGGGGCGAGGAAGGTGCATTCCCTTCCTGTGGTGTAGTATTCCCATTATCTGGTACAGGAAAATAAAATATAAGGAAAGTACCTAATTGCCATTTATCGCCTACAGAATGGATAATACTTGAGATGGCAAGATATCGGAGAAACGTTACTAACATCGGAGAGAGGTTTGCTAACTGTTGGGCATGAAGCAGGAATTCCGTTAGCATGTATGTACTTTACGATTCTCACGCCGCCTAATCCTGTTCAAGACTGAGTGGTAGGTACGGTGTGTTTAACAGTCTACATTGAGAACAAATTTAGCCTCAAGGACAAGCTCTGCATAAAATGAAAATACATTACAACAAAATAGAAAAGTATCTTCCAGCATTTGCATTTAATTGCTAGGTCGAATCCGTAGAGGAAATTACAGGTACAGTTAAGCAAACTGATTTCGAACACGGCACCTTGCATTTGTAAGCTCATGGATACGTAGCAAAGCAAATAACATTTTAGCAGCATCACAAACTATGTCTAACACTCACACGACTTTCCCTAATTCTGTATCGACTCTGCAGGCATTCATATAAACATTCATTAGTGTCCGTATAGAAATTGTTTCGTTATGTAACAGTTACTTTATTGCAGGTTTAAGACAACCGTAAACTGTTTATAAAACAAATAGAAATTGTTGGCCAGGTGGTCATGAAAACATAAAGCTAATGCGCGCTTGGCATTTCAAAGCAGAATTCTTCAATACACTGTCACATAATAAGCTTATCAGATATAAATATCTCTATCCATTATAAACTCACTAATATCTCTTATATACCGGCTTTATTGGCCACTGGGTCTGAATTGTAGCAGGCATCGGGTTGAATGACTTCGCTCTGCGGTAGCCTAGCTCAGGCGCGTATGGAGGATAACTGCATTTGCAGTTCAGTCTGAGGTGGTTTGGCATGGCGTATCTTGGGACTAGCATTACGTAAAGTTTTTTTTTTTTTTTGCTCAGTGGAGGCACATGTGGCTTGAATTTTAACAGAAATTCCCTGATGTAACCATTCCTATTAGGTCCGTATTAGACAAAAAGTTTGATCAGATAGAGGCCGAGTGGCGAGAAGGCGCTGCCTTGCATTACGTGTTTTTGAAGACATAGTAACCTGAATAGCCTACTCGCTCTCCAATTTTAAATCCATGTGATTATTATCTGTGCAGAAAGATCCCCATATACTCAAAGAATTAGAAGACAATATCCAGCGTACTTTTTCTATATTTTGGCGGAATTTTGTCGAGTGTTCAGTAAATTGCCTGGCTTATATAGACGTAGAGGGAGCATAATTTTGAACATAAAGTGGAACAATAACTTCGGACTTTTATAAATAAAATAAAATTGTTTCCCAATAAAAACCCATTACTTTATGTGCAGAGATGCTGTCTCTTCCTCACCGTTACCGATACGGCCCTCCACGCGGCCGCGTTCCGGCCCGCAACCCGAATAACCTCCCTGTATATAAAATAAGAGGAATTATGTTATACCACACTTTAAACGTATTTAACAGTATATAAGATAGAAATAATCACAATATTTAACCTTTACCCTCCGAATAAAATGATGGAAGACTTACAAACGCTAATGACTTTTGCTGGTAAAGTTATGAGCACAAAATGATACAATATTGATGATAGTGCTAGAAAGGCATGTCTGATTGCAATTTGACATTTTCTACCTTTATAATGATAAAAACATAGTAGTACGTACTAAAATTGGAATTAAGCTGAAGCAATGCTATGAGAGGTATTTCCTAAGACGCTTGTATAGAATCCGCAAACAATAATGGCCTTAACTCCATCTTTATTCAATTTGACGTACTTACATATCACATCTCACACATGGGAACGGAGTTTCCCTCATTTTAGTTTGTTTATTAATAACAAACATTTGAGGATTGAGAGTGACGGTTTCGTAGAAAGTTGACATTCAAACAGGATAAGAATAGAGCAGTAGACAGACGTAATGGGTTGAAATTGAAGCTGCTCTTAGACTGGATTGGTCAACAGATGTAAAACGCCTGGCATATGAACAAAGTAGTCGCATTAAGCAATTACTTAGGTATATAGCGAGGACTACATATTTCTTTCTTTCCTTATATCCTGCTTGCAAAATGTATTAACTTTTTCGTGTATTATGCTGAACTTGTTTTGCAGACAAAGTATTATTTATTAACGGTCAAACCTATTTTTGTTTTGTTAGTAGAACTTCTCTCTTAGTTATTTTAAACTTGCAGCTGATTAATAAATGTGACAGCACTCGATATTACTGTTGATAATATGACATCATGTACGGGCTTTCGGATGATTTTTTTCCTCAAAGATGAAAACAAAAACTTTCGGGCTAAATAAATAAGAATAATTCTTCTATACGTCGAACTGAACTCGAAGGTGCACTAATTTTGTAAAATTCTTGTACTAATACACTACATTAAATAATATAAAGAATATAATATACTTACGTAAAGATGAAATCAATTGAGGGGGACTACGAAGATCCTTAAGCAATAATGCCACTTAACCACACTAGAGACTTTTCGCACACAAAAAGTGCGTTGTTTGGTTAAAAGACTGCGTTCTACTAAAGCGGACGAAGATTACAAAATTAACCAGCGCTGCGAATTAGCAACTGCTTCTTCAATCAACTATAATATTCGCGTAACCAAAATAACTCCCCTTACTGCCGAGAGAAAGGAAGTTTTGTGTATGGTGAGAAAAAGAAAATCTGAAGAGCGCTGTGATGCGCTTCACTGCGTCTGCGCTCTCAAGTTGGTCAACCCTCCAAGAAAGTTGAAAGACGGAAAGGGTGTAATGTGCAAAGTGAATTTGTCTGGAAGGATTGCGTGCATGATTGCTATTCACTTTGACAACAGCCTCTTTGCTAGATAATTATCGTAAACATTTTTATCTGCACTTCTTCAGTCATTCACACTTAAAGCGTTGTCTTCTTTGTGTTTGTAATGTTGAGCTGTCGCAGCTTGTTATGGAGGCCTGTATTAACTTATATATGCGTAATACTAATACCATATGTCACGTAATGGCTTCACAGTAACGAATTTACGTGCAAATCTATATATGCGTACAAGGAATTCCGTTACATAAGTAGAAGCACCAACACGGTAGCAAATATCAGCACTTTCATTGAAAGAACGAAAACGGTGTCTATCGGGTGTCAAAGAAAGGTTCGTTTACAACGTTTCTTGATAGAGGAGGTAACAAAAAATATATATTACTGTACGGCAAAACACTAATACACCGTTTTCTCGCTAGATGATCTTAAAAAGGTCACTCAATTTGCGTGACGTTACAAACATTAGTTTTAGGACTGATAGAGAAGGTAAAAACAGATATCTATTTTACTGTATGTGACATTTAGAAGCTTCATGTTGTTACAAATTGGTCTTCAGACTCCAATTACGTGGACGAATATGGGATGTAAATAATGTTCGTAGATCTTTTTAAATTCATCTCTAAGTTTTACTATGCACACCATACCGCACATTTACGGCATTGCGGCATATTTATGGCTTAAGTATAGTACTTCGTGCACATTTATAGTACGAAACCTAAGTGGTTAACGGTACTGAGTTACTTTAATTAATACCGGTTTAACCTGAATTATGCGAATGACAGCCCGGCAATACGAATCCATTTTATAGGAGCGACGGACTCTCCCCGATAATGTTAACGATGCGAAACATGTTTCGTTTACCTTTCTTTTTAAGATATATTCGAAATTATGCCCCTCACCTGACACTTAATTGAACACATTACTGAAAACATTCTATGGAGAATATTTAGAGATGCAACAAATTGCCAAAAGCTCTATGTCCTATTATTAGACCGTCCGGTGTGCTTCTTCCAATGTTTTGGATACTGAAATTCGTTGAGGGTTCAATAATTTACTCAACAAGTCCCAGGCTTGTAGAGACGCAGAAGGACATAATTTCGAACACCTTTATAACATGCTCGTATTGTTTCTCATCGTTAGCATTATCCAAGCGAAAAACGGCGGATGGTTTGCCCTTCTGCACAAACGGATTCGCATGGCAGTGTCTTAGCAGCAGCGGGCTACCAGTCCATTATTTAGGAGAAAACTAGTACTACGGACATAAGAGGGTCGCGCAAGGATGTCGAAACCATCACTGCACTTGTCTACCGTAGTTAATCTCAACAAACATTTATTGTAGTACTATTAGTACTGAAACGTAATCCATAGAACATTCGCTGTACTATCGTTATCTAGGTTTGTTGAGAGTTAAACAAACAGAAAATGTGTTGCATCTACAGCTTTTATAACATTTGAAGGAGAGTTAATGAAACAGAATATTTTACAACTGCGTATAACACACTGCTGATGGAAAATGTATTCTGGTATAATAGTGTAAGATTCGGTGTTGAGGTTAATCTCGCAGAGCATTTGTTGTGCAATGCGTTTCGCTACGAGTTGGCCGCTGCCGCGGCGGTTATGCTGTCTGTGACAGCCAGAGTCCCTATTCCTGAGCAATCGTGTAAAATATCTGCGTAACTGGAACCACGAACTTTGTAATGATTTAGGTTCCTCACAATTTACAATGAAAATAAGCCCCTAACTTAATGTTTATATAATCTCCGTTTCCTTCCACGTAAAAATAATTGGGTCTCATTCTCTCTCTTATGGGGACTGACAATTAGAGCACCCAGCCTGAAGCATGTCTCCAAATCATGTTTAATTTTAAAAGTCTTAAATATTTCAGTAATGCGATTTCTGCAAAATTATCTAAGAAATAAATTGTAAAACAGTTGAGGTAATAATGTAATAAATACTGTTCCTGTTTTCAATATTTTGTAATGTATGGGTTACATACAGAGCAGGTATTTCAAAAAGCATTTCACAGCTTGCACTCCATTGGTAACTTCTCTGTAACTACATGTTAATAAATGGAAAATTGCCACAAGATAAACATGGGATGAATCCAAAAGGAAATAAAATTT
Organism: Deroplatys truncata; assembly: GCA_030765065.1. NCBI lineage: Eukaryota > Metazoa > Arthropoda > Insecta > Mantodea > Mantidae > Deroplatys > Deroplatys truncata. The sequence continues at coordinate 162,759,158 of CM060976.1, read as the reverse complement.
CTGAGAACATTCTGAAAAGAATACATGAACACATATAATCTTTTCCTCTGAAGACCTCTCTTATGCTGGGAAGGAAATTTAGTACTTAGATTCTTGGCTGTGTGTGAGAACAATGTATCAGTTGTATTGTAGTACTTATTCAGATACAGCTGTGAAGTACAACTACTACAGGCAGTTTTTTTTTCAGGAAAATTATGATTAAAAATTCAGCAGACCACACATAGATGTTTGTTCTCTTTGTGAGGAACTTAGTGCTAAATTGAAATTCCTCATCACTGTGAAGCTTGAGGCAGTATTTTTAACACTTAAATGATTTCAGTCTAATTATATAATATATAAATTCAATAACAGCCCGCCTTAAAGCAATATGTGTATGTAACAATATATAAAAAGTGTATATTACAGTCATTGTATATGTTTATATTATTGTATACATGTAATAATGTTATGTGAATGTATTACGTAATTTAATAATGTAGGAGCTTTGAGAATAATAGGTTAAAACTTGCTAACAATGAGGTAACCTTGAGTCAATAATGAGTAAGAAAGTTTAACAACACTACTTGTGATTCTTGGAGTAACAATAATGTAATTTTTGTGACAGTTTATAAAATAGCCAATCAACAACCGGAAAAATCTTTAGTTAAATAAAAGTATTGGAGTAGGATTAGCCAATCAGAAACTGAAATATAGCAAAATTTACAAATCTAGGAGTCGGTTACTTGTAGACAGTGCTCATAACTGGATGCGTTGCTAGCAGACAGTGTTACTCGAGGAGTATAATACATTTTTTTTTTGTTATTATATAAATTAATTATACTTTTAATAGACCTCTTAGCCTGGTCTTAGGCAAGTTTTTGATATAGAGTCAACTGAAAAATTCAATGCCAAAGCCAATATATATTATTATTAAGGGTTTTAATTATTTTTATTAATTAAAACCCTCAATAATAATATATATACACCCAGCACTGAAGTACTTGCAATATGCAGGACGCCGCTAAGTTTGTCATCTCGAGGGAGATGCCTTGGTAGGTATGTCTGGGAAAACAACTTGAGTCAATTGGGGAATTCAATGCCCCACCGGCATGTTGTCACAGTAGCTCAATGGTTACAGCAACCACACGGAGAGCGGGAGAACCGTGTTCAAATCCCGGCTGTGGTGTTGAATTTTTCAGTTGACTCTATATTAAAAAGTATAATATGTATTCGTGTGAGACGAAAATAGTTTACATGTTAAAAAGTGCAAGTAATTAATAAAAGAATCTCACAGCTCTCTGTATCAGTGAAGTGTTATTTAAATCGTGTTAAGAATTAATAAAAGGTAGTGAAGTAAAATTATAATCTGTGTAAGCCTACATTCTTCAGCCGCACCACAACCCTGAAAAGAGAAACATGTCTCTAACAATAATACTGACACAGCTGAGGCATACATAAATATAAATATTTAAAGAAACAGTCAAAATTACAAAGTTAATATTTTTAAATTTGGGACGAAGGCTACCGGGTACCATACGTGCAGTTGCTACTACTTCAAGTTCAGCTCCCCAACATAAGAACTATAATATGACTCCTTTAATACACCTTACTTCAAATTGGCTTTCCATGCGTGAAGTAACAACCTACTTCAAGCTTCAAAACTTGCAGCCAAGCCAGATTTGAAAGTTTATCTCAGAAGAAGTCACAAGTTTTACAAGTCCCTGAAGGAAGCCAAGTCTGTCTTCAAAATAAAGAAATATGTGCTATTGACTTTGGCTATATGGAAAATGTACCCTGTCAAAATTCCTGAGCAAGAAACCTCTTATACGTGGCAACTGTGGGTAAATGTGTTCAATATTCACAGTTTAAAAGATAACAGCTCTGTGGCGTGCCTTTATTATGAGGGTAATGGAAGAAAAAGTGTGAATGAGATGTGAACTTTCCTACACCATTACATTAAACACTACGTTTCAGACACCATTAAACATCTCAGCTTGTTCTCAGATGGATGTAATGGACAACACATAATGTGTTTGGGACTGACTGCAACTAGTAGATCTGAGTCAATTACCCACGTTTCCTGAATGTAGTCACTCATACCTACCATATGATATAAATTTTGGGGTATTCAAAAGGAAAATTAAAAGTATTGATAGCCCAAAAAATATGTAGAAATCATTGATTTTGATAAATGTTGGTCGTCTTACATTAAGAAGACTGTTATGTCAAGGGAAAGTGAAGGTCTCCCAGAAGAGAAGAAGCAGGTGTTTTCCCACTTAAAGTTCAATCAATTCAAATACCACAACAAGACTGCAGAGATTGAAGTTTCTTTTTACATCATTTCTCTTGTTAAACTTAAATTCTTTCTGGGAAAGTTCAAGTCGCTGCAATATCTTACCATGCCTTCTGGAAAGATACATAGGGACAAAGTTTCCATAAACTTTAACAAGTTACAGGAAACTGGGATGGTAGTGAAATATGTTCCTCAGGATGCTATGCAGTTTTACAAGAGTATTCTGAAATGGCCGAGTAATCAAAGTGAATCTGTGTAAAGCCATCTGTCACAAGTCATGTTTTTGTTTGTTTGTTTGTTTCATCCAATTTGAATTATATTTAGGCAAAGTGATAAGACATTTTATAATGTATATTATTCTGTTCAATGAATTTATGTTTTAAAAATACATATGATCATTATAACCATTTTTAATTTAATAGTGGCCCAGAAAAGTGTTTGGTGCAAAACTCCAGATGACACATTCAAATTATATTTTCATTTAGACAAATATGTTTTAAGACATTACTTTATAGAAAAATAAAATTAACAATCTACATTTATTTGGTTTTCTTGCATGTATACTGTTTTTTCTTATTCCCGAAAAGTTACAGAAATTGATTTAATGTATTTCAGCTCTGATTGATTCAATTCTCGTGAACATATTTATATAACCTGTTAAAACTGATGTAAAGCATGTAGTATTACATTATAATGTGCCATGCTGTTAAATAAATAAAAACACATACACATCTTTACAGTACTTCCACTGAAATCTCGGTATCAAATTTTTGGGTAGAATGCAGTACTACTTCTACTTACTATACGTAAGTAATAGAGAAAGTGAAAAAGTTACAAATCATCCTATCCATTATAAAAAAAATCCATGCTTCATTCATGCTTGCAAAAGTATTCAAAATCTACCTGTATGAATTATTGACCATGTAGTTTAGATGCATACTGAATGAAGTGTGTTAGACAAAGCCATTCAATTAAGTGTTCCAATCAGGCTACTATGAAGAAGCTATGATGACAGGTAGACCACAGGTATGCGCAGTACTGAAGCATTTCATAGTTGCAGGGGTGAAGGGCAAAAAGAAGATGCAAACTGTCATCCATTGTATAGATAGCTGGAAATTTTAAATAATTATATCTAGAATTATATGGTTGGACAGAACAACATAGAGCTGTTTCTACTACTGTCTCCCCCATTCCTTCCTTAAATTCAATGGACCAGGAATAACTACGTCTAGATGTGCAGATGTTTTAGGTACTACCACTATCAAGACTTTGAAACCAAAGAATACCATGTTAATTGCACAATTGAAGACAGCCACTGAAGTTCTGCTGATGTTTTTGAAGTTTACTGTTTGATCCTCAAAATTTTATCACATATTTTATTTCCACTATTATTACTGTATTTCTTGCACAAGTTCAATATATCATTCCAGTCATATGAGAGTTGTTCAAATACATATCTTTGGGTATGTGAGGGACTGACAAACTCAAGTGGGTGAAATTATAAATTGTGCTTCTCACCAAGATTAGAATGACTCAAATTGAGAATTTCTGCATATCCTATTTAGTGTTATTTCCTAATAACACTTTTGTTATTTTAGTGAAAGGTTCTGGAGCTACAAGAAAACTACTGTTCCTTTGTTTTAATGATTTGAGTTGAAACCAAAATTATTTCAACAATTCTTTTGAATTTCACTTGGCTATTTTCCAAGAAATAATTACAGTAGGTACCATTTTAATTTATTCCTTTGTTTTAATGATTTGTGTTGAGTTGGAACACAAAGTTGTTTTAATAATTCTTTTAAATCACATCTTCCAAGAAATAATAATTATTAAAGTAACTACTTTAGTACTTCATTTTGTTATATTATTCATGAAAGTGTTAGTAAATGTTTATATATCAACTCTAAAAGAAAAACTTGGAATACAGCATAAATAGTTTAATGGTTTGACCTCTTAAGGTTTTTCAAGTACTTTACATTCTATATCAAAATAAGTGCTAAATGCCATGAAATTAGCTGTTCTACATGTTTCTCAACTAATAATGTTATATTTGCTTTGTAAATTAAATGAGAGGGAAACACCATAAACTTTTAAATTCTCAGTCAGTTATTTACTCGACTACAAGCTTTACAAGTTACAACTGCTGTGTGCCTGCAAAAACAGTGGCAAAACTATAAAGCTGTAAAAAATTGAAAGAGTTTGCATGCTGCACAATTCATTTCATCTTTATGCTTCACACTTTGAATATTTGTATGTATGCACGTGCAATGCTACTCTCAATGTTTACAGACTTATTGCTCATATTTCTCACGGAAGTTGAATCAAAACTAAGCACTGGGTTAGAATACAAATGTTTAAGCAAGCATAAAACTGCATTAAAGCACAAGGGGTTAAATGAAATATCAGTGACTGCTGGTATATTAACTAAGAGGTCTAGCAAGAGACGGTGTCAGTATGTGGAACAGTGGTGTCAAGCTTGCATACTGGTGACAGTAGCATGGCCAGTGCTGCAAGACTATACATGCTGGAGCATTATACAACTACTACGTACTGTTTGGTCCAACAGCAGACTGTCACCTGTTACATTGAAAGATTGTTCCATGCTAATAAAGCTGTTACAGGTTATTCATTGTGTGGATCTTGATACCCCTGGTTATTATGGTATTAGTTCCTATTCCATTAATTTGCTTTCCTTTCTACTTTCTTTGCTTTTTGAGAGCTAAAAGTTTTACTAACACTTCTCCATATTATGAACTTAAATATGAAATTCTTATAATTATTTCTGGGTAAATACGAAATATGATTACAAATAAGTGTTAAAATAGTTTTGCTGTTATATTATCAGTAAAGCATAGGAAAGTGCAAGTTCTTATAGCTCCAAATTCCAGTTACAAGCATTGAAAGGTTATGAACCTTAATGAGCCAAAGAACTGAAAATCATGATTCCAGGTTAGGGGATATTTATTTTAGAACATAATGAAGTCTTGTATATAAAAATAAAAAAAAAAAAAAAAAGTTGTGTTACAATTACATCACTTTCTCTATTCACTTGTATACAAACCACTCTTACAAAAGCTTATTATTCTATCTGCTTTTTGTTAATCCACATAAACTTAAATGCATGTTTACACATTTCGTTATAGGATACAATAGAGTTTGTCCATCTCATATGGTTTACCAATTATACAAGACATTCAGTATGAAGAGGTCTTCAAAGATTATTGCTGGAAAATTCAGGTATTTACTTCATTTGTCATGAAAATATCTTAACAGTATTTTAATAAAAATTGTTAATTTCAGAAAATAAACATTTCTGGAAAATTTTCCATGTAAAGGGAGTTTTGGGGTGGGGTGATTTTCTTTAAAATCTTTGTGTTGGATTCTTAGAAGATGAGCTTAAATTATTTGCTTTTGAGTTATGACACACATGGACATACAAACGATGTGTAGTTGAAATTCCAATCATTTGTCTTCGTTATCTTTTTACTGCTTTATTTGCAGTTATGTTGCGTGTGTACTATTTTTGTTTTTTCAAAAGAGACGTATGTTTAATCCTAAATGCCACAGTTCAGTTTTAATTATTCATTTCTGCAATACAGAATGCAGCAGCAAATTCACAAATTATCACACAATTGTGCCTTTGTCACCTTTCATTAGGTATCTAGTCCCTTTAAAAAAAAAAAAAAGTGTATATATACAGGATGGACCATTTATGTTGAGACTATACAGTATCTCCAAAACTAAACATTGTAGAAAGAAATGTCTTGAATAAAAGTTGCTTGATATTTGAGGAAAGTAAATGCCATTAGTTGTGTTTTATTTGGATGTTGTGATGGTCATTTTAGGGTCAATTTAAATTAACCCTAATTGTAGGTTCCCATTAAAAAAATTAAATTAACCCTAAATGACCATCATAACGTCCTCCAAACAAAACATGACTAATGCATTTACTTACCTCCATAGTATTAAGCAACTTTTATTAAAGACATTTCTTTCTACAAGGCTTACTTTTGGAGATACTGTACAGTCTCAACTTAATTGGTCCACCCTGTATGTATGTATGTATAAACAAAATGTCTCAACAAACATTTATGTAACAGAATGATTCGCTTGGTGTGTATGTGGCTTGAGGAGAAATAAATTCATATTAAAGGTAAAAATGGCAGCTAGGTAAATTAAACAAGTTACCATAGCTCTTTCTTTTTAGTTAATATTTTTTAGCACAATGTAGAAGAAATATTATTAGAAATCATAAATGTGGAGAGGATTTTAAATAATGGAATTAATTGTTCTTTCACACAAGCCGTGTGTTCGACAGGGTTGGAAAGGTAGAATCAGATGACTGAAAAATTCAATGCCATAGCCGGGATTTGAACCACGGATCTCCCGGTCTCCGTCCGGTTGCTCTAACCACTGAGCTACCATTGACCTAATAGTGGTTGTAACTATAAAGCCCGGGACTTAAAGTACTTACAAAGAATGTAAGTCGCCATTGGGGTATGACATCTCAATACAATTTGAGATCTCCTTGTGGTTTACCGGGAAAAATGCGAATCAGCTGGAGAATTTAATGGCGTGCCGGCATGTTGCCATGGTAGCTCAGTGGTTAGAGCAACTGGACAGAGACCGAGAGATCCGTGGTTTAAATCCCGGCTATGGCATTGAATTTTTCAGTCATCTGATTCTACCTTTCCATTTTAAATAATGTTTACAAATAGAGGAAGAAAAAAGGGGGAAAAAAAACTCACCTTGTTGGTAATAAATATACTGTAACAATATTTTATTGATAATTTATGAATAGTATCAATACAGGTACTTGCATATAGATTAAGATGCACAAACAAAGTTCTTATGGTGAACAAGTTTTGCAACAGTCCACAATTTCTAATTGTTTTATGATTTTTTTCTTACATTTCTTCATATTAATCTTCTCCATTTTTGCATATTTTTATTATTAATGACATAAAATTTAAACACATAATTTATTGCTAAAAACAATCATTCCATGCGTGATCAAAGATAGAACCTCTTAATGAATTTGATGGCAAGTTTGGAATTGTATTACAGCTTTGGATTTGGTGAAGTGCTGTAAGAAGCATGTCAGTGGCAAGAAAAATATCAGACTAATGCTTGGTTTAGAATGTGTAATAGGAACCCTCTTACAATAGCATGCCTAGGTTATTAAAATACCAGCCTCCTTCCAGGAAAGTCTACTGAAGCTAAGATGGCTGAATCTCTTACCTTTAAGATTATAATACTTTCTGAGTTTTATCCTTACTGACGGTAATTTAATTTCCTACTAACTATACAATTTTTGCTTACAGATCAACAGAAAAACAGAGTTGTTTGTAATAAAAAAGTCAGTATATGATAAGTTTCACACATATACATAAATACAGAATAGTAGCAACTTTTAGGTGCTTAGCATACTGTATCGCTAGAAATTTCAGTTCAAATTTCAGAACAAAACTTTGTAAGGAGTATGAAACTGTATATACAGCAGTCTTGTTTATCTGACATTCCAAATTATTCAATGTCACACAAGGAGGGGGGGGGGGGGAACAAACACACACACACACATTAGACTTCTTTTTTGAGTTGAAATTGTAACACTAAAAACAATACTAAGATCAAAAGGTTGATAAAGGTCAGTATGAAACCACTGATGGAGAGATTGTTGCTCTTGTCAAGTGATGACAATGAAATCAAAGATCAATATCAAGCACCAACGTTTGAGGCCTTGCAAAATTTCACATAACTACGGAGTTAAAGCTCTAGAAACTGCAATTAAATATATTTAGCAACAAGAAGCTACAAGAATCAACATGATGATGTTGCAAAGATGACGAGAATTGGCAGCGAAGAAACAGCACTTGTTAGGAGAGCAGACTACAATCAAAGTTTTTTTTAAAATCATAATAGGACTGAACTTTTTAAGTGTATGTATTTAACTTCAGAAAATTCTATAACTGTAAGTTCAGTTTTTCAGTTAACTTTTTTGTTTTGCTAAAACATGATTATTAGGTTAGTAATTCTAAAAATTATAAAATAGTTTGAAGTTTAACAAACTTTTTCTTAACACCTACCTATTATCTGACATTCTACTGGTCCACTTGTGTCTGATAAACGAGACTCTACTGTAATAATGTTGAAGGATATTACACTTGTATTACTATGTTTGTATGTGTGATACATAATATAAAATCTTGCTCAATACAGAGATCACCATAGAAAGTGTCCAGTTCTGCATGAAATACCTATCCATTCAGTAACTTTCATCTTCAATGCGATCCTCAAACTTTTGAAATGCTTTAATTCCATATTTTTTTCCCCTTTAAGAGCAGCATTTATCTTTCAAGTTCCTTGGAGATGCCATCTACAACTGGATAAACTTACCCATGAGTCAAGAATTCTATAACATGTTGTAGTTATCTGACGTTCACCTGGTCTACCAAGATGGTTCACAAGCATATGTAAGTTTGAACACTAAAAGAATGTTCAATATTTTTAAATGCTGCCATATATTTCAACTCTATGTGTAAACTGCAGAAAAGTTTTACATCAAATTTATCTGTGAGGTGGATGTAGGCTGGTATGCTTCCATAACCTAGAACTGGCTGCATACTATTGCAAATGAATACAGCCACTGGCATTCATTGTAGCTTCATGCAGTACTCACTCCACTTTACCTTTGTTACAGATTTATAAATAATTTTAGTTTTAGAATACAAAGATATTTTTCAACTGTAAATGCATACACAGTATTATGTTTCACAGTAATGTAGGTGGTAATAACTGAATTTTGGCAAATAAAGGAAGCTACAAAACTTCCTTTATAATGATATTAGGTAGTAATTTAATCTAGATTTTGCTTGTTTTTCCATTTATAACAGAGCTTAGCTGCCATCCATTGTAAAGGACAGTCCCTCCTTAGAACTGTCAGATCATTAGAACATTCTATATGCATAAATAAATGAAAACATAATGGAAATGTGACATTCTGATGTACTATTTGCTAACAGTTTAAATCAGTTAACTTACATCTGGAACGACACAGTTCAATCAAACAACATTAGAAATTCTCTGATTGCATTTTGTTATAAACTAAGAACCTTTTTTGTCATATACCTCAATTCTAATAATTCATCCAGTTGAGTCTGTGTTACATACAAACATATCATTTTAACAAAATATATCAAACTAAGAGTGCTGCTAACTAAAACATAAGAGTTGTAAATAAATAGATTAATATTATTCAAAATACATTTATAATTTTCAGATTGCACTATTATATTTGACTAGCTAATTTATAAAAAAATAAATTCAATTAATAAAATTTAGCACTAATGCAAAAGTACATTTTTCTCCATGCAAATTTGAACATGCTTAGTATACAAACATATTTTGTTATTAATTAGATTTTTTTTTATTTACTTAGATTCTTTCTAAAACTTTTCAGAATATAAAAAGGTTCAGACTTCCTGAGTTGCTTGGCAACAATAAGCAGTTCTAATTACATTATACATAATCCTTTCAGCTTTAGATCTTTGGATTACTTTGTTGTTAATATCAAACTTCATCTACAACATTTACTGCAAAAAAACAAAAAATGCAGGTCCTTCACTACATTTAAATATTAAAAATCCTTAGTGCAAAAAAGAAATATTTGTAATTCATAAAATACTTTTACTTCAATTTAAACAAATGTTAAGAATGTATACATTACCACCATCATTACTGCTCCTGTTATGGAAAGAAGAAAATCTTTTTAATGCTCTTCATTAATGAACTTTGGTACAAAGAATACTTTGTAATTTGCAAATCTTTTTCTTCCTTCTTGAACTCATCTGTCAGCAACTTAGTCTATGAAGTATCATGCTATACAATTTTAAAAATATGCTTTGCTTTATTAATTGTCTGTTACTTGCATAACATTTTTGGATTATAGGAGATGTTCAATTCTGCCACATGTTTAATTCTCAAACAATAAACATGATGTGCATAATCACAAAATACCTGTTGTGACACAAGACTTCAGATCTACAGAATTATTGCAGTTACATAAACAAACTGGTGCTTAACAGGAAACCAATTTGCAAAATGTGTACTTCCATTATATGAAACTTACAATTACATATTCATACTGTAATGATTATAAACTAACATCATTGCAAACTGTAAAAAACAATATAAATTATGAATCCTAATACATTTTATCACATTTTCTTTTCTACCTAGGCACTGCAAGATTCAGTGGCAGTTCTTTGCTTAAATAAAATTAGTGCAATTGGATAGCAACAGATAACAGTGCATGTCTTACAGAGATCTTTTAAAAAGATAACTGTATTGTTATGAAGTCTAACATTTATTTTTGTGCACCTCTAATAGATGTTCCATTGTGGCATGGCTTTTTTTAACTTATATATCAATTTAAAATAATACTAAGCTTAATAACATAGCAGCCAGGGGTTCCTAAGGGTATGTTCATTTGGGCAACATTTTCGCACCCTTCTCATACTTTGCACCCAAAACCTCGATACCAAAGCGTAAAGAATAAAAAACAGAATTGATTTTAAAATACTTAAAGTGCTAAATAACATGTCTGCTAACTGTCCTGTGGTCGAGTAGTCAGTTCATCCTAGGGGTACCAGGTTCAATTTTCAGCTGGCAAGAGGATATTTTCTTTAATTTGGAATATTTCCACTTTCAATTAAGGTTGGAAGTATGAATGGGAGAATGAATGAGGGGGTATTTTAATCCTTAAAGTTTCAAACCAATGTTTACTTAATGTAGCATAAAGGAGTTTATGAACATTTGAATTTGTTTCTGAAGAAACAGTCTCCAATATGTTCATTACAGTTAAACATAGCTTAAAACATTTGTAAGAAAATAATCTCTTAGGAGTAATAAGGAACTAAACATATAATTTAGAAATAATAATAACTCTTTCCTTCAAAGTTACATTAATACTCTTTGTATAAATCATAACATTTTTAGTAAAGGAAGTATATTAACATGCAGATGGTTAAAAGTGTTTAGCTGTCCTCCGTCTAGTGGAACTTCTGGTTCCCATAGTCATGGGTTCAAACTGGTGGAGGGCGATAATATTTTGGGCGTAAAAATCAATAGGACTTCCTTCAGAAAGGAAGTAAAGCTAGTGATAATGTATAATGTTTATTTGCACGTTAAAGAACATCATACCTTGAAAGAGAAGGCCCCTGAACTAAATTGTCAGCCATTTCATGCCCTGCCTGTCTCCTATGGCGCTATCAGTGACTTAGAAAATTCACTTTATTACAGAAAATGCCACTAGGATGTCCCTATAAGCTTGTTAACAGAAAACTAACTGAAAGTATTTTAATCAAAGCTTTTACAGTTTTGAGTAATATGTTTACAGCCAAAGTGAAGGTGAAGCCAAAATATTGAAACGAATCCTGAAAAAAGAACAAAAGCACGTTCCTGCAGTTATGTACAATATTTTGTTTCATAACCGTCAAAATACTTTATATATTGGTTAATTATTGTAATGGATCTTATGTTGAATATGGACAGAATCATATGTTTCAGTTAAAATGTTGATTAAACAGTTAAAGAGAATTCTAAAAGATTGGAGTAAGGAAAGTAAGTGGACAGAAAGGTTCAACTTCCTGTACTGGTTCAGAGATGGAAAAACATGAAATTCTGGATAGTATTTTGAAAAATTAATTACATAGCACATAAGTACTAAAATACTATAAATATGTTAAAATATCATTGTGGTGGCATTTCTTTTCTTTGTAACGTCTTATCACTGGACATCAATATTCTGATAAGAATATGTACTTTTAAATCAAAAACTGTTTTATAATGTCCTTATAATGGTTTGCATCAGAAACTTGATTAATAAGTGCATATTGGGCAGCTGACTCTTAAACCACCCACCCCTGATAACAGGAATGAACAGGAAGTTCTTTTCAACTTTCTGAATGGCATTTCTGTAAATAACCTTGTATGAAAGCTGGCATCCATCCCCTTTATTTTGCTAAAAGTTAAGTGAAACTAAATAAAATCAATTTACTCTCACAATAATAAAATTAAAAAGTCAGTAATCCACACCCTTTATATACAGTCATTGTAATTCTATTTGCATGTCTTAAGTGCATATGTGCGTGCATGTTTATGTGCTATTATGTCTCTGGGTTGACGATACTCTCCCTTTATGATGTTAGAAACAGATGTCCAACTTTGATACAACATGATAGAAGAGTATTACAATAAACACAGTAATTTTAGTGGTACAAATAATTGGTATTTAAGTGAATGAAATGAAACTGCAATTACTCTAGGTTTAACGTTTGGTTGCCTATGGCATTAACAAGGATAGGGATGGCTACATTAGTATTCCTCCAAGTAGTGATTTATTTCCTGGTACTTATTCTGCTCATATGTTCTTCAAATAGCAATTCTCAACTGGATTGAATAATGTGTAAGAAAAATAAAAGTATGTTTCAAGACAAACACTGCAAAAATGTAAACCCTTGACAGAACAATCTTTTATCTTAAAAGAAATTTGCTTTACTTTTTTGTTTGGTAGGCATGGGAAATCTTTCTTTAATATGTTAAAAATTCACATTTTTTATGGGTGGAGAATCTTACTGCCCTTCTAGTGATTGGCCTTCATTCCTGGTTGCCTTTGAAGGGACACTCTAGTCTGAGAAAACATAATTTATTTATGCTCAGAATTTTTTCAATTTTTCCGAATAATTATTTTCTGGTTAACTAGAGTTATACAAAATTTTAATGCTTAGTGCATTCCAAAAAGTTTTTTTTAAAAATGTAATTAATATTAAAATCCTAGGCAGAAGCAAAGATAATTTTTTCTGCAAATTTCACTGTTTCAGTTAAATCACGGAAAAAGCACTACTTAACACCATTGACCATAGAGTTTCTTTGAACTGAGTTGTAATTTAGGGAAAAAGATATTTACTTTCTAATTTTGTTTTTTTTTCATATTACAGCTGAAAAAAGAAATACCAACTATATAGTTAAATTTAAATTTGGTACAAAATAAAACACAGTTTTACAGACGTGATTGCAAGTTATACACATCTTGATATTTTTGTGATCACTTAATAATATTTACTAGGTATTACTACTATTTACCTTTTAGTTAGCTTAGAAATTGCAGAAACACATCTTTCAAGTTTTATGATGGATATTTTTATTAGACTTTGGAAATGCTGTAGTCAATGTTTGGAAGAAAGCAAAAATACAAAGAGAAAATTTTCCATGCAGTTAATACAAATTGTTACATAATCTGTCAAAGTTGGGTACCATTCCTCTTCCAACATTCCTCTAGAAAACAATTTTTTTGAAGCTATTTCCAAATGAAGTATTACAATTAGGTTTGCACACCGAAGTGAATAAGAGTTGTTTCCAACAACACAAAAAGCTCCTTTTTCTTTTTGTGTAGAATGTTCTCTGGATATTTTCAGGGCTCATCTGTATTATTACCAATTAATGCGTTCAATAGGATAACACCCAGGGCTTCAATGTGTAATGTTTAACTGCTCAAAAGCTTCTTTATTTATTTTTATTATTATTATTATTTTTTTAACCTCCTCAAGAGGAAGCAACTCATGGCATAGTTTATGTAGACAGGGTGCAAATGAAAAAGTTTTCATGTCATTCACACCTATAAGTCAATAACAAGCTATACATTGTGTAATAACTTTCCAAGAATTTCATTTATGCTATAGAACATTTTTATTGTGCAAGTAATTACCTAATGTACATAAAAATATAGACAAAATGCATGGCAAATGTGCATTCTTCCAAAAAATGACTGTAAATATAAAATACAATAAAAAACCAAAAGTTGCTGAAACAAATGAAATTTACAAAGGTAAGAATATGTATGCCACAAAATAGGGCTGTATGCCAGCATCATGAATTAAAAAAAAATTGATGTAAACCAGCCAAATTTGTGCTAAATACTCGTTAGGAATTTCTCTGGTGATTTCTTTACTATATATCCATAAAACAATCATTTAAAACTGTCTGCAATAAATTGAATACAAAATTAGAAAAAGGGAAAGCAAGAGATTGTATAAATGGCCATATTCTAGTGAATACAAATTTAATTCTTTAAAAGTTTAGTCTTACTTCAAGAGAAATTCTTTGTTTCATAAGGATATGATGAATTTACTTTATGCACGGTAACTGGTTATTTGTTGCTATCGTGTATTCAGGTGACAATTCATAGTATAATCTTAATCTTCAGTATTTTAATACACAAGATATTCACAATCATTAGGCCAATTAATAGCTGTGGACATGTAAACATATATGCCAGATACTGTACTCTTGTAAGAAAAGCATTAGTGTTACCACTTTAATACTCTTTTTGCCATTACACATTATTAGCAAGCAAATGTTTTGGTGTAATTAGCTGCAATTTGTATTGAAACACACATTCAACTGAATATAGCTGTAACACAACGCTGAATATTTTAATTTTAAAAATATAATACAATATGTCAATTTTCTGTGAAGTCCCACGTTATGGTATATTGAAAATTGAGTTATAAACTTTATTAAATAAACTTCCTTGCTTGCACAAGTGTCTGGCATGAATTTGTAAAAATTACACAAAAAGTTTTAGAATTATTAGCAGTGTCTAGGTATAACAATGGTAAAAAACTATTATCTAAAAGAAAAAGAAACAGGATGCTTGAGTATATAGCATTTTCCTTTATATAATACTTCAACACACAAGATTATGACCGAGTTTCAATTACATTTACTTTGCTCTAAAAAAACTAATGATTATTGCACAAGATCTTTAAAACGAGCAGTGATGACATCAATATAATATTATAGTGACTTGTGAATATCACTACAATGCCTAGGTGTCAGTAGATTTGGTAGTGCTATTCAAAATTTTAACACAAATGTGCAGATATTTGTTTTTTCAAATAAATAAAACATCACTTACAATAAACAGCTGCTGAAGATACATAATATACATTACTAACATAAACTACTGAACCATGTGGTTTATAACCTCTCCATTATATTAAATTAGATATTTAGGATCACATTTTATATGCTTTATATTAGTTACACTTTATTCTGAGATTCAACTTGTGACAAAGGCTCTAGGCTAGGATCTAGTAATATTTAATGATGAGCTAGTATCGAGGTTCGGCTGTTGCAAGTAAAGCATAGAAAAAATGGGAACAAAATTAATAATCATCAAAGCATTATGGAAAGGGTTATATCATATCACATAAATGAGTTAATACATTAATAGCAAATGCTGTTAAGTCTTTTAATTGTTAAAGCTTGGGGCAGTCAACTTCATAATTCAAAACAGTACACCCTGCATTAAGTCTTGCACAGAAGGACTTTCGCTTCTGATATTTTTTGCTGACCATTGCAACCAGCAATTAAACTGCTTATGGAAGAAGCAATGGATGTCACAAATGACTGACATAAAAATCTATGACACCAGTACTGATTTTGGAAACTTGAAATACATAAATGTGGTGATGATGGCAGTGATTATGTTGAGTTATTATTAGACATCAGATGTTAAGGAAAATGTCTATATGAATGTTCAACAGGCATTCCTTTACTTCAGGACTTTTTCTCCAATACATTTGAATATCATGACATCATAGCTAGTTGGCAAGCATTGCTGGTCAGGATATAGTAGCAAGGAGTTAGTACAGTCTACAGTTAGTACATAAACTATCTATTGGGGATGTCTTTCGAAGGTGTTCCATTTTTTTTCATCCATGTGCCACATAGGCTCTATGTCACTATTTTATAAACATAATATTGGTTTTTTAAAACCATTTTGGGAATCACAGCAAAGGTTTTATAGATGCACAAATTAAGATTTTTATTATTCTAGCTTCACTTTTTCACCAGAACTGACTGGGACATGTTTCGGAGATCGTTGTCTCCATCATCAGCCTAGATTTACTGATAATGCCAGCTAGTAGTCACAAGAGGAAGCACGGTAAGGAATCCAGGCTGATGATGGAGACAACTATCTCCTCCAAAACATGTCCTAAGTTCTAGTGAAAAAATGAAGCTAGAATAATAAAAATCTTAATTGGTGCATATTATTGGTTATTCAGATTTTTCTTACTTTTATATGAAACCTTTCATTCACTAATTTTCTTAATTCAGTTTGCACGATTATTACACTGCTAGATCAGAAAATACATTCATAATAAAAGAAGCAGTTGAACCAAACCATTTCTCCCTACCACCTTTGCCAGCTCTTGTGAGGTCAAGAGCATTGCTAGGATTGGTGTATGCAACTTTGTGGTGACACTATGCAATTAGGAACTCTGCAAATGCAATGATTCAACTAAAAATCCTGCAACATTGCTCATAATTGTAGCAATGGTAGTAGCTGCCTTAATATCAAGTTCTGTGAAACTTGCTCGCTTAATCAAATCATTACTTGAAATCTAGCCTGTAAACGTCCGAAAATAAATGAACACCTGACTTTTAACATTATGTACACGAGTCAAGAAAAATAAAGCATTCTGACTTAGTTTTACTTTGCATTTTGTTTTTTTTTTAAACATAAATGACTATTTCTAAAATGTTGCTCTTAGCTTTCATTGAAAAATAAATGTAACAAACTGAGTAGCTATTTAATAAAAAAACGCAGCAGCTCCAGGACTGAATTAGCACACATATGGAGGTGAGAGGAGGCAGCATGTTGACCACAAACCACCCTTTAGTGCACTCTGCCCTTGATATCCTGTAGGGACAGAGGCAGAGGATGCAGTTACCATGTCACCATGGTTGGTGTTAGCTTGCTTTGGACTCTCGAGCAAGGAGTTAACTACACATTTGCAAATAAATAATTCCTTTGCGGAAAATGCAATCATTTCTATTTTCTAAAGATTTGTCAATAATTAACAATTTATTCCTCTTTTTAACCAAAATCTACAGTATAGAATGCTGATAATTGAGCTTTATTTACGGATGCTCTTTTAACTACTATGGTTCTTAGTATCCCATTCATATTGGGCGTGAAAGACCAGAAATTTTGCTCAAGAGGCCTCTTTATCAGAGGCTTGAGGTTCTTTTCTATGCCGTAAATCTGCGACATGGGATCACTGGTTTTACTTCCCTTCCAAAGGAAGCCATGCTAAAGATTTTTATGTCTGAAAAAATTCCATCACCCTCCACTGGGCTTGGGCCCATGACCATGAACTAGAGGTACCCCTAGAAAACTGGGGACAACTACATACAGTGCTGTTAAGTATGGTGAAGCCAACAATCCTCATTCTGCAAACAAGTTGTTTATACTTAAATTCTCTTATTTTATACCTGTTTTATGTCCATTTGCTAATCTTAAATGCAAATAATATAAAGCATCTATGCTTCTGCTTTTTAGTGCTGTAACATTTAATGCCTAATAATAACTGATGACATGACCTTAAAAGTACAATGTGAAATGTTACATTTAAGCATAAGATGGAAAGCAGGATTATACTGCACTATTTTAACTAGCTGAAATTATGAAATATCTCTGAATACAGGGGCTATAAGTAATGCAATATTTATACTGAAAGCCGGTTCCACACATGTATTAATCAAAAACAATTTGCAACAAATCAAGCAAGTGTGAGTGTACTGTGTGAGTCTATAATATTGATTGGGGACTTATACTAATCTCAATACACACTAAAGTGGACGAATAATCACCTGAGAAGAAGTTGGTGCACACTTCCAAACTACATTAATAAACAATTGGGGTAGCTATATTTTGATTGTCTTACTGGATTTGTAAGTTGTAACTCTAAAATGGAATGAAGCAGGTATAACATTTTAAAGGTTTCTGATTTTTAAAATTACAAAATGAATGCCAATTCCAGCACTGCAAAATTAAAAATCTGATGTGTTACACTCACATGACTTTCTCTACTCTTGTACAAACTATTTTTACAAACGCTTATTCTCCATATGCTTCATGTTAATCGAGATGTTAATCTTATTGCTAATTTTCTTGTAGGTGCAAGGGGAATATGGTAGGTTTTAAGCGATAGTCAAATCTTTTAAGCGTTGGTTGCTATGTGGCGCATTCCATTCTCTTTGCATGTCCAGGACATAAATAAAATGAATAACGAATTTGAGAAAAACTATAAGTATTGGAAAATTTAAGGGAATAACAAGCAATATCTTGAAAATGGTTCACTCAACAAAAAAAATGTATATGACATAAATTGTGTATTTTAATGTGATCTACATTTTTCGTGTAGTAAAATTTTGTCTCTCTTATGGTTTACCAGTTATGCGAAAGTCATTCGCAATGAAGAATTCTTTTGGAGACATTCCCACAAAATTCGAGATATACATTTCATTTGTCATGAAAATGTCTTAAACATACGATATTTTAATCAAAATCGTTAGAGCCTTTTTTGAGAAAATTAAAATTTTCAAAAAATGTTCCATGTAAAGGGTAGTCTGGGGTGGGGGGATTTTCTTGAAAACCTTTGTGTCGCATCTCTGTAAGATACTGAACCTAAATACCAGTTTGGTGTTTATCCGACTGTTCGTTTCTGAGTTATACTGTTCTCACTCACTCACACACACACACACACACACACACACACACGCACGCACGCACAGACGGACATGTTTTCAAAAATGCTTTTTTTGGATTCAGAGTTTATCAAAACATGTATTTCCGGTGAAATCTCGGTATCGAATTTTTGGGTGGAATACAATACTTTCCCTACTTACTATATGTAGCAGAGAAAGTAAAAAGAGGAAGAGAGAATAAGAAAAAATAACTTACTTAAAATCTCATGATGCCTTTCTTTGTAACTTTTTTCAGTTTAAAAATTGATTGCAGAAATCAAGGTCTGCAGATGAAGTGTTTCAGCCCAAATGGCTTGCTTACAAGTTTTCTTTTCATAACACAGTTCCATTACATGAAACCAGAGACGAGAAACTAAAAGATTTATTAGGAACACTTATTTTGTATTGCTGTCTTTATATCTTAAATTCATATTAAGTTAAAGAAGTAGTAGTAAGTAGTATTACTCCTGCAATCTATTCTGCTTTTGATGAGAAGTACTTTGCTCTGAAAGGGACTGTAGCCACAAGATATATTAAGTAGACCATTGTTATGAGCAAGAATTACTTATGAAATGGGAAAAACAGTTTTGACATCATTTGATATAAAGTACAGCTGTAGTATAAAAGACAAATACCAGTTCATTTCTCATGAGAAAGGTATCTGATTGTTGCTTTCTGAGTGTACAAGCTGCTATTTATTGCTCTGAAGGCTTGGTTTCATATATGAGCTGTGAGCCATTTTCTCTGCAAATTCAATTTAGTACAGAATTCATAGAAAAGTGGTCAGGGCATTAAATACAAATTTCCATTATTTGCAGGGTAATTGAATCATTAGCTTCAGCCTAGGGAGGCCAGTTTCCAATTTTGCAGAAATGTGACATTAAAACTGGTCTTTTGCCATCATCTTTGGTCTTATGCTGGAGGTGGCTTGGGAAGTTCAGGTTTTTGGAGGTGGTCTCCCAGTTCCGAGTGAAAATGAGAAAGATTTCGTCCTGTCCCATGAGGGGGAAACATGCCAACCTCAGGCAAGACTACCTGCTGAATTTAAACATATTAATAGGCAGACGAAAAGAAACTAACAAGGATTGCTTTAGAATGGTTAGCAAACATTGAGGAGCCTGGCATGGAGTCCTATGCATGAAACAGAACACAGGGCAACCTGTTGTTCAGCAGCGAGTTCAAGTCTACCATGAACAGGGCAAGAGCTTGCAGAGGGTGCCAGGCCCGTAATCAAAATATTCACCATACTTTAGAAATTACAATTTTTATGAATTAAACAAAGTTTTATTCTTTTGCAATCATCAAAATCGCACCACAAGCATGATTTGGAATTATTATAGGACAGTAAACTGGACTTGCAAATTGCACATAAGCTGTTGGGGGGAATGCAGCATAGCAGATCCATTTCACCTGTTAAGTGATTCACAACAACCGAGAACAATAACCATAAGAAGGACAAAGTTGAAATACATGTATTCTAATGGGAGCATTCACAATGACAGAGAGCTTTCCTGAATCCCAAGAATGGGGAAGAAGACTTGGCTAAGTTTTAACTTTCTTGTTCTCGTTCCTGACATGGCATATTAGATCCATATTGTGCATATTAGAAGCTTCACTGTAGAGGTTATTCTAGACGGCCAAGACATGAAACAGCCACTAGTGCTCTCTATAGTCACAAAATGGAAATATGAAACTGGAAGAAATTAGTAGTACATGTGCTTCCTAACCTCAGATCCTGACACCCACAGATTCATTGAGCATTGGTTCTTCTAGCGAAAGGGTCATCTGTAGTTTGTTTATATGCAACTCAAAACTTTATTTCCTCATAAAACAATGGCAAAACCTACAAAGAACAGCAAAAGCCAGTAGAAATTAACAAAGAACAATAAACAACTTTAATGCATGCCATTAAATAAAGGAATGAAAGCTTGGTACAACTAAAGGAATCAGAAATGTAATGGATATGCATTTAGGTAATGTTTACTCCATCGAATTTTGATGTTGGTTAAATTGTATTATGTTGGCTGAATTGGAAGCATTAATTAATTTTGAAGATTTAGAAGCTAGTAACAGTGATGTTTCATAATTTAAAATAAAGAGAGTTGAAGGTTATTACACTACATCACTAAAATGTTAAAATGTTACATTTTAGTGATGTAGTGTAACAACCTTCAACTCTATTTATTTTAAATTATATCATAGGTCAGTTAAAAACAAATGAAATCCCAATTGCCAAATCAACTTTCTACTTTGTGACTGATATGAATCATCAATATGCATTCCCATTCTTGTTACCAGGCTGTTGAGAATCAAAATCTTGTATGGTGCATTGCTTCCCATTCCCATTTTGGTTACTGTTCTCAGGCTATTGTGAACCAGCCTTTACTGCACTCTGCCCAGATGTTGTGTGTAATGGTAGAAGATACACTGGCCATGTGGTAGGCCTTGGCCCAATCAGGCTGTTGCACAACAAAATTAAGTATGTTTTTGTTTAAATATGCATGTTCTTTTTCTGTTATGATCGGTGGAGGCACAGTATAAAGGCATTTAGTTACCAAGGTTGATGAACAAACAACAAATACTTGTCAGAACACATTTGGAATCAACTTAATGCAGCCTGTTAGCTGCTTCACCTAATCCGTATAGACACCCAACTAATGTTGCTGATGATAATTAATTGTAACAAGATGTACGTAGGTCAAATTTACTGAATAAGTTACAGGTCCAGTAATTCATTAAACAAGGACATTTAAATTTGTTGCTCACAGCACAAAAACACGGAATGTAATCTGTGCTACATTCTACTCTCTTCTAAAGACATACTTGTACACAAATGTTCTCTCCAATCTCATTTTGAACCCCTCTGACACATCTGAACAATGTTTTACCATTCCAGCTATCCAAATATAATAATAATCTATCATTAAACTAAAAACAAAAGTGTCAGCACATTTTGAAAGTGCTTATATTTTATGTAGTTATAAACCCGTATCTCAGCGTAGTCTTTCTCAGGCAAACATTATCTTTTGTAGTTATTACCTCTGAAAAGAGTATACATTAAATTAGGCAATTAATACAAATGCTATTAATTTTTATGATGAATGGAATAAAAGGCATCTTAAAATACACAACACTCATAATAAAAGAACTCTACCATTAATTATAAGGAGACTTTTGCACCCTAACACTTTGTGATTCATGAGGTTTTAATGATTTGTGCCATTCATATGGTAGCTTATTTATCTGAGAATATTTTTGTATATTCAGAATGTTTTTAATGTCCTTCATTAAATTTCGCACAATTTCTTGTAAAAAATCATGAATATTCATTTACATCAAACCATAACAGCACTAGGTACAGAAAGTACATTAAAAAAATTACTTGATCTATTAATGTGGATTTGGGTCGATAATTAAAAAAAAAGAAGTGTTATTTGTAATCTTAACAAAAAATTCAACATTAAAATATGCCATTTTCAAAGTTTGTATTAATATACATTCTTTCATTGTAATATTCTCTCAATTGCTTTTATTGTACAGTAATCTGGTACCTATTGATGTTGCATTTCCTAGCTTGTTAATCAGTAAAACAAATCCAATAAAATGAAGATTCTACTTCTAGTTTTTCAAAGTTTATCTCTAAATTATAAAATATGGATGTTAAAGGACATGAGCACTCAAATTGAGAACATAATAGAAAAATAAAACACGCATCGGATAAAGCTATATGACATAAACCTGCAAAGTAAAAAATTAAATAAGTGAAAGCTGAATTATAAGAATAATAAGGAGCTCAAAGTTTTGGAAAGGAAAATGAAATAAAATAGAAATTACTTAACTGAGAAGAACTGGCCTCCCTCACATTCATGAAAGTGGCAAAAGTACAAATGTATGTGACTGTAAATTTCTGGTCTAGTTTCTTCAGCAAATGTTAGAAGTACCCTAATATGATATCTTGTGAATGTTGTATTTCACCAATATTTTGCTGTAAAATATTCACTAATATCTTTCAGTGTCCCTAAATAGTACAACTGAAAAGGCAGTTTCTGTATCTTGCAGCTTTTGAACATATCCGATCTAAAACTAAGATTTGTGGTTTGGACATTGGAATCTCCACTTTCAATTCTCATAAAGAAACAGCAGACCATGACTGCGATAGGGCAAGGGTGAATTTTATAGGAATGTAATTCTATTATATCTAAACTTCCAGGAAAATTACATAAATTCCATTGTTGTCGCTGATATAAAATGAAAAGAGCCAGCAGTACAAAGCCCAAACATTGGTAATTATGAACAGCATAGCTGGTACATGTTTCTGATTGTAATGCTTTCTAACTTCTCTCATGATTATGTTTCTGAAGTTTGTATCTCTAAAATGCTTCTTCTTTAATATTTTTGTTTGTTATATTTACAGCATGTGATGCAGATGCATACAAATAGAATACCAAAAGCCCTGCTTCTCTACTGTCCAAAAGGGAAGATATCTTTAAGTTATCCAAGAAAACAGATTGAAAATTCAACTGTGAAATCATAATGGCCATTGAGCCTAAATCCTGAAATGAAAAGGAAGAGAAAGAAGAAGAAATTTATAGCATATGTTCATTAAGATGGATGTCTGAAATTGCAGAAGCAGTAATTAGTCATCTACAGCTTGATTTATGGTGTTAGCTTAGGATAAGATTTAACACAAAGTTAACACTGGTTGTCAGTGAAACAGAAAATGTATTAATTTGAGTGTTAACTCTCAACATTTCCTCATGAAGCCAGACCTTAAGAGTTAGGAGAGGAAGATTAAGAACAAAAGCATAATGACAAAGTGAAACAAAAATTGAACTGGAAAGAAAAAATAGCGCTTAACAACATTAGCCAGAAGATATTAATGTTGAATGTAATTCTAAAGCAGAAACAGAATAATGTTTGATAACGGTAATTAATGTTTATTTTCAAGATTCATAGACATGCAAGTAAAAGAAAAAGTGAAATAATGCTTTACTTTTGACTATCTTTAGTACTGTGAGCAATATCTGTCTTTAGTACTTGTAATACCCAGAATGTCCACAAATTCATGAATTAACTCATCAGAATCACATTCCACAACTAAACCAGAGTAAAAATGTAAAAAATATGATATGCATAACACTACTCAAGTGTTAGTTGATTCAATTCTAAATTCCCACTATTAAAGTTATTTTTGAATAAGTCCATAAGATGCTACTTTTCTTTGTTTTGATTGTATTGGCCACAAAATCTTATTTACTAATGGAGACCAACAACATGGTATGGTGTGTTCCCCATAGTTCTTTGCTCTGCAATGGAAAGATAGTTAAACCTTCTGCAAGTCTGCTAGACCTAGATATAAGATTATCTATTACATCTATTAACAGGCCAGAGAAGCTGGCACGAAAGGTGATCTGATTCTGGACTTCCTTCTGATCAAATCATATGCCTACAACAGGATAAATATCACACTTATAAAATAATTTCCTTTGCATATGTGTCTCAAATTTATCCTTGGGAGCTTTCTGGACAACCTTCAGCCTGGTGCACAATTGCTTGGGAAAGGGCTGGAATCAGAAGGTGAATATTGTCACCGTCAGGCTGTTCTTGAGTGATTGAGAAAGCCTCAGCTCACTTTGGAGCTCATTGGAGTCAGTATGTGGTTGCTAAGTTAGAAAGAGTTTTTGTTTTGGAAAGAAAAGGAAAGAGATCTTCATTTTGATTGTGGGTGGAAATCAATGCAGTATTTGTGGGTGACAGCCCTCTCATCTCCTAATCTATGTAAAAACACTATAATAAAAGCATGGTGAGTAACTGTAAGCTTTGTTAAATGTAGTTAAGCTTCTAGTCTCCCCACTGCTTTCTCTTGCAGCAAGTGTAAACTTCATCATCTGAAGGTCCTTTTAAATGGTATGCACGGCCTGAGTGCTGAGGTTTGTGACAATACAACATGTTCAATCAATCAAGAATGGGAATCAGGAAGCAACAGTCCTAAATCTCAATTTGATAACTGGAATTTATCAGTATCTAGATCAGGTAACCAAAAATAGAGAAGAGAAAGCAAACGGCTTGACTTTTAATTCACAATAGACTGAGGATGCAAGTGGGAAATCATATCTAGAACATTCCATAGCAACATGCAAAATTAATGTGGCACATTCAACTGCAAATTGTTTAAAACTCATTAATTGCATTTTTTCATTTGAATGCAGGTTAGCCAACTTTGAAATGCAATATGATGAACAATTTTTAAAAAGCAAGAAAGTTATTGTTTGTGATTCATAAACTAAATGCTTCTGTCGACAGCACTAATGAAAATGAGAATAGCAGCACATGCAGCTGGCAGAAGTCATCTACAGCAGCCTCCTTGACTAACTTCTGCAATGAAGACAGGTATCCACAAGCATACAATATGCTATGATTGGAAGCAGGAAACTTGACCAAGCTTCCTCTTGACATTAACAAGCTCTTTTTGAGTGAGCATGTTCAAATTTGAAAATGAATGTTTTTAGTTTTTTGTCCTTTATTTCATGTTTTTGCTGCTACAGCTTTTCTGCTTTCAGAAAAATGGATCAAAGGGTTTTAAAAAGAGAACATAAATCACAAATTTAAAAAAAAGAATCATAATATAAAATTACTGCTGGAGAATGCAGGATCATATTTTGATCTATAATTAACGATTCCTTGGTATATAAAGTATAAAACATGGTGCTTACTTTTTCAGCCGAGTTTACACTTTCTCATCACTAAATATATTCTTGTCTAAGAAAAAATACTTTCCATATCGTTACACTACCACAGCAATACTTTGGAAAAACTTGTGACCAATACCACAGTATGTCACTTGGAGATATTACTCCCAGATTTTAAAAAACACACAAAATACATACATGAATAAATTAAATAACGTCAAAAGTATTTTTTAAATATATAACCAACAATGTGTTCTCAAACAACACAGTAAGCTCATTTGATGATGTAAAACAGGAGGTTTCAACATGTGGGGAATGAAAAAATCCAACAGTATACAGATAATATGATAAATGGGGATGACACAGCAGTAGTTGCTTAGTTTCAAGATTAATGTAATACATATATGTATGTGTATGTACAAAGCTTACAAACAGGGCAGAGGTACCAGAGAAAGAAACTAACATTTAAGGAGGCACAAAACGCCAAATGGCAAGGCAAGACCCCGATGGGCTTGGATCTCTACACCCATGCTACCTCACCTGTTTTTCATGCTCAACTCGACAAAAAGGGTTTGCTACTATGTTACAGCAACATGAACAATTATTAGTTTTCTTCTCTCTTCTTCTCTTAAAGATAAACTCCTTTTGTTGCTGTTATAGACACTTTTTATGAGTATTTATTATTATATTAATTAAATATGACTTTCAATCATCCCTATCTATCAGCTCACAATGACAGAGCTAAATACAACAGTATATGTAATTAAATATCTGTTTAGTGTTGGCACTAGTATAGTTTGAAGGTCAGAGCCTGTAAAATTAAACACTGATTTTAAATTTAATTTTCTTTTTTTCAAAAATGCACTTTATGTTTCTAGTTTTGAAATTAATAAACCTTATAAATACTGTTATTCTATTAATAAAAAGGAGACTCTTTCTGAACAATGTTAAAACTCAGATCAACATAGACAATGGCGCACACATCTTTGGTACAGATATTATGGAAAAGCTTCTATACTGAGGGTTGCCTTTTGTTTAACTGCAAAAATATCATTATGGCAAGCAGCAGGACACATGGCTCCTCAAGAAACTGTATCTAACTTAGACAACACTAGCATGGCAGTGATTGGTCTGTTCCTAACCTTTCAAGCCTGAGCTCCCTAACGCAGCACATTCATCCAACATCCACTCAATCTTTCAAAGATACATAGATGATGATAATGATCAACAAGATAATCAGCTAACGCGACAGAATACAGGAGGAAAAAGTGACACAGTCTTACATGCGACACTATTTCATAACAATGGTCAGGGAAATGCCTTTGGACTGAATTCTCTTAGCTATAACAATCTCGACTACCATCTTGCCAACAAACAAAATCCAACTCTATGCGTGTATGAAAGACCAATCAGCTCAGAGATATATGGTCCTAACTTGCTTCAACTGGAGCACTTGACATGCGGGTACACTCTGAAATGCGAAGTGATGCTCCATACCAATCGCTTCCATCTGCAACAAAACAGAACTATTTTCATGCACTTTTAAAAGAACGTATTTGCCCTCAAGGCAGACTGTTTAAAAATTGAATACTAATTTAAGATTTTAATTTTATTAGAATCTGTATGAAACATATAAAGTTTTCCTCAATAATGTATTGTCGAGACTACATGTACAATGGTCTTGTTATTTTCAGAATGACTCATTCTTATACCATAAGGCACAAATCTACTTAAAAGTTCCATGGCTTCAAAGCTCTGTGACTTAAATGTATAGTCTGCTAGCAAACAGCTCCATTTGCTCTAAGTGCTTCTTATTTTTATATTAATTGCTATGATGTATATACATAAAATCCTTTTTTTATGCAAGTCACATTATTTAGTTTTATTTCATTTCATTTTATTTTCATCCTTTTAAGTACATTTAAAGGACATGTCAATATAACTTATTTACATAATACAAAAAAGCTTTGCATAGCTTTTTGGTATTTAAATTCCTGTATACTATAAAATGCATTTTCAGTTAAGTATTTTTTTATGGTTTTCATCATTGTTTAGTTTGTACAATTATTCAATGTTCCCTTAGTGTTGCTCTGAAGTAATCGTCATTACTCCTCAAGCTATAAATGTGTATATAGCAATTTTTTGATGTCTTTTATGTACAACAGTTTTTATACTTTAAAATATATATGCATGGAGCAGTTAAGATTTTTTAGATCCTTAAACAAGTTTATACATTTTGTTTATTATATATTTTCCCTATTATTCGGATAGCTTTTTTTTCTGTAATTTGAAACTTTTCCCATTTTTCTTTGCATAATATTCCCCCATAGTGTAATACCATAGCTTATGTAAGAATATATAATTGCATAATAGACCTGAGTCAAGGTTTTGCTATCCATTGTCTTACTGATTTGTCTCATAAATGCCACTATTTTTTGGTAATATGTGCAACATGGAATTTCCACAAATTTTTGTCAATCATATTTCCGAGAAAGTTTGTACTATTTATTTCACATATACTTTCACCTTTTACTGTTAATTTTATGTTAATTATATTGTGATTTGTTAGTTCAAAATTGATGCATGCTGTTTTTTTTTACATTTATTACCATAACTTGGAGTAGTACTGCTGTATGATTTTTAAATTTTATTTATGTATATCAAGAATAGAAAAGGCCCTTAATTTTGAGCCTTGCAGAACTCCTTGTTGCACTGTTTTGAAATTTTATTTTATTTTTTCTATCATACCATTCAATTCAGATAATTTATTTCTACACATTATGATCAGTTTTCTAAATACATCAATATCCAATTTTGTGCCAGGCCTTGAACTCCATTTTTCTAACTTGCTGACCAGTGCTTTTATATTCATACCTCGAACGCTTTCGATAAATCTATAAAGATAGCAATCACAGATTCACGGTCATTCTTTACACAACATCCTATGTATTGCAGCAATTGTATTTACAGTTTCTGATAAACTCCAAATTTCCATTCCATATAACATCTTTGATTCTATCACTGCTTTTTACAACCTTTCCAATGGATTTACGGACATTTCTGGTATCTTCTGTAGACATGCTCTTACACCTTTCATAGCTAGTTTTCCTTTGGCCATTACCTTCCTCCCATGTGCTTTCCATCCCCTGTTACTACTTATTCTCGTCTTAGATAATAAAATTATTTCACTATTTCTAGTCCTTCTCCATTCAGATACCATTTCTCATCTTTCCTTAATTTACTTCCTTTTTTAAATACCATTATTTTAGATTTCTTGACATTTTGTCAGTTTTGATAACTCTTCATTTCCAAGTCTACGAGGGTGGTCTGAAAAGTTTCCAACCTCAACATGAAGATGGCAGCACTTGTAAATAAAAGCTAGTGAATTTTGTTGTTCATCTGTTGACAGTTACTCACCAAAGTTTCAGCAATTTTGGATGCTCAGTTGTTATGTAACAGTCGTTTGAGTGAGGTGATGCGAGTGTTTTTATGAAAATGGAAAAAAATCCAGTATCGAGCTGTCATTAAATATTTGTTTTTGAAAGGCAATACGCCTATGCAAATCAAAGATGAGTTGGATTCTGTGTATGGCCGTAAGAGCTTGGGAGACGATGAACGTTCGGGACGTACAAAAATTGCAACTACCGACAAAAACATCGCCAAAGTTCACCAAATGGTGCTAGACGACCGCCGATTTAAAGTGAGAGAGATAGCAGAGGCTATGAACATGTCAAAAGAACGTGTTTGTCACATATTAAATCAGCATTTAGACATGAAAAAGCTGTCCGCACGTTGGGGCTGTGTTTGCCCACGTTTGACCAAAAATGTGTTCGAATGAACATTTCCAACGCTCTGTTGGCACAGTTTAGGCGCAATAAATCCGAGTTTTGGTGCCGATTAATTACTGTAGATGAAACTTGGATACACCATTATATGCCCAAAACAAAAATACAGTCCAAACAGTGGACTGCAAAGGAGGAACCGGCTCCAAAAAAAGCAAAAACTGTTTTTTCAGCTGGGAAAGTGATGGCAACTGTTTTTTGGGATAGTCATGGAGTTATTTTAATCGATTAACTTCAAAAAGGAAAAACCATTACAGGAGCATACTACACATTATTACTTGACAAGCTGAAGGCAGAACTAGTGGAAAAACGTCCACATTTGCAGAAAAAGAAAACCCTGTTTCACCAAGATAACGCACTGCCTCACACCTCAGCGGTTGCAATGGTGAAAATCCACGAATTACAGTTTGAACTGCTTGACTATCCGCCTTACTCACCAGATCTGGCCCCAAGCGACTTCTTTTTGTTCCCTCATCTGAAAATTGCGTTCGGAGGACAGAGATTTTCGTCAAATGAAGAGGCAATCACCTTCGTGAACAATTATTTTGCAGAGAAAAAATACAGAGTACTATTTGGACGGGTTACAGAGATGGGAGCATCGCTGGGGGAAGTGTATAGAGTTAGGAGACTATGTTAAAAAATAAAAAAAAAAAAAAAGAATTCTGAAAAAATGTCTTGTATCTTTATTAAGTCGGAAACTTTTCAGACCATCCTCATATTATCTAAATATCTTAGCTTGTAAGACAGCAAAATATTTGCGTTTTAATATTTAGTATCTTATTGTGGAGCTGTAAGATACTCATTTAGCTCTCATGGTTTATGAACCAGTAAAATCTTGTTTTAATTCATATTTTTTTATATGCACCTTGGTTGTCATACCAATTCTTATGGACTTTGGTTATGCTTATATTCCTTAAATATATCTTTTCACCATACGTCATTTCCTGCTGGTATTACTTTTCCTCCTATACTGCAAAATAAAACAGATCTTCCCCATACAAGTGCAAAAGTAACATGTTCATAGCCACTTTGTTTTTATTTACAGAGATATATTTACAAACAGAGATTCCAAAAGCAATGGAGCTGTTACTAATTGCTTATTTAATACGCTTTTTGGTGGGATTCTCCACTGTCAGAATTTCATAATTCTTTACATTATCCTTAATTTTCAAATGAAAATATCTGTTTCTAGCAAACAGCCATTGTTCATTAAAACAGATTGTTTTAAAATAGCTTAATGCCTGTATAAGATATACAAAAATTATGAAAGTGATAACTATCAATGAGTGTTCAAATGATTGGGGATTCCAAAGTTATCCAACATTTGTTTTTTCATGATTTTTCCTTGACCAGTATCTGATTGAGTTGTTTTCATTTTCTTTTGTTTTCTAATGTAGAATATAAATAAGTACTTTATCACCTCATTTCACTATCATTTGAATATTTACAGTTAGAATATTAGATAAATAATTAAGAAGAGAGAGAGACATGGCCTTTGAATACTCAAGTAGAGATTCTTACCTTTAATTAGTTATTTTTTGAAGAATTCTGTCACTGCACCCAAGATGCTGGCACCCAGAGGGGCTCCGTCTCTACTCTATTTACAGCTCGCACAAGCTGCTCAAAAGCATTGGATAGATCTGC
Source organism: Deroplatys truncata (assembly GCA_030765065.1). Taxonomy (NCBI): domain Eukaryota; kingdom Metazoa; phylum Arthropoda; class Insecta; order Mantodea; family Mantidae; genus Deroplatys; species Deroplatys truncata. The sequence goes on along the minus strand of CM060976.1, from coordinate 162,728,115 downwards.
ATTTTCTATAACCTCATCAAATAAATGGCTGTACAAGAATTCTATTCGCGCACTACTGTGTAGCATCTCGTGAAATTCATCATCCTAGAACAGAGGTTTAATGTCAATCAGCACTTCTTGCACCTTTAAAATTCTGTAAACCAACTTGTGTGTAGGGAGTACATGTGGTCAATTCCAATGAACGAAACCTGAAATTAATATGTTAATTAGAGTGTCAGGATTCTTAATGTATGTGTGTATGCCTGTATACAACTAAACATAAGCATGTTTATTGTTCTTGTGAAAAGTTTCAGCAACTTCAAAAACAAACATTTTACCTGACCAACCAGTGTTACAAAGCTATCCACCAGAACTAATATGATGGCAAGTTATAAACTTTTAATGTTTGGTTTTGCTACTTACTGATAATCTAGGTGATTTTAATGAAAATATAGATTTAAGAGTCAACATAACAGAAGTAAATAGATATAACTGTGGCATGAGGAAATCAGTAAATTTTACAATTTCAGGAGATGATATAAAATGTGACAGCAAATAGAATATTAATGGGAATGAAATATATAATTACGTAAGCTAATAAATATTATTCTATAAATCTATTTACATATTTATAAGTTAAAGAAACATGTTTAAACTTTTTTTTTTCAGTGGACACTAAGAAATGCTGACACACAAAACAAAAACACATACAGCTTTCTGAATTGCCACCTTATTTCAAAACAGCATCATTTCATGCTATGTATGCTGGGTGAAAAGAGTATGAATGTCATAATATGAGGTAATTTTATGTACAGAGACAAATTAAAAATCATTTTAGTCTCAAAATGCTTATATCAGCAGAAGAAAATGTTTTTTACATTTTTTTTCACACTACAATTTGCTTACATAATATTTAAGACAAGTCTCATTGAAGTATATTACAGAACAGCAACTAACCTACATCTATCTTCACCTTCTTCATTAAGTGTCTTACTTTACAACAATTTGGCATTTTTGTTTTGTACAAATTGTAATTTATATCAAAGTTACAACATTACAACAGCAGCTGAATAACTGACTCCACAAACACACACACATATAACTGGCGCAACAGTTCTGGACACGTGAAAATCTTAATGAAAGCTATGAAGCGAGTTACATACCAGATCAAGAGGTGACCGGTCGTCTGCATGCTGCAGGAGTGTGTGGGACAGTCATTGTCAAATATCCGCACACTGCTTATGCACTTCACTACACGATAAACTTATAGTTATATACAGTATATTTAAATTCACCGCTGTAAAATGCCCTTAATATAAAAACACTGTCAACCATCTGCCTCCAGTTCTTCCACACCTGACAGCCCTTCCTCTTCTGCGGAATCACTCACATCATTGCCGCCATCACTGCTGTCGCTACTTTCTGCACCATTATCCTGGATGAGAATTTTTTCTAATTGATTTTCTGCAATTCTGTATTTTTTGAAATAATGATTCTCAATTTATTCAACATGTTGATATACATTTTCCCATTCTGGCCTTCCAATTTCTGCAAATCGCTGGTGACATAACTGCTCCACATCTTTTAGTTTAAAAGTGATATTTCTGCAGGCCACCCAGTTTTTGACATCAGCCCAGATTAATTCGATTGGGTTTAGATCTGGGTGATACGGTGGCAGTCTTAAGTACATTATGGCGATGTTGTATTAATATCTGGCCAAGTATTATGAGTTATGACTTCTGAAGGGATTTGTTGGCTTTAACTAAGTTATATTTGTTTTACTCATGCTTTCATCAAAAGTTATATTATGCCTAAGCAACCAGGTTTTTATTTCTTCTTTCAAGGAATTTGAGGTAGATTGTTTGTCAATTTGAGTGTTACCACATTGTGAAGCATTGTCGATAACCAGAATAGACCCAGCAGGCATATCAGGTATCAACATGGTGTTGATCACTTCATGTAATTTTCTATATTCATTTCTTGATGAAAATCTCCTGTTTTTTGTTGCGACTTGTAAAAGAAGGGCATTTGGAACAAACAGTATGAACGATAATAAGTATTTGCTCTTTGGCAACAGGTGCCTGAAAACCTAATTCGCTATCGTCACTTCAACTTTTAGATGTATGACTGCTGTGTATGTACGACTCATCTTCATACAATATAGTTTGACCCTCTAATTTGTACCTCTGAGTAAGGTACTCTTCCAGCTGAGATCGTATGTCGTGCTTTTCTATTAGAAATCTATTTGGTTTCGTTTTCTTCCACTTAAACCCTAAATCTTTTATAATTTTTCTGAGATTTGTAGCAGCATCTTGAAAATTTATGCTGATATAAGTACATATAAAATTATAGTCATTTGGAAAGTTAGTATCAGACTGCAAAATTCAGTGCCATAGCCAGGACTTGAGACTTGTAGTACCACCTTGAACATTTATGACATCTTTCAGATTGATGAGCAATCTGCTTATTGTTGGCACAGTTTTTTCTTCCACATAGAAATTGTGAATCGTGCACCGAATGACGCATTTGTCAAAATCGTCCATTTTTGTAATAGGTTTAGGGACCTTATGTTTCTTCACAGGTGTGTCAAATGGTACTCTTTCATCCATATGGTTTTTCTTATCTTTGAGAACTCTGGAAATGGAACTCAGTGAAACAACAGTTGCTTTGGCTACTCTTTCTTTCACTCTCTTAAGGCTTTTGTAGAACTCGGGTAAACATATATTTACTTCCTTCATCTCTGCTTCTTGCTTCATGAAGTCGAAGACATTTGCAATTATTTCCCTGCTTTGAATACGTAATACCTTACCATTTAACTTTGAAAACGTAGGAGCCATGGTTAGAAATATCACAAATATAAAATAAGCACTATTTACGTACTGCTCTCTTTGAAATTACAAAATGCTGAAACTTTCTATGCAGACTGTATGTGTTACGCACTGTGAGTAAGCAAAGGTATTATATCGCTTTTGTTGATTAAGCTAAACATAAACCATTCCTAGGCTCGGCGACTGGGGAGGCAATCAAGGTCACGATTCCAGAAGTTTTGCGCCAGTTATACCTCCATGGCTGGGTGCCTCCTTTCATTTGCTATCATGCACTCATAACTTGTATAAAGATCATTAATAACACAGTATGCAGCTTTTATTTCCTTTCATTGAATTTTTAAATAAAATATTTACTTTATTTTATTACATTTCCTTAAATTGTTAAATAAAATGCCTTTTTTACTTCAATTGTTCTCACTGAATATTCAAACACCTGATATTCATTTTCTTTTATTATTTCATTAAAATTTAAACTATTATATTTCACGTTGATATTGTAATGAAAAGAAGCTAGAAACAGTGATGTGTATTGAATTTATTTAAAGGTGAGTCGGAATTGTTACACTAACATCACTTAAGTTTACTCACTTAACATGTTTCCTGAAACATGTTAAGTGAGTAAACTTAAGTGATGTTAGCGTAACAATTCTGACTCACCTTTAAATAAATATTATATTTCAGTTTTAGCTGCTCCATTAAATACTAAATATTCACTGAAAATACACAAAAAACTGTCTTGGGCATTAAACACCACCAGCACTGTAAATATTGTTCCTATAATGTAGCAAGAACTTCGCAGCAGCATTACAAACTGAGCGCACATTCTACTGAGTAGACCAGACCTTACTCATAAAGTGCGACTTTCTCACACACCTGCAAATAAGTGCACCTGCTGCACAAAATATTGCTGCATTGCAAAGCATTTTTTTTTTTTTTTTTTTACAAATGTAAGAAAAAATTCAAAAAATTAAATTGTGTTTTATTTATGGACGCTCTTTAACTACTATGGTCCTTAGCGTTCCATTCAATATTGGGTGTGAAAGATGGAAATTTTGCTCAGAAGCCTCTTTATCAGGCTTGAGGTTCTTTTATGTGCCGTAAATCTATGACACAGGGCCACCGGCTTTATTTCCCCTCCAAAGGAAGCCATACTAAGGAATTTTATGCTCGAAAAAATCCCTTGCCCTCTGCAGGATTAGAACTCGTGACCTTGGGAGCTAGAGGCTAGCACAATAGACCATGAAGGGCTACAAATTTTAAAACAAAAAATGTTCATAAACCTTTTAATGTACTCTTACAGCTATAGCTCTAGTTTTAAGAATGATATGTAACCCTTCCACACAGAATATATAACAATAACAGTATTTAACACGTAATTCTACGTAGTAAAACATCAAAGACATTTCACATGCTATAGTATTCATTTTTATATTTACTATATTCACAGTATTTCATTACCTAAATGTTACACAAATGGTTCTTCACTTCTAAAAAGGCAAGAAATCATACTGATTGAATACAGCACTAACTACATGTTCCATCAGTGAAAATAAACACTTCCAAATATTACACAAAATTAGAAATTTGCAACCAAGTATTATAACTTCACATATCTTATATTTATTAAAATTTTGGAAAGTGTTTCAAGAAACATTTTCCCTTTCAACATCTGTGGATGAAATGCTTTCACTGAAATGAGCATTTTAGAATGGCATTTCTTATATTTCTCATGCTCTAATATATTTTGCTGGTGTTTTTAAATTCCCTTACAGAATTAATAAAGGCTGGTTCACAACCGCCCAAGAACAGTAACCAAAACAGAAACGAGAATGGGAAGCAATACAGCATACAAGATATTGGTTCATAACAGCCCAGTAATGAGTACGCGAATGCTTATCAATGATCATATCGATCACAAAGTGAAAGTCAATTTTGCACATTGGTATTTCATTTGTTTTTAACTGGCCAATGATATTTTTTCATCTACTTCCAATTTAGCCAACATAATGCGGGTTAGCCAACCTCAAAATTTGATAGAATAAGCATTATCTAAATGCATATCCATTACATTTACGATCCCTCAAGTTGTGTCAAGCTGTCATTCCATTATTTAATGCATATATTAAAGTTGTTTATGATTCTTTTTTAATTTCCATCAGTTTTTGCTGTTCTTTGTAGCTTTTGCCATTGTTTTTGAAACAATAGCCAGTTTTGAGTTGCATATACACAAACTAAGACGACCCTTTCACCAGAGGAACCAACACTCATTGGATTGTTGGCGTCAGGATTTGAGGTTAGGAAGCATATTTACTACTAATTTCTTCCAGTTTCATGTTTCCAGCTTGTGACTTAGAGAGCAATAGCGGCTATTTCATGTCATGGCCACCTAGAATAACCTCTAGAGTGAAGAGTCTAATAAGCACAATATGAATCTAATATGTCGTGCCTGGGAATGAGAATGAGAAAGTTAAAAGTTGGGCAAGTCTTCTTTTCCGTTCCTGGGGCCCGGGAGGGTTTCTCATCGATTGTGAACGCTCCCATTTGAATACACGTATTTCAACTTTCTCGTTCTTGTTCTGGTTACCGTTCTCGTTGGTTGTGAACCAGCCTTAACAGCAAAGCATTGATCAAGTTCTACTTACAGTAAAGCCCCTAGAATAATTTTCATCAAATGTGGACCTGGCATATGCTGCATTTCGAGTTTCTTTGAGAACAGGGAATGAAGGCGGCTTAATGTAAACTATATATGGCTTCAACTGTGGAATCCTCAGCATCTTTAGAGCCTGAAAGAGGGAGAAAGAAAATAAAATCTTATAAATATATTAAATACACTTTAATAATGGTAATTAATATCCACTGTGCTTTTTAGAAGTACAAACATTTAAATACTGCAAGTTCTGGAAATTGAATCAGATTTGAAAAATCCACTGTCCAAAATATAGCACTGAATTTTTCAAATCTGTTTTAAACTTTATATTCTCCACCTACTCATGGTTAGTGAAGAAACAATTACTGGATAGAAACTACTAATAGTGTTGTTCAGTAGAAGTCTGGGTGTCAAAAGTAATTGTACATTGCAAGCTGCCTTTAAGGTATATCACAAAGTGAATGAGATCACCTTAATGGTATGCCAAGGAGCATGATGAGAGGAATTCAATTCAGAAGTACCATTTGTGGGTGATAGCAGCTCAATGGTAGAATATCAGTGCAGTGAGCTGAAAGTCAGAGATTCAAGTCTCAGCCATGGCATTTACTTTTAATTCTGATTCAACTTTCCAAACTTAGCCTAAATGATAACAGTGTCATAAGGCTCATTGGATGGAACAGAACAGGCAACTACTATTTATACTGAGTGAATGGTATCATTGCATCATTATGAGCATCATTAGAAGAATGTCATCAGAGAGAGAGAGCGAGAGAGCGAGAGAGAGAGGGGGAGAGGGGGAGGGAGGGAGGGAGAGAGGGAGAGGGAGAGGGAGGGAGGGAGTGAGAGAGAGAGAGAGAGAGAGAGAAAGAAAGAAAGAAGTATATTCTGCTTTCTACTTTTATGAAATTTGTAATGTAATTTGTATAATCCTTATGAGTATACAGGATTTATAAAACTGAAAACTTATTTCATTAACTACAAATAACTGCATATTTGAAATAGCTAAGTTAATTTAAATTTCCTTTCAAACATTTTATTTAAAATGTTGAAATACCAAAATTAATTTGTCATTTAAAGATACAAATCCATAATTTGCATTTTCCTTTCAGAAATCCTGTGCATGCCTACGCAGATAACATTTCTTTATCATTTCTATGATTTAACAAAGAATAAATGAAGCTAGTAAGAACAATACTTGCTATATTTATGTATGATCAGCAACTGTCAAGTCATATCAGCACTGCTGGTGTAACAGAATTTTATTCTACTGGAATTCTTTTTCATGCCTGGAAATCTATCAACATGAGCCTGTTGCATTTAAGAACATCTAATTGGCATCATTATGAGCCAGGATCAAGCCTGCAATCTTGGGCACAAAAAGCCTATGCTCAACCGAGCCACCCACAATAATAAAGCCAGCCACAGAATTTAGATGTGGGTACCTAAATTATATCAGTAATAGAAGCTCCACTTACTTCCCCCCAGACCACAGACCATGCTTTGTGAATGCATATATTTCAACTATTAACAAAAATAGCAAACTATTAGCACTTAAAAAATGGGTCAGTACTCGCCTGATAATGGGGATTCAGAATGCAAACATATCCTGCATTAACTAGAGATTTTACACTTTCTGCAGAAGTTCCATAGAGGTTGCCTTTGTATTCTCCATATTCAATAAATTTTCCAGCTTCAATCTCTTCTTCCATTTTCTCTCTGGTCACAAAAAAATACTCTTTGCCATTTACTTCACCATGTCTCTGAGGACGTGAAGTATCTGCAACAGGTAATATGTATTTGATACTTTAGAAAAAGGCTAATATTATACCTAAGATACATTGTTGTAGTGATTGTCTTAAATTACCTTTTTACATGGAGTACCAATTTGGGTCAAATTAATATTGATGGCAGAGTCTGAAATACATATTTTCAAATAGGGAATCACTGGTTGGAAATGCCCATTTTAAGTTCCATGAGATATGGAATGATTTCTAGATCTGTTGAATTTGCATCAGTTTTCATAGCATGCTTATTGGACCACATTACATAAACTCACTCCAAATGTGCTGCCAGATTTGTTGGACATTGTACCTCTTGTTACTTATGAAAGGATGTGGCTTCAACATAATACAGTGCGAGATATCTATTCTCACTTGAAAAATGGATTCTCTAATTGCTGAATTGGAAGAACATCTGACCCAAAGCCAGCACTATGTCCAAGTCTTATATACCTGGATGTTTTTCTATCATGTCATTTGTATATGAAACTACAGCAGGAACCAAGGAGTAGCTGCTTGCCGGCAAGGACTGCCTGTCTCATTCAGGGCTATTCTGCAGCTTTCTGTTACGGAGATTGTTACTGTTACTCTCAAAGATCAAAAAGCACTAAAAGTGCATCCATTTTTAGACAGTAGTAGTAGTAGTATTGCTAGTGCTAACAATGCGGTCTCAGCGCTTGGTATCATTTTCTTCCTCTCAGCAGGATGATGTTCTTACAATATTGCAGAATACCAATAGTGCTTAGCATCTGGTTAGCACCTTTAACAGGTTGTTAAACTTTAACCAGATGTTACAGAATAGGTATGATTATCTAACAGACATAGAGGGTATTTGAGAAAGTGCAGCAAAAAGTCATGCAGCACTGTATGCATGTGTCAAAGATTGATGTTTGCCACTTTTAACACTCAATATGGTATAAACATATAGAACTTTACAAATGTTCCTTATGTTTGAATTCATGATCTGATGGAACTTGAAATAGTCATTTCTGAACAGTGATTTCTGTTTCAAAATACTCTATCTGAAACAATTTTAACCAAGAAATGGGACACCCTGTTTATTTCACATGAATATGAGTTTCTTTCGTATACTGAAAGACCACATTGCATTTCCACAGTACAGTATCCTTTATTATCAGAAAATAATTTTATTACGGAGCACAGGAAATCATTCAATGTGTTTACAATTTACCAGCTGTTAGCTGTTCCTGGCAGTAAAAGCCGATTCTAAGTACTTTTAAAACTTTTGCCTCCTGCAGAGAATGGCTGTCATGTGGGCTTAAAACGTTATATTTAATCCTATTTGAAGTAGAAAACACATTTTTATGTTGAAAAAACATGTGCTTATTCTTTTAATAAGTACAACTATTCACTGAAAGACTGAAAATGAAGAATGTGCATTAGTTAAAAAAATCTTATGTGTTACATTCACACAACTTTCTCTATCCACTATTGTTTATTTTTATGTATTTTCCCAAACTATTCTTACATAAGCTTATTTTTCTATCTACTTCATGCCAACTGATACAAACTTTGGTAATTTTTCTTCCTCTGCTTACCTATAGTAGCTTCTCCTGTCATACCATCAGTGTATACGGACACCCTATGTTGCATGGTGGCAGGTGATTGACCCACTGTCCATAGATAGCACCACAGAAGAGAAGCAGGATGTAAAATGGCTAATAATTTTGATCGGAGACTTTCTCTTTCAAGGTATGAGGTTCTTTTACATGCACATAAAATTACACGGGACCAATATTCTCTTCTAAGGAAGCTATGCTAAGGACTTTTATGCCCTGAAAAAAAGCTGTGTTTGAAACTGTGCATCTTGAAAACAGAGAGAAAAGCAGAGTAACCATTACACCACATAGGATAACTTACCTATAGTAAATAGAGGTATCGCATTCCACCCAAAATTTTGATATTGAGATTTCACTAGGAATGTGGATTTTAAGGTTCCTTGAAGGGACCCCTCTCCAAGAAAAAAAAAAAATTTTTAGATAAAGATTGTGTTTATATGTGAACAGAATAACTGTTCGGATATATACCAAACTTGGTATCTGAATTCAGATTCCTGTAATGTGGCATGAAGATTTTCAAGAAAATCCCCCAAACTCAAAACTATCTCTTGTATGGAAATTTTTTCTAATTTTTTATTTTCTCAAGAATGGCTTTAATAATTTTGATTAAAATATACCATATGCTCAAGATAACCACATGGTAAATAAAATATGCATCTCTAACGTTTCTGAGAACAGCCTCTTCATTCTGAATGAATTTTGTATAATTTTGTATTGCAGGTTAACAGTAGGAGATAGAAAAAAAACTTACTACCCTAAGGGTGGCATCCACCAACCTGGAGTAAGCTCTACTTTCGTAGTAAACTACTATTCAAGTCAACACTTGGCGACTTCCATGTGAGAGTAAACTACTTCCGAAGAATTTTACTCCTTTCAGATACTCCCAGATTAAATTACCGCAGAAGTAAATGTCAGAGAGCACCTCATGTAGTATGTTACTATGGAATTAAATAGATAGAATTTACTCTTGCGACCTGGATGGAGTAGCTAACCTGTCGATTGAACTAGAATACCGTGTCGTATTTGGAGGAAGATATTTTTGACGTGTTCATGGATTACTTGATACTTTATTTGTACATTTTTCTACATAATTCTTTTTACAATGTTCCACTTATAAACTAACTTAACATATGTACAAATTTCCTTGCCAGCTATGCTGCTCTTTTTGCCTGGCACCCTGGCCTTCTGGCTCCTCTAAGCATTCCTTACTACCTTTTATCCCTATTGCCCATCTTCTCCTTCCTCCGTTTGCCTTTCTACCTTTCTTATCTCTCTTACTTTTCTAATCCATTTCTCTTTTACTTTCTTTAAGAACTCCCCCATATTCTTAATTTGCTTTTCTTCTTTTCTCGTTAGCATTTTAATTGCTACTATTTTCCTATCCATTTTTTCCCATTTTTTTCCCCATACTTCTTGTCTCCATTCTGCTAATTCTTTGCATTCTATCATATAATGCTCTGTGCTTTCGCTGTCGTCGCATAATTCACAAATTCCATTTTTTTACCTCTTAACCCTCTCAAGTACATTGCTCCTGTTCGCAACCATGCAAACGCTTCTTTTCCTGCTCTATTACAATAATCCACGTACCCTTCTCTTCCCCATTTCCTTTTTGCTAATCTATAGAACCCTAGTGACTTTTTATTTTCTAAGCTTCCCCAAATCTCTTGTCTTTCTATGTCCTCCACTCTGTTTCTTACTGCTATCCAGAAACCATTGCTATTTTTTTCTCCTGTTCTCCAGATATCTCCTATTCCTATCTTCTCCATAATTTTTTCTACCCCTGTCCAACAGCTATTTTTATTTTTCATACTCTTTTGTTGTTCCATGCATATCTTTAAAATTTCCTCTTCATCTTTTCTCAGGCACCTAAACCAAAATTTTAATATCCTTTCCAGTATCACTCCCTTTCTTCTTGTTCTTCCTAATTCTACTAATGCTACTTCCCCGGGTGCTGATCTTGTTAACCCCAATAGCTCTTTACAGAACATTCCGTAGCTCTGGTCTATTTTTCTGCTTAATTCAGATCCTCCCCAAATTTCTACTGCATATAGCATTCTTGTTTCTACCAATGCTTCATACATTCTTTCTATCCATTTAGTTGGCGTTTTCAATTATATTTGCACATCCTTACTCCTGTCATTGCTGCCTTTCCTTTAGCCACAACCTTCCTGCTATGTGCCCCGCATTCGCCATTACTGCTCATCCTCACCCCCAAGTAATCCATCTCCTTGACAACTAACTTTAAACCCCCCATCTGCCATTTCTCTTCTCTTTTTAGTTGATTTCCTCTTTTAAATACCATAACTTTTGATTTATTTATATTTACTTTTATTCCCCATTCTTCGCAAAATTCTTGTATTCCATTGACTGCTTTCTGTAACCCAATTACCGTTATAGCCCCGACCATAAGATCATCCGCATATATCATGGATTACTTAGATTACATTGATCTCGATGGGGAAAAAAAAAAAAAAAAACGGAAATGCTATAGTGCTATGCGAGAACCATATGATACTTATACAGAGAGAGAGAGAGAGAGAGAGAGAGAGAGAGAGAGAGAGAGAGAGAGAGAGAGAGAGAGAGAGAAAGTTCAATGAACATTTTGGTATTAGGAAAGAATCTTATACACGCCTTTTAAACCTGTTTGAAGAACATTTCAACAAAATTCAGCTCTATAATCCAAATTGCAATTATTGTTATGCGTCCTATGAGTGTTTCGTACTGAAATATTTCAGAAGCTTGAGCTGGCATTACAATGAACTTAAAGTAATGTGACAGTCTTAAACTGTATTAAATGGAGATATTTAGAATTGATTTAACGCGATGTAACTTAAAAGTTTGGCATCAAACTTTTCCTTCCCGTTACGTCAAGTTTGATTTCACATGGTAATTAGAAGCAATTGGTACTAGCTCGAAGTAATAAAAGAACTATGAATCAAGAGTCATTCCCATTATGCTAAGTGCATGCCAATTATACCTTTAGTTTACCAGCATTTTCATATGACGTTAAATAAAGTTCCTCGTAATCCCGGTATTAGAGGCGATCTTATAAATAAACGTTCAGCAAGTGTCTGCTGGCCATGTATTTCACTGCGTTGTTAGAGCACTTTTGAGGTTAAGAGTAAGATACCTACACATATACACATACAAGAGTGTTAAGAAAATAAAAGGCAATTCTTCACGTTGATATTGTAATGAAAAGAAGCTAGAAACAGTGATGTGTATTGAATTTATTTAAAGGTGAGTCGGAATTGTTACACTAACATCACTTAAGTTTACTCACTTAACATGTTAAGTGAGTAAACTTAAGTGATGTTAGTGTAACAATTCCGACTCACCTTTAAATAAAGGCAATTCTTCACTTTCACAGTTCCCACGCATTATGTTTGGAATTGACTGCACGCATGTTACTATTTTGTACCCATCTGTGAATATGGTGAACTTTTCCGAAATCAGAAAGGGTATTTCTGTATCAACACGCAAGTGATCTGCGATGCAAAATGAAGATTAGATACATTGTTTCCAGAATTTTAAGCTGCTGTTCAGTACGTTTCCCGTCGCTAGAATTATTAAACTCATCAATAACGACTTTCCAGCATAACACGTTTTGGCTTTTCTACATTACTTGGGTCTTCATTGAAAACGCTAATAAAAGTAACCTCCCAGGAACCTAAGCTTATATATATATATAAAAACCTAACCCTAATCTAACCTCCCGAAAATCAGAAACGTTAAAAACTAATGAACCTAAAATAAAAAGTGATTAGGAACATATGTTGCGAGTGTCGGCAGTTCCTCACTGTCTTTGAAGACCAACGTAATGCAGGTTATCGCATGTTATTTTACACTCATATTATTTAAATGGATTTTCTTTATTTCTAACAATAAACATTTATCTCTTTCGCTGACTCCCCCTTTTCTATCGCACATAACCTTATTCATGATTGCATCAAGTAAATCGCGCAAACAAAACAATACCTTCGGGAGTAATGAGCTCTTACTTCCGTAGTCGTAACTAAAAGAGTAAATTGTAATTGAGCTCTCCGTTACTTTTGGAGTTAATTGCTCCCTTAATAACCTACTTCTGTAGTGGGGACTTCTTTAGTAAACGTTACTTCCGAAGCAATTTACCTCCAACATGGTGCACACCACCCTAAAAGCGTACTTCTCATCAAAACATGCAATTTATGTCAAACAAAAATATTTTTGGCATTAACCATTTCCAAGATATTCCTTGTTATTCGTTTGAATTTTAAAATACAGGGACTGGCAGAAAAACATTATCATTTTCAAATGTATGTATGAGAAATCAAAATGAATTTAATTAAAGGTTTAATATTCAAAATGTATTACAAAAATAATTGCCATTAACAGTGATTACATTATTCTCCTTTAGTTTTGAAAATTATGTCTGATAAATCATGACCACATTTCGTACACATTCCTGAAGTCTTGCCTTGAGGTTTGCTGCTGCCCTAAAGTATGTTTGGTGGTATTGCCACTATTTCATTGAGAATAGCTTCAGTTCAGCAATAGTGTGAGCTGTTCCAATGTACACCTTTGATTTGAGGTAGCCCCAGAGGAAATAATCACACATGGCAAGATCTGGGGAGCAAGCAGGCCAAGGTCACCGTGTTGGAGATTAGATGTCCAGGTAACATTTCCTTGACCACTCTCATTGATATCCTTGCAGTGTGTGCAGTAGTACCATCTTGCTGAAACCAAATGTTTGCAATGTGACAGCTAGCCAACTCAGGTGCAAGAAAGTTATTGAGCATGTACACATAGCGAGCTGAATTAACAGAAACCACAAGTTCATCTTCTTCAAAAATACAAGGTCCAATCACATCGAATTCTGTGACACCACACCCACACTGTTACACGTTCACTATGAAGTGGCCGTTCACGAAGAACACAAGGGTTCTCTGCTGCCCAACACTGAAAATTTTGTTTGTTGACACATCCAGAAAGATGGAAGTGAGCCTTGTCAGACATTAAGACTATTGTGTCATCATTCAGGATGTTTAAAATGGACTGTGCACACTCCCTTCGGTTTTGAAGGTTTAAGGCAATCAGCTCTTGGACTATCACCATTTTGTATGGATGGAAATGAAGGTCTAAATGCAGCCTCCAACTAATACTGCCATACCCAAAGCAGCAGCATCTTAAGAGACAGGGTGGCATGGACTTCTAATAACTGAGTGACACAAAACTTCTACATTTTCAGAGTTATGAACTGCATGGGGAAGATCCGTTGGTTTCTGTTCTGCAGCTGAGCTTGTCTCTTGAAAATTTCTCACCCAAAGTATAATTGTATTCTGACTGGGTACTCAGCTGTGGTGATCTATATTGAATTCCCTACGAAATGCTCGTTGGGTTTGAATAACACAGTTGTTGCTTTTAAAATAGGTCTCAATCAAAAAGGCACATATCATACAGTCCACTGCTCAGTCACAACAGAAATGACATTGTGGGACAGAGCCACTGCAGTAGTCAACACTTCCCCAAATGAATAATGAGACAAGTACAGTATCATAAAAAAGAATCAGGTTTTTCTGCCGGTCTCTGTACTTATATATTTTGTTGAAGTGTTAAGTCGTGATTTGCTTGTTTCTTGTGGTCATGCAAAGAGTGGAATTTCAAAGCCAGTAGATAGCAACCCATACTTGAAGATGCAACTATTGCTTCAGCTTCATGTATCCCTCTTGTACCTATACTTAAATGTGTAATGAAACCATTTCTGCAAAAGTAATTTGATTAAAATGAAGTACATAATCTTTTGTATGAATATTTTATGAAAGAATGGGTAGAAAAACTTATATGAATGTAACACATCAGATTTTTTCTGTCTTAGGGCATACCTTAACAATTAAAATAACTTTCAGATTAAAAATTTTATTCAATATGTTTTTGTAATTATTTACTATGCAATGTTATACAACCAGGTGTTCTTCCTGCAATAATCTCAACTTATGTAATTATTATATATATATATATATAAGTGGACTACAGTGTAGTGTAACTAGTTTTTATACTAATAAATTAGTTGTATTACTCAACTGAATTTAAACATTATAATTCCATTTACTTTGTCTTTAACACTGAACATGTTTAAAAGACTTTCATTCTCAAAAATGTTCAATGTTTAGATCAAAATAATTGGTACTAAAGTGTCTAAATTTGACTCACTAATACAACTAATTTAGTATTATAAAATTCTGCCTTAACACCTTTGTTACACAAAATGTATGTTAGATTTTATGTGTTTACTTATTTTAGATTCATAACCACACTGGTCAATTAGCTTGGAAGAGGTATTAGACAAGCTACAAATGTTACAAATATCTATTTACATTACATGCTGCAAGGTCCCAGTTATATTTCTGTTGTCAAGATGATTTAATAGAATAACAGTACTATATTATATAATGGTGCCTAATTAACATGTTCCAGTGATGAGTAGTTTCTAGTAGGCCTATGCATACTCAGTGAATGTAACATATTTATCGAATACAAGATATGTGCTTTTCCAAAATTTTAGTTTTGAAAATCACCTTGTAGTTGTGTTATAGATTTTCCTATTAGTGTGCAAAATAAAATAAGCTTTAAATTTTGCAGGTAAGGAATGGATGTTGGCAGTGGAGAAGCATGCAGGAAATGTGCAAGGGTGCTATGAAGGACACAGCATATCAGTCAGATTTTGTGTTTTATTTTGCACTGTACGGTTAGTGACTTGTGAACGCACCTTGAGGGATTATAAGGTTTCCCATTGGCAAAAATCTTTCTTTAAAGACTGAAATAAAATTAGAGAATTTCCTTCACTCATCTGGGCTGAAATACTGTATTGTCATTAAAGGGTCATGCAGTAAAAGGAACATTTCCATTTCCATACTGCTCCCATCCCTGCAGGCCTTCTCCACAAATAATTTGCATTTCTACATTAAGTCAATCATAACTGTTTACAAGAAGGCATTGTACAATGTCTAGATTAGAAAATCACATCTATCATCCCCACCATTTTTGCAGTCATCTTAGCTTATGATACTCATAACTACAAAAAAATTTAATAAAATGGTGAAACAATTGCAACTGCTAAATTCCAAAATTAGGGTCCGGAAAATAGGGGTCATGTTGCATTTATGGTCATCTTGTATTCGGAATAAATACAGTAGTCCCTGTATAACTAGCTACTTCCTGTCCCTGTTTACTTTTCAACTGCTGTAACAATGTAACTGTTACATTATTTTTTATCCATCCCTATATTCCTGTTCTGACTTGTTTTATAAGTGCTAAACATGCACACAAAAGCATAATCTACTTATGACTTCAATTTTCTGTATGTACATGTTTGTGTATGTAAACCTAGCTGCTACACTACAAGCTGTAGACATAAAATACTAGTCTGAGAGAATTCGTATTAATTTAAAATAAAGAGAGTTGAGGGTTGTTACACTACATCACTATAATATTCTTACTTGAACGTGTTTCGGGAGACGGTTTGTTCCCATCGTCAGCATGTCCTCATCTGATTTTGCCGGTCATCGTCTGGGGGATGTGTGTGGTTAGTGGTATTCTCTGGTGCTGGGCTGATGAACCTCCAGAGGCTGTTGGGTGGCGGTAGTTCGAAATTCATTAGGTGATTCCTGTGTTTGACAATATGTATTTTTTCCCAGATGTCCAATTCATTACTGCTGTTGATCGGTTTTAAGAGTTTTATGTTTGGAGTGATATCATGGTTTGAAGACCAGAAATGATGTGCTACTGCTGATTTATCTGGCTGCTTTTGGTAAATGCATCTCATATGCTCTTTAAGTCTTATTTCAAGATTTCTTTTTGTTCTTCCTATATATACCAGGTTACATTCATTACAATCAATTTGATATATACCAGCTGATTTATCGTTGGGGATAGGATCTTTTGTTCTGTTGCATAGTAGTTTCTGTATGTTGTTATTCTGTGGAGACAGGGTGGTGATGTATTTTTTGAAAATCCTTTGAAATTTATGATGTGTCCAAGGGTGATAAGTGAATTTTCTATATGCTTGTGGTTTTTGTTGTCTGAGTAACGTAGTCATTTGTAGGATGTATTTCTGTCTTTCAAACCTTTTTATCTTCTTATCTATTGTTTTTTTCTGGTATCCATTCATAGTGGCTATGTTGATAATGTGTTGGTATTCTTTCTGGTAACAATAGATAAGAAGATAAAAAGGTTTGAAAGACAGAAATACATCCAACAAATGACTACGTTACTAAGACAACAAAAACCACAAGCATATAGAAAATTCACTTATCACCCTTGGACACATCATAAATTTCAAAGGATTTTCAAAAAATACATCACCACCCTGTCTCCACAGAATAACAACATACAGAAACTACTATGCAACAGAACAAAAGATCCTATCCCCAACGATAAATCAGCTGGTATATATCAAATTGATTGTAATGAATGTAACCTGGTATATATAGGAAGAACAAAAAGAAATCTTGAAATAAGACTTAAAGAGCATATGAGATGCATTTACCAAAAGCAGCCAGATAAATCAGCAGTAGCACATCATTTCTGGTCTTCAAACCATGATATCACTCCAAACATAAAACTCTTAAAACCGATCAACAGCAGCAATGAATTGGACATCTGGGAAAAAATACATATTGTCAAACACAGGAATCACCTAATGAATTTCGAACTGCCGCCACCCAACAGCCTTTGGAGGTTCATCAGCCCAGCACCAGAGAACACCACTAACCACACACATCCCCCAGACGATGACCGGCAAAATCAGATGGGGGCATGCTGACGATGGGAAGAAACTGTCTCCCGAAACGCGTTCAAGTAAGAATATTATAGTGATGTAGTGTAACAACCCTCAACTCTCTTTATTTTAAATTATGACACATCACTGTTACTAGCTTCTAAATCTTCAAAATTAGTCAAGTCGTATTAATTTTAGGAATGTGCTTTGGGAACGCTGCAATACATATAAAAAAAAGTATACAAAAGGTATTACAAAATAAAGTTCTTGCCATCTTATTGCTGTTATTTTATTCCAAAAATGAACATATAGTTGAGATCATAGCATGCCGAAAAACACTGTAGAAATTGCAAGTAGCAGTTGTTTATGATATTTAATACTTCATGTGCAAGTAGAAACATTAGTGACTGAGTTGTTCAGCAATTTTCCCTGTGAGGAGCTTAAATCCCTTAACTGACCTACAGCTTCCAGAGTGCACTTATCTCAGATGCCTAAACTTGTTTACCGAATGCATTAAGTTTTACTATGTGCTTAATACTCAAACTAGTTATCAACACTGTTTATGAACATAAAAAGCCTTAGGTTGTTAGGCAGCTTGTTAGGCCAGGTTACCATGAAGTCCTAGAAATTAACTGACCTATAGCTACCAAAGTGCATCTATCTGTAATGCTTTAACTCGTTTTCTGAACATATTAACTCTCACTAGATGTTTAATACTTAAGCTAGAAGTCAACACCGTTAATGAATATGAAAAGCTTAGATGTGCTGCAGCCTGTTACACCATGCCAGAAAGTCCTATGAATTTGCTCATTTATTTTCTTAATGATTACTTTGCAAAATAATTTTAATATCTGTTTGTATAACAATGGTTACTTCCAAGCTAGCTTCCAACTTAAGTTGGTTTAAATCTAACATTTATGGTCAAGTGCATCAATCCTGATAAATATAAGCTGTTAGGTTACTGTGGTTAAACCATTACTATGGTAAAGTCATAAAATCTGTACACCATTACTAACCCTTGGTTTGAATACTGGGTTTCATAGCATCTGGTTTTCTCACTATTTTTCTCCTCTGAAGCAGTTCACAGTAGTATTTGGAAGGTAGTGATTAATTTCAATAGTCACTTGATTGTTGTGTTTGTGCGTAGAGTTTATGAAATGGCTGGTGTTAGTAGCCTACATTTAACCCGTATTTGATGTATTTGCAAACAGTTTTGTAACGAAATACATTCACAATGGACCCAATGAAGAATATGGGCAATAAACCTTCAAGAGCACCAAATTTTAATGCTATGAGAATTCCTGTTGCTGGATTTAGTAGATAATACAAATCCACAAATAGAAAACAAAAAGGTGATTGATGTTGCCCTTAAAGACAAAGTAAAAACTTAGAAAAAGTTCTGATGTGTTACATATATATTACTTTGTTTACCCACTGTTGTTTATTTTTATATAACCTCTGCACACCGTCCTTAAGAAAGCTTATTCTTCTATCTCCTTCATGTTAATCCAGATAAACTGTTGCAGAAATAGCTGCACTATATAATTCATTGTAGGTACAATGGGAATAGAGGAAACTGAATCAGTAGTCAGAAGTTTAAAAGCAGGTGGCTATTGGCTGACCTTGAAATTCCATTCTCTTTTGATATTGCGAGAAACAGCTGAATAGTACTTTAAAAAAGATAAGTGTTGGCAAAATCAAACTAATGTCAGAAAAACGTTATTTGAAATAAATGTTCTGTTTTAAAGAGTTCTACAGTTTTTGTATAGTAGATACATATGTATCTCTTAAAATTTACTAGTTAAACAAAATTATACAAAATGTAGATGACTTCATAACAGGCTATTACCGGAACTTTCAAGATATATTTGGCATGTAAACATCTTAAATATGTGGTATTTTAATTAAAATATTCATGTCCCATCTTTGTTCCCCTTGTGAGAGAGGCAGTTATATTTACTGAGGTGTTTATGAAGCAATTACATATGAAATCCTGTGTTCAGTTTGTTCAGTTCTTCAAACATCATTCAGTCCTTCAAATCTATACACTGCTTCTCTATTGTATTACTCTGTCTTCATTTCATGCAAAGTGATAAAATATTAAAGAAATAAATGCTATATTTAAGTTCCGTTTTGGATTCTTTACTGTGGTTTTCTTAGAAAATCTCTCATCAGCAAGCGGTAAATATTTTACTGTGATTAAATGCGGTAAAGTCGAAACCGAGCTTGGTGCAACAGAAATATGACTTTACCCTGATAAATTATGAATTTTACCCCCATATTCTCTTAACCAGGAATGATGCACTCAGCCATTAGTGTTCATATGGACTTCACTATAAGTATAATACAGTAATTAACATATTTACAAAGATTTACTTACATGGAATAGGTGTCTTATACTTTTCCGGGTCGGTAGCAATGAGTCGCCGTTTAAGCTCATTGCGCCCTACACCCGGAGGACCGATGAGTACTATGGGTCTATGAAGGCCTGGTCGAGGATAGAGCTTTGCCACTTCCTCATATGTGGCAATCTCCTCTCGGTCAAAGTCATCATTCTCGGCTGTGTCATACATAATCTTTTTAGTTTTAGGTTTAGAGGCACAGCGAGGGGACTTAGGGGACTGACACCCAGGGAGGACTGAAACAGAGCACAAACCTACAGGGAAGTTAGCGGGTAGCAAATGTAAGTCGTGTATTGACCCTAGCTCTTCATTGTTTGATCCTGAAATGCACCAAAACAAATGAAACATAAGCAGGAATGTTGCTAAATAAACCACAACCAAAATGAAGCTTGCATGCATTACAGAGTTGCAGAAGACCTGAATAGTCTTTATAAGAGTTCATTAATAAGAAAGATTAAAACAATTTCACCTATCAGAAAGCCATACTAAGAAATATGAAATGCTAACCATATTGCAAAACACTATCATCATAGACATGTGCAAAAAGGATGTTCAGCAACATCATATCCACTGAATGATGAATCTTTGATTTTTAACACCCTAACATGCATTACTTACTCCAAATAGTACTAAATTGGGCAAATATTACCTTTGAATGGGTTCTATCTAACAGGGAAAATGTTAGAATTATGTTGGAAGAACCTTTGGTGTTATAGAGCTATAATAAAACCTGTATCACATTAATTCTTCTGAATTGCAGACTCTGTTTAGTGAAGGATACTGTAAAAAATGAAACTAGCAACATGCATGTACCTTGATATAAAGAAAAAAAAATAAATACATTTGTTATTTTACCTTTGTGAATTAAATGTAAGCATGCAAACATATGTCTAACAAAAGAGAAATATTTCTTAATTTTCTTGCTTTAATTATATATTTATTATTTGTTTTATTAGTCAACTAAAACCTGCTCAGAAAGCAATTGATTATATCAGGACTGCTGAAGTCAGTGTTACTTAGGAGGGAAGTTACATGCAAGGTTGTATCCCTGATGTTTTGTTCTTCTAGAGATCTGAATTAAATGCTTTTGAGTTCTAATTTTTTAGTCTCTCACGAGCCATTTTAGCATATTCTTGTGCCATAGAACTCAATAGTTTTACACCCATACCAACAAATTCCTCCTACACCAATGAATATCTAGCATTCATTAACACTTCATGGCTTGCGAAGACTGTAAAACATTTAAACACATACATAACTACAGGAGACATGCTTTTACACTAACTGTAGCATGTTGGTATGCTTTGACATGGTATTTGTAAATGTTCCTCTGTATATACGCTTCTACTTTTACTCAAGAACTGTAATGACACTAGTGAAAAAGTTACAATTTATGCTATTATCCATTCCCTGGTTTACTTTTCTGTTACTGCCTATGCTGTGAACAAATAACTGCACTGACTATTACCAGAGTGATGACCCATAAAATGTGACTGCCAAATTGCACTTGTTGGTGATAAAACAAATTTATATAAGAAGAATTGAACATGTCTTGAATGAACATACCACTCATACCATTTCTGGTAATGTAAAGAGTATAAAAAGAGATCAACCAAATATGAGCACCATGACTTACAACTATGAGTGATATAAGGAATATGTATGACAATCTTTGGACATAAGCACCATGAACGAAAATACTGTACTTACCATTGTTGATCAAGTAACAAATACAAGAACATCCAAATGTAACAGCAGCCTTGTCAATCAATTGGAAGTATTCACATAAAGCCTGCAAGTATTTGGTTCAAACTCTGATTAGAGATTTGGTGCTCATCCATTACCACAGCAACAAAGGATGAAAGGAAGATTCACATTTGTGAAGTATCATGCTGTTGAAAGTCAGTTTACATGGACAAAATAAACAATTCCATCAAGATGTAAAGTAGAGCTTGATGAAATAATGCTGTGCAATTTGACAGCAATCCATTTGAAATTCCAGAAGGCATAAAAAGCACAATCTATGCAAAGGCTGCTGTATGCAACAAAGATACACATGTCCTATCATTTTTACCATTTAAAGCATCAATATCATTCTGTCTACTCAAGAATGTCTACCCTTCTTACCATAGAAAGTAAGTGAATTTTATCCAAGACATTTGAAAGTTCCCAGTAACATTTTCATTGATGTACTTTCTTCTAATTTTAAAACAAACAATAACTGACAAAGAGATGGCTAGACTGTCTGGCCCGCTATTATATACTACCAAAAGAGAAAGTTAAAATTTATGAGATGAATACAGAAGACTTTCAGAAATAAAATATCTGTGAAGCTAGAACACTTGGGAATGAGCAATGCCTTGAGTCTATGACACCTGAATTACAGTCAATGGCAAAAGCTGAAGAGTTGCTGTTGGTGAAGCAGTGCTTAAAAGTGCAGCAGAATAAGTACTGTTATGAGCAGTTAGCCATGTACTGGAGTGATGCAGAAATGAGACAGTGTTATCTTTAGTTTAAACTCGAAGAAATTATGTAAATATGGAGCCAGTAAACCATGTGAGTGCTAAGAAGTGTGGAAACACAAAACTAAGAAAAATTAAAAATCACACCAAGTATGAGCAGAACAGCATTGTTTTCCTAATTCGTTATCGTCACTTCAACTTTTAGATGTTGTATGACTGCTGTGTATGTATGACTCATCTTCATACACTATAGTTCTTGTTGGTAAATATTCAAAAAATAACATCAGAACTAGAATCACAAATGAAATCAGAAATGTGGAATATGAAATTCAAACTAGAGGCAATAACAATAATGTACCTAATATCCATTTTATTGATGTAAGATTTTTAAATAGTTCGATTTAAGCAAATAAATTATACCACTAAGAGTTTAAATAAAACATTAATGAATTCATAATCATATTATGTAAATTTTAAGTGGAGGATACTTTTAAAATGAAATTAAGGAATAAAAGCTGAAAGAGAGGTGGGCAAATTTTTCAAGTTTATTTATTTGGATTTAGAAATGTTGTATTACAATTTTGATTAACAAGAGCAAGACACATTACTCCAATCCTGCACATGCCTATGATTCTTACACTACGCATTTCAATTGCTGCTGCAAAATTAACAGGGAACAATAAAAACAAAAGAGGTTCTTTAAACAAATCAAACATAACAAGAACAAAAATGCACGCCTAGTGTTACAATTTAGGCGCGTTCAACTTGGGACTAAATTTAAAGTTTAAAGAAACATGCCAATTGTACTTCTAATGGGTAGTGGTAAAACTAAACAACACAGAAGGTAATTTTACTTCATAAAGCTTTCTTGGTGGTCATGACTGATGCATTTGGATATACATTTCAGTGCAGATCTATGTGCCAATAAAATGTTTTAATGTGTTTATGTCTTCTACCCAAACCTATTACCAAGATGATAAATTTTGCCACATTTAAAAATTCAGTTCATTGAATCTTGCATGTGCAATGAACATTCAGTGTTAAATCATGATCCAAAATTGCTAAGTTTGGGTTGTGTCTAATGCTGCTAAAACTTTTCTGGAATCTAATTAGCAGCAGCTGTGCAATGGTATTACGAACGCGCCTAAAAAGTGTTGGACCATGTCCAGCGACATTAAACGGTATCAATAAAAATCGTCATGCTATGAAATGGTACCTATGCAGCAATTCAGAAAACCAGGTAGTAACATTTAATGTAAGTGGCAATGCTTCAACAACTCACATTTGCCATCAGGTAAGGGAGAGTATACTATTTAAGCTGGAACCAGAGATTAAATAGATCAGTATACATCAGCACCCAAGAAACATCGTCACAAATCACAGATTGCTAAGGTGACTCCAAAGTAAGTTAGTTTACTTATTGCAGTAATTGTTAGCGGCACAACAAAATTACTAAAAATGTTAGTTCAGTTTCTATGTACTCACTTGCTACTCGCTAACTTCAAAATGTTAAGTACAATTATATGGCACACAACATACATGGAAAATGTTATTACAGACTATGTGAGTTTGTACATTTAATTAAACTCCATTATGCAGTATAGAACAAGATATTATTTCCTAAAAAGTATGCACAAAATAACAGGCAATTATTACAGATTAAAGATTAATTCTTATACACACTTCATAAAATAATAAACTCATGAGAATCTAGAATCTCGAGTCTCACCTTTATCTTCTTTTTCCTGTTGTGTCCTTTCATGTAATATCCTTCGTTCCTGCAAAGCTCTGCTTGGTATTAGACCAGCTCGCATATTCCTATCTCCTTCTTTACGGGCCTGCCACCTTTAGCAAGGAAAGAAAGTCAGGCTTTACAGTTTACAAGGCTTATTCTATCATGTACTATATCAGAATACATGGTTTCTGTGCTCAGAAATATTAACTCCTCTCATAAATAACTATTTTAAACTAGATATTTACAGTTCTATTAATACGATACAGTTATATTCTTTATACTTCTACCATTAGAAGAGCATAATTTTCTTGAAATTAATTAACAACAACTTAAGAATATGTGTAAAGAAAACTGAGGAAACACTTCCTGAAAAATCCAAGCTACATGTGAAGCAGCCTAATAAATAAAACAGTACAATTAATAAACAATAATACAAACTTATTAATTGAATGTATTATACACAAAATTAAAATTAAAAATATTTACACAATTAGTAAATTATATTATTAAATTTTTAAATTTAAAGTAATTTAGTAGTACCACTTGTAGCGGGGTATTTAATGGGTACTGGGTTGGTTCTTGGTGTTGGGTTTGTTATTCGGAAGGATTGATGTTGCTGCCGGCTACTCAGGTAGAGGAACATTGGTTGTGGGACTCTTACCTCAGGGAGTGTGGATGGGAGATGAATGATGTTCAC
The DNA here is from genome assembly GCA_030765065.1 of Deroplatys truncata. NCBI lineage: Eukaryota > Metazoa > Arthropoda > Insecta > Mantodea > Mantidae > Deroplatys > Deroplatys truncata. The sequence goes on along the minus strand of CM060976.1, from coordinate 162,703,252 downwards.
TGTTCTCCTCTCAGCTGGCTCGTTTATTGAAGATCCACACTGTTTTCCTCGTCTGAATACCCTTTCACACAAGACGCGACTATCCCCATCATCCCCTGCTATTGTTTACATGCTTTACCCTTTCTTAAGTGCTTTTAGAAGTTGAAACATATTACAACGTTATTTTAATGACCTGACTCTTTAATGACTCTTGTCATTTCCTAGCTACCCTTGACTCACTTTTACTTTACACTAACTTTCAAATACATAAAGAATTACTTTGAGACATCTGCACTGTTTCCCCCTCTGATATAAAAATACTTTGAATTTCTACATCTATCTTGCTATTTCCTGTATGAGACGAAGTCATCCACTTTTCCTCAAACTACGACACGAAGTCACCTTCTCTACCCTACGGTCCGACACGAAGTGATGCATCTTACCCACGTCTGAAAGTTGCTCTCTGTCATAGATAATTTTTCTATTTCACGCCTCTTTTCTAGTTTCAATCCTTCTTTTTACTATGCATGTGACTTTTATTAATTCTTATTGGTTATTTATCTAAACTTTTCCCCATTTGCCATTGGCTCGTTATTTCATCACCTGGGCATCGTCCGCGTCTGCCATTAACAACTTATGTTCGCTAGACTGAATTTTCTGTGCGCTTGACTGAATCTGATTTCCATTCCTTGTCTTTGCTTCCTGTGAGTTCTGCAAGATTTCAATAGGACTTAAGCATTTACTAATGTCTCTCTTCCTGTATGTTCCTAAGTCTTTAACCTTTTTACAGTTTTCGCCAAGTCTCTTCATTCTAAAATATGCGTTTTCTACATTTTATTTCACATTCTGATTATTTATATCTACTCTTTACTTTATTTCTCTTGTTATGATTTTATTCCCCCCTTTTCTAATCCTTAATGTTCTCTTTTATTCTTCCATCTTATTAGTATTCCCCTCATTATTTTGATTAGTTGCTTATTAATATTCTTATTATGGTTATTATTATTATTATTATTATTATTATTATTATTATTATTATTATTATTATTATTATTATTATTATTATTATTATTCCTATTATTCGGGCGGATCTTATCACTTCACACTGGAAGTCTAGTAATACCTTTAAGAGTTGTTTGTTTCCCCTGGTCTCTTACAGACATCCTGGTTACTAGTGTATAAGAAGGTACTTGTAACAAATAAAATTTTAACTTCCTTCATCTTTCACTAAAGTTTTCATTAATTTTCTCTCAATTTTAAGCTATTTCTCTAATACTTTTACTAAATGTTTTCCTAGCTCTGTAACCAAACACTTTTCTACATCTGCAGAAACTTCTTTCTGCCAATTTCCCTTTTGCTACACTATATAATTCCTCAAACTTCAAATTTCCTCTTCATTACTATGTTTGCAATTTAGAATGCAGTATGACTTTCACATAGTGGGCAAATATTTGTCAAATTCCCTATATTTTTTTTCAGCCCACTTAACCTTGTGCTGTTCTTGTTCTAGCAAATCCTTCTCTACCTAATTTATTACATATGTATATTGAAGTTAGAAGACGATGATGATTACGACAAAACAATTGCATTTTTTTCATGTCATATAATTTTAGTACATTTCTTCACTTCCTTTTCATGCCAAAGCTATAAGATGGCAATGAATACATTAAAGAAGGTCTTTGGATTCATGGTCCTGTCAAACGTTTGTTGCTAGATGCCAAGAAACATTATTCCTAAATAACTGCATATCTTTGCTACTCTCCTCCATTGTATAATGAACCATGAAGATGAAGGCCCACAGATGACCAATGCTTTCACTGCCTACATCCACACATCATGGACAGAGGGCAGTACTAGGGTTGAGTATGATAGCCTGATAACCATTAAAGCGCAGTTTGGTAGGTCAGGAGCTGCTGCTGCTGCTGCTGCTTCTCAAAAAAGTAAAGTCTCTTGACTCTGAAGGATCTCATGAAGCTGAATGTAATCCTTACGAGACCTCTACTACATATAGGGCAAAGATTGAAAACAGAGAAAGATTTAAAACATTCAGGTGTTTTCAAGAATTTTAACCACAGAAGAATTACATTCCAATGCCTTTATCAATTCAGCTGCTATGGCTGTCCCCCCTCACATATAACCATGAACCTTTCTCTTCCTATTCTTGATACCCAAAAGTTCCTGAGGTTTGTACTCAAAGGTATGTTTGAACTGCATATGTACTGTTAAAGCAGTAACTATTTAGGAGTTTATTTTATTATTGAAACACCTATTATTTGCTACTTCTGTCCCTGGTTCCATTATAATGTAATATTTGTTTTGGTCTTCCTATATAATCATTGATCTTTTTTTTTTGCAGTCATTTGTGTACAGTGATATAAACAAGCCATTATTTTATGTTAAATATATAATGTTTCATTACTATTTAAAAGGAATTAAGTTGGTCCATAACTTACCAGTATGCATCATCCTGGCTTACAATATGGAGCACGTCTCCTTTGACGAAGTCCAGACCAGCCTCTTTGCAGGGTATGTAAGGATCAGTTGAAGAAATATAGTCAAAATGGGCCCGTACTCTAACCTTGCTTTCTCTCAGTCCTACCTTTCCATCTGCAGGAACTAATTTAAACGTTATGGTTCCTTCAGAACTTTGCTGTAAACAGAAAATGTAATATATTTTTTTAAAAACAGTACAATATTTCCATGCAAAAGAAACCATGACAAATAGTTTGGGCATTATTCATACAACTGAGCAAAAATTTCTAACCCAATTCATATGAAGAAGGTTACCAGATTGATGTCAATCTTTGGGAAAAAATACCTTTTGCTATTTATCTATGAAATGATTCAATTCGTGTATAGTGTGTATTGAAATGTACACTAATTGAACCATTTCATAGATTCTTCTTTGGCACTGAACCACTGGCTTCTATACGCTGTTTTGACTTGGTTTGGATTCTGGTGTATGATGATGAATTCAAGTTTCACCCATTGCAACAAGCTAACAATTAAAGTCGACTTTGTTCCTGTTTGATCTCTCTAAAATTGCCCAGAGCTGCTAATGAGCACATGCTCTTGATCTCCTGCGAGCAAAAGTACCAACATCTTGCGCACAGCTTTGTCATGCCAAAATCTTCATGCAAGATATGCTTATAGTCTCAGTAATTTCACGCACTTTGACTCACTGTATATTTCAATAGTAAAACACTTAAACTCTAAAAAAGTTAGGCAAGATTCAGTTTTTACCTTCTCTGCTGCTTGCTTAAGGTGTGTGGGTGGACTGAAGAAATGAATATGTGATGTATTTAAGCTTTAGACACTAACTAAACAGTATTTAAGTAAGGTACGGATTTCCATTACTTAACAGTGATTAGCTTAGTCAAAATGTTTTTTGCTGAGAAAAAAAGAGCATTGAATATCATTCATTAGGATCTTTATTCCTTTATATAAAAAATTCTACACTGATGCAAACAGCGCCAAACATAACCATATGTTTGTTTGTGAGGTTATGTTTACACAGAAATCCTTATTAAATATGTACACAATGGCAAAGTTCAAGAAACAAAAAAACAAGAGATTTTAAGAGCAATTTTCTGCAGAACATACCATCTGACAGCAGAACTTCAGAAGCAAGTAAATAGTAACTCTGCAATTATACCCCCGCCGCTATAACGTTGCACTTGACAGCTAGCGTTTAAGTTGGTACACTCGCAAAAAAACAGATGAAAAGCTTCAACCGTTTGACTTCCTAAGCCAATCACAAGGCAGCATTCCGGATGGTCGATGACAAAGCGGAACCGGATCTAGAATCGGCTCCGTTGCCGGATGTAACTATTCCCAACCACGTGCTTCAGTTTGCGAATCTCTAGCAGAGCGTCGAGTTGTTCTTTGCAAGCTACATATTGTTCATTGTTATTTAGATTTGTGGTTATTGTTTGATAGTTTTGTTATTGTTCGTTTATACATTTATTTATTTATATTTATCTATTTTATATATATTTCATTCATATTATTTATTTAAACAAAACTTAAGTGCGACAATGTCGGCGATCGGCGAAATGATTCACAAATTTTTATTTTCACTCACCCATTTAAAACTGCAATGGCTCAATTCCATCCAAATCCCCGTCGTCGTCATCGTCATCCTCGGAAGCATCATTGTCATCATCTTCACCAAGGCATATCATCAATGATTCACACTCACTAATAATTCCGTCTATTTCTTGTGCTTTTCTTATTAGCTTATGCACATGATCCACTTTCTTTTTCCACGAAGCCGCGTCCACCGTAGCCACACATTCCCGCAAAAGCCTTTCCACCTCGGTAATGCTAAATAACTTATTGTTTTCCCTCACATAAGCCTTAATGTCGCTCCACTTTAATTCGATAACTTTATTATAGCATGCTTATAAATTGTTTTATTTCTCCTCATTGTAGCAGGAAGTTTGTATTATTTTGTTTCTATATTGTCAAAAGTGCGTAATTTATTCTACATACGCTGCAATGTTTATGCAGAGTTATTTTCAATTAACAATAATAATACGAAATAGTTATTATTCATTGACGTTCGCTACTTACGTACGCTTTTTGTATGCGGCTTAGACACGATAGAAATGAGAACAATCAGCTGTTGTTTACTACCCACTCTGGCAACGTCGCAACCACGATGTAGCCAACCTTACGCGAAGCCACACGAACTGTCAAGTGCAACGTTATAGCAGCGGGGGTATACTTATATTTAATGCTCCATTAATGGGGGATATGCTTAAACCCAAAATTATTTTTGTAGGTAAAGTTAATATTAATATGATACATTCCTCTCCTTAGGCATAATCTTCTATGTATAAAAAATGCAACATTTTCTTTAATTAGTTTGTGTAGATTGGATATGCTGAATGCTAGTCTGGATTATCATAATACCTGTTATCTACCATGTTTGTAAAATGTTCGGATTACTGCTTCAAAAATGTTGTCCAGAAAGGCAAATAGGTATCTATAGCTGCAATCGCCTCTTGGTTTGAAGAAAAATACTCTATTGCAAGGAAAACCTTGAGCTTCAGGAAGAGACCAGATGCAGGAAGTACGGCAGACGTTCTAACAATTTGTACTGCTAATCCTTCAGTTTTGCCATTGCCAGAACACTTTTGTGGGCAAGTGCTATGTCCTAGTGAAAGCTGACATTTTTCCTTGCAAACCAAACCTTTTCTCTAAAATGTTGGCATCTAGCTTCGCTAAACAGTGTAATACTCTCCAGTTTCAAGATAACCAATCAGCAAAATGCACCTAGCACCATGATACACTGACGCCATGACATCTCTTGCTGAGGAACCAACTTTGCCTTCTTTGGCACTGAACCACTGGCTTCTATACACTGTTTTGACTCCTATTTGGATTCTGGTGTATGACGAATACAAGTTTCACCCATTGCACAAACTGACAAATAAAGTTTACTTTGTTCCTGTTTAATCTCTCTTAAACTGCCCAGAGCTTTCATGTGCATTTGCTTTTAATCTTCTGTGAGCAAAAGCACCAACATCTTGCACACAGCTTTGTAATGCCAAAATCTTCATGCAAGATATGCTTATAGTCTCAGTAATTTCATGCACCTTGACTTACTGACTGTCCAGCACAATATCATGCACCTTTTCAACTATTTCTAGTGTTGTTGCACATATTGAATGCTCTTCGCAAGCACTGTCTTCTAGGATAAAGTGTTCACGTTTAAACTCTGCAGCCCACTTGTTTACTGCCAAAAATGAAGGTAAAGCTCCACTGTACATTTTATTGACTTTGCATTAACTTCATTCAGCATCAAACCATCTTTTATACAGAGTTTGATAACTATGAAACTCAATTTTATCCATATTAACAAATATAATCACTTATCTGTGTAAAACAAACAATGTGATAGAAATGCTAGTAATTTTTCAGAAATGCTTATAAAAGATGTACCAACCTAAAGAAAAAACATATCACTAGCACTGCCATTTTTGTTTGAGGCTTTTACAGATGACCCTCATATACTACAAAACATGCATCACTGTAGTATTATCTAAATGAAACCATTTCTTGTAAACATTTATCATCATTAACTGGACATTGAAAACAGCTTTTTGTATGAATACTTTGTGGAACAGCTGTGATATGCTAATGTTACAGAAAGTTTTATAACAGTTATACATTATCTTTTATTTAAGAGGAAGTAATTTAATGCATTAATTGTATGATCAAAACGACAAGACATAAAAAAAAATGTTTGTACAGTAATTCTAGCATTAGACAAATGAACTTTATAAATGTACATCAAAATGTATTACCAGTATTTTTAGCACATCATTTGGTGTCTTTCCCTCGACATTTATGCCGTTCACTTCACACACCTCATCGCCGACATGAATAAGACCAGAACGATCAGCTGCACCTCCATGCATGATACGGGCAATCACAATTTTTCCAGTCTCTTCATCTGTCTTAATTGTTGCTCCCTATAGGTAAAGAGGCACAAATCAATGTACTATTCATAAGTCATATAAATGTTAATTTCTTACATAAAATTAATCTAATAAATTTGGCATAAATTAGTCTGTAAAGGCTCTATTATTTTATACAAAAGTCATTTGCAAATGTTTGGAAGTTTTGAAATTTAAATTCCTGTTTGAATAGTCTACAAAAAAAAAGGCGATTTACTTCGGCTACCAAATTTTTTGTACTTTTGTTTGAAGAATGTTTTGTTGAAAATAGTTCTATAGTTTCTAGTTCAGAGGAAAGCTCATGAGTTTTAATACTTTTAAAACAATGCTCATGATGGTAATGATGCTTATGAAGTTGCATTAAAACATAAAAATTAATACATTAATAATGAAAAAGGATAGTTCCTTGAATATTGAACATTTAAAACCAGGTGTTGCTTTTTTATTGCATAAAAATAATTTCTTTACACAATACAAAAACTAAAGGTTTCTGCTTATAAAGTTATCCTGTTCATTATACATGGTCCCAGGATGTTTCATATATCTTTCTACATAATTTTAACATCCTATAAACATTTCCAAGCATTGACTACAGTGTCTTTGGCGGATCACAAAAATGTATATCATATAAATTGTGAAAATTGTAATGTTTTAAAGACACTGGTAATGAAATATAGTAGAAGATAAATTTTAATGCCCATATTTTTAGGAGCCCTAAAACCTGCATAACCACAACCCTCAATGTAAATGTTGTGCTTGAAGTCCTCATTTCTAGGGACTAAACCTGCCTTCCCAGTCCACCTCTGAAGCTTATGTCATGGCCATGTAACTCATATTAGTACCAGGAAATTCTATTTAATGGAGTAACTATTTTTGCCTCCATGAAAAGAATTTAACACTTTAGTCTCCCTGCTGTTTCTGTAAACCAGTCTTCCTTAAAATTCTGCACAGAGTTGAAAATGCCTCTATAAGAAGCAAAGCCTTCAGAGCAGTAACTCTGTTTAAAAAATAGCATTACTATTGCTCCTGGTAATACACAAGATTATATAAGTATTTCTTGTCTTGTCTCATAGGATACAGATTTCTGTCATTGCTCCAGATGCACTTCAGCCTCGGGCTTATTGTGCTTCTGTATTGTTTTAAAGCCAATTCATTATCCCTGCTCCCTTTACCAAGGAATACAGTATCATAACAGATATGGTTTCAAGTTCTTCTGGTTCTAAAACATTTTCCAAAAGTGATCTATCCCCTGTGAGCCAAAGCCTCGCTGGAGGATATAATGTGCTGGGCTGTTTCAGTTTCTTTCTTGCACACACTGCAATCTAAGTTACCCTGAAACACTACCATCGTGCTAAGATGCTTTTTCACAGGAGCATCTCCTGTGAGAAATGCAATAATTGTTCTCAGCTGATGTCTGTTACATTTAAGCAAGCTTGCAGCTCTTTTCTTACATGGTTTTCTAATAAATAGTTTACCATGTTTGTTTCCTGGAGTTTTAAGCCAGGTTTTGTGGTATTCTACTTTAAACCAGTTCTTAATAGGCTCTCTTACTAAACATTGAGGTGTTCCTAGAGCTGTCTCTGATCCAATAAATTTGAAGCTGCTCCTTGTCTTGCAAGTTCATCAGCTTTTTCATCTCCCTCTATGACACTATGACCTGCACCCAAATGAGTTGAACTTTATTCTGTTCTCCAAGCTCGTGAGCACGTTTAGGCAGTTTAAAACCAGTCCTGGCATTACCTTACAACTACTTAGAGCCTAAGTGCAGCCTGGCTATCTGAGAAAATCTGTTTACCACTGTAAGCTCTCCTTATGTTTCATGTATGCACTGAATAATAGCATAAATTCCTATTTCAAAAACAGTAGCATATTCACCCAAGGGTAAAAACCTTTTGCACCTTGGTCTTATGCCATATACTCTGGATCCTGTTCCATCCTTTAAGCTGTCTGTAAACCACAACAAAGTTTTCTGAGAAGTTTCCAGAGTTTTATTTGTCCAACATTCAGGATTAATATTGACTCCAAAGTTCTTTATAAAGTACTTAATTGGAATTATACAGTCTGAAGGCATTTCTAAAGATGCATCTCTTATGTATTTCCTAATTTTTAACAAAACTGAGTATTTCAGGTGCTTAAATATAAGTATTTACTTAACGCTCATAAAATGTCATCATCCATAACAAAGATTAACATACACGGCGAACAAAAACTTTTTTCATAGAAAATGAGCATGTATTTGTATTGTACTATAATTGTTGAAAACTAAATACACTGGCTATGAAACAGAGTTCCCCTCTCCTCTTCTGTTTTTAATAATTTCCCATGTATAGCGCTGCCCTGCTGTTGCACTTTAGGACTATGGTTTCTTGAGTGTGTTAATGGGTTTTCTGCAGTTATTTTTTCAGTTACCTGGAGTATCTGAGAACTACAATTTCCTGGATAATTTGTATAACCTCTTTATTCCTTACTATCTAACTTACCCAACATTGCACAGTTATCTTTCTAAACTAGAATGATGAATTTATTCATTTCATTTATCTTCACCCATTCTTTATGGAAGTATTGTGCAATGATCCAAAAGATTTTTTTGTGGTTAAACCTGCCCTCTTTTATCTTTATAATTGTAATTTCGCACAGCACCGGCTACTCCTAATAATGGATGAAAAATCCCCCAATAATTATGCAAAAGGATGTGAAATATCAGCAGAATGTCCGACTTCCTTAACCTTCTACCTGACAGTCTTCCAAGTTCTGGAAAGGTTGCATTGCCTATAAATACCCTTTGACGGTGGAAGAATCATCAGTTGGAATGCTCAAGTAACTTTTTAGATTATTACAGAAGGTAAAATTTTAAACTTTTGTACGTTCTGTTTGATATATTTATTAATACAAAGGCTACATAGTTTTCAATGCAGAAACCCTTAACATATATAATGAAATAGAGGTGAAGCTGGTTAATACGAACATTCCACTATTCCAGGCCACCAAGTTAACCTCTTTGGTTAAAGACACATAGTCTGCGACCATTGAGAAAAATAATATCCTCAGCTGTTGGCAATATGAAATACTGATTCATGATTTCCAATGTTAGCAATTTTATCTTTTATGTAATTATTTGAAATGCTGAGTTCACGAACTTTATTACATGCAAGTAAAAAGGAAATAACAACAAACTTTGGAAAGATGGAAATGAAAAAAGAATGAAAAATTCAATGCCATAGCCAGATTTTTCAGTCTCATTCTACCTTTCCAACCTTGCACTACACACAGCTTGTGTAAAAGAACAATTAATTAGCACTGACTGACCTAAAGCAAAGCTTTCTTACATGAGGTTTATTAGAAGATATTGTCATCCAGACACTTTAGTGCATACATCTATAGAATTAGAATAAAGGTTATTCAGAAGTTTAGATACTGCTTCATTACACATACATCTGCAGTATTTGACAAATGGCAATTAAAGACATAAATATAACATATGAGTCCTACCTTATAAACAGGGTCGACTGTCATGTTTTAAACTTTATCTTCTGTTACATCATGGCCATTCTATGTATATTGTTTGGAATAAAATGTAACTAGTTTTTGTTTTTTATGGACATTCTCTATGGAATACAGCAACTATTTTCTACTCCACAGTATTCTTAACTAGGCCTTTGTAAATCCATTTTAGTATTTTAGCCATTTATGAATTGAAATTAGGTGTTTTACAGGCCTTGTCCATAAAAATACACATACATACAAATTCTTCACTTTTTATAATATTAATGTAGATTTAGTATGTGATATCTTTTTCATTTGTATTCTGATGGAAAAGATAATACCTAAATATACTGAAGTATTAGGAAAGTCATTGTATGAGGAATGTGATGATGTGGGTCGGGTACTGATGCAGCAAAGGGAATCCCTTCACAGCTCCATAGAAAAACAATCAAAAATATATCAGACAAACAACTTGGCTGAATAAACTCTACTTCAGATAGCAACAAAGACCACTACATTAAAGTTTGGCAGAAACAGAATTTTGCTATTTCCTAATGATAGGTAACCCCCTCTATCTGAAGTAATTGAAATAGGTGGGCAAGAATAAATATTGTTGCCCAACTGCCAGTTTCAGTTATTGAGCTTCTAATATTTTCTTTGCATCAACACATTGTGGCCTTCTCGCTTTATACCCTGAATCGACTGTGAGACAAAGCTGTGCAGTATTCAAATCTTTGCCTTCCAACACCAGGGCTGCCAACCTTGGAAATATTGTGTAATGGAACAGGTCTTGTAACCTTCGCTATATAATTATAAATAAGTGGCAATCAGAAATATATGCATAGTGTTTAGGTAGAAATAATGCTGCAGTAGTGTAACTTTTATATTATGAATGTTTTGAAAACTAATTTTAAACAAATTATATGCTTATAGAAGAAGCTCCATAAAGTATCTTTAATAAAATTTATAAGGACTTAAAAAATTATCTTCAAGCTCTTGTTCATAAACTTCCAACTTTGAACTCATACTAAATTTCATAAATATTTCAGAGGTTCCCCATAAATTGCCCTTAATTTTGATTTAAACTAAATCTGAAATGTAGCGACAATTGTTTCTCAAACTGTATACACACATATAAGATTTCCAATATGCAAGTGCAATGATTTCCCTAAAAACGTAGTGAACTTTTAGGAGATGCAACATAAGCGCACCAATTTCAATTACAACTGAAGTGTCTTCAAATTTTATTCAAAATCATATAATTCAATTCCATACCTGCAGTGATTCATGACTGTTCTGTGCTTACAAGTCAAAAGCGCTCTACAGTAGTGAATGCTCTTACATTTTAAATTCTCCCAGAACTAAAACTTGCCTGCATGCTAGGTTAGGAATAGGCAAGATTGCTCATTCATTCCACATTTTCAAGGAGCATACCAAAATCTGGACATTTGACCTGTCATTCCAAAAATATATCTTAAGCTCTCTTTTTTTTTCTTTCTTCAATTAAGAGAGGGAAATTAAAGTTTGACATTTCCATAATTCTCATTAAATGTTTTTATGATTCCATACTGTTAGTACAGTAGCTCACAGAGTTTTGAGATACTGCACTTTGCGGTATATGATGCTAGACATACTTTGTAAATAGTCATTACCAGGCACAGTGCGTCCTATGTGTTCAATGGTTCAGTGACCCCCGGAAAAAAAGTTGCATTTTAAAATATATAAACTTATAATCTACATAATCATTCTTCGTTTCTTTCTCATATTAGCTCATTTTATTTGCATTTTTAAATTATTCTTTCGTATAAAAAATGTTCAAGTCTTTGAGACAGCGTGCATACGTTCCAACGCACTGTCCAGGTTCAATCTCTCTTCTGAACCTCCGCGAATAAGTTTATAGGTATTTCTTGCAGCAGGGAGGGGTAAGGGGAAACGTCGTTAACAATGTGAATTTGAGCTGGTGGGACAACCAGCTCCGCTGCGAGTTGGACTCGAGCGGAAATGCACCAATTAATCTGAGCCGAAAGGGCTACAGAACCGGAGCATTAGTACGTGTGTTTTCATTGTAACAGAGTGATTTTCTTACAATCGTTAAACCATTGTTTACTGAATAATACATTTAAAAGTGTATTCGGTTATATACTTGTGCTTTAGTGTTTATATGCATATTTATCTGTTCAAGTTTGTTTTCAAAGAAGAATGAACAACGTTCAATATCTCTGCAGGTCTTTTAATGTAAATATATACAAAAGAAATAGTTGCATTTGCAGTTGCATTTCTACAAATAAGCGATTTTGTTTTCCGTGCATACTGTTTGCTAAGGACAAACTGGACATGCCATGGCGTGTCAGATCTAAGTAATCTAACACAGAAAATTAAAAAGCACAAGGAATCTATTGCACATCAGAATGCTTATTTAGATTTATCAGTCCTTGGAAAAACGGAAATTAGACAACAGCTTAGCACAGCTTTCAGACAGAACATGGAAAGGCACAATGACAATGTAAGGAAAAATCGCTATGTTCTTTCGAAAATAATTGATTGTATTAAGTTCTGCAGTAAGTTTGAACTTGCCTTACGTGGACATGATGAAACAGTAGAATCTAACAATCCTGAAATATTCAGAGGGCTAATAAATTTTATTTCAGCTTTAGATGCAGTTGTAAAAGAGCACATGAACAGTGCTACAGACTTTAAGGGCACATCCAAAGATATACAAAATGATTTGCTAGAGTGTATGTTATGTGTGTCATGAGGAAATTAATGCTGAAATAGCCAAGGCAGATTTCGTGTCTGTGATAGCAGATGAAACTTCTGCTGTATCTTCTAAATTTCAATTGGTTTTAGTATTTTGTTATCTGTTATCTACTGGAGAGCCTGTTGAAAGGTTTTGGACATTCCAATATTCTTCTCTCATTGAAGTGGTTTACTTGTTAATGTTTGTTTATTTGTGTTTACTCCACGTAGTGAAGCCATTTTGTGACGTGATTCTTTGTTAGGTTTGTTAGCTCCATCTGGTGTTAGCAATTTGCGGCAGTATTAGTGTTTGCTTGAAAGAATGCTACTGTTATTTTATTTAATTTTTGGTTCTCTGTCCTCCGGCTAGCTATGATCTTTTTGGTCGAGCACTTCTCTTTATACAGGTTGTGTAAACGGAATGGAGTCTTTTATCCAAAGATAACACTAATGAGGGAATTTGTTTTACACTTTTTATTGTCGAACACATTCACTATCAAATTTACACATTGATCTTGACACTCACCAAACTGAAACTGTTATAATAACTTCATTACTGATCATTCTTAATTCGCGTACTTCAACTTTTTGTATAATTAACTTTACAACACTTGAGACTTTTCATAACTCTGATATGCGTAACCTGCGAATCGATAGCCGACGTGTACTGTACTAATATTTCTGCTGGACTGAAGGCGACGTGTAACGTACAAATATTTTCGGTGAACTGACGGACTGAAGGACTTTACCTCTAACCTAGCCCTATTTTATACTCCTACACCCTGATATGCCTAAAGATTATAACTGAGCTGCAATTGGCTAATAAAACGCGCCAACATTAGCGTCTATTTTTATATCCAATGAAAATTATGAATACATATGCTTTAGGAAAAATGTTCCAGCAAATTCTAAGAAAAACGCACCAACATTACATAACTTCCTCGTCTCTAATAATGATAAACAGCTCACCCCCTCGCTGCATTATTGCACGCTATTATTGTCAGTTTCAGTAAGGCCGTATAAACTTACTTCTCAACAATAATTACAATCAATATACATCTCAAATCAATGTCACATAAAAATGCATATTCATATTACAATCATTCTTTACATTTAAGTAATTTGCGATACAAATTACTGCATCATCATTAACCTCAAAGAGTGGCTGTTTTAGATGCAATTGTGAAACGACAAGTCCCTCAGGGACCAGCCACAAGATGGAACTTTAAATCCAGAATGGTTCTTACAGTTCATGAAAATAAAGAGGCCATTCTGGAATGTCTCCAACAAATTGAAGACGCCAGCAACCAGACAACTGTGAATCAAGCTTATGGACTAAGGCTGAAACTGCAAAAGCCAAAATTTTCCTTTTGGTTAGAGGTATTTTATAAAATAATGCCCCACGTGGATATCTTGTACAGTCAATTACAAAAGTACACCACTGATCCTGTATCAATAAAGCAAGCAATAGCATCATTCGAATGTGAAATTTTGAAAATTAGAGACGTTGATAAAATCATAATCGAGGAAGAACCAAATGTAACAAAAAGAAGATGTGTATATAACAAGGAATGTAACAGCAAAGGAAGTATGTGACATAATAGTTCAGCAGAGCAAACAAAGGTTTGAATTCTCCAGCCACCTATTGGCCTCCAATTTACTTGACCAGTAATTCTTCCCTTCACTGAAGAATAAATTTTCTGAAAAAATGCTTTCTGCTGTTGTGCAGTCTTATCCATTTTTAAATAAATCTAAGTTAAAAACATAACTGCAGATCATTCATTCTGGAGATGATTTTCAAGAAATGAAAAGTTCAATAGCACTTCTCAAGTTTTTAATAGAAAATAACCTTTAAGAACCCTTTGGAGAGGTTATGAAATTGGTAGCTACTATCCCAATGACGTGTGAAGCAGAGAGGTGTTTCTCCACTTTGAAGTGGATCAAAACGTTTCTTAGAAGCACCATGGATGAAGATAGGCTGTCTGCTCTTGCCGTGCTATCCAATTGAAAACAAAATGATCCACAAGATTCCAGATTTCAACGAGAGAGTCATAAACAGATTTGCCACGAAAAAGGAAAGGAGGATGGACTTTCTCTATAAACATACCTCTACAGGAGATTCAACCCCATCAACGTCTTCAGGATCATTTTAAGGTCATTTTAGAACTACAGTATATTTGAAATAACTTAGAAAATAAAATCATTTGGAAACGTAAATATCATAATGCAGTAAAAGTGGTGAACCCCCTGTCATTTTAGGCACCAGCCACCATTGGCCGTTACTGAAGTTATTTTAATTTTATCTTCAGTAACAACTCCTTTGCTCTTTCTGAAGCCAGTGCCTCCATGTGTGTTGTTTTCAACTACAAATTGTAATTGTAAAACTGGAGTCTGTGTGATATTCAAAACCCATTTCCCTAATTACCATGCATACATTTCTCCAGAGAACCTTAATGACAAAAGAAATGCTTAAACAAATCATGATTCAAAGATATGTTCCATTCATAAAACATTTTTTGTTTTTGTTTTGAATAATGCTCACTCTTATTACATATGGCACTGCAAGAGGTTACATTTGTGATAAACGAAATGATAATTGGGAAAGGAAATTTGGGAAGGAAGCATTCCAGGCCTAAGTTTAAGGTCCCTCCCAGCATTTGCCAGTCAGGGAGGACAGTCCTGGTGGGATTCAACTGCAGACCCTCTGTTCACAAGTCCATCCGTAAACAACCTTGGCTACCCTAGATTCAATGTTAATTTTATTTATTAAGAGTTCAACTGATAAAAAATTTGTTTTGGCTCAAGGTATGTGGTTTTACTACTTCACCTAGCATTAACTGCTGAACCATAACTATAAAATACAACTTCATATGTAGGCTGCTGCATATGACTGCAAAGGTTTCAGTATCCCATTTGGGAAGGTATACTTTGCAAAACCAATAGTTACAATGTATACATGGAAGCTGGAGTTCAGAGTGTATAGTAAATGCAAAAGAATGGAAATAGAATTTCAGTAAATGTTCTGGGAGCTTTTTCTATACTACCAAGTATACAAATGCCTATGCTTTAGAAGAACCCACTTATACCAACAAACAGATTAAAATAATACTTTGTGAAACTTTAGTTGCATTTTGCAAGAGCCCATAACCATAAAGCCTAGTTTCTTAGGGATGTAATATTATCCATTGCAAAGCTACTGACTTTGATTTTTACTTTCTCTACTATGTATAGTAAGTAGGGGAAGTATTGTATTCCACCCAAAAATTCGATACCGAGATTTCACCGGAAATACATGCATTTTTGGAATCATGTCCATGTGTGTGTGTGTGTGTCTGTGAACAGCATAACTCAGAAACGAACAGTCGGATAAACACCAAACTTGGTATTTAGGTTCAGTATCTTACAGAGATGCGACACGAAGGTTTTCAAGAAAATCCCCCCACCACAGATTACCATTTACATGGAAGATTTTTCGAAAATTTTAATTTTCTCAAAAATGGCTCTAACGATTTTGATTAAAATATCATATGTTTAAGATATTTTTATGACAAATAAAATGTATATCTTGAATTTCTTGGGAATGTCTCCAAAAGTATTCTTCATGGTGAACGACTTTTGCATAATTGGTAAACCATAAGAGATAGACAAAAGTTTACTACACAAAAGATGTAGATCGCGTTAAAATATACAATTTATGTCATATACACTTTTTTTGTTGAGTGAACCATTTTCGAGATATTGCTTGTTATTCCCTTAAATTTTTCAGTACTTATTTTCTCAAATGGGAATTCGTTATTCAGTTTTTTGTCTTGGATATGCAAAGAGTATTAATCTGTGGGAAAGGGAATGGTGCTGCACCTAGCAACCAGCTATTAGGAGATATGTATGTGCTTAAAGGCTACTGTTTTTCTATATTGCCCTTGTAAATATATTTTCCCCTTACATCTACAAGAAAATTAGCAATAAGATAGAGTCTGCAAATGTTTATCTCGATTAACATGAAGTAGATGGAGAATAAGCGTTTGTATAAATAGTTTGTACAAGAGTAGAGAAAGTCATGTGAGTGTAACACATCAGATTTTTTATGTATAATCTGTTGCTGTATGTGCAAGACACTGATACCAAGCATCATTTTGCATTGGCCTGTAGAAATTTGTTCATACAATGTGTTGTTGTGCATACATCCTTTAAACTCATTAAGGGGGGGGGGGGCTAAATGGCAAAATTCACGTTAAAACGTTTTTTTTTCCATTTTTTATCACATTAATATTTGCACTTTCCTGATAAATTTAAAGCACAGTTTATTCAGTTTTATGTCAATTCTTCTTCCACACAACTGATTGACCTAATAGTGGTTAAGTTGAAGCTCAGGAGTTGAAGTACTTAAGAGATTGTAAGTTGCCATTGAGATATGTTATCTTAAAATAATTTGAGAATGCCTTGTGGTTAACTATGAAAAATGAGTTGGGGAATTTAATGTTGTGCTGATATATTGCCATGGTAGCCTAGTTGATTACAGCAATGGCATGGAAAACCGAAGATCCATGGTTCAAATCCCAGCTGTGACATTGAATTTTTCAGTATGATTCTATCTTTCCAACTTATTCACTTGTTGATTACAAATATATTTAATACACTTTTAATTATTTTGTTGCATACTTCATGATTTAGGTTCTTTAGTACCTTTGTTCATTATATTTAAGAAATTATACACTGCAGAAAGCAGTGGTTTCATTTAAAACTGGGAGGAATCTTTAATAAACCCATTCCGTTAAAAACAGAAAAAAGGTTATCGTCAGCAATTATAGATAAATATGAATATTATCCAAACTGACAGGTGTATGTTGGAAATATTTTCAGCTCCTCTTTTTTAGATAAATGTTCACAATTAGCCATTTTCTTTGGTAAAAGTTGAAAATGTATCATGCCTGGTTTACAGCTTTTTTATTTAGTTGGCAGCTGTAGGATTACCAACTGAACAGTCTGTACAATAGTAGCAATAAAATAATTTCTATTTGCAGGATCCATGATCAATGCACACCTGCCAGTAATTTTCAATAATTTATGGTAAAGGTACAAAATGGTTTCCTTCTGTCATCTAAATTTACTCAGAAACAAAGTAAATGTTCAGAATTGCTAGTAGTTATGCACATATACTGCATTTACCAGTATTCCAATAACACCAGCATTTTCTTTGTCCCCTTGGTTCCCCTTTCTTCTGCCTTGAGCTTATTTTTTATCAAAGTTCCTCTACCTGAAGTTATTATTTAAATTGCAGTCACTGGAAAATTTATTTTTTAAAACAAATCACTGTTTTTACAAGATGCTTTCATGCTAGAACTTTGAAAATGTTTATATGTATTCATGATACTTTGCCAATAATTTGAATCTCCAATGAATGAGGTAAGCCTGATATTAATGCTATAATAATATATCAGCAAAAATTATAGGAATATTTGACAATTTATTTTAAAACTTTGTCTTAATTGCTAAAACAAATTCATTGATGAAAGCACTGGTGCTTAAAAGCATCAATAAGTTCAGGGAAACACAATTTATGGCATCCTGATTAGTCCCAAAGAAAATGGTCGTGAACACTTTATATTTAACATTGGCAAGAGAAGCTATTTTATCTCCCCTCATTATGCACATGCCATTTGTAATTGTGCACATCATTTATAGAATATTTGCTAAATGTGAAGCTCTACAGAATTAATTTTGCCCTATTAATGATAAACCTGAAAATTTACTTTATTGAACATATGTCTATTTTAAATATTGTAAAATGAGCATACTATCTTTATAATAATATATAATTGATATGCAATTATAAAGTATAGCCATATTTAATGTTTGGATCATGCAAAGTATCATTACCACCACAATGACACAGCAATTCGCATAATGATTGTACTTCGGTAGAGCATCACAAATAGGAAGCCAAGACCAGCCAATGATAGAACAGTTCCTCTTCCTGATACTTCTATTAACATACCACACTATTCACAAACATATAGCACCTCAAGGAGGATGGACATACAGTGGTGTCACTCCCAAAGTTGAATTAATTTATCATATATGTCGACACTTACAAATATCTTAGAATTTATAGAAATATTATGTCAAAAAGTATCAACAGTGTTAAAGAAATACTTATGCAACTTTAGTATTTGGAATTCTTTGAATAACTACCATGCTTGTTTAATGATCCTATTCTGTGAGTGATTATTTTAGTAGTATTGCACATAACTATTATTGATACAGCAAAATGACATGCTCCTTTGCAAACCAACCATGAAGAAAAGTTATCTACCAGCTGGGGCAGAATTCACTAAGTCTGGGAAAAGTCCTACTACGTAGTTGCCCATCACCATCACGACGGCACTGCACTGCCTCTGACTAAACTTCAGAGATGACCAGGGAAGGGAATTTCTGCCGTTGATAACATCATCGTTGGAACACATGGTAAAGCAGAAGACCCTTGGGAGGCATTCACCCAAGAAGTGAGTTTGACCACCAACCTACCATCAACTTAGCGCACAAACATGGTGCCATAAATCCTCGTCGTATTCGCCAAACATCCAGTGTTCATGTACAATAAAAACCAGATCAATTTTTACACCTTTATTCTGTCCTTATAAACCTAACTTTAAAAGATAAAGGTGTTGCAATTTTTTGCTCTAAAAATCTGGCAACTCTAATTATAGGGGTATGATTTTATGCATACCTTGTAAATGTGTTTTATAAGTAATGTTTCAATATAAAAATGTTTTATACATTATGCAATGAGACTAATATCTTATTAAAACATTAAAATCTCCCATTCTTTGTAAAAAATTATTCAATTTAAAAGCTATGTGTAATTCCCACATAAATGATTTGAATGTCTGAAAAAGAAAGTATTTAGTGAGCATATAAATATACACCAAAAATGGACAAATGATGAGCATTCTCTACATAAACTTCAAGAAATATAATTATACAAAAAGTGCTAAGGAGTAAATTGAATACATAAAAATTTCAGTCTGCAGAAAAGGTAAAATGTAATGAAAATAGAATGCACAAAGGAGCTATAATTTCAATGTTTCTGGTGGGACATGCTTGGAAAGGTAAGCTGGGGATGGGGGGGGGCGAGGGGAGGGCATAAAATAGGAATACTTCAAATAAAAATTCACATCAAATTAACTTTCCAAATATGTTTTTTTTGTTCCACCCCCCAAAAAAAAACATTCTTTTACCACAGACTTGATCCAATACTTCATACCAGTAGAATGAAAAGTTAATTGAGAACTTCAGCTATTTAAGAACATTTGGCATTTTCTTTTCAGTATAAATGCACAAAATTAGAAATTTGAGAAATTCTTACAAAGTACTGTGGCAAAACTGCCACACATGAAGTATTAGAACACTGTTATAGACATTAAGCAGTTCATAAACAGAAAGGTTTGCATAAGATGAGCTGTAAAGAAAGTATTCATGAATTAACGGTGCAATAAAAGGGAATATGAATTTTGATAACAAAATTAAAACACAAACTAAGATTCTATATTGTCCTTTTCTGTATTTGAAACAAGCTTTATTTATATAGAGATACAAAGGTAACATTTCATTTTGCACCTTATTCTGGTATGTGTTATAGCTTTAAATTTTACCCCTCAGCAAAAAGGGTTAAATGAAGCTGAAATATTCAAATACTAAAGAAGACATAAATATGAAGCTACATTTTTAAAAAAACAAATGTTTAGAAAAGTTCAGGTTTCTTCACTTCTTCCTAACAGAACTTGAGTAGTAATTGTACTTCCCTGAAAGTAGATTTTTCACTTAATTTTTACACACAATTTAGATACAGAAGAAATTGTAAATGTATGCATAATGTTGATATTTAGGCATGCTTGTTTCCATAACAGAAAAAATATGTTAGCATTGGTAAAATGTATTATTACTGAATTTTCCAAATAATCCTAATATTACAAAATTTTAGGAGGTTTAAATATAATCATCCTATTTGTAACAACTTCAACTAAATAGGAATTATACTGACAAATGCTATTTTCAGTATAAACGCTCATAAATAATATTTCACTTCATGTGACATGATTTGCATAAAAATTGTAAATGTTTAAAAGGTTCGGTATATCAGGAATCCTTAACTTTGTAATGATTTCAATCAAATATGAAATGCATCAAGAAACATTCCCTAAACCTATAAATAATTTAAACAGCATATGTATATTAAATTATAAATTTAGGTGCTCCAAATAAACTATCCTTAATTTTGCATCCATTTCAAGCCAATTTTAAATGTGTTTAATACATTTTCTTTCAGCTCTCAAAAATAAAATTTTATCTCCATATATGTAACACACTGTACTGTTTCATGCATACAGACGGCTAAAGAGATGGACAAAGCAAATGTTAAGGGGTCTATAGTAGCAAACACACCTAAAATCATGAAACCTGAGATATCAGGCTTAGCAAAGAAACCTCTTCACTGGGTGATTTGAGTTGGAACATCCTTAAATATCTTAAGTGAAATGCCTATGCTGAGGAATATATACATAGTTGCTTAAACAAAGGACAGCATTATGAAGATTAATTATTTATTCCACTAATCTACTGTGCAATGTCCCTAAGACTACTACAGTGCATTTGTTAATGCATGCATAACAAATACACTTCAAAATGTGCTGCACTAATGCAAGGTGGTAAACAGAAAGCACAGCACAAACAAACAAAAAATTAAAATATTAGGAAGCTTAATTAGACTTAGCATTTGAAAACTACTTATGCATCAGTACAGCTACAGTCATACAATTAAATTACCAAGATTTAACAATGAGTTTTTCAGAGTATCTGTGATTACAAATAGCATCTTGTAATTTGTTTTTAAATTTTATTCTAATTTTAAAATATGAAACGAGTCGATATACAAACTTAAAACTTCACTTACGCCAAGTTTTAAGCGTGTACATTGACTCACTCATATTTTAAAATGAAAATAAAATGAAAATGAAATTAACTTTAGAGTCAATGTGTTTCTGTTTTTAATATTTATGATAGCATCTTGTAACTTATGTAATTGATTGATGTTGTTTATCTTCTTCAGCCCTTTTACTTCAGTGTACAGTATGAACTGAATGTAAATAATATACATTGGTATACATACACTTCTAGGTCTTTATGCTTCAAATGAAGTTGAGAATCTAGCATGGCGGCCACGAAAAACCACAAGTAGGCAGTTGCAAGCTGTTCATTCTGGCTGGCCAGGAAAGAAGCTATAGGACAACTATGTGAGTCTTCTAGAACCGTATGCTTAAACAAACAGGTGGTGGCCAGAAATCTTCTAGATGTTAGAGCACTTTTGATAAAAAACATCTGGAACCTAAGAAGTCCCATTATTGCTGCACAATAGCAAATAGCCAAATGTGTGCAATTCGTAGTGTGTTATCATGTTTACAACGCGTGTGATCGATGGAATATAATAACCACAACGAATGCCTGGAACTTTTTACTTTATTTGCTTTTACATTATAATTGAATTAAAACTACAAAATATTTGCTTACTTAAACTAAAAATATCTAGCTAATTACATGGGTGTAGCTATGAACACTAATTATAGTCACCCATCATTGTCATTCTCTCCCAGACTGATTACAAAATCACTGTTGGTTGGCATTATGTAGTGCTGAATGCACTTTCTTCCTCTCAACTACTTTGATGTAGTGTTCAACACAGTAGGACCAGAGAGAAGGATCCGTATTTGCAACACCTCAGTAGTTTCTAGACACTGGCTCTCAAGTAAAATTTTATTCTAGCTCAATTGAATTTAACACACAATGATATGATATGTTATGGTGGAAGCTGCAACACCTCAGTTCTGCATATGGCAGCCAGCTTCTTCACTGCTTACATATTGTCATTTAAGCAGTGGTTGTGTTACAGGTACATTGTGATATTCCATGAATTGTTTGAATATGTTAACTTATGAATGCATTTTAGGCAATTCAACAACTGTCATGAATGGTAGCTTGCACTGTCCATTGCAATTACACATTTCCTGTCTTTATGTACACTGAGAAATTTACAAAACAATTTTTTAAAATTTGGGCCATCATCTCATCTTAGTTGTTTGTTTTGCTGTTTTTAATGTTCCTAGTCTTTAGATACATGTAGTTAGGAACCCGCCCATTGCAATTACACATTTCTTGTCTTTATGTACACTGAGAAATTTACAAAACAATTTTTTAAAATTTGGGCCATCATCTCATCTTAGTTGTTTGTTTTGCTGTTTTTAATGTTCCTAGTCTTTAGATACATGTAGTTAGGAACCCGCCCATTGCAATTACACATTTCTTGTCTTTATGTACACTGAGAAATTTACAAAACAATTTTTTAAAATTTGGGCCATCATCTCATCTTAGTTGTTTGTTTTGCTGTTTTTAATGTTCCTAGTCTTTAGATACATGTAGTTAGGAACCCGCCCATTGCAATTACACATTTCTTGTCTTTATGTACACTGAGAAATTTTCAAACCAATATTTTAAAATTTGGGCCATCATCTCATCATAGTTTTCTGTTTTGTGGTCTTCAATGTTCCTAATCTTTAGATACATGTAGTTAGGAACCCATCCTTCGTTGCTTCCATAATGATGTAAATTATACACTTACTGGGTGAAGATAGTGATTTCAACATACAGTTACAAGTGACATCTCAACATTTTTTATGCTACTGGGGTGTTAAATCGTGTTTCATCTAAACAGATGATGAATAGGTATCCTTCAGAGCGCAACTGTCGTAATATATTCCTAGCATCAATCTCTGCTAATGACTAACTTATTTCTAAGCAAGCAGAAATGGAACCCAAACTTTCTGAAAGTTACTGCTGTGTAGTATGTTGATGGGAAATTGTAAAACATTTCCACAGTTCTGCTAACAATCCTTCTGTTTGGTTTTAAAATATATGAGGTTTCTGAAATCACACCTTTTCCCAAAATGCTGTCTTCAACATATACAAACACAATAAACAATAGCCACCAGGACTGTTTAATTGAGGTTTACCTCACAAAACTGCATTTTTATAGTGAAACACAATTATGGTTCATCATGAGGTTTTCTTGCAATTTCGCTTGTGAACTTTGACATTTCCTGCTTCCCAAGGTCTCCACAGGTTTAACTTCGCAATCCTGATGCACTTACAAGTCTGGAAGAATGTCAAACCTGGTGAAGTAACTCAACTAGGAAATGTCTGTGGCAGATTAGCAGTGGCAACATTTTTTTTCTCTCCTGGAAGCATATACGCTACTCCATATTATGTAATCCAGTAGTTGTCATATCAAATGCCAGCTGCTCTCTGTTTCTGGTTGGGTATACATTGAGCATAACGATTATAAGAGGAATGACAGCTGGAAAGTTGTTAATGTCAGTCTAGTGCCTTGACATGCAATGGGTGATTAAGTTAGTAATATGAGTGAAGCAACTACTGTCACAAGTGTTTAATCACTTATTTCAGTTTGCTTGAGGAATGAGACATTATGGAAATCGAAGAAGTGAGCTCTGCAGCTACTATGAGGTGTAGAACCACTGAACAAAGACAGTAAATTCACACAAACAGAGAATTGAAGATGAACTGTTATAAACTGACTCTGTATACTTTCTTCAGCATCTTGCTTAACCTTATGCTGTTTGTTTCTTGGATTCTGAAGGCAAAGCCTGTAATTTTCAAGGGTTGAAAACAGAAGCGGGAGAAAAAAGGGCCTTTAAATTACCTGATGATAAAGCAGCTAGTATGAAACGCAACTCAACCAAGGATGTACTAGGTAATGTGCTTGGAATTGCCTTCACAACATCAGATTAAAGTATATGAATACAACCAGTATTGAACACAGGATATAAGTTCTTCCATGAATGAAACATCCCAAGACTGGACTGGAAATCAAACTTGGATTCCTGGAGCAACAAATGCTGACCATTACATTCTTATTTATAACACATATGAACATAACTTCCTTTTCATTTCTTGTTTTAGGCATAATGTGCTCCAATTATCAATATTTATTTGTACTTCTTCCTCTTCTTTAACGGATTACCCTCATCTTTATGGGACCTACATCCCCAAAGACTTACAAGCCAATGCCTTGGGCCAGTAGCCCATCGAGAAGCAAGCAAACTCTAGATCATAGCATATCCAGAATGGGTGATCAGCCCAATGCCTGATGTAGCAATAAAGAAGAAAATGAAATGTAGTGATGAAAGGGATGATAAGAAAATTCATGGAACAGATTATCTATCCCAGTATTCGCCTAGCAACTGTGGAAAATAACAAACAAAAAACAAAAACTTTTGGCCAGATTGGTAGGCCCAGGGGGTTTGAACCTGGGACCTCCCAAATGTGGGCCACAGATGTTACCGGCTGAGCCATCCCACTCGGTTTATTTGTACTTCACAAGTAATAAAAATTCCTAAAACTTTAAAAAAGTAAAAACCTTTAGTTCTAATCAAGCATTACTGCTTGATTCAAGTACTAAGCATTAAACTAATGCAAAATAATAAAACTAGTAATAATGTAACTGTGAACATACATAATTATCCATAAAATACAGCAGTCTGCCTTGCTATTTAAGTACAGCATTATACAAAGCATAGTTTGCTCTTACGCACTGAGCTGAATGCATAAGTATTACCAAATGAGGACTTCTACTGGGGTTGGCAAATTTTGTGAACTTGAAAGGAAAATACTGCTGCAAAATTTCTTTCATTTTCTCTCCCCTTCCCACCATTTTAGTGCAAAACAATTCAGCATGACACACTATTACAGCAGACTTAAACAGGTTTTCCTCAACAGCTTTTAACCAAGTAAGTCATTTCAGATTATGAAGCGAGATGAATTCATTTTAAGGAAAAGGACCATAGGGATCTGAAGCTAGCCAATATTTATCCTAAGAGCCATGGAAAAATTCAAATAAAAACCTCGGCTGCTTGCAGTTCAATTCAACTGGGATTTGAACTCTGGCTCTCACTAAGAGAGGCCTACATGATGGTAATGATGTAAATGATATTATTAATCATACCTTTTATCTTTCAATTATTCCTTACAATACTGCAGTGACTGCAAATTATTAAATTATTCCTCCCATAAGTAGATTAAAAACAAATAAAAACCATACTAAAAAATATGTTAAATGTACATTTTTAAAAATTGCACACTTCTGCTTTAAAGTAAACCTCAAATGTATTTATTATTCTTTTTTTAATTTTGCCATCTTGCCAGCAATTTAAAAAGACCAACATTTGGACACATCTTCAAAAATATATGTGTATATTAAATTTTTGTCATAAGGCTAAAACAAATAGCAATAACCTAAGCATTTAGTTCAAACTGGCTGGTGCTTTAATTTTGTGCATGATGTTCACAACTGTAGAACAATGTTGCACAGATATGTGGGTACAGTTCCCTCACTGCTCTGCATAGTGACAGGTTGGCTGAGTGTGGTAAAAGAAGGTATGTCCAAGATTTGGGGAAAAAAAGATACTTTTTATTTAAAAATAATGTGTCACAAACAATGACAATAAAATATATTATTATTATTATTATTATTATTATTATTATTATTATTATTATTATTATTATTATTAAGTAATGTCTATCTTAATATCATTTAAAATTTTTTTTATTTAATTGTAGCTTTTAATTTCATTTTTTAGTATTCATTTTTCTGCATTCTAATAAAATACTTTAATCCACTTTTACTAAAAGAAAACAAAGGATAAAAGTAAATATCTTTGAAACACAAACATTTAAGCTTACATAGGTATGTTAGTGAAATAGATAAATTAAAGGTAAAACATGAGAACCAAAATCTTAAAAGATATAAATCCTGTAATCAAATATATGGAGATTGCTTGAAGAAAAGGAATTCAATCCCATTAGTTTAAATTTAACTTACTTTTCTACATTTTGTTGTAAGGCACACAGAAAGTTTTCATATTTAGGATTACAGTTTAATTCTGTTTCTTTTTCCTTCAATTTTCTTTAATACTATGATGCAGAAAAAAAAAGTTAAACAGCTATTTTATCTTAACCTGTTTTTTTTCTCACATAAAAGTGCAATGCTACAATTATGAGATCAATGTGAAACTTAAAAAATAATTGTTATATCCTTTTCCCTAAAATAAAAAGTATCTTGTATTACAATACTGATTCAGCTGGATATATAACATAATGCAGAATTTTGTTCTGTGACTTCTTCTCCCTTCATTCTGAAGGAGGCACCTTCCCTGAGACACCATAGAGGAATGAGTCACTGGCACCTGATTTAAGGTCAAAGTCAGCAGCACTGGATATCAATCAGTTTGTATCAGCTAAGTCCGATTTATGCTTGCTACTTCTGGTCTAAATTTTTATATTAAGTAGTTAAGAGATCCTTATGTGAATATCCCAGGAACATGTTTCATTTACAAGCTAAATAACCATAAGTCTGTGTGTGTCATACTGTGACAAATATTTGGACAAAGCTATATAAGATAGAAAAAATAAATTTCTTATTGTAGAACCAATCAATGATTTATATTTTAAACCACATACTCCCCAATTTAACAGACTTGCAATTTTTTCTTTTAAGTTCACAAAGCAATAGTGAAGGTGAGAAAGGTTTCAAGCTTAAAGACAGAATCAAGAGAGATTATTCAAGTACTAAACCTCCCATTGATGGATGAAACTTACCACAATGGGCTCAACGCTTTGGGCACCAGTCTGAGCAAGCAAGTTATAAAAAGAATAGATATTGATAGTTATAAAAGCCTTTGAAAGCTAAGTATGTTGTACAGAAAAAAAGTTCTAATCTAGGTGTACTGATATTTACAACCATAGCTACACAAATACAATTATTTACACTGATAACAGCTTTGTTTGCATTGATAATGAAAGTTTACAAGTGTATAAATTACAGTTATGTAAATTGTGTCTGTCTGTAAAGTGACAGAAATGCCAATACTATTTCACTTGCTGGTAGAAGAAGGCTGCTCATAGAGAAATGTTAAACTTTTGTGCTTGCAATCATTTTAAAACAATGTATGACACTTTTGCCTTAGTTACAGAATTAATAATACATTGGAGGCTTAGTCATATACTTGACAACTAATAGATGGATGTTTTTTGCTTTCTTTATCTTATTTGCTTATAAGTTATCCACAATTTGCATTTGTAATAAAATCAATTTTTATAGAAATTTATCACTTTGCATGTGAACACATGTATTAAGGCAAAACAGGACTTTACCTTATCTTTAGAAAACAATATAATTTATATGCAAAAATTATTCTTTCACAATAACCATATACAGACTGAAGACGGTAAACAGAATCAGATTAAAAAACTCCAATGCAACCTAGTGGCGACATTGTTAAATTTACAGTTAGGAAGTTGAGCCTTAAAATATGCACTGGAATTCAAAATGAGAGTCCTCTATACTGAGATCTGTAAAATCCTGTTCCTTATGATATCACCATGCAAATATATATCTGCATAAATAAACTCTAAATATCTTTATTTGCATACTTTTTGTTGGCGATTCACATTTTATGTGAGCGAACGACAATACTGACAGTTTTATCATTAATTTTCATGAACAATATGACTTTAATATGTAAAAGAGGATATATAGAACATCAGGAAGATAGAGGTCTATGACCGAAACTTGCTCCAGGTTGAAGCGATTAAGATTTAGCGGGCAATAACAAAAATCAAAATGAGAAATGAAGGGTTGTATGCACCTCAGTTTTGCGTTAAACTTCAGAATAACACTGCTGTTCAGTTCTTTCAGTGATAGGCTCTATTCTAACATTTATAAACTTGCGATTAAAAAAATTAAAAATTACTTTGTTTGTTAATGATGCTGTCAATTGCCGGGATCACATCAACACTACTGGTGTGCCAAAATTTCATCCTGCAGGAGTTTACATGCTAGTAAATCTACTGACATGGGGCTGTTGCTTTTAAGCACACTTAAAAACCATCGGCCTGGGCCAGGTTTGAACCCGCAACCTTGTGATCAGAAGGCCAGCGCCTAACCAACTGAACCACCCAGACCGGCATAAAGTTGCAATGCAATTTACCACAAGCATGCACTATTCTGCCAAAACAGATTGAAGTTTGGTAAAGATGTAGTTGTACTGTATTGGTTCTTGCTAAACTTCAGAAGATTTGGACCATACTACAGTACTTTTGCCAGTTGCTATGAGACCACATTTATTTAATTATCCCTTCTCTTGATTTACAAAGCTTGTTACTACATGACCAGCAAATGTAAATCACCAACTAATGTTTCACCAATAACATTTCTGAAGCTTTTGCCGGAATACCAAGGGTCAATGTGTAATAAAACTCAAGTTATTATCAAATCACTCACCAGTGTCTAAAGATTCCTAGAACTATGTTAAAGTACTTTTATACAAACAACCTTCCTCAGCCAATTGGCATGCTCTGTCATTGCTATAATTGACACCCACCGTTCACTGTATGTTTTACAATTATCGGAGAGAACAATTTTTTCACTTTAGCTACAACTGTTTCAGTGTTAAGTTGTTTGTCAAATCATTAATGCTGTAAAATACTATGCAGGAATTAATATGCTAGTGCTCAGACTTTGTAATTTTACAGGCAAGGGCAATTGGAACTCAAACTGCTAATTAGATCCTTTTTCAATGTACAGTAATCAAACTTCATACAATGATAGCAGTTTGAATCTCCAAAATGAAACAGCAATTACGCAAAGCATATTGGTTGTTT
The DNA here is from genome assembly GCA_030765065.1 of Deroplatys truncata. Classification (NCBI taxonomy): domain Eukaryota; kingdom Metazoa; phylum Arthropoda; class Insecta; order Mantodea; family Mantidae; genus Deroplatys; species Deroplatys truncata. The sequence continues at coordinate 162,673,802 of CM060976.1, read as the reverse complement.
TTAAAATAGCAATAGAGTTCATGTATACCCACCAGTGGCTCATTGCTCTTCACAAGCTGAACAATCTTAATGGTTTCCTCATCTTCATCAACCTCCAGAGGAATCTCTGGAAGTTGTGGAAAATAGTCCTTCTGTGCAACAGCATCATGGGCACAAAGCAGACCCTATAGGCACACACAAATATGCTTAGATTAACCATTTTATATTTTTCAAGTCATTAAAAAAAGACATGATGCATGTAACTGGAAAATGGATATGCATACCAAAGAGTTATAGATGGGCCAGAAAGTTGTTTTCTAAAAAGGATCTATTTATTTGTACTGAGCTACTAAGTAACAGAGATTCATAATAATTGTTAAAGGGAACTTAGTGACAGCAATGTAAAATATAGCATAATAAGATTTAGTGTTAAATCTAGACCACCAATTACAAACTAGAGGGACATTTTCTAGACGCTATTACTTCAGTCTTCAATCTCATGCCAACAGTTATAATCTTTACGGTCCGAGAATGGGTCTACACATAAACAATGCACATAGTATCACACTGCGCTTGACATCACATGAATACATGGAGGAGCTTCCTCTATTCCCCCCAGCTGTTTACTTTTGGAACTCAAGAAACTGCCATTGCTACTTCCCTATTTTATATTAATTGCATACTGTCTTTCACTACACCACCCCTAAGTGTTAAAGAAATATATATCCCTATATTTGATAAATAAGCTAAATGAACTAATTCAAGAATGGATGAATAAATATTATGAAGTACATTTTATTACTGCTTACAGCAGAAAGCACCTTATCTATGGTAGGGGCTCTTTGTTTAAGAAAAAGCTATGTACCTTGAACCATATTCACTATTCACAAAAATGTTGACTTTGCCTGAAACACTGCATGTGTTCTATTTCAGGGTTTTCAAAATTGTTGCCTCCTTCACTTCCTTCCTTGCAATGGAAACAGCATTCACAGACACATCAGTGGCTTCCAATGTTAATTTAACTACATCCTTAACAGCAACGGTATCACAATGGTCAATTAGTTGAATACATTCAAAACTATCACTTTTTCACCACTTTTAAGGACTCTGTTACTTCTATGTTTAATTACACTGCTCTGAACTGTTAAGCACTCAGCCATGATTGCAACATAAACAATACTGATTAATTAACACAACCGTTGCTCTATTCCAGTTAACAATGAAGGAATACAGATGGTTGCATGGCCGGATAATACAAGACGATTATTTAAATTATGTTTAAATGAAACAATTATTAAAATACTATGCTTATTCACTGTGTTTATTATTTGAAGTACTAAAATGGTGATAATAGATTCACTGCAGTAATAAACTATTTTTATTTGCTTTAAAGGCATGTGCATTTATTTACACCAGAACCCTTTCTTGAGCCAGATTGAATATAGTGTAGTGCGCAAATTCCTGATAAATTAGCCTGCAAGTGGTGTACTAGTATTACAACCGATTCAAGATAAATTATTAATTATGATTATTCAACATTCCCATTTTTTACAGTATGGTCTCTTATTTAGATCTTCTGTCCATAATATTTTTAAAATATTCTGAGACACCATAATCTTTAAGATGTAATGACATGTCACAATTTAGATTTTGTTTTACATTTAAGCAGTAGTGGCTGTTGTATAAGAGCATGTGAACACCCTAACTTTTCACATCTTGTAGTTATAATGGTTATTACTTTCTCTACTACGTATAGTAAGTAGGGGAAGTATTGTATTCCACCCAAAAATTTGATACCGGAAATACATGTTTTGAGACCCCCTGAATCCAAAAAAAGCATTTTTGGAAACATGTCCGCTCGCGCGTGTGCGTGTGTGTGTGTCTGTGAACAGCATAACTCAGAAACGAAGTCGGATAAACTCCAAACTTGGTATTTAGGTTCAGTATCTTCCAAGGATGCGACACGAAGGTTTTCAAGAAAATCCCCCCACCCCAGATTACCCTTTACATAAAAAAGATTTTTCGAAAATTTTAATTTTCTCAAAAATGGCTCTAACGATTTTGATTAAAATATCATATGTTTAAGATATTTTTATGACAAATAAAATGTATATCTTGAATTTCCTGGGAATGTCTCCAAAAGTATTCTTCATTGTGAACGACTTTTGCATAACTGGTAAACCATAAGACATAGACAAAATTTTACTACACAAAAAATGTAGATCGCGTTAAAATACACAATTTATGTCATACATTTTTTTTGTTGAGTGAACCATTTTCGAGATATTACTTGTTATTCCCTTAAATTTTTCAATACTTATTTTCTCAAATGGGAATTCGTTATTCATTTTGTTGTCTTGGATATGCAAAGAGTATTAATCTGTGGGAAAGGGAATGGTGATGCACCTAGCAACCAGCTATTAAGAGATATGTATGTGCTTAAAGGCTACTATATTTCTATATTGCTCTTGTAAATATATATTCCCCTTACATCTACATGGTAATTAGCAATAAGATAGAGTCTGCAATTGTTTATCTCGATTAACATGAAGTAGATGGAGAATAAGCGTTTGTAAAAATAGTTTGTACAAGAGTAGAGAAAGTCATGTGAGTGTAACACATCACATTTTTTTTTTCTTTGAATGCTATTAAATGTAACATATACGCAGAAATTTAAAATCAACTGTGTTACTCCTCTAAAGCCGACAAAATGTGGCAACGGGGTCGGTAGCACATCTTGTTTTGTGCATGTTTTATTGTAAATAGCTAGTCATCGTAATTTAGGAATAATGTATATAATTAAATAGTTACTGAAATTTAGTGACAAATAATTATAAGGCTTAAATTATGTTAATTAAACAAGAAGTCATCTAAATAAATAATTCTAAATACACATTATGTCAAAGAAGGTGAAGCTGTATTTTGAAAAAATATGCCACAGACTTGGGTGTGAGAAAAAGATCTTGCGTCACATGTTGTAAAGTTGAGCCAGACATTTTCCAAAATTGCTTGTTTTGGATTTGAGGGATCTCAAAACACACATTTATGGTGAAATCTCAATGTCAAGATTTGGGTGAAATATAACACTTCCTTTAGTACCATAGGTTAAGTGGTAAAGAAAGTAAAAATGTAAGAGAGATTTAAAGCAGACTGTACCTACTATTAGCTTGCTTATAGATGGATGTCTGTGGAGATTGCCACTATCTTCCCCAAGCTGTTATCTGGTGGTCTTATGGAGCTTTTGATGCTCATAACTTTATCGGCAGTTTTAGTCATGTGGATTTTCTCCCTTATCATTAACACTAACAAATTTAAAAGAGATGGATAAATCTACCAGTGCATTTCATTTTTGGTCTACATATCACAACATAAAGCAAGAATCATCATCTTTTTGTGTTTACCCTCCCCGTTGTTAGGACTTACACCCCAAAGGACTTACCAGCGAGTCTGGGCTCAGACGCCTGTCGGGGAGCACAGACTATGGATCAGAGAGAACAGTCAGGATAGGTGATTAGCCTGAAGCCTGGTATGACAACAAGGAGATGACATGAAATGGCAGTGAAATGAATGAAAGGAAAGGTGATGATGGAGCAATTAGTGGAATGAATTGGGGGAGGGGGCGACCAGAGAACCTGGAGAAAACCCGCCCAGACATTGCTTTGTACACAAATCCCACATCTGGTTCTCTGGGATTGAACCCGGCCCGCCTTGGTCTAACCACTTGGCCACGGCATCGCCTCACAAAGCAAGAAATCAAAATATTAAAGCCTGCTAAACCTCAGAAGAATGACAGGGAAGAAAAACCATATCACTAAAAACACCCACAGAGTTGCAAAATTTGAAATTCCTCCAGTTGGAAACAAACTTATTTGTCCATTAGGCCACCAATTACCAACACAGGAAAGGAAGCAGCAGTAGCTACTTCCTCAGACATGAATCAATAAGCAGCTCATGATGGGAACAATTGCCCTTCAACATAGAAGTTCGCAAGCTTATAGCCTTTATGTTTATGTCTATGTAAAACATTACAAAATAGTAAATGAGAGAGCAATTCTCCATACATCTCATCACATGATGATTCTGCTATCTAACAGCAGATTTTTCATTGCCATGTGTTTGACTTGCTAACTGCCTTCTGAATAAGATCACACAGGTCAGGAATCAATGGGATACCTATCAAAATTGCAGCAAAACAAATTGTGGTGGTAGATAGTATTTTTTGTGAGTTTAACATCCTTAAGGCAACCTGAAATTGCTGTCTCCCCAATGTTAAATTATGTGTTTAAATTTTGTCTTTTTCTCTCAAACTACTGAAGCTACATAGCCAATGTTTTTATAGTACATTCACACATTCCTTGTGTTTAAGCTGAAACAATATTTTTCATTAAGGGTTGTTAGTTACTGGGAAATAATTGCTTTCCTATAATGAAATTTTTTAAAAATATTTTTCAAATTTCGCAATGTTTTGTCACTTATAAACCTTCTAAAACTTAATTGATTATAAAGATATTGTTTCAGTATGTACCCAATATGCATATAAACAAGTCCTGAAAATGTCATTGTGTTAGGTTCAATAGTAGCTTTGGAAAAGAAAAAAATGTAAAATGTAAAAAATAAACTTTTGGAAAATGAGGTTTAAAGTTGAAACATCAATGCATTTCTGATGCATAGTCTTCCTGCTGTTCAAAATTTGACATGGTTATAATTTTTTTTTGCAATCATGTGTTACATACCATTTAAAAGAGGAAATTCTGAAGAATAAAAATTAAAAAAAATTGAGGTTTTTCAATAAAAATCATTTCCAAGTTGCCTTAACCAGGTAGTTAGCAATTTTGTTGGTGGTCACTTTGCAGGCCACCGTATTAGCTCAGCTATTTCACACCCTCTTGCGATTGGTTGCTATTTATGTTTGTGAATGACAATATAACACATTAAGCTCAGCTTAAGCTTTACATTGCTATGTTAATGCTTAATTTGTGAATGGCTCCTTATACAGGTAATTTCTTTGACAAATGCACTATGGAACAGTAACTCAATATAGTGGCAAATATAACTATAGTACTTGAAAACACCATAAAATACCTGAATATGTGGTCTCTGAAGCAAGAAGAAAAGGTCCTTAAATTCTTCTCTCATGCCAATTCTTGGTCCAATCAGGTCCAACACTTCTATTGCTATTTGCATTGAATTTGATAGCATTGGATGAAATTTCTCATCTTTTCCATTGCTTATAATTTTATTATGGACTTTAACCAAGGCATGCAGTTCCTTTGATTGTAACAAGTCACTAAGGAAGCCAAAATCCTCCTCTGAGCTTGGAAGAGCTTGCCTAGATTCCTCCAAGGATACTAAGAGACGAGACAGTGCTAAAAACAAACATAAGCAATTACTCATGTACACTGCAAAATGTCAAACTTAAAAATACCAAAGGGTAAGTCTTAACTTATATATTTACAAAGGGACCAGCTGCATTTCTTAAAAGTGAAAATGAAGGAATTATAAATTTTTGGGGGGAGGGAAGAAAATTCACAGGAAAACTATATAGAAAAAATTAATTCTGGTGACAGTCTCAAAATTAATATGAGATGAGTAAACTCTAAAACTTACAATCGAGTTTACCTTGATTTTATTAAGATTTACAATATAGAGGTAAAAAATGAAATCACATACTTTTCTTAAGGTAATCATATGCAAGAAGTTAAATAATGGACATCACAAAATATTTTAGAATTAAATTTTAATGAAATTTATACAGAATTACAGATAAACATAGTATTGTTATATGGGAAAAAAATCTAATAATCTGACCAATTGTTTCACTGATATTTATTACCAAATTCTTTAATGTTATCATAGAATAACACAAGTGAAAAACTTGTGTTAATATTTGGGCCACCCTTTTAAATTCCAACATATAACTTCTTTGGTTAAGAACTTTATAACTCTAGTGCTAGTTTGCACATTATGCTCTGTGATCTGATATATATTGTAAACTTGTCAGTACAAAGAAAGCTCCTCGAGGTAAGCCAAAAGTACAAAGTAGAAAATTGTGCCCTTTTTTGGAAACTGACATTTTTTAAACAGTGAATATCAACAATTTACTCCTTTCAAAAAGAAAGCTACAAGCTAAGCAAAAGAGTTGATGATGCTCTTTTAATGCAAAATGAAGTGTTTGAAGTTTATGAAATATTACAAACATCAAAATAGCCAATTTTGTGAATTATGACCTTTTAAAAAATTCCAATTCAAGTAATTATTCATGCCAAAACGTACCCATGAAATTTTGATATTGCAATGATTGAAAACCTGCAAAAATTTAAAGCTTTCGCAGTGACTAAAATTAATCATGGCTTCATAGGAACTCAGTCGTGTCAAGATTAAATTGCTTGAGCTAGAATAGCCTACACTTCAAGAACAGCCATAAAGCATGCACCTGGAGGAAAAAAAAAAATAAATAAAAAAACGAGGAAAGGAAAATTGTTGTATCATCCTAATTAATCATTGGAGAACTACCATTGAGTATCTAACATAATTGGCTAGCTGATTCTAAAACCATAGCACTATATAAACTGGTGCTTATGGCCAAAAGCTCAAGCATTTTAATCTTGACATGGCTTATCGTCCATGAAACAATGATTAATGGAAGTGGTTAGTTACCAAAAATTCACATTCAAAATGCTAGTTGTTGTTTTAACAAAGGTTCTGAAATGTTGGCCAATTCACTCAAACTATAGAGGAGTAATACCTGCACCAATTGACTGTGGATGAATTTTGGGTGGAATAGGTAAGCATAGAGAAAGTATTAAATGCCAGGATTCATTAATAGAAGACATTTGTTTCCAAAGAGATACTTTCTACCAATCTTGAAACTTCTTAATAAATACCTAATTATTTAGCCTGTTAAACAGAAATACAAATGCTTGTAACTAGTTAACTTAGCTGGTGCTCCAGAAGAATTTTTAAGTCTTAAATGCTCTTTCTTAGGTCTAATACTTGTACGTAAGAAGAAATGCCCTTTCTATTATTTTAAACACCCAGGCAAAAAGTCTAGGTGAAGTATTGTAACATTCGCTTTTCAATCTCTTTAATTTTATAAAATCTCAAGGTAATTACAATAAGGGAACAACAACCTCTTGGAATGCCAAGAAAATCAGAAAAAACTTTAACTACTATGGTTCTTCGCATCCCATTGGGTGTGAAAGACTGAAAATTTTGCTCAGAGGCTCTTTATCAGGTTTGAGGTTCTTTTATGTGCAGTAAATCTATGACAGGGAACCACTGGCTTTACTTCCCTTCTGAAGGAAGCCATGCAATTTTTATGCTCGAAAAAATCCATTGCCCTCAGGTGGGTTTGAACTGGCAAAAATCAGGGGAGATCACACTTTTAACTTCCTTAAACCCACACAACAGCTTCATTAATTTTGGAAAGGCCATTAAGAATGCCCTGTGGTGATGCAGTAGCACTGCTTGTTGTGAGTGGTGCACCTTTCAATTCACACATATATTTTCTCATGCTGGGAGATCTGGATGTCTTTAGGGGCCAATTGAGAATTTAAAAATACCTAGCGACTCTGTCCTAAAAGAAATGAATACATAGTAGAGGTATTTGCATGCTGACCACATGTATCTCCACTAATCCTAGGACATATGATACAGAACTTGTTTGATCAGCCTTGGCCTTATTGAAATCATGACAGGAGATAAGTTCATTTTTCAATTTTGAAATAATTGTCGATATATTTGTTGTTCAAATAGTTTTGCTTTAGATAACTGTTAAAAGTGATAGCCCCATGTCAGTAGATTTATTAGCATGTAAAAGAGCTCCTGTGGGACAAAATTCTGGGACACCGATGGCACTGATATTACCCTAGCAATTGACAGTGTTGTTAACAAATAAAATATTATTATTTAGAAAAACTGTAAATTTTAAAATTTTCAAGACTATTTTCTATTTCTTTACACTTGAATTTTGAAAAAGCTATGCCCAACAAAGTTAACCTTAAATGGATGATTAATGGTAGAAACATTAGCCAAATGAGAATGGGAGAGGTAAACAATACTTTTGACACTGTCCCCAGACAGGAAATAAGCTAACAATGCCTGCTCTTGCAGTATAATATTCATACAGACTGCCTCTGCCAAGTGGTCAGCATCTCAACCCAAAGATCCTGAGTTCGATTTCTGGATAGGGTGAGGAATATTTCTTTTACCAGAATCATTCTCTATTATCCGCAAAATCTAATATGAATGTGGGAATGAATGCAAACGTGTTACATTACAAAACTCTACAATTTAGGAACTAAAAACACTATCAGTAATTTGTTTCTCAAGTCAAAGACACTGATATGACCATAGAAGTTAAAGGGGGCTATATGAATGAAACAATTAAGAAAAAAAGAAAATATTCATTTATACAGGAAAAGCCCCACTCACACTACACTGTCAGTTACAGTGTGCACAGTTATGGAAGGATATGAATGTTATTCTGATTAAGGGGCATGATCTCAGAATTATTCACAGATGAACTGAAATTGTTGGGGTGCAGATCCAATATATCTAAGTCAGGGATGTCTAAGCAGCCTATCAAGTCAACTTGGCTGTGGAACTATAAATCACCATGGAATTGCTTTACTAATTATAAGGGGAAAAAAACATTTGAAATCCATGTATTAGAATGAAATACAGTACAAAAATGATTTGCAGGTGAGTGGTAGGATGGCTGAAATGACAGAAGCAGCAACATTAGAAGAGAGAATAAGCTAACTAATTTTGTCAGTTATTGAGAAACAGTCAATATCTTTTTGAGCTATACCAGATTGAGTAGAGATGTTCATCTTTAAAATGCTGAGGGAAATCAATGAAAGCAGGGAAAAAACATTTGTAACCTATTTCTGTTCATCTCCAAGTGATTTGCAATATAATATTTGACAACACTGCACCACTGAAGCTGGTGCCAAGCTGGTGCGATAGTTCATGAAGTAAACAAGTAAACAACTTCCCTTGTGTGAATGCTATAAATACACTCACCACCTCTCAGTTGGGAAAGACAAATGCTTTGGGTGTATGAACTGTGTACAATTTATGCTCGTGCAATGATGAATAAATTAATGAGAAATAATAGGCAGAAAGTGTGTGGTTATACAAAACAAAAACGATTCAGGTTTAATGTTAGTGCAACATTTTATTTGAAAATAGAATTAAAAACTGATACTATCAGTTCCATACACTGATACTCAAGGTCTCTTGGAAATACATGGTCTTTTGATATTCTCATTCCCTTCTGGACAATATGATTGTGAAAACTGAAGAAAATATACTTTTGTAAAATATGCCTAAACCACCATTTGTAGTATGTGGCTCTCAAATTCTGTGGGTAATGTTGGAACCAAGGACAAAATTCTATGCATGTTCAAAATCCCTGCCACTGATATACTGGATCATTTGTGACTATTCAAAACTAATTTGTAATAATGTTCATGAAAAATTCAAGCTGAAATTTCTACCTATTATTTTGTTACTCCATTACTGATCTTATTCCATTAACCACAGAATTTATTTTGCTGCTTTGATGATGCTAGGTGAATGTATTGTTTGGAGCGTTGTTCATCCCTTTAATATCTGGTATTATTGCATACAGATGGAGAGTATAATGGAAAAAAGCACATGGCAGGAAGTCATTTAAATATTTCAAAATATGGTTGGGGAAGACACATACACACACACAAATATGCCAAAGAAGGTAAGATACTTTCACTTTTGGAGCTAGTTTATCCTCCAGAATATAAGGTAAGTGAACAGTAAGTTAGGAAACAGAATAAGATAGTGCAGAAGAGTAGAAGAAGACATTATGGTATCTAATAAGTTAATAGTTAGTTCTCCCATCACAATTTTTCCAAGAGAACTGCTCTTATGAAAATTCTTTGTAATGTGATTTAGTTATTGTTAACAGTGAATGGTTTTGGATATCAAATAAGGATCAGGAATCTACCGAGGCAAGTCCTAGTTTTTCATAAAGGGTACGCTTAACTACAGATTTTAGAATCATTTTTTTCTGAATGGAGGATACTAGAAAGGCAATTTATCTCCTATACACACTAAGATACATATGCATTTTACCACAAAACAGAAACATTATTAAAAATATGAATCACAGAAAAAAAACAACAATAACCCACCAAGAAAGATATTTTGCAGAAATCCTCTTTAAAATTATACACACATTAAGCAAAAATTATATACATATATATGTTATTTATCTTTATGTTTGCTCTGAGAGATCAAAGCAATTTATATGTTATTTGAATGTAAATTCTGCTCTTCTATTTTGAGCTGTAAATTCATCTATAACATCTTCAAAAAACAAGGTCGTAATTTTAAGTTCAGAAGTCATTCTTTCTCAATAGATGATATGCATTTAATCTGTCTTGTGACTCTGTCATTCTAAAGTAATTATTTATTCTTCTTAAAGCTGAAAAGGATTGTTCCACAGATGCAGTTGAAGCCGGTTGGTGAAGACAACTTGTAAGCTTCACTGATACTATGAGTGCTGTTGGTATTTATATAAGGTACTAGTACATACACATGTTTATCTTCAAACTCAGAGGGAAAGTACCCAACAATCAACTCATTTTTAGCTTGACAAAATCAAAACAGTTTGTTGTATAGGATAGTTTTCTGTAACAAACACCTAGGAAGCTGTTTTCATAGGAAGAGAATTTCTCTTAATTCAAAAGTGCCAGGAATTCAAGCTGGAAAAGAGAACTGGGATAGTGAAGCATTTACCTGCTGGATCCACCACAGGGAGATATTGGAAAGATATTGGCTTCATTGCAAAAGCCAGCCAACCATGGCCACCTCTGGGATATTTAAGTTATGTTATGATCTCACTGTACAATTGTCTGGCTTCCTATTTTTCCAAGGCTGTTCATTTTGAAGAATACTTACTCATTTCCTCTGCATTGCATTTTCCCTATACAGTTTCCAAATTGTTTCTTTGTTGAGGAACTTCCTGAAATCCATTTGTCACAATATTGAATATATAGAATTTTCTTTTGCAATCAGCTCAAAAAGAACACCTGAAAGGCAAAGAATTCTAAAAGAAAACAGTTGTTGAATTTAAGAGTGAGATTTAATGAACCCATGAACCTGTGTCATGCATCATTATTCAGAATACTCACAATCCTCTGTATCTACAAAGAACATTAATTAAGATTTCTCATTTCTTGCACAGTGTTGACAAGCCATGAACAGAAGTTCCATTGAGATTGTGCAGCCCTGGGTATCTTTTTCTCCACGAATTGCTCGAGTGTATGGGATTTTTCAAGATGTGCAACAAAAGCAGATATGTCAGATAGTGTTTTTTTTTTAAAAAAAAAACACATCAATTTCTGCGTGCAACTGAGTTCAAAACATGGCTGTAGTAGTGGCCCAAAAATGGCTTGTGGATATATTTCCTGAACTTGTTTTGCAGACCACTTATTTGTCATGCCATAACCACTGACCATCTTAGGTACGACCAACTAATATAATCTATATTTTGCATCTCTGACATCATGCTCACAAATTGCTGCTGCAGATCGATCTGAACTTAAATCAGAAAACCCTATGGATACTTCTTTGGGTTCTCCTTTGTCATTTACATACCTAAAGCAAGTAGATAACTGTGATTTATTGGTTACATCCATAGCCTCATCCAAAGGTATAGAGACGAATTCAGAATTGGATATTTCCTTCTTAATGTAATTTAAATGTACTGTAGAAATGCATTTTATTAGATTGTCTTCATGAGCTGGGGATATTCCATGAAAAACTGTACTTTCCTTTAGGCAATCAGCAAGCAAACTATGATATTTGCTTATCAGAATATGCAAATCTGTATAAGTGCCTTTATCCAAGGAATCAGCAAGTTCTTCGTGGCACCTAAATAACATCTCTTGTTTTGCTAGAAGTGTAATCAAACAATTGCTTATGGATTTTGCTATTCTTTGCTACAGTCTCATTGTGAAGTTTCATAGATATTTACATTTGCTGACAAAATGTAAGACTTATAAAACCTTAATATGCTGCAAAAACATGGACTCTAAACAACACAGATGAGTAAATACCATGAAGATTTGAAAGAAAAATACTGAGAAGAATCTACAGACATACAAAAATTACAATTCAATGGAGAATAAGTTATAACTATGAACTATAAGAAATAATAGATAAACAACATATCACGAGGTTCATAAATCCACAAAGAATAAGATGCCTAGAGCATATGAGAGAATGGCAAAAGACAGAACTCCAAAAGGAATGTTAAAAGGAAAATTGTATTTTTGGTTACATGATGTAATAGAAGATTTAAGAAAGATTGGAATTAGGTATGGAAAAGTAAAGTGAAAGAGACAGTTGTGGAGGAAGATTGTACTGAGGGTCACAGCAGGCAAAGAGCTGTAGAGCCAAAAGAGAAGAAAAACAAAGAAAAAGGTACAAAATTAACTATAGTGCACTACATGTTATGCCTCTATTGCACACTTATGTATTTGGTCATTCCACATGTTATTTTCAGTAGCAGATCAAGTCTTGTGGATAGCATTTCCACATCCTACACATATTACAGAACTAAAATAAATGTGATGTTTGTAGCTTTCATATACCATCTCATTCTTCGCTTACTTATTATGAATGTTTTTTTTAAATTATTATCACACACAATGCTTTTTTTTGCATGCATTAAAATTGGAAACCTCTCCTAATCTGATGTGCTCTGCTGCAGTGAAATTTTACCAATTCCCTTGTCCCTTTGGCATCATCATATTGGTTGAATTTACCAAAAGTGGTAGGGATATGCTGCAGGTATCTGCATTCCACAGAGGGCATCACAGTAAACAAATATGCCATCTGCACCTCCTATATGGTACATCATTCCTCCTTAAATCAATTTCGAACATTCTTAACACTATCTTACTGAAACATATTTCTTTGTGTGTTTAAACTACTCATCATGCACTACAAATATTTGTTTTCCTCCAATTGATAATCTGCTTCAGTAATTGCTGGATATTGGTGCAACACTTTATTATAGGGTTAATCCCACATTGGAAGCATTTGTAAAAAGAAACATAGGTATTATAAGTAATGTACATATGCTAATTGATATGAGACAGTATAACACTGAACCATTGTACTATGGAAAAAAAAGGAAGCTGCACCCCTGAGATGGAAAAGCTCACTTGCACTTTAAGGTACCTTAATTCATTCTCTTCAATCTCCCCACCCAAAGTGCCCATTATCTATCCTGGTCCCAGTTGTGCAAAAATGGTACTCTGCAACAAGGAACCCTTACTAAGAAATGTTTAACAGTACGCAATCTTAGAATACATGTGTCGACTTTGGACGTACCTGGATCCCAATTACCATTGGCCATCACTGCTGTCATTCTATGTATCAACCATTATTCCTTCATCTCTACCTATAACTGACAGAACATAAATTTAGCTGAAACAACAGAATGCCAATGACCTACAGAATGCATTATTGTATTATAAATTTAAAACATTGGCATATGTTGAAGCACAAAGCTTTCCTAAGTTTAGAATGCACTTACGCTCCTTTGAATACACTTTATCACGAAAAAATCACAGAATGTTGAGAAAAAAAAAACAAATTTTACAAACGTGCAAGCATCAATCAATTATAATTACCATTCACATTGTTCCTTCCTCGAGGAACAGTTTTGACATCTTATCGTATTAACCACAACATAATTAACAATACCAAAACGAAATTTTGTATCGGATTTATTAGCTGACATTAAAAAGACTAATGTTTTTTATGGCAGAATACATTTCACACACACTGCAACGCCATGTTGTTTTGGACAACTGCCAATCACCAATCCCAGTAAAGAATTTCGAGCACAGCTCAAATAGCTAAAACATGTAATTGATTTCAAAATAAACATTTCATTACGTCCATTGTGGAAGTGTAAAATGAAACATTAAAATTATGCACAGAGACATTATTTTGCTACATTATTTATGCCACGCCTTATATACAATTTAGCCAACACAAGCAGGTCGTATTATTTTTGGAGTTTCTGCATTTGTTAAGCTTTCATGATTAAGGGTCATTACCGGCATTATTGAGAAGCTTCCAACTAATATATGATAAATATTTCATTTTGTGAAACTTGTACGAATTCTTCAAGAGGTTTAGGCTGAATATCCAATTATTTCCCATTTTATACTTAATATTTTCTTTATTACTTTAATGGCATCTTTAATCAAAATTTATGTTGGTACCCCTTACCACGATGCAATACATTTGACTCCGTCAATCGTGTGACTAGTGATATGGAGATATTTTGTACAATTTTTGTGGATTTTTGAAGGAAGAACAAACTATTTTTTTATTTAAATAACATTTTTATATGAGCGATAAATTTTATTGGGTAAGTCTATTTTATCCTGGGTTTTCTGATTATTATGGCTTGCTTGTACGGTATTAAAATATCTCATGCTTTGTGAATGGTTTTAGTTTTTGGAGCTTTGTTTTCGGCTACAAAGCATTTTAAAGAAGAAAATTACAAAGAAAGCTATTATTAGTGATTTCTGATATAAATACATGTGATACAGTGCCGCAAGTAAGTTTCTGAGGATAACGATAAAGGTTAAACATGAGTAAACGATCAAAACAATAACAACAACCTGCTGGATTGACGGCATATCTTCAACTCACATGTTCGCAAAAGTGATGCTAGAGCACGAAACATTTCACGATACTGTGATAGATACTTCTCTCCAGCAGAATATTTATCCGTTTTGAAATAAAATGCATATAGAATGAAAGAAGCTTGTGAATAGTTTTAAGGTTATGGCATCTTCAGGTGTTATTATTTTGGTCAGCTGAAATACATTGTATGATAAACTGTTTATTGATGCTCCTAAATGGTTGTTTGGGAGTCCAGATATAACCCCTTGTTATCAGGCGCTACTATCATTATTTACAATTTGAGAAATTAAAATTTTCTATAAAATTATACTCATAACACGTAGTTATTGATTCATCAAAGGTATTTTTTGTAGATTAATGGTATTTTTAACATTTTTGTAACACGATATTTAAATTGATTTCGACTTTGTTACTAGTATAAGAGTATTTTTGTTAATTTCCTATATTTTTTATTTACATGGCATTGCAATATTATTTTCTGGCTTATTATCTTATAGTTCAAAAAACAAATAAGGAAGAATCAGTAGTAATACACTTCAGTAAAATTTTAAATACAAGAAATGACGAGAAATACATTTCTTTTCACTTTTATCACCTTTTATACTGATAAATTATAAGATGAATTGTATAATGGCAGTTTTTTTCATCTCCTGCATGAAGTAGTAATTTAAGTGATATAATTTTTATAGTATAATCATGTTGTTAATATTAAGTGTAAATTATTTTTGGCTTGATTTTGCAGAACAAAATACTCACTGGTTTTAACTGACAAGAGGAACACAAAGGAATTACCGCAGTTTTCATATCAAGCTTTTCTGGTAAGTGCAAAAGCAGACTAATAATATGTGGGATTTTGCACAATGTGCAGTAAGTTTTTATGAAATTTATCAAGTTTTTCCTTTTGTTGCACAGTATCATATACTGGTCACAGTTTACATTTGCAGTTATTGTCAAGGTAGTGAATCTTCTCTTTTAGGCATATTTATGTTAATTCAAATTATGAAGTATGGTTTAGCCTTTTAATTATTTTATTATCCCACTTGAGATTGGTTTGTTTGTATTGTTAAAATAGGATTTTTCTGAGAGATCCAGAAAATGGAAGGAGCACCATAAAATTGTTATGCTTATAATTTATTCTAATGACACTAGATTCATATACATTGGGAAAATTCATTAATAAAGCTGAAAGTTTGATAAGAGTTGCCTTAGTGAAATGCTTTGAATGGAAAATCAACGACACAGGCTGTAATCTCTTAAGCATGGTTGTAATACATCAAATACAGCAGGAATTTCTTCTGAAAACATATGTGTTGAAGGATTGCACATAGGGTATCTTTGTTACCCAATAGATTTGCAGCAAAAGAATATGTAAGATATACTTTTTTTTTGTAGCAATTGTGAATAATGTGCATTAGATGGATTAAAATTAGATGTTCTAAGATGTTAAAATGGGTAAAACACACATTCCCCCTTTGACAAGAGCAACATTAAATAAATCCCCTACCTACCATGGTGTAAGATTCAGAGCTGCTGCTTCTGTAATTGTTTATAACTGGCTGTTGAAGATATTCTTGCACAGTTAGTTTTGGTACATCATCTCATAAGTTGGAGAGGAGCAGCAATATTTTGTGTATAGTAATATTTATGGCTGCATTGTAGCTTTTGGTTTAACTTTTATCTCATAGTGAGCAATGCTTTGGGATACTGACAATGCCTGGCATGCACTAAACACTATACACGCTTTTAGTCCACTTCATATCACAGCAGTAATTTAACGGTGTACAACTACATTATTAAACATGAACCTGTTATTCTCAAAAAGAATACATTAGCATGCAAATTCTGTAATATTAGATTAGTTCATTTTATTGCATTTTCCATTAAACTAATCTTGTATAAATTATGGTTGATTTTACATGGCTTTTGTAGCCGATTGCTCCTGTAAATTGCCATAAGTGTTAAGGAAACTAAGTGAAGTAAATTGCTAAAACATATTGTTTCTTGACTATCACATGAAAGACCAGAAAGAGTAAAGAAAAGCCTATAGGTTTATCACAAGTATGCTTTCCAAATATGTTAAGTTTATTTAATCAGGCTTACAACTGATGGGGTCATAAAACTTTCTTTTTTTATGAATTTTACTTTCTCTACCACAACATATTAGGTAGAGAAGGTATTGTACTCCACCCATAAATTTGATACTGAGATTTCACTGGAAACACATGTTTTGAGGCCCCCTGAATCCAAATCAAAAGTTTTGTAGACGTATGTGTGTGTGCATACATTTTTGTTTTTTTTTCTCAAAAACAAAAAGTCAGATAAATACCAAACTTGATATTTGTGTTCAATATCTTTCAAGGATGCGACACGAAGATTTTGATTTCATAAAAAATGGCTCTAAATATTTTGATTAAAATCCATGTGAAAGATATTTACATGGCAAATAAAATGTATATCTTGAATTTTCTGGGAGTACTGTAGGAAGTCCTCTTTGGAAGGAATTTTGTATAATCTTGTATAACTGGTAAACGTTAAGTCATAGACAAAAATGTAGATCTCTTTAAAACAGACAATTTATTTTAAATAAGTTCTTTTTGTAGCATAAGTGTTTCTTAGATATCCATTATTAAAAGTTCGAATTGTTCAATAGTTGTCATCTTTTTTAAGTCCCATCAATTTTCAGTTCTTTCTCACGACTGTATGGAAACAGTATGGAATTTTGAGTCCAGTTCTTAAACATTTGAGTATCGCTGTTCTCTTTGTGTCTGTAACAAAATGTGTAACATAACTATTTTTGCAGAGGTTTATTTAGATTAAAATGCAGTAGATATAAAAATAAGCTTTAATAAGAGTAGTTTGTATACCCACTAACAAAGATGGAGGGTAGAGAAAGTCATGTGAATGCATCGCATCAGATGTTTTATTTTGTGAGTAGTTCTGGATCTCAAGCCAAAG
Organism: Deroplatys truncata; assembly: GCA_030765065.1. NCBI lineage: Eukaryota > Metazoa > Arthropoda > Insecta > Mantodea > Mantidae > Deroplatys > Deroplatys truncata. Next base: position 162,656,150 of record CM060976.1, on the reverse strand, counting down.
AGTGAATCTCCATTATTCTTTTTTTCACCAAAGAGCAAAATAGCTAAACATTTATGGGAAGTTTCCACAAAACAATAACTGCTGATTCATTGTAATTTATGTAATTGAGACAGCTGGCACACAGAGACACAGGAAAGGTCAAAGACTCCAAGAGGTCGTCTAGCGTCATTTCAACATGCCAAAGTAGTTTATTTGAAATTAAGCAGATGGTCCAGGGGCAAAGTAAGAATAGAAACATATGGAGTTTACAGCAAGAACGAGAGAAGGGGCCTGAGGGAGTCATCTGTAGAAGTCAGAGGAAGTTAAAGGAATTCAGATTCAGGGCGGGTTCACAATAAAAGATAGCAAGAGGGGAGGGGGCGGTAAATCCAAACTTTAGCTGTAGCTGAAACATGGCTGGAAGAAGGCAATCAAATAGATATGCCAATGTTTCTGGTAATAGCATCCATTTTTGCTTTGAGTATTGCATTAAAGATAGATATAAATGTAGATGAAGTGATCAGCGCAGAGAGTAACAATTTTGCAGTGAAAACCGAACAGTCCAAGTGGGTTAATGAGAAGTGTGATGAGTTTTATAGCGTAGAAGATTTTGAAATGTCAAAATTATGTGTGCATGGGTATCAGCTCTATGGCGAATAAGTGTGAAGAAAGTGTAGCATTGGAGATATATAGAAAACAGTATATGGAGAAGAGAAAAGTGTAAAATAATTCATAAGCACTGGAGGCCTAGGGATAAAGTGGCCGGGCCCAATTCCCGTAGACTCAATTATGTCACAAGCTTAACATCAAATAAATGTTCATTTATTTATTCATGTAATTTATGTAATTGGAATGGTATATGTAATGATAATGCAAATAAATGTTTTAGAAACCATTGTACAAATGCTTATAATAAAGTTAACTGTGAACCCAACATTCAGCTTTTAAGTTACAGAATTGTGAAGTTCATTTGAAGAATTTAAGTATATAGTGAGCTAAATAGCAAAAAATGAAAATGTAGAATTATGCAATAAAATGATCATTCAATAATGCAAAACGAGTCAAATGTACCCTCTTTAATTGTTTACAATGCTATTATTCCATTTTCCATTGGTCATTTTCATTGTTTTTAATGCTCAGTCTATTATCTATTTATGCTAAACTATATACAAGTGAATATGTCCGGTGTTCAGCCCTGGCTCTGTACCAGTCATACTCATATTTTACAATAATTTATTAATTCTAGTTTATTTCTCCATTTTGTCTATTTACTGTCCACATCCATTTATTTCTCACTTTGTATAAAAATTGTCCCATCTTCTTACTGTCTTTTTTTTTTCCATGTCACCTACCGCTACATTTCTATCTATTTTAAACCATTTCTTATTGATATACTCTTTTCGCCACACTTCGGTTCCCCTACATTCAAATAAAATGTGTTCCACATCCTCCTTTCCGCCACATATAGGACATTGATTTTGTGAAATACCTTTCCTTAAGCCTTTTAATCTCCATACACCTGCTTTCAGCCATGCGATACCTTCCCGCTCCTCTTTATTTGTCACTTCTATATACTTTTCCCTTCCCCATGAGTCTTTCATTGGTATATAGTAGACTAAAGATCTCATTTATTTTTTAAAGATCTCATGTCAGTTATCTCACTAAATATTTTTTGTATTTCTATGTCCTCAAATCTTTTCCTTGCCAACTTCCAGAAGTTATTCACATTATTTTCTCTTCTTCTCCACATTTCCCCTAACCCACTACTTTCCAAGTTATTTCTGAGGCAATCTACTCATCCCTTATTCTTTAAACTTTTCTCTGGATATACTAAACACAGTTTTAACAAATTCCTTTCTTCCAATTTCAATATTCTATACCAAAATTTCAATGCCCTTTCCATAATCTTTCCCTTGCTTGGCACTCTACCCACCTCTATTTGTGCTACCTGTCTGGCAGTTGCCAGTCCATTATATACTTCAAAATTTTATTTAATGATGCCAGGCCCATATCAGCATTATGTGTTTTCATTATATTGCTGTATATAATCATGTTAGAGTAAAACCTAATGCTTCTGTATATTGCTATGGTGTAATGGATCAGAGTGAAACCAGTCTACTATTGTTCTCTCCTATAAAAATATATTACAGAAAAAGAATTAAGAATTAGTGCCTGTATTTATTTTAAATTCTAAATGTTTTTTGGTCTGTCTTGTAGTTATTTTAGATGTTGACATACATTTGTCTTATGGTCCAACACATGATAGCAAGCCTTTTTTTTAATGTATTAATATCAAACATATGTAGCACATTGTTCTCGTTTATAAATAGATTTCATTTATCCTAAAAGTGTTGTTTTTATATCTTTCCAGGTGCTAATTTTGGTAACAGAGCCTTTGGACATAGTTTTTGAATGCAAACCTTATATAGTGTGTCTCAACATTTACTGCTGGTAAGTAGGTATTATATTTGAAATGAGATACAGTTGTCTGTAAGAAGATCAATACTTTTCTATAGTATTTTAAAACTTTTAGTAACTTAATCTTATGCCATGTTTCACCAACCATCTGCAAATTTAGCTGGAGGTACGTCAAACTAACCCTTCATCAGTTTTTGCCATATTATCAATAACAAATCAGAATGATGGTTTGTTAACTATGATGATTGGTTACATAAATTGGCAACATTATGTTTGCTATGTTTCTTTTTCATTGGCTGAGATTGGGCTTTAAAACAAAATATAGGTGCAATGTATATGTTTAGGCCATGCCATGTCCCTCAGTAACCATTGTCACCAAGTACCAGATGTCATTTCCCTTTCTTGAACAGCATTCTCTACTGACTGTTGTTGAATATAAAGCTGGCCAGTATGCCACATATTGGTAACTAGTAAACTTACATTGCAAACCATCTGAATATAGTATATATTCTACATAAAAATCGGCTAATGAGTACAGTCAATGGTGCTTACAATGTCAGGAAAATTTGCAACTGCATAAAATTCTTGGATCACTGTGGCCATAAGGAAGCGAATGCTGCTAACTGTGGATTTTAAAACTCTGTTGCAGTCACCATTAACAGAAAGGAATGACCCCATGGAGAAATATCTGAGTGTTGTTACCAATAACTGTTGAGTCGGTGAAAGTGACCGATTTCTATTCATAAGGTATTCCAGTCTTGGTTAAGTTTCATCCAATATTTTCAACACTACCTGTTTTGACAATTAGTCTGTAACGAGTGACAAGTCTTATGTCATTCATTTCATAGAAAGGGTTATTTCTATCCTGAATAACATATCTTGGACCCATATTTTCAATAAATTCATTGAACATTTCATTATTGAAAATATCCATTGTCCAGTTTTACTGAAATAAAAGTAAATGTGATGCCACTTCTCAAGGACTTAAGTAATACTTAACCTTTAAGTCAGAATTGAATGACCATCAATGATTTGAAGGAAGGAAATTAGTGCCTGAAGGGTTGACAGGAAATTCAGCTGTCAAAAGGATGATGCACATTGGTGGAACAGAACTTCCGCTTTTGATGAGCCATCAACAGCTTGATGATCTTTGAATGCCTTGATGGAGTTGAAACCCAGCATTATAGTTTAAAATCTATTGCACATGAGCATTAAAATGTGGGGTGTTTACTATAACTCAAAAACAGCTTTTTACACCATAAAAGAAATATATCAGATAACATGGTCAGCATTGATCCTGTGGTATAAAGGGAAATATATGGCATTAATGGAAGTCAGTGACGTAATTTCAAAATTGAAGTCCGTTTTTGGCTATCACATCTAGCTTTCTCTACTATGTATAGTAAGTAGGAAAAGTATTGCATTCCACCAAAAAATTGGATATCAAGATTTCACGGAAATACATATTTTGAGGACCCCTGAATCTCCCCCCCCCACCAAAAAAAAATTTAAAAAAAAGTCTGTGTGTGTGTGTGTGTGTGTGTCTGTGAACAGTATAACTCAAAAATGAAAAGTTGGATAAATACCAAATTTGGTATTTAGATTCAGTATCTTTCAAAGATGCAACACAGAGATTGTCAAGAAAATCCTCCCACACCAGACTACCCTTTACATGGAACGTTTTTCGATAATTTTGATTTTCTCAAAAATGGTTCTTACAATATGTTAAAGTACAATATGTTAAGTATCATATGTTTAAGATATTTTGATGGAAAATTAAATTTATATCTTGAATTTTCTGGGAATGTCCCCAGAAGTCCTCTTCATTCTGAATGACTTTCGCATAATTGGTAAATCATAAGAGATAGACAAAATTTTACTACCCAAAAAAACGTAGAGCTCTTTAAAGCACACAATTTATGTCCCCATTTTTTTGTCCAATGAAGCATTTCCGAGATATTCCTTGTTAATTGTTTGAATTTTCCAATACTTATATTTTTTCTCAAATGGGAATTCATTCTTTTATGTCCCGGACATACAAAGAGAATGGAATGCTCCACATAGCAACTAGCTCTCTCTGACTATCACTTAAAGCCTACCATATTCCCCTTGCACCTATAAGAAAATTAGCAATACAATAGTTTCTGCAAATTTTTATATTGATTAACATGAAGTAGGGAGAATAAGCATTTGTAAAAATAGTTTGTACAAGAGAGAAAGCCATGTCAGTGTAACACATCAGAATTTTTTTTATGATATGTGCACTTATGTCTATGGTGCTAAATTCATTCAGCTTATACAGCTTACTGCTAGTTTCATTATGTTATTCAAAATCTGTTGCTTATTTTCTTCCTAATCGGCTCACTTCCATCTTCCCTTATTACCCAGAAGTTTATATTCCCAACACTTATCAGTTTTGTTCTAGGGTCAGGTCTGTTTTCATGTGAAGTAATTATGTTTACATTTACAGGTATCATAGATTTCAGCTTCAGTTGAGCTAAAAGCTTGTTTTAATATGCATGTTTGTCTTCTATATGTTTAGTGCTAAAATAAAAGTTTGAGTATGACTTCTGCATCAGATTGTGCAGGAGACAGGGTCTACAAAGTCCTCAGAAGTTTTGTTACATTTGTGGGTGTTACGTATTTGACAGGAAGGTACAGAAAATAGGCTCACAAACAAAGAAACTGTATTACTCATATTTTAAAGGGAAAGTTGGTGATCAGGAAAAATATCAACTCTCAGGGATTAAACACTTTTTGCATTTTCAATAGTTCATATCTGTAAAATTCCTTATTTTTATGAGCTAAGTTTTTGAGAATGTACTTATCACAGCTTTTAGTGCAAATAATATGTATATGACACATCTCCTTGCTTTTAACCATGTTCACTTTTCACCATTGTGCCACACATAGTTGTCCTCCGTGGTGTAGTGGTTACCATGCTAGCCTCTAGTTCCCAAGGTCTCGGGTTCAAACCCGGCGGAGGGCGATGTATTTTTACGGGCATAAAAATCCTTAGCATGGCTTCTTTTGGAAGGGAAGTAAAGCAGGTGGTCCCGTGTCGTAGATTTATGCCATGTAAAATAACCTCAAGCCTGATAAAGAGGCCTCTGAGCAAAATTACCAGCCTTTCATGCCCAATATAGAATGGTACATTAAGTACCACAGAGTTAAAGAGCATCCATAAATAAAGCTCACTTTAATTTTCCACACATTGGTTTTCATATATTAGCTGGAAATCTCCAAAGGAGAGAGGGAAGAGTTTGTTTGATGCTTATGGAAGACAGAGCTGGTGGTTTAGGGTAATATTGGACAAATAGCAATTTCAATCCTCCCACCTACTTGCTTTGCAGTAAGCAATCCTAATTATGTGTTTTATATATTTTCACTCATATTGCTTCCATATCCATGCTATCTTTATTCTCGCCAGAACTCTCACTTAAAGATGCGCAATTTTAACTACATTGTCATCTGTATTATGCTATAGGAAATAAAGCCTGAAAGAACTTCTGCAATGACAAAATACGTCCTTATTCCATAATCACCATTTGCTGAATTTGATTAAGCAGATAGCTACTAAGAAACATAAACTTATTGTTTATTATAAGATCAAGTCATTCTGCAGGACATTGCTAAACATTTGAGATGTATTTAGTACAGCGAAATTGCATCTGGTGCAGATAAGAGAAAACCACAGTGCTTGAACTTTGAATCCCTGCCACAAAATGAGCTTGGGTTTGATCACTGTCATGGAGGTGCAGATTTTAAGTTCCAAGTGTAGGTTTGGTGCCCATTCAGCACCGTGAGAAAATTGAGGAGCTGTGATTGGGCAGTAACCCAGCCACAAAAGCCAAAACTCTGGCTGAATGATTCTCCACCTCTGCCCTGCGTAAGTGGGCATGAGGCCGGCAGTTTGATTGGTAGTCCCAAGCCCCAAACGGGCTGTAGTGTCATGTGATTATTATTGTGCTTGGAAGTAACACAGGTACTAAAACCCATGTTTTTAACATCCCTTCTCACTGTATTAAAAGAATTATAAAACTGGACCAGGTGAACAGTATAACTAATGTTTAACACTCGTTCTTACTACATACAGCACTTTATTGGACATTGATGATACATGCAATGAAATGATGTTTGGGAAGGAAACATTCCAGGCCTAGGTTTAGGGTACCTCCCAGTGTTTGCCAGTTATTAGAACAAAAAAAACCTGGAAAAAGCCTCTAATCAGGGAGGAGAGTCCTGGAGGATTTGAACTGTGGACCTCCTGAATATAAGGGCTGAAGCATTATAGTGGAGCCATCTCGCTAGTGGAGCAGATGAAGATATAAGCTACGATGCACCATCTGTCAACAACATCATTAATATTGGTGCAGAGTGTACTGCAAGTTACCAAAATGCTTTATTGCTCTATATCCCTTTGGGTTACATGTGCTCCTAAATGGAGAATAAAATGTGAGCAAATTACCACATGAATCTTGCTGTCATCACATGTGTCAATGGAATTGCAATCTATCCTAAATGGTATGGATGGTAGGCACAGTCTACATTTTATATTATCAGTGAACATTAAAAATGAACATTTAATAGGTTAACAATGTGCACAATTCCTATTTCAAAAGAAAAGAAAGAAAGGTTAATATGAAGCTGTAATGAGAATGATACTGCTTTAGAAAAGTGCATTTTAGGGATGACAAACTTTTTTTAGGATCTGATTCATGTGAAGCTTTCTGATATTTTGTGGTCATCCTCCACATAACTGACAATGGGGAAGATATTCCCAGAAACTAGTCTTATTAAACAAAATGAGTGGAGAGAAAAAAAGCTTTTTAAAAGCTGTCTACTCATTCCAACAGAAGATATTTAAAGGTTTCTAGGGAAATAAAAATTATAGGGGAGGGACATTTACCTAAGCAACATCTTCTTGTATATTAAATATACTCTTCTCTGTGTCAATAATAGTTTTAATTTTATCTTTAATGAGCATTTAAATACATATTTAACCAATTATTGCATAAGTTAGATACAGTGTAGTAATTATAACATTTAAAGAGTTACTATAAGTAAGTGAAGTTACAAGTGAAGCTACAACTCTTTGAATATTACAATTATTACATTTTTACTTTCTCTACTATGTATTTACCCTGGTAAATTCAGCAAGTATTGTGCTACACCCAAAAATTTGATACCGTGATTTCACCGGAAATACATGCTTTCAAACTCCTTGAATCCAAAATAGAACAATGTTTTAGAAAACATCTGATGCATTACATTCACATGACTTTCTCTACTATTGTTCTACAAATTATTCTTATCAAAGGTTATTTTTCTATCTACTTATGTTAATAGAGATAAACCCTTGCAGAAATAGATTCATTACACATTTTGTTGAAGGTACAAGGGGATGTTGGAAACTGAATTGTTAGATGTTAAAAAGCAGGGTCACTATATGATAGCCTAGAAATTCATACTCTTTCCATAACATTGCAAGAAACAAATGAATAGTGACAACACTTTTAAAAAAATGAATAAGTATGTAAAATTTCAAACCAACAACAATGGATATTTCAGAAATGGCTAGTGCCACACAAAAAGTTATTTGAGATAAATTCACTTTTTAATTAGATCTACATTGTTTGTGCATTATTGTCTATTTCTTATGGTTTACCAGTTATATAAAATTCCTTCCAAATGAAGGTGTCCACAGGCTGTTCCCAGAAAATTCAAGATAAACATTTTATTTTTCTTATAAATATCTTAAACATACGCCATTTTAATCAAAATCACTTGAATGTTACAGAAAATCTACATTTTGGAAATACATTCCATGTTAAGGGTAATTTGGGGTAGGGAAATTATCTTGAAAATCATTGTGTCACATCTTTAGAAGATGCTGAACCTAAATACCAAATTTAGTATTTATTGGACATTTTCTGTTTTTGAGTTATGCTGTCCATACCTTCTTTACCTACTAGGTACATGGTAGAGAAAGTAAAAATGTCTGTCTGTAAGTGAATAATCAGCTCAAAAATGAAAATTTTGTTAAATATGAAACTTGGCATTTAAGTTCTGCATCTTCCAAAGTTGCAACACAAAAATTTTCAAGAATACCTCCCCACCCGAAACTGCCCTGTACATAAACAGTTTGTTTGTGTTTTTGGTTTTTATTATTATTTTCTCAAAAATTGCTCTAACATTTTTTATTAACATATCATATGTTTAAAATATTTACATGACAAATAAAATGTATATTTTGAATTTTATTGGAATAGCCTGTGAAGTCCTCTTCATTCTGAATGATTTTTATAGTATGGGAGTTAACCATCCCTTGTTATTGGTTTGAATTTCCAAATATTTTATTTTTCCCAATTGGTAAGCCACTATTGGTCTCTCTCTCTCTCTCTCTCTCTCTCTCTCTCTCTCTCTCTCTCTCTCTCTCTCTCTCTCTCATGCAAAGAGCATGGAATTTTACTGTTTGTTTAAAAAAATCTGGCTATTGCTTTACCTACTGCATCCTATAAAAAAGTTATGGAAAGTTTATCTGGATTAACAAGAAGTAGATAGAATAATGTTTTGTAAGAACAGTTTATAGATGAATGAATAGAGGAAATAAATCGTGTGAATGCAACACTTTTTGCTATTGCACATAGGTAGGTATTTATGGAGGACACAGGCACTTTTACTACACTTTAAGTCTAAACAACTTTTGAAACATTCAGAAATGAGTGGTGTTTTAGAATGCAGTGATTAGTAAAAAGAAATACAGGCGTTGAAATTATTCATCAGGTAATTGAAGCATACCAAAGAAAGTTTGACGTGAACAGCAGAGCATCTCTGAAGAGTGGGGATGTGCCCCTCCAATAGTTTTATTGTTTTTGGATTATTTTTTAGCATATTTCTATGCTGTTTATCTATTACAGTGTTGAATTTCAGTGCCAGAATTGAATTTACTTTCTAAAGATATTTTCTCTGATTATAAAGAAATACATAAGCCAATGCAAGCAAATCAACACTTATCTGAGAGTTGGATAATATATACTTACATATTGAAATGAGAAATAAAATGTATATTTTGAATTTTCTTTAAATATTCTGTGAACTTTCTTTTATTTGATTGAATTTTGAATAATTTTATGTAGCAGGGAAACCTTAAAAGATAAACAAAAACTTATATTACAAGTAAAGATTTGAATACTGCTCATATTGAAACTTTCTTGCTTATTTAAACAATTCTTAGGTAAATGAATGAATAATATTTTATTTCTCAGCACTCAGAATTACATAATTAAATTACACACATTTTAGACCAATAGTAACATTTGAAAATATGGCTATTTACACATAAATTCACTTAGGGTTGCTTGCCTATATAAATCTACGGTCTCAACACAACTTCTGAATTTCCATGTATTGACCCACTGTCTACTTGCTTACATTACTCATCTATTTCGTCTGCATTTAGCCCCATCTTTTTTGTGATCAAGTTACCCATGGCTTTTATATTTTTATCCACTTTTACAGTCAGAATCTTCCTTAGTAATACTTCCCCATCCAAGCTTTTCCATTTCTGTTGCCAAAATTGTTCTCTCCGTGTTTTTGTTTGATTACTGTACATATATAGTGGAAATCCTTGTTCACTTTACTACACATTGGACATTTTACTATATCCTCATCATGCCTTATGCCTTTCAAGTTACTAACTCCTGTTCTTGCCCATGCAAATCTTTCTCATCCTAATTTATTGCATATCTCTATGTACTTTTCCCTCTCCCATACTGTTTTTGTTTCATATATCCTCGAGGAGCTTTTCTCTCTTGTACTGCTAAATATATCTTGCCTCTCAATATCTTCTAGCCTTAATTCTACTTCTTTCCAAAAGCCTCTAATGTGATATTCTGTATTTATCCGTGTGTCTCCCATACCTATCTATCCCATAACTTTTTTAATTGCCATGACCATTTCCACTTATTTTTCTTTTGTACATAAAAACATTCTTTGATAATATCACTATCTTCCAGATTGGAAATTCTGTATAAATATTTCATAGCTCTTTTAAAAATTTCAATTCTTAGTAAAAATATATCATAAGGGTAGAATAATCACTTTTATTAAGAATAATATAATATATAATGATTAATGAATATTATGTGAATTTGTGATTGGTAGAAAAAGAAGTTGTGAATGCATCACATTGGATTTTTATTTGACATAAACTATAAATCTTTAAACGTCTACAGCTTACTATAATAAGTTTTTGTCAATCTCCTAAGATTTCGCAGTTATATAAAGCTTCAATGGGAATGAAGACAGTTTAAGGGCATGTTATTCAACAAGTCAGTGCACATTCTCAGGTGAAATTGAGTGTGTGCACCAGCCCATTAAATATTATTGCAATTCATTGCATCTTACTTTTGCATGTCCTCTGAATTAGTTTAAAGGCAATTTACATAAAATTCAAGGTATGCCCTTTATTCATATTTCCACGTCTCAAACATTGATATCTTAAAAATTGTAAGAATATTTTTGAGAAAATAAAAAATAACAAAACATTTTCCATTTAAAGACTGTTTGTAAATTTTAGCTTTGCATCCATAAAAGATGTCTTGAGTTGAGTGTGAATTTGTTGTTTATCTGTCTTTTCAGTTCTTAATTGTGGTGATCACAGGGACATACACTTGGACCTTTTCTCCAAAAGTTCTATTTCCTGTAAATCCAGGTCGTTTATTCTCTTGTCAAAGTACACTGGAGCAGTTTTAAGACTATCAAGAGATAATATCTCTCATCTTCTTTTAATTATATTAACCAGGAGGAGCAAGTTAATTGTTGCCGTATGATTGGACAATTCAAAACCAGTGAATGAAATAATGAGGTTGAACTATCCAAATGATAGTGGGGTCTGAAGAGAGGGTTGCTAGACATTTGTCTTTGCAGGATAAGGGAAACCCTGTGAAAAAAGAAACCTTATCCAGACTACTCATTCAAACAGATTGGTGATCTCTGGATAACTAAGCAGAAATGCCCTGAGGATGAGAGTGGTGTTAGCTTGTGAAAACTAACACCACTTTCATCTTTTCACACCTTTCCAGAAATCATTTGGCTGATAGTGTAAGAAAATTTCTTTTCATGCTGCTGCCAGGAAGTAAAAAATCACTTGATGAGTTTTTGTATTAAACAACCTATTTTTGTTGCAGCACTCTACACACACTGCCTGCATTAATCTCTGGGCTTCCATTGGTGACTTCCAAGACTTGCTGATTGCCTTCAAATGTAAGTGTTCACGATTTTATTGATCACACAAAGGAAGGTTTAAGAACAGTGGCTGATATTGGAGCCAAAATACTGTGTCCTTATAATTTTGGAAGAGAATGTTAATGTGAATTATTGGGATTGCACATCCTGCTGACGTGCAGGAAGCCAAGAACTCCTTAAAACCATGCTACCTAACCTGTTGATCACATGCATGCTTGCACTTATTGGGAAAGTGTTTGTAAGTAAACTACATTGGTGACAACTAGAATCCTGGAAAAGTGATTTTAATTTTATAGAGAAATCATTTTAAAATGTCACAATTTTAGTGTTATTTCCAGTTAGGCAGCATTGTTTTATATTATATGAATGCAAGCTTTTAATCTTAGCTGAACGCAGCTGTAAGGTATTAAATACAACAGGAGAAACGAGTTGGATTCAACAATTTTCTGTGTGATTTTCAGTTTTTTAAGTTTATGTAGTTTTAATAGATTGCTGTATGTAAAGTTTGATTCTAACAATCTTTCAAACAACACTTTTAAATTTAGAGCAGGCATCCAGTATTACTTTGATCATCAGAATTTTTAAATTCAATTTCATGTCTAATCTATACATATAATAAAACTGTTATGTCTATACATATAATAAAACAAGCCAAATTTGTATGATAATTATAAGTAAAAAACTGAACCTAATAACATGAAGTACTACACTGCGAGTAGACTTCAGTAGATGGCAATACTATAGTGACAGTAACCTTAACAATGCAAATAAACCAGTAAACAAAGAAAAGGAAATCAAGCGATTAGAAACATGTTCTTCTGAATTTAGATTTTTTAAAAAAGATAAGTGAAATGTTGTCACAAAGTGTATATATAAGTAGTTTATAATATTTATAACATAATTTTCAGTTTGGTTAAGTAATTGATACCAATGTGTATGATGGACCACCTTTATGTCCAAAATGCATTTTTAGAATTTTTGCACATATGTGCATGGTGGTTTTATTCTTCTTTTCACACAGAATGGACAATGATGGTTATGAAATTTAGTATATTAGGTTCCAGTTAGAAAATATTGTATGGAGTGCAAAAAAAAGTATGTGTTACATTCGCACAACTTTCTCTACTCACTATTGTTTATTTTTGTGTAGCTTCTGCAAACTATTCCTATCAAAGCATATTTTTCTAACTGCTTTATAATAATCAAGATAAACATTTGCAAAAATAGTTTCATTACACATAGATGAAACTGAAAGAATATCAGATGCATAAAATCTGGTTAGTATATGCTCAACTTAAAATTCCATACTCATTCCATGATATTGTGAGACATAACTGAATAATGACAGCAGTTTAAGAATATGATAAAGTATTGAAAAATGTAAACCAATAACAACGGATATCTCGAAATGGGTGATGCCACAAAAAAAAAAAACGGTTATGTAAATAATTAGGTGTTTTAAATAGATCTATCTCCTTTGTGTAGTACGCTTTTGTCAACCTATTATGGCTTACAAATTATACAAAATTCCTTGCAGTTCAAGAGAACTTCAGAGGTTATTTCCAGAAAATTCATGATATTGTGAGACATAACTGAATAATGACAGCAGTTTAAGAATATGATAAAGTATTGAAAAATGTAAACCAATAACAACGGATATCTCGAAATGGGTGATGCCACAAAAAAAAACGGTTATGTAAATAATTAGGTGTTAACAGATCTATCTCCTTTGTGTAGTACGCTTTTGTCAACCTATTATGGCTTACAAATTATCCAAAATTCCTTGCAGTTCAAGAGAACTTCAGAGGTTATTTCCAGAAAATTCAAGATATACATTTTAGGTATCATATACATATCTTATATCTTTTTATTTTAGTAAAATAAAAAATATTGAAAATTTTTGTGTGTAAACTGTAGTTTGGGATGGGGGATTTTACACATGTGCGCATGCACCCGCACACACACATATGCATCTGTTTTCTAAAAATGCTTTCTTTTGGATTCATGGGGCCTCAACAAATGTATTTCTGGTGAAATCCAAATATCAAATCTTTGAGTAGGATGAAATACTTCCTCTACCTACTAGGCATGTGATAGGGAAAGTAAAAATGGAAATACCTAGATAATGGATAATGATGAATATTATTACCTACTACTACTGCTGTTGTTGGAATTATTAATAATGAAGGTTCTTAAGTGTTTCATTTTGACAAGTTTTATTATTTACAAAATTTCAGTAGGATTAATATTGTGATGGAACTAAAGTGGTGCCTCTACTACATATGATGGGGAAGTAGCTCAGGGATGTCATCGAGAGGGTTATCGATTGTGGGGAGCTAAAGAGCTGGTAAAAGATGACCTTATTGGACATGTAATTCTGATTCCAAGAGAAGCTTTAATCTTTCAAATAACTGGTCTAAACTGCATTGCAAGAGGGACAGAGTTAAACAGCTTTTGGGTTTAGCTCCGCATTCCATCTTCATGTCTTCTCAGAGACTGGCGCAAAAATTGCAAGTTTAACAGAATACGTTTAAAGGAAGAACAGATATAGAGTTCGACTAAGCATATAATGAGGGCCAGCGAGACCATAAAAAAAGTCACTTTAAATACTGCACTGTGAGCTGACCAAGTGATAACCTCAGTGCTCACATAAACATTATCTGCATGAATTGCATAATTTCTCCACATGTTGAAATTCCATCAATTGGAGGTGATCATTTCCCCTTAAAGCTATATCATACATAAGCATCCAGGAAATGACTCACAAGAATTCTAAAGCTAATCTCATGGATTTACTTAAACAATTTTGTCCTGAATATCTCAAACTTTATAAAATTAGGTTTATCACATTCTTTTAAAATAAAACTATAACCATCACAATATTGAAGTTATACTAATTTTTTGTTACTATAGGTAGTATGTGAGTATGTAGATGATTGCTAAGAGAAACAGTAAATTTCCAAATGCATAATGAGCTTAAGGAAGAGGCAGAATTTGTGTTCTGTTAAAATCTTTTAATAATGTTTAGGTTTGTTATTGCATTGAAGAAGTAGAAGAAGAAATAGTTTTATTGTGGGTTTTCAAAATGTATTACACTTAAGTTGACACAGAAACAGTGAGAGAAGGGATGTGTAGGATGTAGGAACAGAAAGATTGAAAAGGGAAAAAGAAAGAGAAAGATGGAGGGTTGGATAGAGAGAGAGAGAGCGAGAGAGAGAGGAGAGGAGAAAAGTCTCCACAATTAATGCAATAATGTGAGCACTGCCCACTTCTGTGGTGTAAGGGTGGCATGTTTGCCTCGTATTCAAGATATTCTTAATTCAAAATTTGGTTGGTGTGAGTGAAGGTTTTTTCCTTTATCCTCAGAAAATAAATGTCAGGTAGCTCTAAGTTTTATGAACCCCAGGCTCATTTGAAAATCCCTTAACCTATTTCATTCACTCACCATCCAATATGACACATCCAGTTGATCGACGTGAAGTTCAAATACAAAACAATAAAAATTAGCTGCAGATTTTGCCAGTTTGTATTAAATACCTGGAAGGATGCATTGAATTACGCAAGTATATACTTTTGTTATAGTCAGTGTCTAAACATTTTTATCATGTAATGAGAAATGTTCTATTGCTGTCTTGGTTGAAGGTTTTATGGCTTGCATTTTTATGATAGTGCATTTACTGCAGACAAATTTGTTATTAAGTTCCAATTACTTATAAGCTTATTACTATTTTAAGAAATTACCTGTGTTGATAAAAATTTACAAGATAGAAGTATTTATTGAAGACTGAATACTTATAGAATGATAACATTATAGAAAACAATAAAATAGAGCTTAGAATCTGTTGAGCAAACTGTGATGTTTGCATTCTGACTATACACCATATGTAGGTTAGTTCAGGGTGGCAACAAAATGTACCATTATTAACCTATAGTAAGCACCCAAAAATTTAATACTGAGATTTCCTGGAAATACATGTTTTGAGTCTCCCAGAACCTCCACCCTTGCCCCCACCCCAAGAAAAAACAAACAAATTTGTAGAAAAAGTCCTGTGTGCATGTGCGTGTGTGAGAGAGGGAGCGAGAACTGCATAACTTGTAAACAGAGTTAAACATCAAACTTTGTAAGTTTAGCATCTTCCAAGGATGCAACTCAAAAAAAAAACAAAAAAAACTCCCACCCTAAACTATCCTTTGCATAGAAAAATTTTGTTGTTTTTTATTTTCTTATCTAATGATTTTGACTAAAATGCCATATGTTTAAGATATTTGCATGACAAATAAAATGTATGTCATTAATTTTCTGCAAATAGCCTATGAAGTTCTCTTCATTCTGAAAGACTTACATGTAACTGGTAAAGCATAAGAGATAGACGAAGTCTTACTACATAAAAAGTTAGAATCTTGTTGAAGCACACAGTTTATGCCAAATAATTTTATTTGTGCCGTTAACCATTTCTGAGATATTATTTGTAAATTTCTTGAATTCTCAAATTATATAATTATAGTTTTTTAAAGTGGTAAGTTAGTATTTGTTTCTTCTCATGCGCATGCAAGGAGCATGGGATTTCAAAGCCATCAATAGCAATTCAGTTTTTAAAAAATATTACCATTGCTTAGCATATGGATTTATACCTACAACAAAATGTGTAAATGCATAATGAAAGTTAAGGAGAGGACCAGTGGGGAGAGTTTACATTTGTAAGTGTAATCGGTCAAAGTGTAATAGACTATATGATATGTAGTATAGGAGTCGAAGAGGTGATGGAAGAATTCAAGATTATGAACATAATAACAAATAGTAGTCATTTTCCATTAAAGATAAAAATAAGACTAGGGTTATGTTACAAGGAAGATGAAAAATTAGCATTAAAACAAATCAGAAGTTACAAATGGAAAGAGGAGAATGCAGAACAATTTAGGCGTAATTTAACTTCCAAGTGTGGTGAATTAAAGAAACTTGGTATTAGAGAAGCATTACAATGTGGGAGGATAGAGGGAGCACTGGAAAGGCTAGAATCAATGGTTAAGTGGGCAGGTAGCAGGATGGAAGTGAAACCTAAAGTGAATGAAAACCAGTGTGGGTGGTATGATGAAGAGTGTGGAAAGGCTAAGAAAGAAGTGATGAAAGAAATGGATAGATGGAGAAGGTCAGATGAGGAGGAAGATAGGCAAATTTTTTTAGCAAATAAAAGGGGTTATAAATGTTTACTAGATGAGAAAAAGAAGGATTGGCAGCAAAGAATGGGAGAAAAGATTAAGGAGGCGGTCAGAGGGAAAGAAAATAAATATATATGGTCAGTTGTTAAGGAAATGTACAGAAAGAAACAGGTAGTTAATAAGATAACACCAAGGGAATGGAAATATCATTTCGAAGGTTTATTGGGGGGGGAGGAAGAGTTCAAAAAAGTGAAGTATATTGGGGAAATTTTGAGAACAGAGTGGACCACTTAGACAAAGAGATTACAACCATAGAGGTAGAGTAGGAAATAAAAAAATTAAAACAGAAGAAGGCTACAGGGGCCGATGGAATTCCGGGGGAATTTTGGAAAAATTTTGGGGAGTTAGGAGAGGGTACAAAGTTGTTGACACAGCTATTTAACAGAATCAAAGAGAAGAAAGTGATACCGGAGAGCTGGAAAGTGAGCATTATTGCACCATTGTATAAAGGAAAGGGAGATACAAATAATCCAAGCAACTACAGAGGAATTAGTTTATTATCTATATTAGGCAAAATATACACTGGTATATTAGCTAGAAGATTATACGAGTGGGTAGAGAGGGAAGATAACCTATCAGAATACCAAGCAGGTTTTAGGAGAGGAAAAAGAACAATAGATAACATAATGATAATTCAAACCATAGTAAACAAATACTTAAGAAATAAAAGGGGTAGGGTATACATATTTTTTGCAGACTTCGAGAAGGCATTTGATACTATAAACAGAGAGGCTTTGGTATATAAATTGAGGAACAAAGGAGTCAGCACTGCATTCATCGAGGGGATACAAAAATTGTATGAAGGAATTAAATTTTGTGTAAAATGTGGAAGAAATAGTACTACTGATTATATACAGCAAAATTTAGGTCTGAGGCAAGGTTGTAAACTCAGTCCAATATTATTTAACTTATTTATAGATGATATTTTAGATAGAATAATGAAAAGTAATAAACACTGTCCAGTCATAGGGAAAAAGGAAATACCAGGGTTATTATTTGCAGATGATCTAGTAGCTGGGGCAGTAACAGTGATAGGGTTGCAACATGCTATTAATGAAATTGCAAAATTTTGTATGGAATGGGGGCTAAAGGTGAATACAAAAAAGTCCAAGATAATAGTGTTCAAGAAAGGATCAAAATTAAAAAGAGAGGAAAGATGGTATATAAATGGAGAGCAAATAGAGGTGGTAAAAGAATTTGATTACTTGGGGATTAGATTCTCAAGCAACGGGAAGTGGGAAGCACAATCTAAATATGCACAATTGAAAGGAAAGCTAGCGATGAAAGCTGTTAGAGTTTGCTTGTGCAAAACACCCACGCTAACAATGAACTGGTTGGAAAGGCTATATGAAGCTGTAGTAGAGTCAAAAATGTTATATGGAATAGAAATATGGGGGGTGGCAAAGGGATGGATTAAGATTGATAGTCCATAGAATGTTTTGTAAAGAAGTTTTGGGTTTACCCAAGAGTTCACCAAGGGGCGTGGCACTGGCAGAGCTAGGAAGGGTAGGGAGAAAAGGTATAATAGTGGAAAGAATTTTGAAGTATTGGTATAGATGTTTAAATTTAGAAGATAATAATATATTAAAAGAATGTATACAGTTTCAAAAAGCTGTCCTAGGAGAAGAGTGTTGGTTAGGGGAGATGGGAAATGTCCTAAAAGAAATTGGCATGAGGAATATTTTCCTATTAGATAAATATAATAACAGTGGGTTTTGAAAAGAAGTGAGATTGAGGGTGGAAGATATCGAGAAACAAGAGATATGGGCTAGTTTTGAGGATAAAAGGTCATTGATCTTGTATAAATCAGTTAAAAGAGATTGGGGAAGGGAGAAGTATGTAGATATATGTAATCAATTTGGTAGAATAGGTCTTGCGTGGATGCGCGCAGGAGTAATATTTTTAAAAGGGAATGGATATAATTGTTCGGGGAGATGTATTATGTGTGATGAATCGGGTAGTACTTTTCATTGTCTAATAGAATGTGATAAGGTTAAAAGGTGGAGAGAGGTTATATGGAATAAAAAATGGGACAAGCTAAACAAAGAAGCAGTAGCATTAAGAATGTTGGGAAGCACAAAAGTAGAAACAATTAAAATGGTGGGGACATTTTTAGGCAACACAAGGGATAAGTGGATAAGGAGCTTAAGAAAGCTACAGCTGAACGAGCATAGTTTGTAAAGTGGAGAGATGGTATAGTAGCTTTATCCCAATATATACAGCCTAGGGGCTAAATATGGGGGAGCTAGAAAACTGGTGCACTAGACATAAGTTTTAGATGTAAGCTTTATTTGTATTATTGTAATAATGATGAAATAAATATTACATATTACATAATGAAAGTTTATCTCAATTAACAAGAACTAGATGGAAGAATAGGCCTTTGTAGGAATAATTTAAATACAGTATAGAAAGTCATGTGAATGTAACACACAAAATGTTTCATTCTACATAGCTCAGCTGCAATAGGTAGGAATGTTAGGAAATGTGAGAACTACTAGTTCATTGAAAACAAGTGCTTGCTCACTGTTCATTCTTCTTCTTCTGTTCTGCTGCTTCTTTCTACTCCTCGGAATGTACCATTTTCTATTTCAGATTTTTCAAAACATCATTTCCCAAACCAATTACAAGTGACAGTAAATGCAAACTTAATATTCTGACATACATTCACTACAATAGCTTTGAAGCTATTTTAAAAATACGCTTTTATGGTTTTAGAATAATATATCACATTACATTGTTATGGAACTCTAATGCCTTCATCAGTTATTTGTTAATACATTATGAAAGACTCCCTCTTAAAACACTGATGTAAAATATTTGACAATTTATATTTGAAATGTTTCACAATTTTATTTCAATACTCATTCAGTCCACAAGATATTTTGTGTTAAATTCCAGTAAAAACTATGGAATTATGAGGGCTGATCAACAAAGACTGAGACTGATTTTTTTTCACAGATGTTTATTACTCAAATTCAATGTTTACATGAACTTTTTCAAAGTAGTCCCCCTCCTACTCCAATGTACTTTTTATGGCGTCTCTGCCAGTCCCTGAACACGTGCTGCAGACCATTCTTTGTCAGGTACTTGAGAATCGCCTCACTTTTCTTGAGCACTGCTTCAGTTCTCAAATCGAATACCCCTAAGCTTTGCCTTTAGTGATGGGAATAAAAAAAAGTCACAGGGTGCAAGATCGGGGCTATAAGGTGGATGTGGTACACAGGTAATGTTGAATCGAGCCAGAAACTGCATGACTTGATTTGCGACGTGAGGCCGTGCATTGTCATGATGAAGTCGCCGCCACCCAGTCCAAGAAAGCTCTTGTCGTTTCTTTGCAATGTGCTTCCTCAGTGTAGCCAATACTGACGTGTAGTATGCTGCTGTAACTGTAGTGTGAGGGGGAACTGCATGCTGGTAAATCATTCCATTACAGTAAAAAAATGTGATCACCATCATTTTCCCTGCAGATGGAACAACTTTTGCCTGTTTTGGTGTTGGAGAACCTGGCGATTTCCACACTGTGCTGGCTTGTTTTCCTTCAGGATCATAATGATGCAGCCATGACTCATCACCGGTGATAATCAATTTAAAAAATGCATCACCTCCATTGTCTGGTATGCGAAATGCACTTAGGGTTTACAAAATAGAGCATTACTATCAACCTACCAATACAAGAGTGCTGCCGCCTACCAACATTATACATAAAAACCTGCTCTTTTCAAATATTTATGTTACAGATATGAAACTATCACTGAAGCTACAGGAAAAAATCAGTCTCAGTCTTTGTTGATCAGCCCTCGTACGTTATGAACTCCTATTTGGTTTTGAGTTTCTACTTTCTTAATCCTTGGAGTTTATTGAACCATCCTCCTCCTTTCTTTTCTCTGTGTGTTTCTTTTACCTGGTAGGTTATTTTGTTTAGAATTTGCTCTGTGTTCATGGGACTGAAGTATTCATTTTTAACAACTCATTTACAAATGAGTACATCCTATAATGATTTGAATCAAAATATGGAGACTAGGAGAGCAGGTTTGTGATTCTGCTTGAAGAAATTGGTTTCTGTGGCAGATCTTTGGAAGCATTTTAATCAACAGTAACAGACTATGTATCACTTTAGCATATTGCTTCTAATACAGATGCTTATTATTTCTCTCCAGTGTTAAGTAGCACTAATTATAGTTGCAGCAACAAAATGTAGTACTGAAGAATTGTGGTTTGCACCCATTATTACCATGGATATAATTGAATTTAAACAAGCAACTGCCTAGATTGAAAGATATTTAGCCATATGCATAAAATGTAGTAAATTCTTTTCCTATGGTTTTGGAAGGAAATGCTACAATCAGCATGCATAAAAACCTTAGTATACTTTTTCTCTTAGCACATTATCAGTATAGTAGGTTATACTTCTACCCTTAGAATATACTATGCTTGTCATGCATAAAGCATAGGAAAAGAGTTTGCTTTGTAGGCAGTACCAAGAAAATCATAGCATGCCTTTCCCCAGACTTAGCTTGTTTAGCAAATATCCTAATTAGGTAAAATGGCTGCATTTCTTCAGTTCAGGCTAGAAAGACATTTAAAGAAAGAAAACAGCCTAGAGATTGACTTCAAGTAATTATATCGATTCGATAACAGAATGTGGAGTGGTTAAGTGATTAGACATTATCGTCTTTAATTCCTGCACTGCTGAAGCTTTCTCATTTATCACTGCATGGATTTGTGATCTATTCAATAGCACTGTATATTGTATCAACAAATTTATAAACTGTATTTGTTCTCCTTTTTTCTCATATTCCTCAAACATTTTAGGTGTTTTAATATACAGGTTATGTTGATATTAGATTTTCCAATTGTTGGAGTTTGTCACCTTCTATAATCTGTTGCATAGTTCTAAATGAGAATGGCCATAATAAAAGTGACCAAATAGTAGTGAAAGGGCCTGATTAATAGAAATTTGATTATTATCGAAAGGCAAAACTATGGTATGAAAGTAGGAACTTCTTAGCATTAGTTATTGGTAATGCATATACAAAGTTAAGTATATGCTATTCCTTCAAGCATTTCCTGTAGATAAAACGTAATTTTATGTGTCTGGCTCATTATGTTTGCTATAGCATGTAAATGAATACAAACTGTATACAGCTATGTTTTACTCAATTTAGGCTTTTATGTAGCTAATAAGGTTGGGATCGTAACCTCCTGCTTCAACTCCTACTAAGTATGCTTTAAGCAAAAAATCAGATGTATTGCATTCACATCACTTTCTCTACTCACTCTTAGAAACTATTTTTACAAAAGCTTATTCATTTGCCTACTTCTGGTTAATCTATGTAAATTTTCATTACATATTTTATTATAGGTATAAGAAGAATACAGCAGGATAAAGGGATACTCACATTTTTAAAAGTGCAGGTTGCTTTTTGAAATGGTTTTGAAATTTCATCCTCTTTGAATGACTACGAGAAAAAATGATTAGCGTCTAATCACTTGAAAATTTTAACCCATAACAAAGAATGTCTGAAAATGGTTAATGCCACAAAAATTTTATTAGACATAAATTATGTGCTTTAAGGTGATCTGCATTTTTTGTGTGGTAAGATTTTGTTTACCTCTTATGGTTTGCCAACTATGTATAACTCATTCAGAATGAAGAGGACTTCACAGGCTATTCCCTGAAAATTCAATATACGAGCGTGGTCTGAAAAGTTTCCGACCTAATAAAGATACAAGACATTTTTTCAGAATTTTTTTTTTATTTTTCAACATAGTCTCCTTGTAACTCTATACACTTCTCCCAGAGATGCTCTCATCTCTGTAACCCATCCAAATAGTACTCAGCGGTTTTCTCTGCAAAATAATTGTTCACGAAGGTGATTGCCTCTTCATTTAACGAAAATCTCTGTCCTCCGAGCGCAATTTTCAGATGAGGGAACAAAAAGAAGTCGCTTGGGGCTAGATCTGGTGAGTAAGGCAGATGGTCAAGCAGTTCAAACTGTAATTCGTGGATTTTTGCCATTGCAACCGCTGAGGTGTGAGACGGTGCGTTGTCTTGGTGAAACAGGATTTTCTTTTTCTGCAAATGTGGCCGTTTTTCCTCAAGTTTTGCCTTCAGCTTGTCAAGTAATGATGCATAGTATGCTCCTGTAATGGTTTTTCCTTTTTGAAGATAATCAATTAAAATAACTCCATGACTATCCCAAAAAAAACAGTCGCCATCACTTTCCCAGCGAAAAAACAGTTTTTGCTTTTTTTGGAGCCGGTTCCCCCTTTGCAGTCCACTGTTTGTACTGTATTTTTGTTTCGGGCATATAATGGTGTATCCAAGTTTCACCTACAGTAATTAATTGGCGCCAAAACTCGGATTTATTGTGCCTAAACTGCACCAACAGAGCGTTGGAAATGTTCATTCGAACACGTTTTTGGTCAAACATGAGCAAACACGGCACCCAATGCGCGGACAGCTTTCTCATGTCTAAATGTTGATTTAATATGTGACAAACACGTTCTTTTGACATGTTCATAGCCTCTGCTATCTCTCTCACTTTAATTCGGCGGTCATCTAGCTCCATTTGGTGAACTTTGGCAATGTTTTCGTCGGTAGTTGCAATTTTTTGATGTCCCGAACGTTCATCCTCCTCCAAGCTCTTACGGCCACGTTTAAATTCAGCTGCCCAAAATTTCACTGTGGTAAATGATGGTGCAGAGTCCCCATACACAGAATCCAACTCATCTATGATTTGCATAGGCTTATTACCTTTCAAAACCAAATATTTAATGACAGCTCGATACTCGATTTTGTCCATTTTCATAAAAACACTCACATCACTTCACTCAAATGACTGTTACATAACAACTGAAAATGGCTGAAACTTTGGTGAGTAACTGTCAACAGATGAACAACGAAATTCGCTAGCTTTTATTTACAAGTGCTGCCATCTTCATGTAGAGGTCGGAAACTTTTCAGACCACCCTCGTATGTTTTATTTGCCACACAATTAAACGGATGGAATTTTGAAAGAGAAAATAGTTCATGTAAAGGGCAGTTCAAGGTGATGGGATTTTCTTGAAAATCTTTGCATGCTTGGAAGATGATGAACTTAAGTAGCACCAAGTTTGTTATCTAACCAACGTTTTACTTTTGAGTACTGCTGTTCACATACACACGGACATATACATGCACACTTTGATCTTTTTTAAACATGCTTTTCTTGGATTCAGGGTGCCTCAAGACATATATTTCTGGTGAAATCTTGATATCAAATATTTGAGTTGAATACAGTACTTCCTCTACTGTAGGTAAACAGAGAAAGTAAAATGTAATGCTCATATGTAATAATATTCCTATCCTCCTCTGAATTATGATGTGAAAGAGCTTGTTGAGTTAGTCATATACATAGATGCATATCTCACTTGTAATGTTAGGAACTGAATGGTTAAACCATCTGTCTGTCATTCATGAGATAAAATATACAAAGAATGGACAAATTAAGTGTATAGGCATACAGTATATATTATTGCATCTTTTTTTTTAAAGTAACATAGTGTAGCTTTCATAACAGCACTGTGCATTTAGATGCTACGTGTAGAAAACAGGGCATTGCTAATGAAATGATTTAAAATACTGACAAAAATAGCATTATACTTGGAGTGTGCCTATATTACAGAGTTTCTACTCTTGTAAACTGAATTATGTTAAGTATTCAATTGTTTTAAAGAAATTTATTTTGTTAATTTTTACTTTATAGCGGATAGAAGTATTGTATTCCACCAAAAATTCTGTATTTTGATTTCACTGTAAATGCATATTTTGGTGACCTGAACCCCCCCCCCTCCAAATTTTTAAGAGAAAGGGAGAGGAGTATACATCTGAGAGTGCAGCACAAAGACTTAGTAAATTTTCTTCAGCCAAAAACTATCCTTTACATGAGAAATATTTTATTATTTTTTAAAAAGATTCTAACAATTTTCATTGAAATATCATATGTTTAACATATTGACATGAGAAATAAGATATATGTATATCTTGAATCTTCTGTGAGTAGCCTGTAAAGTCTCCTTTATTTATTAATTTTGAAGATTTAGAAGCTAGTAACAGTGATGTGTCATAATTTAAAATAAAATAACAACCCTCAACTCTCTTTATTTTAAATCTCCTTTATTTGATTGAATATTGTATAATGCTGTATAAATAGGAAACCATAAGAGATGAACCAAAATTACTGCAGGAAAAATATAGAGTTCATTAACGTATACAATTTGGGTAAAAAATCATTTTTTTTGTAACATTAGCCTTTTTGAAATATTCTTTCTTGCAAGTTTACATCATTCCCAGGTACGTAGTCATCACATTAAATGGCAGAGCTACTATTGGCCCTCGGGTTGCGGGCATGCGCCACTCGCCTGTCAACACTTCATCCCCATGCGAACCGTCATATGCATCGAAACAAGTAGGATGAACAGACAAGGCCAACTAGTACCATTATTATTTCACAAACTTCAATATTGAATGTCTGTTACATTACTTTTCAAATATGATCTTACAAAACGTTCTCCTTGTGCTCAAAGATAGGCATTGCAGCATCTTAACAGATTATGATTCACACATGGCGACTGTTCCTGGGAAATGGTTATTTTTTTCCTGTATGTTATTTTGCAATGTTGGTTGTATATTTTGTCTTTTAAATTACCCCACAAATAAAAATTGCATGGCATGAGGTCTAGGGATCGAGCAGGTCACACACATACACTGATCATCCATCAGCAAAGACATCAACAATTTTATCCAAAGAAGTCCGAGCTGTACGATCTATAACCCCGTCTTGTTGAAATACGCCGTGCATTCCCTCGTCTGTCTATTAAGGGAAACACTGCTCCAAAATTAAGGTTTGATAACGTGCAGCACTAATTGTTTCATGAAAGAAAATAGGGCTAATTATTTTAGCCGCACTCACAGCACACCAAACAACGACCTTAGGATCATGTAGTAGACTTATGAGGGAATCAGCACAATACTGGGGACTGGAGTCTTGGGAGGGAAGTGGCGTGCAACCACGATCCAGTGCTTCTAACAGCATTGCTGCTTTATCTGATGGCACCGTATGATTGCATTGTCTAATGGACATACTTGAGAGTTTGTGATTTTTATCTTACTTCTTTCCATTACAAAATCTTGTTGCCACAAGTAAATGCTTGAATACTGTTGCTGCATTTATAACTAAGCACTTCTTGTTTAATTTGAAATCATTTCTAACCAGAAATGTATTGAAACCTAATGTGGATAGAAGAATCACTTTTTGTATGAATTTTATTATGTATCAAGATATGTGAAATTGTCATTGGTAGAGAAAGTCATATGAGTGCATCACAAGATTTTTATCTGGGGGCTTCATTTGAGAAAATTGTAAATTCAATCAGTAATGGAATATAGAGGATGTGTTATCCCCCCTGGCTGCTCTGCATATTCCCTCCTTTAACCTCAATTTCTTTCAAATTGATGGAATTCTATTTTAGATTAATATTGTCAATAAAAAGTATAAAAAGAATGATGGTCTCCTATATTTGGGACTTATTGTTAAAAAATCTGATGAGTTACATTCACAATACTCTCTATCCATTCTTCAACAAGCTCTTCCTACAAAAGCTTATTTTTCAATCTGTTTCATGCTAATTGACATAAACATTTGTAGAAATGGTTTTGTTGCATATTTCTTGTTGGTACAATGAAAATAGGGGATAAAGTAGGCTTAAGCAATAGTCAACTCCTTTAAGAGCTGGTCACTATGTGATGGCTTTAAAATTCTATTGCATATGACCAGTAGAAGAAAAAAAGAATAATCTCTTCCCATTTGAGGAAAATATATGTGTTGGAAAATTCAAACCAGTAACAAGAAATATCTCGGAAATGGTTATCTCCACCAAAAAAAAATCTGATGTGTTACACTCACATGACTTTCTCTACTCTTGTACAATCTATTTTTACAAACGCCTATTCTCCATATGCTTTATGTTAATCGAGATATCGAGATGTCAATCTTATTGATAATTTTCTTGTAGATGCAAGGGGAATATGGTAAGTTTTAAGCGATAGTCAAATATTTTAACGCTGGTTGCTATGCGGCGCATTCCATTCTCTTTGCAAGTCCAGGACATAAAAAAATGAATAACGAATTTGAGAAAAAGTATAAGTATTGGAAAATTTAAGGGAATAACAAGCAATATCTCGAAAACGGTTCACTCAACAAAAGAAATGTATATGACATAAGTTGTGTATTTTAACGAGATCTACATTTTTTGTGTAGTAAAATTTTGTCTATCTCTTATGGTTTACCAGTTATGCAAAAGTCGTTCACAATGAAGAATACTTTTGGAGACATTCCCAGAAAATTCGAGATATACATTTCATTTCTCATGACATTATCTTACACATATAATATTTTAATCAAAATCGTTAGAGCCATTTTTGAGAAAATTAAAATTTTCGAAAAATGTTCCATGTAAAGGGTAGTCTGGGGTGTGGGGATTTTCTTGAAAACCTTCGTGTCGCATCTCTGGAACATACTGAACCTAAATACCAAGTTTGGTGTTTATCCGACTGTTCGTTTTTGAGTTATGCTGTTCACAGACACACACACACAGACACACACACACACACACACACACACGGACATGTTTCCAAAAATGCTTTTTTTGGATTCAGGAGGTCTCAAAACATGTATTTCCGGTGAAATCTCGGTATCGAATTTTTGGGTGGAATGCAATACTTCCCCTACTTACTATACGTAGTAGAGAAAGTAAAAATGTATTTGGCATACTGAGTGCTTTAATGAGATCGATGTTTTTTTTGGAGTAAGATTTTGTCTATCTCTTATGTTGACCAATTATGTGAAAGTCATTCAGAATGAAGAGGACTTCAGAGGCTATTCCCAGAAAATCCGGGACATATATTTCATTTTGTTTATGAAACCATCTTAAACATATGCTGTTTTAGTCAAACTTAGTTATTTTTGAGAAAATTGAAATTTTCTATGTAAAGGGTAGATTGAGGTAGGAGGATTTTCTTGAAAATCTTTGTGCCACCTCCTTGGAATATGCTGAACTTAAATACCAAGTTTGGTATTTAACCAACTTTTCTTTTTTGAGTTATGCTGTACAGACACATCCACATGGACCTTTTTCTGAAAATGCATTTTTTGGGTCCAGGAGGTCTCAAAATGTATATTTCTGGTGAAACTTCAACATAGAATTTTTTGGTGGAATACAATACTTCCCCTACTTATTATGCATAGTAGTTCTAATTTCGTCCTCTTCTTTTACCTTATAATGATGTTGGATTGCTGCATTTATAGATGGATTTGTTTAGTCATTTGTGCTCAGATATGTTTGGATGGTTTTAGTTAATTGCTGTTGATAAGGTCTGTCCAGTGCTTTATCACTGTACCTAGTCATTACATAAGCTATACATTCATCCCATATCGTAAGTGATCTTTATATATAGATATTTGTTTCTATAGTTTTAGTGGCACTTCATATGCTATGCACATTAGTGGTGCTATAGCTACTGCAGCATATGTTATAATTGGTCTGATTTAGGCTTTGAAGTATCTGGGAAGAATTCCTTTTTTACCAATTTTTATTGCCATTATAGCTTCTTTATTTTGTTTGTGTTGTTAGGACCCTTCAGTGGGAGATTGCACCAAGATATTTCATTTTGGAAATTACACTTGTTTTATTTTTATCAGAATTTAATTTAGCTTGTCTATTTATGCTTCATTTTTCCCTAAATATTATAGCTTGAGTATTCTGGATCCTGCATCATTATGTTTGCAGAACACTCTTGTAAGATTCCATCAACCGGTCAAAGTTTGTGCATAGCATAATGTAAAAGTTTGACAAACTGCCTACAGAGGCGTGGCCCTCTCGTACCACGATTTCAGCTCCGCTGTTCGATTAGCACAAGACTCTAGTGAAGATATTTTTCTAGCATTCCATCAGGACAGTATAATTCTAATGCAATATCGTTCAGAGAGAAATTAATATATATGCCTCTTCCTAACTCTAAGATCTAAATTATTACCATCTTGGGGTATGGTAGAAAGCCTAATTAGGTTTCCCTTTGTTATTTCAGCATGCTTGTCATATCTAGAGAATAAGTCAATTTGCTTCAAAGCAAACTTTTAACTACCGCACCAATAAATAACTGATGAGTCAGCCGACAATAGGCGACAGCATCCTCTACCTCCATGCACATAGGAAATAATGGGATAACGGTTGGATTATTCGGGCTGTTAGCCGATCAAAATGCCAAGCCTCTATGGTACGACCAGGAGCTACTATTTCCTCATTTAGACCTCAAGCACCTCATGAGTGCTTTCAGACCAAATTTGAAGACCGCGTGCTCCGCTCTGTGAGCATCACCTAGGACGATCTTACCACACAATTAGGTATCAGACTTACGGGAACGAATTTCACGCTAAAAGTATTTCAACTTCGCACGCCAGAAGATTGGATTTGAACTGTATCTAAGCTGGTGCTGTTTTTATATGTATCATTTGTACTGTGTAATCTTTCGAAAGTCACTATTTCTTAATGAAAGTGTCGCCATATTGTGCTGTAGATTTTATTGCAGCACAAAATTTGTTGTATTATTGTACAAATTGGTATAACGAACCCCCAAACAAGGATAAATACTTATGTGTTGAAGACTCGGGATTTTGGTGGCCACGAATTTGCATTCGGTTTCGTTTTTGCAGTTCTTCCTCATCTTGTAGGATTTTTCTTACGCTATCTGGTTTGAGAAAGTAGATATACCGCAGAGGTGTGTAGTGGTGGAATTGTAACCTCTCAGACTGTGGGCACGGGTTCGAACCACAATCATAAATACATTGGAACATATGTTTTCGGAGTTTGAGCATGAATATTAGAAATATCTTTAAGAATCTTAATTCGAACAGAATTACGTTAACCCGGATCTTTAATTGGGGATGACCAAATCTACAACGTCAAATTCATTTGCATTCACTTCATCCGTGCATTCATCGTCTAATATATATTTCGCTTAGACTACGTTAACATTATTGAAAAAAACAACAGGGTTGATGTTAATCCTTAGTTTCTCAAAAACAAAGAAGGTAGTAAAGAGTCGGTACAGTATATGCATATCGTAATTCAGAATAACGAACTGGTTTTGCTTTACCGTTATCTCCCTTCTGCGCGTATCGCCCCTCTTTATGATGTTATTGGGTTGTTTCCCTTTTATGATATAAGTATGTTAATACTTTCAGGATTGGAGCCGTAGACTTTTAGTTTTCCATCAGCCCTTTGATGACAATTAAGAACCCCTATCATCCTTCGGAAGGGAAGCAAAGCCGGTGGTCCGGTGTACATTTACGGCACGTAAAATAAACTCAAGCCTGCCGAGCAAAATTACCGGTCTTTCACGCCCAATATAGAATGGGACGCTAAGAACCACAGCAGTTAAAGACCGTCCATAAATAAAACTGAATTTTTATTTAGAACCTCTCTCAGTTTTTGCTAACCTATACCACGGATAGTTCTGAAGTTCTGTTATATCAGCGAAATACATTAAATACGAAATAATCGAGCCTTATGTAGGACAAGGGAGAGGATTAATCATATTTGGAAACTTCATATAATGGCGTGCGATTCTCAGCATGCAACACCCAGTTTCCGTGCCGAGAGTAGTATCAAATGAGCTATCATTTTCGTCTTCCTAAACACATCCACGAACCTCTCTTATCAACTTTAGTATACCTCGGATACCTCTAAGATTATCTCAAGGAGGAGGACATTAAGAAAATTATAGTGCATGGCAATTCATGTGAAATCAGTACATTTTCTTGTTCATTAAGGAGTATTTTTGTAACTAATATGTAGAGTATGTCTAACCTCTGTAGTAAATACTGTAAACATCCTCCCTCCTGCTGAAGCCACAACTGAACACTTTCGTCCAATGTTACTGACTGCTTGTTGGAAGACTATTTTATCAATACCTCTGATCTCTTGCATAATGTGGTGTTTCAAATCATTACTGTCTCGGGGCGTGTGCGATAAACTAAATCTAAAGAAGGAAATGCGTTGTTGTCAAATCTGTAGATCTCGGTGGCTACAGTCTCTTGACAGTTATCCTGTCTACAGAGAATGCTCAGTCAGTTCCATAGATTTTATGTATTACGTCATATCGTTAAAAATACACTTAACGTAGCTCTTAGTCTTCAATTTCCCCCCCAAAAGTGCTTCGGTACTCTATAATGTTCACAGCCGATTCCATTATTCTCTGTACGGGTGCACGAAGGCCTCGTGAATGACGGATTTTGGGCGGGCCAAATAGTGTTATCTGTATTTTGTCATAGCCACACAAGTGGAACCGTGCTTAATCTGTCAACCAGATGGGTAGTATGCCAGGTTTTAACAATGAACTCCTGAAACAAACTACTATACTTCTCTCGTATATCCTTATTTGCACCCTGCAACCGTTGGACAATCCTAAGTCTATATGGCTTAGATGAATTTACTTCTTAGCGCTCTTATGCACAGATGTGTAACTGTTTCAACAGTGCTTGAAGGCCCACAGCAATCGTTGGCTTTATAGGTAGATGTACGAGGTTTCCCTCTTTCGCTCAGCAGATGTCCATTGTTTCATCTTGCGTGCCCTAAATAGTATTGTGTTTCTTTTGGTATGGCATTTAAGTAGTAGTAATTGCATTTGCAATCCACTAGTACTTTACGACGGAGAGTTTTAAAGCGTGCACGGCATTTTCACAACGGCTTGCCTAAAATGGCTAAAACATCTGGCAAAAACAAAGAAAACTTTGCACCATTCCCAACAAACAACTTCAACCCACAAAGATTCCGTTTACCTTGAGAGTAAAACAAGTTATTGAACGTATTACCGTTAGAACAAATAAATAAAGGCATGTTGCAAAATTATTCTTAGAGGAATGCTGGAAGGTGTTGGAATGACCACAACACGTTTACATCCATTCACTCTGGCACAAAGCAAGTAAGACAAAGACAGGGGAGGTCTACTTTCTGCATACTTGCAGAGCGGATAGACCATCGATGCTGGACATGAATCTCTTAAGCCTCTTGTACATATTTAAACTTCTTTTTTTCAATTCAAGAGTTTACAAGAAAAATTCTCAAATGTTTTTCAATATTTGACAAGATTGGACAACACTTGAAGTAGTTGTAACAGCACGTATGGCAAAAAGTTTCCGGTAGGCTTCGCCCCAAATGTACTTTTCGCTGGCCTTTGCTACAAGTTTAAAAATATTAACTTTGTAATTTTGACTGTTTCTTTAGATATTATATATTTATGTTTGCCTCGGCTGCGTTAGTATTTATATTTTTTTAGAGACATGAATGTCTTAGCAGGGAGTGGTGCGACTGAAGAATTTAGGCTTACACAGATTATAATTTTACTTCACTTCTTTTATTAATACTTGACACGATTTAAATAACACTTCACTGATATAGAGAGCTCTGAGATTCTTTTGTTAATTACTTGCACTTTTTAACACATAAAACATTATTGCCTCAAGGTTACCTCATTGTTACCTCATTGTTAGCAACTTTTAACATATTATTCTCACAGCTCCTACATTATTAAATTACGTAATACATTCACATAACATTATTACACATGTATACAATAATATAAACATATACAATGACTGTAATATACATTTTTTATATATTTTTACTTGCACATTGTTACTTTAAGGCGGGCTGTTATTGAATTTATATATTATATAATTAGACTGAATCATTAAGTTTTAAAAATACTGTCTCACACTTGACAAGAACTTACAAGACTTGACATCATAAATGTGTATTTACACGTTGCCTCTTTGCCAACTTGACCTCTTCAGAACATGATAATTCATCACGTGCAAAGTAAATTGCTATTAGCGTCGCGATTTAACAATTTGCAATGAAATATTGCTCTCTATACGTAATATTACGTAGCACTTTCACGTATTCTAGCCCATGAAATCAGATTGCGAATAAAGAATACAATGGAAATAATACGACTTCATAGATTAAATGCATTGCATTATATAACTTTGCAACTATATAACATTGCATTAATGCATTATTGTACATTTCGGAAATCTGCCCTACAATTTCTTTACATGCTCTCACTTTCATCTGGTAATCCACGAAGCCCACGACGTACAGACATGGCCAGTTTTCGTATAACCTGATCAGCTCCCAGGTACCCATTTTTTACTTTCTCTACTGCGTATTGTAAGTAGGGAAAGCATTGCATTCCACTCAAAAATTCGATACCGAGATTTCACCGGAAATACATGTTTTGAGGCCTCCTGAATTAAAAGAAAAAGCATTTTTGGAAACATGTCCGTGTGTGTCTCTGCATCTGTGAACGGCATAACTCAGAAACGAACAGTCGATAAACACCAAACTTGATATTTAGGTTCAGTATCTTCGAGAGATGCGACACAAAGGTTTTCAAGAAAATCCCCCCCACCCCAGATTACCCTTTACATGGAACATTTTTCGAAAATTTTAATTTTCTCAAAAATGGCTCTAACGATTTTGATTAAAATATATGTTTAAGATATTTTCATGACAAATGAAATGTATATCTCGAATTTTCTGGAATGTCTCTAAAAGTATTCTTCATTGTGAACGACTTTTGCATAACTGGTAAACCATAAGAGATAGACAAAATTTTTCTACACAAAAAACGTAGATCGCGTTAATCGCGTTAAAATACACAATTTATGTCATATACATTTTTGATGTTGAGTGAAACATTTTTGAGATATTGCTTGTTATTCTCTTAAATTTTCCAATACTTATACTTTTTCTCAAATGGAAATTCGTTATTCATTTTTTTTGTCCTGGTAATGCAAAGAGAATGGAATACTCCACATAGCAACCAGCTCTTAAAATATTTGACTATCGCTTAAAGCCTACCAATTCCCCTTGCATCTACAAGAAAATTAGCAATAAGATTAACATCTCGATTAACATGAAGCATATGGAGAATAAGCGTTTGTAAAAATAGTTTGTAGAAGAGTAGAGAAAGTCATGTGAGTGTAACACATCAGATTTTTTGTTTACTTTTCGGTTTCGTCGTGTTGTAGATTTCGTGACGCACTGTAAATAGTCACATTTCATTGACGAAAGCCATCAAATCATTGTCAAACCTTTGATGTTTAGAGTATGTCCTTATTCGCTTTCAAGACTTCCAAAGCTTGGAAGCAATTTGACAGGAAAAGTTGGGACTGACAACTCTCGGAAAATCTTGTAAATGAGAGTGCTTTAATGTTATTTATATTTATTTATTTATTGTAGCCCCACGTTCTGCTGGCAATTTGCGACGGTTTTACTTATAATGTTTGTGTATGTGTGTTTACTTCACGTGGTGATGCCATTTTGTGACGTAATTCTTTGTTAGGTTTGTAGCTCCATCTGGTGTTAGCAATTTGCGGCAGTATTAGTGTTAGTTTGAAAGAATTCTACTGTTATTTTATTTAATTTTTGTTCACTGTCCTCCGGCTAGCTATAATCTTTTGGTCAAGCACTTCTCTTTATACAGGTTGTGTAAACGGAAGGGAGTCTCTTATCCAAAAATAACACCGATGAAAGAATTTGTTTTACACTTTTATTGTCGAACACATTTACTATCACATTTACACATTGATCTTGACACTCGCCAAACTGAAACTGTTAAACAACTTCTTACTGATCACTTTTAATCCACGTACTTCAACCTTTTGTATAATTAACTTTACCATACTTGAGATTTTTCATAACTCTTATACGCGTAACTTGCGAATCGATAGCCGACGTGTAATATTTCTGCTGGACTGAAGGCGACGTGTATCATACAAAATATTTTCGACCAACTGACGGGAATGCGACGTGTAGTGTACAAAGAATTTTGATGAACTGTCGGGGTCTTTACCTCTAACCTACCTTTTATACTCCTACACCCAGATATGCCTAAAGATTATAACTGAGCTGCAATTGGCTAATAAAACGCGCCAACATTAGCGTCTATTTTTATATCCAATGAAAATTATGAATACATATGCTCTAGGGAAATGTTCCAGAAGATTCTAAAAGAAAAACGCGCCAACATTACGTAACTTCCTCGTTTCCAATAATGATAAACAGCTCACCCCCTCGCTGCATTATTGCACGCTATTATTGTCAGTTTCAGTAAGGCATTAAAAACTTACTTCTCAACAATAATTACAATAAACAAACATCTCAAATCAATGTCACATAATAATGCATAGTTATACTATAATCACTCTTTACATTTAAATAATTTGTGATACAAATTACTGCATCATAAAGCATTGGATTTTACAAAAATTTGATCGTGCACAGAGCTTTACTGTTGAAATTATTTTAAGTTTTCTGAGGTATGTGTAGTCAAATATTAGGTTGTGAAAGGCTGATGGGCAGCCTAGTTGATATAAGCGTCCGCACAGAAAACCATGGTTCGAATCCTAGCCTGAACTAAATAATGCATTAAATCCGATTCGCTGCGTTGAAATGTTGATAAACGGTTCTGTTTGAAGGGAAAACGAAAATTATTTTGGCTTTATGAGGCATTGCATTAAAACTACAGCAACCGACATATTTTTATCGTTAACTTCTCACCTTTGTCGGAATAAACGAAGCCTGTTGTGGTCTTGCCGGCGTAAAGTAAGTTCTGTATTGAATCGAACGCAGAGCGAAAGAAGCCTCTCGTGTTTTGTTTTTAGTTCCGAATCAGAAAAGGCGGATAATTCAGTGCATCTTCCGTAGTCGTGTGAACGGTATAGAGACATAATTAGTAGCGCCGAAGAACGGTCACGTTTGTAAATTGAATTGTCCAATGAGTCATATGTGACGGGCGCCGTGCTTAGTCATAATTTGTGGACCATTGGGTTGGGTCTAATCAGCATGTCTCAATTCATATGTGCTTACATGATATATTACATTAATTTCATCCCAGACTCGATTTACATACTGCGGCATTAGTTTTTAAACGTCGGGACACACGCCCTTGAAAACTCTCTCACAGACACTGTTCCGGTGAGGCCAGGTGAGAGGCGCCCTGCGTTTTAGGCGCGTTCGCATCCTCTTTTCGGAGTTTCTTTTCCTTTAAACTAGTTTCACCCTGATATTTACGTTTCAATACACACTACCGAGGTACATAAAGTTTTAGACAGATCACAGTAGGATTGTTGTTGTGGAAACGAAGTAATTAATATTCGTTCAGTGCTGATGAATCTTGAACTGCGATTCTAGGTTGGAATCTAGTTCCCGAGGTCGCAGGTTCAAACCTAGCGGAGGCCGATAGATTTTTTCGTGCGTAAAAATCCTTAGCATGGCTTCTTTCGGAAGGGAAGTAAAGGCGGGGTCCCGTGTCTTAGATTTACGGCACGTAAAAGAACCTCAAGCCTGATAAAGAGGGCTCTGATAAAAATTACCAGTCTTTCACACCCAATATAGCGTCCCAATAAAGAGCGTCCATAAATAAAACTCAATTTAATTTAGGTTGGAATCACTGCATGTCTGAGGATTTATTCAGGTAGGTTCCTGAATGTTGGTACCCATTTGGGGCAGAATACTAGCCCGTTGGAAGGGAAATTAATATCATATAGCCACTTTGAGGCTAAATCTGGCCATTTCGAATACTGATCTAGCAACAGAACTACTTTCCTGTTCCATTTAGACGTTTCTGACTACTTTGAAAAAATGTGACACATTCTTATTTGCTATATACATACATAATGCTAATGCTGTTGTGCAGGGTCTAAAAGAGGACCAAACTATGAACTTTGGAAATTCGGTATTTCTTGAGCAACTAGTTTAATATTTAAACTAGAGATGGGATCTCGATACTCGGTGGTATCGAAGTATGACTAGTACTTTGAGATAAACCTTCGATGCTTTTAAATGTGCATTATTGAAAGTTGTTGCGTTTAACTTTATGCTAGATAAGGAATGAAAGGAATCGAGACTTGCCTCACACGTTTCCTCAAAGAATTGCTGGACTGTAGTTCTTGATAGACCTTGACAGCGTTTCCAGTGGGTGAATCAGTGGAAAATTCCATAGACTCTTGTGTCTAAATTAAAACATTCAAAACAATGCGTGGAGTATAGGTACTCGTGTAACATGCAGCGTTAACTGAGATGTGAATGAAGCTTATTTAGCTGACGCACTAAAACACGTTTCTGCAATTGCCTGGCTTGGTGACTGACTCTCAGTCATTACATATATCTATTCCGGTGACCAAAATATGTGAATCCAACAGAAAAATCAGAATTTAAGATGAGATAATACAGCGCATGAAAATATTTGTTCTGTTTGTGTTTAAACAAGTCAAACCTGTGTCATGAACATAACTTACAGGTATACCGTACGACTAATTTCCATAATATGGATAGAAAATCCTTTAAAATAAAGTTTTCAGGACCAAATAAATACATAAAAAGGGAAGAAAAGAAATTATCATTTTTGTTATTTTCATCATCATTATTCTTGGCTAACAGTAGCGAAGTATAGTTACATAACCTGTGGCATTATCAACATAAAAAAATTGGTGCCAATTGGAGAGTGTCAAACTGGAACAATTTCGGAATTAGCATACAATACAAAATTGGTTACATGCTTTTATACACAGAAAAGTATTAATAAGAGCATAATTCAATGAGCAGTAGTTTATAAAGAGTGTCGATGCTCAAAAATCAATATTGGTATCAAGTATCTCGAAATGGTGGTATCACCTCTCACTAATTTAAACCAGATATTTTTATCTATAACTGACTTCCAAAGTTTCAAATCAGTTCCTTGAGTAGCTCCTGAGAAAAACTTAAGCGATTGGTGTTTTTTAGTTATGTATAGAAAAAATATACTTTCAGTAAAATTATCAAAATGTTGGAACCAAATTTGAATTTTATGTTCTAAGCATTTATTTCTTACAACCATCTCACGTTATTTTCAAATAAAACATGAATTACTTAATAAATTCAAAATTGACGGTCTCTGTGGTTTGGTGGTTAGCGCGCTAACCTCCAAATCCTGAGGTCCCGGGTGTGATTTCCGGCTCGAGGGTGGTACTTTTCTTTAGCCGGAATTATTCCCATGCTCCCTATCATCTGGAATATGAATGTGTGTATGAATTTAATGTAATAACCAAAGTAATACCAACCCCCCAAAAGATCTGATGTGTTACACTACATGACTTTCCCTACTCTTGTACAAACTATTTTTACAAACGCTTATTCTCCATATGCCTCATGTTAATCGAGATGTTAATCTTATTGCTAATTTTCTTGTAGGTGCAAGGGGAATATGGTAGGTTTTAAACGATAGTCAAATCTTTTAAGAGCTGGTTGCTATGTCGAGTGTTCCAGACAAAAAAAAAAGAATAACGAATTCCCATTTGAGAAAAAGTATGAGTATTGGAAAATTTAAGGGAACAACAAGCAATATCTCGAAAATGATTTACTCAACAAAAAAAGTATATGGCATAAATTGTGTATTTTAACGCGATCTACATTTTTTGTGTAGCAAAATTTTGTCTATCTCTTATGGTTTACCAGTTATGCAAAAGTCGTTCACAATGAATACTTTTGGAGACATTCCCAGAAAATTCGAGATATACATTTCATTTGTCATGAAAGTGTCTTAAATGTATGATATTTTAATGAAAGCCGTTAGAGCCATTTTTGAGAAAATTAAAATTTTCGAAACATGTTCCATGTAAAGGGTAATCTGGAGTGGGGGAATTTTCTTGAAAACCTTCGTGTCGCATCTCTAGAAGATATTGAACCTAAATACCAAGTTTGGTGTTTCTCCGACTGTTCGTTTCTGAGTTATGCTGTTCACACACACACACACACACACACACGGACATGTTTCCAAAAATGCTTTTTTTTGGATTCAGGGGGTCTCAAAACATATTTCCGGTGAAATCTCGGTATCGAATTTTTGGGTGGAATGCAATTCTTCCCCTACTTGCTATACGTAGTAGAGAAAGTAATTAATACCACCATAATCAGTAAACATCATTGCTGATGAGCAATAATTCGTTCCAGAGCTAAAAAGCCGCTGATATGACCTTAGATGTTAAAGGCTGCATGGATAGAAAGAAAATTAAAATTCCTTACGCCTTGTGTTTTGTGCTTTTTAATTAATAAAAATCTGATGCGTTGCACTCACATGACTTTCTTTACTCTTATACAAACTATTTTTGCAAACGCTTATTCCTCATCTCATGTTAATCGAGATAAACTTTTGCAGAAAATATCTTATTGCTAATTTTCTTGTATGTACATGGGGAATATGGTAGGCTTTAAGCGATAGTCAAATCTTTTAAGGGCTGGTTGCTATGTGGAACATTCCGCCGTCTTTGCATGTCCAGGACATCATAAAAAAAAGAATAACAAATTCCCATTTGAGAAAAAGTATAAGTGTTGGAAAATTCAAACAGATGACAAGGAATATCTCGGAAATGGGTAAGACGACAAAAAGTATGTATAAAACATAAAAAAATGTGCGTTTTAACGAGATCTACATTTTTTGTATAGTAAAATTTTGCCTTTCTCTTACTTTACCAGTTATGCGAAAGTCATTCAAAATGAAGAGAACTTTTGGGAAATTCCCAGAAAATTCAAGATATACATTTCATTTACCATGAAAATATCTTAAATACCTATATAATATTTTAATCAAAATCGTTAGAGCTATTTTTTAGAGAATCAAAATTTTCCATGTTAAGAGCAGTCTGGGGTGGGGGATTTTCTTGAAAATCTTCGTGTCGCATTTTTGAAAGATACTGAACCGAAATCCTAAGTTTGGTATTTATCCGACTTTTCATATTTTAGTTATGCTGTTCACAGACATGTTTATTCAGGGGCCCCAAAACATGTATTTCTGGTGAAATCTCGGTATCGAATTTTTGGGTGGAATGTAATACTTCCCCTACTTACTATACGTAGTAGAGAAAGTAAAAATTAGCTCTTTAGGGATGTGGTTCATTATTTTTACTTTCCTGAAAATTTCCAGCGATAACTTTTTTTTATCATCTTAAGACTCTTTGTTGAAATTTTCAAAGTAACTGGCAAAAGTCTGCATTGGTTTTTAAGGACAGAGAGGTAAATTTAGACTTCAATACCGCACTCCTTTTGGCAGGCACCTCAATGATTTTAGTCTGTGTAGCATTTTATTCCCATCTCTTTTAGAATCACTGATAGGTATTTATTGGTGTAACGTATCTTATTTTTGAGAATGTTTGACAATATGGTCCCCTTAAAATTAGATCTCCAAAATGTTCAAGGATTAGGAACAGACAATGCCAGTGTGGTATGCGATATCAATAATGCGCTGTACATTAAATTGGAAAACGGATTTAAGAATAACTCTATTGTACTAGTACGTTGTGTCTGCCATTCCTTACGATTGACCCTCGCTCTGCCATAATAATACGAGGTGTGGTTTTAAAGTAAGTAGCCATAATTTTTTTAAAAAATAACATTATTTTGCAAATAGTTGATTTTAATTCATTGCCTTACACCTTACACTACGTCTCCACATAGTCACCGCCGTTATTCAAGCACTTGTCATAAGGAAAACCAGTTTTTGTATATCTTTGTCAAAGAATGATGCCGCCTGTGATGAAAGCCAAGTCTACACTTCTTGTTTCACATCATCGTCGTTGAAATTTCTTCCATCGAGGAATTTCTCCAGATGAAGAAACAGATGAAAATCGCTTGGTGCAAAATCCGGACTGTAGGGAGGGTGTTCGAATTGTTCCCAACCAAATTATGCGATCAGCTGTTGAATTTATTTGGCTGTATATCTAACCCACTTCCTCACCATTTAATCACTCATTATTGTTTCCCCATAAAGCTCACACAAGTATTGATGAATGTTTACTGGCGGGTCTTTCGATTGTTTTTAACATTTGAAACGCTCTAACAACATGAAAACTCAAAGTGAAATCGCGTCTGGCTTCCTAATAAATGGAGGAATCGCGGCTACAGCGGCGAATATTTAAACGGTACTTAGGTACTTTAAAAACACGCCTCGTAATAATAATAATAATAATAATAATAATAATAATCATCCCGAGGCGCTACATCCCATAAAGGGTCCTTTGACCCAGCAATCCTCCTGCCGACTTCACGCCCACGTACGCACGGCAGAAGTAGGTGATGTGGCCAGCATGAGATCCCCTAGCCAAAATGTTGGCCTCCGTAGCCATGATCGCTGCCTATCGCAGCTCCTCACTTCTCTCATATCGCATGAGCACCGGTCCTATACCCGAACTTAAATCCGCACCCCCATGGGTGGGACCAAATCCGACCGCATTCTGTGGCCGGGAAACAGATCTCTACGCTCTAGCCCACGGCGTACAACTCGCTCTCCCATGCCACGAGAAACTTGTCTTGGAACATTGAAACATACTCTTAAGTGGTTCTCGCTTTCAGCGTTGCGTCGCTTGACCTACAAAGAAATCTATAACACAAACTATGACCAATTTAACCCTGGAAAATTCCAGAAATATGTAACACCAAATGGATTTCCTTTGAACCTGCAGTAAATAGAATGTTATATTCTGAATTGAAATTACACTTTCATATTGCGCAGAATAATAACTTCTATTACAGTGATTCCAATAATAAGATTTAGGTACCTTTATTTTATACAATCGATTTGAAATCAGGTGTAGAGTGTTCATAAATTCTTTCAATCAGGAAACGTAGATCTCGAAAAACGTTTAGAACATTTGGCAAAGT
Organism: Deroplatys truncata; assembly: GCA_030765065.1. Lineage (NCBI taxonomy): Eukaryota > Metazoa > Arthropoda > Insecta > Mantodea > Mantidae > Deroplatys > Deroplatys truncata. The sequence continues at coordinate 162,614,486 of CM060976.1, read as the reverse complement.
TGATGTGTTGTTTGAGCCGTAGGATTTTAAACCCGAGTGCAAAAGTTGATCCCCTAAAATTTAGTATTGATAATCACAATCACCCATCTCGATACCTTGGCTTCTCACTTGAAAATAAAATAAAAAAATCTCCAATTTGCTAGAAGAAATTAAGAAATATTAGGGGAAAGTTTGTTATTTTTTCTAAAAGCTAATTATTAAGAAATTTAAAACAGATTGCCAGAAAATATAGAAATATTCCACAGTATATAATTAAGTGTACAGCAGCCTTGAAAACTTAAATAACCTGTCACAGATTCAGCGTTAGCCTTAGGCTATGAATCTAGCATTGATAGAACAGAAAATCAATGGTGAAATGTTTCCAAAAGTGGACACGTCTTGCACAATAGTGTAAGAAATTAATAAATATAAAGATGTGTGTAGGAGAAATCCCTTACGCAGAATTGGTTTCTTTGGCATTTTCTGCGTTAGCTTTGCCCCATTCGAATGCTGAAGTAGAGGGAGTTTTTCAGTCGACATTGTCGTTATACCAAACTGAGGAGTACGTTGATTAAAAAGAATATTCTGAACTTCAAGTTTGGATTACGTTGTGTGTATTCATATGAGTTTATGGGAACAACTACAACCTATACGTCATCAGAGAATGATCTTAGTACGAGAGGGTCCTGGAAACGAGGGATGAGGAAAATGGCAGTGTTGAATATGTGTATTTAAATTAGGCGAGTTATAATCAACAGACAGTTGCCTATATCTCATATCCCTTCTCCCTTAGCTTGCTATATAATATTTTACGCTTTCTCAATGTATTTCTACCGGGCATTCTTAGGTCTATTGCTTTTATCGATTTAAGCTTAGTATTTTTAGAAGTTCGCCACATTGAACTTGTATGAAGACAGATTCTTCCCAAAGATCAGATACAAAACAGGATAGATTTTCAAAGTCTGGCTAAAACATGTTTTGAAAGATTAACAGCAAAGCACGTGTGCAGATAAAACTCATAATTTTTTATATGTAGTAACACACATCATTGCAACATGACAGCAGCATACAATGACCCATCAAGTTTCTCCGCTAAGTTGACCTGCCCCAGTTGGATATGAAAACTGTTTCAAACAATACGGCAGTTAAACATATGCACACATGTACGTAGGTTTGAGAACGATATATTTCGACAGAATCATTTTAATTGTCTACTTTATTATGCCTACAAACTTTTAAAACTTATTTATTTTCCAGTTATAACGCATACCTGTGTCTTAATAGACTCCAAGACGGAAAGAAAGGAGGGGGAGCAACAGCCAGAAAGCAAGTCTAACTCGGAAAACATCAGAAATATTAGCTGACGTTGTGTTCACGATTTAATGCCAGTTAGTGTTCATTTTCAAGATTGCGAAAAACAGAAAAATACACATTGCGGTGTGCCCCAAAGCTTAGCGACCAAACACACGTGTTTGGTTCGTATTCGAAATATCTCGGCTCGAATCTAGCTTTTAGTTACTTTTATTTGTAAGTAAAATTAGAGGTTGGTATAGTCAACAGATTGTGCTTTCATTAATAAGCTACATTTAGTAGTAATACTGTGGACATTCCAGCTTAAAGGGATTACCGATAGTTTTCAAAAATCTGTAAACATAGTAATTAAGAAGATAAGATGAAGATCCCCGTTAAATGCAAAAATGTGTATACCTACCTGTCGGACCCTCGTCACACAGTGGACGGGGGTAGTTAAATAATTAAAAATTTAGTTTTGTTTGTAGGTGCTCTTTAGAAGCTGTGGTCCTTAGCGTCCCATTCTATATTGGGCGTGAAAGCCCGGTAATTTTGCTCGGAGGCCTCTTTATCAGGCTAGAAATTCTTTTACGTACCGTAAATCTACGACACGGGACCACCGGCTTTACTTCCCTTCCGAAGGAAGCCATGCTAAGGATTTTTTTCGCCCGAAAAAAAATCCATCGCCCTCCGCTGGGTTTGAACCCGCACACCTCGGGAACTAGAGGCTAGTACGGTAACCACTACACCACGGAGGACGACGGGACAGTTGAAGGTTACATAACACGACTGACATGAATTCTTTCTAGGATTTTGAGAGTAATCCTTTGCCGTAATCGCACTGGACCTCTCTTGAGGATCGACTCTCGCTGAGTGTACATTTCAGATCCTAGATGTCTTGATACCGGGATGTCAGTGATTTAAAGATACTGTTATCTAAAGATATTGTGCGTCTCTATCCCGGGATATCAGAATGCTGTAGGCTCGTTAAGATGCCATTTTATTAATCAGTTAAGGCATAACTCATCATTGGTTTCAATGCTAATTAAGATAAAAAAACAAACAGTTCTTATTTAACGTCACCATGACATCTAGCCATGTAAGATGTTCGAAAACAAATTTCAAATAAGTCTACAATAAACTCAGGAGACCATTGGTGTAATCATAAATGGCTTATCTTGAGCTTGAGTTTGGTTCGAATCTTATCGAACGAAGTGTGCCATGCAAGCAGCATCATGCTTCATGTCAAATAAGTATAATTAACTCAGATATCTAATCCTGTAATCAGATTTGACCTTTCTCGATACCGGCTTCTTGGTTCGAATTTGGTCGAGTGCATAAATTATTAATGAAAGGGTGTTATATGATTGTAGGTATAATCATGTACTATTTTTAAAAAGTCAAAAATCAACTAAGAAATCCATTGCATAATCAGATTTTACCTACCTTGAGACTTTTTGTTTGGAATCTCTTCGAGTGTCTAAATTATTAATGCACCAGTGTCGCATAAGCATGATCATTATACTAAATAAGTCAATTCACTCAGAAATACATTTTCATAATCAGACTTGGACTATCTAGAATTGGTCACCTCATACATACATACATACATACATACATACATACATACATACATACATACATACATACATACACGTAATTCAAAGTTACATACTCAAGTACATAATGCTAACTTATATGCATAAACGAATGTATATGTACACATGCATATACATATGTACATGCATAGGACTTGAGGGTAATGCTTAATCGCATGTTGGAAAAATATTTATGCTATGATGGATGGTGTTGTGAATTCCGAATAGACCGGGTGGAAGAGAAGTTATTCCATTAATTTAAACCAGTTACAGATCTCGCTATTTGTAACACATTTTTTAACTTCCATTTTTTATGACTTTCCTTCGGATATATTTTAGGTTTTTCGAGAACATAAAGCAGGCGGCAACATTGCAGGATTTGCTGACCCAAGCAGAGGACACCACGTAAACACGTTTCACTTTCGCTTTCACAATGGCGTCTCTCATGAGCGTAAACAATCGTTTCCTGTCTGCTACTTACTAATAATTCCATCTCACTCTTCCAGTAACACATTTTGTAACTTAAACTCACAATCTACGATATTTTGATCAATTCTTTCAACATTAAATTTAAATAGTTTTGCAATTGGTAGTGCTGTAATATAATCAACCAAACCACCCTTCTGACATGTAAATACACAAAAACTACATCGCCAGGCCCTAATTGGACATTGAAGGTATTCATATTTTACACTGCTCTAGTGTAGTCCAGTAGCATACCAGTTGTACTTGTTATTTCGCCAAAACATTGAATCACCCTTTCGTCGTGTTTGTTTGGATTAAAGGACGTGTGGAAAACAAAATCGCTAGTCACCCTTCAGATAAAGCAGAGTGAGGTAGCCTATGTTTTGTTTACGTGCGGAAGCCGGCTCAGAACGTCAACTACTTCGACTTGTTGCCGAGTTCTACAACTCAATTACGTGTGCAAAAAGGTGTTCGGAACATCCTTTTAAGTGATTAATTATTTAAAAATCCTGTGTAATATCACATAAATGCTCTGAAACTATTCAGAAATAGGCTACTTACTCATCTTACAAGTAGAAAACTATTATCTTCATACATTCTCTTTGAATTAAGCGTCTAATTTGGAACAAAAGCTATTTGTTTTTTAAAAAACCGCTGATCAAAGGGCAAATTGCTAATATACAATTTTTGTTTATAATACTTTTGTGAAGCACATATTTGAAGGAATGTAACAAGTTACCTTCTACCCGTTATATACGTAGATAGTTTAAATAAAAATTAAGTATTTCTTGCTTGAGGCAATACTATCAAGAGTCAATATTAAACATTAAATTATGGTTAAAGACGATACATTTGAAGTTATTTACAAGTTCCTTATACATATTAAGATGTCTTTCACGAATTTAATGCTAGGCTGGAAACGGTTTCTGTTACTGTGCGAGAGAGATTGAGCAAAACGCAGATCCTTCTCCTGAAACCTTAGTGCACCGGGGTTGTCTACCTACCTGCAAATACCCTTAGGATCTGTATTCTAATTAACATATTCCTTTCATGAATGGGTTTCTTGTGTATTAGTATAAAATTGTCATGTTTTAAAATGCATGAATGGAGGCGCTTCGTATTGTGGTTTACAATGCATCCCAGTTCAGTTAAATATACATGTCTGATCTAGAGGATTAGTTTGTTTCTTATGTAGAAACTGGTTTGATTAAATGAATGAGATAACAATTGTGAAATTCTAATTAACACTCAAGTCTGTCACTATGTCCGATGGACACAAACAACCCTATGGTTGTGTATGTTTACATGCATACATAGAAGAACGTTCAAACTCCCAATTATCCTACTGTACTAAGATATCGAACTTCCAAAGACAGAAGAGTTAGTAATAGTGATATGAACCGTTAGCGTTGAGAAAAACAAGCTACAATTCTTTCTAAGGCATATTCTTATTGTAAACAAAGAACCGATCCTGGCCTTGGCGTCTTTCCCTTGTCTTTAACATCATGACATATCTATTTAACGGACTTGTACACAAAGTTCGATTTTTTCCTGTAGGTGTAAGATTGAATATCTTTTGTACGCTTTATCGGACCGAAAACTGTTAGGTTCCTGTGATGTCATACACTTAAGTGTATTTTAACGTAAAGGTTTTGGGGTCAAGATCCAGATATCTTAAGTTTAGTTATCTTTTACACGATTAACTGTTTCGTCTTATTCTCATATGGAGTTGTAACACATAACGCTTGACAAACATTGTTAAATAACATAAAACCTCAACTCACCCCCACTACACTGTGTGTCGAGCATCTGACAGTTAACGTTTTCCATTTAACTAGGATATTTATTTTATATGGTTATCATGTATATAGCTTGTTAATTATAATGTTTACATGCTTTTTTAAACCTATCAGCAAATCCTTTGAGCTGGAATGCCCGTATTATTCCTACTATATTTGAATGATTATAAAGCATTTATTTTTTTTAAAAAAAATCTGATGCAATACTTTCGCATAACTTTCTCTAACCTTTATGTCTAAATACATTTTTCAGAATTAGCTACATTACACATTTCATTTGCAAAGGAAACGGCAATAGTCAAATGTTGAAAAACTGGACGCTATATGCTTGCCTTAAAAGTCCATAGTATTTCCATGCACTCGCGAGAATAACGGAATGTTTACAGTACTTTTAATAGATTGACCAAGAAATGAACAAATCGAACCTTTAATAACGGATATCTCATAAATGGCTTAGGCCAAAAAACAAAACTTACTTGAAATAGTGTGTTTTAAGGAGAGCTAAATTTTTGTGTAGTACGTCTTCGTCTATCGCTTAACGTTTGCCAGTTATACAAGATTATACAAAATTCCTTTCGAATGAAGAGGACTTCGTAGACAATTCCCAGGAAATTCAAGATATACATTTTATCATGTAAGTGTATATGGTATTTTAATCAAAATCGTTAGAGCCATTTTTTAGAAAATCAAAATTTTCGAGAAATTTTCTATGTAAGTGGTAGTTTGGGTTGGAGGGATTTTCTTGAAAGTCTTAGTGTCGTATCTTTGGAAGATACTGAACGTAAATACGAAGTTTGGTATTATCGGACTTTTCGTTTTTGAGTTATGCTGTTTACAGACATACAGACAGCTATTTTTCTAAAAATGCTTTTTTTGGATTCGGGGTCTCAAAACATGCATTTCCGCTGAAATGTCGGTATCGAATTTTTGGTTGGAATGCAATACCTTCTCAACCTACAGGTACGTTGTAGAGAAAGTAATAAATGAATCATCTTGGTTTTCAGAGTAAATGCCCGAAAAACGAGAACAATATGAATTTATATTTTTAATTTGGTTTTCATATTTATTTTTTTAAAACAAAAAGCATCGCAGGTTTACTATGGCCGTAAATGTCAAAAAATTAAATAAGTTTTACATTTGGAAATTGTATCATTATGTGTGTAATAGGTTGTAATTATACGGAAAATAAGACCCATTCGTGCATGGTATTTCAACCTGAGGTATTCGCTCTCATAGATATCTACGTATAATCGCTCGGTTATCAGGACATACAGATTTGGCATTTAGAGCTTAATGGGACTAATGATTACAGAACTAAGCGAAAGGCTCGCATGGAGATATGCCAGTGTGGATCCACCGCGGAGCCGAGCGAAACTTGAACAAATCTACATTTCTAGAGTATGGTGCAATTGGTTAGATGATCAGTAATAGAAATATATTATGTCTTAACTTGTCTTAGAATGCCTGTGAATTGATTGATTTTGTATTTTATTACTTTCTCTACTACGTACAGTAAGTAGGGGAAGTATTGTATTCCACCCAAAAATTCGATACCGAGATTTCACCGGAAATACATGTATTGAGACCTGAATAAAAAAAATCTGATGTGTTATACTCACATGACTTTGTCTACTCTTGTACAAACTATTTTTACAAACGCTTATTCTCCATATGCTTCATGTTAATGGAGATATCAAGATGTCAATCTTATTGATAATTTTCTTGTAGATGCAAGGGGAATATGGTAGGTTTTAAGCGATAGTCAAATATTTTAACGCTGGTTGCTATGTGGCGCATTCCATTCTATTTGCATGTCCAGGACATAAAAAAATGAATAACGAATTTGAGAAAAAGTATAAGTATTGGAAAATTTAAGGGAATAACAAGCAATATCTCGCAAACGGTTCACTCAACAAAAGAAATGTATATGACATAAATTGTGTATTTTAACGCGATCTACATTTTTCGTGTAGTAAAATTTTGTCTATCTCTTATGGTTTACCAGTTATGAAAAAGTCGTTCATAATGAAGAATACTTTTGGAGACATTCCCAGAAAATTCGAGATATACATTTTATTTGTCATGACAATATCTTAAACATATGATATTTTAATCAAAATCGTTAGAGCCGTTTTTGAGAAAATTAAAATTTTCGAAAAATGTTCCATGTAAAGGGTAGTCTGGGGTGGGGGGATTTTCTTGAAAACCTTCGTGTCGCATCTCTGAAAGATACTGAACCTAAATACCAAGTTTGGTGTTTATCCGACTCTTCGTTTTTGAGTTATGCTGTTCACAGACACACAGACAGACACACACACGGACATGTTTCCAAAAATGCTTTTTTTGGATTCAGGGGGTCTCAAAACATGTATTTCCGGTGAAATCTCGGTATCGAAATTTTGGGTGGAATACAATACTTCCCCTACTTACTATACGTAGTAGAGAAGGTAAAAAAGCATTTTTGGAAACATGTCCATGAGTGTGCCTGTGAACAGCATAACTCAGAAACGAACAGCCGGATAAACACCAAACTTGGTATTTAGGTTCAGTATCTTCCAGAGATGCGACATGAAGGTTTTCAAGAAAATCCCCCCACACCAGATTACCCTTTACATGGAAGATTGTTCGAAAATTTTAATTTTCTCAAAAATGGCTCTAACGATTTTGATTAAAATATCATATGTTTAAGATATTTTCATGACAAATAAAATGTATATCTTGAATTTTCTGGGAATGTCTCCAAAAGTATTCTTCATTGTGAACGACTTTTGCATAACTGGTAAACCATAAGAGATAGACAAAATTTTAGTACACAAAAAATGTAGATCGCGTTAAAATACACAATTTATGTCATACATTTTTTTTTTTGTTGAGTGAACCATTTTCGAGATATTGCTTGTTATTCCCTTAAATTTTTCAATACTTATTTTCTCAAATGGGAATTCATTATTCATTTTTTGTCTTGGATATGCAAAGAGTATTAATCTGTGGCAAAGGGAATGGTGCTGCAACTAGCAACCAGCTATTAAGAGATATGTATGTGCTTAAAGCCTACTGTATTTCTATATTGCCCTTGTAAATATATATTCCGCTTACATCTACAAGAAAATTAGCAATAAGATAGAGTCTGCAAATGTTTATCTCGATTAACATGAAGTAGATTGAGAATAACGGTTTGTAGAAATAGTTTGTACAAGAGTAGAGAAAGTCATGTGAATGTAACACATCAGATTTTTACTTTCTCTACTACGTATAGTAAGTAGGGGAAGTATTGCATTCCACCCAAAAATTCGATACCGAGATTTCACCGGAAATACACGTTTTGAGACCTCCTGAATCCAAAAAAAGCATTTTTGGAAACATGTCCGTGTGTGTGTCTGTGAACAGCATAACTCAAAAACGAACAATCGGATAAGCACCAAACTTGGTATTTAGGTTCAGTATCTTCCAGAGATGCGACACGAAGGATTTCAAGAAAATCCCCCCACCCCAGACTACCCTTTACATGGAAGATTTTTCGAAAATTTTAATTTTCTCAAAAATGGCGCTAACGATTTTGATGAAAATATCATATGTTTAGGGTAATGTCATGAGAAATGAAATGTATATCTCGAATTTTCTGGGAATGTCTCCAAAAGTATTCTTCATTGTGAACGACTTTTGCATAACTGGTAAACCATAAGAGATAGACAAAATTTTACTACACAAAAAATGTAGATCGCGTTAAAATACATAACTTATGTCATATACATTTCTTTTGTTGAGTGAACCGTTTTCGAGATATTGCTTGTTATTTCCTTAAATTTTCCAATACTTATACTTTTTCTCAAATGCGTTATTCATTTTTTTTATGTCCTGGACATGCAAAGAGAATGGAATGCGTCACATAGCAACCAGCGTTAAAATATTTGACTATCGCTTAAAGCCTACCATATTCCCCTTGCATCTACAAGAAAATTACCAATAAGATTGATATCTCGATTAACATGAAGCATATGGAGAATAGGCGTTTGTAAAATTAGGTTGTACAAGAGTAGAGAAAGTTATGTGAGTGTAACACATCAGATTTTTTTTAACTCACATTGCAGGATTGAAATTCTATATTGTTTTTAATCGCCGATCGCTATGGATAAATTCAGAAAATTCAATAAGCTCATGGTTAGATAAGAGGCACCATATCTTCCTCCACAGTCACATGAAAGCTACTTTTCTGTTGTGTTTGTAAGAACATGCCTGGAGTTTTCGTTATTGTTAAAAACAAAAAGTATAACGTTCAGAAATGCTCACAGGAGCGAATTTCAATTGATGATTTGTCACTTTGCTGATATGACAGAAGCGCACACTAATTTGGGGACGTAGTTTATTTAATCTCCTTTGAACTTTGCAGCATAGAAGAAAATGGTGCTCTTTGAGAAGTCATATAAGGGATATCGTTTCTTTTATACTCGATACCATATCATTGCAATTGTTTTTGGCAGTTGTCATGTTATTAATTGGCTTATTTCTCTAACTTGCTTAAGTTAAAATCGTTATCGTTCCTATTTGCTTACTGTTTCTTTACATATATTTTTTAATCTGAAGAATGGACTTCATAGTTTTTTTTAGAAAAGTTAGTAAAATTTAGAAACTTCAAGTTTAAGTAATACCTTAGTTCACCCCTACGCTCCCTTGTACTGCCGATGACAAGTTATTACAATAAATAGACTTCAGACTCCGTGCAATAAAAGAGGGAAGGCATCGGACGCTGATTTTACCCAATGTGGCGAATTTTGTAAACTTGCACGCGTCGGTAAGACAGCTGACGTACACTGCTATTCTGCAAAGTTTAACAACTTGTTAAAGTCACTAACCAGTTGCTACGCGCTGTGTGGTATTCTGTAACGTGGTAAAAATATCATCTTGTTGAGAGCTCGATGAAAATAATGGTTAACGATACTAAGTGCCGAGAGCGAGTTGTTAGCGCTAGCAATACTACCTACGTACTATTGGCTGGAAATGGATGCACTTTTAGTGATTCTTGATCTTAAAAACTAACGGTAACAAACTTCTTAACCAGAAAGTAACAGAATAGCTCTGATAATCTGTGGTGAGATTCAGAATATCATATCTGTTGATAATGCAGTGTTCTTCCTGTCCATTTCAACCTCCCTGCATATAAGTTACTGTTCGTATTTACTACTCTGCAAGTTGTAGCGGGACTGTTTGTGAAGGGAATCATTTCAAGGACAAAAGATAAAGATCTATAAATCATATTTGCACACAATAAATTTTGGTTATAAGGCGTACACTTGAAATTTTTTACCCTATAGCAATAGAATGGCGCATAAACAGCAGTTGCAAAATTAAACAAAATAAAAGTTGTTAAGATTAGTATTACTGGTTTATATACTTTGTTAATGGAGAATTACATGTTACTGCTACATCAAATAACCATAGCCGATTACCGCGCATTTTCTCCTCGACTCAAGTACAGTAACTTTGTCACTTTCTGGTTATGTTGTGCTTCAATGACAAGCAAATGCAAATGATTTCCAAAACCCTCGATTCAAAGATCTTCGCTTGTTAACAAGCTAGTGAACCTATTTCTTAGAAGTCGTATAAGATCTTTAATCCCTTCCATAAAACAAGCTGCAGGAAAAGAATCCAGTACTGAAGCTTATTCTTACATTTTTTTAAAAGGAATAGAGGAAGTGTTTTAATTCATAGGCCTCACTATAGGTTCAAAGAATTTAGTTCTATTAATATTGTGACGCTATGGCCCAAGGTTATCGGAGGGTCGGCACCATAAAGTCTAAGATAAACAAAGATAAGTAGCGCTCGCCAGCGTAATCACCAGAAGCGCTATTAGCAGATAATCAGAATCCTCTGGAAGTTTCCTTCCCCCGCCTCCAGAACATGTGTTCAGAGAGATCTAGAATGTTTTGTGGAAAATTCCATTGGCTATATAAGCGAGGGTTCTCATGAGTTGAGTTAGCGAGTGCGTCTCTGATGCGACGAGAATGCTGTTCTCCTAGGGAGTTTGTGACGGTTGCAGTGAGTTCTGCTTCGGCGAGATATTAGAGAAGTCTGGTGTTCGACTCCCCAGCGAGTGAACCGTCCGGAAGAAGAGGCTACGTCACAAGAAAATGAAGTGACGGCGAAATTGAATTAGTTCATATTAGTGAAGTGACAGTGTGAACAAACTGAAGTCCCAGTGAAGCAAATCAAAGGAGTGACAGTGAGAACTGAGAGAAGTGACAGTTGAAAACCTGAACAGTCACAATATTTATTACTATTTTGGACGTTTTTACGTTTTACGTGGTTCGTATACATGTATGTGTCTTTAGCAATAAAAATGGATCCATCTTCATCCAACACAAGACATCTTTTGTTACAAGAGTCATATATTCCAAACGACCGAGTCATGGATTTATTCGGCATAAACTTCTGTCTCTCTTCAGGGAGTCTGTTAATTGTAAATTAGTATGAAAAACACAAACATAAATTACACATTTCTTAATCATGATAAATACATACATTTATATGCAAATCCTCGATTTAATAACGGCATAATGCAGAGATGCGTACCGAAACGAATTTCCATTTGGTCTCATGTCGAGAAGAACACTTTGAAAATAAAAGTCCGGATTGATTTGAAGGTGATACAAGAGAATACATAATCCGTTAATTTGTAGAACTATGCGCCACTTGGGCAAAGGTAACTTTGGGTATCGAACCCCGAAATATATCTTAAAAGTGAGGATTTGTAGCAATGTCCAAGTGTGGACCCTAGCGTGTGAGTCGTATGTCTTGGTATAAAACCAATCATTAAAGTAAAATATGCTAATTCCACGATAGCCAACTAGCTGTTGTTAGAATGGTCTCCTGTTGTGTTCTTTACACTCCTGGAAACTATGATAGCTGACAGGACGCAAAATAAATCTTACCCGCGCCTAATATGCCTATTTCCTTTTTGACAGTGTACTCTTATTCCACTTACAGTGCAAGCTAGCAGCCCTGGTTATCAAGAAGTGCGAGAATAAATGCGTTCTACTGGATGCTGATTCTGCATAGAGTTTGTGAAATTTAACTGCAAACCCGAGCAGCGATTAATTAAGGAAATAGTTTCATTGGCCAACCTTGGACTTGATGTTTTCAACGCGACCATAAGTGTGTTTTCCTGTGTCTTATGCTGATGATATCCATTAAAGTTTTGTGAAGGCACGTTGTTCAACAAGCCACCAGTAAACCTATCTCTCCGTTTGAAACTCGCGACTGTTAATTATTACTAAATACATATAGCTCTGTCGTGGCGGAAATTAGAACTTGGTGAGGAGTTAATGCTGCCACATTGGCAACAGCAGCAACCTGGTGGTACCATTACTCTAAAGTAACAGTGCGTTGTGTTGCCGTGCGTTAAGCGGGCTGTTCTTAAAGTGATTCAAGTAGGTATACCGTTTTTATTGAGTAGCGTGATAGAGCACAGGGTCAAATTTTAAGTGTAATTGTGTTGCAAATTTTTATTCCCAGCAGTAACTCGTATACAAACTGGAATTTCTAAGAATTAAAACCTGGACTACAGGCAGGAACACCGCAGGTAACAAACGCCACCCCATCCCTCGCGCAGTTTTTTTGCGTTTCAAGACAGCACTCGTACCGGTTTTTACGTGCCTATCCTTGACTCGACCTGTGTCTTGCGTATTGATAATAGTATAGCGTAGAAAACTTGAAGCCAGCTGCTTAAGAATTACTATGCTTGCTCATATGCAACTGTTATAATTTTGCGACAGGTAGTGTAAGTCTTCAGTTTTTTCTCTCTTCCGCGTCCCCATCCTCATAGCATTTTCTGGTCTGCACTGTCTTTCTTATTGCTCCGCGTAGAGGTATATATAATAACGGGTAATATAACGGTGTATATTAACTGCGTATATGATAAACAAATATGTTCAGAGTTCCTCTCAATTTTTCGATCCTGAAATAAATTATGGAAACCCATTTCATCAGCTTTGGCTGTAAAGCTAAATGTAAACAAAGACAGAACCTCTTGCTCATTTAGCTGCTTCATATCTAAACAAACAGGAAATGGATATACAATAAAATTACGCGGCGATGTACTGCATAATATGTGATTATTAGGTTAAAACGAGTATTTATATGAGTATTGTCAGTGGCTTAGAATGAAGAATGCATAGGTTATTAGATTTTTCTCAAAGAGGTGAACGCCAAACAAGTGAGCGTCGAATATTTCGCCCACTGTTCTACATATTTCTTTAGGAGTTTATCGCGCAGCTGGTCCAAATTTTGTATTGCGTTCAGTTTGAACGCCAGCTTAGTTCTTAGTTTCTCCTGACGATGTCGCCGTGTGAGGTGCTTTTGCCCCAGCATGTAGCTACCTTCGTCCCATCTGTGATTTCTCACTGTGCGTTTCCTCTCTCTGACATTGTGGTTCGATGAACAATGGCCAGCATTCTCCTCTTCCCCTGCACTCCTCCCGCACGCTCTATCTCTTGATTGGTAATTGTGTGTTAAATTCTGGACTACGAGTAGAGAGGGGGTAGGAAGGAGCGGAGTGAGGGGGGAAGTCAAGAGTTGCTAGGCCAGTGGACTGGATCAATATTTTAACTTCCATAGATAACAACACAAACAGAACTAATATTTAGTTTGCATGAGTCACGCCCACAGACCCGTACCGAGCAAGCTGGCAAAGGAGGGAGATAGGCACTGACAAAGTGTTCCACGTTACTCTTGCAAATTTTGAGACGTCCAACCTTTCATTGATTCCATAAAGTCGAATTGGGGCCAAAATTATGACTTTCACTTTTTAAGAATGTACGTGAAACGCAAACATAAATACTTGAATTCTCTGCTGCGGAGACGCAACAAAGATTATCGAACTTCATTTATTTCGCTGCATTTCACAGAGAAAGACATATATAACATCTGGTATAAACTAATACGTGAATTCACGCCTTTTTGCCTCTGCTCATCATGTTAATCATGATGTATATTGCTTAGGGATAATTTAATTTTGATAATACATACTTTGTTACACTTAACGGTTGAAATAACAGTCCACAAATCGTTACACGTTAGCCTTGAGCTTGTAAGATACAAAAGAATGGAGATTAGCATTGCAAACTGTATTATTTCAACATTTAAAATGATTAATGGCCACAAAAAGTTGACAAATTATTAACTATTTGGTGGTTTCCCGCTTATACATTTCTTGCCCGTGTATTTCGGTTTATGCTCAACACTGCATTTTATGGAATGACACTGGACTGCATAGGCAACAGAATAATGATCATCAGGAATAGGAATTCTTAAGAAGTTGGCTTCAAGTTGTCTCATTCAAACCATTGTCAATACAAAGGATGTAAACAACGCCGGTCTGAGTCACTGAAGGGCATGTTAACACGTTCTGATGAGTACAGTCTGTAAACGCCAGCATATTGTCGAGGGATGAGGTGGTTTGTAACCTGCGACTCACTGCTTAAAGTTCAGTAACAGCTCAACTTCAGTTCCTTTCGTCCTAGGCTTAATGCTTAGAAATTTCTAGTTGTGGTTATAATATCGGAGCACACTAGGAGAAGGCAGAGTGGAAGTGTTAAGGGAATTGGAAAGGCAGAATCAGACGACTGAAAACTTCATTGCCATCGCCGGGATTTAAAATACGGGTCTGCCGGTTTCCGTCCGGTTGCTTCAACCACTGAGCTACCATGGCAACATGCCGGTACGACATCAAATTCCTCAACTGACTCGCATTTTCCCGGTAAACTGCAAGGAGATCTCAAATTATACTGAGATGACATACACCAATGGCGACTTACAATGTTGTAAGTACTTTAAGTCCATGAGAGCAACTGGACGGAAACCGGGAGATCCGTGGTTCAAATCCCGGCGATGGCATTGAATTTTTGAGTCGTCCGATTCTATCTTTCCAACCTTGTTCAACACATGGCTTATGTGGAAGAACAATTAATTGCATTGACCTAATAGTTGGTTATACTATAAAGTCCGGGACTTAAAGTATTTACACCATTGTAAGTCGCTATTGGGGTATGGGGTATGAGATCTCCTTGTGGTTTACCGGGAAAAATGCGAATCAGTTGAGGAATTTAATGTCGTACCGGCATGTTGCCATGGTAGCTCAGTGGTTAGAGCAACCGGACGGAAACCGGGAGATCCGTGGTTCAAATCCCGGCGATGGCATTGTTTTTTCAGTCGTCTGATTCTACCTTTCCAACCTTGTCCAACTCGTGGCTTGTGCGGAAGGACAGTTAATTCTGTTTGGGGAATTATTTGTTTAATTTCAGCACATAAACTCGAAATGGAAAATATGAAGAGCCCAAAACGTTAAGCGATGTCTTTTCTAAGTAATAAAATATGTGTTATGTTTAAGAATTGACAAATAAGGCAAGCGCAAATTGATATGCAAGTATGACGTATTCTTCCACTTTGACCTAGTCTTAAGGGCAAAGTAGCGTTATGGTAAAGTTTAAAGTTGGTTTTAAGATACAAGTGTATTATAATACTCGATTTGTTCACATTTCAGTAGTGAATGATAATTAGAAACAGTGTATGTAATTTAGTACCGAATGATCATTTACAGCGAAATCTGTTCGAGTACTTGCTGCTTAAAAGTGTTCATTTGCTGTTCACTGTAAATTTGGATAAACAAAACAAATTAGACCCTCTTGTCATACACAGGGTTTCCATCACTATCGAACCTAGAATCTGAACATAGTTCCCAGGTTTTGCACACGCAGGTTGAATTCATTCCTCCGTTGGGGTTTTTCGTAATTATCATCACAAACAATGCATATTTCCTCATAGTTTTGGGTAAAACTCGATACGCTATTATTTCGCCCTACTCTGGCTCTATGATTGTTTTTTGTTTTGCGCCTGAAGCTGGCTGAGAGCCCGACGGTTATTTGAAACTGAACTTTGTTTTGCACATTTGTGCTTCACGCATTGCGTTCAATGGAGAACTTATCATTACTTCTGATTTTTGAGACTTTGTCTTCCATTTGGTGGTTGCTGCATGAACAACTGCGGCCAATGGCAAGGCATATTTAATAAAAACAGTTGAAAATTATGTATTCTAATAGTTGAGTCTTTTTTCTTGCACTGATCTATGATAGAGTCCTCCATTTGATTAGGTTTAGATTGGTTTTCTGTTGTGGCAATGTATGGTTATCATCTGAGATGTGAGCCATAGCTAAAAATGGAATCATTATTTTGCATATTATTCGCTTGTGTAGGTACCTACTATATGATAATTTGTAGGATTAGGATTCTTAATCATTGCTCAAAACTTCCAGTAGTACTCCTTTTGTGTTACTAGTCCAGTCAGCAGGAGCAACATTTGTATTCATGATCAAAAGGTGAGACAGTAACTATGGTTATATATGCCATATATACATTAATGTAAATTATAATGTAAAATAATATTAATAATCAAAATACTGGTTATAGAAATAGAAGTTAAGGCATAAGTTTTATGTATGTACAAGTGTAGCTGGAGCTGTGGAACCCTTGTTAAAAGCCGACAAACATATCCTTGTGTTGGATTTAGGGCCCAGGCTAAAAGGACTTGTACGGGAAAGTCATAAAAGTCAGACCTTGAGTGTTTGTGAAATAGAAAAGGCGACAAGCGAACACAACATATTTTGTAGAGAGGTCACATGTTTGCAAACGTCGAACAATAGCCGGGTAAGTCTTCTAGAAGGTTCCAAGCTGAACGAAGACAGACAATGAAATTTTAAGGAAGAATATGTTTAAAATCTTTAATTGCAGAAATCTTAGTTGTAGCGTCCCCATCAGGCAGGGCGGTTGAGTATAAAGTGATGCGATGTGAATAACATAGCCGTAAGCTCTCAGAAGCAGGTGTTATTAGTTACTTCTTATAATGTAGTAGGAACGTTGAAATGTTATCAATTTAAAAGTCCATAGGAACGTGTGATAAATACTACAATTATTTCTAGAGCACGTATAAAATGCTTGATTGCTCAGCGACCGCAAGTTTGGCTCACGAACGTGGTAGGGCTCGACCGTTCTACAGCTTCAACTAAGTAACTATGTGGCTTATTACTAAGACAGTAAACGCATGTGCCATTAAAGCATAATGTTCTTCATTAACTTACTCCATTGTTAGAGTTGTTACTTTTTACCTTCCTTCCCGTATCACACCCTGCAAAGTTAAACAAGCTCTACCAAAACCCAAATAACAGCAGCCGTGGCAAGAAATAAAAAAATAACACTTTAAGAGTAACAACTAAAACAAAAGATAATTATCAGTATCACCATAATTTATATATTAATATATCGGACATAGTGCGAGTTATGCTCCCCCACCACGACTATACCGCAAATAACAAAATGTATCAAACATTGAGAGCTAAGATTTACATTTTGCTCTCTGCTCGAATTTTCCACTTTGTCCCAGAGCACTTTCGAATTACAGTGGATGGTTATCTCTAATCTGACGAAACAAAATGCAAAATAGTCATTTAATAAAATGGGCAAAACTCTTAAAGTTATATTTGTTACTTGATGTAAGTGTTCATTACCTACATGTTTTCATGCTTAATATATTGCTTGCGCTTTAAATTGTGTAAAGAAATTAACTAAAAAAATTAAACATCCACACATTAACAATGGTCTGCACAAGCCTCTTAAGCGTGAAGTTAAGGACATTAGTGGTCAGTACTGCCCTCTCTCAACTCTGTGAAGAAATACTATTTTCGTCTTGCCTGAGCCTTCCACTTTGCCCTTCCCTATGTACGTACCTATTGATCACATTATTCAACAGAATAACTTAGTTCAAATCCAACTGACTGGAGAGTTTATTAATTTTTTGCCATTTTGTTTCATTCCAAACTGAAGGATATAATGATATAATATGATGCACACGGTATATTCCTGTTAACAAGTGTATTTTAAATAAAATTCTAAAAGTGACTGCTTAATTACTTTCTCTACTACGTATAGTAAGTAGGGTAAGTATTGTATTCCACCCAAAAATTCGATACCCAGATTTCACCGGAAATATATGTTTTGAGGCCCCCTGAATCCAAAAAAAAGCATTTTTGAAAACATGTCCGTGTGTGTGTGTGTGTGTCTGTCTGTCTGTCTGTGAACAGCATAACTCAGAAACGAACAGCCGGATAAACACCAAACTTGGTATTTAGGTTCAGTATCTTCCAGAGATGCGACACGAAGGTTTTCAAGAAAATCCCCCCCCCAGATTACCCATTACATGGAACATTTTTCTAAAATTTTAATTTTCTCAAAAATGGCTAACGATTTTGATTAAAATATCATATGTTTAAGATATTTTCATGACAAATGAAATGTATATCTCGAATTTTCTGGGAATGTCTCCAAAAGTATTCTTCATTGTGAACGACTTTTGCATAACTGGTAAACCATTAGAGATAGACAAAATTTTCGTACACAAAAATGTAGATCGCGTTAAAATACACAATTTATGCCATATACAGTTTTTTTTTTTGTTGTTGACTGAACCATTTTCGAGATATTGCTTGTTATTCCCTTAAATTTTCCAATACTTTACTTTTTCTCAAATGGGAATTCGTTATTCATTTTTTGTCTTGGATATGCAAAGAGTATTAATCTGTGGCAAAGAGAATGGTGCTGCACCTAGCAATCAGCTATTAAGAGATATGTATGTCTATGCTTAAAGGCTACTGTACTTCTATATTGCCCTTGCAAATACAAAACAAGGGGAACATAGTACGCCTTAAGCGATAGTCAAATATTTTTAGAACTAGTCGCTATGTGTAAAATGTAATTCTCTTTGCATGTCAAAAGATCGTTTCTGCAAATGTTTATCTGGATTAATATGAAATAGATGGAGAATAAGAGTTTGTAAAAATGGTTTGTACAAGAGTAGAGAAAGTCATGTGAGTGTAGCACATCAGATTTTTTTCTTTTGTTTAACATTCGTATATGTACTAGTTGGCAATCCAAATTTCTGGAAATTAATTACGTAACGAGAAATTGCTCGAAATTAAATACATATCACTAGATACATGACTCCTCTAGTCATTTGAGAAAATATTTGCAGTGATCGGGAATCGATCACAGTATTCCCTGCGCTGAAGCCAGCCGCTTTACCGCATCTCAGCTGGTGACTTCGACAATAAATGAACAGCTGGTAGTAGGTACTACACTACCGCCGCAGGTGACTCCTACGCACACCTGCTCACGGTGCCAAGATTCATCTTTATGTGCGGAACTGCATAGGTTAAAAACACAGGCCAATACACCCTGTATCGAAGTCTGTAAGAATAAAAAGAACCTCTTACAGAAACGGAAGTTTATTTTGTTGGTCCGTTACATAAACAGTCCTGATATTTTAATCAACATCTAAAAAACAAAATAAACTTTTTCTTATGAAGGGTTAGTTGTAGGGGGGTAAAGTTTCTGAAATCCTTTACCGTGCATGTTTGAAATATACCTCAATTAAACCATCATTTGCTATTGAACTGGAATGGTCGCAACGTCGAATATTTGGATAACTGATGAAGAAAATAAATTTAAAACATTGTGAGTAGTTTTAGAAAATAATTTAGTTCTTGGAAATATAACAACAGTTTGTTGACTGATGTTCTAATTATCAGTATGCCATGTTTGAACCATGTTTCGCGGTTCAGAACCTAAAGTCTTCAGATTGTGGGTGTTTAGGTTTAATTTCGTTTAAAAGCCTGAATTCATTAGCACAATTTGTGATTTTATCGTGCAAAATAAGAACTTGTATAAAACTAAGTACTTTTTTTTAACTTAGAATGTTAGTACCATGTAATCAAATGATTGGAAACCAAAATAAAAACTTTAATTTTCATATTTTGGAGACAAACAGCTTGTAATCGTTAAACTGTTCTTTTTGCAAATAAAAAAATAAATGAAGCCATATAAAATTAAGTTTTTAACATAAAGAAGAAGAGTTGATTGACTTTTCAAAAAAAGATTTTACTCTGAATGGTTTCTAAGAAAATTCCACTTGAATTTAGGTAAATTAACATTATCGAGATAGAGGTACGCGATGCTACATAGAAACCTGAAGTAGTTTTTAGAAACTGCAGAAGAATTCCAGAATAAAGTACTTGTATGTTTCATAGACTACATCAAAGCGTTTCAGTGGGCCACGATAACCGCTAGAGGCAATGAGACAACTGGGGAATACCTGATCATTTAGTATTCCTACTTAGGAAGTGATATATGGATGATCAAACGGATACAGTTAAAACTGATAAAGATCAAACAGAATGGATCAAGATTAGTATACATCAAGGTTGCACCTTGTCTCCAAGCTTATTCAGTTCCTACAGTGAATATGTACTCAGACGGGCAGAATTGGACGAATCTCATGAAGGATGAAGGTGATAGAACCCTCCTGCCAAAACTTCGGAAGATTTCCAGAAATATTTGTTAACAGAGCATGCAGAAAATGAAATCCATGTGTATTATATGAAGAAGCTACTGAATAGTTAGGTCCTAAATCAGTTGAGTTCAGCTTTCTTGATACTTAATAATCAAAAGTCGTTATCATAAAATAATAGCAAGAATAGATCTTTGGAAAACGCCCACGGTGAAGCTATCTAAAATTGTTAAACATGTTGAGAATGCCATGGACAGGTGGAAGAATAAGGGTTTAGGAGGAAGTAACACCTCGTGTTCATCAATAGATTGCCATCAACAGCAACAAAAATCTGATGTGGTACAACCACAATACTTTTTTTACCCACTACTACAGCGAGAGCCAAAAAACCTACGAACCGGCTGCGCGGCGTTTTTCATGTCCGCGTCCTTGGCGCTCGTTGCCGTATGCCGCTATCATAGAAAGGCCCGGATGAAACCGTACAACATTTTTAAAACTACTTTTAAAGACTTTACTTGCCAACTTTATGAAAGGAGATGCTGAAACTGACCACCGTCGTTGTTCATACATTTTTGGCGCCTCTTTAGGAAGCTATTCATCACTCGCCATAGTTCCCGTTGAGAAATGCTGGCAATTTCCTGGCGGATATTTTGTTTTAATTTTTCCAGGGTGTGTGGGTTTGTCTGTACACCTTGTTTTAAGTTACCCCAGAGATAGAAATCGGGGGACCGAGGGGTCCACAAATCTCTACTAATAATTCTGTCCTCAAACACACTTTCATAAAGTTGTTAAGTAAAGCCTTTAGAAGTAGTTTTAAAAAATGTTTTATGGTTTCATCCGCGCCTTTCTATGATAGAGGCAGACGTCAACGAGCGCCGAGGACGCGGACAGGAAATACACCGTGCAGCCGTTTCTTAGTTTTTAGTCTCTCTCTGTATTTCACTGGTATTCAAAAGTGATTCTGTGGACTTCGTATTTTATTCTTCGATGGTTACGTCTAAGGTGCGAAAATGACAGTCAGCTGGAAGCTGCATCGCACCAACTGTCAGAAGACTAAATGCTTTTTGCTACGGAATCTTAATGACTTCATGTATTCGTGTTAAACTGGGATTAAATTGAGCTATTCGTGACTTGACTTAGGAGTTTGTCAATACCAGTCTGTCCCTTCTCGTTACGTTAAGTTCCACTGTCATGTGACTAAATCGAAACAATGTGTGTGCAGGAAAAGCTGTTTGTATACTCTATAAAAATGTTTGCTTTACCCCCTTCTATTTTGTAAATATCTCGCGGGAAGCAAGTGGGTCAGATATTCATGTTTATCGAGTGTTAGAACTACCAACCATAAGTAACTATATACTGTTTAAGTACAGTAAGTTAAGTGCATCCAAAATATACCTTAAGTTTACCGACATTTGGTTACTTCGTGTTACTTCGCATCGCATTGTCACGTTACGTTTAAGTTCATTCTATTAGACATTACGACTAGCGAATGGTCATTGACCGTGTTCATACGAGGGCCATTTTAAAAGTCCTGCACATGGCGCATGCGCGACCGTTACGGTGGCGTGATCAAGTTGAAATTTATGTCACTTGTGAGTCAGACTTTAGACTTGACGGTTGTATATGAGTTTGCGTGGCTGTTTTGTGAGTAATTAAAACAGTTTTAAAATGGTCTGCTCGTTACCGTGAAGGTCAGGTAAGCATTGAGAACAACCCAAGAAGTGGAAGGCATCAGCTGCAACAGACTACACCTGCCAATTTATCGTTAATGACATTTTGAGAGAAGATCGACAAAAAACATTGAGAAAATTGCATATGAGGTCAGAATGTCTGTTACTTCAGTTTAGAGAATCATTACTGAATAGTTAAAGTGAGAAAAGTTACTGCCAGGGTTCCGCATGATCTGAGTGAAGAGCAGAATTGCTTCAACGTTATCGAACAGAAGGGGAGTTTCTGAAAAGGATTGTTGCACTTGATGAAACGTGGATACAGATTTTGAGCCAGAACTGAAGTTTCAGACGTCACAATGGAAAAATTCCGACTCTCCACACGCGAAAAAATTCCGCTGCCAACAATCAAAGGTGAAGCTGATGATCATCTTTGCGTATGATATAAATGGAGTCATAGCTACAAATAGAGTGCTCCAAGGGACGTCTGCAACAGGCGTGTACTACAAGCTGTTTCTGCAAAATGTTTTGCGCCTGAAAATTCGTCAAAGAAGGCCTGACATGCTTGCAGCTGGTGTCCTCATTTTGGATGATAATGCAAGACTGCATGTTGCCCTACCAGTGAGAGAAACGCTCGACAAATATGGATGGAAAGTACTTCCCCACCCACCTTACAGCCCTGATACGAACCCACCAGACTGATTTGTTTCCCAAATTGAAGGAACCACTCCGTGGAAAACGTTTTGATACAATTGACGAGGCTTCCATGGGGTGACCCGAGTAATCAGACAGCTCAACAATGAAGGTGCTCTATGCGGAATACAAAATTTGTCAAAAGGTTTGGAAGCTGTCATAAGCAAAAATGGAGATCATATTGAAGGCCTGTAAAAGTATTTTGTAAAATAAGTTATTTTCTATACTTCTATCTTACAGTGTACAGAGCTTTTGAAATGACCTTCGTATATCATCATGGTACAGAGATGGCACGAAATTCATACAAGGAGTTTTGAAAACAGATACATTTGCTAAAAGTTGACAGAAATTATGTATTTTAAGAAACTCTAGATTTTCCCCTTAGTCTCTCTCAAATTCATGAAGAATGAAGAGGACTTCAGGTTATTCGTGAAAATTCAAGATTTACATTTCATTCTGCGCGTTAATACAAGTAAAATGTTTAATTGTCGTATTTGAGAAAATAACAATTGGTCCATCTTAAGGGTAGAGGGATAGGGGCAATTTCGTGAAAATCTTCCTGTTGCTTTCTTGAAAGATGCTGGATTTAAATACAATTGCTGATATACATCGGACTGTTTGTTTGAACTATCTGTTCACGCATGGGCTTTTTCCTTTCCCTTTTCGGGATTATCGGACCTCAAAACGTGTATTTTCGTGAAATATGGATGCTCAATTTTTGGACGGAATGCGATACTTTCGTATTGTAGTAAAGTGTTTACAGACTGTAGCAATGCAGATTTGAGATCACTGAATAGCCCAAACAACCGTATGACTAGTTCAAGTTTTGTTCGACTATCTTAGGAAATTGTTAATTCTTCGCCGATTAGTTTAAAGGCTTACCAGTGCCGGTTAATGGGAAGGAGACTTGATGGTCACATTGTACGGTCACTTGTTCTGTCTAGCATGCCTTTCTATCATCATGGCCGGAAAATAAAATGGAAATTCGTTTGACTTGGCCAAACTACTTCGATATATATATATATATATATATATATATATATATATATATATAGAGAGAGAGAGAGAGAGAGAGAGAGAGAGCGGTCCCTCAACCATCTGGCCGGTAGTCGCGATGCGTGTTCCGCGCGCTATATTCAGTGTATCTGCTTATTATTCGCATTATTGATACTGATACCATATTATTACTGATTTTATGATGATTATTACGATATATGATTACCTATTGAACAAACATAATTACTTTTTATTTTATCCGTACTAACCTTTTTCACAATCGATGTTGAAAGTGGTGTCCTTCGGCAGATAAACATTCTTGGCACCTTCTGATGAAATTACCATTCTTGTTGCGTAATTTCCCTAATTTCTGTTCTTATATTGCTTTTAAGATAGTCTATGGTGCGAGGATTATTCCTATAGACCTATTTTTGAGAGTTGTACTGAGTTTATGTACTGAAGTTTTTGAAACACTGACTTGTTACGCTACACGTCGTAAAGATTTATTCGGAGACTGTTCAAATGCTTCGCCAATTTCATCAAGTTTTTCTTCCGTTAGAACCCTTCGTTTCTTTTTACAACTTACAACATTAAATGA
Source organism: Deroplatys truncata (assembly GCA_030765065.1). Taxonomy (NCBI): domain Eukaryota; kingdom Metazoa; phylum Arthropoda; class Insecta; order Mantodea; family Mantidae; genus Deroplatys; species Deroplatys truncata. The sequence continues at coordinate 162,590,016 of CM060976.1, read as the reverse complement.
TCCGGTTCTCTTCACTTTATACACTAGATATCTCTTTCTCTACTCGGAACTGGAACACCAGGAAATTTATCGTGAAATTGCCTGCACACCTGTCTATATGATTCGGTTTTCACATACGTGTCATACATAAAAAATCTTTGTTCAAGCGAAAATTTTTGTACCACTTCTGGATTTTAATAATCCGATAATTCAATCGCACACAAATACACACGCGTCTCGCGTCTATACACAAGAAGCAATAACGGCTGACTGGAGCCCGCTGCCACATGTCCGACAAGTGGAAGAGCCCGTAGCCTTGAGTTCATTCAGACGTGTCGCACAAGACCGCCGTGCAATTCCCGGCCAGAGCGCTGAGGGATATATTGTTCAAGGTGTCCTTTTCTAGGAACTAAAACATTAAGGTTTGTTTTAGGTTTTAAACTGTTTTATGTTTTAAACACATAATGATTAGGTTTTGTTATTGGAAACAGTGAAGTAATTATCTATTAATATAATAATAATAATAATAATAATAATAATAATAAAAATAATATATTCTCTTCTCTCCCCTCGTCTCCCCCTCCTCTTCTCTATTTGCGAAATCAATGGCTTTGTACACAACTGAATCATGTAAGCACAATACAAATAAAGAGAATTACAGTACAGTTGGGTTTAGAATTCGTCAAATATAGCGTAAAGTAATAAAATATAATACAACTTAATAAGAATGTAAGTTTAATCATTCGTCTATGTTAGAAAAAGTTGTAACATATCAAACTGCTTTAAATTATGTATGAATTTATTAATTATTACAGTGATTTAGTTCATTCGAAAGGGCATCATAAAGCTTCATTCCAACTTAACTAAGCATATTCTCATATAAGCATGAAGTTAGCTTGGAGTTGTTACACTGTTTTTACCTCTTGTGTTATGACCATCTATGTCCGAATTACTTGTACCACGAAGTGTATGTTTTGTTAGGTAAAAAATTGTTTTGAAAATATACTACAGAGTCTTCTGTATATATCCTGATCGCTCGCACGGGGTTTTGCGCCTGGGTAGCACGACACACACATACAGGAGGCTGTGCCAGCACTCTGTCTTCACTTCTTGAATTTTTATTCCTGTCAACTGTACATAAAATATAACAAAATTAACTCTTACCTCATAGTAAATGCTGAATGTGCAGAAGTCACTGAAACCCCAACTTGTGCTAAACTTCGATAGTGATTTTCGTGACGAACCTTCAAGATTTTCGTCAATTTCATTTAATGTTTCTTGTATTAACACTGTACGTCTTCGCATGAGTTTCTTGTTTTGCATTGAACCAGTAGTCTCAAATTTATTCACGAGGTCGTGAATTAAGTTCTGGAAGGGGGCAATTGTGCAGGAAACTTCAGGATGAATTCTTCACGAAGCGACGAGCTGAATTGTATTTACCGTAACATTTACATAAAAGTATACGTTGTTTTAAAGATAACTGCCTTCCCATCTTCGCAAATGAAAGTGGACTACTGACGCTAATGACTACGTGGTAACTGAAGGACAGAAAGCATGTCGTGAAGGCGGGGTGTGGGGAGCGGTAAGCCAGCTGGCATTGGTTCCGACTCGCAGCACCATGCGAGCTCGAGCGGTCAGGTTTTATACCGAGGACCCAGTAGTTGCCAGCGTTAAAAGTTTGAGCCCACTAAAGGTGTTTTACAATTGTCGTAGTATTCCAGTTTAACTTCTTTTGAGGTATAATTGATTGAAATTTGCTTTTAGAGCTCAATACCATAAAAAAACATAATACTTTAAGGAGAATATATCATCTTACAGTAGTATAGGGAACATAATTGACTAGACGTTATAATTTGCTCATCGAATTACAAGCTTTCTAAATATGTCCCGTGTAAGTAAATGCTTTCTGGACATTTAATCCTGTAGTTTTATTTATCACAGTTAATCCCACCAGCTTTTTCAAATTTATCGGGTGAATCTCGTAACTTCGAGTGGCATTTGTTAAGACATTCCATGAATAAAACGTAATAGATTGTATAAATAGCAAATTCTTTCTTTCTTCTGTGGTTTAAACTCTAATCACCATTATGTCAGCTGTCAGCTCATGCCATATCTACTTAATGAATGAACAGTCGAATGCAATACGGAATACTAATCAATGCTACCAATATTGGGAATGAAAAAATAGTTAACCTCAGAATAAGCTATAACCAGAACACAATAAAGACGCACTTTTTTCTAGAACTAATATATTTGGAAATTGACTCTATTTGAATGTGGATGATGTAGCTTCTTAATCATTGCATCTGATATTAGTAAAGTTGAGTAAGAAGCTGGCATGTTATGCGATAAAACAGCGTCCTTGTAAACATAATATAAATTACCGTTATTGGTTGATGTCTGAGGTATTGCTAAACTTTATTGGTCAACATCAAATATGAAAGAAATAGTCGTATAAAATATTAGTGTTCTTGTCGCTTTCTACACTTCTGAAAATTGTTGTATGTATGAAGCATTGAAGGAAAATGTATGAATTGTAATAGCCGAAGTTCTGAATGCGTAATTATGTAGTTAATTAATCTCTTTCCAGCTTATGAACTCTAGAACAGTAACCATGAGTTTGGAATCTAATATTATAATGTAAGCCATATTTGTAGATACTCCGTTGCTAAAAACGTTGGGTATAATGAGCCTCGAAGCTGGTTAATCTGCTTTTGTTGAATCGCAACCGGATCAAATATCGTTGGTGAATTAAGCACATCGCTTCCGAATCCGAAAATTTTACTTCTGAGGTGGTGTTTTCGATATTCGTTGTACAGGCTACTATTCGGAGTTTATTGTGGACCAGGCTTTAATTGGTCCCCTCTTTTTTTTCGGATTTTTCGAACTCGTGGGCCTGGAAGTTCAATATATTGCTTTTGATTATTTGTACTCGTTGATGCGACGCATTTCATTGTATATATTAATGGTTTTGATAATATTTGCCTCTTGGTTTACCTGCGATCAATCCCTGAGACAATATCAATATGACATGACGGTCGTAGCAGTTTTTCCTCATGGCTGCATACCTGCGCAGTTGTCATTGTGTCCAGGTTTAAACGAAATTGCGCGCTGTCGCGAGGGAGTTTTTACGTGTTATCTATCTCTGTGGATGGAATTGGTTTTTGCTTTGTTTGCAGCGATTTTCCCGAGATTTAGTCACATCTGTTAAAATATACTACATGAAGCTTTGCGCGATCGACGGCCGTGACTAGCAAGCAGTTTATCTTCGTCCGCTGTAGCCACATTATTGGCGGCTGGCGAACTGCATTGAAAGTGGTTTTCATTATTTAGATCTATCGGCTTTCCACCAAAACATTAACCCTGAATTCAATATAATTTTATATTTGATTTATTTGTGTGAAAAGTGTACACGCTTCTACAAATTTGAAGCATTGCAGAAAGTTATCAAGGGTTGTATTCTAGTTGAATTTGGTTAACTGTGTGCCCTTTGAGTATTACGTATCACACATTTTGCACATTTTCAGAGTGTATTTAATTATGGAGTCTTACTTTGCGCTAATAGTTCTTATATCCAAGATATATTAATTCTGCAAAAGAAAGATATTACAATTGTGGTTAGCATATCTGGTAGAATCAGTGTAAACCTTATGTTACAAGTTATAATATTTTGACAGTCGTCCGCATATATACTGTATTGTTATTTATGAAACAAAATCGATATAGGTATGGCATAAGATCCGCTATTCATAATTATAATACTCGAAATTGCCAAATGATTGAAATTCCTCAACATAGGCCTGATAAATCTTTACAAATTTGCCGTTATATTGGTATTAAACGTTTTAATAAGCTACCTATAATTGCATTACCAGATAAAATACTTAGTAAAACATAGCACTCTTCGCTTGTGAAAACTCCATTGTATTCGATCAACGAATTTTCCCCTTTTAATGCATCTGTTATTAATATTTAATGTATGGCAATCTTATATTATTTTAATGTTATACATTTTGCGTAAGGCTTGGTTTATATAGTACATAATTAATTTGTATTTTATTGTATCTATTAGCGTCGTTTATTGCAGTTGTATAACTGCCTAACAACAATTGATTTAGAAGCCTAACCGACGAATGTGGATTTTGAACAAAAATATCTGCCTATTAAGTTCGACTGATCAAACGTTGAAAAATTAATAATTTTGGATAGTTTGTGACACAACCATGTTCAAACAGGAAAATAACAAGTATTCAAATTGTAGAAACCACCGGGAGAACATCCGTTATTGTAAAGTGAAAAGCGTGATTATAATAATTATAATTGTTGTATGTCTTTCAAACGTCAATTCAAAATTTTAACTATTATGATTATTATATCTCAATATCGCTTTGAGGTAACAAAACTCAAAATATAAACATTACAAAAAACAAAAATTTTGGCTAAGTGTAACATTTACATTAAAAAACCATAAAGCTTGCAGTTTAACTAAGCCTTCCGAAAATTATTGATCAATATGAATATTTCACTAGAGATAGGAATAATATATTTATACACATTCATAGAACAGGAACTTTTGAGATAGCCCCAATTAATAGCATCAATGTTCCTAAGCTGTCTACCCAGAATCTACAAACTTACAAGTAAATTGCTTAAAATATTAATGAATGATCATCACTATAAAATAGAAGACTTTTAAAACAATGAAACACAATAATTTATCACAAGAATGAAACTGCAAATGTAACATTATGTTCAAAATTCTGCCTTTGTCATTGTGACTTAATATTTGTAAGAATGTGGTACTTAAAGATTCAGAAAAAGAGTTTTGTACATACGTACTTATCTTCTTTTCTAGAAATAAACTAAATAAATAAGGCCGCCACCGGTCCCAAATATAACTAACCTTTGAGCCGTTACGGAAATATAGCTCAAAAGGGGACTAGGGAAACAGATGATTGAAACAAATTATAGCAATTCCCATTTATACTTCTTAATTTTTACTTTCTCTACTACATATACTAAGTAGGGTAAGTATTGTATTCCACCCAAAAATTCGATACCGAGATTTCACCGGAAATATGTTTTGAGACCCCCTGAATCCAAAAAAAGCACTTTTGGAAACATGTCCGTGTGTGTGTGTGTGTGTGTGTGTGTGTGTGTCTGTGTCTGTGAACAGCATAACTCAGAAACGAACAGTCGTATGAACACCAAACTTGGTATTAGGTTTAGTATCTTCCAGAGATGCGACTCAAAGGTTTTCAAGAAAATCCCCCCACCCCAGATTACCCTTTACATGGAACATTTTTCGAAAATTTTAATTTTCTCAAAAATGACTAACGATTTTGATTGAAATATTATATGTTTAAGATATTTTCATGACAAATAAAATGTATATCTTGAATTTTCTGGGAATGTCTCCAAAAGTATTCATTGTGAACGACTTTTGTATAACTGGTAAACCATAAGAGATAGACACAGTTTTATTACACAAAAAATGTAGATCGCGTTAAAATACACAATTTATGTCATATACATTTTTGTTGTTGAGTGAACCATTTTCGAGATATTGCTTGTTATTCCCTTAAAATGTTCAATACTTTTCTCAAATGGGAATTCATTTTTATTTTTGTTTATCTTTGGATATGCAAAGAGTATTAATCTGTGGTAAAGAGAATGGTGCTGCACATAGCAACCAGCTATTAAGAGTAATGTCTATGTTTAAAGGCTACTGCATTTCTATGTTGCCCTTGTAAATATATATTCCCCTTGCATCTTCAAGAAAATTAGCAATAAGATAGAGTCTCGATTAACATGAAGTAAATGGAGATTAAGCGTTTGTAAAAATAGTTTGTACAAGAGTAGAGAAAGTCGTGTGAGTGTAACACATCCGATTTTTTTTTTTATATAGAGCACTGTTCAAAAGTCCACAACTACAATCTACGTACTATTTTATTGTCAGTTACCTGTACAGCCATGATTCACGCTAGAAGATTAACAATAATTTCTAAGTTCGAAACCTACACGCCGGGCCACAAAATGCGCCGAAGTGATATCTTCAAATACGCATTTGCTCTAGCTGTCAAAATCAGATGGAGGGTACCGAAACCTCACCAATATTCCGAAATTATTACTAGAGTTGTAGTTGTAAACCAGCCAGGAGTCACTAACCTGTGAAGATGGCCGATGGAATTACGGGCGAAACGTCAGGTGATTTTCATCAACTGGACTACGGCCTACAAGCCCGGAAACTACATTCTACTGGACTAAATGTCTTGCTGAATATTGTTTTATATGTATACAGCATTAAAATTATCACTTTAAAATAATTTGTCCTGGCTTTCTATATGCGACAACATGAACTATTGCTACTGAGTCCTTTAAACTAATGCTATCTAAAGCACTCCGGAAACAGGAAAAAGAGTGTAAAGTGGAATGTGGGGAAAAATCGCTGTGAATTGATCATCTACTTTCCCATAAAGTTTGTCAAGTAAGTAGCGAGGTTTTTGGTGCAATGCTTTCTTCATATTTTGACGAAAATTAAAATGGTTACAATTACGGCTTTGAAATGCAGGTGAGACCAGGAATTGAGGGGGCGGGGAGTTGTGAAATGTGTATATATCAATACAAATTTTAACAGGTTAAAAAGCCAACCATTTCAACAAAAGTTTTCAAATTAGAAATGTGCCACTATTGTGGTCGTAAAGAATTTATTGGGTTTCACCAATACTAAATATGGTATATCCTTTCTTCAAAGCTGCATTATGTCAGTAATCTCCTTTTACAAAACATGTAAAGGTATCAGAAGTTGATATATACAACACTGAAATTTTTCTAAAGTGGAGAAACATATTGGGTAAGAATGAGATATTGCATTACTTTCGTTCTACTTCTGCCTTTCGGAAAGTCTGTGATTCCCCGTTTGAAGTTGGGCTTCATGAAAATGCACCCATCTAGTTATTAATTTAGCTGGAAGCAATCTGTGAACAGGAACCCTGATACATGTAACACCGGCTAGCTTTTAGGGTATTTATTTTTTAATTTTGAAGTAGACCTGTGGTCCTCGATTATTGAGAGAGAATTAGCGGTGCTTTTGTAGCCCATTTTATTCGGAGTTGATCAGTTGTTTCGTTTAGAAATACAAAGATTTCATTTTAATAATTTCGCAGATTTTCTAGCTCATATTCTCTTGCAAAATGTTGCATTAGTTTAACAATTTTGACAGATCAGTACAAAAAGGAAACGTGGACCAACGAGGCATTCGGCCTCTTCAGTTTTACACCTAAGTCTTCGCTGCCGCGTTTGAAAGCTGCAAGCTAGATCTTTCCCATATTTCCGCAGATATGTCACACAGAAGCGGAATAATATAAATGCGACAGTCAGAAATATTTTTCAAGACGCCAGTGGACGTGGCAGGTTTTGACGCAGTCGCCCATTAAAACTGGGAATGCCGGTACAAAGTGATTAATGTTTATAGCCACTAGGAAATTTGGCATATTTTTGCAACTCGAGTTTACTGGAATTGAAATGCGTTGAAAAATGTCTCACATCCTTCATGAAAACGAAACTTGCGACGCAAATAAAAAAAAAAAAATAAATCGCAAGCCGAAATATTTCACGGGTTGCCGAGACCCTCGGCGATGCTGCTCAACCCCCTCCCCACTACTGTACCAATATAATGGAAACTGTAGCGAGAGGGTTAAAATCTAATTTTAGAAAAAAATCTCCATTTGAGTATGTTGCCACTGTGAGAGGAGAGGTTGACCAGCTAGAATTGGCCGACCTCTCGTTGAAGCAAATCGATGAAAGGTTTGTGTGTTTGGCATTTATTGCCTTGCCCTACCCCCACTTGATAATATTCTCCATCTCCCTCTGCACTTAAATGCCTCCATGCTCTCGTGGGTTGTGGGGGTATTAGTTCTATGTATAACGGCTACAGTGCTCTAACATTTTATTGCTCCATCTGCGTAGTGCGGATAGGAGAGGTTTCTGCACATCACCCAGTTATAATATTATTAAGGGGGATGAAATGGAAGAGTCTATTTTATTCAGCAGAGGAAGGGGATGGCAGGGGCAGTTGTCTTTTATTTCTGCGAGGAGCAGGGTGTCATGAGAAGACATCATCAGCTGGTCATTTGGGACTATTGCCTGCCAGAAAAGGGGGTGCTTCTTCCGGAAAATGTGAAAAGGGATTCAAAGCAGGAGCAGCTTTTAGCGATTGGAAAGCTGCTTCAAGTACGCTTGTGCACAGAATAAGATTGGCGCAAGGCCAGAAGTGTAGAGCTAGTTCGGTAATGTCTTTGAGGATGGCTGTAGCAGAGAAACATGTTGAGCTTCAACACTGACTCCGCACGGTTTTCTGTCGACAGTACAGGCAAAAATGTTTATATGATGTTGCTACCGAGGAATGTTTATAGTATTTGTTTCAGAAGACAAATGCTAAGTTTCCAGAATGTTCATAGCTGGTTCACTGTGGTGGAATCAACCCCTCCTGAATTATACGCTTCCCATGAATGTTCGTTCGAGTGTTTAATGCACATAAATTAACTTGATACAGGTACCGCCCCGAGCTCGAATTGAATATAAAGCTGATAGAAGTTTAACTTTTGGTTCATATAAGACTTGACAATCATTATTTCCCTTATGTGTTGTTTATATAAGACAATTGCGTCTTCAGCACAGAGCACAGTTTGAAAAACATTATAAACTAGGGTACAAATTTGCGAGCCGAAAATCGTCGCGAGCTGTATCCCTTGTTCTTTTCCTATAATTCCATAAGTAATTAGAGTCCAAAAATGGCAGTGCATGGGAAGACTCTCGCCCCGATCCATAGATAGTTGATTTTCCTTTATATCAAAAGAATGCTCGCGCTGCTTTCCCTTCATGTTTGGACGTGTACAGAGCTTGAGTGCGGGTCACTTTCTAAGCTGGTGGAAGCTCTGGTGTTCGCGCTATGAGGTTCGGTGCTGTTTAAAAAATCTGATGTGTTACACTCACATGACTTTCTCTACTCTTCTACAAACTATTTTTACAAACTCTATTCTCCATATGCTTCATGTTAATCGAGATGTTAATCTTATTGCTAATTGTCTTGTACATGCAAGGGGAATTGCTAGGCTTTAAGCGATAGTCAAATATTTTAAGAGGTGGTTGCTATGTGGAGTATTCCATTCTCTTTGCAATACCAGGACAAAAAAAATGAATTTCCATTTGAGAAAAAGTGTAAGTATTGGAAAATTTAAGGGAATAACAATCAATATCTCGAAAATTGTTCACTCAACCAAAAAAAAAATGTATACGGCATAAATTGTGTATTTTAACGCGATCTACATTTTTTGTGTAGTAAAATTTTGTCTATCTCTTATGGTTATGCAAAGGTCGTTCACAATGAAGAATACTTTTGGAGACATTCCCAGAAAATTCTAGATATACATTTCATTTGTCATAAAAATATCTTAAACATATGATATTTTAATCAAAATCGTTAGAGCCATTTTTGAGAAAATTATAATTTTCGAAAAATGCTCCATGTGAAGGGTAATCTGGGGTGGGGGGATTTTCTTGAAAACCTTCGTGTCGCATCCCTGGAAGATACTGAACCTAAATACCAAGTTTGGTGTTTCTCCGACTGTTCATTTCTGAGTTATGCTGTTCACAGACAGACAGACACAGACACACACACACACACACACACACACACACACACGGACATGTTTCCAAAAATGCTTTTTTTTATTCAGGGGGTCTCAAAACATGTATTTCCGGTGAAATCTCGGTATCGAATTTTTGGGTGGAATACAATACTTCCCCTACTTACTATACGTAGTAGAGAAAGTAAAAATTCAGCTTGAGCAGCATCGCGAACGTATCTCCTTTCGATTCTTGATAGTCGACGAGGTCCCGCTTACCTATCTGTACGCAGCTTAACAATTGCAAGACTGGTATGTGAACCAACAAAGATGGCGTAGTGCAGTTTTTCTGTAAAAACTATTCTTTGTCTCAAGATACTGATATTTGTACCGATTGATAGTATTAGCGTGGTACAACTGCAAATATGTATATTTCGTGTTATTGCTGTGAAACAGCCGCCGAATCGTTGTCCTAATACCGCATCTTTAAGCAAATGAAACATATGAATTGCACAAAATATGCTTTTAATTCCAGCTAAGGTGGTTATGAAGAGAATTCGCATTTTGCAACCTTTCAGATTAAATGGCAACGTATTGTAGATACCACTCAAATTGTAGACGAACTGCAAACCTACATGTACTGTTTTTACCTTACGGTCGAGAATTTCATAAGCGCAAGGCGAGTCTGAAATGGCAACTCTAGGTATAAGAAAGAAAATATTACTGACTTTAGAAACTTCGCTAAATATGAGGGATACAATGCGGGATATTTTTGTATTAGGGGTTGGCAGCACTCCATGATCGTAGTCATCATTTCATGGCTAAGCCTCTTTTGTTTGAGAGTTATTTGTCCGTCGCGTTTGAAAGTACTTGCTACAGAACAATGCGTAAACTAAACCCTTTTTGGGTAGATCTCCTTCAGAATCATTAAGGAGTTTTGAACAGGCTTAAGGTGAATCAGAAACGAGAGAAAAATGCAAGTTTGTACCTAAAAGCCACTGCAAAGGTGACGAGAGGCATTGTGATTTCTCAAAATGCATTTCGGTAATAACACTTCCAAACACTTTAGGTACACACATTGACAAGAAGTGTATCACAGCGAAAGGAAATCATTCTATGAAAATGTTTTATAAACGAATGTGGAGAAATTTATTCTCGTACTTTTAACAAACTTCGCAAAAATATTTGAAACAACTTAGTCTTAGTTTATTTAGTATTGGACTTCGCGAATGGAATGCAGTGTTTTTAAGTTATTTACTCTCTCGAAGTTACTGTGTGTGTAACCCAGTAGACAGGAATGAACCGGTTTGTATACCGTACTGAAGTTAACTTTAATTTTATGTCCGCAAGATTACAAGGTTAGTAATTGCCATTTCGGTTTGAAATTAAGTTTTTTTTATTTATTTATTTATGGACGCTCTTTAACTACTATGGTTCTTAGCGTTCCATTCCATATTGGGCGTGAAAGACCGGTAATTTTGCTCGGAGGACTCTTTATCAGGCTTAAGGTCTTTTAAGTGCCGTAAATCTACGACACGGGACCACCGGCTTTACTTCCCTTCCGAAGGAAGCCATGCTAAGGATTTTTACGCCCGAAAAAATCCGTCGACCTCCGCCGGGTCTCTCAACTTATAAATAGGTATATTTGATAATATGAACCGTTATTTAATTATAAAACCTGCCCGCGTGTACTTAGTATGTAATATTAAAACTTTCCTGGAAATTTAAAGTAAATTTATAAAAAAAAACTGACTCATTGAAAAAAAAATGTAAAATCAACATTCTTTTAAGAAAAAAAAAAAGAGATTTGGAATTTAAATGTGCATAGATTTCCGTGTCATAAAGAGTACCAAGATGCAGACACAATAAAAATAATTTTATTTTTTGCACCAAATGTGACGGCTAAATTGCCCTTAATTAAAATTCTAAAATATTTTCTGTGGAATCGTCGTAGTTGATATATTAACCAGTAAACTCGGAAATACCTTAACACATTTTGATAATAGTAATATTATGCCGCACACAGTAAAAAATATTCTGTACGTTTTAGTCATAACGCAAATTTCTTAAAATGCCCTCTAAATAAGCAACTATCGTTTGCTGTATGGAAGTAAATAAAGAGAATGTACCTACTAGGACAGTGCGTGATGCTGTGTAGCGCCGAGTTTGACGGGTAAGGGCTGAAGTTTGTACAAGTAGGTACATGACCTGGTGGAGGAATTACAAAAGTTTTAACGAAGTATAATGGCCTTAATTAGGGCGTATCTGTGCGTGTTCGGAATCTGGTTACCGTACCGGCATGCAGGCGTCAATTCTGCTAACCTAGAATAAGGCCAGATGCTAGCATTACCCTGTTTATATTTATTATTATTATTTGTGCCTTTTTGTTTGTAGTTTTTCTCTTTTCATTGCACATTTTATTATCTCAGTTTTATTCCATCGTTTCTACTTGTTTTGCCATAGTCAGATTTCGTTTAGTTGCTGTTTTTTGTACTCTATTATGATTGCTATCATTTTGTGTATGCTTTTCTTCATAGCCAGTTTCAATGCTTTATTTAGATTTTATTTTTTCTCTTGTTCTGTGTTTCTTTTTCATCTCTCACATTAATTGTCTCTCTCCTTCACATTCTTTCCTCCGTATTTCCTTTTCTGCAAGGGTAAGGAGGAAGATTTCAGTACTGCAGCCTTGCGCCTACAAGCTCCGGAAGGAAGGATTGAGCCGAGAGAATACTAAGGGCAGCCAAATTTGATGGCAGCCGCGGCGCAACGGGCTCCCTAACATTTTCAGAATTGAGCAGCCTCCATTCACCCTTCTATGACTCCTATCCGTACAGATAGGTTCGGGCAGAAGGTTCATACCAGGGAGGAAACATTAATTTCCTTAAAGCACATACGCAGCACGCCACCGTCCATCGCGCCATACTCTGCAACCCTGAAAGATGAAGGAATGTGAAATGAGAGGAAATGAGGAACAGAAAAATTCATGGTCGTGTGTAATCCAACTCTCCATTCATCTACCAACCTTTTCTGTTTTTCTGTTAACTTTTTCTTTTTCTTTCTATGAGACACCATCTTAATTTCACATTAAAGTACTTAAATTTCATTGGATGTACATTAAGCAAGATCGATGTTTAACTTCAAATAATTCAGTTTACTGTTCATCAGAGCCCCATTGCGTATCTAATGGTGATGCTGCTGTTGCTCTGTTTAGATGGAGCTTCGCACAACAGCAGGAACTCCTCAGGTTTCAGTACGCAAGGTTATTAAATGTTTATTCAGCATCCTGAAGATGGGAGATACGGAGGCACCGAATCATTGGTGCTCCAACAATTCACATGGCTTGAAGCCCCAGAACATCTAGAGTACATGGTGCATAGCGATTAATCGTTTTACTGTAAAATTTATAACTTATTTTTATTACTCTATTTATTTTACTCGCTTTAACTACAGGATCATATCGCGACGGATCTGTTAGTGGATGACTCTTAGATCGAGGTGTGGCGGACAGTTAGCCTTCTAGGTCTCATCCCTGTAATAACCCGCTGCGCCGTGTCCACAGAGACCCTAGTGCATTACAACCGGATCTTCTTTTTCGTGCCGTGCAGATGGCATTAGTGTGCCGTCCAGTCTACCTGCTTTCATTGTCTGTGGATAGATGGCACAGCATTCGCTTTTACCACTTATTTTTCATTTTTACTATCGTTTTAAACTTAAGGTGGAACTTTGGATTGTGGTATTAGATATCCAATCCGGTATTTACCTTAGCGGCTGAGGGAAACCACGAATAAAACTCAGTCAGATTGGTCGGCCCACGGAATTTGAACGCGGGATCTCCCGAATGCGGGTAGCAGACTTACCGCCTGAGTCATCCCGCTCGGTTTTTTTGTTTTTATTTATTTTAAATCCATCTTTTTATTTCTAGTTACTTATGTTGTAAGTTTATCTGTAAAATAATCATGTAACAAAAGATGAAAAGTGAGAAATAAAAATATAAAATTTGCAATGTACGACCTGGTATAGAAAACCAGATACCAGGGAGTATTCCGATTTTATTCTTATTTTTTAATGCATAACAATTCCATTTGCGAGAGTGCGCTGCCCCCATTGGTCAGCGATCAGAGGTTTCATCTTGTAGTAAAATATTTGCCCCATGTCTTAGATTACTGCTACTGTGATATTGCTATAAAAGAGCATAAGAAAAACACAGTTTTAATACATGTCTCTGAAGAGACGCTTATTCCGCTATAGATTTTGGCCTTAATTAAAGTGCTTCAAATTACGAAAGGATCCTAAAAGGCTGGTTCTGACAGGTTAGTTTGCTGATGTGCAGGTAGGACCGGTTGTATTTAAGATAATTTTGACATGATGTGGTGTGAGTAACCTGTTTAAGGCAACGATAAGTGTATTTTCCTGTGCTTTTTATTGTCTACTAGTTATCTATAGTAAGTAGAGAAAGTATTGTAATCCCTCCAAAACTTACATACCTAGATTTCACCGGAAATACATGTTTTGAGACTCCCTGAATCCAGCAAATACGTATTTAATTTCTCTACCACGTACATAATTGGTAGAGAAGGTATTGCATTCTACCCAGAAATTCGATACCGATATTTCGCCGTAAATATATGTCTTTGAGATTCCCTGAATCAAAAAAAAATTGTGTTTTTAGAAAAAGGTCCGTGTGTGTGTGTGTGTGTGTGTGTGTGTGTGTGTGTGTGTGTGTGTGTGTGTGTGAATAGCATAACCCAAAAACGAAAAGTAGGATAAATATCAAACTTCAGTACCTTCCAGAGAGCCCACACGAAGATTTTCAAGATAATCCCTTCACCCCAAACTACCCTTTCAGTGGAACATTTTTCGAAATTTTCTATTTTCTAGAAAATGACTATAACGATTTTGTTTAAAACACTATGTATTAAAGATATTTTCAAGACAAATAAAACGTATATCTTGAATTTTCTGGGAATAATCCATAGAGTCCATTTCATTCGGAAGGAATTTTGTGTAATGTTTATAACTTGTAAACGTTAAGCGATAAACAAAAACGTACTACACAAGAAATGTAGATCTCTTTAAAACATACAATTTATTTCAAATAACTTTTTTATAGCATGAGCCATTTCTGAGATATCCGTTATTAATGGTTCGAATTGTTCAATACTTTTCAAATCCTTTCGATATTCAGTTGTTTCTCGCGATAGCACGCAAAGAGCATGGCATTTTAAGGCCAGTACATAGCGTCCAGTTTTTATATCTTTGACTATCGCTATTCCCTTTATATCTATTATAACGGAATGTGTAAATGCGGCTATTTCCGGAAAGTTTTATCTGTGGTCGAAACTATGAAGCCCGGGACTTAAGTACTTACAGCATTGTAAGTCGCCATTGCGGTGTGTCATTTCAATACAATTTGAGATCTCCTTGCGGTTTACTGGGAAAAATGAGAATCAGTTGGGGAATTTAATGTCGTACCGGCATGTTGCCATGGTAGCTCAGTGGTTAGAGCAACCGGTCGGAAACTGGAAAATCCGTGATTCAAATCCCGGCGATGGTATTAAATTTTTCAGTCGTCTGATTCTACCTTTCCAAGTTTTATGTCGATTAAAATGAAGAAGATGGGAAAATAAGCTTTCGTAAAAATAATCTGTATACCCGTTAATCAGCACCTGAGGGGTAGAGAAAGTCATGTGAATGTAGCACATCCGAGTTTTAGAGAAAGATCCGCGCTCGCGTGTGCGCGCGTGTCTGCCTGTGAACAGTATAACTCGAAAACGAAAAGCCCGTTAAATACCAAACTTGGTATTTAAGTTCAGCATATTTCAAGGATGCGACAAGAATATTTTCAAGAAAATCTCCACCCCAAACTACCCTAAATTTGTTTGAAAATTTTGATTTTCTCAAAAATGGCTCCAACGATATTGGTTAAAATACTTTACTTTTAAGATGTTTTCATGAGAAATTAAATATATCTTGAATTTTCACCGAAAATACAAGCTTTGAGGCTCCCTAAATCCAAAAAAGGCATTTTTAAAAAAAAATTCCGTCTGTACCTTTAAACAACATAACTGAAAAACGAAAAGTGGATAAGTACCAAACTTAGTATTTAAGTTCAATATCTTCCAAGGATGCGACACGAAGATTTTCAGGGAAATCCCCCACCACAGCTACCCTATACACGGAACATATTTCGAAAATTTTGATTTTCTAAAAAATGGCTCAAACGATTTTGATTAAAATGCCATATATTAAAATGTATATATTGAATTTTCTGGGTACAGTCTGTAAAGTTCTCTTCATTCGGAAGGAATTTTAATCTTGTATAACTGATAAGCGTTAAGCGAGGACGTACTAAACAAAACAACAAAAAAGGTAGATTTCTACACACAACTTATTTCAAATACATTTTAGTTTTTGTGGGTATAAGCCATTTCTGACATACCCATTATTAATGGTTCAAATTGTTCATTACTTGGTCTTTCTCTTTAAGTCCTGTGCACATTCAGTTGTTTCTCGCGATTGCATGGAAACAGCATGGAACTTTAAGGCCAGCATATAGCGCTCAGTTCTTAAATGTTTGACTATCGCTCTTCTCTTCGTATCTATAAGAAAATATGTATTGTAGCTATTTCTGCAACGGATTAATTGGATTAAAATGTAGTATATAGAAAAATAACCTTTAATAAGAATAATTTCTTTACCTCTAATAAAGTTAGAGGGTAGAGAAGGTTATGTGAAGTATCACATCAGATTTGTTTCTTTTCTTTGTTGTGGTCATGCAAAGGGCCTGGAATTTTAAAGCGATCACATTGCGACACGCTCTTTATCTATTATGTATAACGAAATTTGTAATTGAAAATTTGACAGAATTAAAAGTAGGTAGCATAATAAGCTTTTGTAAGAGTAATTTTGGAAGACTCAGCAGTGAAATTCATGTGAATGCAACGCATCAGATTTTTATATTAGACTTAGATACTGTAACATTTTGCAAACTATTCGAATATGACTATATTTTACATTTATAACCTTAAAAACAGAATTTAATGATAGCAGTTGAAACATGTGTTTCTGTCCCAATAGGAAGTGGATTAAATGAAATGTTTTATTTATGGACGCTCTTTAACTACTATGGTTTTTAGCGCACCATTCTATATTGGGCTTGAAAGACCGGTAATTTTGCTCAGAGGCCTCTTTATCAGGCTTGAGATTCTTTTACGTGCCGTAACCTACGACACGGGACCACCGGCTTTACTTCCCTTCCGAAGGAAGCCATGCTAAGGATTTTTACGCCAAAATCCATCGCCTTCCGCCTGGTTTGATCCCGCGACCTTGAGGCTAGCACGGTACCACTAGTCCACGGAAGACGACTAGTGGATTAAAGTAGGAATGATGGCAGATTACTACTTGACAATATATTACATAAATTAATGAATAAGCCGAATTTCCTTTATTTAATAAGTTTACACTTCTATAAAGTACATAATAGCAATTTCAGAAACCCTTATTCTTTCACAATTCTTTAAATGCTTTACGGCTTTAATCCACTGAATTAAATTACAATTATTACATACTTGCTTCCTGCTCTCACATTTACGATATATTTCAAATTTAGAATACCAATAAGTGTATATTTAGCACGATCAATCCTTCCCGGTTAATAATTACTAAAGATAATTTTGAATAAGTTAAACCAAAAGGAATTTAGAAACACTGTCCGCAGTGCCTTCTGCCTAAACGTTGCCCTGCTGTTTTCCTCGTGAAATTCCTCGCCGTCGAAGAAAGACTTACTTCAGCTTCGTCCACTGCACGGTGAGTAGAGCTGGGACTGAACCGACGCCTACGCAGTCGACGACCACATTCGCCGACGTACTACGTGAATCAAATTAACTGTGCCCTTTCTTCTTGGTCTTGATGTCTCCTTTAGAAAGCACCACCATACTCATTTCACTATTGTTCCCGCAGACGTCATCCTTCCTTCAGTGCAGCCCGTAGTCGCCTAGAGTAGATTTCTCCGGGGGAGGGTCAATTTGGCACACAGTAAGAGTTATTACGCCATGTATAAAGGTTTTAAACGATACAAGATGCCCTTTCCATACATTTACCTGCGTAAACGTTTTATTTGAAAGAGAAGAAAGAAAATGAAAGCTCTGATGTTGCAGCCATAAGATTTAGAGAGTTTTCCTATGATGATCGCTCCAAAAAAGCATCGTGTATTTCACAATTTGAAGATGTCACTTACTGTGTTTCCGAGACCAACTGTTACGCATATAAGCTTTGCTTGTTTCTGAACTGCGTTTTGTTTAGTTGCAGTTCTGTTCCTCCATCTTTTCTTGATTTCCTTTATTGAACGACGCAGCTAAGCATGGTCCATTTGTACCTCGATTCATTGATCGTAGCTTTTCGGAAATAAAAATAACTCCTCTTCATTTATTTTCATTTTGTCTTTAATTACTTCTCTCGTTTCTGTGCCCATGGGATTTGCTGCGCTCTGAAGGATCTTGGCTATAATCTTTAATGATGTTATAAGGCTTAGAAGCAATAGGGTGGCACTAAAATGTTATTCTTTGCCCCCAAAGGTTCCCCTATTGCATTTTGGAAAAATATAATGCGTGATTCCAATGAAACATGGTTCATGATACACGTCTGCGAACAGCGCTGACAGTTCAGCATATTTTTGTTCAACTGAGGTTTTAGTTACTTAAACATTGTCTGTAATACATTTTGCACATCAACAGACGTTACATCGAATTTAAAAAATGAATTATAAGCTTGTTGTACATCGGAAAGAAAAGCTTTCAGCTATATATAATTTGTAATCAGTTTTCCTTAATTGTCCATAAGCACTGGAACATACAAAATTAGAACCGGGAAATCGGAAATAAGGAAAACGGAGAAGCAGAAGTTTAGCCTGAATAATGCAAAAATGTTGAAAGTATCCCCGTTTTACTTTCTCTACTACTTAAAGTATGTTTATAAACAAAAAGGGGAATTTTTAGAAAAAGGTAGTGTGTCTGCGAACAGTATAGCTCAAAAACGAAAAGTCTGAACTTGATATCGTGTCTTCCAAAGATGCGACACGAAATTTTCAACAAAATCCTCCTTAAATTACCCTTTACTTGGAAAAGTTTTGGTTATTTTAATTTTCTCTAACTATTTGTTTAAAATACCAATGTTTAAGATATTTGCATGATAAACAAAATGTGTACCTTGAACTTTCTGGAAAAGCCTGTGAAGTCGGTATAACGGGTAAACCGTTGGGTAGGAGTACATAAACAATTTAGATTTCGTTAAAGTACACAATGTATATAGTATGTACATATAGTTTTTTATAGCGCCAACCATTTCCGAGATATTTTTGTTATTGTTTTGAATTTTCAAATCTTTATACTTTTTTTTACTACAAATCGCTATTGTACTTTTGTTGGGGTTATGCAAAGAGAACGGAATTTTAAAACCATCACATAGCGACCCTGCTTAAAAACATTTGACTATCGCTTTAGTTTATTGTATTCTTCTTATCCCTATAGGATCATTTAACTAGTAGTTCATTTCGGACAATAAACGAATGAAATGATGCTCAAATGAGCCTGGGCTTTATAGAGCTTGAGTTACCCGACATTCATTTTTCCAGGATAAGGGAAAACCCCGTTAGTTCGGGTTACTCACACTAACCAAGATTCGAAGTCGGGAACTTTTGAATGTGAGGCAGATACGCACCCCCACACCACGTAGGTGGGCTTTGAATGTGTAAGGAAGACAACTCTATTAACAAGAACTAGGTACAAGAATAAGCTTTCGTATGAATAGTTTTTTGTCCGAGTGGTTAGACCGCTCGCCTCCCACCGAGGCGGACCGGGTTCAATCCCAGGGACCTGCATGTGGAATTTGTGGTGGACGAAGCGGCGTCTGGGCGGGTTTTCTCCGGGTTCTCCGGTTTCCCCCGCCATTCATTCCACCAACTGCTCCATCGTCACCTTTCCTTTCATCCATTTCACCAACATTTCGCTTCATCTACTTCCTTCATCCCATACCAGGCATCGGGCTGATCACCCATCCTGGATGTTCTGTCTGATCCATGAGTGTCTGCTCCTCGACGGGCCTCTGACCCCAGGCACCCGCCTGTAAGTCCTAGGGGGTGTAAGTCCTATATAAGAGGAAGGTAAACAGATAATGAATATATAGTTTGTTGAAGAGTGAGTAGAGAAATATATGTGAATTCAACATATATTTTTTGCTTTTATTTACTGCCACTTTTAATTCTAGGGATGATTTGTAGTGAATGCTAAGTTGACGATGAAGCTGCTGAGATGCTCCTCGACCTCTTGGAGTTGCTCTCCATAGCTCAGTTCTACGTTGACAATTTTCTACAGGGATGCTTGTAATACGAAGCCAGTGAATAGGAATGCTTTTAATGGTTGCTTTGCAGAATTATTGTATTATCTATCGGCTGAAGAAACTCACTAATTAATACTTCTCTTATTGTTTTCGGATATATAAAATATTTTATTCGGTTATTTCGAGTATTCGATATTCTGATTACTTCTCAATATACTCTTTAAGTCGTTGCATACTTCTTTATGACACGTAATTAAAATCATCTACGACGCTCTATAAATGTGTTTAAAATTTTTCTCGCAAAGTTTAATACTTGTAAACTTAATCGCTCTTTATTTCTGGAAGTTAAAGATCTCTCAAGCGTCTATTACTAACACAGGATTGTATATGCGAGCAATTATTCTATGTCAAGTTAACACGTCTTCATGGTTTGTGTACTCCCGAAGCAATCATGCTATTTCTTATTGCTAACACTAAACCACTGATGGCTTCTTAGTGGAGGCGAATGACATAAGTTGAGTAAGAAAATATAATAGTACTTTATTGACTTAACTATACGTAATAGACAAATTTACATGTATTACTCCGCCTGTAAGTACACAAATGTATGGTTATGGATTGTTTAGCCTGGGGTCGACAATGTGTCGTGACGTACGTGTTCTGTGTAAGTGAGGCTATGTCCTTGCTTAAGCGTTAAAATTAAACTAATTAAGATTGAGTGAGATACAAAACTTAGGCACATGAACAACAAATCAGAATGATAAATTAAAATTTTATTTGTATGCATATCTTAAAGCTTAGAAGTCACTGAAGTTATTAACACCATATATCTTTTAACATAACAAATAACAAATTAGTAATGTAATTAATAAGGCAATAATTAACGTCATAGTAGATTGATAAATTTTTCTTTCACATTAGCCGTGATTAGGCAGTAAATTGGTAAGTTGAATCAGAATTGAAAAAATTCAGTGCCACCTGATTCAAAATCAGATGAGAAGTTTAATGCGCACATGGTAGCTCAAGAAATTAAAGCATTGGTATGGATGCCGAAGATCCGTGGTTCCAGTCCCAGCTTGGCATTGAATTTTTAAAGTGTGATTCAACTTACCAGATTTACAATTTTTGTTTATGCATTCATAGTTCCTCTCAAATTATTATTGATTACCCATATCTCAGGACGTATCGCGACATCTTTAGGTGTTCGAATGTACTTATGGGAAACATATTGTCTTAAGAGTGGCCTTCAGTGTATTCTGCTTTGTTTATGTTGACTGGTACTACCCTCAGAGTCCTTTTTACCCATGCTGGTGGAAAAACCACGAGAAACCCAAGTCAGATAGATCGGAATTAGGATTAAACCATAATTGCCACCGAATTCGCGCTTCAGCGCTTCCAATGAGCCAACTCATTCTGTAGCACTTTACTCTGGAGTCAAAGGAAAGTTAGAAAGTAGTGTTTTAGAAACAAATAAAAAAGCAGGATGTTCAAAAGAAAGTTAAAACTGAGGGCTAAAAATTGAAAAGAAGACGAGAATCAGGAAGAAAAATAGAAATGAGTTACAGTACGAAAAGCCATAGGGGAGAGAATAAAATTAAAATTAAATATATATATAAAGGGAAGAAAAACAGCAATACTGCACATGTAATGTTACTAAATGTTACTTCAATTTTGTGAAGCGAGAACGTGTAAAATCCAACGAACATACGCTGCTGGAGTGAAATGGGATGATGGAACGCCCTGTATTGCTACCAGGTATTATTACTGTTCAAGTACCGGTGTTGTAGCCCAGTTTACTGAACGCGGGGTATAAGAGGCCGCCCGTTTTTGACGCAGCCGATCCGCTCATAAGATATATAGACACTTTACACGATTAGTATTTTTTGAAATGTCATTACTTACTAGAGTGGCGCCCTAGCGGAAGGTTGTTTAGCGTTTGAAGTATTTGACTCTGGAACTCGAGTATACTGCCGAGTCGAGAGCCGTGTGATTTTTTTGTTTTTTTCCGCCTCCCACAGAAACGAGTACTGTGAATTAGAAGTTATAAACGGCCTCGGTTATTCATTACATCTGCGAGATTATTGTGTCCAGAGATCGATACAGTGATCAGCCTGGGGTCTTGGGTTCAGCAGTGAGAATATTTGTGCAGTAATGTATTGCTTTGCCTTCTACAAAATCTGATGTAATGATATGTTCAGCAAGATTAAAAGTTATACCTATAACGAAATCTAATCACACCTCTTGTGTTAAATGTGCTTAAGCAGTTTAATTCACGAATCTTTCAATCTCTCAAAGAAATATTTTTGGATTTTTATTATTTACTTTAATTGTAATGGAGTAATACAAGAAACTACTTCCTTGATTATTTACATACTGTGAACGATGTCTACAAGGTATGGAATGTGATAATTATAAACGTTGACAAGTATAACCTGCAAAAACATAATATTCAGTGGCAAAAACAGCATTTTGTTTATAGAGGTATTTAATAGAATATGATTGTAATTGTGGCAGAATTGAGGCTAAAAACGACTAAAACTGTTAAGCGATTATATTTATTAAGAGTAGAAAATGTCCGACATCCTTATGTCGTTATTTTCCCTTTTTTGGGGGGAGGGGCCTTAACTATGCTAAGCAAAGTATTGTAACTGTTCAGTTTCCGCTGTCACCTCACATTTCCTCGCGCGTAGCGGCGCAATAAAACGAGCGAAACAGCTCTTCTTCCTTCCGCTTCTTTCGCTGGGGCGATGAACATAAGACCTCTCTAATCTCACGCCGAGTAGCACACTGTGCGTCACAACTGTCGTCAGAACCTCACTTTGTTGCATCGACTCACACGCGAGTATTTGTGTACAAGCGCGGGAGTTTCTGTAATGTTCGCGGGAGTTGAAGGGAAGAAACTTGCAGAGAAATCTCATTATCTCTAGATAGCGCTCCGGGTGTTTTAAGTGGGAGTGCTTTCCCTTACTTTAACACTGCTACCGGCCCGGTTGACGCTGAAGGACACCGCCATTCACATGCCAAGTTCGACGTCACAGTACCTGTTTATTTCACCAAACGATTTGATATCGAGATTTCACCAGAAATACATATTTTGAAACAACTTGAACCCAAGCAAAGCCTTTTTAAGAAAACTTCCGCTTGTGTACGTGTTTTTGTTAGAGATGGCACAGTGGTTAGTTGTTAGTAACAGTTCCGATCGTTCTCTAGGTTCCAAATAATAGTTCAGAAATAACAGTCAAGTACGTCCACTAGTATTTACCCATAATCGTAACAGCAAGATAGCACCGTTAGTTGATTAGTTTGAGTTGTTTCGTATCAAGTCGTGATTCTTCGTTCTGTTGCGAATATTACCAAGTGGCAAGACGATGTTTGCCTCTCATACTATATTCAGCCATGACGCGCGAATTCGTAACGTATCTACTGTTAACATTACATATGCGAAGTTACAACTAAATACTTATAATTAACACCCGCTTTATCTCACGGTAAAGGAACTCAGGCCCGCCGCCCCCACTCCCCCACCATATCAGTTTCGATAATACTCATGATTGTTCAAAAACGCAACTAGGGTAATTTCTTTTATGTATATCGCAAGAATCCAATAGCATAATTAAATTCGGAAGAATTTTAGTTGGCGTCGTCTATTGAAACTTGGTAGCAGGGTCGATTTTAAGGTCTCGCAGTTTACACACACTTGTAATTTTGCGTAGCGATGCAACGTACTTTTTACAATCAAGCGTTACTTCTGAAACTAGTTATAAAATACTCGAACGATTGCGTTAGCACAGAGCTGAGCTTATTCCTCGGACCCGTTCCAAAATAACGGTTATTTTTTCCCTTGCTTCTTGTTGTGTGCGCGCGCGTGCTAGAGAGAGAGAGAGGGAGAGAGAGAGATAATATAATTCAGTAACTAAAGATAGTTACTAAAGATAGATAGCCTCTATTTATGTTAGCATCTCAAAGACGCAAGGCGAAGATTTTCTCGGAATTCATTACACAGAAACATGCTACGTTTTATTTTCTCAAAAAAAGGGTTCCAGTGATTTTGATTTAAATATAATATTATGTTTATATTGGTATGGCAAAATGCATATTTTAAATTTTCTGTGTATAGTCTCTGAAGACCTATTCATCCTTATTTAATTTTATGCAACTGGGGATCCATACGAGAAAGACAAAAACTTATTAATGAAACAACTCGTTAAGTATCAATGTTTATTAATTTTTTACATCGTTTACGAGATATTTCTTGGTGTTTTAATCTTACAGTACTCTCTAATACAGTTTAGAAATGTTATGTCCGTTCCTTTGTCTCCCATCAGCTCATGCAAAGCATATGCAGTATCAGGGCCAACATATAGCAATCTGTTAATATTTTAGTCCTCCCTGGCTCCTTTATATGTCTGTGTATCTGCAATAAAATTCCTTTGAAATAGTTTGGACCACGAGGGGGAAAACGAGCATTTTATGAATAATAATTTATAAGATAGTTATCAAAATATAAGCTTAGTGAGCAGAAATAGTCGGTAGATTGTAACACTTCAGGTTTTTCATTGTTTCATCGATATCCCAGCATTTACTACTCGGCGCCTTTGACCTATGAAAAAAGTTGATCGCTTACCTTGTTGTATCATGTTTGGTTTTAGCATCGTAACTCGCTCAGATTCGTACTTTCAGATCCTGGGGAGAGTAGAGAAGGGTACTAATTAAAGGAAACTTTCCACCCCAGCAGGTATCGAACTCGGGATCTCTAGGTTTAGAAACTAGCGCGCTAAAGACTAGTCTGTAGAGGCAGCTATATCATTTTATTTTAGCACGATTATTTTATTTTAGTCTCTTTGGCGTTTGATGATGACTCGTATATACCAGATGTGGAATTTATAGCATGTGTAAAACATCAGGGTTGCCAATTTACATAAACATGCAGTAATATTTAATTTTTTAAGTATGGTAGTGTTAAAACCCCTGCGTTCTCTGTATGCATTTCGGCATGCACTTAGGAATGACTCCGCTAGTTTGAATTTTATCAAGTTAAGTTGCCAGCACCTTCTTGTCATCAGATGGTGTCCAATAAGCCAGCCTAATTTTATAAACTATTTTGTATTTTCACAAAATGCGATCACCCAAAAATATACAAAACTCGCCTACCTTGTTTTGTGATATTGTATTACACGTTTATGCTTAGCGAAAGGATTTGTGGTGACTACTTAAAAATAATTTATTTAAATACATTGAACCAATGCTATTCGACAACTTTATTTATTTAATGTCCGCTACACTTGCGGTTACAACTTTATGCTGATTATACTTTTTAAAATTATTTCCATTTTTTACAGACTACATTCGTCAGCCAAAATATGTTCTTTAGCTCATAAAAAAGCTGTTCGACATTTCCGGGGGATATTTGGAATGATGGTTTGAAGTGCCTTATTCTGTATATATAGCAGTGTTTAACAAATGAAGACTTGGCTGTTGTGGATTGTGGTTTGACATTCCAATAACAAGTAAAGGTAATATTGAATCAAAGCCAAAGTACTTAATCTGTGAAAACATCGAGGGTGTTTCAAACGATATAGAATGCGATGAATCCTTTAAAGTCAAAATTACAAGAGGAACTTCAGTGATCGTCGTTTCAAATCTGAAACTGGTCGGCATATCCTCCTAGTTTTAGATACAGATTGGGAATTCGATGGTTTCTAGTATTTAGAAGTGAGAGCTTTACCTAGCGCTTAGCTTGGGCCACGGCTTCTACGAGCACACGTTAGCGAGACGGAGTGTACATTAACGTATCTGCAGCAGGGGTACGATGCCTCCCGCGAGCTTTTTCTAGCGTTTAGCTTAGCCGGGGTTACCACGAGCACACGTTAGCGATACGGAGTAGGTATACACTACAGCAGGGTACGATGCCTCCCGCGAGCTTTTTCTAGCGTTTAGCTTAGCCGGGGCTACCGCAACACACATTAGCGAGATGGAGTATACACTACAGCAGGGGTACGATGGTTCCCGCGAACTAGTTCTAGCGTTTAGTTTGAGCCGGGGCTACCATAAACACACGTAGACGGAGTATACACTACAGCAGGGTACGATGCTTCACGCGAACTAGTTCTAGCGTTTAGTTTGCGCCGGGGCTACCACAAACACACGCAAACGAGACAGAGTATACACTACAGCATTTACGATCTCTCCCGCGAGCTTTTTCAAGTGTTTAGCTTGAATCGGAGCTACCAAAAGCACGCTTTAGCGAGACGGAATGTACAGTACAGCAGAGATACGACGCCTCCCGCGAGCTTTTTTAGCGTTCAGCTTGAGCCGTGCCTACCACGAGCACACGTTAGCGAGACGGAGTATACACTACAGCACGGGTACGATGCCTGCCGCGAACTTTCATAAGTTTTGTTGATAACATTTGTTTGTCAAGAGCAAAAAGTCAATATGGCCATTAGTAATTTACGTATTTAAACATAATTTAGTTTTAAGAATTGCCCCAAAAAAAGCATTCTAGCAGCAATTATTTTCCTTAATTAAATTAGCAAAGTATCGTCTGACATATTTCAATTGCATAAATGCCCTGTGTTAAAAGTGCACAGTTCTTTCTTCCTTGATCCCAATCCAAATTCTAAAAACAAGTGATTATTTACAGACAAATATCTTTCTTAAATTAAGTTTCTTAGTGCAGAGTGCATCCTATAGAGTATTGGCGTTAAATATCAATATAGAATGTGGAAGTAAAAAACCGGCCGATCCCTGTTGTTTTGGCAGATAAACGCCCTGACCCGGCACAAACCTGTGCTCTGCCCTCCACTGGCTAGAGATGAACCAATAACGCGTACGAGACACATTATTTCGAATTGTGTCTCCAGATTCTTTTATGAGGGGTTGTACCATCCTTCTCTCGAGCTTTCTAGCGTTTAGTTTCAGCCTTGGACTACCACGAGCACACGTAGTGAGACGGAGTATTCAGTACAGCAGGGATGTGCTGTCTCCCGCGAACCTTTTCTAGCGCTTAGCCTGAGTCCAGGTCTACCATGGCGCACAGTGAGACGGGATATACAGTACAGCAGGGATGTGCTGTCTCCCGCGAACCTTTTCTAGCGCTTAGCCTGAGTCCAGGTCTACCATGGCGCACAGTGAGACGGGATATACATTACAGCAGGGATGTGCTGTCTCCCGCGAACCTTTTCTAGCGCTTTGCCTGATCTCGGAACTACCATAAGTACTTAGACGAGGCATACAAAACAACAGGTATATGATGCCTCCCGTGAGCTTTTTCAAGCGCTTAGCTTGAGCCCTGGTCTACCATACATAAGAGATATATAGTAAGGTAATCATGGCAGAGAAATTCAGTGACAAACATTTCAGTTCTTGTGTTTTAAATTCCGCGATGAAGTACAGTGCTTTATGTGCATAAATAATGTAACAACAGTGGCGTATTGTCAGGAGAGACAGGATGGACATTGCCTACCCTAAATTTTGAGATTGTTTTAGCTGGTTTTTACTTTCGTCATATTTAAATCTAATTAGTGTCTTTTATAGTATATAAATAACTCAGAATTATTGTGTATCGAAAAAAAGAACATTTCGTTCTTGTAGCACAAAGCTGCTGTTCTTGTATAGGCTTTTTGTGTGAAATGTACTTCTGCCAAAGCAAAGCGAACGTGGTTACACGGCTACCTTCACCTTCCTTACGCATCCTGGAGGCTTCTAGAACCCCTTGGTGAAAGATCTTGCCATATGTTTACCTTCATCAGTGCTCAAGAGTATTGCTGCGCATGCTCTCTTTACCCCAGTCCTCATGTTCGGTGACAGAACCGGCTAGAGTACACGTGTCTATAATCGACCATCTCCATACGAGAATGGCGCGCGTATACTAGCCGGTGACATCTATCTTGAAATTGTATGATATTTTTAATAGTATCGGTTGTGGTACATATGGAAAAAACATTTGAAATAAAGCTCACCGTCTGGCAGAGCAAATTGTTGTGGCACTGGGATTTTGGCGGCGAGAAAGATATAAAGTAGTTTTCATGTGCTCATAGCTTGAAACGTGGGTTCTTTCAAAGGCTACACTTTTATGTGTGGCGTAAAAACCTTCTATAAAGAGAGAGCCAAAAAACTACGAACCGGCTGCGCGGTATTTTTCCTGTCCGCGTTTTCGGCGCTCATTGCCGTCTGTCGCTATCATATAAAGGCGCGGATGAAACCATGCAACATTTTTAAAACTACTTTTAAAGGCTTTATTTACCAAAGGAGGTGCTGAAACTGGCCACGGTCGTTGTTCATACACTTTTGGCGCCTCTTTAGGAAACTATCCATCACTCGCGTAGTTCACGCAGAGAAATGCTGGCAATTTCCTGGCGGATATTTTGTTTCAATTCTTCCAGGTGTGTGGGTTTGTCTTGTACACTTTGTTTTAAGTTACCCCAGAGATAGAAATCGCAGGGAGTTAGGTCGGGGACCACAAATCTGTACTAATAATTCTGTCCTCAAACACACTTTTAATTGTTCTCATCGAAATATTGGCCGTATAAGCTGCTGCAGAGTCTTGTTGAAAAAAGACAATGATGGCAACACCGCGCAGCCGGTTCGTAGTTTTTTGACTCTCTTTAGTTGAGATTATGTTTGATTACGGACAAGCTGTAATGTGGAGGACTCGAATTTACCGTTACTACTCAATGAGTTTCTTAATAATTGTATTATAATATAATTCTCCATCAGATTTTTATAGCAGCACAACTGCAGAGCGAAATGTGTTTCATCATCATAGATCCCAAGATGATTACAAAGTCTATTATTTGTTACAAATTTAAGATCACTAATACTTTATTGTTTGTTGCGGCATCTTTCCCTGCTTATACTAACCACTATGAAACATACATATAGTAGCCGCAGCAATGTGTAAGAGTTGGGGTTGACAGCGCAGGGCAGAGTCCTGGCGACCGCGTGCCACGTTATAATCTCAATGCCGTTGCACTGAAACAACAGTCGTATGCTTTGCTTGCCGTCAAGTAGGCAAGTATGAACGCCCAGCTCCGCGCTGTTCAACAATATATGCAGAAAACCAACATTCAGATCCCTGAGGACACTTCTAGATCAACGCTACAACTATTTCATATAATCAAAACAAAATGAAACAAAGGAAAATCTTTGCATCAGACCAATTTTAGAACACGAACACAAGTTTTTGCCGCTCTTTTGGCATACCACTGTTGTCTAAATCCCGTATAACACGTTTGTACTTTACTTGAACGAAAGGTTACGTCTGAGGAAGCTCTTGGGAGAAAAAGTATTACAACGTTGATGGGTTTAATGCCAGCTGCGATAGATGTCTGAATTATATGAGAATATCGAACTACGGAATTTGTAAACCTATCGTAGTTCCAGAACCAACAGTGAAGGAGGTTCAGATTGGGAATAAGTATGATTGATCAAAATATGGAACTTCTTTATGACGAATGTTTGCTATAAGTATATATTTTAGTGTTATCCCATGTATTTTGTATAGAAAACTTGCAACTAATATAAAAAGAGGTATATCAGAATTCGCAGAATGAGACCAGATTTTCCGTTTGATGCAAGAGAACTCTGTGAAACTATTTTGATGATAATGGGGCATGAGTAATAGATGCGCTGTTACGGTCTTGAACGTGAAAATGCTACATTTGGGCCACCAAAGTACCTACTTCTCGCAGCGGTGGGTTTGTTTCTGTGAGATTGCATGTAACGAGGCTCCGATAAACACAGAAGCAGAGCTCGTAGTTAAGGATGGTTGTTCTAGCGCGGAAATGTCATTAATCAAATTCACAGTTGCTGACAACCCAGGAATCGTTGAAAACTGCGCGTTTTTAATTTTTGCAACGTTTAATAACAATTAACGTTGAACTGTTTTCATAATGTTTTCATCGTTTAGTACAGAAATAATGCCACTCTTAAGCGTTGTTTACTATATTAAAAGACCCGCATGGCTATCTGTAATAATCGTAGAAAAACTTCGCATTCATTTCTGTGGCATCTCATACGTATGTCACAGTTTATACCTTAACTTTTACCAAAAACTAAGGAACGTTTGGACTCTTTGGGGTATAGGAAAATATGAAAGAAATTGAGGTATTGAACATAATATATTCCCATGGCGATGGTATTATTAAAAGAGACTGACCACATTGTCTTTCTCGCAACTTTGTCGACAGTGAGCCTTGCAGATGAGATTCTCTGGACATCTCTACTTGGCCGCACGGAGAAGTTCATCTCCGCAGCCCGGAATGAAATTTGCAAGTGGACTGAAGCAGTTTAGGGAATGAAATTAATTTTAGTGGTACTGTGGGGGTGCGGAGCTTGCGTTAATTTTCAGACCTTGTTAACACGCCGTGATGAGCACTGTCTGCTGCTGCAAGAAGATTCTCCAGAACATGGCTTAACTGACGTTTGGGAGCATAGAGGCTGAAAACCAGAATTATTACGGTGTCCACAACATTTTTGGAACATTACTCTCATGTATCCTAGTGACCGCAAGGTCTTCCTAATAACATTTCATGCACTTTGGTGTCTTCATCGCCAATTTCAGTGGAGTAAATAAACTGATTAATCTCAGAAATTACCTACTACTGCTTGTTACTTTCTCTACTACGTATACGAAGTAGGGGAAGTATTGTATTCCACCCAAAAATTCGATACCAAGATTTCACCGGAAATATGTTTTGAGGCTCCCTGAATCCAAAAAAAGCATTTTTGGAAACATGTCTGTGTGAACAGCATAACTCAGAAACGAACAGTCGGATAAACACCAAACTTGGTATTTAGGTTCAGTATCTTCCAGAGATGCGACACGGAGGTTTTCAAGAAAATCCCCCACCCCAGATTACCCTTTACATGGAACATTTTTTGAAAATTTTAATTTTCTCAAAAATGCTCTAACGATTTTGAATAAAATACCATAAGTTTAAGACATTTTTATGACAAATAAATTTATATCTCGAATTTTCTGGGAATGTCTCCAAAATATTCTTCATTGTGAACGACTTTTGCATAACTGTTAAACCATAAGAGATGCACAAAATTTTACTGCACAAAAAATGTAGATCGCGTTAAAATACACAATTTATGTCGTATACATTTTTGTTGTTGAGTGAACCATTTTCGAGATATTGCTTTTTATTCCCTTAAATTTTCCAATACTTATACTTTTTCGCAAATTGGAATTCGTTATTCTTTTTTTATGATCCTGGTGATGTAAAGAGAATGGAATACTCCACATAGCAACCAGCTCTTAAAATATTTGACTATCGCTTAAAGCCTACCAATTCCCCTTGCATCTGCAAGAAAATTACCAATAAGATTAACATCTCGATAAACATGAAGCATATGGAGAATAAGCGTTTGTAAAAATGGTTTGTACCATTAGAGAAAGTCATGTGAGTGTAACACATATTTTTTTCACTATTACGTATTGTTTGCCATTTCATGAATTAATAGAAACACGTGTGGGTGTGCAAAGTCATGCGACTCCAAAACTATGTAAAATAAGTTATTTAACTATACATTTTATTCTGCATCAATGTGTAATTAGAAGTTAACTCGCTAGAACAACATCGTTGGGCACTGTGGCATAGCTATCACGGTTTCAGCCTTGGTAAGTACCAGGGCTCGTGTTTGGGTACCCAAAAGTCCATAAGTATCACACATCGCTCTTTTGAGCTGGTCGTGGCAGAAGGGAGAGTGACTTTATTCCTAAACAAGTTATAATTCAAGTTCAGTAGGGCGCAGAATGCAAATGTGCATTTGGATATAACATAATAAACGCATATCAAAGTCAGAAAATAGTTAAAGTGAGAGGTATACCTAAATATACCTACCATTTTTAACCATTACACCCAGGAAGGATTTTTTCAGACATGTTGAAATATTCTATGATTCTATGTCAGTGCAATTTCCTGTCGACATCTCATAATTATGATTTAGTAATTTTAGTCTTTTTAATCATAATTCTATTCACTTTAAACTGTTTCAGCTTCGTTTGATTGAGTTTTTTTTTACTGCGTATTCTTTATATCGTTACTAAAGATTTGCAATACTAGGTATATATTTCAAAATATTGAGGGCATAAAAATTGCATTATTGAATTGCTTCAGGTAATTACCTTTCTTTTTCAAATTAGCTGAGTTGTGTTTTAGTAGAAGAAGAGCATGCATAAGAAAGAATCATACTTTTATAACATTTGTTTTAGAAATATTAAAGTTTTCACGGCCGGCGTTATTACAATAAAATGCAGATTCCAGGCCGTCTCCGGTAAGGAGTCAACATCCCCTGAAGATGCCCAGCATAGTTATGGGGGAAACATCGGGTGAATTTTCATATGTTGGACCTACAGGCCCAGAATCTACATTTTATTGTAATATTTGTTTTTCTATTTATTTATTCATTTATGAATATTGCTAAGCACGCTGCATAACGGAGCCTAGGGGATCTGGCCCTGGCCACTTGTTCCAAAGGCATCCCTGCATACAAATCATACAACCATTTCTTATATCTACCTATTATAATATTTGTTGAAGCTCAAACTGTCTGTCATATTCGAGAAAAAGAGCTATAAATCTGAAACTAACCTATTCAGCACTAATAACTGCGTTTAAAATGACTGATTTGCAGAACAGTTTAAATTATTTCTAACGTGTTTTAAATTTGCCAAATAACCATTTAAAGCCAAAAACAAAAACAAAAATCAAAGTTTTCTACCATCTTATCATTTTAGTATATACTCCCGCTTAATAGGATATCTTTCATAGCTGCAGATTAAACTTTGAAATCTTTATCTTTATAAAATAATAATTTAAAAAAACAACATATGATTATAAATGTATTTCAAAGTAAGTCAGTGTATAGAAGTGAAACTTCCTTTTAAGTTAAAACTATTTTCCATACGTTAATTCCTCTACAGTCGAGTTGTCAGCACTCTGGCTTCTTAATCCAACGATCTTGGGTACGATTCCTGCCTGCGGCGGGGAGTTTTCTCCGACCAGAATCATTCCCTACCCCACAGAATCTGGAAGTATGAATGTGAAATTAAACATGAGTGTGTTCAATAGATAAAAATCTGATGTGTTACACTCACATGACTTTCTCTACTCTTGTACAATCTATTTTTACAAACGCCTATTCTCCATATGCTTCATATTAATCGAGATATCGAGATGTCAATCTTATTTGTAATTTTCTTGTAGATGCAAGGGAAATATGGTAGCTTTTAAGCGATAGTCAAATATTTTATCGCTGGCTGCTATGTGGCGCATTCCATTCTCTTTGCATGTCCAGGACATAAAAAATCTGATGTGTTACACTCACATGACTTTCTCTACTCTTGTACAATCTAATTTTACAAACGCTTATTCTCCATATGCTTCATGTTAATCGAGATATCGAGATGTCAATCTTATTGGTAATTTTCTTTTAGATGCAAGGGAAATATGGTAGCTTTTAAGCGATAGTCAAATATTTTAACGGTGGTTGCTATGTGGCGCATTCCATTCTCTTTGCATGTCCAGAACATAAAAAAAATGAATAACGAATTTGAGAAAAAGTATAAGTATTGTAAAATTTAAGGAAATAACAAGCAATATCTCGAAAACGGTTCACTCAACAAAAGTAATGTATATGACACAAGTTGTGTATTTTAACGCGATCTACATTTTTTGTGTAGTAAAATTTTGTCTATCTCTTATGGTTTACCAGTTATGCAAAAGTCGTTCACAATGAAGAATACTTTTGGAGACATTCCCAGGAAATTCAAGATATACATTTTATTTGTCATAAAAATATCTTAAACATATGATATTTTAATCAAAATCGTTAGAGCCATTTTTGAGAAAATTAAAATTTTCGAAAAATCTTCCATGTAAAGGGTAGTCTGGGGTGGGGGGATTTTCTTGAAAACCTTCGTGTCGCATCTCTGGAAGATACTGAACCTAAATACCAAGTTTGGTGCTTATCCGATTGTTCGTTTTTGAGTTATGCTGTTCACACACACACAGACACACACACAGACACACACACAGACACACACACACAGACACACAGACACACACACGGACATGTTTCTAAAAATGCTTTTTTTGGATTCAGGAGGTCTCAAAACGTGTATTTCCGGTGAAATCTCGGTATCGAATTTTTGGGTGGAATGCAATACTTTCCCTACTTACTATACGTAGTAGAGAAAGTAAAAAATGAATAACGAATTTGAGAAAAAGTATAAGTATTGGAAAATTTAAGGAAATAACAAGCAATATCTCGAAACCGGTTCACTCAACAAAACAAATGTATATGATATAAGTTGTGTATTTTAACGCGATCTACATTTTTTGTGTAGTAAAATTTTGTCTATCTCTTATGGTTTACCAGTTATGCAAAAGTCGTTCATAATGAAGAATACTTTTGGAGACATTCCCAGAAATTTCGAGATATACATTTCATTTCTCATAACATTATCTTAAACATATGATATTTTCATCAAAATCGTTAGAGCCATTTTTGAGAAAATTAAAATTTTCGAAAAATGTTCCATGTAAAGGGTAGTCTGGGGTGGGGGGATTTTCTTGAAAATCTTCGTGTCGCATCTCTGGAAGATACTGAACGTAAATACCAAGTTTGGTGTTTATCCAACTGTTAGTTTTTGAGTTATGCTGTTCACAGACACACACACAGACACACACACAGACACACACACACACAGACACACACACGGACATGTTTCCAAAAATGCTTTTTTTGGATTCAGGAGGTCTCAAAACATGTATTTCCGGCGAAATCTCGGTATCGAATTTTTGGGTGGAATGCAATACTTCCCCTACTTACTATACGTAGTAGAGAAAGTAAAAATTGCTAAAATCACGTTAAGGAACCTAGAATTCAGCAAGAACACAATCAGTTGTTTCTCAAGGCAAAGCCCTTGATATGACCAAAGAAGTTAAAGGGCTTGCACAAAAAAAAGTATACACTTCACATTGTATTGCACTGAATTACAAAGGCATGTTTCGGCCTATAACAGGTAGATTTCTGTAGTATTATTTAGCGTAAACTACCTCTTGCCTAGATTTATCGTAACTAGTAGGAAGTAGATAATGAAGTATAGAGGTTTTATGTGAGTGAATAATAGATTAGCTATGATTAGTATGGTTAGAGGAACTCGTGTGTGATTGTTGCGCGTAAGATATTTTAAAACTAACATGTGACTTACAACATTTTCATGTCGGCCCTTGCTACTTGCGAGTGGAAATGCCATCATGCTAAAAGCGCTAGTAGACTTTTTTCTCTCTTCCTGAAAGGTTAATTCTTTTTGTTAGTTGCATCCGTATTTGATGGAGACCGTCAACTGTCGGTCTGGTAATATTTGATTTCTTCCAACAGTCCCTGATAGTTGTAGCATGAGCATTAAACGTGTCTGCTGGCAGTGTTTTTCCAAACTGTGACTGCGTCCGCGTACTGCATTCAGGAGTTCAGCAAACCTGTGATCCCATCAGAGACCGTCAGATTCAGTAGGTACATAGCACAGGATACATACCGATTTTAACCGATACGATTGCAAACCATCGCATGCGCAAGAGGCAATTGCAAAGCGTACTTGAACTGATCAGATTTTTAGAAACTGGTGTGTTGGAACGAACCTAATGTTAGAAACAATAGAAGGTAAAAAAACAAACAAAGAAATCTTTGTAAATATTCTGGCTATTATTCTAGTACAGGACAGTTTTAAAAGCCTTTACCTGCAACTTTTTTTTTTCTAAGCAAATTTCAAACGTTTGATTCTGTTTTCTTCAAACACTAATATATAAGATAGTGCGACAAACGGACAAACCGAAGGTGTTTCACAGTTGCGAACTCGCCTTAAGTTATCTAGATTGAAGTGTTTCCTTAGATAACCATAAATTTATTTTATCATGCATTTGGCAAAATAGGGACTAAATTCTTTAGGCGTATTGAAATTTAGTCGTTCCGATTTTTATTGGGTTACGTACGCTGCTGTTAGGCATGCATCTGCGCATTGTATAAAGGCCGGGAAATCGGTAAGGGAATCGAACGG
This sequence comes from Deroplatys truncata, assembly GCA_030765065.1. NCBI lineage: Eukaryota > Metazoa > Arthropoda > Insecta > Mantodea > Mantidae > Deroplatys > Deroplatys truncata. The sequence continues at coordinate 162,554,010 of CM060976.1, read as the reverse complement.
ACCCATTGCACTCAATATATTTTTGTTCCTGTGTACTGTAAACTATAAGAATAGCTGGTTTGGAAATCTTTTACAGCATCCTGTTGAACAGGACAATAGATTTTTATATTACAGGAGATAACAGTCTGGTCTTTTTCGTTTCATGCTTTGTTTCTTCTTACCTTTTCGCTTTCTCCTTTTATTGCTCTTTGCTCTGTCTCGCTTGCTCTTTATAGTACATCTTTTTATATCTCATTGCGTTGTTTTAAAAAGAAGGGGAAAAAATTACCCTATCTTTGTTTCTTCCTTCGTCACTTTCTCTTTGTCTTTCTCACCTTTTATTTTTGTCTGGCCTTCGGGCCAAGCCTGCAGCATTTGTACTCTAGTGCAACTAATTCGAACATATCTTGTTTTACATTTCTGTTTTTTAAACGACGTCACCTCATTGTGCCCCTCCCCCACCTTACCCCGTGGCTCTCCCAATTTCTCATCCATTGGCGTAACAATTGAAAACCAAACCCAAATGCGTGTATGTGCGTATGGGGGAAATAACAATAACACTTTTTTTTTTACTTTCTGTTTTCCCTTCCTCCCCTACCTACCTCTCCTATTCTACCGTTTATCGAACGCCCTCTTGCTGTTGTATACTTTGGTTATACACGTCAGCAGATAAAGCAAATTAACTTTCTCACCGACACTTAGGCCTCTTCGATGCGAGTGGAGCTCTTTGCTAAAATAAAATAAGGTAAAAAATAGTCTGCAGCCCATATTTGATAAAGAAATAGAAGGGTTAGATGCCCAAGCAGTGGCGGCCGCTCGCAATAGGGGTTGCATAACCCGTTAAACGATTGTTTGATTAATCAGAGGGCAATAAATGATTTGTTACTAATAATGTCAAAGAATAATCAGCTTATATTTGACGAATGTGTTCTATTAAAATTCAATATCGAAATTCAGTGAAACTGGTACAGTTTTTGAAATCTCTGAATAATAGTAATAATGATGACAACAACAACTAGCCAAAATAAAGGGGGAAGGGTAAGAAAAAACCTTTGCAGTCTCCTGGCCTGTCAATCCGTGTTTATGTCTGTGAAAACCACAACTCACAAGGACCACTTAAGTTTTGCTAATGCCGATATTATGAAGATTCGTCCCTGTAGTAAGTTTAAAACAATTAAAATTTTGTAGTAGTTCTCCATTTAAGTGATTTGGTTTTTAACGACATAAAGAATGCCCCATTATTTCAAGGTCTCTACATTCAGCATGCATCGTTAGGCACAAAAATGATGTTATGTGCATAAAGTACCTATAAGTCCAATTTTTCCACTGTAGGGGGTTTCTTTTAATGTCATTTTTAAGATATACATAAGACCCTCATTTATCCGGACCAGATGGTACCAGAGGTACTCCGGATTAACGAAAATTCGGATAATCCGGAAAGAAACTGTTAAATGAATATAAACCACTAATCTATACAAGCATTTATTTTGGCCCTAATAAAAATAAAGAAAGGAAGAAAAAAACACTTTTAAGTCTGTAAACTTAATATTGTAGTCACTTTTATTTCCTGAAATAGCGTGTAAACTTTCTTTTGTTTCAAATTTATTTTGCGTTTGTAAAGCAAAAAATCTGATGTGTTACACTCACATGACTTTCTCTACTCTTGTACAATCTATTTTTACAAACGCCTATTCTCCATATGCTTCATGTTAATCGAGATATCGAGATGTCAATCTTATTGGTAATGTACATGTAGATGCAAGGGGAATATGCTAGATTTTAAGCGATAGTCAAATATTTTAACGTTGGTTGCTATGTGGCGCATTCCATTCTCTTTGCATGTCCAGGACATAAAAAAAATGAATAACGCATTTGAGAAAAAGTATAAGTATTGGAAAATTTAAGGAAATAACAAGCAATATCTCGAAAACGGTTCACTCAACAAAAGAAATGTATATGACATAAGTTGTGTATTTTAACGCGATCTACATTTTTTGTGTAGTAAAATTTTGTCTATCTCTTATGGTTTACCAGTTATGCAAACGTCGTTCACAATGAAGAATACTTTTGGAGACATTCCCAGAAAATTCGAGATATACATTTCATTTCTCATGACATTATCTTAAACATATGATATTTTCATCAAAATCGTTAGAGCCATTTATGAGAAAATTAAAATTTTCGAAAAATGTTCCATGTAAAGGGTAGTCTTGGGTGGGGGGATTTTCTTGAAAACCTTCGTGTCGCATCTCTGGAAGATACTGAACCTAAATACCAAGTTTGGTGTTTATCCGACTGTTCGTTTTTGAGTTATGCTGTTCACAGACACACACACACAGACACACACACGGACATGTTTCCAAAAATGCTTTTTTTGGATTCAGTGGGTCTCAAAACATATATTTCCGGTGAAATCTCGGTATCGAATATTTGGGTGGAATGCAATACTTCCCCTACTTACTATACGTAGTAGAGAAAGTAAAAAGCCATTCAGATAAACCGGAAATCCGGATTAATGAAGATCGGATAAAACGAGAATCTTGTGTATTAATAATGTTGAAAATGGAGTGAGTGGGCATTTAAAGACATATCGTTTTCTTTTGCTTGTTTCTCCAGCTTGCATTCTTTTTTCAAGATTGTTCCTTGCGCCTTATGGTCCAACTTTAATGGAACATTTTATGCTTACCCTTCATAAACATATTTTCAACTCTGAATGTTATTTTTCCCGTAATACTATGTGTAGGACAAAAACAAAATTTATTGAAAAAAGACTGAAAAGAAAGAAAAATTAATATTAAAATAGCTGAATGTATGATTTAAAAACTAATAACTGTGCCTAACTACTTATTGCTGTACTTCAAATTTTATGTTACAACGATCTTCCAAGTTCTATAAAATATTTTGCATTAAGCTTTTATAAAATATTTAATATCTTGGGAAACACAGAGAGCCAAAAAACTACGAACCGGCTGCGCGGTGTCCTCGGCACTCGCCGTCTGCCGCTATCGTAGAAAGGCGCGGATGAAATCATACAACATTTTTAAAACTCCTTTTAAAGCCTTTACTTACCAACTTTATGAAAGGAGATGCTGAAACTGGCCACCGTCGTTGTCCATACATTTTTGGCACCTCTTTAGGAAACTATCCACCACTCGCCGTAGTTACGTTGAGAAATGCTGACAATTTCCTGGTGGATATTTCGTTCTTAATTCTTCCAGGGTGTGTGGGTTTGTCTTGTACACTTTGTTTTAAGTTACCCCAGAGATAGAAATCGCAGGTTGTTAGGTCGAGGGAATGAGGGGGCCACAAATCTCTACTAATAATTCTGTCCTCAAACACACTTTCATAAAGTTGTTAAGTAAAGTCTTTAAAAGTAATTTTAAAAAGTGTTGTATGGTTTCATTCGCGCCTTTCTATGATAGCGGCAGACGGCAACGAGCGCCGAGGACGCGGACAGGAAAAACACCGCGCAGCGGGTTCGTAGTCTTTTGGTTCTCCCTGTAGTTATATCAAATTGAAACGTTGCATATGAGTTATCTGAACTACAAGAAACATATATACAAATGTTAAATTAAATAATTTCAAAGTTACAGAAATGGTTTAATTCAGTCCCAGGGTCCCTTAAGAACACTCCAAGCGTACGAGTATATCATTTCAATCCGCAAGAAAAGTACATTAGTAAAATAATCGCTTTAATGCTGTAGGTATGTAATTCTCAAGTTCTCTGAATTCAGTAGCTGGAAGCTGTCAGAATGGTGCGGTGTCCAATTCAGATACTCCTTACATACAGAAAGGGCAAAGTGCATCTCACATAAGTTCTGTATTTGGTAAAGAAATATAGAAAGTTAAATGTGGAAAAGCGCAAACATAGGAGGCGATAATCTGCTTATTTGCATACTAGCCGCCTCTATTTGATAATGAAATGGTTATGGCGTGGAAGTGAGCTGATGTTGAAGACACCATAGTGTTCAGTCATATGCTGGCCGCCACTGAGCAGCACTTCATTGAATAACGAAATAAAAAGATTTAGCGTGGAAGTAAGCGTCGTATGCTGAGATCCTGTGCTTAAGGATACTTATTTAACCAACCTCTGATGTCACAGTGGTACATTTAGCAAAGAAATACAAAGGTCCAGTGTGGAAGTGAACATATGAGTATATCGAAGCGACCCTGTGCCTTAAGCAGCTACCAGTTATTTATACATAAGCCGCCTCTGCCACATCTCTTCATTTGCTGAGGATATACGAAGCGTTCAATGTGGAACCGCACTTTTATCAAAGGAGCTTCGTGCGTATACCAGATACCTTCACATGATCTGCCACTATCTGCCACGCTTCATATGATAAAGTAATGGAGAAGCGGCCAGTGCTCATGCATTTGCCAATTATGCCCACTGCTGCTTCGTTTTATAAGAAACAGATAAGGTCTCACTATGCAAGCGCGCAAAATGGAAGTTGTTATAGGCTCTGTGCAGGTGCTAATTGGTTTTTTTTAAATGGGACACCACTATTTAATAGCTTTGGTTGATAAGGAAACCAAAGTTTCGTTTTGGAAGTGAGCATGTATTCAAATCACCCTGTACTACAAGCAGGTGTTAGTTATTTACACACGAGCCGCCTCGGCCACACCGCTCCATTCGATAAAGAAATGTAAAATTTGATTGTGAAAGTGCAAGTTTATGTATAAGAGGCGGTCTTAAGCTTCAAATACTAGTTTTTACATACGAACCGTAGGTGCCACAACCCCTGATTTGATAAAAATGTGAATGTGCGTGTATTGGAGGTGTTTCTTGTAAATTATGTCGTACGAGCCGCCAATGTAAGATACTTTGTGATAAATACCAAGTTAACTGTGAGTTTGCATTGGAGGCGACTTTGTGCTTTATTCTTTATGCCGGTACTTGTTGTTTACATACTGACTGCCGCTGTTACAAAGCTCCATTTGATAAATAGAAAGGTTCAGTTTGAAAATTAGCCTGTATTGAAGGCGATTCTGTACCTCGAGATGTACGTGTTATTTACACACGAGCCGCCGCTGCCACAAAGGTTCTTTTGATAAATACAAAGGTTCAGTTTGAAAGTTAGCATGTATTGAAGGCGATGCTGCACTTCAAGCAGGTGCCATTTATTTACACACGAGCCGCCGCTGCCACAACGCTTCATTTGATAAAGAAATACAAAGGTTCAATGTGGAAGTGCGCATGTATCGGAGGCGATCCTGTGCTCCATGCAGGTGCTAGTTATTTATACAGACACTCCAAAATTTATGTCGTCTCTTCTCTTTTCCTCCCTCTCTCTGTCTTCCTCTTTACACCTCTAGAATAGGTCTCTTCGCATGCACATGCACACACACACACACACACACACACACACACACACACACACACACACACAGTGCTGTAAACGCCGTGTTTCATCGACCCAACGGGGCGTTAAAACGAGGTTGGAGGGGTGAGGAGGAGGGTCACGATTTTCGTCGAGTCGTTATCTTTTAGGAAATGAATAGGCTTTATATATTATAGTATATTCTTGTGCAGGGGAGAGCACTTCACACACGTGATATAAATAGACTATATATCGAAGCAGAGAGGAAGAGTTTTTTGCACTGCTGATGGGCACTTAGCGTGGAGGAAGTAGGAGAGTTGAAGGCAGTATCTTTGTAAGCAAGGTTTCAGACTCGCGCCTTGTTAGTTTAGAGCGGCCCTGTGCTGCCCTCCTCGCTTTCCACTTGACTGTGCCAGATTTTGTAATACTCGATAAGCTTGTCTTAAATTTCAGTTTTAAGTTCTGGTACGGGGGATAGTCAATTAAGGACCTTAAATATTTTATGATTTTTCTTAGCAAAGTGCGAACAAAGTAACAACATTCTGCAGGTATGCGTTTTTGCCAGCAGTCAAGGGAGATTTGCTGCCTGGTACTTCCAGAAAATAAATAACCTGTCTGCAACTACTTGCTCATTGACTTCTTTATTATGATATTCTTCCTAAAACCTTGATTCCTAAAGTCTTTTCAGTGGTCCAAGCACACCACATTCATGGGAGAAATACCTAGACTGAGCGTTGCGGAGTTATCAGTGAAGCTCCTCTTACTTTTGTCCCCATTGGTGAGATGTGGGATTCGTTTTGATGATTCTTTTTTACTTTCTCTACTACGTATAGTAAGTAGGGGAAGTATTGTATTCCACCCAAAAATTCGATACCGAGATTTCACCGGAAATACATGTTTTGAATCCAAAAAAAGCATTTTTGGAAACATGTCCGAGTGTGTGTGTGTGTGTGTGTGTGTGTGTGTGTGTCTGTGTACAGCATAACTCAGAAACGAACAGTCGGATAAACACCAAACTTGGTATTTAGGTTCAGTATCTTCCAAGGATGCGACACGAAGGTTTTCAACAAAATCCCCCCACCCCAGATTACCCTTTACATGGAAGATTTTTCGAAAATTTTAATTTTCTCAAAAATGGCTAACGATTTTGATTAAAATATCATATGTTTATGATATTTTCATTACAAATAAAATGTATATCTTGAATGTTCTGGGAATGTCTCCAAAAGTATTCTTCATTGTGAACGACTTTTGCATAACTGGTAAACCATAAGAGATAGACAAACTTTTACTACACAAAAAATGTAGATCGCGTTAAAATACACAATTTATGTCATATGCATTTTTTTTTTTGAGTGAACTATTTTCGAGATATTGCTTGTTATTCCCTTAAATTTTTCAATACTTTCTCAAATGGGAATTCGTTATTAATTTTTTTTGTCTTGGATATGCAAAGAGTATTAATCTGTGGCAAAGGGAATGGTGCTGCACCTAGCAACCGGCTATTAAGAGATATGTATGTGCTTAAAGGCTACTGTATTTCTATATTGCCCTTGTAAATATATATATTCCCCTTACATCTACAAGAAAATTAGCAATAAAATAGACTCTGCAAATGTTTATCTCGATTAACATGAAGTAGATGGAGAATAAGCGTTTGTAAAAATAGTTTGTGCAAGAGTAGAGAAAGTCATGTGAGTGTGCCACATCAGATTTTTTTTCCGTGTTCTAAGTTCTACCATGACGCCGTCCTCAAAATTGTAAAACTTATTTTATTGGTCCAAAAACTTGATTGTCAAAGAGCATAAATCTGGAAGAAATGAGGGATATCCATGAGGGCTGTAATGAAATTATTCTAATTTTATCCTCATCTTGTATGCAGCAGCAATCGAGATGATAATTTTCTGTATCCAAGAATATCATTCCTTTGCCATGATACCATCCTCAACCTCATTTTTATTTCCTTCACTCAAACACTTGGTAATTGCAGACTAGGAATAGGAGCGAAGGAGAATTAAGCACCTTGGCCTACGAAGATCTTTTGGGTTGAATCCCTTACGGGGCGCAGGGGAGGTAGGGGTGAGGTGAGAGGAGACAGAGGGCGGCCGGACGGACCAGGACTCGCGAAGGCCAGAGGGCAGGATGCCTACATTTTTTCCAGATTGAAAGCTCCCTGGATGGCAGCTGGTTTAACCGCCACCCCTCCACCCTGCAGCCTTTCACATCTCATTGTGGACCTGGGACGAAGTTTTACATAGAGCATCCTTTTCTCCTGCTATGCAACATCGACACTCCCGTCGACACTTGTAACCTTGAAACAGCCAAGTGGATGTAAGGTCAAATGAAATGAGAATGGAGGTGAAATGGAGGGACAAGAATTTCGGGGAATATAATGAACCATCCCAGCATTCGCCTAGCGACCCAGGGAAACCAAACCCATGAGTCAGGAAGGTCGGCCGCGGGAATCGAACCACGACCTCCCGAATGCGGCCCAGAGACGTTGCCGCCTGAGCCATCTCGCTCGGTTAGTTACAGACTAACTCTGGACTGAATGGGAAATATCGAAGGATTTTATTGAAATTCCTGCTGTTTTTGTATTCATCACTGTGCCAAAACTGAGATGATATGCTTCTGTAGCGCAGGCTTTCATTCCTCTAACAGGCCATTGTCCTCAGTGTGGCAACCTGTCATGTCCAATTTCTTTGGACCACATTAAGATAGGTCGGAATTGGATAGAGACATTCCAAAAGTTTTAGAGTGAAATTCTTCTCATTTTTTTCTTTACTGTTGGGCATTTGGAACCCATTCTGATGAAACTTTTCTGTAGTCCAAGTTGTCACTCCTCTGCCTTGGTACCATCCTTTAATATACTGCCTTTCAAATCTGTCTCACGATTACAAACGCATAGTAGTCACACGAAAACAATTCTGAACTGGACGGGAGATGTTCAGGGAGCATTATCTAAAAATTCCTACTGCTCATCTGTGAGATTGCAGTAGTTTCTGTAGTAAGGTTATCAGCTCTTTACAATGGCATCGTCCTCAAAATGTATCCTATCTTTGGATGTATTCATGATCTTCATTATCACAAGTTAAGCTTCAGTTCTTATGGAACAACGGTCATGTGGTTTCTTAATGGATTTTGTTTTCTCCAACCATATTTTCTGATATCCATAAACACTGGGATGGAAACAGTGGACTCGCTTTGTAGCCTACTCAGGACTACACCTATTGAGTGCCATAGAAGGATGGCAAGGAAGAAAGTCTTGAAGACACCCTCCATCGACAACTTAACGCCACTAATCAGTATTGCTTCTTTATTGACTATAAGAATGGCTCATGTATACCCCATCGGCTCCCGTAATTTGCCAGAGAACAGAACATCCTCCCATTGTATTGAAAAACAATCTATAATTTTAGAAGTAATGATAAAAAATACTTTGTTAACAGGGTGGACGGTGGATGTCTTGTTTGAATGAATCTGAAAGTATGTAGAAACTGGAAAATGTCGGTGCAGGGTGTTAGAAAATAATCGAATTAACCACAGCGTGTACAGGTTTTTCCCTGTGTATGTTATAAAGTGCATCACCATAAAGGCTGTCATTTGTATACGAAAACATTGCTCTTCGTTGTTAGGGATCTTTGTATATATTGAGATCATTTATATGTATAATGCTTTGAATTTACACAACAGTATTCAAGCATCAACGCCAATTACGTAAATATTCGAAAGGAATGGCAGCAACGCACTGTAGTAAATGCATGCGTTCGAGATGTCCGCAAGGTTTATCTTTCGCAAACACTTTCGATAAGATGCGTGATTTTGAAATATTTTACAGCAACAGCAACATGAAAGCAACGGAATTTTTCCACGCGTGTGTTTTTAGTAGCAAATCTACATGCTATAAAATGTTTTAATACAATCCCTTATGCTCTTAAATGCAATATAAGGCTTCTTTTTACAACGTGTAGAATTCCAAAATGGTTGAAAACAGCTGGTCTCACTGATGAGGTAAGTGATTTCTAAAGGTAATCTAAGATTGTTGTTTGAATCCAAAAACGGCTGCTGCAGTTTGGTTCAGCTGAATTCAGAGTCTAACTTTTTGCTGCGCCACTCTTTCCTCCCATTGACGTGTATCTTAAGCTGGGATAAAGGTGCACAACAGGTTTTGAACCAAAATAAAAACACATAAGTTTTAAATTAAAAAAATTCAGGTTCCAGACAGACTCTGCGATAGTTTATTTCAGATTCGGGAGAGAAACTAGGACAGTTTAAAGTCTCGCACATAACTTTTCCAAGTTAATGTTCTTGGTATTCTGTTCTAATTTACCAGGTAACCGATCCGTTGTTTATCACACATGTTTCTGTGTGTGGAAGTCGTGGATTCGATCCCGTTTGAGGTCAGGGGACTTTGTGGCACATGTTAACGGCTGTGTAATTTGCAACACCTGCTGTGCGGTGTTTATTTTGCCAATTACACAAGTACAAAAGGTTGTATTGGAAAGGGCTGGCTTCCAGTCTGGTGCATAATGACACTTTCTCGCTACCTTTGAAACATAGAGTTTGCAGTAATTGCCACAGGTGCCATACTGCATCATGCTTGCCATTCAGCACGTGCTATCTTAGCCTGGCCTTTTATGCAGGACCAAATTGCACTGATTTTACGAGGCGTGCCTCTAGGTAGCATCCAGTGTTCACCGAACATTCTCACGTGAAACAGTCACAAAACCTTCTCCACCAGTGTACCTTTAAGCGTCTTAATTTTTTGTTAGTCAGGGGCCTATTTACAGAAAGTTTCAAGGGTCGCATGCGACAATAAAAGCGTTATTTTAACCTGTACGTATCCATTAACGGAATATATTTTTCCTTAGTAGGTACAATCGAATAGAGACTATGGCATCGATATAATTTTACTTTATATTAGCAGTTGCTTAGAAGGTAAAAATTAATCCACTGGGATTAGAGTTATAGAAGTGAATAAAATACACCTACAAAAGATGAAGATTAAGATGACATTCTTTTCAAAACGAACCTGATATTTACCCAAGTATTCTTTAGTGAGACACTTGCTCCTGTATGTTTTAGTTATGTTGTAACAATTCCTAGCGAGTTCTCTAAATGTGTGTTGGTTGTTTCTTTTCTAGTTCTTTTTTCTAGCTTTAGTTCTGGAGGAGGATTTACTCACATACATAAGTATTTTCATGTAGGAACATCATCCCAAGACCATGTTTGGAAGTATCTGGAATGGACATCACACACTTACATTTGTATGTAACTGGAAACATCAATAGCTACAATGTATTAGTACGAGAACATACTAATGATTTTTTAAGCTTATTTAAAATCTGAAAATCTATACCAACTAAATTCAGTTTTTGATTCAGCATATTCCTAAGCATGTTTTCAATGCTAAGAGTAGCGTACCGCCAATATGACCTAGATGTTAAAGGCAACATATATTTGGTGGTGGGGAGTAGCTTTAGGTGGACTTAGTAGGTTCCAAACGCGCATTCTACCAGTGTATTGAAGGAACCTAGACCTTTTACTCGAAATTTATAATGCTATTTAAAAAGGATGATTACAAGCAATGAGTATCCAGAAGACCTTGGTTTAAAATCATATACTTAGTAAACATTATAAAAGCATGGCTCACCATAGCTTTAACTCGTGACTATTAAGGTATATACAAAATGAAAAAAATGTTACATGATATAACTTTCTCTGCCTACTATTGTTTATTTTTATGTAATTTCTATATTATATTCTAACGAAGGCTTAATTTTCTATTTACTTTGTGTTAATCGAGATAAAGCTTTGCCGAAATAGCTTCAGTACACGTTTCGTTGAAGGTACACGAGGGATAGAGGAAACCGAATCGATAGTTAGATGTTTAAAAAACGGGTCGTTATATGCTGGCATTGAAATTCTATATTCTTTCCGTGACATCGCGGGAAATAATTGAATAGCCACAGCACTTTAAAAAATGAAGTATTGAAAAATGTAAACCAATAATGAATATCTCGGAAGTGGCTGATGCCACAAAAAGAAAATGCATTTGAAATACATTATGTGTTCTAAAGAGATCTGCATGTTGTGTGTGGTACGTTTTTGTTTAGATATGGTCTTATGGTTTGCCAGCTAAACAAAATTATACAAAGTTTCTTCATAATACATGCTGTTTTCAGAAAATTCAAGGTATGCGTTTTATTTGTCATGTAAAGATCTTAAACTATGGTATTTTAATCAAAAACCTTACAGTTAAAAATAAAATAAAAAAAAAACTTTCGGAAAATCTTCCATGTAAAGGGTACTTTGGGATAGTGGCATTTTGTTGAAAATATTAGTGTCGCATACTTAAAAGTTGCTGAAATTGAATGCCAAGTTTGGTATTTATCGTATATTTCGTTTTTTTTTTTGCGGCTTATGCGGTCACACATGGACCTTTTTTCTAAAAATGCTTTTTTTTATTTATTCATGGCGTCTCAAAACATGTATTTTGGTGACATTTCGAAATCGAAATTTGGGGTGGAATACAGCACTTCCTCTTACCTACTATAGGTAGGTAGCAGTGAAAGTAAAAAAGGTGATTAGTTGTGGTGAATATGTAAATTAGAAAACATTTTAATTGGTTGTAAATTGTAGAAATAAAAATTGGTCAGCTACTGATATACAGTTTGAATTTGTAACGTCTTGAATTACAATTCCAGATTGGAAAATCATTAATCACATCAGAAATTGTGAAATAAAAGAATTTAGTTTTAAAAACTCGTATGGCTACATTCACCTCATTTTCTCTAACCTCTATCGCTTCTTATGAGCATACAAACTACTCTTACTAAAGCTTATTTTTATATCTGTTATGTTTTAATCGAAATAAACCTTTGCCGAAATAGCTACCTTATGCATTTCGTTATAGAAACAAAGGGAACAGCGATGATCAAATGTTTAACAAATGGACGCGATGTGCTAGCCTTAAAATTCCATACTGTTTGCATGCAATTGCGAGAAACAACTGAATGTTGAAAGGACTTCAAAGATTGACCAAAATATGAACAATTCGAACTATTAATAACTGGTATCTTAGAAATGCCTTATGCCAAAAGAAAAAAAAAGTATTTGAAATAAATTGTATGTTTTAAAGAGATCTACATTTTATGCATAGTACGTTTTCGTCTATCGCTTAACGTTTACAAGTTATACAAGATTATACAAAATTCCTTCCAAATGAAAAGGACCTCAAAGGCTATTCCCAGAAAATTCCAGATATACATTTTATTTGTCATGTAAATATCTTTAATATATGGTGTTTTAATCAAACTCGTTAGAGCCATGTTTTAGAATATAACAGATTTGTAAGCGTGTTCCATGTAAAGGGTAGTTTAGGGTGAGGTGATTTTCTTGAAAATCGTGTCGCATCCTTGGAAGATACTGAACTTAAATGCCAAGTTTGGTACTTTTCCGACATTTCGGTTTTGAGTTATGCTGTTCACAGACACACACACCGACCTTTTTCTAAAATAATTTTGTTTGGATTCAGGGGGTCTCAAAATATGTATTTCCGGTGACGTGTCGGTATCGAATTTTTTAACGGAATGCAATATCTTCTCTACCTATTATGTACATGGTAGAGAAAGTGAAAATGATATTTCATAACAAATTATTTGCCAGTATATAACTGAATACCAAGCGAATGTAAATTACAATATCCAAGGGCACCAGTAAATAAGTAGTGATCGTCAGCATGAAAGAGAAACATTTTATCTGATTAATGTAACAAAAGCTCCAAACATATCCTTAGAGTATTTCAAATTTGAGTTTGTTTATTTAGCTAATAATTACAAATTTAAGCAAGTAATGATGCCTAAACTTAATAAACATAAAACTCAGAAACATGGGTATCTTAGTTGATTATATCATAGCTTCTCTGAAGCTGAATTTATTCTGACTGTAACCTACTTAAAGAACTTACTCTAACATTGAAATATACGATTTTATTTTCCTATCAAAACTAGTAATAAATGCATAATAAATACAACTGAAACATAATTTATTGAAGTAATGTTCCACCGAAAACTGTAAATTTCACAATTTTAACGAATTTAGTTGAAATTTATGTAATGGTTTTATGTAGTATGCATATGAGGTGTTAAAATTTCGTTTAGTTATCTTTTAAGCTTTTCGGTATTAATTTAAGAAAATGGAATATCTTGAAAAAAGCTGCTTCACTAAGAAACATTTGAAAGGATAAAAAAATAAAGAATCGATTATAAAGAATGCCTTACAGTTTTAAAAAAAATCTGATCTGTTACATTCACCTAACTTTCATTTATTAATAGGCATACAAATTATTCTTACGAAAGTTTATTTTTCTGTCTACTTCATTTTAATCCAGATAAACCTTTGTAAAATAGCTACATTACACATTTTGTTAGGATACGAGGAGAACAATGATATCAAATGTTTAAGAACTGTACGCTGGCCTTAAGATTCCATACTGTTTCCATGCAATCACCAGAAACAGCTCAATTTCACGAGACTTAAAGGAATGACAAAGTATTGAACAAATCATTAATAACGGATATCTCGGAAATGGCTGTAAAGAGATCTGCATTTGTTATGTAGTATGTTTTCGTATATCGATTAATGTTTATCAGTTTGAAGTAGTTATTACCTTTACGTTATTATTTTGCCCCACGCTTTGGGAGCCAATTTGAAGTAGATTGTTGTTTCACGTATGGAAAGCCAATTTGAAGTAGGAGTTGTATTGTTGTATCAAGGAGTTGCATTACAGTTCAACTTTTGGGAGCCGAACTTGAAGTTCGTTGCAACCGCATGTATAGTACCCGCTTTCCGGTAGCCTTCGCCCCAAATGTACTTTCCGGTGGCCTTTGCCCCAAATGTTTAAAAAATATTAACTTTGTAACTTGGCTGTTTCTTTAAATATTATATATTTATGTTTGCCTCGGCTGCGTCAGTATTTTTGTTAGAGACGTGGATGTCTTAGCAGGGCGTAGTGCGGCTGAAGAATGTATGCTTACACAGATTATAATTTTTACTTCACTACATTTATTAATCCTTGACACAATTTAAATAACACTTCACTGATATAGAGAGTTGTGAGATTCTTTTATTAATTACTTGCACTTTTTTACACTAAACTATTTTTGTCTCACACGAATACGTATTAAATTTCTCGAGGACATATCTCACTGTCTACAACCAACGCGTCCAGTTATGAGCGCTGTCTACAAGCTGTTCACAGATACAGATAGACACACACACACACACACACACACACACACACACACACGAATCTTTTTAAAAAAAAATGCTCTTTTTTAATTCAGGGGTCCTCAAAATATGTATTTCCGGTGAAACCTCGGTATCGAATTTTTGGGTGGAATGCAATATCTCTTTATCTAGATGAAAAAGGTAGTAGATGAAGTAATAAAGCCATAGCCAAGGAACTATTTTAAGTACGAAAACAAACATCCTTTGATTGATTTGTTGATTTTTTGAGAACTTATTCTGAAAATTTCAAACAGGCTGGATGAAAACTCCATTGTGTGTAACACTTGTACGGATGAAAAATGCCGAATAATAAAAAGTTTGCGAGGAAAGCGGAATTAAGTTTAAATGTCCTATCGAGATATTACGATACTGTTTGAATCACACCTAAGAGTATTTAAATTTGAAGGAAATGCAAATGGGTTATGAATCCGCATGAGTTTGGAACATTCTCTTCACGAAAAGAGGAAAAATGTGCTTCTTTTAAAGCATTTTATAAAAATAACATTGGAACATTCCCTAAATGTATCGAGCTACTAAGATGCGTTACAAATTTATATAAAAAGAGTGTTCACATAATTGCGGTAAAATGAAAGCAGTAAAACAAAACAATAACATTATGGCGATAGGAAGTTGTGATCGGTAGAAATTCTAATTTTCTTACACTAGATTGATCAGTAATTCATGAATTAACTATTTTTAGAATAACTTTGTAAAATGAGAACAAAAAGCTGATGTGTTACATTCATACCTTATTCAACACTATTCTTAGAAAGCTTATTCTGCTGTCTACTTGTTAATCGAAGTAAAGATTTGCAGAAATGATTTTATTACATATTTCCTTGTAGGTACAAGGGGTTTAGGGGGACAGAAGGCTTGACCTACAGTCAGTCATAGCGGGTCGCTATATGATCTCGAGAAAAAAACCAACAGCTATTTTCCACTTGAGAATAGTATAGGGATTTGGAAATTCAAATCAATAACAAAGAATATCTCGTAAATGATTAACACCACATTTGGCATAAATTGCGTTTTAACGAGATCTACATTTTGTGTGATGTAAACTTTTGTGTATATCTTACGGTTTACCAGTTATATAAAACTCATTCAATGAAGAGGACTTTACAAGCTATACCTAGAAATTTCAAATTATGCATTTTTTTCATGAAAATATCTTAAACATGTGTTATTTTAATCAAAATCGATAGAGCCAGCTTTGAGAAAATTAAAAGGAACGAAATAACTTCCCTGTAAAGGTAATTTGGGTTGGGGGATTTTCTTGAAAATCTGTATCTTTGGAATATACAGTTTGGTATTTATCTGATTCTTCGTTTTTGAGTTATGCTGTTCATACACACACGCCCACGCGGACCTTTTTATAAAAATTATTTGTTTGTGTTCAGGGGTCTAAAAACATGTATTTCCGGTGAAATCTTGGTATCGAATTTTTGGGTGGAATATACAACACTTCCTCTACATACTTACTGTAACTACTAGTAGAGAAAGTAAAAATAGAAACACTTTGTTTCGAATCTTACCTGTTGATTTTCACAAATGTTTAAATTCACAAATAACACAGTAAAACAATGTTAACTTGTTATTCCTCTCAGAAATGAAAATATGCGATTTTAGTTAGCTCGTATATGCTGATTTTGAATCTGAAACCTATTTCCTTATCACCTAAGAGCTTTTTGAGAGGACATGAACTTTTCGCAAAATACTTTTAGCGTCTCAAATTGTATTGTGTATGCAGTCCCGTGCAAATTAATCGGAACAGAACAATAACATTTTACATGCTTTCACGAATTTAATCATAAAGTACTTCCAATTTCATTTCTTACTATGACCTCTTTCTGTTTTATAAGTTCCGTTACACGATTAGGCATTGACTCCACAAGATTGGAACACACATTTTTGAGATCATCATGAAACCACACATAAATTAAAGCTAATACGTTCTTTTGTGGAACAGTCAAAAGTTTGCAAGTCTCTTTTTGCAAATAGCCCACAAATTTTCTATGTGGCTAATGTCAGACGAATTTCCTGGCCAGTCAAGCACACGAACATTGTTATCTTTGAAGAATTTGTTCACTTTCTTAGAAGTGTGGCAGGTAGCTACAATCTTGCTGAAAAATTCCGTCACCTTCCGGAAATCTTTTCTGGAGTTCACGAGCAACCCTCACCAGTACTGTGATGTACTGATCACTTTTCATCATGCCTTCAACTGGAATTAAAGGTCCTACACTATATTCACTCTTAGGTTGATCCGCGGCAAAACAAACCACGTGGTCAGTGCACCGTGATGCAACACGGTAGCAATGCGCTCAGGAAAGTAGTCCTATGCTAATCTCTGAATTTTAGAATGAACTTATCCTTAAATAGTATAATATTCTATACAAATACCTAAGGTTTTATTTAACGCTGATTTATACCGTAAAACAGAGCTACAAGTCCCATGACGCAATTCGTATGAGTCACCTAACATACGGGTAGGCGCAGAATATTGTTTACAGCCAGAACCAGCAGTTGTATTTAGTATCATGGCGGACGGTGAATTTGTTCTTGTTTTTTCGTCGAATTATGTAAAGCATTAGCCGCGCAAACCATTGACTAGTGGTGAAAAAACAATAGT
Organism: Deroplatys truncata; assembly: GCA_030765065.1. Lineage (NCBI taxonomy): Eukaryota > Metazoa > Arthropoda > Insecta > Mantodea > Mantidae > Deroplatys > Deroplatys truncata. The sequence continues at coordinate 162,536,787 of CM060976.1, read as the reverse complement.
AAGTTATGTGAGAAGTATCGAACACTTTCCGCGAAAGAAATAGTGAAATTAACTTCTGAGTTCACCGGTATTTTGAGTACAAGTATAAGCAGTGCTTGTGCAGAAAAATCTGAAACGAGAAAAGTGGTTACACCCGGAACAAAAAGAAAGCATATGAAATACGCGATGCAAGAATGTAGTGATTTTAAGAAGAATGCAATTCGCGTAACAGTGCACAATTTCTTTTTTAAACTGAGCCACCAACAGTTAATAAAGTGCCGCTTCCAGAGAGCGAATAAATTAGGTTATCGCATACCTGTTACTTTATTTTTCGCTCATTTATTTCAGAATTAACTATTATTATATGTGCAAACGTTTATTTTGTTGTAACTATCAATCTTATCACCTTTAACCCTTAACAGAATATGCTAGTCACCGTTTCAGTTGTCGAAATAAGGACTCTGTTCTTTTTTGCACTACGTGCCGCTTGTACTCCCCACATGGTCTGAAAGTGTGACAGTATTTCTAGTGCGAATGGCGGAAGGATACATTATAGCGGTGCACTGGTCACCTGGGTTTTGTTTTGACGCGGATCAACCTAAGAGTGAATACAGAGTAGCCTAGGTGAAACGGCCCTAAAACATTTTCTTCTCAGGGTTGAAAATATGCTGAATTTGCAGGTTTTATTTGCTTGACGCACATACTAACCCTCTTGACTTCGAAATGAATCTTATCAGAGAAAATAACTTTATTCCAGTCTTGCAGTGTCCAATTCCGATGAGCACGCGCCCATAATAGGCGTTTCTTACGCATTGCTTGTGTAAGAAGTTGTTTCTTCACAGGCTTTCGGGCTTTTCTTCCAACTGCTAAAAGTCTACGACGGACATTATAGGCATCTAATTTCACTCCTCTGTCCCTCAGGTCGCGAGTCAAGTCCAGAGCAGTGAGCCTAGGCTTGTTTGCTTTTCCTAAGCAAAAAGCTGTCATCACTTGATGGTTTTCTTTTTCCGACTACATTTCCCTTTTTCTTTGGTGTAATGGAGCCAATCTCTTTGTACTGATTAATAATTCTATGTACAGTGGTACACCAACACCGAACTTTGTAGCTACCTCTCTTTGCCAGAATCGCACTTTGCTTCCAGGGAATCGTATCCATCGAAGACCGAAATTTACAAATATTACAAGAAAACTATGAAACTCCACCACATTCAAATAAATGCACATTTGAACTGAAAACCAACTGCCACACTCAATTGATATGTGAAACAACAAGCAACAGTGGCCAGAGAGCATTTGATTTCATTATAAGCACAGTGCTGGCAATTGTTTGGGAAAATGCAGCAAAATTTACCTTGATCTGATTAATTCACACGGGACTGATTTACATAAAATCCAAAATACTCAACAAAAATTATTTTAAGAATTATAAAATTGTATGCATGTATGTTGCAATAAAGACTTAGATGTAGCAAATATTCTCATTTTTTAAAACTTCTTCCTGGATGACTTCAAAGATAAGATGACTTCGAAACGTCTGTGATAATTTGCCAGCAGCAACCAGCAAGCATGTTGGGCACTGGTTTCCCTTTGTATCGCCCTTTCATTTCCAATAAGTGTTATGGAAGCTTTACTCCCTTTTTTCGCTGGCCTTGCCAAGCTCCAGGGACATATTAAATCCCAAGGTCTTGTAAGACCTCGACAAATCTTGCACCAAATCTCTGTAACTGTAGCTCTCTAGTTTGTCAGGAAAATCACACATACCGATTTAAAGGTAAGCCAGCCTTTTTTTTTCTTTCTTTTCTTTTTAATTCTCCCAACAGAATTGAGAGTCCTCTCGAATACAGAATGATAAAGCAGATCACATGAGCCTATAAAATGCCTTCCTTTCCTTTTGCCTCTCTCAATCGTTGAAATTTTACCCTTAAATATTGGAATGCCCTTCATGATGTGCCTATCGCCTCACAAAGTTTTTCATTAATCCCAGTTTTACATGCAATGTACTATATTTTGGATTGATGGCCACTTCCTAATTCATGATTATGCTTATCGCAGCTTTCCCATTCTAAAAAAAAAAAAAGTAACGTTTTGTAAATCCTCGCCGCATTCCTTTTAGTATACCATTCACTTTTAGATCTTCAATAGCAACCAGAAAGTTCTGTATACTTGCATATCCCTCGGGTTTAACAATCCCTTAGAGCAGTGGTTCCAAACATAACCATCAGAGAATCGCGGACGAAGCTACATGAGTTTAAGATTAGGAACCATAAACTTACATGCACGAGGTGCACAGGTTACATTACACAGATGATTAAAGAAGTTTTTTTAACTAAAATTTGCACTTGCATGTTAATAACTGGTGTAATTAAAACAACAAATAATCTGTCTTTCATCCATAGTCTCACGACAATATAAATCATAGGCTACACATATACCTGTTACATGAAATATTTTTACTTCCTCTACTACGTATAGTAAGTAGGGGAAGTATTGTATTCCACCCAAAAACTGGATACCGAGATTTCACCAAAAATACATGTTTTGAGACCCCCTGAGTCCAAAAAAAGCATTTTTAGAAACATGTCTGTGTGTCTGTGAACAGCATAACTCAGAAACGAATAGTCGGATAAACACCAAACTTGGTATTTAGGTTCAGTATCTTCCAGAGATGCGACACGAAGGTTTTCATGAAAATCTCCCCACCCCAAATTACCCTTTACATGGAACATTTTTCGAAAATTTTAATTTTCTCAAAAATGGCTCTAACAATTTTGATTAAAATATCATATGTTTAAGATACTTTCATGACAAATGAAATGTATATCTCGAATTTCCTGGGAATGTCTCAAAAGTATTCTTAATTGTGAACGGCTTTTGCATAACTGGTAAACCATAAGAGATAAACAAAATTTTACCACACAAAAAATGTAGATCGCGTTAAAATACACAATTTATGTCATATACATTTTTGTTGTTGAGTGAATCATTTTTGAGATATTGCTTGTTATTCCCTTAAATTTGTCAATACTTTTACTTTTTCTCAAATTCGTTATTCATTTTTTTATGTCTTGGACATGCAAAGAGAATGGAATGCGCCACATAGCAACCAGCGCTTCAAAGATTTGACTATCGCTTATAACCTACCATATTCCCCTTGCATCTACAAGAAAATTAGCAACAAGTTTGACATCTCGATATCTCGATTAACATGAAGCATATGGAGAATAAGCGTTTGTGAAAATAGTTTTGTACAAGAGTAGAGAAAGTCATGTGAGTGTAACACATCAGATTTTTAAGTAGCAGTTATATATTCAATGAGAAGCGAAATTGACTTTTCTGTGCTATAATTGCAGACATTTGTGGTTGTAGTTTTGTGCTGCCTATGTTCATTAGTCATAGCAGACCTATATTTTGTTTTGAAATATTTCGTTTTTGAAAACGTCTCTACAGATGTACGTTGATGCGAACACTGATCACGGATTTTAGTCTTCGTGCAGTCTTTCAAACGAAGAAATATGTCAACCAAATTAACTTGTATTTGTCCTTTAGTAGGTCATTACACCGTATATTAATTAAAAATCTGAGTGCTTAATTTTATGTAATTGTTCGAAATTCGTGAATAAAATTAAGGTAATACAGGCGCACCGTTTATTTATGTTTTAAGTTTATAGGCGGACCAAACAAAAAGCAGCTCGCGGCCGGTTTCGGCCACGGGCCGTAGTTTGGCAAACCCTGTAATAAAATTGAGGGATACAATGATCCGGAGTGAGGGACAGTAGCGACGTCCGCGCCCCATGAAAGCAAGAGTTCCATTATAAGTTATCATTTGAATATCTCTTCTTCATAAAGCTTTAGGGTCGTTTTAACCTTCCTTTTATCACGACCTTTCATGTACAGTTGTTTACATTATTGGATTACAGTATAATACTTACACATTATGTATACATACAGGTTTCAATTTGGTTAAATGTATTGATATATATTAATTAATTTAAGAAAAGCATCATTGAGTGTTGCAGAAATATTTCTGGGCATACCAATCTGACTACGTTGATTTTCAAATTTTGGATATGTTAGTATGATATGTACTACTGTTAATGCTGTTTTACATGTTACACAAATTAGTGGAGAGCTTCTATTTAACAAATAAGAGTGTGTCAGTTTGGTATGCCCAATTCGTAGTCGTGATATTACAGTTTGGTTTGCCCGCTGTAGCTGTCTTATTGGATATTCTTGAGTTGAAGTTCCAGGTACATCATAAAGTTTACTTGTAGAGTTGTTCATCCAGCTGGTCAGCCATTCTTTGTGTATTTTCTTCTTAAAATGTGTGACTGCATCTTGGAGAGGTATTTTGATATCAGTATCTTGTGTTGATAGTTCTGTAGCTTGTTTCGCTGCAGTATCAGCTCTTGCATTACCGGGTATGTTTTTATGAGATGGTATCCACATGAAATTGGGTGTCTTTTCTAAGTTATAAAGGATGTTAACAAGTTGAATATCTCGACCCTGCTAGGTGATAAGGAAAAACTAGTGCTATTTTCGTGTTGTGCGATTCCCAAAATATAGTAATTGTAATATTTTGTGTCTGAGAAGAATTCACTATTGTTGAGTGTAATTGACGTCTTTCCTGATATTTCAGCTGCTCGTCCCCTTAATGTGAACTAATACAGACTACTGCTAAGCTGTGATACACCAAAGAAGTGCCAACAGCTACGTACTTCACTTTCTATACACGCTTTTCGGTTCTCATTTGAAGGGCCCTTGTAAGAGGCCTTTAAGTTGCGAGGGATATGGAATCATCCCTTTAAATATGACTTGTCTCCCATATTACCCTCTTAGTTCTCCCCTCTTCCTTAATTTAAGTCCCACAGGCTTCTTGTTCATTACATCTTTTTATATAAGCTTATATATACATGCATAGTGTCATGGTGCTTGAATACAATAGGTGAGAGCCGGAAGTCGAAACTATACTTGCCCACTCCCCCGCTACACGGTTCATACAACGCCTGAATGCGTGTATTTCATTAAACTGAATATTTTCCCCCCTACTTCCTATCCAGCCGTTATAAATTGGAAACACATGTGCTGCCTGGTAGAAGAGTGGACTGAATTGAATTTCCTATAGCAGTGACTGCATCACACTACGCTTCGTTTTGATGGTATCATCTTGAAGGGTTCATAACGTTGCCAATCAGAATCGCTTTCCTCAGGTACGATGGGGAATACCTGGGGAAAAACAATAACGTCTATCATTAAATCGCGTTTATTCCAATCGCATCGGCATAGAAAACATCAAAATGATACTTAAATACTAAGTGGGATGGAAGTAATTATTAGATTTTTGTCAAACTAGTACTTGGTTAATGAACAAAGTGTTGTACCACAGTTCAGAACTATTTATATTATAGCACTTCTTCTGGAAACTAGCCTATGCATTTAGTTTGGTATTATTTTCTCTTTAGGGTTGGTTCTACAATGTCCCAATAAGCTTGTTTATAGTTACTCTCTAAATAAACTTTTCTGGCCGATAAGCAACACTCTCTTTCTACAATCACGTGCCTTTCTCTGGATAACAATCCTATAGGATAACCTGTGATAAGTTCGGTATTCTGAATTAGGCGGAAACGCCATCATTGCGAGAATTCGTAAACTAGAAAACAAACGAGAATTGCCTTATAAAGCAGACCATTAAGAAAATGAAAGTTAGTGTTTAGAATAACATGGAAGACGCGAAGCAAGGCTCAAAACTTCATGACGACTGCGAAAGGTTGTTAAACCTCTTAGAAACACACAAGATTGCAGAAGAAGAAAAAATCTGATGTGGTAACCTGGAGGGAAAAAATGCTGGGAGACTATCGCGTCAGAGTCTACACAACCTTACCTCTGTGTTGGTGGCTATTTGCTGAAGTACTTCTCATTTCCTTGTGCTCCTTCCGCTAAGCCGAAATCTCCACTATAATAATATTATAAAGGGGGAAAATTAGTATTAGGTATATGTATGTGAGTTAATTTTAAAAACCACTCAACGGATTTTGATAAATTCTTTTACCATGAAAATGCCCAAGTCTTTGTGATGGACATGGACTATAAAACACCTTATAATTTCATTTAATAAATTACTCAAATTATACCAACAGTTTGCAAAGCCTGTGTATTAGAATATGAACGCATTAGAGTTATAAAAGAACATACGAACACTGTCGGGGGAAAGGTTAAGGAAGCCAGACGTTCCACTTGTGTGAATATCGGTATTTTACATCCTTTATTAGGAATAGCGGAGGTATACGAAATTACAATTATAAGAAGTAAAGGATAGAAATTAAATTGAGTTTTATTTATGGACGCTCTTTAACTGCTATGGTCCTCATCGTCCTGTTCTATATTGGGCGTGAAAGACCGGTAATTTTGCTCAGAGGCCTCTATCAGGCTTGTGGTTCTTTTACCTGCCGTAAATCTACACACGGGATCCCCGGCTTTACTTCCCTTCCGAAGGAAGCCATACTAAGAATTTTTACGCCCGAAAGAATCCATCGCCCTCCGCCGGGTTTGAACCCGTTACCTCGGGAACTAGAGGCTAGCATGGTAACCACTACACCACGGACGAGTAAAGGGTAGGATTAACCATGAAATCCTCTAGACTACTGTTTAATGATTCCATAAAGAATGGCGGGAGGTAGATATATCAAATTAATTAAAGCGCCATTCCAGTTAAAACAGTGAAACCCGTGAAACAATAAGCCAATTAGTGTTTTATAAAAGCACGCTTATAAATTTTGTCGTCGTCCAATATTTGGAAATAATTCTGTCCCTCTCTTAGGACTTTAGGCTTTCTCCTGTTATGTAAAAATATCATTATTTCCTCCTCTTCGTCGTCCGAGGAATACAACTCTGCCATGGTTACTATTGCTAGTCATAAGAACTGTGTCAATCCTGAGCGTGAAAACTTATTTGTCGGACAAATAAGTATCGCCTACTCCAACTAACCGAAAACTTATCGGCAAAGATATCTTCCGAGTAGTACTATCTAGAGGTTGTAGAACGCCAATCGCTAAGAAATACGGTAAATATCTTTATCGGCAACTTATTGATAGAACTTATTTCGTGTCCATACCAGCCACTGATATACTAATCTTTCTTAGTTTGAAGTAAATTCGGACACAAATATTAAAAAGATCAACTCTAGGTGAGAAGAGAAAGCTTTTAACCTGGGAGGCCGAAAGACGCTAATTGTAAAGGCTAATAAATATCATTTTAAGGATATCCGTTTGTAAAAATGGCCAAAAAGTTTCCAAAATTCGTAAATCTGGATTTTAGGGTTATTAACAACTACAAACCTTCTACCTTGGTTCTCATGTAAGACCATTTAAAGCATGTCTATAGCGATTTAAATGTCTGCCATCAGCCCTAGTTTCCAACAGAGTTGTAGTGTAAAAAGGCTTTGCCTGTATTAAAGTGAACAAACCATTCAAGAGAGGCCAACGGCTTGGATTTGTATTTTTAGGGGAAAAAATTCTCAGACTTCGAGTTGTATTTATACTGTATACAGCTTATAATTTTAACTTTCTAAACTACAACTGAATAAGCCTTGTGCGCTTGCGTCCGTAAGAGAGAGAAAAATCATTGAAAGCTCAGTACAAAAAAGGGGGGGCGCAACAACAAACAGAAAAACATCGGCACAGTCATTGAGGAAATACTCAGAAGACGGGCTATCCTTTAAACGAAAATAAATATAAGAAAACTCTTGATCGTGTCTAAATTTGGTTAAAAAGCAAGTCCAGCCGTGCAATAAAAAAACAATAAAAATTATATACCATTATTATTCCTATGTTCACATTTACGCTCTATTGTAGTTAAAGAATTTAAAATTCCCTCTATATAGTTAGTTCATTCAGTTTTTATTTCGATTCTGAAACAATTTAAAGAAATGAATTTAAAAATAAAACATTTATGTTCACGAAAACCACTTTCCTCTGCACTGCATCCCTGTTTATTATGTTTCTATATTTCATGAAAATTGTTTCACATATCTCAATTTTTATACTATCCTTTTTTGTATTTCCTGCTATTATTTACAAGATTATAAAGAAATAAAACTGTTTTAGATAAATGCATCTATTTTAATTTTAGAGTCCAATGCTTAATCCGTTTCGTTTCAATGAGAAGGCAAATATAAACATGTCGTAATACTTAAAAGGTACTGAAGTATTTACGTTTTAGACATAGATTACATTAAGATACATGATTAACTCCGAGTATAGGTAAGGTTCAGATTTCAGAACGTGACCTTTTAGCTGTATTTATATCATTAGTAGTTCTATGCGCCTGTCACCGTGAAGTATCAACCAATACAAGGCAGTTACTAGAACCGCATAAGGGTGGGGTGTAGGCGTTTTAACATTCCATTACCACATAGTAAACCACGGTTTCTTATATGGGAAAGTTTCCATGCATCCTGGTGTGCATATTATGCGTCAAATTAGTTTAAGGGGACCAATGAATTGAATTTTGAAAACCTTAAACCACGCGTCCAAACCTCGTCACTTAACTATAGTAGTCGTAATACAGAGTGAGCCAAAAGACTCCGAACCGCCTGCGCGGTGTTTTTCCTGTCCGCGTCCTCTGCGCTCGTTGCCGTCTGCCGCTATCATAAAAAGGCGCGGATAAAACCATACAGCATTTTTAAAACTACTTTTAAAGGCTTTACTTACCAACTTTACGAAAGGATATGCTGAAACTGGCTGCCGTCGTTGTCCTTACATTTTTGCCACCTCGTTTTAGGAAACTATCCATCACTCGCCATAGTTCACGCTGAGAAATTTCCTAGCGGATATTTTGTTTTAATTCCTCCAGGGTGTGTGGGTTTGTCTTGTAGACTTTATGTTTTAAGTTACCCCGGAGGGGTATTTTATGAACAATATTACCGGCTGCGCGGTGTTTTTTCACTGGACGTGTGGAAATATGATAAAAATATGATAACACTGCTGCTATAAACAAAGTCACACTGCTGTGGTTTTGCTGCGCAGTGTGAAATGCATTTTTGAGTTGACGGTGATGTGATGTAGTTCAGTTATTACGAGTTGTTTATTATTTTGTCCTGTACTTAGTCGAAAGTATAGTATGGCTCAGTATATGTTTTCTACTGCACAGCTTGTATTTATTTATGATTCGTTTGTGTTAACTCGTTCAGCTCACCAAGTGAAAGTACGATTTGCAGAAAGATTTCCAGGTGTAAAAGTTCCAGGCGGTACAACAATCCATGAACTTTACAGTAAATTTCAGGCCACACGAAGTGTTCAGGCTAAGAAATCTAAAAGTCGGCGTTCGGTTCTTACAGAAGAAACATTAGACGACATCGATCATCGTTTGGAAAATTCCCCCCAAAAATTCCATGATGGATAGTTTCCTAAAGAGGTGCCAAAAATGTATGGACAACGACGGTGATCAGTTTCAGCATTTCATTTCATAAAGTTGGTAAGTAAAGCGTTAAAAGTAGTTTTAAAAGTGTTGTATGTTTCATCCGCACCTTTCTATGATAGCGGAAGACGGCAACGAGCGCAGAAGACGCGGACAGGAAAAACACCGCGCAGGTGGTTCGGAGTCTTTTGGCTCAACCTGTGCAACGCAGAGCAATTCTGAGAACGTATCTTTTGTATACAAAACCTGAGTCACTTTGAATAAAACTGTGTTGCAAGAACAATAATAAAAATGTGAGAGCACACAAAGAGAGGAAATGGCATCGGCCTCAGTAAGATCAGTGGCAGAGCGCACTGTAAGATCTTTGGTTTGAATCGCGACTGTGGAATAGTATTTTCAGATCTAATAACTTTCGAACATATATAGTGTTTACTGTATATGCACTATTGCTGGTCTGTGTACCTACAACGATGTAGTGAACGTTTAAACATTTCTAGATTTTTTGAAACGAAAATTAGACAAACTTATAATTCACTGATGTTCTAAACTGAGCAAGTGGCGGGATTCATTATCTTGTAGCTTAGGAATATCTAAAGCTAGCAAACCTTGAGCCATATGTGTGTCAAAAGAAAACAAATCGCAGAAAATGTTACCTATAATTATAGAATTAGAGAATTGCGGGAAAAGAATATAGCTGAGGCATTTTATGTGAAATTTCCATATAGCAAAAACCATCATAGGTTTCTTTAATTTTATCAGTATTCATCTCATGGAAAAATGCAGTGTCGCTTTTGCCCTGTGCCCATTAAGCGCACAGTCTCTTGTATTATGATCGTGAGCCGATAAACATTGAAAATAAACTTCATGTACTTATATAAGAAATGTGTGGTAATACAAGGACATTTTCAACAGTATACGATAAAGTATGAAAGTCTATTAGTTTTAATTTTAGTTTATTTCAGTTAAGAGGTATTTGCATATGTAAGTCTGTAAGATGTGTTTGAAATTAACACATTATCTATACGTCTAGTGAAACTCTTAACTAAAATGTCGGCGTAATTTTCGAATTGATACTACGAAGGCTGTTCCAGAAGTACCCGACCTAACAAAGAAAACACAAAACTTTTGGGAAAAACATCTTTATTTCTGTACATAGTCTCCTTTCAGCTGGATACACTTTTCCCAGCGATGTTCAATAGCTTCGATACCCTGTTTATACTGAGAACCATCGAGTTCTGCAAAATAGCCATCAACTGCAGACTCCAGCTCTTCACTGTTGGCAAATCTTTTAGCACCAATCTATTTCTTCAACCTTGGAAATAGAAAATATTCAGAAGGGGCTAAATCTGCCGAATAGGGTGCATGAGGGAGCAATTCGAATTTTAACTCATTGATTTTGGCCATGGCGATAATGGATATGTGAATTGGTGCATTGTCTAGATGAAACTAAAGCTCCTTTTCCACTGAATGTGCCCGTTTTTGCTTGATACCATCATTCAAATGTTGCAATAAGTTTGCATAATACTCGCCATTGTTTGCTTTTGAAGATAATCAATGAAAATTATCCCACGCGCATCGCAAAAAAAAAAAAAAAAAAAAAAAAAACTGACGCCATGACCTTGCCTGTAGATGAAACTGCGTTCTTTGGAGGCGATTCTCCCCTTTCAATCCGCTGTTTTGACTGTTCTTCGTCTCAGGTGTGAAGTGGTGGACCCATGTTTCATCCATGGTTATGAATGGACACAAAAACTCTGTTTTATTGCAGCGAAACATCGCCAAACACTCGACTGAAACATCCTCACGATGCTGCTTTTGTTCCATTGTGTGTAAACGCGGCACCCATCTTGCACATAACTTTCTCATGTCTAAATTTTCAGTTAGTATGCAATGTACAGCACTTTTTGAAATGCCTACGATGTCTGCTAGCTCGCGCAGTCAATAGGCGGTCAACCAATACCATTCTGTGGATTTTCTTCACAATTTCTGGCGTGGTCACCTTATTTGGTCGACCGCTTCGATGTTCGACTTAGCAGCTCGTACGTTCGCTTAAACTCTGCCACCCAATATTTTACTGTTGTAAACGAAGGAGCAGACTCCCCCAGAGTAGAATCTAACTCAGCTTTAATATTAGTTGGTTAAGACCTTTCAAATGAAAGTATTGTTTCACATAACGATGGCCAGTTTTATCCATGTTTACAAATTTGCTGAGAGCGTTCACTATTGATGGCTGCCAAACAATTACTAAACGACGTAGCATCATCAAACTTCAGACTTAAACTGTATAAGGTTGGTGCTTTCTACCACAGTCATTTGTTCGAAACAACAATCAGTATCTATATATCAGGTCGGGTACTTCTGAGAGTGCCCTCGTAACTTGTGAAGAGACTACCTTATGTTTGTATGTGTCTATGTTGCCTTTAAACGCAAGAACGGTTAAACCGATCATGAAACTTGGTACAGGTTATACAACGGAGAGGAACACCTCGCGCACTGCGATCTACATAGATCTATTGTGGCTACTACCCTCCAGGAGGATGGGATGAAGTGAAGAAACCATGAGAAGCTACAGGCCACAGAGACTTGCGGAAGTCTTACAGTTCTAGGCTCGAAGACCCGTCCCCACTGATGCAGCTACCCAGAGAGAGAGAGAGAGAGAGAGAGAGAGAGAGAGAGCGATGAATTATCTGTCGACTAAGCAGTCCTCTAGTGTCCACGGGGAGTACTCTTTCCTTGGAGTAAGCATCCGCGTCATCTGTCCTATACCGCCATACACCACGAAACCTAGAAGCTCACCTGAAACATGAAATGGAAATTGTGGAAAGGAAATCGTGGTTGATGAGAAACCACCCCATCATTCGCCTACCGACAGGGGATAACCAAGAAAAACCCAAGGTCAGAGTCGACGGTCGATGCTAATTCAATCCGGAATGTCTCGAATTCGAGCTTCACACGTTACCGCGGAGCCATTTCGCTCGGTCTAACATACCTTAGATCCAACTTAGAAGTTAGGCTTAGACGACATCATAACTTTTCCAGAGGGGGGTTCTAAAGAGACGCTAAATTAAGAAATAATAATGAAGAATTGAGATACATCCCTTTTGTTTTGAAAACTGTTATAGGATAAACGAGTATAAGTGTAATTTTCTGACAAGTTTTGTTACTAAGATAACTTAGATAGTGTAATATAATATTTCATAAGTTATACCAGTGTTTCATTACTCGTAATCGTATACGTATACAGTTTGTAACGAGAATAAGTGTAAGGAACAGGCACAAATGTACAGTTCAACCTTTTACTTATCTATTAGAGAAGAAGTGTGGTCTATTAGAGAGGAAGTGTGGGAGAGAGACGGTGGAAGGACAGAGCAGACCAGAAGGGGAAAAAGAATGAAGGGAGAGAACAAGGAAAAGAGAACTGAAGCAATTACCCGCAAAACTCACACGAGCAGAGCTGCGGGTTTTGCTAGTATTAGAATAGAAGTTATCCATTATTATACCAACATAAATTCTGTGATTTTCTGCATAATTTTCTTTATGCAGTCCTACCAATATAAACAAGTTATAGTTGTATTCAATAGCGTCATAATTGGCTCATTATGGCCCGCACGCCAATAGTAGTAATGGCAAATTTCCTATAGGAATGACGTAATATCGGTATTCCAAGTTGCGTGACTTAGAGAGAATTGAAACCATTTTGTGATATTATTTTCTCTGAGCAGCGAAGAGACAAAAAGTCTTTACATTAATAATTATAGAATAATTAAGATTTGAATTTGTAATTACTTACCATGCAATGCTGATAATAGACTACATTACAGTCCGTAACCCTCTTCACTTCTCTCCCAGGAACTGAATGCATGCAAGTGGCTGTTTTGCTTATCGGTTCAACATGCCTGGTAATAAATGAAATGGAGGGTAAGAAGCTAAGTCTCATTTACGAACATATGAAGATGCTCTCACTTAGTCGGCTATGGATGACGAATTGTTTCATGATTTATTTCCTATAATGTATATTGCTATGATTGCATAAAGTGTTCTATCCAACTCGTCTATAATTTTAATGTGACTCGTGAAAATCGTCGCACGAACAACACTGAGTTGGACAAGCATTCATTCAAACCATAATCCACATTGTCCACTTGTTGCATAAACTACTAATATACAGCTAGAAAAATATTCGTGTAATGACTCCATATTGCGTGACAGGAATTTATAATCTAAATGTAATGCAGGAAGAAAACCCTTGATTTTAGTTAAGCACTGGTTCTCTACGAAGCACTTCCAGCCTTAAATAAACAGATGAAAGGGTGCTGTAGATCCAACATATGCCCTCTATTTTCACCCTCTCTATCTATCGAAGCATGACGTTCCAGAATATCCTTGTAGCAATCGTAGGACTGCAAACAGTTCGTTACAACAGCTGTAGGATCGACGTCATTTGTCTCTGCAAACACTTGTTTTTACGTCGCCGCGCCATTTTAATTTTGCAAACGAATGGAAGCAAGCCACATTAGTTAGACGTCACTATTGCCGTGACGTCACGTGCTTGCCTCCCTCCCTTCCAGAAACTAATTAAATACCGTCCCTGAAATACGCGAATATGTAAGGCACTCGCGTTTATTTTGCAAATTATTTCACCTTATGGCGCTGCAGACGTAAGGAACTGTTAGTTCGTCATCATCTTCTTCTCCTTCTACCACCCTCTCGCTTTATTCGTCCAGCTCCCCTCCGTGTAAACAAAGAGGAGAATAGAGAGGAATTTATACATTAAAAAGATATGAGGACTGCGGGATTAGACGGTCAGCAAAAAATACGAGAAATAAATTAAACGCCGGAAGAACAAAATAACCTTCTCCGTTATCTTGTATACAAATATTTGCTTCCAAAGCACCGTTTCAAGATCACTCTACTGTTAAAACATATTTCTTTTGTGCGGTCTGCAAGAGGGGAAGATATATATATATATATATATTAAATTATTGTGGAGGGATGAAGAAAGATGGAGGGACAATTTCCAAGCGGGTTCAGCAAAATCTCCAAATATAAGCTAACACAAATACGCGCACCTATAAAGCGGTTTTAGCTAAAACCAGGATTACAGTGGTAAGGTAACGGTGATAATTGTGGTTTTCCCAAGTTTTAGGGCTATGCTCTCCATTCAAGAGAATAACCATTAGAGATGTATTTGAACTCTAGAGGGAAACGGAGGTAGGTGTAGGTCAGATTTGAATAAAGAATGCTGAGAGGTTTCCATTAGACCTGGAAAATCTTCAAATCGGTGACAAAAACATTGTTGAAACCTAGGAATCTGAGTTAACAAAAATACTTACTCTACTAATTTATAGTAAGTAGACGAAGTACTGCTTTTCACCAAAAAGTTTAATATCGAAATTTCACTGAAAATACATCTTTTTATGTCCCATGAAACCCGCCCCAAAAAGCATTTTTAGAAAAAGATCCTGTGTGTGCGAGCGCTTGTTTTTCTCTGTGTCTGTGAACAGCATAAGTCAAAAACATAAAGTGGGTTAAACACCAAACTTGAGATTTAAGTAACTCACCCCAAACTATTCTTTACTTGGAAAAAATTTCATTATTTTTTTTAAAATCACCTCTAACGATTTTCATTTAAATATCGTGTGTTTAAAGATATTTGCATGACAAATGAAATGAATATCTTGAATTTTCTGCGAATAACCTGTGAAATCCTCCTCATTCTGAATTAATTTTTTATAATTGGGAAATCATAAGAGATGGTACCAAAGTTACCAAATCTTACTGCATAAGAAATATAAATATTGTTGAAACATATACTTTATGTAACACATAACTTTTTGTGGCGTTAACAATTTGCGAGATACAGTTTGTAATTAGTTTGAATTTTGAAATACTTATACTTTTCTCAAGTGGAGAGGCGGTGTTCGTTTTTTCTCATAGTTATTCAAGAGCATGGAATTTCAAAGCCATCACATGGCGATCTGCTTTTTAAAAATATGGCTTTCGCTTTAGTCTAGTACAGTCCTGTTCGAATTAATCGGAAACAAGGTAAATTTTGCTGCATTTTCCCAAGCAATTGTCAGCACTGTGCTTATAATGAATGCTCTCTGGCCATTGGTACTTTCACATGTCAATTGTTGTGTGCCAGTTGGTTTTCGTCAATTGTTGTGTGGCAGTTGGTTTTCAGTTCAAATGTGCATTTATTTGGAAGTGGTCGAGTTTTATAGTTTTCTTGTAATATTTGTAAACTTCGGTATTTGATGGATACGACCCCCACGAAGCGAAGTGCGGTTCTGGCATTAGCACCAAATATTTCTATGACGCAAAGAGACATAGCTACAAAGTTTGGTGTTGGTGTAGTCACTATACATAGAATTATTCATCAGTACAAAGAGACTGGCTCCATTACACCAAAGAAAAAGGGGAAATGTGGTCGGAAAAAGAAAACTTTACCAAGTGATGACCGCTTTCTCCTTAGGAAAAGCAAAACAAACCTAGGCTCACTGCTGTGGACTTGGCTCACGACCTGAGGGGCAGGGGTGTGAATCTAGGTGTATAGGGTCTTTCAAAAGAATGTCCTATCTTTGAACTTGAATAAAACACGTTCTATAAATGATAGAGGTTTATTTCATTTTTATTTTGGAACATAATTAATGTCATTACATGTGGAAGAGAACATCAGTTAAGTGACCCCCGCGACTTCGTTGGGTTGCGCGTATACAGTTGACCCAATTTTCAATGACAGAAGAACGTAAATTAGGTCCAACTTCACGAATAACACGCGTGATGTTATTCATAAAATTATTTACTGTTTCTGGCTTGTTGACACAAACTCGAGATTTAACGTAACCCCACAAGAAGTATTCCAACGGCGTTAACTCACCTCACCTCGGGGGCCAGTTAACATCACCACCACGGGAAATGATGAAACCTCTGAACTTCTCCTTCAAAAGATCGATTGTTTTGAGAGCAGTATGACATGTGGCACCATTTTGCTGGAACCAGATGTTTCTGAGATCCATACCATCCAATTGAGGCCAAAAATAGTTCCTTATAAGAGCCCGGTATCTTTCTCTTCTCCATCTTCATCTTGGAAAAAATATGGACCAATGATTCCACCATACCAAAATCCACACAACATAGTAATCTTTTGGGGATGAAGTGGTCGTGCTTGAATCCGCATTGCATTGTGATTGCTCCAATAGCGGCAACTTTTTTGTTAACACAACCATCCATCCAAAAATGGCTTCGTCGCCGAAAATGATTTTTCGACAAAAATCCGGGTCAGCTTCCAATTTGCTCCCAGTCAGCGAATACCCGGCGCAACCTATGGTCATTAGGCTTTAGTTCTTGAGTTAACACCATTTTGTAAGCGTGAAACTTCAAGTCCATATGCAGAATTTGCTAAGTTGTGGTCGGCGAAAGCCCCAAATCGTGCGCTCGACGAGCAATTGATTTGTTTCCGTTCTCGCGTATACTCTCACGAACGGCACGTATATTTTCGTTGGAGCGCTTACTCAATTACGTACAGGCGTTCTTTGATCACTGATAGAACCACTTCTTTCAAATTTATCAATCAAAACCGAATCGTTCTCTCGCAGGACGATTATGCACGCCGTAAACTTCACGCAATACACATGAAGGTTTGGCGAAAAGATGATCCATTTTGATAATAAATTTTCAAACTTTCTACGCGTTGCTGAATGCTGTAACGCTCCATGGCTATTTGTCAATAACAACTGTAACCTCATGAAAAAAAAATGACTGCTGTAACTCATAACAACGGCAGCTATCACACGTTAAAGATAGGATACTCTTGTTGAAAAATCCTTTATCTAACATCCGTTGTAGACTTTTGGCTGTTGTAAGAAAAGCCCGAAAGCCTGTGAAGAAACAAACTTCTTACACAAGCAATGCATAAGAAACGCCTCTTATTGGCGCGTGCTCATCGGAATTGGACACTGCAGGACTGGAATAAAGTTCTTTTCTCTGATGAGGCTCATTTCGAAGTGCAAGGTCAGAGGGTTCAGTATGTGCGCCGAACAAATAATGAACCTGCAAATTCAGCATGTTTTCAAAGACTGTAAAATACCCTGAGAAGAAAATGTTTTAGGGCTGTTTCACGTTTGAAGGATTAGGACTTTTAATTCCAGTTGAAGTGATGAGTATATCACACTACTGGTGAGAGTTGTTCCTGAACTCCAGAAAAGGTTTCCGGAAGGTGACGAAATTTTTCAGCAAGATTTAGTTACCAGACACACTTCTAAGAAAGTGAAGAAGTTCTTCAAAGATAACAATGTTCGTGTGTTTGGTTGGCCATTTGTGGGTTGTTTGCAAAAAGAGACTTGCAAAATTTGACTATTCCGCAAAAGAACATTAGATATTAGCTTTAATTCAAGTGTGGTTTGATGATGATGCTCTCAAAAATGTGTGTTCCAATGTTGTGGCGTAAGTGCCTAACCGTGTAATGGAGCTTATAAAACAGAAAGGAGAACACCTTAAGTATTAAGAAAAGGAAATTGGAAGAAATTTATTGTTTAAATTCATGAAAGCATGTAAAATGTTGTGTTATTGTTCTGTTCCGATGAATTCGCACGGGAGTATACGTCCTCCTCAGACCTACAACGAAATATGTAAATAACAAAACTAACAAGAAGTAGACAAGAAAAGCTGTTGTAAGAATATTTGTAGAAGAGTGAGTAGAGAAACTAATGCGAATGCAACACATTAGATTTGTTGAGTATTTGCTGTTATCTATACTAAAAACATAGATGTGTTCTGAAGCAATAAACAAAATCTAGGGGATTTAGACCGATTTATGAGATTATGACCAGTGTTCACTAATTCAAGGAGCGGAAGATATTACTAGAGGTTTGAACCGCTAACCCCTGCCGCTCCCCACTGAAAGGCCTGCATTTGCTCAGCTGTAGAAAACTGTTTACTGCGAAACAGTCGGGGTATTGCTTTAAATATTTTTGAAGTAGCGCTTCTGACTTGCAGACTTCCGCACCGCGCCCTCTCTGTCGCACACACGTGGCCTATTTATAATTCCCTTTCGCTTCCCAGAACTGAATACGACCTCTTATTTCCATGGAGAAGTATTTATATTTATCTTTGGTGAAACAAGACATATGTTAAGATATTTGAATTTACTCTCCAAACATCCGGCCGAGCCGGGGATTGCAATATCTAATACAGCTTCCTTGGTCCTCCCAGCACAAAGAAGAACCTTTCATCTCGGGTTTCAGTTCATAATTAAACAGCCGTGCAAATCGGCCAGGCAAATACTTTCAAATCTTATGTAAAGTTGCCATTATACTAAAGATCCTAATTCTTGTACTCTGTAGACTGTCTTTGACAGGGGTGCTTCTGTGGGTCGAAACCTTTCTTAAGCCCCCCCCCCCCCCATCGAGTTGAAATAGCATGCCAAACGAAAAACTGGGTATTATTTTCAAAGACATAAAGACATTAAAACACCGGGATGAAAATGTATACCAAATAAAAAAAATCCGATGTGTTACACTCACATGACTTTCTCTACTCTTGTACAAACTATTTTTACAAACGCTTATTCTCCATATGCTTCATGTTAATCGAGATGTTAATTTTATTGCTAATTTTCTTGTAGGTGCAAGGGGAATATGGTAGTATTTAAGCGATAGTCAAATCTTTTAAGAGCTGGTTGCTATGTGGCGCATTCCATTCTTTTTGCATGTCCAGGACATAAAAAAATGAATAACGAATTCCCATTTGAGAAAAAGTATAAGTATTGGAAAATTTAAGGGAATAACAAGCAATATCTCGGAAATGGTTCACTCAATAAAAAAAATGTATATGACATAAATTGTGTATTTTGACGCGATCCACATCTTTGTGTAGTAAAATTTTGTCTATCTCTTATGGTTTACCAGTTATGCAAAAGTCGTTCACAATGAAGAATACTTTTGGGGACATTCCCAGAAAATTCGAGATATACATTTCATTTGTCATGAAAATATCTTAAACATATGATATTTTAATCAAAATCTTTAGAGCCATTTTGAGAAAATTAAAGTTTTCGAAAAATGTTCCATGTAAAGGGTAACCTGGGGTGGGGGAATTTTCTTGAAAACCTTCGTGTAGCATCTCTGGAAGATACTGAATCTAAATACCAAGTTTGGTGTTTATCCGATTGTTCGTTTCTGAGTTATGCTGTTTACAGAGAGACACAGACACACACACACACACACACACACACACACACACACACACACACACACACACGGACATGTTTCCAAAAATGCCTTTTTGGATTCAGGGGGTTTCAAAACATATTTCCGATGAAATCTCGGTATCGAATTTTTGGGTGGAATGCAATACTTCCCCTACTTACTATACTAGTAGAGAAAGTAAAAATTGAATTAGTTTAAAAGAAGGACAAACCTTTGCAATGTGTATTTATAATATTATGAAGAGAGAAAATTTGTATGTGGGTGTGTAGAGTAACCTCAAAAACCAGTCAACCGAATTTGATAAGTATTTCACCATTGAAAAGCGTAATTTACTAATTCTCAATGCCGGACATTGTCTATAAAGCACTAATTTCATTTCAAAATTACTAAAGGGTTAAAAAGAATTTACAAAGTTCATGAACGGAATACGAATCCATTGAAGCTATAAAAGAATACATTGCAAAGAAGGCTTTGACTTTTAGTTGAGAATGTCATAGAGTCGAAAACAATTGTTACTATACAGAATGTGCATGTAAAACAAGACAAATGCCACGGATATTTCATTCCAATCAGTGTGTGTGGGTGTGTGGTCAAGATTTGGCAACGAAGCTAGAGCAAAACAAAACAGAATCGAATCTTCTTACAACGTTATGATACGTATAGAGATACCAACCCAGGATATTTTAATAATTACATAATAGGGATTTTTTCTCTCAGAGCCGGTTAAAGCTTCAGCATGCGACCAATTAAATGTCCAAGAGCACACGGTCTAATGCCCATTGTTTACTTCCAATGCCTTTTACTCTACTTGATTTTTCTTACGCTTTTACTCATTAAAATGTTCAGTATGATGTAGTTTTAATCATTCTGTTCAAGTTTCTGCAAAAACTCGAGACGAACTTGAAATAAATCTGCGATACATTCACATGAGTTTCTCTATCCTCTATCGTTTTTAGTGTATATTAAATCGCTAGAATCATTTTTTAGAAAATCAAAACTGTCGAAAAATCTTAAATGTAATCTGGGGTGGAGGGATTTTCTGGAAAATCTTAATGGAAGGTACTTACCCTAAATACCAATTTGGATTTAATCGAATTTTCGTTTTTGAGTTATGCTGTTCTCACTCGCGCACACGGACTTTTTTTCTAAAGATGTTTTTAATTCAGGGTGCCTCAAAACATGTATTTCCGGTGAAATCTCGATATCGAATGTTTTGGTGAAATACAATATATCCCCTACTTACTGTACGTAGCAAAGAAAATAAAAAATCTTATGTGAATACATTCACATGACTTTCTCTACTCTATCGTTTATTACTGGGTAAACAAATTATTCTTACTCAAGCTTATTTTTCTATCTACTACATTTTAATCCAAACAAACCTTTGCAGAAATAACTCATTACACATTTCGTTATAGATATAAAGGGAATGGCGATAGTCAAATGTTTAAGAACTCCACGCTATGTGCTAGCCTTAAAATTTCATAGTGTTTCCATGTATTCGTGACAAACAACTGAATGTTGAAAGGACTTTAAGAATGGCCAAGAAATGAGCAATTGAACCTTTAATAAGGGATATCTCAGAAACGGCTTATGTCACAAAAAAAATAAACTTATTTTAAATATGTTGTGTGTTTTAAAAAGATCTTCATTTTTAGTGTAGTACGTTTTCGTCTATCGCTTAACGTGTACCAGTTACACAGATTATACAAAACTCCTTCCGAATGAAGAGGACTTAATAGGCTATTTCCCGAAAATTCGAGATATAGATTTTATTTTGTATGTAAATATCTTTCACATACGGTATTTTAAATAAAATTGTTAGAGCCATTTTTTAGAAAATCAAAAATTTCGAAAAACGTTCCATGTAAAGGGTAGTTTCTTGTTAAAAATCTTCGTGTCGCATCTTTGGAAGATTTTAAATTTAAATACCAAGTTTGATTTATCCGACTCTTCGTTTTTGAATTCTGCTGTACACACGCACACACACACACACACACACACACACACACACACACACACACAAACGGTCATGTTTAAAAAAAAAATTTATACAGGGAGCTCAAAACATGAATTTCCGGTATGAAATCTCGATATCCAATTTTGGGTGAAACACAATACTTCCCTTATTTACTAAATGTAGTAGAGAAAGTAAAACTGGCATATGGCTTTTGCTACACTTTATATTGCTCAAGATATGACGTAATTAATTCGAGGACAAATTGTCACAAAATATTTAAATGTTTAATTTTTTTTAAAACAACCAGAAGAGTAAATAAATGCATATATGCCAGTTTTGTGTTTTAGTATTTAAATAATGTGCTATATTTTTATTTTTCTACATTGTGTGCAGCACGTGATAAATGATATAATGGAGGTAAAGTAACAATTTTATTCTATCATAAACGAAATTTAAAATATACTTAAAAATACGGTAGAGCAGGTGTAACAACATTTTGAAAACATTTGGATAAAAACTGCGTGATACAGAAATTTCATATGGGGTGCAGTTAACTATTATTAGTGTCTTTAGAATAATTTCTTTTAGCTCGTTTGATCTTTGTAACGTTTTCCCTCGCTACTCCGTTGTGGGTATCTTCTGCGATGTGGGTCTGGAACTTTTTCGAGCACCACGTTGGCAGCGCCAGGTTTGTAGCGTTTTGCCCCCGCTACTTCGTTGTGTGTGTCTAACCTGCGTCGTTCTCGTCTCTACGTCGTTGTAGGGTAGTCTTCAGGACTCGAAATCGGCCGATATCAGTCGGGGAGCACTTCTCGTCCTATCTCAGAATCAACCGTCGGCGAATCGGCCTGAAATTCCCTACTGTTGTTGTCAGGGTAGGATTGAGGGAGTGGTGACACCAGGATATTGTCTTGAAAGAAGCACTGTTTTCACTTTTCTCACTCTTTAAGCTAGAAATCCTGCAAGATTCATTGGTATTCCCTAACACGTCTGATTCTTTTAGCATTGTCTTCCCACTATTGTCTATCGGAACACTAAAGTTCGCTCCGGCTAGTTATTTAATATCACGGTGTCCTATCAAGCTTATTATATAAATATTTCACCTTAATCACTTTATAATTGCATAATTGCGCGCACTGCTCGCCTCCAAATTTTGTACATGTCACTGTGTCTTCCTATTTTTCCATTGGTTCTAATACTTAACCTCTACGTTTATTGGTTCCCTGGTTGAAAATTCAAACCTAACTGTAAGAAAAGTCCGTTGCCTCATAGCGTCTGTTTACTCTTAAAACTTGCCTCATCCCCACGAAGTACAAAAGAAGTTTTCTAATTTTATGGCTCCACGCTCGGAAAACATAATGGACAGTCCGAAAGGAAGCTACTCTTATTTTACCTAAATCTTGCAGTTTTTCTTAGGCAATTACGCCTTTATTTATTTGACAACAGTATTGTAACTTAAAACATATTTACAGCTTATGAAGGGCTTTCGAGTGATACAGTTTTGAATCAGATTATTTTAAAATTATGGAAAATTACCAAATTGCATGTTAATTATTAATAATTCCTAAATTATAATTGTTACAGAGTTCTTTTTTGTGTATTCTTAATCAGGCGGAAATATCGCTACCTCTTTTACCACAGACTTGAAGTAGAAAACCAACTACGAGTGGTCTAAGCTAATGAAGTTTATAGTGTGGAAAAAAGGATCAGTAATGCAACAGGGAATGAAAGCGGGAACTGCGAGAACGGATGGAATTCAACTAGACATGAAGGGGAACTTTCCTTCCTTGCATCATTGCATTTGGTCCATTGCTGGAAATGCGGTCATTTGGTCTCTTTCTATACCACGGGACAAATAGTTTCCGTGAGCAGTTTGTCGTAAATCGCACCAGTTTGCCTTACACGATAATATTCTCCGTCCACGGGCATGTGGAAGTAACAGATAATGGGGCATCCACTGTATTCATTCCGCAACTCCCACCGAAGCAGACAACTGTTCTTGGGAGCGCAACAAAGTTATAATCCGGGAAATTTAAACACGTAACAGCGAATATTTAGGAAATTTTTAATGTCACCCCCCCAAAAAAAAATCTCTACTTTGTTTTAAGGTATCTCGAAAACTACTCACTCAGTTTTAACTATTCAGTGCTAGTTAGCTTAAAACCTTGTGACATAAGTATCGCTTTATAGCAATAATTTATTTTAAAAGTCTGATGTGTTGCACTCACATGGATTTCTCTGCTCACTATTGTACAATCTATTCTAACAAAAGCTTATTCTTCTATTCCTTTTGTTTATCGAGATAAACCTTCATTGCACAATTACACATTTCTTTATACGTAGGTATAAGATGAACGTAGTATGCCAAAGTCATGATCAGATTTTTAAAAAGCGGATTGCTATGTGATGCTTTGAAATTTCATGCTCTTTGCATGACCACGAGAAAAAACGAATAGCGGCTTATCACTTGAAAAATGTGTAGATATTTGGCAATTCAACCCAATAACAAAGAGTATTTCGGAAATTTTTAGGGCGAAAAAAATTTATTTAACATAAATAGTGAGCTTTAATGAGATCTACCTTTTTTGTGTAATAAATTTTTTTCTTTCTTGTATAATTTACCAATTATAGAAAGGTAATTCACAGTGAAGAGGACTTGGAATGCTATTCCTAGAAAATTCAAGATCTCATATTTTATTTGTCCTGCATATATCGTAGACATGTGCTATTATAATCAAAACCATTGGCCATTTTTGAGGAAATCAAAACTAATAAATTTTTCCCATGTAAAGTGTCATTTGGGGTGGAAATTTTTATTGAAAATCTTCCTGTCGCATCCTTGGAAGATACTGAACTTAAATACCAGGTTTGATGTTCAATCGACTTTTCGTTTTTGATTCATGCTGTTCACAGGCAGTCAGACACACGCACCCACTCTCTCTCTCTCTCTCTCTCTCTCTCTCTCTCTCTCTCACACACACACACACACACACACACTTACACACAGAAACTTTTTTTCTAAAAATGTTTTTTTTTTATTCAGAAAGTCTCAAAACGTACATTTCTAGTGAAATCTTGGTATCAATTTTTTTTGGTGAATGCAATACTTTAATTATTGTAGAGTAAGTAATAAAATTCCATATTTTATAGAACATTTTATACCACTCCAATTTTACTGCTGTTATGTTTTTTGTTTGAGGCGGTTCACTACCCTTATGCAACCATGAGAGGTCAACATAAACGAGGTCGATCTTCGAAATAGATTCATTTACACTTATCTTAGATACACGCCGACTATGATCTTTCTTTTAAAAATTGTATTTTATTTAAACGTATTTTACGCACACGGCTTTGTGCATACTAATTCTGCGCTTGCACCTTTGAAGAATAGTCATCTTGATTATATTTAGTTGTTAAGCTTTATAGTAATATATTAACCGATTACATATTTGTTATCCAACTATTGTAAAACGGGAAAAGAAAAGCAAAATTGCAATTGTCTCGACACATTTAGGTATCAGAGGTACTTAAATTACGTCGAATTGGAGAATCTTGGAGAATGTTCCGATTTAAACATGTCTGTTCTTACTGTACTTCAAAATGTGTTAATAATTTGGCTACTACTAATTCCCCACGCTAGATGACAGTAAATAACAATAAATGATCAGGTTGCACTGATCAAAGGAAGGGCTACATTTATATACCTGCCGTATATTGCAGGTAAATATTAGTGCTTTATTTAATAATCATGATTTTTTTTAATAAGTCGCCTCATTTTATTCGTGGAATAGTCCTAGCAAATGCAATACTTGATTTCCACGTCTTCTTGGTATTACCTATGACAAACATGTCGGAAGTTTTAGCAGTTTTTTGTTACGTATTAGGAAGAGGTACAAGGTCGTATGTTCTTAATATTATTATTTCATCACCAACCAATGCGCAGAACATTCGTTGTAACAATCATTAGAGAGTAAGTGTGCTAATTAAATAGGAATGACACCAGCATTTTTAGTAAATAATCAACATTTGTCCTAATAGGCCAAATTTACTCAACTTCGGATATGCGGATGGTCTTTTAGCAAGCAAGGGAAATGCGAAACACATTCGCGTTAACAGTGGAACCCCATCACCAGCATTTTTAGAACACAAACTGAGCAAACTTAAAACAGTATTATGACACTCTCTCTTAAATATTTTAATGCGAATCAGAGAGGTGATTCTCCTGGGAGAAAAATAATGTCAACTAATTACTATTAATGCACTTAAGCTTTATTTAACATGTCGTTTTTAAGATGCGCTAAACATATATTATAATCGAACCGTATTATGAGTGCCCTTTGGGATTTGGCAAATTTAATTAAAATGTACCACCTTTCACTAGCCACAAACATTATACAGAGATTAATTAAAACTTTAACTACCTCTGATTAACAACTAACACCGTGTAAAATAATGTACCGCCTGCATGATGCACATAGGCTGATAATGGGTGAACAAAGTTCTAGTGTCGAAGTTTATAACATTTGGAAACCGTGGTGTTCTAAATATCGCAACAGAGTTCCAGACTTCAGGACAAGAAAATGTAGATACTCGTACTTATTGAAATTAACAAGTAATTTCTGGGCATCCTTTGCAGCGAATTCACTCTCAGTAACGGCAGATGCTGTTGGCTCTCAAGGAATGTGATAATGTGAAATAGCATTAGCATGTAAACGAGGTTGGCCTCGTAGCTCAATCGGTAGAGCACCTGCCTGCTGTGCAAGGGGTTCCGAGTTCGATTCCCGGCCCTTCTTTAGGCAAGAGTATTCCTATCCTCCCTGGAAGTATTTATGAGAGAATGAATCTTTGTGTGTGATCCAAAGTATAAAACCCAAGCAAAACGTATACGAGTTAACACCATTACCGATAAGCAATATTGCTTATCGATATGACCGCTGTAGTTAAAGCGGACTATGAATGGAACCCCAAAAAATTCTGATGTGATACATTTATTTACATGACTTTCTCTACCCTCTATGTGTTAGTGGGAATACAAACTGTTCTTACTAAAGCTTATTTTTCTATCTACTACATTTTAATCCAAACAAACCTTTGCAGAAAAGCTACATTACACATTTCGTTATAGATAGAAAGGGAACAGCGATTGTCAAATGTTTAAGAAATGGACGCTATATGCTGGCCTTAAAATTTCATACTGTTTCCATCTAATCGCGAGATACAACTGAATGTTGACAGGACTTTAAGAGAATAACCAAGTAATAAACAATTCGAACATTATTAACGGATATCTCAGAAATAACTTGTGCAAAAAAAAAAAAAAAAAAGACAAAAAAACTTGAAACAAATTGTGTGCTTTGACGAGAACTAGATTTTGTGTAGTGCATTTTCGATCGCTTAATGTTTACCAGTTATACAGTATTATACAAAATTCCTTCCGAATGAAGACTTCACAGGCTATTCCTAGAGTATTCAAGATATACATTTTATTTGTCATGAAAATCTTCAATATATAGTATTTTATTCAAAATTCTTATAGCCAAGTTTTAAAAAATAAATGTCTAAAAATGTTGAATGTAAAGGGTAGTTTGTGATGTGGGATTTTTTTGAAATCTTCGTGTCGCATATTTGAAAGTTGCGGAACCTAAATATCAGTTTTATCCGACTTTTAGTTTTTGGGTTAAAGCTGTCCACAGACACACACACGCACCTTTAGGGTTTAGGGGGTCTCAGAACATGTATTTCCATTGAAATCTCGATATTGAATTTTTTTTGGGTGGAATGCAATACCTTCTCGACCTACTATGTGCGTAGGTACGAGAAACTAAAAACATTAACAATCCAGCCATTACAAGAATGTTTGCTAGGTCAATATAAGAAATACCGTTTGAAAAAAAAAAATCTGATGAAAGTACCTACATTGAAAATAATGACACGTTTCGGCCTGAAACATTTACGCTTTTGATGTTCGAGTAAAAGCTGGGACTTGCGCCACCTGATGTGGTGTATTGCAAAAGTGGTTAATATTGTGGACAATTTTATTTGAGAGCACCTAAATAGGCATAGTTTGACTTTTCTGGAGGATGAAATAAAAATGTTGAGTGTTTGTCCTAGTATCAACATTCGCAAAATAAATTGTACAACGGCGAAAACTGTCCAAAGTATAATAATGTCCAAAAAGTATGTTCCACTTAGTAAGCTGCTCGTCATTTAATCTTTAAGCTTTCTACAGGGTGAGTCAAAAAACTACAAACCGGCTGCGCGGCGTTTTTCCTTTCCGCGTCCTCGGCTTGCGCTGCCGTCTGCCGTTATCATAGGTGCGGATGAAACCATACCACATTTTTAAAACAACTTTTAAAGGCTTTATTTCCCAACTTTATGAAAGGAAATGCTGAAACTGGCCTCCGTAGTTATCCATACATTTTTGGCACCTCTTTAAGAAACTATCCATCGCTCACCGTTGTTCACGTTGAGAAATGCGGGCAATTTCCTGGCGGATATTTTGTTTTAATTCTTCCAGGGTGAGTGGGTTTGTCTTGTATACTTTGTTTTAAGTTACCCCAGAGATAGAAATCGCAGGGGGTTAGGTCAGGGGACCGAGGGGGCCACAAATCTATACTAATAATTCTGTCCACTAAACACACTTTCAATTGTTCTCATCGAAATATTGGCCGTATAAGCTGTTGCAGAGTCTTGTTGAAAAAAAGCAAAATCACGCTCCCTGGCTGTTAATTCTCTAAAAAAGGGGGCGGCAAAGTTGTATTCATATATGTACGGGCTTCAACTGTTGGTTCGAAAAAAATTGGCGAGTGATGTCTAGTTTCCTAAAGAGGTGCCAAAAATGTATGGATAACGGTGGTGACCAGTTTCAGCATTTCCTTTCATAAAGTTGTTAAGTAAAGCCTTTAAAAGAAGTTTTAAAAATGTAGTATGGTTTCATCCGCGCCTTTCTATGATAGCGACAGACTGCAACGAGCGCCGAGGACGCGGACAGGCAAAACACCGCGCAGTCGGTTCGTAGTTTTTTGGCTCTCCCTGTATATTGATGAGTAGATAATTCTTTAATCTAAATGTTAAGTTGAAAATTATAATATTTATCCATCAAAGTATTCACGTGAATCGTGAGGTAAATCCATCAAGGAAAAAGATGTATATCACTAAAAATATGATTAAAATAAATTTAACACACGCATCACGGCTACATTTCAATGTAACTCAAGTTTATCGAATAAATATGCAGAAATTAAATTGATTGCAAAAATCAATTACAAATATTAACAACTAATGCAAATACTCATTACTCTAATCATAAACATTTTCTAGTATAAAAATAATATCAAGGAAACCAGTATTTCCTTCTCAAAAGGTGAATTACGTACTTAGGTTGCAAAAAGTCAGTAGATACTTTTCTTCAAAGTTACAATCACCTTAAGTTCTAGCAGCAATAGTTGAATGCTAATTATTACATAAATAACACTCCGCCAGAAACAATATCTCGCATAAGAAACTTAAGTGAAACTGTGACCCAGAACCTCTTCAACAATAACAAATACAACCAACGACGCCAAGAAATTAGGTTTTATATTCAGCCTCGAGAGACTTTTAAGAACTTGTAACAATTATTTCATATAATAACTCTGGTTCAAAACAAGTTAGGGCTTATTTTATTTTTATTGCCACGATGTATACATTTTGCGATAATCAGCGAAACTATTATTTTTAAAAAAATCTGATAGGTTTCATTTACATGGCTTTCTCTGTCCACTGTTGTATATTTTTCTCTCTCTCCTAAAATATTCTTAAAAAAATTGTTTTTCCTTTTAAGGCTAAACAAGATAGACGTTTGAAATGGTTCCATCACATATTTTGTTGTAGGCACTAGAGGGATATAGCACGGTCAAATCTTTAAAAAGTGCATCACTTTAAAATTCTACTCTTTGGATGGCATTACGCGAAGCAAAATAATTCTGACCAAAAATGTGTATAAAGTATTAAAAAAGAAATAAGTTACGTAGTTTAACGAGATTACATTTTACGTGTACTAAGTTTTTATCTCTCATGATTTACCAATATTACAAAATTGTACAAAATTCTCCCGGAATGAACAGGAAATCATTAGGCAATTCGTAGAAAATGTAAGGTATGCATTTGTCAGTCGTGCAAATGTCTTAAGCAAATGGTGTTTTAATCAAAATTGTTAGAGCCATTTTTGAGAAACTCAAAGAATTGCAAAAAAAAAAAATGTTCCATGCAAGGGTAGTTTGGGATGACACACTATTTGTACACGTGTCATATCTTGGAAGAAACTGAACTTTAATGTCAGATTTCCTATTTACCTGATTTGTTTAAAAATACAACGCTAGATTTACCTATGTAGGTGGATGGTAGAGAAAGCAATAAAAGCCTTTCAGGTATTTGTATGTAAGGACTCACAGTAATTGTTTGAGTTTTAATCGGAGCAGTCCATATAGTTTATATGAGTTCATCCTAATGCCCATTTTTAATTATACTCGTAGTGAATAATTATATATTTATTCAGCTTTTGGAAACAATTTGCAAGCTTTTAAGCGTAATTTTTCAGACAAGTTTTGTTATGTACAGATTTTTGATAGGATGAATTTTAAACAAATGCCAATTCTTCTTTCTGTGATTGGTGTACGTAAATATTTTGCCACGAGTAACAGCAACAAGCTTAAGACACAGGAACGAGATTTGTGTGCTATTAAACCTTTTTGTGGGTTTTCATTTTCTGTTAAACCTTAAACGTTTGTGCTTTAATTTTTAATAAAAATCTGACAAGAAGGGATATATTTCGTTTAAAAAACATCACGTTACATCTAAATTGCACAGATAGACGGTGGGAGGGAGATAGAGTCAGAGAGAGTGAGTGTAAAGGGATAGAGGAGAGAGAGAGCAAAAATGTCTAAGCTGGGGGAGAGAAGAAAGTGAGAAAGGGGAAGAATCTACTATACTGTGGGATACTTTTTGTGTGTTTTCATTTTCTGTTAAACCTTAAACTTTTGTGCTTTAAGTTTTAATAAAAATCTTACAAGAAGGGATATATTTCCGTTTAAAAAACATCACGTTACATCTAAGTTGCACAATAGACGGTGGGAGGGAGATAGAGGAAGAGAGAGTGAATGTAAAGGGATAGAGGAGAGAGAAAAAAAAATGTCTAAGTTGGGGGAGAGAAGAAAGTGAGAAAGGGGAAGAATCTACTATACTTAATAAATTTAAAAATTTATTAAGTATAGTATTCATTATATTTTTACTGAATATTTCCTCAGTGTATGACTGAATTATTAATATCCTTAATACCTATTATTGATATGTCATTGTAATTATTGTTTGTTTTTAACTTGCTCGTAAAAGAGGAAACGCAATGAGTTCTGTCTTTGTCATTGTATGATAATGTCGAATTACTTTGTATGCTGAAGTTCTTAAATATTTTATGTGAGTATCTAAATGTCAATCAAATAGTCCTTGTTACCGTATATTGCATTTAGTAATTGTGTAGTAATTAGTTTCCTTTTATAATGAACAGTTTATATTAAATATAATGTACACTTAATGTAATTACAGTATTGTTATGTTGTAGCACAAGTAAATCTCCGCATTTTAAACGTCTTTGTGCTTTAAATTTCTTAAAATGTTAAACCTCATTTTCATGGAAAATAATTTGTTAAAGAGGTTTATGCACGCAGACGTCTCCAAGGAGGGATTATACGTTTTTTTTTTTTTTTTTTTTTTTCACAACAGAATGAATGTTCATCTCGGGGCTCAAATAACTTGCTAAATTCTTTATCTATTTGTGTTGTGTAACTTATTCTCTCCGCCGTATTAATATTATAAAAATGAAAAAATATTTGGTTATTCCATACGGTCCTTTAATCAATTCTTTCTGCACTTATGATTACAAATTTCAATTGTGTTTGAAAACGTTGGATTTTACAGCGGTCATTCTATTACATTTTTTTTCGAAATGTTGGGAAAACTCAAAATTGTATAAAACATTGTTTTAATACGTGCATTTGGAATATTTGGAAGCCTTTAAAACTGTATATCGGGCATCATTAACTGGAAATTCTGTTTTCTGTTTGGTCTACCGTTAACCTGAAAGACAGTTTTAGATCACTTAGGATAGAGGTGTACGTAATTATATTTTAACTACTAAAGCTAGAAGTTTAATTCTTAGCAGGAGTTTTAGAATTACAATTATGCTGTCCAGTGCAATTCTATGTCTATTTTATTTGGTTTGGAATATACTTCCTTTCTGACGTTAGTTTATTCGCTTTCAAATGCTCAATCCTTCAATTTTATAGAGATTGATTCAGCTTTTTATTAAAGATTCTTCGTATAATTGCTAACATATAATCACTATAGATTTGTATTGTTATAAGTTTCAGAATATTGAAAGACATAGAGAAATTAAACTCTTGAATACGTTATTACTTATTGCTATTCTTTTTAAAGTTCTGGTGATTACAGTTTTTTTTTTTTTTTTACAGCAAGCTTTCAACTTAACAAGTGCCTTTTAATAGTGTGTTCCTTGTTGTTATAAGAACTGCACACTAAAAATTTGCTTGTAACTTAATATTCGTTTAAGCTGTGATGCAAAATGAAAAATTAAATTAAAAACCTGAAAGAAAGCTCATAAATTGGAACTCACGTAATAAACGCTCTCAAAAACGACTGCCTAGCGAGCTGTTAAAAGTGGTAGAAACTTCAAATGAATTATTCTAATATACCAAGGAGCAATTTAAATCCCAAAATATAAAAGCTAATTTTTCACTAATTTTGTCATTTCGAGAGAACAGCTAAATTTAATTTCCTCCCCCTAACTTGTACTGGCCTGTGAATATCACTAATAATATTTATTAAGTCTGCTTTGCACCTAACGTATTTCATAAGCTCTACTTTATGCTTAAAAACCAAAAGCGTTCATCTATCTGGAACTGCGTTTCTTCATTTGCATCCCTTGCTTGCCATTGTGTGACTGTAATAAATAAAATAATGTGGAGATTCGATTATTAAGCAAAGAGAATCAGAGTTAATGTGATTTATTAGGCCGGCGTAATCGTCTTAATATTTCCACTAAACCCAGAGCATGTCATAGTATGTATGTTCCCATAACTGTATTTTCTATCGCTCGGCGGCGCTGCATAGTTTTGTTATTAATTTTCCATGATACTCGTCGCGTTTTAATGACTCGGTTGATCACGAACATTTTGTAATTATTCTTTGGCTGCAATTTCGTTTGTCGTAAAATATGTTATTAACTTTATATGGCTGCGATTTTAAAGACTTGGAGCTGGCTGTTGTTCGCGACTAATAGGCCGTAACAGCGTAAATTAGTTTCGGATGTAAGCTGGACCAACGTGACGTCACCGAACAATTGAATGGCCGGGATATATTTCAGTACGAGCACCAAGAACAATCAGGAATTGTGCTTGTCTCCGGAAATGTTTTATGCACTTGTAGATAAAGGAACATCCTTCGCTCGCCCACATTCATAAATCAAAATTCTACGTTTGCTGCTATCATAGTGGTTTTTACAACTGCCGATCATCAGACCCACCCTCTCTTGTAACGATTTTTGTTGGATTTTGTTAAAATGTTTTGGAAAAGTTAAAACATAATGGTTGCCTTGAAGGTGTACTGTGACGTTCATTCACCAACTCTCTTCATAAACTTTGTTCATTATCTCTTAACTTTCACGTGCACTAGTCACCTCTCATTAGCTGCTGCCGTAAAATAGGTTATTGTGTGGTACAAAAGTTGCTTATTTAATATGATCATTTATCTTTATATATTCGAAGAGAAATCAAATTTACATTATCATAACCGTATGAATCAAATACGTTAGGTAACAAGAGTTAATTCATCTGGAATGCGTGTAAATTCTTATCAGCAAATAGGTAGGATGATCCTTCAGTTTGAATCCGGCTTCAAGATGTCGAAAGCACATACATCTATCATTATAGGGTATTTTTATCGCCTGATTTTGCATTGCACAGAGCTTGTTTGTCAAACATCGCCATTCAGAGGAGTACATTAACCAATCAGGAGAAAGGAAAGGAAATGGAGCAGGAAGAAAATCTACATGTCAGCAGGACAAGGTTATAAGAAGTAGAATTTAATTTGTAGCGGAATAAAAATGTCTGTGAAGCTTCATAAGGCCTGAGGAAGTCATGCATTGTGCGTTTAACATAAAAGTTAAACAGATACCATCTAATGGGGACAAACTTATTTTGATGCCGGATTAGTTTGGTATTGAATATTTATTGCTTAGATGCGATAACATGTTACAGAATTCCTAATACGTTCCAGAGCCAATAGGAGATTTTAGGTCCGCGCGGGCGTGAAGTATTTGCCATGATAACAAAAACTAGTGTATTTGGTTATGCAACCTTACGAAAGCATTCTGATCAAACAATTAAACATTTAAGTAGTCTCATACACCGCCTTTGTTATAAATGTCTTTATTAAGCCATTGGCACATAATTGACTATTTTTAATTAAAATCCAGATAGAAATTACGACGAAATAAATTCCTGAGAATGACGTTGGTTGTAAATCTTGAATCATGTTCTTCATTTACACATGATGATCCATGTATAACGTTAATAGAAGTCCATAGCTGTAACTTATATGCAGCTTCCTTATCTTTTATTACAATTTCAATTCCATTTTTGTTGGAAATGAATGATCTTTATGTATTAAATAGTCTCTAAATATCGCTGCCTAGGAAAAATTAAACACACGAAACGAATTTTTAATTTACAGCTTTTCCCTAAATTATTTATTTATTCATTCAATAACAAACTATTATATGAACCACGGAAATTAATTATTATGGCCTCGAGGTTTGTAATCCGTGTTTGTTAGGGCATAGTCATTATACCTATAATACCCTTGGTACATACCTCATATTTGCACGATCAGGGTTTTTCGTAGCTTTGGGTTCCTGCAAATGCGGTTTCCAGTTAAAACACCCGTATATTTTCACTCATTTACTTTCTCTGTCATCATCATTTTGCCTTCTCTGCATAACTAATGGCTGAAAGTATCCTTCGTATAACTTCAGCCGTTCATTCTTGTATTTAAACGTAAAGATGCAATTTGTCAGCATTGTTAAATTTAATTTTAAAATCATGGTCAGGTTCGCCCGTGACGTAATGGAAAAGAAAAATTTGATACAATGCATATACACGTTTCGTGTACCAATAACAAATTCTTACATATTCATCATAAGTTGTTCTATTCTCATATACTTGTACTGGATTTTTTTTTCAAATCTTATTCGCTTGCCATGGAAAGAAAAGAAAGGGTGGAGAAAAGCAAGAATCGCAGCCTTTCAAGCTTAGAAATGTCTAAATTTGGAAGATGGAAATTTTCGAAAACGACCAACTCTACGAAACAATTTAACACGTTGTATTTTAATGAGTTTTACGGTTATTTCTGCATTAAGTTTTGGTTTATCTTTTAAGATTTAGTGTTACACAATTTTATTCAAAATTCAGTCAAATAAAGGGAAATCCACAGAAGATTCTTAGAAAATTCAATATGTACGTTTTAATTCTGTCAGTACGCTAAATGTGACATTTTAATTAAAATCGTTAAGAGCGGTGTTTGAAATAATAAAAATTAAGACCCTTTTCTATGTAAACTATAGTAAGGGTTGGGGGTTTCTTCAAAAGTCTTCGTGTCGCATCCTTGAAGTTGCTAAACTTAAATGCAAAGTTTGGTTGTTATTTCACTCACACACACACTCGCACTCTCTCTCTCTCTCTCTCCCTCTCTCTCTCTCTCTCTCTCACACACACACACACACACACTTACATACGCAGAGGAACTGTTTTATTTTCACTACTGCGAATAGTAAGTAGGGGAAGTATTGCATTCCGCCCAAAAAATCGATACTGAGATTTCACTGGATATACATGTTTTGAGGTGCCCTGAATCCAAATAAATCATTTTTGGAAACATTTCGCGCGCGCGCGCGCGTATGTCTGTGTCTATCTGTGAAAAGGATAACTACAAAACGAAAAGTTGGATAGTATCTTCCAAGGATGCCACTCAATTTTCAAGAAAATCCCTCCACTCCCAACTACCCTTTACATGGAAGATTTTTCGAAAATTTTGATTTTCTCAAAAATGGCTCTTACTATTTTTTTAAAATAATATGTTTAAAATATTTTCATGACAAATGAAATGTATATCTTGAATTTTCTGGGAATGCCCTCAAGACTTTTGCATAACTGGTAAAGAGATAGAGAAAATTTTACTACACAAAAAATTTAGATCTCGTTAAAACACAAAATTTATGTCACATATAACTTTTTTTTGTCGAATTAACCATTTTACAGATATTCTTTTGTTATTTGTTTGAATTTTCCAATACTTATACTTTTTCTCTATTTTTTTCCTGGACATGCAAAGAGAACGGAATGTTCCACATAGCAACCAGCTCTTAAAATATTTGACTATCGCTTAAAGACTACCAATTCCCCTTGCATCTACAAGAAAATTAGCAATAAGATTAACATCTAGATATCTCGATTAACCTGAAGCATATGGAGAATAAGCGTTTGTAAAAATAGTTTTTACAAGAGTAGAGAAAGTCATGTGTGTGCATCAGAGTATTCTATTTGTTACTTCCTGTTATCAACAATAGGTAGGCGGTAGAGAAAGTAAAAAGCAATCTCAATGGGTCTTCAAATAAAAAGGTTAGCATTTACAGCATCTTGAAATGCAAAGATGACTATTTCAAGCAGCATATATTTCTAAGGATTATAATTTTAAACCCGAAAAAAATAGCATGTACTACGCACGTGATATGTGCATAATGTACCCTTATATAAGATTCCTTTTGTCATGTCTTCTCAAACTTTATCTGTATTCTGTGAAGCTGCCTAACCCTGCAATACACGAGTTCTGCTAAATTTTAAATTTCAGTGTGAAATGTGTACACTATTACATCCTTTGTAACAAATATAATTGTATATGAGCTGATTTTTCATGACAAAATAGCTTTGAAAGTTTGTGGGCAATTGATCCAGTCATTTTATTGATAGAGGTAGGTAATAAAAGTTGCTTTCAGTTGAAACATTCAAATCCCACTAATTTTCCGTGCTATTACTCCTGCACAAAATAATGCCTTTTTTATTTCGGTAGCGTTATTCACTCATTTGGTTTTACTTTGAACTACATTTTCAGTCCATAGATCATGCAAATAACAGGACAGGTATATTTTGCTGTTTTTGCTGGTATTGTTCGGTATGTTGAAATAAGTATGTGCGTGTTTTAAATTCAGTACGATTACATTCAAGTATTCACGAATAACACATTTTGTTTACAATAGGTATCAAGTCAATTGAATTTTCTTCTATCTATTAGCGAAAACCAGAACGTTCACTTTGAAATATTTTAAAGTTCAGAGTCAGGCGTGGTTAAGAGCACAGGTTAAGTCATTACTTATAAAACATTTTGTTCTGCAACACTTAAGTTTTAATTTTTATAGAGGCTGAACTGAGAGTCTTGAATATTTTTCCCTGGTATCGCTATATGGCAAAATGTATGACGTTATATGTGATTTGAATACTACTGTAAATAAAACTTTGAACTTAAGATTAAAATTAATAAATTCCCTCTCACATTCCTATATTATGACAACCTCATAAATATATTCTGCCGATAGGTATAGATGATGTTTTCATCTCCCACTGCTTTAGGACTACTGACTCTAAAGGCTGAAATAGGTTAAAATACCTACGCTGTTTTAAGCAGCAGATAGACGAATACAAATTCTGTTATCTTGGTTATAACTCTTACAGTTCTGTACTTGTTAATCACCAAGTTGAAACTTCACGCACTGCAAGTTGCTTGTATGAAAGTGCGGTATGCGCTACTTACAGCAGCCTATACGCTGCAAGGACAGGAATCCATTCCGTGACACCCACGAAGTTACCAAGCGCATTTCTAAACACATGAGGATATTACTCCACATATTAACATTAATTTCTGAGCAAACATGAAAAGCAGAAGAAAATTGGAAGTAATTCTTTTCAGTTTAACTGGCCTTAGAAAGCAGTAATTAAGGTTGAATTGTTGCAATTTTTCCAATAAGGAGTAGTCGGATATTCAAATGTCGGTATAGTGCGAATTTGAAATCCGAATGGTGCAAATGATCGAATGTATCTATGTTCGACTAATTCGAATAGATCAGATTACGCTTACAGTTGCATGATTGCAATGTGTGGATAAGAACCTTATTACTGTCTACATAATTCACAGTTTTGCTTGCGCTATTGCTGAGATTCTTCTCTCCCTTTCTCGCAGACACTCCCTCCTCTTTCACTCTTTCTTTCTCTCTTGCGCTCTTCTCATTCGCCCATTCAAGCATCTCTCAGTTTGTGCATGATTGGGATGTGTGGATAAGAGTCTTATTACTAACTACATACCCCACAGTTTTGCTTGCGCTATTGCTGAGATTCTTCTCTCCCTTTCTCGGACTCTCCCTCCGCTTTCACTCTCCCTCTCGTTTTCTCTCTCTCTCTCTCTCTCTCTCTCGCTCGCTCTCTTCTCATTCGCCCATTCAAGCATCTCTCCGTTTGTACAATGCACATGCTATGCCATGTTTTGAAAACCAGAAATAAAACTATTTTTGGGTATGTTAATAAAAATTGAAACGTCAGCAAAATCTTTAACAGACACAAACATGTGCCTCTTCTTTATGTTTGTAGCGCTTTACGTACACGAATAATAAAGAATATTCAGTAATATTTTTGTTATAACTTCTCAAATATTAATGGTATCGAAATGTTGTAAAATGAAACCTGTCAGAAATATTATACTTATAAACTTTCGTTGCCTAACCTTAAAAAATTAGTGAGGTATCACACAAACACACATACACGCACGCATTTTAACATTCGAGGGTCTTTTGAAAAGTTCCCGAAATTAAGCACAACACAATGTCACAGATGTTTTTAAATTGTTCGTATTTTTCATCATGAAGTCCCTTGACATCGGTGCACTTGGTCCTTTAGCGATGCTGCATGGCCTCAACTGACGATTTAAGTTCTTCATTGGATGCTTTCTTTCCACCAAGGAACTTTTTCAGTTTAAGGAATAGATAGAAGTGTGATGGAGAGGGGAATAAGTTGGATACGGTTGAAAATCATACCCAACTTCGTTGAATTTCGCCATTGCAACAACATATGCTTGAGGGCGAGCATTATCTTGATAGAAGATGACTTTCTTCATGAAATCCAGCATTTTGGCTTTCATTTGATCGAGAAAATTAGCATAATACACTCCGATGAAAGATTTTCCAGTGAGAAGGTAAATCATTTAGTACCACTCCCTTGCCTTCCAGAAAACCAATGCCATGATCTCTTCTCTTCCCCCCCCCCAGTGTGTAGTAGTGCACCGGTGTTACATCCATTCGCATTCTTTTTGGCCAGGTCTGGAAGGAGGGGGACCAGGTCCCCTAACTCTACAAATGTGTCCTCCCCTCCCGTCCCATTTGCTGGCCGAAAAGAATGGACTGTATAAATCGACACATAAAATCGATTAGATCTCTCTGAAAACTAGTCAAACTTTGCTAAGATATTTGCACTCTTTATTCAGTTTTGGTCTGGGGTCAACAATCACAGCACTCATCTTGCAGATAAGTGTTTCTTGTCCAACTCTTCTCTCAAAATGTGAAACACACGTTGCCCTGAAATGCCCAGATCTTCAACAGTTTCGGACGCCTTTATCCGGCGATTCTGCAAAACCGTGTAATGTACTTTATTGATAATTTCTGTTGTCATGGTGAATTTCGGTCTTCGGCTGCGTGCATCATCTTCCAAGCTTCCACAGCCGCCTTTTAACTTCGTAGTCCACTTGGAAATTGAAAAAAATATTACAGGGTCTCCTATACAGCTTATCTTTTCGGTATGAATTTATGTTGTAGTCATGCCGTTCCTTGCGAAGTGCTTATCCGCCTGATGTTGAATGTTTGTCATGTTTCCCGTACAAACAGTTTTGCCTACTATGATTCTTGAACAGCCTATGTTATTGCACAAATGTTTCTTTAAAGATGGCTGATTTTGAAAACAAAGTACTTCGAAAATGTTGCTGCATTCGAGAACGCTTCAAATGAACCTCCTAGTCGGGAAGATCGTTCATCTAAAATCGAAAATTACCAAATAAATTTTTGTTGCGTTTTTATTATATGTACAGTATAGAGTGATTAAAGTGCTGTATCAGTAGGTACATAATTCACTACCTGCAGTGGCATTAAAGTTAATAATAATTATTATTATTATTACTCATACTAAAATATACCGTTTTTTATTCGATAATTGCATTAAAGAGCTTGATATGCTAGGTCCATATTACCCCATAGTAATCAAACAGCAAAATTGCATTTCTTTCCTTGGTTTTCATTTAACACTTTTTCTAATTTTAAAATCTGGAATTTAAGAAACTTAGAATTGAACGTTGGTCAAAATAAGAAAGAAAGGTAGGGGGCCATCGCTCTAGGATCTGTTCTGCAAAAACTAACAGACTACACTCCCTAGAAAACACATGAGGTTCTCACGGTAGTTTTAGCATCGAGATAGATTTGATTCGAAGTATTAATTGTTCGTATTGTTCAGGTAAGCGGGTAACAAATTAAACTTAGATAAATCAAATGGTTGACATTGGAATAATTTACAGCCCTAATATAAATATATTTTTTTTCGATAGTGTTTCTTATGCACTTCCCAATATGCATGGGAATTGAAATTATGTTTTACATTTTACCGTAGACGTTAATAAAATGCATTTAATCTTCCAACTATTCATATGCTATTAATTGTTGTAGACATACGATATAATATTTTATAGTTGAATTTCACGTTTAAATCTTGCCGCCTTTACTTCCCTTTGTTAACATTTACCTACGATTTAATTCACACAGCATTTAAATATAAACTCTTTCGGCGCCAGCAGCCATGTCACCTTCAGTTGTTGGCCTGGTCAACACTACAAGGCGTGATAATCCATCACCAGATCGCATAGGCTAGCGCGGTCGACCTTGATACTACTTTTCCACAACAGACAGTGATTAATTCTATTTTTCGGTAAGAATTCGTGTTATTGACTAGCGTCGAAAGAATAGTGTGCAATACACTGCGTTAAGACCTTTGCAGAAAATCGACTTCGCCCTGTATTTTCGAACTTCTTCGTTCTGCAAAGATGCACTTACACTGCACTGGTATCACAGTATACTATTTCCATTCTCCGCAGGTTTCCACTTTCCTAGTCGAAAAAAATTGTTCGCAATTAACGAACGAACGTTAATGTGGTACATTCACATGTCGTTCTTTATCCTCTATCGCTTATTAGCGGGTATGCAAACTATTCTTACAAAAGCTTATTTTTCTATCTACTTTTTTAATCCAAATAAACCTTTGCGGAGATAGCTAAAGTATACATTTCGTTATAGATGCTAAGAGAACAGCGATAGTCAGATGTTCAAGAACTGGATGCTGT
Organism: Deroplatys truncata; assembly: GCA_030765065.1. Taxonomy (NCBI): domain Eukaryota; kingdom Metazoa; phylum Arthropoda; class Insecta; order Mantodea; family Mantidae; genus Deroplatys; species Deroplatys truncata. The sequence goes on along the minus strand of CM060976.1, from coordinate 162,495,705 downwards.
AAGGTGGCCTTAAAATTTCATATTGTTTCCATGCAACCGTGAGGAACAACTGAATGTTGACTTTAAAAAGAATGACCAAGTAATGAGCAATTCGAACCATTAAATTACGGCTCTCTCAGATATGCGCTGTCACAAAAAAAAAAAGAAAGAAAAAAGTTATTTTAGATAAATTGTGTGCTTTAGAGATGTACATTTTATCTCTCTTTCCTTTTTTTTTTTTTAAGTACGATTTCGTCTATCGCTTAACGTTTACCAATTATGCAAGAATATACATAATTCCTTCCGAATAAAGAGGACTTTACAGGCTATTCCTAGACAATTATATGCATTTTATTTGTTATTAAACATCTTTAATGTATGGTATTTTATCAAAATCGTTAGAGCCATTTTTTAGAATATAACAAATTTCTAGAAATGTTCATTGTAAAGGGTAGTTTGGGGTAGGGCATTTTCTTTAAAATATTCGTGTCGTATCTTAATACGAACTTAAATACCAAGGTTGGTGTTTATCGGACTTAATTGTATTGAGGTACTGTGTTCTCAGACACGCGCGCGCGTAGTAACTTTTCTAAAAATGCTTCTCTTTTGGATTCATGGGGCCTCAAAACATATCTATATTTCCGTTGAAATCTCATCATCGAACTTTTGGGTGGAATACAATACTTCCCTTACTTACTATACGTAGCAGAGAAAGTAATAAAAAAGCTGGTGGTATGAGCCGCCTCTGATACTACAGATCGATATTAGTTCTATTAAAAATTGTTTTCAGTAGAGCAGCCTCTTCTTTTGATTTGAGCACCTGTACATTCTTCACATTAAAATACGTTACAAGAGAGAGAGGATGTTGGCAAGTCTCGGGGGGAATAGCGAACTGCAGATAATCCACGTAACGTAACTTTCTCTCTTTCAGCTGCTCCCTTTTGTTTGCGTGTTTATTTCACTGCACGCCCAAATATGTGATGCCAAAGCGCTGCTCTGCATTATTTAATGTAGAACTGTTGTAAATGGCGTCACTTCCTATTGTGTATCAACGCGTATTCAAGGAATTTAGTTTGTCTTTTTTCCTGACGTCGTTTGCCATCGGCACTGGAATCTGGAAAGAATATTGCAACTTACCGACAGAGCGTGCTGCATGTACCCGGCTTGTTTCTTTCTAACAGGGGAACTGTTTAATAATTTATATCAAAATGCCTCTCCACTCGTTGCATGCAGGCAAATCCGTTCACTTAACAATTGATAGCTAGCATTCCTGAAATACTTTACTGACAAATAAGTAGGGACGGATTATTGAAACCATCAATACTTACACTTAATGTTTTTTTGTTTTGAAGTTGTAGATGAGCAAGCCACTTGAAATCTATTCATATCTTTCTTATCTCTTAATTTATTTTGCAATTATTAGTAGCTATAGGCATTTTAAAACACAGGCATTAAAAGTTATTCCGCATACTAAGAAAAAATCTGAATAGTTGCAATTACTTGACTTTCTCTGCTCACTCTTCTACAAACTATTTTACAAAAAAAACTTGTCATTCCATCTACTTCTTGTGAATCTAGATAAACAAACTTATTTATACATTTTTGTTTGACGATGCAGTAGATAAAGCGATAGTCACATTTGTAAAGAGCTTGTCACTATGTGAACGCCTTTGAAATTCCACGCTCTTTGCATGACCCAGTTGAGTATAGCATAAATATTTGAAAAGTCAAACCAATAACAAGGAACATCTCGGAAATAGTTGCCTCAAAGAAAAAAAATTATTTGATATGAATTTTTTCTATTTCTTACAATTTACCAATTATACAAAAGTTTACTCTCAGAAAATTCAAGATATGCATTTCATTTGTCATACAGATATCTTAAACATGTGGCATTTTAATCAAAATCGTTAAGTCATTTTTGAGAAAATTAAAAATAACGAAACATTTTCCGTGTGAAGGGGAGTTGGGGAGGGGTTCTTGAAAATATCGTGTCGCATCCTCGGAAATTGAACTTAAATATCAAGTTTGTATTTAACAGACTTTTCATTTCTGAATAATGCTTGCTATTCTCTCCCTCCCTCTCTCTCTCTCATCCAAAGAGTTTTTTCTAAAAACACTTTTTTTTATCCAGCGACCTTCAAAACGTGCATTTCCGTTGAAATATAGATATCGATTTCTTTGATGGAATACAAAACTTCCTCTACTTCCATAGGTAAGTAGTAGAGGAAGTAAAAAGGCAGATCAATTCGTAAACAGTTCGAGAGCAAGCCCATTAATGTAATAACTTGGATTGGTTAAAGCACATGAAACAGTTCGTTGTACAACCAATTTAATAACTCAGTATTTCATTCATTAATGAGATTCCGTCGTCCTTCTTAGGTGTAGTGGTTACCGTGCTAGCCTCTAGTTTCCGAGGTCACGGGTTCATACCAGACGGAGGGCGATGAATTTTTTCGGGCGTAAAAATCCTTAGCATGGTTTCCTTCGGAAGGGAAATAAAGCCGGTGGTCCCGTGTCGTAGATTTACGCATGTAAAAGAACCTCAAGCCTGATAATGAACACACAGCAAAATTTCCGATCTTTCACGCCCAATTTAGAATGGGACGCTAAAGACCACAGCAGTTAAAGAGCGTTCATAAATAAAACTCTGTTTAATTCTTACTGTCAAGATTCCAACGAAAGTATGCGTTTTGAATTCCACTAGTGAAAAAAATACATTGTAATAACTTGTGTGTATGAGAGAGAGAGAGAGAGAGAGAGAGAAAGAGAGAGAGAAAGCTATTTATGTGTGTATACAATTTATGCAATCCTAAAATCGTTAAAGTTTAGCAATTAAAAACGTAAAGTCGCATAAGAGCCACATTTCTTATACTCACCGACCTCGTTTAAGAGAGGCCAGCGAGATTTTATCGAAATATTCGTTACTGTATATCAACCATTTTTCCAAGTTGAATTGCGTGATCCAATGAAGCTCGTGTGAAAATATGCGAGTCTTCCTCTTTTCTTTACCACTTATCTTAAGTGGGTAAATGGAGTAATGTATTCCACCCAAATTGAAATTTCACAGGGAATACAGGTTTCGAGGTTCAATAAACCCAAGAAAGCATTTGTAGAAACATATTCGTGTGTTTTTCTCCCCCTCCCCCCACAGCGTTTACTGCATACGGCTGTAGACATTAATGATGCATGAGATGCAATGATAATTGGAGAGGAAATTTGTGAAGGAAGCATTCCAGACCTAAGTTTAGCGTACCCCCTGATATTTGCCATTTATGAGGATTAAGGAAAAGCTGGGGGAGTCGCCCTTTAAGAGTACGGTCTGGTGAGATTCGAACTGCGAACCTCCCGTTCACGGGTTTGTGTCTTAACGACCTCCGACAGCCGTCATTGTGTGAGAGAGAACAACAAACTCGAAAACGAAAATTCTATGAATACCCAACAGCCTCTTCCAAAACACAAAGGTTTTCATAAAATTCCCCATACCAAACTACGCTTTACATGAAAAAAAGTCTGTTTTTAACGATTTTGAAAGTAACGTAATGTCGGACAAATTGACATGAGGAATATATATTTTTTAAACTTTCTTTTAACACCTAGAAGTCCCCTTCCGATTAAATTTTGTATAATTCTCTATATATAGGAAACCTTAACGTACTTAAGAAAATACGCAGAGCTCATTAAAATTCACAATTTGGGTACATAGTTCTCTCCTTTGCGTTAGCCATTTTTTAAATATTCCATGATTAGATGGAAGTATATCAATGTTAAAATAGGACGATATTAACAGTGAAGAGTCAATTGATAAAATAAATGAGTCGAAATGATATTAGAAGCCTTCACTTATATCATGATGATAAAAGATGGACGATCGTTTCGAGGCTATCAAGGCCTCATCATCAGCGGAGTCGACTGAACCTTGCTCCAAAAGCACAAAATGTATGTACCCATGTGGATGATTGGAAGGACCTCAGGTGGTAGTTTTCATAACTGCTGAAGGTGAACCAGAAGGCTGCGGTACCACATCTCTTGTTGTATGGTGGAACTTAAAGTAGGATGGGCTCCATCTTGGTCTATTTTCTTCTGAGGTTGAACCAGAAGGCGGGTGACTCAACCAACGGCGGAATTTCAAAGTTTAAAACTTGTGAATTGTTTTTAATAGTTCCATGTCTTGACCAATTTCATGTTATGTGTTCCAAAAATGGTGGGACGCAGCTGATTTATCAGTTTGTTTTAATTTAATATTTCTTTGATGTTATTTAAGACGGATTAAGAGGTTACGTTTTGTTCTTCCAATTAGAACTTGTCACAATGATCACATTTTATTTTATAAATACCAGAAAGAGTTTTCTTATCTTTGACATTGAGATTTGGCTTATTTAACAAATTATTGATACTGAATCTATTTTTTATTCCATAGGTCTTATAAATATTTTCAAATTTCTTGAACAATTTAGGGTGATAAGTCCATTTTTTAAACACAGATGGCGATTCTTTGATGTTGTTGAGAGTGCTGATCTCTTGTAATTGTTTTTTTATATTTGTAACGTTTAACCGTATTATTAATCGTTTTAGGATCAAAACCATTCTTTAAAGCTGTGTGTTGAATATGTTGAAATTCTTTCAAATATTCTGATTTAGATAATGGTACTTGACAAGTCTGTGAATCAAGCTGTGAAAAACAGCATATTGATGTTGTACAGGATTACAAAAATTATTCTTAATGTAATTGTCAACATGAGTAGATTTTCGATATATACCAAATTTTAACTGATTATTAATTCTAAATTTTGATATCCAAGAAAGGTAGACAACTCTTTTTTTTTTTGTTTCCATAGTAAACTTAATAGAAGTATCTTGATTGTTCAACAGATCCAAAGCTGTGTCAATTTGTGACTTAGGAACAATAGCTAGTATGTCGTCCACATATCTGATCCAAAACTTAAATAAGTGTGGATAAGTACTAGTAACTTTTGTCTCCAAGGAACTCGTATATAAATCTGCTAATATAGGTGATAGAGATCCCCATAGCCAAACCATGAGTCTGTTGATAAATTTCTGTGTCTAAAGTAAAAAAGTTTTGATTTATGCAGATATCTGTTAAATTGATCATTTCTGTGACTATTTCATCTTCAATATCATAAGTATAAAGCCAATTTCTTATTAACTCAGGTAGTTTTCCAGTAGGTACATTAGTAAAGAGTGAAGATACATCGAACGAAACTAAGGTGTCATCTTCAGATAGTGAAACAGTTTTCAGTTTTGTAGTAATCTCTAATGAGTTTTTAATACTAAAGCTCTCAAATTTTGGCCACGAATTACATTTTTTCACAAGCCATTTTGCTAATAAATAGTTAGGAGAACCTATATTGTTAATGATAGGTCTCATGCTGTTATTTGCTTTGTGGATTTTTGGTAAGCAGTATAATTTATGCAGTGTAGGGTTATTGACCTTTTGAAATTTTTTCTTTGATACTGGGATCAGCGTACTGTTAGAGAGAGCTTTGTTCACATCTTTTACACATTTATTAAGAGGATTTTCCTGTATTTTTGTAACCTTCTGAGTTTGGCAGGTTCATTAGTCTATTGTGATATTCATCTTTGTCTAAAATTATTATTTTATTGCCTTTATCTGCTTTAATGTAAACCACAGGTTTTTTGTTGAGTTCTTTAACAAGTTTTAATTGAGAGCTATTATTATTGTATGTTTGTAATTCTTTTACTATGGGAGCACATTTCTTTTTAATTAAGGCTTTATCAAAATCGGGTAATCCTTACTAATTGTAAGTATAGCAGCTATGTAATCATCTGGGTTTTTTGAAAAAATCGATATAAGCTTTTCCACCATAATTAAGCAGTTGTTTATCAGAGAAAGCATAACTGGATTGGTTTACCACATTTATGTCAGGTTTTAATCTTGAGGAATAATTGCACCTGGTATAATTCATGTTAATTTCTCTGAGTTTAAATAATTTCTTCTTTAAAATGAAAGTATTTTTTTGCGTGACCTTTTGTACTTTACTGTACATAAAAGATTGAAAATCCGTCCATAGTATATGACCCGGTAGCTTTGGAATAATTAGGTGCAATTGATAAATGTGCAAATCTAAGAAATTTAACTTTTTATAATGGTTGTTTCTTTCATATATAATAACTTATTTCTCCGCCTTTTTCTGTGCTTGGCTGCGTGTATTGTCTTTAACTATCTTTCTTACAAAAATTGGAGTTACATCGTATTTCAAACATAAATTCAGAAATGGATGTCTGCAGCCACATGTCTTTTTTTAATTTGTAGTTAAAAAACATTTTTAATTTAGCAGTTAAAGCGTGAAGGTTTTCATTAAAATCCATGAACGGACCAAGTGTAAGTTACGTCAGCATAATTTTCATGAATAAAATCCATGAAAGTCCCTAGGCTTGCTTGCCTCATGTTTATCAATATTAAAATAGGACGATATTAACAGTGAAGAGTCAATTGATAAAATAAATGAGTCGAAATGATATTAGAAGCCTTCACTTACATCATGATGGTAAAAGATGGACGATCGTTTCGAGGCTATCAAGGTCTCATCATCAGTGGAGTCGACTGAACCTTGCTCCAAAAGCACAAAATGTATGTACCCGTGTGGACGATTGGAAGGACCTCGGGTGGTAGCTTTCATAACTGCTGAAGGTGAACAGAAGGTTGCTGTACATGTTGCTCTTGTTGTGTGGTGGAACTTGAAGTAGGATGGGCTCGATCTTGGTCTGGTTTCTTCTGAGGTTGCACCAGAAGACGGGTGACATCCAACGGCGGAATTTCAAAGTTTAAAACTTGTGAATTGTTTTTAACAATGAATATTTTTCCCCCAAGGTTCCAGCATTGATGAGTTATGTATGGGTTTATCAGATGGAAGTATGTTACATGACAGAAGTTGCGATTCTTCGTTATTCTTTTCCTTCGCAAGGGCTTATTACTCTGATCATGCAAGTATATTTTTATTTCTTCATTCTTCAGTAATTGGGCATTATTTATTACGTACTTACTGCTTAATTATTCCTATGCAAAAAAAATGAATAACGTAACGTGATTACACATTTCATTATAGACAAAAACAGAATAGCCACAGTCAAATGTTTTAGAACTGGACGCTATATTGCTGCTTCAATGCAATCGCGACTGTTGACATGATTCATTGGCTGTTATCATATAACGGGTCTTCATATTTATTCAGCCTTTACCGCCAGTCGGTTTAAATGAATGACCGTCATTCAACGAACCCCTTGTCTCAAAGGGGAGGTGCAGAATTGAACCTCGGACTGCACGCGTTTCGGACTTCGTAAACAGGTTGATGTACTGCGGCGGTACAGAATGTTTTTCAGGCATTTTTGTGGATTCTTTGCACGCACGATGGAAGTGACCACCGATCACAGAATCTGCATGCTTGAGTACTACTTCCGAACTGGAAGGATACGTGGGGAGTCTATCATTACGATACTGGTTGCTGTGTGAATAACTTTCTTCGTTCATGCCGAGAATTTAATCAAGTCCCCGAGACAAAACATAACACAAAACTGTTGTTCTGTATTAACAAAAAAGGGGAAACAACTAAAGTATTTTAAAATGTGTTATAAACATTATTAAAATGTTAAAGTTAGCAATTAAAGTCGAGACACTTTACGATACATAGATCGTCCAATTATTTGAGTTACCTATTGGCATACATGCTGAGATTGCGAATTTAGAGACGCAAGCGAAAGAAGTTCCAAATGTAAATGCTGGAAACGTACGATATAACTCCTCTTTCACTAAGGTGACCTAGAAGCTGTTGACATTCAACCTTGAAGACCCCGTATAAGGTATATATTCTAATTGCCAAAGGATAGAGAAAGTTATTTATTACTATACCACATCAGATATATAGAATGTTACAGAATTCAACCGAGAAACTTTCAGGTGTTACAAAGGGATGGTATAGGAACACCTGTTATAGGGCACCTATAGTTACATGGTCATTTTTTGATTTGAATATTCGTACTGATAAATGCAAATAAGTAAAGACGAATGCTGAATTAATTTCTGTTCTAAAATGGTTAATTGCTCTTCCACAAGCGCGAAAAAAACAACTTAGAAAAATACCCCGTCAGCAAGGGCCAGTGCACCACTAATACCTCCACTTTCACACGGAGAATCGTATGTATCAGAGAAACAAACAATAGTTTGCTGTAGTAATAGCGCAGTTATTAGCGTGCTCGGCTGTCAATTTGGTTGTGCTGGGTTCAATGCGGATAAACATTTCTTTTTCCAAACACATGAATGGATACGTTTGGAGTAAACTCAATTTTAATTTCTCGCTTTTCTTTCCAAGCTTAAGCATATGTTACGGAATTATTCACGTGGAATGTTTCAACATATTGCATTTTGCTTGTACTTACCTAAGTTGTAACAGATAATAGGCAATTATCAAATATGCTGATGTGCACCTAATAGCTGTCCTTGCGTAGTTTCAAGGTCATTTCAGTCTAATAGCGTCTGTGTTTCACTACTGCTCCTTGTGTTATTGGAACTGGGTTACTCGCATGAAACAGTTCTGTTCAGTCATATATCCTCAAAGGCAACAATTGTATTATTGTACCTTCCTGTCTATCCACTAGCGTCTACGAAACAAGATCTTAGCAGTTGATAGGCCTAATGCCGGTCGGTCCAAGAAGAAACCGTCGCACACGGGTTTCGAGAAAGAGGTGCTCCAAAGGATTCAAAGCACTCCTTCAGCTAGTAGCCTGCTATTGCACGTACTATTATGGTCACAAATAATGTCAGCGTTTGGGGAGTGATGCAGGAAAACGGACTCCATTTTTCCTTCCTAAAGGTGGACTATGGTCCCCGAGTGCGCCATGGTAAACAACCGGACTTCTTTTCCCAAGTGCTCTTCACCGACGAGTGTTTCATAAAGGAAGGAATCGCATTAACCAGAGAAATAGCCACGTCTAGGATCATGTAAATCCGCATGCCATTATTGAGAAGAAGTATCAACACACATACGGCGTCAACACAGTTTGGTTGACGGATTACGTAATCGGCTCATACCCTCTTCCACCGCGGTTAAATGGGAATGCACGTTTTCTGCCAGTTCCTCGTCAATGTGCTACGTGGGTTTCTGGATGTGGTTCCAAAAATCCAGGTTCCAGCAGATGGAGCCCCCTGCTCACTTGACAAGTTGTAAGAATCCATTTGAAAAACGCGTTTCCAGGAGGTTTGATTGGACACGGCGCTGATACTACTTGGTCACCACATTGCTCTTATCTCACACCTCCAGATTATTTCTTGTGGGGACACATCAAGAACCTGTGTACTAGACCCCAATAAACTCAGATGTGGATTTGCTGGCTTGGATATTGGTTGCCTGTGACATTATTCGCAACACTCTAGCACCTTCGAAAGCATACGAGGTGGATTTATTCGAAAATGCGGACTCTGCTGGATGTTGGAGGACGTCACATTCAACAATTTCTTTAGTGAGCTTTTACTTGAAAACTGGGCATCAAGTTTGATTTCGTTAATTTTTTCATTTTATTCCCAACTTTCTTCATTTGGAGATTACGAATAGGTTTATTAATATTTCGGTTTGGTCACACTTGTCCTCCAATTCTAGGCACTAAAAGTAGTTTGGTGTCCTTTATTCTTTCATATGAATCATAAAATGTCCTCTTCAGTATCCTCATTTTTGGAGTGAATAATTTGTACATTTGGGTTCCTCTTTATTGCTGTGCCGAAGTTTTCTCCATTCTGAGGTGTGAACAACAGGTTTGGTTTCCTCTCCTTTCTTTCTTTTTCTTTCTTCTTTATTGTTTGCATCCTTCCAACTCAGGAAGGTGAATAGCAAAATCAATTTCCTTTACATACTTAGTATTGTTTCTTAATTTTCACATGTATTGTGCATATATGCGAAGCACTTTACTTATTAGCTATCCCTTATCACTTTCTATCTGCCCTTCATTAATGAATAACGAACTTGTTTCCCTGTAATTTTCCTTCATTTTTCCTGCGTCCTGAGGTGAAAGAGAACATGAATCTATTCTTTCTCTAGTATCACTCTTTTGCATCCATAAATAAAGCTTTTGCTATACATTGCCCTTTAAAATAAATTTCCCCTATTAAATTTAACAACACTGATCAGCACACGAAATTGATTTGGTGCGGTGTGTCATGATACATGAATCGAAATACATATATACGTACGGGTCTTCAGATTTATTCCGCCGTTGCCGTCAGTCTGTTGTCTGCGCATGACCCCAATACTTTTGAAGCGAGTTAATCACCAGTGCCTGTGGCAGATGAAGATGACTAGTGAAAGATGAGTGGAAGGGGTGGATGTCAACACTTTCGAGGTCACCTTAGTGAAACGGGACTTGTGTTTTTCCAGTATTTCGCTCCGTCTGATGCTGATAGATAACTCAAATAATTGGACGGTTTTTGTAGCGTTGAGTGTCTCGGTTTAGCTTTCAACCTTGCAAGCTCTGTGATCGGCAGTCCCTTCCAACTCGCGTGCAAGGAACGTACAAAATGTCCTAGTGAAAAACAGTTCTGCACAGCCGCAGTACATCATTCTGTTTACGAAGTAGAAAACGCATGCAGTCCGAGGTTCAATTCCGCAGCCCCCCCTCCTTTGAGACAAGGGACTCGCTGAACTAATAATGACGTGATTCATTTAAACCGACTTTAGGTAAGGGCCGAATAAATCTGAACACACGTTATAAAAAATAACTTATTCTGTTGCGACTCGGACCAACCATGAGAACGCAGAATGAGCTCTGTAATCTTATTGCTCAGCTACCTTGTGCTTAGCTTTGCAGGACCACGATTACCTGCAAGTAGCAGCAACTCAGGGAAGTTTTATTGGTGGTGTACTGGGGCGTTATTGGTTTTGATCTATTGCAAACAACCATAAATACACGTGCTCGCCAAATCTCCTCTGTAAAACCTGAGAGTTGAATTTTGAAGAAAAAAATTATATATATAGTGTGCGTGCGTGCGTGAGAGAGAGAGAGAGAGAGAGATTGAAAGAGTTATGAGTTAATAAAGAGCGTTTTCCACAAAAGTTGTTTGCTTTAAAGATCTCTATCTAATGGTACATTATTTCACCACCCACTTTCATTGAGATTTAAAGGTGATACGCCACTGAACCCACTACCAGTTATGGCTGAGTAATGAAATCAAGCTCAAGTGAAAATTCACAGGTACTTTAGTTAAATATATTTCTGTCTGGAAAATTTTAATGCTGTATTCTTCGAAATAAATTACTGTTACTGGTGGTCTGGTTCATCCTACGTGTGTCAGTAGGTGTGGGTACTTTTTTTTCTTTTTACTTTCTCAATTATGCATAGTAAGAAGAAGAATTATTGTATTTCACCCAAAAATTCGATGTCGAAATTTCACTGGAAATAAATGTTTTGAGGCTTCTGAATTTAAAAAAAGCATTGTTAGAAAAAGGTCCGGGTATATGTCTGTGAACAGCATAACTCAAAAACGAAAAATCGGTATAATACCAAATTTGGTATTTAGGTTCAATACCTTCCAAAGATGCGACACAAAGATTTCAAGAAAATCTTTCCACCCCAAATGTCCTATACATGGAACATTTTTTCCAAATTGTTTATTTTCTAAAAAGTGGCTCTAACGATTTTGATTTAAATACCACCCACATATTAAAGATATTTACATGACAAATATCTTGAATTTTCTGGGAATAGCTTGTGAAGTCCAGTTCATTTGGAAGAAATTTTGTATAATCTTGTATAACTGGTAAACGTTAAGCGATAGACGGAAACGTACTGCACAAAAAAGGTAGATTTCTTTAAAACACACAATTTATTTCAAATAAGTATGTTCGCGGCATAAGCCATTTCGGAGATATCGGCTATTAAAGTTCGATTATTTTATTTATTGTTTTTTTTTTAGTTCCATTTTTACCCCGCCTTTAACAACATTATACTTATCGGCGGCCTTGTTGCCTATTGTCAATGGTGTTAACTCGTGTAACTCTTGTCGTTGGGTTTCTTGCACTTTCGGTTTTTTTAATCATTAGATCATACACATTCGCAGTCTCATTCATACTTCCAGACTCTTGGGAGGTAAGGGATTAATCTTGGCTAGAAAAAAATTCCAAACCCCGAAAAATTCCGAATCGAACCCGGGACCCCTCGCACAGCAGGTAGGTGCTCTACCGACTGAGCAACGGGGCCAGCCTAAAGTTGGAATTGTTCATTTCTTGGTTATTCTTTAAAGTCCTTTCAATATTCAGTTGTTTCTCGCGATTGCATGGAACAATATGGAATTTTAAGGCCAGCATATAAACGAGTTCTTAAACATTTGACTATCGTTGTTCCCTTTGTGCCTGTAACGAAATGTGCAATGCAGCTATTTCTGTAAAGGTTTATTTGGATTAAAATGTAGTAGACACAAAAATAAGCTTTAGTAAGAATAGTTTGTAGAGCCACTAATAAAGATAGAGGGTAGATCACATCAGATTTTTTTCTTTCTTGTTTTAAGCGTCAGCTCATGAAACACTTTTCAATGATAGTTAAGATTATAAGGGATGCCTGTGATGCGTAGGTAAAGTCGTGTTAAAATACGAGGGCTGTAAAGAAAGTAGTGGCAACATGGTCCCCACATTCACAGGAGAGCGGGTATGAGCCAATAGGATATGGGAACGATCAGGTGACTAGTGTCGATGTGTGGTGTGCATTGGTCGGGCTGCCCGTTGAGAGTGTGTTGTTGCTGTGTAGCGTTGAAGTGAACAGTGTCAAGTGCACCCCTCTAAAGCATGTTTACTAAAGACGATCAGCTTTCGTGGATTAAAATCGAGGTTGCCCGTGGCAAAAATGCATCAGCATGTTGTCGAGAATTACGTAAAGCCTGTGGCGGGAATGCATTGCTGTACAGGACGGTTGCACGATGGGTCAAGGCGTTTCGTGCAGGTCGGACTGAGACTGCGGATTTGCACCGCAAAGGTCGGCCGTCCATTCCGCAAGATCAGATTGATATCGTGAGTGGTCTCGTTGCCATGAACCATCGATGGACTGTCCGGGAGTTATTCGTAGAGGTTGGTCTCAGTCATCAAACTGTGTGGCATATCCTGACGAAATGTCTTCACCTCAGAAAATTGCATCCCGTTGGGTTCCACATCGACTCACTGAGGTACAGAAATGGCACCGGTATGCACTGGCTGGCATCCACCTGGACAGATGCCGCAACTGAGACGCATTTCTGCAGCGTATTGTCGCCATTGATGAAAGGTGGGCACGAGCCTATGAGCCGGAATTGAAGCGTCAGTCGAATGAATGGCGTCACCCAGGTTCACCACGACTACAGAAAGTTCGACAGGAACCCAGTCGGGTGAAGCTGATGCTGATTGTGGCATACGACTACGAGAGGGTTAATCTTACGCATGCTGTGCCTGAGGGACAAACCCTCAACAGTAACTACTATTGCCGATTTCTGGAGCGACATCTTCGTCCGGCTATGCGGCGCATACGTCCACGTTTATTGCGAGACGATCACCCCATAGTGTTGCATGACAACGCACGTTGTCATGTCGCAAACAATGTCCAACTCTTATTGCAACGGTGGCATTGGGAGGTTTTGGAACATCCCCTGTACTCACCAGACATGAGTCCTTGTGACTTCGACCTGTTTCCGAAGTTGAAGGAACCCCTCCGAGTCCGCCGATTTCCTGACGTGCCATCTGTAGTCCGCGCAGTAGGGCGCTCCGTCGCATCATCAACAGAGATCGCCTTGCCAACGGTCCCCAACGGCTGCCCTACATTTGGCAAAAGGACTTTGCGGGTGACTACATTGAAGGAATGTATTGCAATTGTACTTGTGAGTTCAATAAATATTGTGTTCTATCAATGCTGCCACTGCTTTATTTACAGCCCTCGTATTACCATATCCATTGGGCTAGCCCTAAGAGGATAGTAAACATGACCATCTTGACTGCTTTTAACACTTAGTTCTCAGTTTGAATGTACTGTATTATCTCTCAAAAGCGAAATTCGAGTAAAACTCTAAAATATCTTATTCTTTCTTTTGAGGGAAATAAACAAGTAAATCACCGCTAAGAAGCAGTGATTTTTTCAGATTTGTGATTTTGTTATTAAAAGCATAAGTGTAATAATTAGAAATGTAGAATCAATTGTAAATAGCTACGCACAAGCACATTTTCCTAAACCCCCCTTTTTTGTTGTTGTCTAGGGAAATTGATAGGAATTATATGTTCCTACGAAGGAATGCCCATTTCCATATTTTAGAACTCGATTGCAGGTATTTGAAAGAATTTTATTATTTTCATCGTAGTTAAAATCTGATACTAGTAATTAGTTGAAAACTAGATCGCAGAAGCAATGATTGAGCCTGAGAGTTGATTATGATCGTAGAGTTTGAAGGTCAACGCTGAAAAAGTATATGTAACAGTCACACAATCTTCTAACCATTATCATTTCATTGTGCTTCTACAGCTTATTCATACACATGTTAATTTTTGTACTAACGTCATGCTAATCACAATAAGTATTTCCATAGAAACGATTTCAATCAGCTGAAACGACGGTAATGCATATATTATAGTATGCCAGAGGCTGAAACTGTAGTCAAGTGTTTGGAGGAAAAAAATAATGGATTATTATCAGCCGTTATTATTAGCAGCTGATATTTCGAAAATCTTCAATGAAGGAGGAGAGGGTTTCTTAGAATAATTCTAAGAGTCATGGTAATGTTTTTCTCAAAGGCGTTTTGCAGGTAATTTGATTTTTGTTCCATGTTTTCGTTTTAATAAAGTTAACTGAATTACTTGAGAGAAAATGACCAAAGATTTTCGCAGTAAGAGTTGTTGTAGAAGAAATCTGCCGATTTAAATATCATGTTTGTTTGGTATTAATTTGACTTTTCCTTTTTAGATATTCTGTCTACCACAAAGCTAAATGTGTTTTATGCATGCTACCTGAAAACGTACATCGGAAATAACATTTATTTATTTATTTATTTCACATGAAACTTTGATATCGAAGTTTTGGTTGAATGATACAGGGGAAAGTAGGTTACAGCGAATTTCGAAGCAGAATTAGTCAGATGCAATTTTTATGTTATTGTGGCCCGTTTCGTTTTGATATTTTATGGATGACTGGCTGATATTTGTTTCACGTGTTTTTATATACATTTTTAATTGACTGAAAACCAGTTCAAGATGTCCTGTGAGAAGATTTGAGGTAAACTAATATTGATGTTGACTGTCGACATTTGTTGTGTGTAGGAAAAGGATATTTGATAATTGCTTGTGATAAAGTAACATTGATCTTGATTGGTTCGTCTGTTTCTTCTGCCATAACGTTCTAATCATTGTTGAGCGAAACTTGCATTTTGGGGTAGCAGCAAGAATGCATTAATGGAAAAATGTGTACTGAAAAATTGAAGGGTGTTTCTTCTTCTCCATTGGTTGCTGATACAACATCTATCTATATAGCTAGCTATTATAGCTATAATTTCCTCTGTTTTCGGTAAATTTTTCAGCTCTAAAATGACTTTCACTTATTAACAAAATTGTAAAAGTGAACTGAAAGGCAAGAACTGTTTGGGACAGCAGGATCTTTAAACACACAGTGTGTTCCCGAATCCCCGTCGTTGTTCACGGTGTTCCGGTAATGTTGGTTCTATGTTTCAGGTGTTGCACAAAATTTAATTACTGAGTTGTGGCTTATACATTCATGTATACGTAAAGTACTGTACGCATTACAGCATATAGTAGGTACTTTATGAAACATTGTATATGGTAGCGGAGTCCGAAACTCTGAACCTTTCCATTAGATACCCGCCGCGCTAAACACTCTTACACAAGTACAGCTGCGGACAGGTAGGTGAAATCAGCTGCCTAACAAATTATCTTAAAATAACTGCCAGGAATTATTATTATCATTATTGTTCTTTAATGTATTGCGGAACATATTAGTATTCATGTTATAATATACTACAATTAATAATACACAAAAAGCATGTTGGTTAGTTCAATGGAAGAATCAAAGCTATTTGTTAGCACACTAATACACTTACCTCATAGATACGCGGTGACAGTGTCAGCAGTACCAGAACGCTTTTAGAGAAAGTATTTGAAACAGAAGTAATCTCGTGCAATGCGATAGTAAAGCAATTTTATCATTCTTGATGTCATTTGGATTGCCTATTCAAACAAATTGCTCGGCGATTGAGAACCATGTGTAATTATTTGTCGATGGTCATTTAGGCTTAATTATTTTTCAGGTATAAATATTATGTTTTAATGGACGCCCTGTTAGATTCCTTGTAATTATATCTTATGCATCTCCTTACTTTTTTCAGCATTTTAGCCATTCCAGCACAGAATAACAATAGAGGTAACATTTGTCACTCGCTGACATTGAAGAACCTCAGTGCCCTACATGTCACACACCCCACCTGTAGGGACAGAGCGAAGGTACTAGACGCTCCATATCAATGGACATCAGCAGAGATTTCGTCGGAAGAGCAGTTTTTGAAATAGCAATTTAGTTGCAATGAAATATTAAAGCATTTCGATGTAACGGATGCCTTGCAATTAGAAGGCCGTACAGCATCCAGAGCAAAGTGGCTAGCCGTGTATGTCTCTCTCAGAGCTCACAAATAATTGATTCCTTAATTTTTGTAGAATCCCCAAAAGGCATTCGCTCATCTGAAGCAATAACGGCAACACCTTGATCGTTAAAGACTCCTCTGTCACGAGCAATTCCGTTGGAGGATTAAAGTAGCGCGACAACCGGCTATTAACCGTTAAGCTGCTTCTTTTGCTGCCGGTAGATATAGGATTTGTCCAAATGTAGCAACATCTTTGAGCGCGTGCGACGCTCAGAGGCGCTGGCTAATGGCTTCTCAGCTGAACCGGATTATCCCTGATGAATTCCCTATAAAATGAACAGTGAGGGTTTTAGAGTTTCACTCACACAGAAAAAGAACTTTCTATGTTTAGTGTATGAGCTACATATTCCACCCTTTTATATTTTCATATGGGGAAAGTCTTCTTAGTCCATTAGTAATGCCGGGGACAAAAGGGCATATGCAGTAGTACAGTACTGGCAAGAGACATTATGGCCTACTTTTCCTCATATGTTCTACAGTCATTTTTTTTTTTGAAAATTTGTGCAAGCCCGTGTCCCCAGCCTAGGAAAAATATTACAAATGCTGCAGTTTTTCCATCTTCATGGCATCACACATTTTGAGTGGTGTGCCAGGAAGCGAACTGATCAACACTTCTATCTGCCGAACACCAAACGGATCAGTAATAAATGTTATTCCATTCTATGACAATTTACATATTTGTAGGTTATTTAGAAAATTGCCTTAATTGCCTTACAGCAATTTACCTCCCCCCAAAAAAACCTCCCCTCACAAAAAAAAAAGAAAGCATTACATCCATTTTAAATGTTCCTTATCTCCCATCAGCTGTCTTGAGAAATAGCAATAATAGCACTGTGGCCCTGAATAATCGTAATGAAAACCGTATAAGTTCTGTATATAAAAACTCTTTATTAGTTTTAAACTACTCCACATCTCTTATCCTACCATGTACACGTTTATTCGTCTGTAGGCCCTGAACTGAGTAGTCTTAATTGCTAAACAAAAACTCTTTAATTATGATGTGTTGCACTCACCTATTTATTGTTTTTTTTTTTAGTTCCATTTATATCCCGCATTTAACTACTCTGGTCTTATCGGAGACCTTTGGAAGTATTGGTGTTAACTCGTGTAACTCTTATCGTTGTTTGCACTTTTTTTTAACTCTCTCATTCATATTTTCAGACTCTGGGGAAGATAGGGATTCCCACCCCCAGCCGAGAATCGAATCCGGGACCCCTCCCACAGCAGGCAGTTGCTCTACCTACTGAGCTACGGGGCCAGCCTATTTGCTTCATGTTAATCGAAATAAACGTTCAATACACATTTCGTGGTAGGTAAAGGAAGGATAATAGGTTAAAGTGATAATCAGATTTTTTAAACAGCTTTGAAACTCCATGCTCCTTGCATGACCATGCAAATAAAAAAATTCTGGTGTGTTACATTCACATGCCTTTCTCTACCATCTGGCGTTTATTAGTGGATATACAAATTGTTCTTACTAAAGTTTATTTTCCTATTTCATTTTAGTGCTATATCCCTTTCAGGACATAGCTGCATTACACATTTCATTATAGATATAAAGGAAATAGTAATACTCAAATGTTTAAGAACTAGGCGTTATGTGCTGGCCCTAAAATTCCAGAAACAACTGAATATGGAAAGGGCTTGAAAAGAATGACAAATTATTGAACAATTCGAAGCATTAGTAACGGATATCTCGGAAATGGCTGATGCCACAAAAAACGTATTTCGAATAAATTGTGTGTTTTAAAGAGATCCAGCTTTTTTGTATAGTACTAGTTATACAAGATTATACAAAATTTCTTCCGAATGAAGTGGACTTCACAGACTATTCCCAGAAAATTCAAAATGTGCAGTTTATTTACAATGTAAATGTCTTAAATATATGGCATTTTAATCGGTCATTAGTCATTTTTTAGAAAAGATTTCGAAAAATGTTCCATGTAAAGGGTAGTTTGGGGTGGGGGATTTTCTTGAAAATCTTTGTGTTGCATCTTTGGAAGGTACTGAACCTAAATACGAAGTGTGGATTTATCCGACATTTCGTTTTTAGTTATGCTGTTCACACGGACAAGTTTCTAAAAATGCTTTATATGGATTCAGAGGCCTCAAAACACGTGTTTCCGATGAGATATCGGTATGGAATTTGTGGGTGGAGTGCAATACCTTCTCTACCTACTATGCACGAGTTAGAGAAAGTAAAAAACCAATAAGTATAAGTATTTGAAAACTCGAGCATTACAAAGAATATCTCGAAAATAGTTAATGCTACAAAAAATCTATTGACATAAATCGTGTGCTGTAACGAGGTCTACATTTTTGTGTAGTAAGCCTTTGTCTATCGCTTACGGTTTGCGAATTGTACAAAAGCCATTCAGAATGAAGAGAACTTAAATGCTATTAGCAGAACGTTCAAAATATACATTTTGTTTGACATGTAACTATCTTTAGAGCCATGTTGAGGAAAAAGAAACGAATATTTTTCCATTTAAAGATAGTTTGGAGTGAGGGATTTTCTTGAAAAAGTGTTTCACATTCTTGGAATTCGCTGAACTTCAATATCAAGTGTGGTATTTGTTTGACTTTTCGTTTGTTTTAGCTTTGCTGTCCATACACAGTGTCACACGCGCGGGCGCGGAAGTTTTTTTTTCTTCTTCTTCTTCTTCTTCTTCTTATTATTATTATTATTATTATTATTATTATTATTATTATTATTATTCACGTTGCCTCAAAACGTGTAGTTTAGGTGAAATATCGATATCGAATCTTTGGGTGGAATACAACACTTCGTGTTCTTACTATAGCTGCATAGTAGAGGAAGTAAAGATAGAATTGTAGGTTCCAGGCGTGAATATTTTATATAACCTCCACTTTCCAACATTTTAACATAACTATCGAAATATGAGGTATTTATTTATTTTTCAGCTCCATGGTTGTGATTTGAATTTAGGTAATGACAAACCTGGCGAGCATGGCTGGACAGGGAAGTGGTGGTTCTAGAATCCGAATCAAAAAGGAACTATTACCATGCGTTTTATTTGTAGCTGGGCCATAGATCGCAATATGTGTGTAGCTCACTTGCACTGCAATTACCTCGGTATGTTCCGCCAGCGCACCAGCGATGAACGACCCGCTCAAGACTACATTTATCACTGTCAATTGCTGATTCGAGCTGTAAAAACTAGATTTTATTCACTGTGCATCTCAAAACAAAGTGGAAGCTTATCAAGATATCTATTTTGTATGTGAATTACATTAGACTATTCTAATTAGTTCGCTGAAATTCCTACCGAAAAATTCACGCTTGAACAAAGCATTCCTATGTACGATGCATACGTGAAAGCCGATTCATATAGACAGTGGTTTAGGCAATTTCATAAGAATTTTCCTGGTATTCTAGTTTCATGTAGACAGGCTCTTAGATATTTGGTTAACACGAATAGGACAACGGAATCGCTAAACTCTAATAACCCTGAAGTAGGAACGTTTTTTTTTCCTTCTTTTCTTTTATGCTCGGATATGAATTATCACTGTAATGTCATATTGGCGGTTTTTTTCTTTTTCTTTTACTTTTGTAACAATTGCTCCTCAACAATGACGTTCACTTGCTTATAGTGCTGTTAATCTTCGGGTTGGTATTACTTTTAGTTATTACATTAAATTCACACAAGCGCGCACACACACACACACACACACACACACACACACACACACAAACATGCAAACACATTCACACTCGTTACTTCCAGACTCTAAGGAGGATGCGAAGTGCTGACTAAAGAAAAATTCCCACCTTTGAGCTTGGAATAGAATCGGGACCTCTGTATTTGGAGGTTGGCAGTCTAGAAAGAGGCAGTCTATGAAAGTTTTGTTTTATTTTGTGTTTTGTAATCAATTTCTTTAGTAGCGCAGGCTAAATAATTGTATAGCTAGAGAAAATTGTGTGCAGCTAACATAAGAAATTCGCCAACCGAGAATAACTGAGAAGATTAGTTTTCTTTATGCTATCTATTTTTCCAATGTGGTTAACTTGGTGGCCAGGGAGTGGAGAATCCATGTTCACAAGCTGCACCTCTATTTCGTTGTATGTATGTTAAAGGTTTCTGTATTATGTAAAAACTATTATTAAATAACTCTGGAACCAAACAGAAGGTATACAATTTTAAAATCTCACTACTGCGATTATCTAAAAAAATTAGTCGACCATCCCAACTGATGAGTTCTGCAACTAAAGAATACTTATAATAAGCTAGTCAGCATTTCCAGAACTTGGAAACTGTCGGGGGACAGGATAACTTAGTCACACGTTCCGCCGATGTATCACATCCTTTTGCCTGAATATTAGGGGATTTTGCATTCGTTATTAAGAATAGCCGGGTCTGTACGAAATTACAAGTATAAGGTGTAAATGGAGTCTTCGCCATAAAAAGCTTCTAGATCATTGTACAAAAATTTCATAACAAACAGTCGAAGGGAGGTAAATGAAGTTAATGAAATCGACATTCGAATCTAAAAATTACCTATGCAATGCTCGGTAAGCTAGCTGGTATATTTCTCTCTTTAACTCTGCAGATTAATATAATGATCGTTGTTTAATCTTGTGCCTAAATGGGGAACAAATTGCATGTGAAGTATTCACACGACTTTCTCCACTAAAGGTGTATTCATTATATAGGAGCGTCGTCCAATAAGTGAGTTTCCCTATTTTATAAAAAAAAAAAAAAACATTACACACAATTGATCATGTTGAATTAATTTTATTTATATTGTACAATCCTTCTGTTACTTTTCTACATAGTCAACGTGTTTTTCGAAGCACTTTTGGGGACGTGACACAAGTTTTTCCTAGCCAGTGTTGTACCAGATCGGGTCCTGTGCTCGCAACCAGCTGTTCACTGATTTGACTTCATCATCGGTGTTAAAGTGCTTACCCTTGAGTTGGAGGAACATGTGAAAATCACTATGTGAAAAGATCTGGTGAATATGGAGGATACGAGAAAACTTCCCAGTTGAATCTTCTGACCTACCCTGGGTCAAGATTCAACGGAAGTTTTCTCGTATACTCCGTATTCACCGGAGCTTGCTCCAAGTGATTTTCACATGTTCCCCTGACTCATGGAGGTAAGCAGCTTAACACCGTAACGAAGTGAACCAGAAGTCGGGTCCTGTGCTCGTAACCAGCTGTTCCTTCTGATTGATCTTCACGGTGTTAAAGTGCTTGCTTACCTCCAAGATAACCTTTGAGTCAGGGAATATGTGAAAATCACTTGGGAAAAGATCTGGTGAATATGGAGGATGCGAGAAAACTTCCCACTTGAATCTTCTGAGCTCCGCCTGGATCAAGATTCAACTTGGAAGTTTCCTGGTATTCTCCGTATTCACCGGGGCTTGCCCCAAGCGATTTTCACATGCTCCTCCAACTCAAAGGTAAGCACTTTTAACATCGATAATGAAGTCAAATCAGTGAACAGCTGATGCGAGCACAGGACCCGACCTGGTACAACAGTGGCTTGGAAAAACTTGTCACGTCCCCAAAAATGCTTCGAAAAACATGTTGACTATGTAGAAAAGTGACGGAAGGATTGTACAATATAAATAAAATTAATTCAACATGATCAATTGTGTTGTTTTTTATAAAATAAGGAAACTTACTTATTGGACGACCCTCGTATTATACTATTAATATAAAAAAGTGATTCTTCTATACTTACCACGTTACGATATATTACTTTCTTTATTGGTCAAAATGGTTGACCGATCTTTGAGAAAATAAGAAATAACGAACACATCTCCTTGTAAAGAGTAGTACTTATAGGGTGGGGGGATTTTCGTGAAACTGGCGCCGTATCCTTGGAAGATGCTGAACTCAAATACGAAGTTTGGTGTTTATCCGACTTTTCGTTTTTGAGTCTGTCTGTCCACTGACATACTCATACACTTGCGCGCGCGCGAGTACCTTTTTGTAAAAAAAGTGCTTTGGGGAGTGGTCAGGGGACCTCAGTATGTATTTTCCAGTGAAATCTCGTATAGAATTTTTGGGTGGAATACAGCATTTTGTTTGCCTACTATAAGTAGGTGCAAGAGAAAGCAAAAAATAAAGCATCTTAAATGACACTTGTAGTTGAAATTAAGCACATTGTGTGCGGTTGCCTTTGCTCTCCCGATGAATGTTCATTTTCAGTTCGAATGTAGGGAATGGTTGTATGTATTCTAACTGCATCATTTATATTTGCAGTTGCAGGTACATGCTATAATGCGCAGTACAGGGGGGGGGAATGTTTTCAAGGTCACAAAATTCCGCAATACGCATGTGGTTCACATAATCGCGAAACTTGCTCTAGACACGTCATACCGAAGTGAGTGTCGAATTCTTTGACTTAGAAAACAATCTAGCCGCCCAAATATTCTGTCGCCGACTGTACAACTGTGCCCATTGATAATGCCACCTCATAGTAACTGTCATGGAAGTTACGACACGTTTGTTTCTTCATGTCTTATTTTAAAACAAACCAAATTTCAGGAGGGAGAAGGCACACAAGGTACACCTTATTTGCGTTGTCAGCTTAGGGTTATATTAATGTCCCTCGTGTTGCGATAAGTTCAAGCAGTAAAATCAAACAATTTAATTGTGCTTCACACAACTTCCAGCACTTTTCTCTGACCTCTCACTGTTTTTATGGGCTAATAGCTATGTATTTCGTACGTGATAATTAAAATAATATATTCAATAGATTGGCAAATTCGCATTAATTTTCAATGTATTCCAAAAATACACCTGAACAAAAAAGAACACACCAGGAGCGTATTCTGTGGCTATCAAGATTACCGAGATACACATAAAAAGAAACAAGTTACCTTACGTGTTAAATGTAGTTCCTCCTGTATATGATAAGTGTTGACGGTTTACATATTGAAGATCAGTTATATATTTACGTTGGATTTTCTGTTTTCCTACCTTTTGAAGAAGGTATTTTGTTGTATTGTTATTTTCCCCACGTTGAGCGCCAATTTGAAGTAGGTGTATTATATTTCGACTGTTGGGGAGTCGAACTTGAAGTAGTTGCAACCGCACGTATGGTAAAAAGTTTTCGGTTGCCTTCGCCCTAAATGTACTTTCCGGTGGCCTTTGCCCCAAATGTTAAAAAAAATATAAACTTTGTAATTTTTTTTAACTGTGTCGTTAAATATTATATATTTATATTTGCCTCGGCTGCGTCAGTATTTATATATATATATATATAAATATATATATATATAATTTTTTTTTTAGAGACATGAATATCTTAACAGGGAGTGGTGCGACTGAAGAATGTAGCCTTATACACATTATAATTTTACTTCACTCCTTTTATTAATGCTTGATACGATTTAAATAACACTTCACTGATATAGAGAGAGAGCTGTGAGATTTTTTTTATTAATTACATGCACTTTTAACACGTAAACTATTTTCTTCTCACACGAATACGTATTAAATTTCTCGAGGACGCATCTGTTAGGAACCTGTCTACAATCAACTGACTTCTGAGTTTGTAAATTTTGCTTCATTTTTTTTTTCTGATTGGCTAATCCTAGTCCAATAGAATACCTTCATTTAACTAAAGCTTTTTCTGGTTTTTGATTGGCTATTTATAAACTGTCTCAAAATTTACATTATTGTTGCTCCAATAATGACTAGTAGCATTATTAAACTTTCTTACTCATTATTGCCTCAAGGTTACCTCATTGTTAGCAACGTTTAACCCATTATTCTCACAGCTCCTACATTATTAAATTACGTAATACAGCCACATAACATTACTACATGTATACAATAATATAAATTTGTATAATGACTAATATACACTTTTTATATATTGTTACATACACATATTGGTTTAAGGCGGGCTGTTATTGAATTTATATATTATATAATTAGACTGAAGTCATTTAAGTGTTAAAAATACTGCCTCACTTTCAAAAAAGAAACGCTAAACGGAAACGCAATTGAAAAGGCGTGTTAGCTTCTGTTTGCATCCCATGTCGAAAACAATACAGCCAATCATTTACCACTGTGGGATATGAATTTCTTAAGGCAGTTAAACTGAATGAACGAACGGAATAGCTCGGCGGTAGCGTTTCTGGTTTGCATTCCGGAGGTCCCGTGTTCAAATCCCCGGGGCAACCATTCTGGCCGAAGGGTTCTTTTTCGTTTTTTTTCGATCGCTAGCCGAAAGCTGGGTTGGATAATTTGATCCACGAATTTTCATATCATCCCTTTCATCACTACATTTCGTTTCCTTCTTCAACACCATACCAGACATTGGGCTGATCACCTTCCTGGATATGCTATGATCTACAGTTTGCTTGCTCCTCGACAGGCATTATTAGTTGGTATGTCCTACAAAGAGGAGGATAATCGGTTAAAGAAGAAAGAAGTAAAACCTGAATGACAATCGTATTAGTATATTTATGCATGCAATGCGAAGACTAAGCCTAGGTACATGATACATGGAAATATTACAACAGTTAAGGCCTCCATTGGTTCTAATACTGTGAATAAGTGAAATTTTGTGAAATAACTTCGACGCTCTTAATAAAAATGATTCAAAGTGTATATGAATGCCATAATAAAAAATCTGATGTGTTACATTCACATGACTTTCTCTACCTTCTATCGCTTATTAGTGGGTATACAAATTATTTTCACAAAAGTTTATTTTCCTATCTACTTTATTTTAATAGAGATAAACTTTTCCGGAAATGGCTGGATTACACATTTCATTACAGATACAAAGGGGATAGTAATACTCAAATGTTTTAGAAGTGGACGCTATATGCAGCCTTTAAAATTGCATACTCTTTTCCATTACATCGCGAGAAACAGCTGAAAATCGATAGGACTTGAAAGGAATGGCTAAGTAATGAACAATTCGAACCATTAATAACGGATATCTCGGAAATGGCTGATGCCACAAAAAGTTATTTAAAATAAATTGTGTGTTTTAAAGAGATCTACTTTTTTTATTCAGTACGTTTTCGTCTATCGCTTAACGTTTACCAGTTATCCAAGATTATACAAAATTCCTTCCGAATGAAGAGGACTTAACAAGCCACTCCCCAAAAATTCAAGATATACATTTTATTGATGATTTAAGCATCTTTAATATCTGATATTTTAATTAAAGTTATTAGAGCCATTTTTTTAGAAAATCAAAAATTTAGAAAATGTTCCGTAAAGAGTATTTTGGCGTGGGGGGAATTTGCTTGAAAATCTTCGTGTGTAATTTTTGGAAGGTACTAAACTGAAATACCAAGTTTGCCCGACATTTCGTTTTTTGAGTTATGCTGCTAACAGCACACACACAAAGATACACATGGATCTTTTTTCTAAAAAAGTTTAGGGGAGATTCAGCGGTCCTCAAAACCTGTATGGTTGGCCTCGTAGTTCAGTTGGTGGAGCACCTGCCTATGCGAGGGGTCCCGATTTCGATTCTCGGCTGGGGATTGGGAATTTTTTCTAGCCCAGGTTATTCCGATCCTCCCCAGAGTCTCTGTGTGTGTGTGTGTGTGTGTGTGTGTGTGTGTGTGTGTGTGTGTGTGTGTGAGAGAGAGAGAGAGAGAGAGAGAGAGAGAGAGAGAGAGAGAGATCTAATGAATAAAACGTTTACCAAAACTCCAACGACAAGCGAATACGAGTTAACACCATTGCCTATAGGCAACAATACGTTCAATGGAAAGACCATTGTAGTTAAAGGCGAGTTACAAATGGAGCTTAAAAAAAACATGTATTTCGGTGAAATCTCGGTATCGAATTTTTGGTGGAATGCAATACCTTCTCTATCTACTATGTACGTGGTAGAAAAAGTAAAAATAATATCAGGTTCTGGAGTAAATAGCAAGAGGTGCAAGACAACGGTGTTCCACGTCATATGCATGTTTAATGTTTATATAGAGGAAGTTTTTAGAAAATTGGACAAGTGAATGTTAAGTTCATTGGAAAAAGCCTCTTTTTTCGATCGATTAATTCAGATAATAAGCACACTAGAAATAGCAGTTTTCAGCTTGTATAAGGCAGCTATAAACTAAGAATATCTACGAAGATGACAAAAATCCTCGGAGTTATAGAATCTCAACCCAAACGAACCAAAATTACGATTAATAATAGTAATTTAGTTCAGTTTCTAATTGTAGATTCAACATCACATTTCGCCAGTCGAGTAACCAAGGAAGAAAACTCCAGATTGCGACAGCTTCTGTAGATTTCAGTGAAAAGAGTCCGGAATGAAACAATATTGAAATTTTATCAATGCGTATTTCATTGTTAGCATGCGCAGCAGAAATTGCGTTCTTGCCAAATAACAACGCGAAAGAATGGAGAAGACGGAGACGGGTTTACTAAGATTGAAGGACCAGATGAGAAATAGTGAAAATCGTAAAGAGTAACAAACACGAAGTATTCTTGACATATTAGCTCTTCTAGACAGAAGCAGCACCATGATCTGATAAGAATGGGTAAAACCGAACTTGAATACCGCTGTTACTATCAAGAAGTTGGCAGTAGGTATCTTTGTAGGCCCTTTATGAGATGGGAAGAAAAGTTTTGATTTCCTAAAATACAGCAGGCCTAAACGCCTAAACTATTAAGTAGTTGAGTGAAAGAGTATAGCATTTCACCTCAAATGCCTTCGGTTAGAATAATGTGATTGTTCCAATTTGTCTCGCCTATTTTTTCCTCGTTGGTTCTGCCAAATTTGCACCTAGCTTTGTGGCATAATTTGTTGTATCATAAAGTTAAGTATGTATAAAGTTAAGTATCAACAAGTTTGTTATTACTTAATAATGAAGTTCATTAGGTGATATTATGAATACTAGAACAATTATCTATCTATGCGTCCAACAAAACGAAATCTGTTTAATAACTTACGATTTTGGATTAATAATTGATGTTAAAGTCTGTAATGGGGTGCCCTGAAGCCAAAAATCCAGTTTTAAAATTTGTATTTGGTTTTTCTTTCTTTCCCTCTCCCACCTTTTAAACACGACTCTCAGTTGTTACGAAACTTTACATAACAAACATAGGTCCAATACATGGATTGGGATTCACAGTGCATCGATCACTTACGGGGACAAAGCACAGAAAGCAAGATAGCTGCTTTATTAATTTTCTTTTAAAATATGACGTAAACAGTTTACAATAACATTTCTACTAGTTTTATCTTTTACATATGGTTATAGATAGGATGAATAATTAAGAAGTAAAAACTTTTCTGTACTGATATTAATGTAGGTGCGTAAATCAGTTATCTGAAAAATACAGGCATTTACTTCAGACAAACGTATCAGAAAATGGACATTAAGTTGTGAATAGTTTGTAAAACTGTCATAAAAATAGCGTTTGAACCAATATTGTACTCATTCTTTTGGTTTTGTAAGCATGTATTACCGTTGTAAAATATGATATTGTAAATCAGTTACAAAATATCAGGGTCTCTGTTCAACATTTCATCACATACTTCAAGAAACTCTCACAGACATCGTGTTGAAAGACAGTGAATTTCGCTTTGCAGAAGTAAGTAATTTACCAACGTTTTCATAAAATCTCTACTTGGGAAAGAAATGTGATTTCAGTATCTTCTGGAAATATTTAAAATTTTAATTACATGTGCCCTAACGTCATTACTTTAATTCGAAATTTGTTCGAAGCCAATCTTTTTCTTTTGGAGACAGGAGTGAACGCTTTCTGGTTTTATTTTTCTTTTTTTAATTTAATCATTGGATCCAAATAAAAGTAATCTACAACCCACCGAGTGAAGACTATTGTTGTAACCTATAATCTAGATAATATTCACGGTGCACTGCGAGTATCTCAGTTTCTTTTTTTTTTTTTTTTTTTACTTTCTTTCTTTCTTTTTCAATTGCTTAGGCAACAGATGATTTATCCACGTTTCAGAACAGGAAAACCAAAAGTTATAGAAAAAATAAACGATTATACATATTCTAAGCTTGAAATTCTCTCAACTAATTCTACAGCAAATCTGTTGAAATTCTTTCAAATCAGTGTCATAGATTTTTGCTCAAGTTGAGATAATTTATATGCAGCCTGCTTCATTTTTATCATTTTAGCCACTCTATTTCAAATCTTATATCTTATTGTTGCCTATCATTTATATCTTCTTCGGTCCCAAACGTTTTCCCCCTTTTTAATTCCTTCCAGTGTAAGTAAGTAGTTTCTTCTCATCCAGCTCATCAGATTTTCTACATTTCTTCGCAAGGTCAAAGCTTTCGGTACAATACAATGCCACACTTCACACCAAACATTTCACTAATCTCTTCTTTAGTTCGTTTTGCTTTCCTCTTTCATCTACGTATAGCAGAGTAATGCAGGTATTCAACTCAAAAATTCCATACAGACATGTAAAGCCCAGTAAAAAGCATTTTTAGATAAAGGTCCGCTCCCTTGTATTTGTGTGTGTGTGTGTGTGTGTGTGTGTGTGTGTCAAAACAGATTAACTAAAGAACAGAAACTTTGTGTAATACCAAACTTGGTATTTACTCGTAAGTTCAGAATCTTCCAACGATGCCCACGATTTTAAACTAAATTCGTCCATCGCAGATTACCCCTCACAAGGCCCCCTCCCATAAAGAACAATTGTTTGTTATTTTCTTTAAAATGACTAATGGTTTGGAATAAAATAACATACCCGTGTTTAATATATTGACATGAAAAATAACCCGCATATCTTGATCTTTCTGTGAGTATCCTGTGAACTTCCTTTAGTTGATAGAATTTTGTACAATTGTATATAACAAGGAAATCTTAAAAGACGAACTGCAAAAACGTAAATCACTGTAAAATATGTGGGTCAAATGTTTATATAGCGTTAACCGTATTCGAAATATCCCACGTTGCAAGTTTGGACCTTCCCTAAGCATCACCAGATGGACATACTTGAAAGTTGCGAGCAAATTTTGCTCCCCCTCCTTTTCTTTCCATGCAAGGGCTTCGAATTTTCTTTCCGTATGTTGAAACCTTGCTTAATTTGAAACATTCCTATGAAAAAATGTATCCTGAGTAACGAAGCGATAATACAAGAATCACTTTTATATGAATATATAACGGAAATAAAAATAAATATTTTGTTTGTTAACGACGCTTGTCAATTGCCAGGATCATATCAGCGGAATTTCGTGCCATGGGAGTTCTTTTGCATGATAGTAAATTTGACGCTTAAAAACTATCGGTCTGGGCCGGGTTTGAGCCCGCGACCTTGGAATCAGAAGACCAGCGCCTAACCAACTGAGCCACCCAGAACCGACTAATAATATATAATGAATACAATATGCGTATTTAGCATTGAAAAATAGTCATATGAATTAATCACGTTTGATGTCCTCAGGTCCTCGGAAGGTGCGAAGTTACATGTTTTTCTCTAACATTACTAGCTACATATTCCCTTGAGATGACTCGTTTCCTTTTACCCTGAAAACGACCAATTTTATCAATACTGCATTTGATAGACATAAAAATGACGCAAACTGTGGAGGCATTTCTTGATTGGATAGTCTCTTAAAACCGGGCACATTTGCTCTACGTGTTTGAGTGGAACAGGTGCGTTTGTGTACGACTGCCAGCCGCTACTGTGCTGTTTAGGACAATTTAAATTTTCTTTCTATCCCCTGCGAGCCCTTTGCCACTTTCCGCAGTCTCTGGAGGTTTTCGATGGCCAAGGAAAGCAGTCTACAAAGAAGGGACTTCACGGCTGCCTTTTTCATCCGAAATGACACGTCCGTTTGGCTCAATTATTTAACAAGCTGCCACTTTATATTCCTTTTTGTTCTGCCTTTTTTCCGCGAGACTACAGATTAACTTAAATATTACAGGAAACACCGGAATTTTGCAATGGGCGGAAATGGAATGGCATTTAGAGCCGGTTGACCGCCGTTGCGAGTGCTGTGATAACTAGACCGAACCTGTGTGCAGTAGTGCCAACGTTACGGAATTGTCCCTAGATTTGGGATTAGTAACTGTAAGAAGTTTTGTTACGATTTTTTTTGCAACGGAAATGTGTGCACCTCTCTACTTACACAAGCAATTTTGATTTCAGATTCATTGTTAGTGGTTTTTTAGATAACCCAGTTTTTTTTGTTTGTTTATTTTTTTTTTTTTGTGAAGCTGAATTTTTTTAAATTTCGAAGCTTGAGTTACGGGTGTATTTTATTGCCAGTGGTTTTTACTGCATATAAACATGCAAATCAGATGATAATACTACTACTACTACTACTAATAATAATAATAATAATAATAATAAAGATAATTTGGATGTGGTGTGTGGTAGTCTCTGAAACTTATTCAACCGATTTCTATTATGTTTCGTCTTTGAAAAACACTGCTCTTTCTGAAGGATGTAAGCTATAGTCATTTCCAGGAATGTTTAAACTTGATTATTTGCGGCATCGGTTTAGGAGATTTGTTTACGTCACCCAATTCACCCTTATTTCGCAATAACTATGTGCATATAACAAGATTACCTGCATTTGTACGTTTACAAGGGCGGATTGATAAGTCTATGACTTTGACGAGAAATAGCGTTCTAATCACAGGTTTCTTGTTTGCACCCAAGTATTACATCTATTCTGGGCATAACCGCAGAAATTCGTCGTCATTTATGTCTTAGAACATTGTTGAGAGCGTCTAAAATAAGCAGTTGTGTTGCTTCATAGAAAATGGAGAAAATGAATTTATATTCTGATAAAGCACTACTTTTTGTGTGGTAAGATGGTGAAGGAAACGAAAGAAAAGCTGAACCAATATTATGGGGATTCTGCTGCATCACATGGCATGGTTCACAAAATTTCGATGTGGCCGTTGGCGCACAAGAGATACCGTGCGCACAGGATGGCCGGTTGAGGTCACAACAGAAGAAATGGTGAACGAAGTTCACGATATTGTGTTGGAAGTCCGCCGAATGAAAATCCGTGAGATAGCCAAGACAATAAACATCTGGACTGAACGGGTGTATAACACTCTGCACGAATTTTTGGGTATGAGAAAGCTGTCAGCAAGATGGGTGCCGCGACTGCTCAGAGTTGAGGACAAGCGGAATCATGTGATCATTTCACAGGAATGTTTGAACATGTTCCAGCGCAACCCAAATGTTTTTGCGGCGTTATATCGTCGTTGATGAAACTTGGATCCATTAATATCAACCTGAAACCAACCAACAGTCAAAGCAGTGGATTCCCTTCACCAAACCTGCTCCACAGAAAGCAAAAACCATTCCGTCGGCAGGAAAAATCATGGCAGTTGCCTTTTGGGATTCACAAGGGATGATAGACATCCACTACCTGGAAAAGGGTAAAACGATTAAAGGTTCATATTATGTCGCAATGCTGGATCAGTTTCACGAGGGACTGTTAAAGAAACGGTCCCATTTGATGAAGAAAAAGCTTCTCTTTCACCAGGATAATGCATCCGCACACAAGTCAGCCATTGCCATCGCAAAGTTTGCGAATTTGGGATACGAACTGTTACCTCATTCACCATATTCTCCAGATTTGGCTCTGAGCGACTTCTTCCTCTTCGCAAGCCTAAAAAATTGGCTCGTTGGAAAGAAATTCACGTCCAGTGAACACATCATGCCAGAAACAACCTCATATTTTGCAGACTTCAAAAAATCATATTTTTTGGAGGGGTTAAAATAATTGGAGAAATGTTGGACGTGTATTGGATTGAAAGGAGACTATGTTGAGTAATAAAATGGATTTTTTGGAGAAAATTGTTATTTTCTTTAAAAAGTTAGTGACTTATCAATTCGCCTCGTATATCACTTTATGCCATACACACTAAACGACCGAACTAACATCTTAATAAATACACAAATAACGTTATAGAAGAGCTACCTCTATGCTTATAGCTGCTGAATTTCTTAGCTAAAGCGATTTATAAAGACTGGGGAATTGTAATACCAACATGGTTTCGTCATGTTATAAGACACGAAGTTGACTTTGATTTTTCTTGTAAATACGGTACAGTAAATATATGTTCTCCATTCAGAATGAAGTTGTTTTTACTCCCCAGAGAATGCATGTAAATAAAAAGCCGTATTTTGCTCCAAGTATAGATGGTCACCATACAACTAAACAAAAAGGAAGACGTAAACAAACAACAAACAAACGGATCGTGTATCACGTACACGATGCGCACGTGATTCTTATTTAATTGACATTTTATTCAAATACAGAAAATGTGTGCAGCGAACTTTAGAGTTAACATCAAAACCTCCGAGTAACGTTTATTGTAATCCTACAGATTGTATCAAAACCTTTAGCTTGAATGTAGCTTTTTCATGCGAGGTTGTAATCATCGCCAATCTATGCTGATATTAAAATGAAAGAAAATTCGCGCGAGTGAGAGAGAGAGAGAGGAGAGGGGTTATCTAAAAATGACTCAACCGATTTTGATAATTCTTTCAGCATTGAAAAAACCTTACTCTTTTTGATGTACATGAACTTAGAAACACTTTCTAATCACAATTCATAAATTACTAAAAGACTAGGAAGATTTTACAAAACCTGTATATCAGAATACGAACATAGTGGAATTATAAAAGAATATCTTGCGAAGAAGGCTTTGACTTTTCGTTGAGAATACCATGGAGTGGAAAAGAGTTGTTGATATTCCACAGAAAATGCATGAAAAATAAGACAATTACCGGTTATTTCATTCCAGGCATTATATAAATGATCACGATTTATTAAGACATAGCAGTACAAAAGAGAATCGAATCTGCTTACATTTATAATGGTGCCAAATTATTTTAAAAATCCTCATGAAGAAAGTTTTGCTTTATTTGCTTTGTATGCTTTAACCAAATTGTGATAGAGGAATATGCTAAATAATTGCATGAAGAGAGAAAATTGTGTGCAGCTAACATTAGAAATCAGTCAACTGATATTTCATAATTAACAACTGAGAAGATTATTCTTACGATGGCGTAGACTGTGTTTTTTCCAAAGCTGTTGGTTGACTTGTGGCCTGGGAGTGTGGAATCTTCATATTCACCGCTATTGCGTTGTATAGTTTCTGTATTATGTGAAAACTGCGTAGCTTTTTTATTATTAAATACCTATGGAACCAAACAGATGATATACAAAGGTTTAAAATTTCACCCACATGATTAAAAAATTACTCACCATTCTGCTCGATGATAGCTCCACCGCCAAAGGACTATTACAAACTATGCAGAGCTTCCAGAACTTGGAGAGGTTAAGGAAGTCAGACATCCCACCGATGTTTCGCATTCGTTTTTGTGAACACCAGGGCAGTCTATCTAAATAAATTGCCAAGAAAATGAGTGCATTTTTGAACATATAAATAAAGACAGCCTCAAACAAGTGATGAAAAACTAATTATACAACCACCTTCACCGCTGCTTACCCCAACGCCCCAACCCCTAATGCTACTTCATGTCGGATTGTAGTGCTGCGTACTTAGGCAGCTTCGAAATCTCAAGACGCAGCGGCAAAGCCGAGTAGAGACTGGGATGGCTGAGCGAGTGCAAGTCTCATCAAGAGTGGAGTTATATAGCTTTTCCCACTAAATTTCGATCTCTCGTTGTAGGAAGACATGCCTATATTTTGTTGTGCATTGAGGGCACAAAGGCAGCAGCAGACACTTAACACGTTTAATGAGGGATTTACTCTCTGTGTACCTGCTCTCTCGAAGGTCTGGAAACAGGGCAATAGGGGTTGGAGACAAGATTAGTGCAAGGCAGCGTAACATAAACATCTCATTCCTCAGTTATTGGTGAACCAGCATTATGTGCGTGCAGCCGTGCAGTGTTAATTTTACGTAAACCTGTGTATTGTTTTCATTGTGCGTGTTTTATTTTTAATTTTAGAAATATGGACAATTCCATTGATTTAGTGGATTACTTATTAAAACCTCGGCAATAAAGGCAATTTTTTTTACAGTTATTAGATTAGAGTTAGTTGGTGGAACAATAATTTGGATAAGGTGTACGGAGAGATCACTAAATTATGGAGTGTTAACATTGCCTAGTTACATTGACTAGTGTTAACATTGCCTGTCACTACAGCCAGCAGTGAACGTAGTATGAGCACGCTTAAAAGAATTAAAACTTATTTGAGGAACTCTATGACAGACCAAAAGACTATCATGTTTTGCGACATTAGCAATTGAAAAACAGTTATTAAGTAAAGTGTGCGGTGATCATACTTATAAAGAACGTGTGATTGACATCTTCGAAGAGAAGGAAAATCGCCGACTGGAGCTTGTATACAAGGAAATCTAAGTGAGCATCTACATTGTTTTCATGATTTACAATCATACAATGGCTTGTCAACAGTTTGTAAAGTTATACCTAATACTATATTTTATAATCTAGTTTAGTTTAAAATGTGTGTTCAGTCAATTTCAGCAATTAGTAGTGATGCTAATGACTACTGAAACGACCTAATAATAACAATAATAATAATAATAATCTAATCGATATGGAGAATTCTCATATTTTATAAAACACTGATGTATGGGAATTTGTGCATCATTTAAAAAATCCTAAATTCACTTTTTAAAATCCAGTATACCCAGAATACAGTGTCACGCTACGCCACTGACCGGTGCTGTACGAAATTGCAATTATAATGGATAAAGTAGAGGATTCACTACAAAAACTGCTAGATCATTGCACAATAATTTCATAAAGAAAGACGGGAGATAAATGAAATTAATTATATCGTGATTTGAGTTTAGGAAATCTACCAGTGCAACGTCAGGCAAGCCGCCTAATGTATACTAAACATATAAAGAGAACATATAACTCAACTCAACAGATATTTAGAATTAACAACTCAGAAGATCATTTTTTCAATGGTTGCAGACGGTATGCTGTATCCAAAAGTTTTAAATTCGTGGCTGAGGGGGTAGCAAATCTTCATATCCGCCAGTTTCGCCCCTATTTCGTTGAATATTGATGTCAGGGGATTGTATATTCCCTTAATGTGAAAATTGTGGAGGCTTTATGTTATTAAATAACTACAGGGCCAAAGAGAGGGTACTAGTTTAAAATTTCATCTGCTTGCTTTTCCTAAAATTATTCTTCATGTTAATAATTCTTTCTCGCTAGATCTTACAGGCTATACAACAAAATCGAGATTAATAAGGTCAGGAAGATCAGAAATCTGCTATATTTCATTCCCATTTCCTGAATACCAGGGGAGTTTAGTTCGTCTACCAAGCTTTACGAAGTTATAGTTGCAAGTGGGAAATCGGAAGGACTCAACACAAAACATTGTACATAATCTAAAAATTAGAGGGTGTGGTGAATTAGGCCAATAAAATTGTTTTTCCCGTCTTAAAACACCACCCGTCCAAGTCGTGTGTGTAAGAGCATGAACACACTGGGAAAACATATGAAGGACTCAACACAAAAAACTCCTCTAGAACATTGTACATGATCTAAAAAGTAGTGGAGGCGGTGAATTAGGTCAATAAAATTGTTTTTCCCGTCTTAAAACACTTCCGTGCAAGTCGTGTGTGTGTATGTGTGTGTGTGTATGTGTGTGTGTGTGTGTCTGTGCGCACGTGCGTGCGTGTGTGTGAGCGTGAACACACTGAGAAAACAGATATTGAGGATGCTTTCATTTATCGTTAAGAGTGCAGGTCTGAACAATGTTATAAGTATTCGCGTATAGCACCAAATTGCCGTTGGAACAAGTCGATTATATTTAATTATTCATGATGACTTAATTAATATGCGTTTCAAGCGATGTTGCTTAGCTATGTGTGAGTAATGAGACACTTTTGTCTCCTCAGAGTTGTGTACTTGTGGAGAAGAAAATTTTTTACTTATTACAAATAAGTATTTTGTGTTTTCTAGTCTTTCTATACTTTCGCACCTTTTTAATTTCTTTACATTGAAGAAATTAATGTTGGAGTCTGTTTACTTCTCGCGTCCCTATTACGGATATTAATAAAAGTTAAAGTAATTATCGCGGAGGCTAAAATGCTTGACGAGCCTTCCTTACTTGGTGTTTTAAGATCCAACTGCATGTAATATTGAATTATGAGGACGAGTAATTATACAGAGTATTATTATATATCGCGGAGACTAAAATGCTTAACGCGTCTTTCCAACTTGGTTCATGAGATACGAGTGATCACACCCAACATGCATCAAACAACCATATATACAGGGTGGAGCATTTTCGATAACCTACTTTTAGGTAGTTATCACTGCAAAGCAGGAGTAGTGGAGCACATTAAGTTAGTTATGTTTACAGTGTTTATTTGGATTTCAGAAACTATTTATCGCTGTCCTGTTCAGCAGATATTATCTGCGTAGAGGAGTTTACTAACAAGGTCCGTTTTAGCAGTGCAGCCGGCGTTCCGGAGAGAGTTCGAAGATCAACACAACTGCGGAACAGTTTCTACACGTAAGACTGGTGGACCCACTGTGATAACGATGTAAGTGTTCACAATCGACCACATTCACGGAGAAGAACGTTGGGAACACCTGAAAACATTGCGTGGTAAGTGCTGCTTTCCAAGTAAGACCTCGGCGTTCAGCAAGGCGTCAATTGGCATGCATAGGATGATGACCTTCACTTCCACCCGTACAAGATTATTCAAATGGTTCAACACCTAAGAAGGGAGACACGGCCTTAAGAGTATAGGTCTGTAACGCTCTGCTAACCAGGATAGATGCCGATCCTGCATTCACGGGAACAGTGCAGGAGTTCTTTCCCGGTCACATCATTTCCCGTTTTGGAGACATTCCTTGGCAAGCACGTTCTCCAGACTTGATTGCTCCGGATTACTTACTTTGAAGCTACTTAAAAGATTAAGTGTTTGCAACCAGCTTGGAAAGTGTTGACGAGATGAAGACAAGAATCAGACACGAAATTGCAAACATTACTCCTGAGCTCTTGCAAGTGTCATGCGA
Source organism: Deroplatys truncata (assembly GCA_030765065.1). Lineage (NCBI taxonomy): Eukaryota > Metazoa > Arthropoda > Insecta > Mantodea > Mantidae > Deroplatys > Deroplatys truncata. The sequence continues at coordinate 162,458,103 of CM060976.1, read as the reverse complement.
AGCTTTGCTCATCGTCTGACGCAATGTGTTGCAAAGGATGAAGGGTATTTGAAGGAATCATTTTCCACAAATAACGTATAAAATGTAAATCCACAACATTATGCTGTGAAAGTGCAAAATATACATATATTTCACTACAAGTGCTTCAATGTTTCTTTAAAACTAGGTAAACTAAAATGCTCAACCCTGTATATGTGATCGGGGGTGACTCGGCACTGCTCCAGTGAGGAGTGATGCCTCCCACAAGGGAGAACGAGGTGAGAGGAGACACCGGGCGGCCGGAGCCACGAGTGACGACACGGCAATGACAGGATCCTTACAATTTCAGATTGAGACACCCCTATAAGCGGACAGGCAGACCGGGGACCCTCGCATCATGCATTTCTTTACCTCAGGAACCAGCCGAAAGCTGAGGGACGGAGCTCCTCAGAGAGCATGCGTTTTCTCTGTCACACCGCAACGAAACACCATCGCCGATGCTTCCAATCCTGAAACAGAGCTAACGGGGTGAAGGTTGAATGGAACGAAATTAAAGTACAGGAAATTCAGGGCCAGCATTCACCTGACGACCCCGGTAAAATCCCCCGATAAAAACCCATGTGTCACAGTTTTCTGGGCGGTCGCCGGGAATCGAACTCGGGACCTCCCGAATGCGAGTCGCACGCGTTACCTAGGTGCCACCTCGCTCGATAGACAATGATATCAGTAATCGGCTGTTGATTGGGTTAGATCGATATTTTTCTAAAGAAGATTTACTATACCACTTGCTATTGGTTACTAATTACTAGACATCAGCTTTTGTGCACTAAAATATGTATGCATTTATGCTATCAAAAATTTTAAAATATGCACTACAATTTCGAAAACATGCACTAAAACTGTTAACTTGGAGCTTATACGGTTTGGTGCTTACAATGTGCATTCTTCCTTAGATACCATTCCAGTCGTTATTTAATTTCCATTATACAGTGATCAGTATACATGATCAAGCGTAAGTTTGACATTTATCGTTGACTAAGTTTGTATGCTGAGATGGATTTTTCCATGCCTACAGATGTCGTCTCGTTGTATCTAACGCTCCCCTATGGTCTATGACCTTCGAGGGATACTCATTCCAGCAAGCGATGACTGGATCCATTTCTGAGGTGGACGCACCAAGCGGGCGGAACTGTTACCTCCGATGGTAGGGTGATGAGGATGTCGGTGGAATGAGAGGATCTACAGTTTTTGTTGCGGACTCCGAACCACGTTGGGCCACATGAGCAAGTCAGAGGTGGGTCGACTTAAAATCGCCAGCCCAGAGCCGGGAATGCAATCTAGGACCCTCAGAACGACAGCCAGAGACGAAACCGCTGCGCCACCTCGGCTTTTATGTTATTGGGCAAAATTTGAAAGCACCTACTAACTCTGGGGAGATTTCTTCAGGAAGCACTACGTTTTCATCATGAAGATATTTAACCATAGAACACAAACCTTTAATGTAAGGCGTCTCTCTAAAGCACTGCACAATTTACCGTTTAATTTTCCTGCATACTTTAAAGGAGCACTCTCAAGTTTACTCTGAACATCCATAACCTCCATAACGGTGTCTCCATAGCAATGGCTTCATTATTTTGTCGCTACTGCGTTTAAATATTAATTTTAAAATTAAAAAACCCGATGTGTTACACTCACATGACGTTCTCTACTCTTCTACAAACTATTTTCACAAACGCTTATTTCCATCTATTTCATGTTAATCGATATAAAAATTTGCAGAAGCTATCTTATTGCTAATTCTCTTGTAGGTACAAAGGGAATATGGTAGGCTTTAAGCGATAGTCAAATCTTTAAGAGCTGATTGCTATGTGGAACATTTCTTTGTTTTTGCATGTCCAGGGCATAAGAAAAAAGAATAACGAATTCCCATTTGAGAAAAAGTATAAGTATTGGAAAATTGAAACAAATGACAAGGAATGTCTCGGAAATGGTTCACTGGACAAACAGTAACAGAACTTACAACGATAACAGTCGCTTATATGAGCTAGGTGGCTGAGAATAGTAACTTCTTGCACGGTAAGCAGACCGAAAACAAAGTAGTTAAATGATTCCTCCAGCGGTCACTTTGAAAAATGTGTTAATGTGTGGTTCTGAGTCATCCCTGCATGCCATTCACTAGTATAACCGAAATGTAACCTTATGAAGAAACGAGCTTTCCCTTCGGCCTTTGCAATGGAAGAGAGGGAATTAGAGAATTTAGCGGGGGGGGGGATCTGCTGTTGTATGCTTTTCAGTAGTCTACAGTAAATCTACATTGAACTTTTCATGGCTAAGATGTAAACATTAAGCCGAGGAAAACTAGCCCAGTTAAAGAGCAGGCTATCTTTCCTATCATGCATGCCTGCAAGTTCCCCCTTCCACCAACATATCCCAGCTCCAACTCCTTAGTCTACTGCGCAGCCGACTGTTTTGTTCATGTCTTGACTTCCTACTTAGTGCATTGTAAGGTCGCTACACGGCATTCTAGACAGGAAACATAGAGATTGTGCGTGATAGAGAAGTGGCGTAAGCACTGTATTCTGTAATATTTATGGTATTTTAAATGTCTGTCAGAAAAGAGCACGGGGTGTTATTCTTTAAAGTCATGTTGAAATGTTACAAAATTTAAAAAAGAGGGCCGATAAACATGTATCCTTAATTTCTATGTACTTTAATTTTAATCACAACACAACTAACATCAATATGACAGCCTTTTGTTTTCTTAAGAGTAGATGTGTGTTTTTTACGTATAGTAAGTAGGGGAACTATTGCATTCCACCCAAAAATTCGATACCGAGATTTCGCCGGAAATACATGTTTTGAGACCTCCTGAATCAAAAAAAAAGCATTTTTGGAAACATGTCCGTGTGTGTGTGTGTGTGTGTGTGTGTCTGTCTGTGAACAGCATAACTCAAAAACGAACAGTCGGATAAGCACCAAACTTGGTATTTAGGTTCAGTATCCTCCAGAGATGCGACACGAAGGTTTTCAAGAAAATCCCCCCACCCCAGACTACCCTTTACATGGAAGAATTTTCGAAAATTTTAATTTTCTCAAAAATGGCTCTAACGATTTTGATGAAAATATCATATGTTTAAGATAATGTCATGAGAAATGAAATGTATATCTCGAATTTTCTGGGAATGTCTCCAAAAGTATTCTTCATTGTGAACGACTTTTGCATAACTGGTAAACCATAAGAGATAGACAAAATTTTACTACACAAAAATGTAGATCGCGTTAAAATACACAACTTATGTCATATACATTTCTTTTGTTGAGTGAACCGTTTTCGACATATTGCTTGTTATTTCCTTAAATTTTCCAATACTTATACTTTTTCTCAAATGCGTTATTCATTTTTTTTATGTCCTGGACATGCAAAGAGAATGGAATGCGCCACATAGCAACCAGCGTTAAAATATTTGACTATCGCTTAAAAGCTACCATATTTCCCTTGCATCTATAAGAAAATTACCAATAAGATTGACATCTCGATATCTCGATTAACATGAAGCATATGGGGAATAGGCGTTTGTAAAATTAGATTGTACAAGAGTAGAGAAAGTCATGTGAGTGTAACACATCAGATTTTTTCCTCATAGCAGCTCTGGCCTCCTTAGGCTAGGCCATGTGTGACAACCCGATTCGTACAGGGGTGATTGATATTGGAATGGTTTGTCATGACTCTCCGCTTTATGGGAACGAAATTGCATGAGTCCATCCAGTGTTGTAGGCATTAACTAAGTTTCTTCGCAATAGAAAAATCTCCGCATCTTGCGGAATAGAACCTGAGTCCCTTTGTATGCAAGCCAAGAGCCCTAACCATTACGCCACAAACTCTTGTACATTATCTATTTTAATGTTACACTCAATGAAACCGCCTGTAATTTCATTTACAAGCGCGCTTGGAAACAGACCTCCGATTCTTCCCCAGGCACCCGAAATCCGGGAACATTTGGATCGCATGTTGGCAGTACTGTATCCGAAGAAGAGTGGTGCTCTGCGTATTCTGACAATATATTTTTAGCAGCCGCCTGTGCTGCCCTCCCCGATCAGACCATAAACTACACAAGTGAGGGTGTCCACATTTCAATCGTACACCGTGCGGGTTTTTCGAGGGTAAAATATAGGATGTTAACGATGCTAGATCCGGGATGAAATTTAATTTGTTGGAGCTTTTTTTTCTAGTATATACGAGAGGAATATTTTGTTTGAAGCATTTATTTGTTCAGTGAGTCATGGTGATATGCCCGGAGTTTTGGCTGGGGAGGTGCAATGGCGCCAGCCGCACCGTGGTGGCGGTTTTATGTGGAGGGGGTGGCGGGTGGCTCAGTTAGAAAGTTGGTATCTCTCACACTCCTCTACCCCCTTTTGTTATTGCAATATACATCCATTATTCATCGGTAGGGGGAGACCTGGGGCATAATCAAAACAAATCGCATGTCGAGAGACTGTTGTTTCCACTCCTTGCGCATGCGCGCCTTCGTCGTCTGCCAAGTAGACAATATGGCAGGCCAAGTGTTGAGTTCCGTAGACAGTCGTGTCAGAACTGCCACAAGATGAAGAAACATCAGAAAGACGCCGAAGTGTGGATTTCTTTTTCTAAGAGATCCCCAGCACTTACTACAATAAGTATTATCGTTAATATACATGCCAGCTGAAGACGACTTCATTGCGTCTTCCTAAGGAAGTACGTTAGAAAAGAAAGCCGATACCTATATGAGTGTGAGCTAGGAAATACTCTGTAATACTATTAAAATGGAATGTATATCTTGAATGTTTTTGGGAATAGGGTATGAAGTTCTCTTCATTCAGAAGGTATTTTGTATAGTCTTGCATAACTGGTAAACGCTAAGCGATAGACGTAAACGTACTACACAAAAAATGTCGATCGCTTTAAAACACACAATTTATTTCAAATGTTGTTTGTGCTATAAGCCATTTCTGAGATAGCCGTTATTAATGGCTCGAATTTTTCATTACTTGATCAATCTCTTAAAGTCCTGTCAACATTCAGTTGTTTCTCGTGCTTACATGGAAACAGTACGTCATTTTAAGACAGGTATAGCATCCAGTTCTTAAACGTTTGACTATCGCTGTCTTTTTTATCTATAACGAAATGTGTAATATAGCGATTTCTGCAAAGGTTTATGTGAATTAACATGTAGCAGATAGATAAATAAGCTTTAGTAAGAATAGTTTGTACACCCACCAATAAAGGTAGGGGGTAGAGAAAGTCATGTGAATATATCATATCAGGTTTTTTTTTCTTTTATAACAATCTACGAGATTTTCGGAATCCAATAATGTACCACACTATAGGTTCTTTCTAGATGTTCATCATTAAGTCCTTTATCTCTCATGAAAAAAAAATGAAAGATTTGTCAACATTTTATTCTTCACCTGAATTTACGAGCAGTATGAACTGATATTACATATTTTACATTATCAGCATGTTAAGAACCGTTGTTTGATAGATAGTGCTATTTTTACTACCCTATAACTAAGAAAAAATCCTTGAATTCTGATTTTGAAGTGCATATGGTTGAACACAAAACATTATGCTTTGCATATGTCCCAGTGTCCTTAAGCGGATATTAAAAGTTCGTTTCATCAATGCTAAGTGTACTAAATTCATGACCGATTATCTCAGAGACAATTCAGATACCGAACTGAAATTGTTACAAGATGTAATACATGGTTTTTAAGCTCACTGATCTACTTTTATACAATAATAGAATATATTAAGGAATATAGGATCTTTTTCTTAATTATAGATTCTTTAAGTAAACTTTATCTGTGATTCTTTTAAATTAATCAAACATTTATTAACACCAAGAACAATCCACCAAAGCATTAAGGCATTTGTTTTTAGCATACTAAAACTCCATTTGCGTATCTTCAATTTCTGAGAAAATGTATCAGAAAACATCATTTACAATAAAAGCTGTTGAAAGTGAAAACGGGGAAAACAACCCCATTTTCTATTTGCAAAGAAAGAAGCCAACTGGTTTGCATATATGGAAACTGTCGTAATTGTAGCAAAGCTTTCCCTAAGATGAACTAAAATTAACTTCTCCATTTTATAACTATAGGAGTTATGGGGTGCAGTAGAGTACAAAATGACAGATGCAGGTATATTTAAAATATAAGCATGGTGTCTACAGTGGTAAAATATATATCAAATTAAAGAGGAAAATTCAAATTTATAAGACTGCACTATAACATTTTGCCATTTAATCTCCTCGTAATGTTCAGCGAACGTATGTTTAGACATCCACCTCAGAAACATATACAGTCTGAAGTGTTCCTTTTTATGCCACGTATGCAAAACCGCTGAAGCTGCCTTCCTTGACCCAGCAGATCACACTTTTAGAGGGGAAAACTGTATTAACTTGCTCTTGTTTGAGACTCCAACATACTTCCAGTTGCAACTGCAATGCCGCATCATATATCTTCAAAACTGCCTAAGCACGTGATGGCGTGATGCAGTCGACGACAGCGATGGAGGTAGCGGCAGTACGGCCCTGGAATATAAAATTTTGATGTCTTGCATTTACATGATATTCTCTACCCACTATCGTTTATTTTTATCTCTCTTCTACAAATTCACCTCACAAAAGCCCTTTTTTCCCTACTCATTACATGTTAATGAGATAAACGTTTGCAAATCTAGTTTCATTACACATTTTGTTGTGGGTACAAGGGCTATTCAGGAGTCTGAAGCGCTAGTCAAATATTTAAAAAGCGGGTCGCTATATTCTAGCTTTGAAATTCCACTCTTTGCATCACACCATCAGAAACAAAATAATGGTAACTTAGCACTTTGAAAAATGTATAAAACGTGGATAGTTCAAACCAATAAATAGCAATATCTCAGAAATGGTCAAAACACAAAAAAAGGACGTAAATTGTCTGTGTTAACGAGATTTCCTTTTTTTTTTTTTTTTTTTTTTTTTGTCTCATATGGATTACTAGTACTACAAAAGTATTCTAGATTCATTCAGAATGAGGAGGACTTCACAGTCTGTTCGCAAAAAATGCAAGGTAGGCATTTTATTAGTCTTGCAAACGTATTAAATTTGTGGTATTTTAATCAAAGTCATTAGACATTTTTGAGAAAATAATAATAATAATAATAATAATAATAATAAATAAAGGACAGATTCTCAAGTAGAGGGTAGTTTGGTGTTGGGGGTTTTCTTGAAAAGTTGTATGTCGCATCTTTGGAAGACGAACTTAAATCACTCCCCCCCTCATTTTAGTTATGGTGTACGCACAAATATGAAACTTTTTTTAAATGCTTCTGCGGATTCAGGGAATCGGTATTTCGGTAAAATACAGTAGGTTGTTTTTCAACCTACAATCCGTAGAGAACGTAAAAATACGCATGGTGCCATGTTCAGGAGCAACTATAATCATTGCTGTTCCAACTGGTATTAACTTTTTTTAGTTGACTCGCAACAATGTATGGTACAAAATTTACGGTTTTAATAATTAAGGGATTTAAAATGTAATATAGAAAATAAGGAACTGTGAGAAGTTTCTATCTTCCCTTCTGATTTCAGTTTATAGTGAGATTAGAATAGGCAGGCAGGCAGAGTAGAGATACTGGTGCCTATTGGTATGCAGAGAGCAGTATAGAAAAAGAATGAAACGTAAGCTATACAGTGTTTCCCAAGGTAGACTTGTGAAAAGCACCAGAAATCCTGCTTTATGACAGTGGTTTAACTACGGATTATGTTAATTATTAAATACAGCACAAAATGAAGAAAAACTTGCAAAATATGAAATAGATATTTTAATGTCACAATAACTTTGTCCCTAAGCAATTTAGAGCAGGTTTGCATAACCATTTTAGAGGGGAAGGGGAATAAAATAAAAACGTAGCAAAGTGTTAAAAAAAAGAAAGTTTAAAGCGTTAAAATCACATGACTTTATCCATCAACTATAATTTGCTTTCATAGCTATTCTACAAGTTATTAATTTAAAAAGCTTGTTGTTCTGTCTACTTCCCGTCAAACATGATAAATATTGACCGAAGCTGTTTCGATACACGTTTTGTTGTAGTTATATAGAATCATAACGGAGGCTATGGCGATATTATATATATATATATATATATATATAACACTATATATATAGTGTTTAACGCCCATTCTTACTAAATACCCCACCACAAGCGGAAACAAGCTATTGCATACTCTTTACATTGCACCTCAAAACGTATCATTTAAAATATTGGAAAATTCAAACTATCAGCAGCAAATATTTCGGAAAATTGTTAATGGCAAAAAGATTTTATCGTCTGTTCTTAATGAGATCTGCATTTTACTGTAGTAAGTGTTTTGTCTCCCTCCCCAACCCTCTCTACCTCATAGTTTTCCAGTTATACAATACTAAATCAGAATAAAAACAATTTCACAGCCTATTTACAGAAAATTCAACAAATGCATTTTATTTTTCTTGTCAGTATCACAAAACTACTACATTTAAACCAAAATATTTACATCCGTTTTTGAAAAAATAAAAGCAAAACATATTTTCCCCCATAGGATACTTTGGAATGTGGGAATGTTACGTGTTGCATCCTTGATGCTGAGCTTCATTGCGAAGTTTGATATTCATCCTACTTTTCGTTTATGACCCTCACGCACTTTTTTCAAGAAATAGTTTGGTTTCTTAAACACGTGTACTTCGTGTGAAATTCTCGCAATTCTGCCGTAAAAGATTTAAAGATTTCGCCTCTTAAAAGTGGCGAACAAGAAGGATTGAACTTTTTAATTATTAAAAAAAGAAAGAAAGAAAGAAAGAAAAAAGGGATTGCATTTATGTTACCTTATTATCTTTGGGAATTGCAATTGTAATTTATGTTGACAGACTCGCTTCTGCATAATGCCTATCATACGTCTGGGGTGGGGAAGTCTCTTTGGCACAGTCGTTGTGGGGGACAGACCGGCTCTCGACTACGTGCGCGTGGCAGAGGTGAATGATCAACCAATCGATACGGGGAGATGGTGTGGTCAGCACCATGCTTCCCCAACCCTGAATCTTGCTTTTCGTGAATATTCGCTCCAACCCAATATGCCATGGCACAGGACATTACATTGGTACCTTTTTGTTTAAATCAATCGCTAAAACAATGTAAACTTAATTATGAATGTTTATTTTCATACGTACATACCTAACTCGGAAGAAGTAATGCATTTTACCTGAAATGTCCTTATCACAGTTTCATTGAATTTGATATATTTCTACATATACAGCGACTCCAGAAAGTATTCGTCTCCATTTAAGAAATTCTAGAAAACAGATTATCGAAGAGAGAATTCCCATTTTTTTAATAATTAGAAAGAACCAACAATAACACAGTTTACTAGTTCTGGCCTTTAAATCAGCTTTTCATTTTATTTAGTTTATGTATATATTTTTAAAATTGGAACTATCTTTGCAATTTTTGTGTACTTTTTACAAAATTAGTATACATGTATTTAGTAGAGCACATTTTTTGTACAATGCCTGAAATTGTGATGAAAATGGATTTTGTTCCAATGGAGGAAAAGTCAAAATTCGGTGTAATCAACGTTTTTACTGTACTTCCTCATTAACGCCTCAGTTTTTACGAGTTCACAAGTTTATTTCTTCGTCAGTTTAAAGCGTATTTCGGTGACATTGTTAGGTATTACATAAAAATGCTGTACTAAATGCGTATATAATTTTCTAGACACCACAAATAAAAAACTTGAAAAATCGGCGCAATGAAAAAAAAATATTAAATTTAATAAAATGAAAAAATCTCGTTTTCCATGAGGATAGGAATATAGATATTCAATTACAGAAATATCGGAGTATTTGTGACACTATAAATAGGGCATTGAAAAATGCACGAAGAGATATGAAGATGAAATTGTATAAGGTGATGGCGGTGCCCGTTTTATTATATGGCAGTGAATCCTGGGTTTAGGAAGAGAAAAGATGTTAGCTATGTTCGTGTTTCATTTAAATTTTTACTAGTAGTTGAAGGTTGCACTAAGTTGGACAAAATTCCGAATGAAATTATTATACAAGAACTGAATATTTTTGCAGTAAATGATAAATTAGAAAAACATAAATAAAAATGGAAGGAACATCTGGAACGAATGGAAGAAACAAGGATTTCAAAGTAGGCCTTACAATACAAACCTAAAGGGAACTGGGATATAGGAGGGTTAGTTAAAAGATGGGACTGAAGCTAGAACAGATCGATAGGCCTAATCTGTGAAAGGCAGAAGAATAAATCCGGGAGAAAAGCCAGGAAGCCTCAAGTGTAATGTCGTTTATTCTTTCTGCATATTAAAAATGAGAAATTTCTCTCAGTTAATTTGGCTGCTAGAATGATTTTCAAGTGGACAACAACAGCTTCTATATTCAGTGTATATTGAGGTCGACTGAATAATCATAATAATAATAATAATAATAATAATAATAATAATAATAAATTAAGACAATATCAGAGAGAATGAGGATGTGTGTGTGTGTGTGTGTGTGTGTGTGTATGCGTGCGCGCTATTGCATAACTCAAACACGAAAACTCAGATGAGTGTCAAACATCGCATTTAAATGTGTATATAAGCTGAAGATTTTCATGGAGTTTGCCCCACGCACCCCAAAGCACCTTTATGTGTAAATACTATAAGTTGTTTTTTATTTGCACAATTTTGTTGTTACAATTTTTATTAAAGCATTAACAATTTGAGTTGTTGACATGTATAAATATATATATATATATATATATATTGTATTTTTTGTAAATTCAGTTTATGTCGTATAATATTATGTAACTAGGAAACAATAAAAAGACAGGTAGAGCTCATTAAAATACATAGTTGTGCCACCTACTTTTGGTGAGGGGTGGGTTGACCATACTATAATACGCTGATTACATGCGACGTAACTCAACTGTTAGGGTATCCATAACGCTTCAGCGACTCATTTTGATGTTAATCGGCGGCGCGCGCAGCTCACCCATACCTTTTAACACCTTTAAAGCAGCAGTCCAGGTGTGTTTAAAATAAAATAAATTCTATTAATTGTAATTGTAATATTGTAACAAATTTAGTTCATTTCCTCTGCTTCGATGTGTGTTGCTTTCACGTTACCTGCAAAAAATCAATAAATACTGCATAGACTAAACAGCGCTGCTACCTGTTGCACTACTCGCAAAGACGCTCAAGAACCTGCCATCAGTGCTGCCACCCGATCAGCATTTAATTACACAATTAACAAGGTAAGATCTTTTTGTAGAAATTCAATGTTATGAAATTATAAACTCGCTACCACTCGTTTCATATGCATACTCGCGTCTTAATTACTACCATTATAGTCTTGTTGCATAATATACTATTTTGTAGCATCAGCAGCTTCCGAAATATTCTTTGTTGTGCGTTGGTTATTTGGTTTACTTTGGTGCACCGTCTCCATAGCGTGTGAAATTTTGCGAGTGTCTATCTTTTCGCATGAACTCATTACTAACAAAACTCGGCTTAGAAATAAACTGTTTCAGCATCTTCCATTTAAACATTTAATGGACAGAATCATTTGCGTGATATACTTTTGAATACATATAAGGCATATAGAATGTTGTATGACTGTTGCAGTTTCCCTTATAGGTCTTCTTTCTTTGGACGCACCTAGTTTTCCCTATTCTTATTTTTATCGTTCCTGCAACTTTTTTTTTTCTTATGCATCTTCTGCATGTACTCGAATTGAGTCATATTCCAATATAATGGGTTTCCTTGTCAGTTTTTCGTTTTGCTTCTATCCGTTTCCTCCCTTGCATGCGGTTGTTTCTCTTGTTCTCTTTCTCTTTTCTTTCGCAGATGTGCAGTGGAAGGCTTCCTTTAGTATACCTCTCTGTGAACCTTGTCAAAAAGTGTAGAGCCTCTTTTCATGCAGCTTATACCAGTACACATACATACATGCTCCCCCCTCCCACACTATAGAGCACGTTTATACGCCATGCGGGAGCGAAAGCCATATGGCCAGGGATTAACCCTTCTCTTGGACTTGGTCGCTGACAAAGCTCTGCTATGGTTTTCTCTGGGCACCTCCAGGAGCACATAATACACCGTAAAATTAAAAATTCACCAGAAGTCATTAGCAGGTGTGTTACTTGTGAGCACGAAATAATCGGAATACGTGAGCAGTGTTCGAACACACTATCCTAGCAGCTAACATGTGTAGCATTATATACAAGAGTAATTGGAGAAAAAATCTGAAGTGCACTTACATGGATTTCTCTACTCACTCCTCTGCAAACTACTCTTTCAAATGCTTATTATTTTATCTACTTCTTGTTAATCCAAATAAACTTCCAACTCGCATTCACACATTTCATTGTAGGATGCACTAGGTAAAGCGAAGTGTCACTTCGAAATTCCATAGTATTTGCAAAATTCAGACCAATAATAAGGTATATCTCGGAAATGATACTTAAAAAAAGAAGGATTTATTTGATATAACTGTGTTTCTAACGAGAAATTTATTTTTTGGCTGAGTAAGGTTTTATTTATCTCTTACGGTTTATTAGTTATGTAAAAGTCAATCAGAATGAACAGGTCTTCAGTGGCTATTCCCAGAAAACTCAAAATATACACTTCATTTGTCATACAAATATCTTAATCATATAGCTTTTTAAAACAAAAATTGCTAGAGCCATTTTTCAGAAAATAAAAAATAAAGAAATTTTTTCGTGTAGTGTATTTTGGGAAGGGAAACGTTCGTGAAAATCTTCGTGTCGCATCCTTGTGTGAGGCTGAATTTAAATACCAAGTTTGGTATTTACCGACGTTTAGTTTTTGATTTACGCCATTCATCGACTCGCAGACTCTTTTTCTAAAGTTGCTCTAAAAACGTGTATTTCCGGTGAAATATCGCTATAGAGTGGAATGCAATACTTTCTGTACATACTGCAGGTAGCAGTAGACAAAGAAAAAGTACCAAATATAGGATACGCAATTTTAAAACAAAAAAAAAATCATTGTTCTAATTCTCTTGGAGCAGTTTTAAAATATTCTTTTGAAAACTGACAATAAATACTTTGAAGAAAAAGTGTTATCCAAAATAGTAGTTGCATACAAAATAAAGTGCAAAAAATGGCAATTTTGTACTTATAAGACCAAAATAAATGAGTCGTTGCTTTCGCATGACGTAACACTATTTACCATATACAGTATATTTTCAGTGTTTATTCGAAAAAGTTTGAATCTTCTCTCAGTTTTATGCCATAAAAAAGATCGCTCTCTATCACATGCTGTAGTAGTATCCTGCCACATTTGATAGTTTAATGTTTACTGGCATTTCACCTAACTTGACAGACAGTAGATTACCGTGGGTTGTTTTATCAGCAGGAATTCGAATTTGGTAAAAACTGTTTTCCCATAATATTTCTCTACAACTTCAGTCAATTCTTCTCTCTCTCTCCCTCCCCCTCCCTCTCTCTCGCACAGACGCACACATTCTTTGAAAAACTCACTAATTACCATTAATTTGCAAACAAAGGGAAGCATATGAAAGATATTCACATTTAGAGATTTTTTCTGTGAACATTACGTCATCACATTCCGTATGCTTAAATAAGTTGCCAATAAAAATAAATTAAAAACGCACATAACAAGTTAATTGCCAGTAGTTCTTTTTATGGCCGTTTTGTGTTGATAAAACATTCTCAAAAACAGGTCCGTTCGGTACTGAATTTTCACCTGTAGGTATGTTTAGAAAATTTTTATTATGAAATTAAATTACTAATATGCATTATAGTTGTTCTTTCGTACTGATCATATACACTCTGAGTCTGAGTTTGAATAGCTTAATTTTGCAGCCGGGACTTGAAATTCGGCTTTCGGTGTCTGCGTTCTATCGCTGAGCTACCGTGATGACACAACCATAGGCGCATTAAATGCCTCATCTGTTTTGCATATCTCAAGTTCTTTTCAAAGCAATCTCAGTAATTCAATGTTGCACTTATTTCCAAGCGTGTTAACTATCTTTTAGGGGTATTTTACATTTAATCTTATATATGAAACAGCGTAATACAGAAGTGAAAAGTCATTAGTTTAACAATTTTGGTCTTTAATTCAAGCAGCTTTCTAGAATTAAGAGTAGAAAAGATTTTGAAGACGTTTTCCTCATGGCAACTGTTCATTTACTTGAAAGGACTGTTATGGATATTTTTCCCTCCAAAAATGGCTGTAACCATTTTGATTAAAATATAGTGAATGTTAACGACATGCATTCCTGTAGAGTTTTTTTATACATAGAACATGAATAGAAAAGTAAGATTGTGTGTATTACGAATAATTGATAGAATTGATTTGAAATGGTAATGCATAGATGTCTGTGACTCACGTCTTGTGCTGATATAAGGGGATAAAGATGTAGCATTTTAAGCAGGAGTTTACTTTACGGTGGATCTAAGTTATGTCCGGGAATATGAATCTTGGTTGATGAGGACAGACGGCACCCAGCTGTCATGGTCCCGATAGTTTGCCGTCAGGACTATTCGCTTGACACTAATGGCAGATAATATTGATAAAGTTGTTCCCTGATTCAGCCATTCGCTCGGAAAGGGCGATGCTGCTTCAGTGAATGCATCAGATCTCAGTGCCTGCAGTCAGTGTTAATAATATACGCTCTCTTTGCCAGAATTCGCCACCTTAATAAATTGTATTAATTACTGCGATGGAGTCTTTATAACCTCCTTTTTATTCTGCTAGTGAGTTGATTTGCTGTATTTTTCACACCGGTTTTTCTCTGCAAGCATCAAAACACATACCAAGAATTTTAAATTGTGCATTAAAGTTTTTAGTTTTTTTAACCATCAGTGGATAAACATCCATGCGAAACTTCGGTTTTCTGTTACAGTTTTCCATCACTTCAGTTTGAGTCGAATTCCGGTAGATTTTTTTTTCCAAATCCGGCACTGTTATAACTTATAAGCATAAATTTTCATTGATATAAGAAATCCAGTATTTTTACAATCCTACCGTTATAGTACACAGGTTGTCACTCTATTCCATAACATGAATAATTGGCTCATTATGGCACCCGTGCCAATAATAGTAATAACGTAATACCGGGTTTCCAAGTCGTCATGGCTTATAGAGAGAAGATGAGACCATTTTGTGATAATATGTACATTATTAATATAGAATAATTAAGATCTGAATTTATAATCACTTACCAAGCTGTGCTGATGATAGACTACATCACAGTTTGTAACACCAGCTCACTCATCTCCCAGGGAGGTAATATGCAAGTAGCTGTCTTGCTTAGTGGTTCAACACGCCAGGTAATAAATGAAATGCCATGAGAGAAGCTCGTCTCATTTACGGACATATGATGACGCTCTCAGATATGTCAACTATGGATGCCGAAATATTTAATGATTATTTCCTGCGATTTATAATGTTAGGACGGCATTAAATTCTGTAACCAACTCGTGAATAATCTTAACATGACACTGGTGAAAATTGTCGCACTGTCTGTGATAGTGCGACATTCTCCCTACCATTATCAAGATTATACCCTTGTTGCATAAATTACTGTTCCTGTTTATATGTTCCTGTTTTTGTAAATAAGCAAGTAATTATTTCATTTGAAAAAACAGATTTTGAGTTAGCGTAAAAAGGGCGTTATTAGGAAAAGGCGTTAGAAAGAGAGAGAGAGAGAGAGAGAGAGAGAAGGGTATTACACAACAGTACTGGATAAGTACTAGTCAGAGGAAGAGTTACATTCCACCCAAAAATTCGATATCGATATTTCACCAGAAATACACGTTTTGAGGCTCTCTGAATAAATAAAAAAGCAATTTTAGTAAAAAAAATATGAGAGAGAGAGAGAGAACAGCATAACTCAAAAACGAAAAAATCCTGTAGATACCAAACTTAGTATTAAGTTCAGTATCTTCCAAATATGCAACACAGAAAATCCACCACCCCAAACTATTACATGGAATATTTTATTTCAAAGTGACTCTCTTAACAATTTTGATTAAAATAGCACATATTTAAGGTATTTACATGACAAATTGTATATCTTGTATTTTCTGGGAATAGCCTGTAAAGTCCTCTTCATTATGAAATACTTTTGTATAATTGGTAGACCTTAAGAGATGCACAGGATCTTGCTGATCGAAAAATGTAGATGTGGTTAAAACAGACAATCTGTCAAATAACGTTTTTTGTCGCATTAACCATTTCCGAGATATTCTTTGTTATTTGTTTGAATTTCCTAATACTTATACCTCTTCAAGTAAGTTAAGGTATTTTTGCAGTATAGATAATTTCGCAGCATATTTTTAAGAGCATGCTGCAAACTTGCCTATTGCTCTAAGGTTTCACAGTTTTCTTAGCGGGTAGAATGACATCTTCCCTTCAAACTAGTCTGCATTTCCAGACCCTCGGGCCAATGGAATGCGGATTTATTAAGTACCAAAGTTTCTCCCATTTAGTGTCGAGTTTACCGGTTGCATGCCTACCCAGTTTTAAATTTAGTTTCAAGCATTTGAAGCAAGTTACGCACGTTTTATTAACACGGAACAGATATATATCGTGTGTGTATAGTGTTGTATAAACAGTTTGGTAAATTTATTTTGTGACGTATAAGCAAACAGTAATTTTAAGAAATCAGGGCATTTTGTTATAAAATGTGTCTGATTTTTACACTATTTAGTTCTTCTGCTGTTTAAGTTGCTCTTACATCAGTTCTGTATGTTCCTGCACAACATTTGTTACATATATTACAGAGGTAAGTATTCTACATACATAATAATCATAAAAACTCATTAATTATAGAATATGCCAAATTATCTTACCTCTTGCTGTGTCATGTTGCCAATTTACCTACCGATCATAAGAAAGTAGTATTTATTTGTTAAGCAATATGTTTGGATTTATAAACTTAATATTTCATTTCATTTTTTTCTTTCTTTTTTCAGAATTTCGCTCAACATAGCTCCTAAGAAGACAAAGACTAAAAAAAAAAAAACAAGTGAAAAATTGTACAGAAATTTTCAAACTTCAGATCTTTTGTGGAGCTAAGAAACTGAAAAATTCAACGTATGACAATATACAAAGCAGCAAAATTGTATAGTGCTCTTTACATCACAATTAAGAAATTTGTACTCGAAAATGAAGAGCTGAAAATCCATAAATACAAAAATTGGGTCGGCCATTTCATTACCAGTTGATATCGTGCAACGCATCAGCATGACAAATGCCAAAAACAGCAAACAAATGAAGCTTTTTACATGTGTGATGGATGTGAAGGTTCAGGTTCTGAAGACGAGGACTCTGTACTATAGGGAGCAGATTATATGGCTATCAAAATTTACTTGCCTGTTGCGAATCTACCTTCCTGCGCAGGCTGCCATTATGTTCATCACCGATGAAAATAGTGTTCAGAAAAATGGTATTCTTTATTAAAATGTTTGTCAGTTATGCGATTATCGTAAAAATTGTTTTCAAAAGTGTATCTTAGCTAAATATAATAAAACATCACGTTTTGTGAAAATACTGCGAAATTGCCTTACTTACCCTACTAGGTCGCTATTCATATTTTTTGTCGTCATGCAAAGCTCGTGGAATTTCAAAGGTGTCACATAGGAACTGGTTTTTAAAAAATCTGACAATTCCTTTACCCTTTTTATACCCACAACGAAATGTAAAACATGTCATGTAGTTGAAGGTGTATTGTAGTTCCACTGTTGGGGAGCCAAAACTTGAAGTGGTAGTTGCAACCACGTACGATACAAAGTTTCCGGTGGCCTTCGCCCCAAGTTCACTTTTCCGGTGGCCTTCACCCTCACGTTTAAAATTCAGCTTTGTATTTTAATGTTTATTTAAATATTTTGTATGTATGCCTCGGCTGCGTCAGTATTAATTTGCAGAAACATGTATCTCTTAGCAGGGGGTGGTGTGGCTAAAGAATGAAGGCTTACACAAATTATTATTTTTACTTCACTCCTTTTTTATTAATCCTTCACACGATAAAATAACACTTCACTGATATATCATACTGTAGAGCTGTGAGATTATTTATTAATTGCACTTTTTAACACGTAAACTTTATTTTATTCTCACCGTAATGAAGATTTATGTCTCACACTTAACCTGTACCGTATCGAAGTGCTCAGGAACGCTGTCATCTAGCGTCTGGCTTCTACCACCTAAATTCGTATATTTCCACTATTTCAAGTCTCTGATTGGCTAATTTTACTCCAATAGAATACTTTTATTTAACTTTCAGCCTTTCTAGTTTTTGATTGGCTATTTATAAACTGTTTTAAATATTACATTATTGTTCCAAGAATTACTAGTAGGATTATTAAACTTTCTAATTTATTGTTGTCTCAAGGTTAGCTCATTGTTACCAACTTTCGGCTTATATTCTCACAGCTCCTACATTGTTAAATTCCTTATTACATTCATATAACGTTATTATACATTACATAATAATATAAACATTAATACAATGACTGTTACATGCATTTTACGTATTATTGCACACACATATTGCTTTTAAGGCGGGCTGTTATTATATTTTATATTATATAATTAGAGTGATATCATTTAAGTGTTAAAAATACTGCCTCATAGTATACCTCGATAACAAGAAGTAGGTAGATAGAAGAATAAATATTTATAAGAATGGTTTGGAGAAGAGTGAGTAGAGAAAGCCTTATGAATGCAACACAAGAATTTTTTTGAAGTGGTATAGTCGAGATTCATTCATATCTCGCGATATACATAGAATTTCAAGGTCAACATATAGCGACTGATTTCATGAGATTTGACTTCAGCCGCCCCCCCCCACCATCTCCTTTGTACCCTCACGAAATGTATAATAAAATTATTTTAGCAATTGCTTATCTTGATTAACATAGAGTACAAATGGTTTGTTGAAGACAGATAAGCTATGGTAGGTGGAAAAAATAATGTGATGTAACAATTTCAAATATTTTTTCAAATAAACAGTCTTAACGATTATTGTTAAATCATCATAAGTTTGAGATATTGGCATGAGGAATAAAATGTCAAGTTTGTTATTCGCAAGTGTTTTTATTCTCACTGATTTGTTTTTGTAATTCGAGAACAAAAATAACTTATTGCACCAAGAAGTAATTATGGTTCTCATTATAGCATGCAGTTTATGAAATAAAAATGTGGCATTGACATTCACAAAATAGTCGTTCGTTTACCACATTTTAAGCAGTATGCTTTGAAATGTTAACGGCTTGCTTGTTTCTAAAGAGAGAATGCTAAAAATACCTAATACCATATATCGATATTTTTCAATTGTTGATCATAATCTCGACTTTTTGTTTGCTGTGCAGATACTTCAGCATCCGTATTTTAAAATGTTTAGTGAATATTTATATGATTGAAAAGCAGTAGAAATAAGAATAAACCTTTTTATAAATGATTTTAGATGCCTAACCGTGAAAACAAATTGGCATAAGATAAAATCGTATGTTATGAAACCAATATTTTAAATGTCATCATCAGTGTGTTGGTAAACATTCAGCAAAGTTGTCGTTTGCGTCTTTGATCTAATTTTCAAGAGTGGATGTTTTAAATTGCTCAAAAATAACTTCTTGTTTATAAATCTTTTGCTATTGATCATCCAATTGTGACGTGTTTTGGTAGTTGCTGTTGAAGGCGTTTAAATTCTTGGAATCTGTTTCCTGCTAATGTTTAGAAGAAATCTATGGATTTCAATTTCTGATTATAGCGATTGAATATTAAGACGAATTGTTGAGCATTTTTATACACTTGTGGTTCTTGAGTACTGCGGCATAAGCTATTGTCGGTCATTTCTAGTCACCACGTCATGAGCTTGACTGTCAGAAGTTCCTCGATGAGATGCTTACATGTCTAGCAGCTGCACACCAGGGGTTGCGTCATGCAGATGTTACGGCAGTTGTCCCCGTGAGGTAAACTCGTAGTTTTAAATATTTTACATTACGGTGTACATTAGCAGGAGTAAGTGGATTTTCCCACTGAATTAAGAAGGGGAAGAAAGTTTAATAAATTCCCAGGTCTCTTGCAGTGTGGAGGTTGAAAGTACTCTGTTACTGCATATGAATGCAAGCTTAGAGCTTCCAGACGCGAGTTCCGAAAGGCCAGTCACATATGAGCAAGGGTTTTCTGCACTTATTCTTACTCTGGAAGGATAAATATAGGATAATTTTGGGTTCTCTTGTGGATTTACACATTCACTTCACCAAACTTTACTCGTTGTTTCAAGGAATCCAAAAGAAAACTATACGATGACACACAGTATGGCCTTGGAGTATATTTTTGGATAAACGAAGGAATTTGAGGATTATCATAAGAAAACACCTGGACAACGAACCGCAAAGACGTGTATAAGCATAACGAACGTTAAATGACAACTTTCTTAAGCTGAAAGTGCTACCGGCCTGGAATTTCATGCCGTTAATAAACAGTATTTTGGATTCCCCAAAAGAGAATGTAGTATGCCCTTGAATTCGCGCACTGGATACCCAGGACTAAACTACACAGTGCATTAGGTTTAGCGGCCTATTTCAATTCCTAAATGCTCCTCCACTACAATCCACCTCGCAGGAAAATGACTTGTATGTATCGTTGTTAATAAGGTAGTTTATTTAGTGCCATTTCATTGGATAAAAACTGTGCGAGGGACTGTACAAATCTGAAATTGATGGTGATAGCACTGTGGATAACATCTAAGATGAAAAGGCAAAATAAAAATAGCTTCTGAGCATAGTAATTCTTCAATAGATGTACAGAGTTAACGGACAGGAAGGTGAAAATTAGATCGCATTTAGTTGGAATGCTTTTTTTATGTTTTCTTTTTAATTTTGCCAAAACATTTCTGACGACTTTCCTGGAAAGATTGCACTTTTGTGATAACGCGTGATAAATTACTGTTTAATTTCATTCTCGTGAAATTTCGAATAAATGGGATACCATCAATGACAGACAAAACCATATATTAGAAATTCTCAATTATGCTAAAATACCTGCATAGTGTTAAGCAGTTTTCGTTGGCCCATTAATATTTTCCGAAACATTCGCTGCCACACGCTTGCGTGTTTTCAACATAGGTGATATTCTTTTGTTGGTGCTGCGCTCACGGCTGCCATAATCAACTATGGAGCTGACTGCCGTCTCAGCATCTCGCCTATTTTGGGAGTGTGCATTACTAAAGACCTTTCCTTACTAATGAAATATAGGTGATGGTGAGAAACTTTCTTGAAGTCTTTCAGGACAAATTAATTAAAGGTGTTCAGGCTTATTCATACAGTATAATGTATTTCATTTAAACAGAACAAAGCACAGTCCTATCACTGTCAATTTCAGATTTGTAGAGTCCCTCGCACAATTTTTATCCGATGAAATGACACTAAATAAACTACCTTATTAACCATACATACAAGCCATTTTCATGCGAGGCGGATTCTAGTGGAGAAACATTTAGGAATTAAAATAGGCCGCTAAACCTACTGCACTGTGTAGTTTAGTAGTCCTCAAACTATATGAGGCAGTATTTTTAGCACTTAAATGATTTTAGTATAATTATATAATATATATAATTCAATAACAGCAATATGTGTATGTAATAATTTTTAAAATGTATGTAACAGCCATTGTATATGTTTATATTATTGTATACATGTGTAATAATGTTATGTGAATGTATTATGTAATTTAATAATGTAGGAGCTGTGAGAACTAGGTCAAAAGTTGCTAACAGTGACGTAACAATGAGGTAACCTTGAGGCAATAATGAATTTGAAAGTTTAACAATACCACTTGTGACTCTTGGAAGCAATAATATAATTTTAGTGACAGTTCATAAAATAGCCAATCAACAACCAGAAAAAGCTTTAGTTCAATGGAGGTATTCTATAGACTAGGATTAGCCAATCAGAAACTGAAATATAGCAAAATTTGCAAATACAGAAGTTAGTTGCTTCTAGACAACGCTCATAACTGGACGCGTTGGTTGTAGACAGTGTTCCTAACCGGACGCGAGATGCGTCCTCGAGAAATTTAATACGTATTCGTATGAGACGAAAATAGTTTACGTGTTAAAAAGTGCAAGTAATTAATAAAAGAATCTCGCAGCTCTCTATATCAGCGAAGTGTTATTTAAATTGTGTCAAGGATTAATAAATGTAGTGAAGTAAAAATTATAATCTGTGTAAGCCTACATTCTTCAGCCGCATCACGCCCTGTTAAGAGAAGCATGTCTCTATCAATAATACTGACGCAGCGAGGCAAACATAAGTATATAATATTTAAAGAAAAAGTCAAATTACAAAGTTAATATTTTTAAATTTGCGGTTGCAACGGTACCATACGTGCGGTTGCAACTACTTCAAGTTCGGCTCCCCAACAGTTGAACTACAATACAACTCCTACTTCAAATTGGCTTTCCATACGTGAAGCAACTACCTACTTCACATTAATATTTAAATAGCCGCTCCTGAACCGCTGAGTTAATTTCGATGGAGTTTAGATAACAATGATAATTAAAGAACAACTCCCCCACCAGCAAGAGTCGAGCCTAACCCTTGCTACGAGAAACCAGCACCTATACTGATCACACTACCGCAGGACTTTTATCCACATCATTATAGCGATCAATGTGAACTGTGTAAATGAAATATATGTAAACTTATCTGAACAGAAAGTTGAATTAGATTTGGATAGTCCATTGTTACGGTTGGGATTCCAACACGTCCTACCATGCCGACGGAGTACCACTGAACTACCGAGAACGTACTTTTAACTTCTCCCGTCTGATTCGTGTATTCCCGCCTACCTCCAAAGTGACTTGGAATGATGCAAGCATCACTTCTTAACTGATTTTTTTTCTCTCAAATTTGATTCAGCCTACCAATCTTAGCCTGCACACAGCCACTGTAAAAGAAAAGATTTTACTTTATTTTCCCTAGTTTTTCAATAGAACCTTTCTATAAATTTAAACGAACCCGGATATTGAAAATCCGGTCTATTGTGAGAGGGAAGAGTGTGATATACGGGTCAACATATCCTCCGTCATAAAGAAAGGAATCGCGAGATAGAGTTGAACGGTTTTTTGTGCAAATGAGTTTGTGGGTCAGAGCTAAAAACGCGATAAGCCCTCCTCCCCTCCCTCGCTCCCGCACTACGAGTGCTAACTGGGCGTCACTAATTGGGGTCTTGTACCGTCCTTCTTTCCTTTTTTTTTCCTTTCTTTTCTTTCTTCTTCTTTTTTTTTTTTTTTTTTACCCTCTCGCCGCCGATCAACAAGTGATTCCGCTCTTCTCTCCCGCTCCGCCTTTCTTTCTAAAGACTTCCATCCTCCCCCTTTTCCGCCTTTTTCTGTGTCGTCACGTGTCTTAATCCTCTTCCCGCACCGCGAATCTTGGTGGGGTGTCAACGCGGTCGGTCGCT
Source organism: Deroplatys truncata (assembly GCA_030765065.1). Taxonomy (NCBI): domain Eukaryota; kingdom Metazoa; phylum Arthropoda; class Insecta; order Mantodea; family Mantidae; genus Deroplatys; species Deroplatys truncata. The sequence continues at coordinate 162,434,614 of CM060976.1, read as the reverse complement.
TCTTTTAGAAAGTAGGGGAATTTACCATGTGTCTCTTTTCCCCTCGAATGATTAATAAAACGCGCGTAACAAGTCAATGAGTCATCCCAACACGGAACATCTTCGCACTTCTAACCCTGCAGTGGCGGAATTTACTTCTTTGGAAAGGATATGCATCCTACTGTGTGTTAGAGTGGCCGTATACTTGAAAATTTGCTCAGAGCTATATACAGCTAATGCGTATCCTGGTAGCCGGTAAAACGGAAGTTACAAACATGTTTCGAGAAGTAATGATTGGAGGTTTTATTATTATTATTATTATTATTATTATTATTATTATTATTATTATTATTATTATTATTATTTTTATTTTGTATATTTTAGAAAAACACAATTTTAACTAATGCTACTATAAGATGTCAACGGATTTGTCTGTGACAGAGAGAGAGAGAGAGAGAGAGAGAGAGAGAGAACAGTGCATACCGATAATTAACATAAACATATACTGTAGCACTTTATAGACCCTTTTTACAGAGAACAATTTATTTTATCTGAACTATGCAGTTTATGGGATTGCAAATCATATTTAGATGTAAGTATATATTCTTAGATGTATCTCGTGGCTACTTTAATTTTCTCTGTCACGTGCATAGTAGGTGGAGAAGGTATTGCATTCCATAAAAAATTCGATACCGAGATATCGGAGGCTACCTGAAACCAAAAAACAGCATTTTTAGAAAAAGATCTAGGTGTGTGTGTGTGTGTGTGTGTGTGTGTGTGTGTGTGTGTGTGTGTGTGTTTTTCTGTTTCTCGTACAAACTATTTTTACAAACGTCTATTCCCCATCTACTTCATGTTTATTTCGATAAACATTTACAGAAATATCTTATTGCTTACCATTTTCTTTGCATATCCAGGAAAAAAAAAACAACGAATAACGAATTCCCATTTGAGAAAAAGCACAAGTATTGGAAAATTCAAACAAATAACGAGGAATATCTCGAAAATGGTTCACTCAACATAAAAAGGTTATTCAATATAAATTGTTTGTTTTAACAGGATCTACGTTTTTATATAGTAAAATTTTGTCTACCTCTTACGGTTTACCAGTTAATGCAAAAGTCATTCAGGATGAAGAGGACTTTTGGGGGACATACCCAGAAAATTCAAGATATACATTTCATTTACCATGAAAATATCTTAAATATATGATATTTTAATCAAATTTGTTAATCATTTTTGAAAAAATAAAAATTTTCGAAAAATATTCTATCTAAAGGGTAGTTTGGGTTGGGGGGATTTTCTTGAAAATCTTTGTGTTGCATCCTTGAAACATACTAAACTCAAATACCATGTTTGGTATTTCTCCACTTTGCATTTTTGAGTTATGCTGCTCACACACACACACACACACACACACACACACACACGGACATGTTTCCAAAAATTCTTTATTTGGATTCATGGCACCTCAAAACACGTACTTCCGGTCAAGTCTCGGTTTCAATTTTTGGGTGGAATACAATACTTCCCCTGCTTACTATACGAGGAAGTAAAAACAAAACGTCGGATAAACACCAAACTTGGTATTTAGGTTCAGCAGCTTTCGACGATGCGACACGAAGATTTTCAGGAAATTCCTGCCCTTTACATGGAACATTTTTAGAAATTTTTTATTTTCTAAAAATGGCTGTTAACGATTTTGATAAAAGTAGTATATATTAAAGATATTTACATTACAAATAAAATGTATATTTTGATTTTTCTGGGAATAGTCTGTGAAGGCCTCTTTATTCGAAAGGAATTTTATATAATCTTCTATAGCTGGTAAACATTAAGCGATAGACGAAAACATACCTACTACACAAAAAATGTAGGTCTCTAAAACACACAATTTATTTCGAGGAACTTTTTTGTGGCATCAGCCATTTCCGAGATATCCGTTATCAATGGTTCAATTCGTTCAATACATTGTCATTCTTTTTAAGTTGCATCGATTGTCGGTTGTTTCTGGCGATTCCGTGGAAACGGTGTGGAATTTTAAGGCCAGCGCCAGCGTATAGCGTCCAGTTCTTAAACATTTGACTCGCTGTTCTCCTTGTATCCTAGCGAAATGCGTAATGTAGATATTTTGGCAAAGGTTTATCAGGATTAAAATGAAGTAGATATCAAAATAAACTTTCATAAGAATAATTTGTATACCCACTAATAAACGATAGAGTGTAGAGAAGGTCATGTGAATGTAACACATCAGAACATTTTTTTGTAATTGTATTTGTCGCCCTTTCTTACTACATATAGCACCACAGGAGGTCACACTGGTGATACATGAAATGAAATGATTTTTGGAATGAAAGGTTCCAGACCTAAGTTTAGGGTACCTCTCTGACATTTGCAGTTATGAGGACTGAGGAGAACCTGGATAAACCTCAGCCAGGGTTTTGGCGGGTTTTGAACCCCAGATCTCGCTCTCGAGTCCCTGTCTTAACGACCTTTGCTACCGTGTCAGTATCTCCATTCTGTGATACAATCTTTACGTATGTGTGAAAATAAAGAACACAAAATGCAGCGTACGTTTTGTGATGACTTGGGTTCGAGCCGTCACTGGGGAACTAGCTGTAAATTATAAATTAAGTTAAACCATGATAACGAAGGCCCTCTCGCTAGAAAGAGATATTACAAATCCCTTGGTAAGGGCCTGATGAGCGTATGTGTAGCCCACAATCACATCGCGAATAGTCTTTTCTCCATGGCAACTTTTGCACACTTTAACCCGTACCCAATGGACATACATACGGCTCTCTTTGTAAGTCAGACACGTGAGATTGACCTTAGCCAATCAGGCGTAGCGTGGCTCCCCAACGTCTGCAGTAGAACATTATTCCGCTGATACCAACGAACTTCTCACTCGCGGTTACATTAACTATGTCTATGTTTACCTTAAACGTTAACAAAATATTAGTGTTACGGTGTGAGAGGTATGAATCTTCGTACAAGCTACAAATAGGAGGGACCACTTGAAATAAATGGTGGGTGACTTGTTATGACAGATTTCTCTTTTTCTTCACTTCAACTAGCGTGAGGAAAAAAAACTATCGGAAGGTATAGGAGGGGGACACCTCACGCTCTATGACCTGTACTGATCTATTGTAACCACCATCTCACGGGAGGAAAGGATGAAGCGAAGGAAACTTGGAGGCAGACAGTTCACAGAGACGCGCAGAAGTCCCTAACAATTTCAGCTCGAAGACCCGACCCACTGCCGGAGCTACCTAGAGCGGACGATGAATGACCCAAACAATCAGACAGCCTTCTGGTCCACGGAGAATGTTCTTTTTGGAGCAAGCAACTGCGCCATCTGTTCGGCACTACCTCACACTGCGAAACCTGAAAGCACACCTGAAACATGCGAAGGAAACTACCCCTGCATTCGCCTACGGACCAGGGAAACCTACGAAAAAGCCAAGGTAAATGTTGGCGAGCCAACTCCCTCGGTGGGGTAAAAACGTAAGTTTATGTACCTAAGTATTGGAATGGGACATGTTATTGAATTAACAGAGATTCCTAAAGGTGGTGAAATTTAATTATAATTTCCCGAAATTGGTTAGAGTGTCAGGAACAGTGTAGTAGGTTTGACATGAAAAATGTGAAAGTTTATATTTGAGTACCTTTAACCATCAAAAGAGTTCAAAGAGTGACTTAAAATGATCGCATATCAAAAGATGGTATTTGCAGTCAGGCTTCTTAAGGTTATGGTGTAATAGGTCTTAAAACATAGAAAGCTTAATCATCAGAACTGCAATTGACTAAATATCTTTGCTGCAAATGATATTTGGCTTAGGTCCTTGTACTAGTAATATAGTTTACCACTTTACCAAACATTGTCAACGTAGGTGGCTAAATGGTTTACGCCCAGAGCAAGCATCAAGGTTTCTGTAGTAACTTTCAGTTTAATGCTTTTTAAGAACAAGTAGCTGATTTGGCTTAAAGCAGTGGGAAGGTTGAGTCTGCTACTGTGAGATGTTACGCATCCTGCTTCAGCCAAAGAATGCAGTAAATCCCATGATTACCCCCCCACATATCTCGGAGGAAACTCTTCTCTTGTTATTATTATACATATACAGAGACTGCATAATTTTTCCCCTCCCGGAATATACGAGTCTACATCCAATGTCGAGTATTATATATTCCGCCCACTTAGGAGCTACATACAGAGTGAGGCACAAGTCGGTTAACAGAAGGAATACGTATACCTACACGCTTCGCCGTATGGTACCAGTAACTTACATTCAATTACAATACAATTACTGCAGTAACTGTAAAAAATAACCCCTATTGTTCCCAAGACAAAACAGGCTTTGTTATTTTTCACGTGCGGAAACTTCGCAGCAGCAGGCTTTTGTTTTCTAATGACAAACGGCATTAGAGCCACCTCCATGGCACACTTGGTTCGGGCGTCGGTACTAGATTGATAATTCTATGTGAACTTGGGTCAGCCAATGAACAACTTCAACAGTATTCGACTGGCCAATGAGAATTTATTCACCTACATCTTTTCTATTCCTTTTTATTATGCATTATTTCGAGGTTTAATTATTTATAATAATACTAAACACTGTGTGCATGTACAGATCTTTTTAATTCACGTGGTTTATTAATTCGTGTACCTTTCTAATATACATCTGTGCTGAACTATGCTGCTTGTAATCTCCAGCTAGAACAGTAAGAATCTTCCTTTAGGGCCTGAACAAAATCTCTGAAATATTCTTCACGGTGTTTCTGTTTCTCTAGTTAGCTCTTAAAAGTATAAAGAGAGTCTGAAAGGTCCTTAATGTAAACCCACATTAGTGTCCTTCATAAAATTTATGGCGCTTTAGTAACTTATTCCCCGAACAGAGTTGCCAGAATTATAATTTTGAAAATACGTTGTACATTGCCGACTTCTTTTTAGTAGGTATGTAAATTATGTGCTGCAACTTTTATAATGAGTTGTTTCAACATTAAAAGAGAAGAATAAAATTAGCGGAGAGTACCTGTTTGTGTTTTCATGATTAGAACTCTTATTTGAAACTTGGTTTGTTCATTGGAGACTGATTTACTTACTTTCGTAATTATAAAAGTATTAATTTCTAGAACGATTGGAATTTTGTTCAGCATTCATGTAAATGTATGAGGGTCATGAGAGTTTTGTCACTATGTCACTGAGCTTATGGAGGCTAGTAAGTTAGACAGTGGTAGAGGTGTTGAAAGATTGGTGACTTTGCTCTTGCGTCACACAAGTGCTTTGGTGTCACAATAATCGAGTTAGTCGACACTATTCTAATGCATTTTCAATGAACGTAGCACAAAATCAGCATATTTAAATGCTGGTAACACTAACAAAGTAGAGTTGCCATTACTCGACAAACCGACCATCCTTGTCTCTCATATGCAGTATTACTCGACAAAGCGATCAAGCCTGTCGTAAATAGTGCCAACAATACGCATAAATACTTTGCTATACTTGCTCGGCGTGTTGTCGTAACTGAGGTGGAAGCTATGAGAAACCTAAACAAAAATTAACATGGCAACAACACCTCTTAATAGTATTGAGATGTGATATTTTTATGCATACAAACGCAAAAATTTAAAATTAATTCGACTCTCGTTCGTTCTGTTGGTAGTGTTGATGAGAGCACTTTATACAATCCTACCATTATAAACAGATCATTACTGTATTCAATATCGTGCATAATTGTCCCATTATGGCACGCATGCCACTACTATCAGTGACGTAATACCGGCATTCCAAGTTGTCGCGGATTATACAGAGAAGATGAAACCGCTTTCTAATATTATTTTCTCTGGGCAAGGATAATGCAAAAACCTATGTACGAGCATTATTAAATATAGAATAATTAAAATCTGAATTCATAATTACTTGTCATGCTATGCTTATAATAGCCTACATCAAGCCCATAACACATGCTCACTTCTGTCCCTGGAAGGGAATGCATGCAAGTGACTTGTCTTGTTTATCGGTTCAACAAGTCAGGTAATAAATGGGATGCAGGGAGGGAAGTTAACGGCTCACTTACTAACATATAAAGACGCTCTCATTAATGTCAGCTACGGGTGTAGAATTATTTCATGATTTATTTCCTACAATTTATAATGCTAAGATTGCACAAAGTGTATCCAATTCTTAGATGCTAATTTGGGACTCGTGAAAATTGTTCATTCGCTCGTGCCATAATCATCAAGATTATCCAGTTGTTGGATAAATTAATGTTGTTCTCTTCAGAACATTAATTCTGGTTATGCGCTACTTATCGCTGTATTGGAAAGAATAAGGAAGGTGGGTTATAAGAGTTACTCTACTTCTAATGCTGACAAGGGTTATTCAGTTTTCTGAATAGTTTCCTATAAATAAAGTAATCAGAGAGCACTATAATGCGGCAAATATGTCGCAGTTGGCTTTGGGTGAATTCCAATAGCTTGCGTTTTCTATACCTGCGCCCCTCACATTAGCCATTCGTTTAGACTAACACCTAAATAGGAATGTGATTTTTTTCCCCAAGATTGCGAGTAAAGGATGTACAAAGTTTTCTTATTTCTCCGTGGTATAGTGAAACTTCTGACGTTTTAAAAGTTATCCTTATGTGAAATTTCAGTAATATAGATATATCCAATACAAATGCAAGAAATTGGCAAAATAAAGACGCAAAGAACAAGAAAATAATAAAATAATATAGAAAAAATGCCCTAAAATAGAAAAGCCTAAAATGACCCAAACATTATTTAATAAATATGCCTTTTCATAATCTGGTATCCATGATAAGGATTTATGTACACGTTAGCAATGCCTATGAAGCAACTGTTCCAAGCTGACATGCCATCAGAATCCGGGCCCTGCTTGTAACTATTGTATACTGGAGTGCCTACGTCACACATCGGAGTTCTCTCCTCTCACACATTACGTAGGCTATACGCAGTAAGTGCGTGACGAGTGTGGTCTGGAATCGTTTCAGTCAAATCTGCATCTTATCGCTTTATCAGAGAATAATATTGTTTATTTTTAAGGATACAAGCATTAATACTTTGTACAGATATATAGAAGGAATTTTTTGATGATGGACGTTTTCCATAAGATGTTATATTATACATTATTGTATCGTGTATCCTGTACACCCTGTATAGAAAGCAGCCTTTGGCAGGCTACTCGAGCAAAAGAATGCTGCAAATGCTATTATCCCTTGCAGTGCATTACCACATATACTTGGAGATTTTTGCTTCTTATTATTATACATATGCCTCGGCTGCATAATTTTTCCCCTCTCAGCATGCGCGTTTACATCCGAATGCCTTCGATGCCGGGTATTCTATATGCCGCCCACTTGGAAATTACATATTGAATAAGTTTGAGGCGGCCATTTCGCTTAGGAACGTTGGTACTACCGTACAGAAGTCGGCATAACAGAGAGCAATTATTCCGGCTCCACCCTCTCCCCAATTATATAAAGTACAACTTATGATAAAGCTGCGTGATTCTCAGACATTTTCCACCACCTCATCACAATAAGAATGTATGGGCGGAGGCATCTATCATGGGAGCAGGCCCCAAGGTAACATGAGCGATGCAAATTACAATAACCCAGCTGTAATTACGCTTTTGGAAAAATATTATACAGAGAGAGAAAGCGATAGAGTTGGATTGAGATGGACGACATGGTATTATAATAATCAGTCGTGAATCATTGACTTGGCCTTGTAGTATCCTCTACACTTTTCCTTTGTCCCTCCCTTTGGATTATTATTATAATAATATACATTCTGTTGGCCGAGGGAATGCAACGCGGTCGAGCGGTTCATTGACTCATTAATGGCCCTTATGTGGTTTTTACACAATATCGCTCTTATTTATTATACCGGCCTGTTTCCTTAAAATGTGGCTGTCAATAAATCTCGAGATTATAGTTATTGTAAAAAAGATGTGGAGATAGTTACGGTTTGTGTGTAGATTACCGGACAAATACACGTGAAATCCGCCCAGTCTGAAAACTAGGTTCCCGACAGCGTCGTAAAATAAACGTCGATGGAGCTATACGTGTTGTACGAAATTTAGGTGAAGCAGTTATGGCGCATGCGTGGGAGGCCAACAGATTGGTTCGTAATATGTAAACTCCATGGTGCGACAGACCAAGGCCCACTTACATCTGTGATGGTATATACCCCTCCTTCGGCCCAGTCTTGTGTATTTCACAAGACCAGGAGCTGCTCATATAGGCCCTCATGATGCCTAAGGACCGTACGACTGAGTGCACTCCGTATCGGGTCTCCCAGCGTGAGAAACGTCCTTTGGATCTACACCGGAACCCCTTGCACCATAAAATGCGCTGCCGCACGTTGATTAGTAAGTATTTCATGAACGAACCAAAAGATAGCTGTTATATTCTCAGTTGCTACTCTTATCGTAGTTGGGTGGGGTGCCTTGGAATTAAAGATCATTCATTATTAGCCAGTGACGTGCTATTAATGTGGAGAAGTCCCGTAGTTCACGAGAATCGCATCACCACGATCTTCTTCATCGCTACAATTTAACATGCATTTTCTCTTATTCCAGTCACTGCTCTCAAAAATTGGGTGTAATTAATACGGAATCGAATGCACGTATTTTGGACTTATCTTCAAATCCAATGACAGGCTGGCTCCTTGTTATGTTGTTACCGCTGTTCCAAATGGACGAAATAGTTATGCCCTGTAGTAACACACAGTGACCCTTTCTTTGAGTATTTCACATATTGTTACGCCAATCCTGGTGCAATGCACATTTCTGGTGCGTATGCTTGTGAAGTGCTTGTTGTTTTAAACGAACGAACTGGCAACATCATTTGGATGACTCAATTCATGTCCGGGGACATAACTACCGTTTGTGAAAATTGCAACAAGAAATAATTTCTCAAATAACTCCAAACCTTGTGAAAGTGTAGAAGAATGTGCAAGCAATAAGTGAGAGGTTTGCAGAGAGATGGGGTACACGTAGGCCCAGCAGAGCCCTCTCGTGTCGGTCCGACAAGGTCAGTGTTGCGCCCAGTGTAGTCAGTGCAGAGCTATCAAACAAGGTGGAAACAATAAAGTGAGTAGCATTATGCCTCGTCGACGTCAAAGAGAGCCATATCGGCATGTGAGTTCGAACGGGGCAGAATGATCGGTCTCCGGGAAGCGGGTTTGTCATACAGTGACATTTCAGCTCATACAGGGCATGCTGCTACGACAATGATGCGTGTGAGGAAGCAGTGGATAGATGAAGGTCGTACACAGTGAAGAGCGGGTACTGGACCACGGAACATGACCACAGCACGGGATGGCTGTTATCTTGTCCGCATGGCCATAACGTACAGCGTCATCCACAGTGTTGGCTCGACGCTGGAGCACTGCAACAGGTGTGAACTTGTCTGCATCAACGGTTCGTCGCCGTCTGGATGCATGTCATTACGTCGGCTTCCATTGTCCAGAAACCACCAGCTCCTCCGACTGCAATGGGCACGTGAACACCGTCACTGGTGTGCTAAGTGGCAAAATGTAGTCTTTTCGGACGAGTCCCGCTTCATCGTGTCCTACAGTGATGGCCGCATACATATCCGGCGGTACCTCGGTGAACGCAACCTGAAGGGCTGCATTATTTAGCGGCATAGCGGACAAACACAGGTGTGATGTTTTGGGGTGCCAATGGTTACGACAACTGATCTCGCCTCCTACGAATTGAGGACACTTTGAACAGCATCCGTTACCTAACGGTGGTTGTACAGCCTGAGATACTTCCCCTACTTCAGGCATCTCCACAGGCCACATTTCAACAGGACAATGCCCGGCCACATATTGCGAGGAATGTACAAGCCTTCTTCGAAGAGCGACGGGTACCATTGCTTCCCTGGCCTGCACGTTCGCCTGACATGTCGCCCATCGAACATGTCTGGGATATGGTTGGTCGGCACCTGGTGCGTCACGGTCCTCCAGTAACCAGTGTCACGGATTTGTGCGCTCGAATACAAACTGCGTGGAGGGAAATCCCTCAGGAACTTATTCAAAACCTTTTTGATTCAATGCCACGGCGTATAGCAGCTCTAATTGCAGCGCATGGAGGCCACACCAACTACTGAATATTAGGGCCCAAAGGTCATGTATAAATTTGAAAAGTTTATCATTTGTTACTTGTCATGTACCTAACCTGTGGTATTAAATTCATTGAATTCATGCGTCCTTCTTGGTGTTGCAATTTTCACAAACGGTAGCGTATTTCTTCATCGTTATTCAACAGCACAAAGACTTAAATTCACATTGGTTTTAAGCTTTATCTTAATATTACTATTACGTGTTGACGATAGCGCAGTATTACATGAGATACTCAGAGCGTTCGAATCTTACAGCTGTGATTTAGTAGATGAAATCGGAAAGTGTGGCAGAGAATTCGAGGCGATGTCCCACACAAATGGGCTCAGAGTGCATTCACACAAGTGATTCGCATAATAAAAAGCAAATGCTCCTAAAAGTTTAATTTAAACATATTTAGTCGTTATACGTAAGATCAACCTATTCCGTATTACACTATGCATTCAGTTTAAAAACGCATTTATAGTCTTCGTAAGGAACGAAGGCGGTGACGCAGTAGCAAACAGATTACGTCATAACCAGTAGCCAATTAGTGGTAATCACTTTCAGAATGAACTTGCTTGCTGATTAATAGTGAAATTTGATAATACCGTGCTGTAAGTCGAACAGCTTCGGGATTCGAGCTATGAAGGAAATCCAGCGTTGAAGAATAAGGTAAGGTATGTATTTGCAGTGCATTAATATGTAAGAACAAAGTGTGTACCCCGGTTGGTGCCAAACCGCCACGTGCTTGCGACCACCCTCCCTCCTTGCAAATATTTGCGCGACTGCTGTCATTTACCACCTTGGTTCGTGACGGAGACTATAATGCAAGCTAGAGGTGTTGTTAAATGTTGTTTGTTAACACTTAAAACATACACTACGTGATCAAAAGTATCCGGACACCTGGCTGAAAATGACGTACAAGTTCGTGGCGCCCTACATCGGTAATGCTGGAAGTCAATATGGTGTTGGCCCACCCTTAGCCTTGATGACAGCGTGCACTCTCGCAGGCATACTTTCAATCAGGTGCTGGAAGCTTTCTTGGGGAATGGCAGCCCATTCTTCACGGAGTGCGGAACTGAGGAGAGGTATCGATGAAGGTCAATGAGGCCTGGCACGAAGTCGGCGTTCCAAAACATCCCAAAGGTGTTCTATAGGATTCAAGTCAAGACTCTGTGCAGGCCAGTCCATTACAGGGATGTTATTGTCGTGTAACCACTCCGCCACAGCCCGTGCAGTATGAACAGATGCTCGATCGTGTTGAAAGATGCAATCGCCATCCCCGAATTGCTCTTCAACTGTGGGGAAACAAGAAGGTGCTTAAAATATCAATGTAGGTCTGCGCTGTGATCGTGCCACGCAAAACAACAAGGGGTGCAAGCCCCCTCCAGGAAAAACACGACCACACCATAACACCACCACCTCCGAATTTCACTGTTGGCACTACACACGTTGGCAGACGACGTTCACCGGGCATTCGCCGTACCCACACCCTACCATCGCCACATTGTGTACCGTGATTCGTCACTCCACACAACTTTTTGCCACTGTTCAATCGTGTAATGTTGACCTCCTTACACCAAGCGAGGCGTCGTAATGTGTGGCTTATGAGCAGTCGCTCGACCATAGAATCCAAGCTTTCTCACCTCACGCCTAACTGTCCTAGTACTTGGAGTGGATCGTGATGCAGTTTAGTATTCCTGTGTGATGGTCTGGATAGATGTCTGCCTATTACTCTTTACGACCCTCTTCAAACGTCGGCGGTCTCTTTCAGTCAACAGACGAGGTCGGCCTATATGCTTTTGTGCTGTACTTGTCCCTTCACGTTTCCACTTCACTATCACATCAGAAACAGTGGGCCTAGGGATGTTTAGAGTGTGGAAATCTCGCGTACAGACTTCTGACACAAGTGACACCCAATCACCTGACCAAGTTCGAAATCCGTGAGTTCCACGGAGCGTCCCATTCTGCTGTTTCACGATGTCTAATGACTACTGAGGTCGCGGATAATGAGTACCAGCCAGTAGATGGCAGCACAATGCACCTAAGATGAAAAACGTATGTTTGTGAGGGTGTCCGGATACTTTTGATCACATAGTGTATAAAGGGCTCTGAAATTCCTATCATAACCTCTGTATGTCATCTTATTTGATATTTTAACTAACAAACTTTGAAGGTGCTGCTTCAAAAACCTGGAAATCCACTTATTCGTCCTTGTCCTAACTTCATTTTAGTCTTAAAAATATGATGGGATACATTCACATAACTGTCTCTACCAACGACAATATATGTGTGTGTTACCTACATATTATTGTATTAATATAAAAAGCGATTCATATATCCGAGTTACCTTACGATATATTTTTGCTTAGAAATTATTTCAAATTAACCAGAACACAGTTACAATATGGGGAAACAGTAATCAAATGTTTATTCGCGGTAATCAGCTCTCGCGATGGAAAGAAAAGAAGGGGTGGGCGGAGCAAGAATCGTAATCCGGATGAAACCATACATTTTTAAAACTACTTTTAAAGGTTTTACTTACCAACTTTATGAAAGGAGATGCTGAAACTGACCACGTCGTTGTCCATACATTTTTGGCACCTCTTAAGAAAACTACCCATCACTCGCCATAGTTCACATTGAGAAATGCTGGCAATTTCCTGCTGGATAGTTTGTTTTAATTCTTCCAGGGTGTCTGGGTTTGTCTTGTACACTTTGTTTTAAGTTACCCCAGAGATAGAAATCGTAGGAGGTTACGTCGGGGGACCGAGGAGGCCACAAATTTCTACTAATAATTCTGTCCTCAAACACACTTTCATAAAACCTTTAAAAGTAGTTTTAAAATGTATGGTTTCATCCGCGCCTTTCTATGATAGCGGCAGACAGCAACGAGCGCCGAGGATGCGGACAGAAAAAACACCGCGCAGCCGGTGCGTAGTCTTTTGGCTCACTCTGTATTAGGGTAGTTTGTGGTGGGTGCATTTTCTTGAAAACTTCGTGTTGCGTTCTTTGTACGTTGAGCGTACATAAGAAATTTCGTATTTAACCGCCTTTTGGTTTTTGAGTTATGCTGTTCACACACACACACACACACACACACACACACACACACACACACATACACACATACACACACGGACCTTTTCCTAAAAGTGCAGTTTTTTTGTTTGTTCTTTTTTTCATTCAGGTGCCACAAACCATGTGTTTCCGTTGAAATCTCGATATAGAATTTTTGGATGGAGTATACAATTCCTCCTCTACGTACCTTAGGTAAACGGCATCAGCTGTATAAATCCGACAATTTGTTACACAGATATTAAGAAACAGTTTTAAAATATTAAACTTGCTGTTGCATACCCGTGGGAGGAGATTTTAATTAATAAAGTCTATATAAATTGCATATTGAAGTGAAAGTATTTTTGTTTTCTTTAAGTACGTACTAGTAAAGTGTGTAGCTTTAACCTTCAGAATATCACAGTTTACGCGCAAGACTCCGTTAAAGAGAACTGCCTGGATTGTTTCACTTTCACTCTGGAAGGTAGGCTTTTTGATATCACTGTATAGCACGTACCGCTAGGGCTACAACCTTTGTTGTGAAGAGACAATAATTATGTCTATCACGACCAGCGCAGTACAATATGTATTTCCTGTACTTAAAGATTGGTTACGCTATGGCTCTGCATTCAGTAGACAGCGGAATAGCTCTCGTAGCTTCCATTTGTTTGCAGCACATGCTCAGCTAGAGTTAAACGAGTTAAAATGTCCCTTCTACATGCGCTGAGCTTGCTGATTTGCAAGCGTGAATGAATTTAGCTACATCAAAATATAAAAAGATCACCATGTTTCAATAATTTGGGTACACCAAGAAAAAACAAATATTAGGTGTTGTATTCGCATGACTTCCTCGGCCCACTCCTTATTTTTATATAGCTTCTACAAGTTAACCTTACGAAAGCTTATTTATTATGTCTACTTCATGTTAATCGAAATAAACTTTGCAGAAATAGTTTCATTACACATTTCGTTGAAGGTACAGGAGGATGGAGGAAACTCATCGATACTCGTATGTTTAAAAACCGGTCGCTAAATTCTGCGCTTGAAATTCCATTACTCTTTTGATAGCATCGCGAGAAACAACAGAATAGCGACAGCACTTTAAAAATTACAAACCAGTAATAACGGATATCTCGAAAATGGCTGGTGCCACAAATAAACTATTTGAAATAAATTATATGGTTTAAGGATTTCTATCTGTTATGTTTTACCATTACACAAAATTCTTTCCGAATGAAAGGAATTAACAGGCTTTTCCCAGAAAATTCTACATACATATTTCATTTGAGATGTAAATATCTTAAAGATATGGATACTTGAACCAAAATCGTTAGAATTATTTCTGAGAAATAAAAAATATCGAACAATTTTCTCCGTAGGGGTTTCTGGTGGGAGAATTTTCTTGAAAATCTTCGTGTCACATACTTGGAAGATACTGAACTTAAATACCAAGTTTGGTATTTATCCGACATTTCGTTTTTGGCTTATGCTATTCACATATGCAGGATGTAGCATAATTAATGGCGCAAGCTGAAACGGCTGAAAGTATACGATAATAGAAGCAAAAGAGTTCCAATAAACATGGGTACCAAACAAGCCGTGTGCGAGATTTATTATTGCGAATGTGTGGTTTTGAGCCGTCACTGATGTGAATTGCTTGAGGATGTTCCCCTTGAGCAATATCGGAGTATGTGGTACATGCATGATGGAACACCTTCACATTTTGCTGCTACTGTAAGAAGATTCTAACCTGGAGATATGGCCCAAAATGGAAAGGTCGAGGAGAGCCTGTACCTTGACCTTCACGATCACCTGATCTCAATCCTTTGGATTTTCCTATAAGGTCACCTCAAAAGTGTAGTGCACAACACTCCCGATGATACTGATGAAGCACTGGAGCAGAGAATTGTACGAGCTTGTCAAGAATTCCGAGATGTGCGAAGGTATTTGAAAGAATTCGAAACTCACTGCAGAGACGAGTGCAGTATTGTATGCAGATACAAGGACGACACTTTGAACACCTCCTTTAACAGGGAAGAGTGTGCAGTATTGATAACGTGCAATATACTAAAGTAGAATTGCATTTCTTACTAAGTTAAGCTATGATTGAATTTTGAGGCAACTTGGAATGGCAGCTATTAAACGAAAAGTCTACTTTTCAAATTCATTTTTACTAATTAGAACGATGTTAGCTTAATGAAGTCAGTGGCGACTTGTAATCACACATTTGTAATCATCTTGCACTTGGCTCGTTTGCGGACCAATGTTTGCTGGAAGTTTTCGCTTCTGCTATCGTATGCTTTCAACCGTTTCAGTTTGCGTTATTAATTATGATACACTGTGTATACATGCGCGCACCTTTTTCTAAAAATTATTTATTTATACAGACAGCCTCGAAACCTATATTTCTTGTGAAATATCGATATCGAGTTTTTGGGAATGCAATACTTCCTCTAACTTCTACGTACGTGGCAGAAAAAGTAAAGAGATACCTCGCACAAGCGACTCGTGTTTGAAACGTTGAATGAAACGATTCTGCAATTAAAAAAGAGTGGTTCTTCACCGACCCAAGTTTCTTAGCAAATAAAAGCAAATAGCAATATGCAGAAATGGAGCCTGAGAAAGGTTTTTGGAAATTTGTTCTGTCAATAACAGTTTTTTCTGGTAAACATTCGTTCTGTGCACATTGGAGTTTCGAAATCTTTAGCTGCTATGTGATAGGTGCATAATTTCAGAACTCGTGAGAAAGTAGAATCCGGTCTTATGTAGATTTGTATTCGTTTAGTTATGCTTTATTTGTGGTTCCTTGTCGAAATTCGTAAGTAATCTTAAAACTGGTACAGCTTTTATTGCTGATATGTTCTAAACGTAATATAATAAACACTTTAATACGCTGCAGCTAATAACGCTATTGCTTCATTTCCCTCTGTGAATACGATTCCTGGACTTACTCTTTAGTAATTCTACCCTCTTATAACACTTTAAATGCTGCCTGTTGCCCTCTTTTCAGATCAGCAATGGGTAAAAATTCTAGAATCAGAAAACCTGCCTCCCCTCCCCTAAATGTAAATTATATAATAAATATTGCTCTCGTTAAGCCACCATTAACAACGGGAATTAGTACTTAACGCCTTAACGATCTTTCATTACATAAAAGGAATTTAACGCCAAAAAATATCCCTCTCAGTTTTTTGTTCTGTTAATTTCTTTGAGTTCTGCCTGTCTACAGTATTAAGTTGTGAAAGTACAAATTGGAACTCTTTTTCTATTAATGAAAAAATAGCAAATTCTACGTCAAGTACCAGAGTAAGCTAGTATTTGCAGTTTTCAGTGTAACTGTTAATAAAATGATCTTCTCATGAAATACTGTTACAATTTGTACATCGCAGTAATCAATCGCTGTGTCATTTACTAAGCAAATACGCTGCAGTCCGTCTGAAGAGTTTCCGGTTGCGTTACTGTAAATAACATAAAACGAAATGTGAATAACAAGATAAATTAGAAAGGAAGATTACGACTTTTGAATTTAAGAAAAAAAATTATCGAAGTCATAAATTACCTTTATTGCAACAGAAAATAGCTATAAATGCAAGTAAATAATGATTTATATAGCTCATCGTGTTTTTATATGCCACAGTTTTTAATTGGGCATAATATAACATACACATACAGAACGTATAGAATTAATAATTTAATACCTTGTATTATTTTAATATATGGCTAAGTTAAATAGTGGCGTTCATTCCCTTCAGAAATAAGCACAATTTTCGGATGTATTTGGCTAGGACGTCATAGAAATTGTGTCGGGCCAATGATAGCAAAACAGTGTTGTGAACAAATTCAGTGTTTAGGTTTTAAAAAACAAGGCCTCGCCAAAATGTGTTTAGCTAAGACATAAGGCATTGCATAAATTTGTTGAATTTTTGTTGTTTACTTATTAATATGGCAACCGTTTTGTTTTATATGCTGTTACATTTTATTGTATGATTGACATTTTTCATCCAGTCGTCGTGATTGAAAAATACGATTGACATTTCTTAAAGAAAATGTATTCTTATTGCCAATGGTTTGTGGAAACTTACATTATAATAAAGTATCGCCTTTCTGTACGGTATACTAAGTAGAGGAATCCTGATCTTATTTCATACTTCACAAGTTTTATGGAACGCAGGCCGAGGCGTTTATATCGCTTTGTGGGAAGATTCAAGGTGTTACAGATTTTAGCACAGACATGGAAAAGCATTAAATGCTATTGCATTATATTTTAACTTAAGATTACAGACTGAATATACCACGCTAATTGGTTTACAGCGTTATGATAGGCCAGCGCTTACTTGTGTGACTATGCTTCATCAAGATCGTGGTCCCCCTTCACTGGGCTGCAACAAAATCCACCACTAGAGACTACTAAACTGTATTCACTCTTTGGTTGATCCGCGTCAAAACAAACCCCAGGTGACCAGTGCACCGTTATAATGTATCCTTCCGCCATTCGCACTAGAAATACTGTCACACTTTCAGACCATGTGCGGTGACCAGCATATTCTGTTTCGGGTTAAAGATGATAAGATTGATAGTTGTAAGAAAACAAATGTTTGCACATATAATATAAGTTAATTCTAAAATAAATGAGCGAAAAATAAAGTAACAGGTATGCGCTCTCTGGAAGCTGCACTTTATAAACTGTTGGCGGCGCATTTTAAAAAAGAAATTGTGCACTGTTACGCGAATTGCATTCTTCTTAAAATCACTACATTCTTGCATCGCGTATTTCATATGCTTTCTTTTTCTTTTTTATTCCGGGTGTAACCACTTTTCTCGTTTCAGATTTATCTGCACAAACACTGTTTATACTTGTATTCGAAACACCGGTGAACTCAGAAGTTAATTTTGCCATTTCTTTCGCGGAAACTGTTGGATATTTCTCACATAACTTATAATAAAGATTCAACAATATTGCTTTTTCACTACTAGTCAATGGTTTGCGCGGCTAATGCTATACGTAATTCGACGAAAACACAAGAGTGAATCACTGTTCTCCATGATACTATACACAACTGTTCGTTTCTGGCTGTAAACAATATTCTGAGCTACCCGGATGTCAGGTGACTCATACAAATTGCATCATGGGACTTGTAGCTCTGTTTTACGGTATAAATCAGCGTTAAATAAAACCTTAGGTATTTGTATAGAATATTATACTATTTAAGGATAAATTCATTCTAAAATTCAGAGATTAGCATGGGACTACTTTCCTGGGCGCATTGCTACCGTATTGCAACAGGTGCACTGACCACGTGGTTTGTTTTGCCGCGGATCAACCTAAGAGTGAATATAGTGTAGTAAGTAGCTGTAAATGGGCGTGAACATTCAGTAATGACTGCGGGATATACGTTTCCCACTTTTGGTGACAGTTCCCTCCCTCCCATAGTGCACTTGTATGTTATGAAGCATAAAATCTAGACTAGAAATCTGCGTAAAACCTAGGAAGTGGTGTTCTTTGCTTTAATATGTGTTCACTGTGGTATCTGGAAGAGTTTCAGCATGTGTGACAGGATGAAGCAATACTACCAGGCCTTCAAGACTTCTTATAAAGCGGAATTCTGATTTATTTTACGTGTAAGTTTTGTGCATTTCACGCATTCTAAATTTCATGCCATCGCAAAATTAATTCGCTTTGGTTGACAAGGGGAAGTTTTACGGGTTTCAGCTTCAGGAAGTTGGTATGTTATTTGAATTCCCAAACTATCATCCACCCACCTTGAACTATAAGGAACTCATCGCTCTAGTTACTGAAACTAAGCCAGGGGAATGTTTAACCTATTTAAGGGGACAAGGTAGTCTGAACATATGAAAATTACACCTTAAGTGAGTTAAATTACCACTGCTCTTAAAGTTCTCAATGGTTTTTCCTGATTGTTTTATGAATTATTCTATAAATCAGAATTATTTCAAGTGTTTATTTGCATTGGTAGCTTATGTAGTTGAGTCCGTAAAAAAAGTTATCTGCAAACTCAAAAAAGTAAACATGTGGAAAATTTGCAATGATGTTGCTTTCTTAATAACACTAATATACATTATAAAATTATGTTGTGGTTCAGAAAATTTAACTATGTGTTGTTTACATGTACTGAAAATTTCAGCTCTCTACCTTTCGTACTTTCCGAGTAAAAGGTACATAAGTACCCAAAATGTTTTTTTTTTTTTTTTTTTTTTTTTTTTTTTTTTTTTTTTTTTTTTTTTAGAAAACTGGGTTTAAAGTTTGATCATTAAAATTCTGACACACTTCAGTACATCCCAGGCCATAATCATCTGCACCTTCATTCCTGGATTGCGTCAGCTTTTCTGATTGCCTTCTCTTGGTGCTGGCCTCTTTTGTTAATTGCTGAACTGCTCGCTGGGCATGGTATAGTCTTTCGTTGTTGAAAGATACAAAAATGTTTTAAAAAGAGGCGTTGCTTGAGAGCTTTAAAGGAATACAGACTAGCATTTAAATACTATTTAAATGTCTTAAAAACCTCTTAACCCTCAAAAAGTATATATTTTCTGAAACTGGAAATAATAGAGATTTTATTAGTGCCTAAAACAAAAAATGTGATTCTTGACGATTTCAGAGTACCTAGTCTCCTTAACTGATTTTTAATTCTATCAGGATCCAATCTTAATTTAATTATTGCAACACATCACCTGAGCGTGTGGCTAATTAATTAGGTTCACAATAACATAACCGTTACGATTTTTTAAAATTATTATAACATTTAGTTAATATGTATTTAAAAAGGAAAGCCTTTCTGAACCTTTTCATTGAAAATAAAACTCCTTTACTTAATCAGAATTTAAACACGTTTAGTTCTTGCAATATTGAATTTCGTTTTTTCACCAAATTCTGTAGTCTTTTCTTTAGAATATAATTTTTTTGATTACAGCAATTCCTTTTGAAATTTGTATCGCTTGCATCACAGTGCATATTGAAACAAGCCGTGGATGAATTTTAAATTGTACTATTAGTCGATATCAAATTAGCTAAATTGCGGGAAATTCCCGTTTGTTTTTTCTTCCTTTAAACGTTTTTAAAATTATCTATTCTGCATACTAATAAGACACTTTCAAGACAAATGTACGAACTTAAAAAGGCGTATCTAAAATTTATCGAAATGGATTAAATAAATAAAAGTTCTGTTTATTAAATTGTTGCGGTTTACTTCATAAGTCCCGTTTTTATAAATCACACGAATAACTTTTATTTTGAATTTATCGCTGTTAGAAGCGTGAAAGCCAAATATTGAACTTAGGCAGGACTTTTAACAGGTTTTCTTATGTTACAGTTACGTCAGACATTCAGGGAATTTTATTGTATTTATTTTCTTGAATTAGGACGGCAAATAGCTTGTTTAAGTACATTCACAAATGCTGCAAAATTTTTAATTTGTTGGTTTCGAAACGATAAGCAGAGCTACTTCTAATAACGAGGCATATGACATTTGCGTGAGGGTTACGAAGAACAAAGTCTGTAAAACGTTACGAGCAATCCAAAACCCTCTAGAACTTAGCCACATTTGGTGGTTTGCCTCAGGTGCAATATTCATTTTGTCTGCGAAAACGCATGTTTAATGAAAAGTCCATTGTTATCGCCCCTGGCTTCGAACCCGGGGCCCTGCCTAAGTGATTGAGCTGGTGGTTCCCTCTATATTAATGACGTCATTAATTTTCCTGCGCTATGCCTTCGGAAGCTTCCATTCTCACAGACTCTCAGGAGGGTTGTGTGGATCATGTTTGTGCCATTCATTAATCACGTCACGCTGAGAGGCGGGGGTGGGAGGAAGGTGCGTGCTGAGGGTGAGAAGGGTTAAGTTCCAAAATGGCGTCCAGATCGATATATCATCATCATCAGACCGAATGCTTATTGCGAGTTACCACGGAAACCTGTGGAGCAAGTCGATAGGCCTCCTTGCCTCCATGGCTTGTTTACCATCTCTTCAGAGAAGAAGGTGAATGGAAGGTGAAGGGGGAATTCTCTGAGTGGATTGGGCGAAGAGGATGTATTACGCGGCCATCCTCAGGAATAACGTTTTATGCTGGAAAGTGAAGATTTCTTTTACGGGTATAGTTCTTAAATTTTAATATAGGTTTGTTTATTATAAGTAAAACTCCTTGGAACTTTTCTAAAGCTCATTTCTACAGCCCTCTTTAATTGCTATGTTCTATCTGGGACTTGACTGAAACACTAGATAGTGATTTTACTCTTTGAACTTTTAGGTTAGGTTGCTGTAGGTTTTCGTCGTTTTTAACTTATTTTCATACACACGTTCACTCTCACATCTCAGACTCTATGGAGGGTAGGGAATAATCCTAATTAAAGAAAAATTCCCACCCTCAGCCGGGAATCGAACTTAGGACCTCCAGGTGAAGTCAGCTCGCTGGCCACTCGAACACGGAGGCAGTCGCTTGGAAACTTATGATTCCCAAAAGTAGTTTGGGAGTTTATGGCGAAAAAATAAAGAAGTACAGCTATGTGACCATTTTTAGCAACGTAGTTTCATTTATCAGGTCAATGTTTGTTTGTTGAAGGTCTCAAAAGACAGATTTGTTGCTTCTACTAGTTTAAATGACCAAAAGCGTGTGCACCTAAGGACATTTTCTTTCTCCATAGTTATATTTACTGCAAACCATTCCCTGAATTTTTGTGTTGTCTTATTCGACCGGATAAAACGGACAAGTTAAAACGCACTAACAACGAAAATGAATAATAATACAAATTTTTGTCAGTTAGGTAGATTTTCAGCAACGAACAATTGAATCCTTCCCTGCCTAAAAAGGGCCTCGCTCACAAAATGAGGATGGTAGATGAAATATTGTAGGTATTCCATCCAAAAAATCCTTGTCAAGATTACACCGGAAAAACGCGTTTTAATATCTCGTGGCTCTAACGATTTTATGCCATATGTTTGAGATATTGACATAACAAGTGAAATCTATATCTGGAAGTTTCGGTGAATTTTTTTAGAAAGTAAAAAGTTTGGAAAAAGTTTCCCGATTTCCTTAAATATCTTCTTGTCCGATGCTGGAAGATAGTGTGATATTTATCGGATATTTGATTTCTGAATTATGCCTTTTTTTCTCAGTTATTACAATACAATTTTATGGCGATAAACATTTCGGAAATATTCATTATTTTGCTGTTGTTTCTTTCCTCCTCCTTTTTTTTCGTGTTCATGCAAAAAAAAACTGAATGTCAAGGCCATCGCATACCTACTGGTTTTTAAAAGATTTGAGTCGCCCTTGCTTACTGTATTCTTATACCTACATCTAAATGTGTGTTGTCCTCCGTGGTCTAGGGTACCATGCCTCTAGTCCCCGAGGTCGCGGATTCAAACCCGGGGGAAGATGATGGATTTTTTTTTTTCGGCAGGGAAGTAAAACCGGTGATCCCGTGCCGTACATTTTATGGCATGTTAAAGAACCTCAAGTCTGCTAAAGACACCTCTGAGCAAAATTTTCAGTCTTTCACGCCCAGTATAGAGTGGGACGCTAAGAACCACAGCAGTTAAGCGCGTCCGTAAATAAAATTCAGTTTAATTTAAGTTTCTAAATGTGTAATGAAGGTTTTTATCTGTATTAAGAAGTAGATAGAAGACTAAGCTTTTGTAACAACAGTTTGTAGAGGATTGATTAGAGAATGTCATGTGAACGCAACATATAATATTTTTACTTTCTCTACTACGTATAGTAAGTAGGGGAAGTATTGTATTCGATACCGAGATTTCACCGGAAATACATGTTTTGAGACCCCCTGAATCCAAAAAAAGCATTTTTGGAAACAGGTCCGTTTGTGTGTTTTGTGTCTGTCTGTGTGTGTGTGCCTGTCTGTGTGTGTGTATGTGTGTGTGTGTGTATGTGTGTCTGTGTCTGTGAACAGCATAACTCAGAAACGAACAGTCGGATAAACACCATACTCCGTATTTAGGTCCAGTATCTTTCAAGGATGCGACACGAAGGTTTTCAAGAAAATCCCCCACCCCAGATTACCCTTTACATGGAACATTTTTCGAAAATTTTAATTTTCTCAAAAATGGCTCTAACGATTTTGCTTAAAATATCATATATTTAGGATATTTTTATGACAAATAAAATGTATATCTTGTATTTCCTGGGAATGTCTCCAAAAGTATTCTTCATTGTGAACGACTTTTGCATAACTGGTAAACCATAAGAGATAGACAAAATTTTACTATACAAAAAATGTAGATCGCGTTAATATACACAATTTATGTCATATACATTTTTTTTGTTGAGGGAACCATTTTCGAGATATTACTTGTTATTCCCTTAAATTTTTCAATACTTATTTTCTCAAATGGGAATTCGTTATTCATTTTTACTTTCTCTACTACGTATAGTAAGTAGGGGAAGTATTGCATTCCACCCAAACATTCGATACCGAGATTTCACCGGAAATACACGTTTTGAGACCTCCTGAATCCAAAAAAACATTTTTGGAAACATGTCCGTGTGTGTGTCTGTGTGTGTGTGTGTCTGTGTGTGTGTGTGTGTGTGTCTGTGAACAGCTTAACTCAAAAACGAACAATCGGATAAGCACCAAACTTGGTATTTAGGTTCAGTATCTTCCAGAGATGCGACACGAAGGTTTTCAAGAAAATCCCCCCACCCCAGACTACCCTTTACATAGAAGATTTTTCGAAAATTTTAATTTTCTCAAAAATGGCTAACGATTTTGATGAAAATATCATATGTTTAGGGTAATGTCATGACAAATGAAATGTATATCTGGAATTTTCTGGTAATGTCTCCAAAAGTATTCTTCATTGTGAATGACTTTTGCATAACTGGTAAACCATAAGAGATAGACAAAATTTTACTACACAAAAAATGTAGATCGCGTTAAAGTACACAACTTATGTCATATACATTTCTTTTGTTACATTTTCCAATACTTATACTTTTTCTCAAATTCGTTATTCATTTCTTTTATGTCCTGGACATGCAAAGAGAATGGAATGCGTCACATAGCAACCAGCGTTAAAATATTTGACTATCGCTTAAAAGCTACCATGTTTCCCTTGCATCTACAAGAAAATTACCAATAAGATTGACATCTCGATATCTCGATTAACATGAAGCATATGGAGAATAGGCGTTTGTATAAATAGTTTGTACAAGAGTAGAGAAAGTCATGTGAGTGTAACACATCAGATTTTTTCATTTATTTATTTAACTTTTGTATATGACAATAGTGTTGTTTTATAATGCAGTGAACAAGTGCAGAAGCTGTATCCACGTTGGTATTCCTGTTGCGAGAAGTTTTGATTTAACTCCACGTTTTCCTCTCAATTAAATTTGCATGCCTTTCAATAAGTATCCTCGTTAGGATGTGAAAATCTCAGGTTGCCGATAGATTTGAGTCATCTTTATGATGAGTCACGTTTATGCCCTGGGGTATTTTGATCTTTCGGAAGTGTTAAAATAGTGCATTGCTTATGTAAATTGCAAATTTCTTTTTCGCGTTTCCAGCAGCTCATCGAAATTAAAATATTCAACTGAAAGTGTGTATCTCTGCTTGATAGCATTTTCAGATGACGCAGTAAATCTCGATGGAGCATGAGGATACAAGATGCAAATAAATAACAGATAATTTAAATCTCTGCTTGCAAATTGGTGATATGAAGTATAGGCCATATTTCATTATAATTCTTCAAGTTTAAGTCTTAGTGTGCTTTTGCTTTACGTATGTTTGTTTTTCACAACATAGCGAATCTGAAATAAATATTACTTCATTAACATACATGTTTCAAGTAGAAGCAAACTTAGATTGTGTTATAGTCGTAATTATCTTAATTACAGTTTATAGAACTCGAAGATGAGGTTAAGAAAGTTGGTGGGCAATCTGCGAGCTAGTCTGCATACTCCCCGCATAACACCAAAGATGGTTTTACGAGAACACTTACGCAGCGCTATAGTCGAGCGCAATTCGAATGGCGGGATGCGCAATAGAAAGCCCGCGCTTGTGACGTCAGTTTCCATTCGTTCATCCAGTAGCGTTAGTGACTTTACACCTCGTGTTCTATCGCAGTGTATGCATACTTGCGCGATCCGAGCTGTGTTTCGGCTCGTCTTTATTAGCGTCTGTTCCGTATATTACTCGCGCAAAACTTCTGGAATCGTGACCTTGATTGCTACCCCAGCTGCCGAGCCTAGGAATGGTTTATGTTTAGCTTAATCAACGAAAGCGATATAACACCTTTGCTTACTCACAGTGCGTAACACATACAGTCCGCATAGAAATGTCTGCATCTGGTTGTAATTTTAAAGAGAGCAGTATTTAAATAGTACTTACTTTATATTTGTTATACTTATAACCATGGCTCCTATGTTTTCAAAGTTAAGTGGTAAGGTGTTACGTAGTCAAAGTAGGGAAATAATTGCAAATGTCCTCGACTTCATGAAGCAAGAAGCAGAGATGAAGGAAGAAAATATATGTTCGTCCGAATTCCACAAAAGCCTTAAGAGAGTGAAAGAAAGAGTAGTCAAGCAACTGGTGTTTCACCGAGTTCCGTTTCCAGAGTGCTCAAAGATAAGAGAAAAAAAAAACATATGGAAGAAAGAATGCCATTTGACACGCCTGGGAAGAAACATAAGGTCCCTAAACGTATTACAGAAATAGACGATTTCAAATGCGTCATTCGGCGCACGATTCACAATTCCTATGTGGAAGAAAAAACTGTGCTAATAATAAGCAGATTGCTCATCCAGCTGAAACACAGCAGAAACTTTCAAGGTGGTGCTACAAATCTCAGAAAAATTATTAAAGATTTAGGGTTCAAGTGGAAGAAACCGAAATCAAATAGAAGAGTTCTAACAGAAAAGCAAAATAAATAAATAAATAAAATGAAATAATAATAAAATAAAAAAATAGAAATAAAAATAAAAAGTAAATGTTGCCATGATAGCGTAGTCGGTTAGAGCAACGGCACGGAAAGCCTAAGATCTGTGGTTCAAATCCCGGCTATGGCATTTAATTTTTCAGTCTGATTCTACGTTTCCAAATGACTAATTTTATATGTACTTATATCAATGTGAACTTATATCAGCATCAATTTTCAAGGTGGTGCTACAAATTTCAGAAAAATACTATAATGTATGAAGATGAGTCATACATACACAGCAGTCATACAGCATCTAAAAGTTGGAGTGACGATAGCGAATTAGGTTTGCAGGCACCTGTTGCCAAAGGGCAAATACTTATTATCGTTCATGCTGATGGAAAGATCGGCTTCGTTCCAAATGCCCTTCTTTTACAAGTCGCAACAAACAACAGGAGATTTTCATCAAGAAATGAATACAGAAAATTACATGAAGTGAATCAACGCCATGTTGATACCTAATATGCCTGCTGGGTCTGTTCTGGTCATCGACAATGCTTCACAATGCGTCAACACTCAAATTCACAAACCACCTACCTCAACTTCCTTGAAAGAAGATATGAGAGCTTGGTTACTTAGACATAATAAAGCTTTAGACGAAAGCATGAGTAAAACAAAGCTATATAACTTAATTAAAGCCAACAAACAGCTTCAGAAGTCATACA
Organism: Deroplatys truncata; assembly: GCA_030765065.1. NCBI lineage: Eukaryota > Metazoa > Arthropoda > Insecta > Mantodea > Mantidae > Deroplatys > Deroplatys truncata. The sequence goes on along the minus strand of CM060976.1, from coordinate 162,407,844 downwards.
TACTTGACCAGATAGTTATACAACATCGCCATAATGTACTTAGACTGTCATCGTATCGCCCAGATCTAAACCCAGTCGAATTAATCTGGGCTGATATCAAAAAATGGGTGGCATGCAGAAATATCACTTTTAAATTAAAATATGTGGAGCATTGGAAGGCATTGCTGAAATTGGAAGGCCAGAATGGGAAAATGTATGACGACATGCTGAATAAATTAAGAATCATTATTCCGAAAAATACGGAATTGCAGAAAATCAAATAGAAATAATTCTCATGCAGGATAATGGTGCAGAAAGTAGTGACAGCAATTGTATAGCTGTATTGATGACGGCAATAATGTGAGTGATTCCGCAGAAGAGGAAGGGTTGTTAGATGTGGAAGAATTGGAGGCAATGATTGACAGCGTTTTTTATATTAAGCGCTTTTTACAGCGTGGATTTTAATATACTGTATATAACTAAGTTTATCAGCGCAACGCAGTGCATAACCGGTGTGGATATTTGACGATGACTGTCCCACGCACTCCTGAAGCATGTAGACGACCGGTCACCACCTGATCTGGTAAGCAACTCGCATCATAGCTCCCATTAAGATTTTCACGTGTCTAGAACTGTTGCGCCGATTATAACTTTGCCCCGTATTTCTTAACGGTCACGTGCACTAGTCGCCTCTCATCCCATGCTGTCGTGGAATGGGTTGCAAAGCGATACAAAATGCTTCCTTATTTAACATGGTCATTTACCTTAATATATTCGGAGATAATTGCCAAATTTACATGTTCATAGCCGTATGAATTAAATATATTACGTAACAGAGTTAATTGCATCTGGAATACATGTAAATTCTTATCAACAAATAGATGGGAGGATCCTTTGGTTTAAACGTGCCCCTCAGAATGACGAAATCACGTACATCTATCATGACGTGTTAATATGCTTTTATCGCCTATCCTTGCACTGCACATGGCTTGTTTGTCACCATTCGAAGATGTGCATTAGCCAACTAGAGAAGATGGGAAGGAAACGCGGAAGGGAAGAATACATGTATGCGGGACAAGCTTATAAAAAAAATCTGATGTGTTACACTCACATGACTTTCTCTACTCTTGTACAAACTATTTTTACAAACGCTTATTCTCCATATGCTTTATGTTAATCGAGATATCGAGATGTTAATCTTATTGCTAGTTTTCTTGTAGATGCAAAGGGAATATGGTAGGTTTTAAGCGATAGTCAAATCTTTAAAGCGCTGGTTGCTATGTGGCGCATTCCATTCTCTTTGCATGTCCAAGACATACAAAAAATGAATAACGAATTTGAGAAAAAGTATAAGTATTGGAAAATTTAAGGGAATAACAAGCAATATCTCGAAAACGGTTCACTCAACAACATAAATGTATATGACATAAATTGTGTATTTTAACGCGATCTATATTTTGTGTGTAGTAAAATTTTGTCTATCTCTTATGGTTTACCAGTTATGCAAAAGTCGTTCACAATGAAGAATACTTTTGGAGACATTCCCAGAAAATTCGAGATATACATTTCATTTCTCATGCCAGTATCTTAAACATATGATATCTTAATCAAAATCGTTAGAGCCAGTTTTGAGAAAATTAAAATTTTCGAAAAATGTTCCATGTAAAGGGTAGTCTAGGGTGGGGGGATTTTCTTGAAAACCTTCGTGTCGCATCTCTGGACGATACCAAACCTAAATACCAAGTTTGGTGTTTATCCGACTGTTCGTTTATGAGTTATGCTGTTCACAGACACACAGGCACAGACACACACACACACATACACACACACACGGACATGTTTCCAAAAATGCTTTTTTTGGATTCAGGTGGTCTCAAAACATGTATTTCCGGTGAAATCTCGGTATCGAATTTTTGGGTCGAATACAATACTTCCCCTACTTACTATACGTAGTAGAGAAAGTAAAAATCTGATGTGTTACACTCACATGACTTTCTTTACTCTTGTACAAACTATTTTTACAAACGCATATTCTCCATATGCTTCATGTTAATCGAGATGTTAATCCTATTGCTAATTTTCTTGTAGATGCAAGGGGAATTGGTAGGTTTTAAGCGCTCTTTGCATGTCCAGGACATAAAAAACTCTGATGTGTTACACTCACATGACTTTCTCTACTCTTGTACAAACTATTTTTACAAACGCTTATTCCCCATATGCTTCATGTTAATCGAGATATCGGGATGTTAATCTTATTGCTGATTTTCTTGTAGATGCAAGGGGAATTGGTAGGCTTTAAGCTATAGTCAAATATTTTAAGAGCTGGTTGCTATATGGAGTATTCCATTCTCTTTGCATTACCAGGACAAAAAAAATGAATAACGAATTTGAGAAAAAAGTATAAGAATTGGAAAATTTAAGGGAATAACAAGCAATATCTCGAAAATGGTTAGTTCAACAAAGAAAATGTAAATGACATAAATTGTGTATTTTAACGCGATCTACATTTTTTGTGTAGTAAAGTTTTGTCTATCTCTTATGGTTTATCAGTTATGCAAAATTCGTTCACAATGAAGAATACTTTTGGAGACATTCCAAGAAAATTCGAGGTATACATTTCATTTGTCATGAAAATATCTTAAACATATGATATTTTAATCAAAATCGTTAGAGCCGTTTTTGAGAAAATTAAAATTTTCGAAAAATGTTCCATGTAAAGGGTAATCTGGGAGGGGGATTTTCTTGAAAACCTTCGTGTCGCATCTCTGGAAGATACTGAACCTAAATACCAAGTTTGGTGTTTATCCGACTGTTCGTTTCTGAGTTATGCTGTTCACAAACACACACACACACACACACACACACACACGGACATGTTTCCAAAAATGCTTTTTTTGGATTCAGGGGGCCTCAAAACATGTATTTCCGGTGAAATCCGGTATCGAATTTTTGGGTGGAATACAATACTTCCCCTACTTACTATACGTAGTAGAGAAAGTAAAAATAGGGTTTAGTGTGTAGTAGGAGGGGTGTATGTATATTTAAGCACAGGTTACTCGCTACGCAGAGAGTGACGTTCAAGTTGGGCCTGTTGTTAGCTTACGAACAGGCATAGACATTTCTCAGCATTAAAACCAGGACAAAAGGAAATGAAGTCTGGACTGTTATTGAATTTAACGCAGTGACGTCGCAGGTTGCAAAACACCCCCATTCCTAGTATAGTCTCTTGGCTTTTGCAGATCTTTCACTAGAACATGTTTACCTGCCCATCAATGACGCGTGGATGAGTTTTGTTTACATCCCTATTATTGGCAATGGTTGATAACTTGAAACTAACCCTTAAGAAGTCCTATGCCTGCTCTTCAGTAAGTATGGCTAGGGCGAAATTTCTAACCGTTTTTAGCGCACCTTAATTCGGCGGATTGTATTATGCTGATCATGGTTACGTTATCACTGGCGATAAAAGTTAACATTTTGACTAAGAAATCTTTTCCAGTAGAAGATGTGTTTTGCTTTTTGTCGTGAATATAACCATTATTTTCTCTTTTTGCAGAAATACCCATCAGTCTTGGGACTAGTTTTGCTAAACTGGAAAACATTTACAAGAAGATAATCGACATTAAAAAGCTACACGTATTAATGGTAAGTTCCAAGTTTCTTTGTAAAATTTGTATACGTTAGATAATTATGAAAGATTGTGCAAAAATCAAATATGGAATCCATTTTAAGTATAAGTCCAATTATGAAATTAGCAACAAGGGAAGGTTTTCTTTACACATACTGAGAAAAAATTACGTCAATTTAAGATGCGTCAGTTTTTGTAGTTTTAAGAATAATCATTTGAGATAGAATCATTAATTGACTTTAAGTCGTTGTTTGTATACGTACTTGTACAATAAAACAGATATCAGGTAATAACCCAAATTCTTAGTTCATGTTCAGATTTATGTTTTGCAGTGTTAATTATGAGGTTGTAACAAATTAGTAACACGTTTTGCTTTGTAGTGAAGCCAGTAGGAGTTAAAGGGTAGACTCTAAGGGTACCTTTTACAGTTTTTAAAGACTGTTTCCTAAGATATGCACAATACATTTTTTAGTCCTAGTATACTGGTAAAATGAACACAATAAAAATGCAAGGTTTACGTACACTGAAGTGTACGTAAACGTGCCCGTATAAGAAACACTGGTTTAAGTTATTAGGTATGTTAAAATACTTCTGCCCCATTTTTATCTGGTCCTAACAAATCCTTCGTGTTGATTAGCAGCCCACGCTTATCTTTCGTTTGCGAAAGGCTGAGGTTGTTTTAGTTGAGTAGACACAAATGAGGTCAAGGGCCAAACTAGTTGAGTTTTAAAATTTACTAAGCATGGATTCATACGTATTTATATGCATCTTCATTTAATTGTACGACTTGTGGTTGTACAAAAAATGAATACACGCAAGCATTTCTATCCCTTCTGTGCAATGCAAAATTGATATTTTCATTTCTTTTAATTTTTTTTTGATAGGATGAAACGGATTAAGTATAAGACTATTAACATTAAACACGTCGAAAGAGTTTATATGTTTGTACATCTATAAATTTAAAATAATAAATAAATAAAGGAATTGTGCGAAATTAAGATTATGTAAAAACAATTTTCATAAACATAATAACCAGGTATGCAGTGGAGAGGAAACTACTTTTCTTAAAAATAATTCTTGTCATACATTCATATAATTTTCTCTACCCTCTGTCGTTTATTAGTAGATATACAAACTATGCTTACTAAAGCTTATTTATCTGTCTACTACATTTTAATTCAAATAAAGCTTTCTAGAAATAGAGAATTGCACATTTCGTTACAGATACAAAGAGAACATCGATACTCAAATGTTTTAGAACTGGACGCTCTACGCTGGCCTTAAAATTCCATACTGTTTCCATGCAATCGCGACAAAAAACTGAATGTTGACAGAATTTCAACAGAATGCCGATATTGAACAATTCTAACCATTACTAACGGATGTCAGAAATGGCTTATTTGAAATAAATTGTGTGCTTTAAAAAGACCTACATTTTTTGTGCAGTACGTTTTCGTCTATCGCTTAACGGTTACCAGTTCTACAAGATTATACAAAATTCCTTCCGAAGGACTTCACAAACTATTCCCAGAAAATTGAAGATATATATTTAATTTGTCATGTAATATCTTTAATATAATTGGCGTTTTAATCAAAATCGTTAGAACCATTGTTTAGAAAATCGAAAATTTCGGAAAATGTTTCTTGTAAAGGATAATTTGGGGTGGGGAAATTTTCTTAAAAATCTTCGTGTCGCATCGTTGGAAGGTACTGAATTCAAATGCCAATTTGGATATTTATGTGTTATTTAGGTGGCTTCCAAACATGTATCTCCGTGAAATATCGGTATCGAATTTTTGGATGAAATACAATGCCTTCTCTAGCTACTATGTATTTGGTAGAGAAAGTAAAAATGCTTTTTTATTTGATGAGGAAAACTGAAAACTTGTATTTGGGTGAAATGCAATACTTCCTCTGCTTTCTGTAAGAATGTAGTATAGAAAGTAAAAAGTTAAAAGTTATGAGATATACCTACCATATTGCTCAATATCCTTTCCAGCTCTGTAATCTTTTTTTCAATAAGTATGGTCACTTTTGGTTCACTGCCCATGTTCACTTCATGAAATAAATTGCAGTACTACACATTCATTGCAAAGCAACGCTGTTCCCTTCTATTTCTCGCCCAGTATTGGCCTTTGTTTATAGCTTAATTTGTGTGTGTGTGTTGGAATTTACTTCAAAGCAATAAGAGATTGATTAATCAAGGGTTTGAAATGGACAACAGATAATACGAAGTTTCCGCCATATTGGATAAGGAAATACTCCTAACACAGATGGGTACATTAAGTTTTTGTGCACATGAGTTATGCATTTACGATCTTGTTCGAGTTGTACAGCTTTAATACATAAAGATATACCCTGAAGGAATTCAATGTAAGCCGTACGCCAGTTTGATATCATATTAAAACGCCCTCCAAATAAAACGTTCATTATCAAATTAGAATGATACTCCCTGTGTATGAGCGCAAGTCACAAAACGACAGGTTGAGGAAAAACCTCCCTGCCATCTGTCAGCAAGACCAGGAAATAGAGGCGTTCTGATAACTATGCGGGATGCCACGAACAGGGGAGGCAATGCATGAAAACTATTTTTTAAGAACTTGGAAGAAATCGTTAAATAGGTTATTGTTACGTATAAGAATAAGACTGGATAATAACTGCTATTACCATTTACTGAAATTGTTGAAGGCAGGTGGAAAGGATTGTGGATTTTTACAAGGTAAATTATTGCCTTAGTCACTAAATCTATTCTTCCTGCATATTGAACTGTCTGCAGACAGATGTTTCTTTATTTTTGTGTTGGAAAGTAAACGATGTTTTTCCTGCGCAGGTGCACCCCAAATCCTAACACACGAAACTTTCTTGCGGCTCACCATAGTGAAGTTGCAGGTATGTATACCATTCTTTTATTTAATGTAAGTCGTAGTTAGAACACCTATTTTGTAGTGCGTTGATTAAGTTTTGGTTATGTCGCGATACAAGTGTATTGCGTTATCATCGTTGGTTGGCTTTCTCGGAGTTGCATGGATTCAATTCGATGTGATTAATATCACTTATCTCCCCCCCCCCGTATTCTTTATGACATTATTGTACAATCTAGCGAATTTTTCTAGTGAATTTCCCCTTGATTATAGTCTCCGTGTTATTCCTAATGGACATTCAAGGGAATGGTTACGGAATATTGACGGATTTTGTATTTCAGATTTACTTAACCTCCCACCCTCCAGCATGTCGTCCTCCGTGGTGTAGTGGTCACCATGCTAGCCTCTAGTTCCCGAGTTCGCAGTTTCAAACCCGCAGTTTCGGACGTAAAAATCCTTATCATGGCTTCCTTCGGAAGGGAATTAAAGCCGGTGGTCCCGTGTCGTAGATATACGGCACGTAAAAGAACCTCAAGTCTGATAGAGAGGCCTCAGAGCAAAATTACCAATCTTTCACGCCCAATATAGAATGGGACGCTAAGGATCACAGTAGTTAAAGAACATCCATAAATAAAACTCAATTTAATTCAATTTCTCTTAGCATTGGAAGAATTAGTAGAACTGTCGAGTAGTTTTCATCGTGGTAATTTTAAACTGCTGTACCTACTCTTTGGTCATGTAGTTATTCAGTAATCAGTCAACCGTATTGTCGTTGCCTGTACAAGCAAAGTTAATAGATACAACAAAATACAAATTTTATGAAATGTAAACCAAGCCTTATGCAAAATTTTCAATATTAAAATAATATAAGAATTCCATAAATTAAATAGCAATAACAAATACATTCAAAAGGGGGAATTCACTGATAGAATAAAATAGGTTATTTACGAGCCAAAAATGCAGTAATTTACTAAATATTTAATATGGAAATGCAATCACTCACAGCTTGAGATAGGTTATTGACAAATTTAATGCCAATATAGAGATAACTTTGTGAAGTTTTATTAAGACTATGTTGAGAAATTTCAATCATTTGGCAATTTTGGGGATTGTAATTCTGAATATCGGATCTTATGCCATATATTGATTCTGTTTAGTACATAGCAATATATATATATATATATGTGTGTGTGTGTGTGTGTGTGTGTGTGTGTGTGTGTGTGTGTGTGTGTGTGTGTGTGTGACACACCGGGCTGCTCGACGTTGCACGAATGACGAATTGATTTGATATACCTCCTCCAATCTTTATGAAATAATTGTACAATGATCTATACGATTTTTACGGTAAATCCTCCCCTTTATAATGGTAATTTCGTACATCCCCGACTATTTCTAATAACGGCTGAAAAATCCTCCGATATTCACGCATAACGTCCGACTTCCTTAACCTCCCCCCAACAGTCTTCTAGATAAGCTGTACATATCCTTTGGCGGTGGAAGAAACCTCGATCGGAATGGTTGAATAACATGTTAAACAATGATTAGTTGCTTAAATTTAAACCTTTGCATCTTCTCTTTTTGGTCTCATAGTTATTTAATAACAAAAGCTACATAATTCTCACACAATGCAGACCCTTAACATACAACGAAATAAGATTCCGCACTCCTAGGCCACCAAGTTAACGCTTTAGAAAAGACACATAATATGCGACCAATTAGAAGAGTAATCTTCTGAGTTGTTATAAAATATTGGTTCACTGACTTTTAATGTTAGCAGTTTTCTCTCTTTGTACAATTATTTAGCGTGTCTTGCTAATGAACTTGATTACAGCATAATTACAAAGGTCATAAAGCAAACCTTTCTTACATGAGGATTATAAGAAGATTTTGGCATCCAGAAACTTCAGTACATACATCTGTAGAATTAGAATAAAGGTTATTCCGAGGTTTTGAGACTATTTCATTACACACTTATCTGCAGTATTTGATAAATTGCAATTCAAGAAACATATATAACACAGGATCGATTGTCGCTTTTTAAACTCTTGTCTTCTGTTTGCTGAAGTGTTGCATCATAACATCTATATACGTTCTTTGCAATAAAATGTACCCGGCTTTTGTTTTCATACTCTGTGGAGTTCAGCAACTATTTGTATTCTATGGAGTAACAAGTATTCTTACACTCCATGGCATTCTCAACTAAAAATCAAGGCCTTCGCAAAATGTTCAAAATTAAATTCAGTTTTATTTATGGATGCTCTTTAACCACTGTGGTCCTTAGCGTCCCATTCTATATTGGGCATGTAAGACCGGAAATTTTGCTCAGAGGCCTCTTTATCAGCAGTGGTCCTTTTACGCGCCGTAAATCTACGATACGAGACTATCGGCTCTACTTCCCTTCCGAAGGAAGTCATGCTAAGGATTTTTACGCCCGAAAAAGAATTCATCGCCTTGCGCCGGGTTTGAGGCCGCGACCTCGGGAATTAGAGGCTGACGTGGTACCCCTAAACCACGTAGGACGACACAAACATGCTCATTTACAACTCCAATGTGTTCGTATTCAAATTATTAATTTTTTTCAGTATTTTAGTAATTTATATAATGAAATGAAAAAGTGCTATGTGCTGTCGGTCGGTCAGAACGAATTGGGCTTTTCAACGGTGAAGGACTTATTAAAATCGGTTGAGTGGCTTTTGAGATTACCCTACATACACAACAAAAGCACATAAATGTTCTCCCTTTATAATATTAGTATAGAAGTGTGTGTATGTGCACACACATACTTTTGCAGAACTAATAAATCTTGCTTATAAGAACCATTACCCAAAGTAAGGATCTCATGACGGCTCCACAGTTTTCACGCATACAGAACCCTTTGGCATCATTATACAACGAAATAGGGACGAAGCAACTGTATAATCACTAAGAAACGTAATAATGTCAGTTGTTAATTATAAATATAGGGTGACAATTTTTTATGTTATGCTGAACACAGTTACTTCTCTTTAATTCCTTAGCACACTGGCAATGAACTTAATAATTACAACATACTGAGGAAAATACATCTAAACTTTCTTACATAAAGTTTAATTTTGGCATCTAAAGTGGTTTCACTTTAAGTTTAAAGGAGTTGTGACAAGAGAGCACCTGATTGGTTGGTGGGCAAACAACTTTTCCCGCTTAGCATGACATCTCTTCCTCTTCATAAAACAGTTCGGTTCAGATCGTAACATTTTGTGGTTCTCGCGCAGAGAAATTAAAAAAACCCATTATTGTAACAGTTCAATTTATGAAACTAAATGTGTTTCTTCAGATTCACCTATAACTAAATGAACCGTTATAGCCGAGGGTTTATGACGCTATGTGCAGGCGCTGCAGTTCGTTTCCTGTTTCCGGATGAGCCGCCTGTATACTTTTGCAACGTGTTGAGAAAATATTACTTTCGAGAGTGTCATGGCTGAGAATCCTCTGCGACTGTGGAAAACAAACGCGGAAAATGGAAAGAGTTGTATTAAATGCTTTTAACAAATTCTGTGGAAAGTACCCTCTTTAATCAACAATGAATATTGTTGGCCATTATTTGCCTTCTTTGTTAGTGATGCAGAATTGTTGCTTGGATTGCTTGGGTCGCGTTTGTTTTCTGTTGTTTTCTAATGTATAGTGCTAATCATTTTCTTAACTCATTGACTCATAAACGGTTAAAGCAAAGATGGTATACTGATATTAGTTATTAATGAATGAATGATTTCTAGAACCAGAAGTTAAGAACAGTTTAATGGGACGCTAAGGACCACAGTAGTTAAAGAGCGTCCATAAATAAAACTCAATTTCAATTTCCAGTACTTTTAATCACAGATGTCGAACTGTTCAGGTACAACTTTTATTTACTAATATTAGTATTATGTGTTAGAAGTTTAGGATGTAAGGCAAAATATAGGAATAAGACATACAATAATTAAAAAGCTAATAATCCCCAAGCTGCGTAATATACCGTATTTGCATTCTCCCTGAAGCAATTTCCTCTCACGGGTACTTAGTTCCCGTCATCCTTCGCGTGGTGCCGCCATGTGCTCGGCCGAGTGCTACGTTAAGTTTTGTTTACTTCTGCTTTCAACAACTAGTGAAAAAGGTATAGAAACTTTACTACATACTTATGGAATTATAATAAAAGTACTCAGATGTTTTAGTGGTATATCTTGCACACATCAAATGTCACTTACTGATTATTGCATACTTACTGTGGCATTTATAAGCAGGATGTGGTTATCTTGTTTTGCTGTGTCGGTTTTATTTCCTAATTGTGACCATCTACGATATGCATAAAATATCCGCTGCTTTTGTCTTATTTTTACACGTATTTTCTGTGGAATAACAAAATTATTTTCTACTCCACCGTTCGTTTGCGAGATTTGTAATATTAATTCATATTATTATTATTACTTCTTTATCGGTGGCGATGGTGGTAATAACGATTTTGTAGTATTATTCCTTAATAACTGAAGATACACAAACATCCAAAAAGTTACTTCTTTGCCCCCGCATTTCACAGCGTTATCACAAAAATACAAGCACTTAGGGAATCCTTTTAACTTCCTGTTTTTCTCATGCATTTCCGAAGCTTTTACATGTGTTTTTGCTAGTTAATACGCACATCGCAGTATTTGCACATTAACACTCATTCATTCACTTTTTTTTTTAAATTTATTTATGGACGCTCTTTAACTGCTGTGGTCCTTATCGTCCCATTCTATATTGGGCGTGAAAGACCGTAATTTTGCTCAGAGGTCTCATTATCAGGCTTGAGGTTCTTTTACGTGCAGTAAATCTACAACACTGGACCACCGGCTTTACTTCCCTTCCGAAGGAAGCCATGCTAAGGATTTTTACGCCCGAAAAATCCATCGTCCTCCGCCGGGTTTGAACCCGCGACTTAGGGAACTAGAGGTGAACATGGTAACGACTACACCACGGAAGAGGATACTTTTCATTCCTTATATGCGCTGTTGAAGAGGTAAAGTGGTATCTCCCAAAATATCGGATTTTGACTCTTGCGTTTCCATACTTCTAAGTGAAATGCCTTCTTAGGCAAAGCGGTGTACGTGTATACGTTTAACTTCTATGATGGTCTTGCGGCAGTAGCTTGTGAGATACAGTGGTATAATCCAGAGTTTCTTTAACTTACGGTGTTGCATTTTATTCTTTGAAGGGAGAAAAAGCAAAAAAAAATCCTTACTTGAGGCTTTTATATAAGATTTTTTATACCGTTTCTCCTGCAAAAGTTTGAGTTTATAACACATTATATCTCAACAGCTCATATAATAACTCTGGAAAAAGCCGTCAACGCTGTAAATTTCTCCCATAAAATTTACAAATAAGTGGTAATAAAACACTCAGATATAAACAAATGTGATGTAATACGCATTACTTTCCCTATCCTCTGTCGTTTATTAATGGCTATACAAACTATTCTTACTAAAGCATATTTTTCTATCTACTACATTTTCATCCAAATAAACCTTTGCAGAAATAGCTAGAACAGTATACATTTCGTCATAGATACAAACGAAACAGGATAGTCAAATGTTTAAGAACTGGACACCATATGCTATCCTTAGAATTCTCTACTGTTTCCATGCAATCGCGAGAAATAACTGAATGTTGGCAGGACTATCAGAATGGCCAAGAAATGAACAATTCGAACCTTTAACGGATATCTCAGAAATGGCTTATGCTACAAAAAACTTATTTGAGATAAATAGTGTGTTTTAAAGAGATATACATTGTAATATTGTTTTGATTTTTCGTCTATCGCTTAACGTTTACCAGTTATACAAGTTATACAAAATTCCTTCCGAGCTATTTCCAAAAACTTTAAGATATATACTGTATTTGTCATATAAATATCTTTAATATATGTTATTTTAATCAGAATCGTTATAGCAATTTTTTAGAAAATAAAAAAAATCGAAACATGTTTGATGTAAAGGGTAGTTTGCAGTGGGAGAAATTTCTTGAAAATCTTCGTCGTCTTTCTTGTCTTCATCTTCATGTCACATCTTTGAATACTGAGTCTAAATATCAAGTTTTGTATTTATCCGACTTTTTGGGTTTTGATTTATGCTGTTCACAGACACACGAAATGACACACACATCCTTTTCCAAAAAGGCTTTTTTTTATTCAGAGGGCCTCAAAACATGTATTTCGGTGAAATCTCGGTATTGAATTTTTTTGGTGGAATGCAATATCATCTCTACTTACTCGGTACGTGGTAGAGGGACTAAAAGGGAAGAAAAGTAGGAACTAGCTTCAGATGCTTAATTTGTTGTACTGTGCTATTAGTTTATATGTGAATATGATGCTCGCAAGGGAAGTATCAAATCCTAAATCCTTCATGCTGAGACCCTGCCTTGAATTTTCTGCCATAGAAGCGATTTGTCGTAAAAAGGCTGCATGCAAAAAAAAATAAAAAAATAAATAAATAAAAAAATGGCCGCTAGTTTTTACTTTCTCTACCACGTACACAGTAAATTCGATACTGAGATTTCACCGAAAATTCATGTTTTCAGGCCCCTGAATTAAAAAACAACAACAAAATCATTTTTAGAAAAAGGTTCGTGTGTGTGGATTTATGCCTGTGAACAGCGTAACTCAAAAATGAAAATTCGGATCAACACCAAACTTGGTATTTAAGTTCGGTCGGTACCTTCCAAAGATGCAACACGAAGATTTTCATGGAAATCTCCCAACCCGAACAACCCTTTACATGGAACATTTTTCGACATTTTTTATTTTCTAAAAAATGGCTAACGATTTCGATTAAAATACGATGTATTAAAGGTATTTACATGACAATAAAATGTATATCTTGAATTTTGTGGGAATAACTTTGAAGTCCTCTTCATTGGGAAGGAGTTTTGTAAAATCGTGTATAACTGGTAAACGTTAACAAATAGACGAAAACGTACTACACAAGAAATGTAGATCTCTTAAAGCACACAATTTATTTCAAATAGCATTTTTGTGGCATCAACCGTGTCTGAGATAGTCGTTATTAATGGTTCCAGTTGTTCAGTACTTTGCCATTCTTTTAAAGTCCTTCCAACATGCAGTTGTTTCTCGCGATTCAAAAGAAACAGTATAGATTTCTTAAATATTCGATAGTAGGTATATATAGAGAGAGCGAGGCCACTTTTTTGCGTTTATATGGGAAAGGATAGGGAAAACGAGGCTAGATGCGACGGTTCAAGGAGGAAAATGCGTTTATATGGACGAGATAGGGAATACGAGGACTGACGCTAGGCTAGTCAGATGCTAAAGGAGGGAGGGATATGCTTTATACGAAAGAGATAGGGAATACAAGGAAAGATGCTAGGCTAGACAGAGGCTGAGTAAAGTATGGTTTATATGAGCGGTATAGGATAACGAAGAGAGGTGTTAGACTAGACAGGGCTTGAAACGTAGTGCATGGTTTATATGAGAGATATAGGAAAACGAGGAAAGGTGTTAGGCTAGACAGAGGTCGAGGAGTAGAGTATGGTTTATATGAGAAGTATAGGAAAACGCGGAGAGGTGTTAGGCTAGACAGAGGTCGAGGAGTAGAGTATGGTTTATATGAGAGGTACAGGGAAACGAGGAGAGGAGTTAGGCTAGGCAGAAGTCGAGGAGTAGAGCATGCTTTATATGAGAGGTATAGGAACAGGAGGAGAGGTGTTAGGCTAGACAGATACTAAAGGAGTAGCAATATGGACTTATATACAGGAGAGATAGGGAATAGGAGGTGCTAGACTTGAAAGCGACTTTAGACGTGAACTTAGTGGAAAACTGTGTGATGTCAATGTTCTAGACATGCCCATCACGTAACCTATTCAGGGAAAAGGTGAGTTGTTCAGGGGAAAAAGGTGACTGCTCAGGGAAAAAGGTGACCCACAAAGGGAAAAAGTCGACCAGTAAAGGGAAAAACGTGACCAGCAAAGGGAAAAAGGTGAGCAACAAAGGGAAAGAGGTGACCACCAAAGGGAAAACGGTGAGCCATAAGGGGAAAAAGGTGACCTGCAACGGGAAAAGCTAACCCACTCACACTAACAGGTAAGTAATTCAGCTAGTATTGCAAGAGGTTGACTGCATCATAGCAGTGTATGATTTCACAGGTAATTCAGCTAGTATCGTATGTATTTAGGCTAATTCATCTAGTATCACAGGATAGATTCCAGAGGCTAACTGTATCATGGCTCTGCATAATTTCACAGATAATTCAGCTAGTATCGTAGGTATTTAGGCTAATTCAGCTAGTATCACAAGAGGATAGATTCTAGGGTAGGGTATAGCTTAGTGTCGTATTTCACAGGTAATTCAGCTAGTATCGTAGGTATTTAGGCTAATTCAGCTAGTATCACAGGAGGCTAGACCCAGGGTTGGGTATAGCATAGTTTCATATTTCACAGGTAATTCAGAGGGTATCGTAGGTATTTAGGATAATTCAAGTAACATAGGTGTTTAGAGTAATTAAGCAAGTATCACAGGAGGCTAGATTCCAGGGTTGGGTATAGCATAGTTTCGTATTTCAGAGGGTATCGTAGGTATTTAGGATAATTCAAGTAACATAGGTGTTTAGAGTAATTAAGCAAGCATTACAGGAGGGTAGGTTCCAGGGGTTGGTTATAACCTAGCTTCGTATTTCACAGATAGTTCAGGTAATATCGTAAGTATTTGAGGTAATCGACAGAGCTTCACAGATATTATTGATAATTTCGATCAGAGATTTGTATCACAGCTATTTAAGTTAAATGCAGCTGATTCAGGTTGTATCAATGGTATTTGAGTCATTTTAATAGGTAATTCTGATAGTATCACAGGTGCTCGTACTAATTTAGAGCAGGAATTCGTATCAGAGCTAGTTAAAGTAATTTCACATGATTTGGGTAGTATCACAGGTATTTAAATCATTTTCATAGCCAATTCAGCTAGTATCGTGAGCATTTAAGCTAATTCAGCTAGTATCACAGGAGGCTAGATTCCAGAGGCTAACTGCATCATAGCTATGCATGACTTCACAGCTAATTCAGCTAGTATCGTGAGCATTTAAGCTAATTCAGCTAGTATCACAGGAGGCTAGATTCCAGAGGCTAACTGCATCATAGCTATGCATGATTTCACAGCTAATTCAGCTAGTATCGTAGGTATTTAGGCTAATTCAGGTAGTATCACAGGAGGCTAGATTCCAGGGTTGGGTATAGCATAGTTTCATATTTCAAGGTAATTCAGAGGGTATCGTAGGTATTTAGGATAATTCAAGTAACTTAGTGCTTAGAGTAATTAAGCAAGCATTACAGGAGGGTAGGTTCCAGGGGTTGGTTATAGCCTAGTTTCGTATTTTACAGATAGTTCAGGTAATATCATAAGTATTTGGATAATCAGCATAGTTTCACAGATGCTCGTAATAATTTCTATCAGAGATTTGTATCACGGCTATTTAAGGTAAATGCAGCTGATTCAGGTTGTATCAATGGTATTTGAGTCATTTTAATAGGTAATTCTGATAGTATCACAGGTGCTCGTACTAATTTAGAGCAGGAATTCGTATCTGAGCTATTTAATGTAATTTCACACGATTCGGGTAGTATCACAGGTATTTAAGTCATTTTAACAGGCAATTCAACTAGTGTCACAGGTACTCATGGTAATATAGAGAGTAATTCGATTATAAAACTTTTCTCATCCAGCGTTACAACAATTTATATACTTTTTTCTAAATCTTACAAATTTTTATATGTTAAACAGTTATTGTACGATGCAGAGAGGGATAAACTGTATATGGTTTACAAACTGAAAAGCTTTGCGTCAACATACCTTTATTTTAGTTCGTTATAGATGTCTCTCCCCTTTTATCTAGGCTTGAGACTAGCACTAGGATTGCTCCTAATGGCAGGGTTACCACCTTCCCTTCCATCTTCTTCTTTCTTCATCAGGCGTCAGCTATCTGCATATACAGCACACAGATAACCTTCTTTTTTAAGATTGTAGACTCACGAGAAAATCTTTATCTTTAACTTACATTCTTTTAAGCACTGTTTGTAATGGCGTAATGTCCATACGCATATGTCGTTATCCCATCCTCAGCAATAATTCTTTTATCATCAAACGGAGTCAATGCTATTTTATTCACTTGCACTGTAGCAAGAGCATGCTTTCGTGATAGGATCAGATTCATAGGTGTTCTGATGATTTCACAGGTTTTAAGACAGTCTGTATAGCTGTCAAACGAAATGTACTGCTTAATAGCGCTACGTTTTATACCTTTAATCTTTTTTATCATTGACCCTTGAATATCTAAGGCATACATCTTAGGACGTAGTCCAACAAAGCGTAGGATGATTTTGCTATTAGCCTCATCTTTAAATTTTCCCAATACCTTCTTGTTCTGAGTAGAGTAACATATATGGTTGACAGGGTAATCAGCTGTATCGAGATGCTCAAGAAAACGTAGCTTATCCTGGTACACATCTTCAGTTGTTACACGATGAATGAACGAATCAGTGTCCATATACATAAGCTTCAGGTTTTCAGCTCCATAATAAGGCAACAAAACGTCGTAATGATAGTTATACATTAATGTCTTGGAGATGTCCAACACACTCATACCAATGTATATAGGCTTGTTGAATACAATCTGACGAGAGGCCATATGTACAGCAGCTAGATTATCAGCATATATCGTCCTGTCGATAAACGTAGGCTTGGCGATCAGCTTCTCTAGAGTTTTTTCATTGCTCACCAGTCGTATATCCATACGGTTACGCAGGTTCTCCATAGTTTTTCCAAACATAGCGTTGTTAAAGAGCTTGTAGAGATCCTTCTCGAAATCATTTGCAGCTTGTTGTCGTAGCCTGTTGTTAAATTCCACATAAGGTTTCAACCACTGAGACTGTCGGAATTGTAGCACACGATGGATTTTTGTTAGTCGTAGTCCATGACTAAGAGCTTGCTTCAAAGCCATGTAATGCACTACATACTTCTTTCGAGGTCCAAGATGAGGTATCAGTTTCTTTGTAGATGATTCCAATGGTTTCATACACTCTGGCAGGAAAGGTAGATCGTTGTGTAGATCGTGAAGTTCAGCAGGATACTCGATGTCGACTTCTAATATGTGCCCATGAGGATCATCTTCTTGTAGTGTTTCTAAGTTGATTTCTTCAGGTGACACCCACTGAAATCCACCAAAAGGAAGGGCGTGACACATTGCCCACCCATATTGGTTATTAGCATCCTCGTATGTGATAAATTGGGTTGGTCTCGACGGATCAAACTTATCCATATAAGTGTTATTAGCCTCAGCATACCGATGGGAAACTTGGCATAAACCTCCTCTTATACCTGATTCCACCATGAGTAGTTGATCATAATCTTGTAACAGCTCCAGCTTAATTCCAGTATACAGTAACATGGCGTCCCATGTAAGACCTGGAGAGGTAAAATAATGGGCAGGATCAACTTTGTGTGTTTTAAGGGTTTGCTCTCTGAACGTCTCAAAGACATCAGCTAGGAGAAGTACATACGAAGTTAAGTAGAGATCGCTGTACTCTCCCAGGTTTCTCACATTAAACAGCTCCCATACATTTCTAGCATGATCGTAGTCAGTATCAGTAATTTCTTCTTCATTTAATCTATTGTAGAAGTAGTCCTTAGGAGGCAAGCAGGTCTCGTTCAGGACATCCCATGACGTAACAAAATCATAGGGAAATACACCCTTACGGGTCATCAACTTCAATTTGTCTTCTCCAAAGTACTTTAGCGTTTCAGGATACGCGGTTAGATTTTTTACCAACTTATCCAAGCTTGTACTGAGGAATCGGAAGCTATCCACAAATCGAAGCTTTATATCTCCTACATACTTGGTGAATGAGATATAGCTTTCTTCAGAGTTAGGAATTACCTCCACACGTTCACTTGTACAACCCAGCTCCTTAACAATGAAATGAGAGTCATATCCGCTAAGGTTATGCATGAAGACTGGTATATATTTAGGTGTTTTACAGGCTAAATTACATTCATTATGAAGACTTCCACGATATTCACCGCTGATGTGATCATGGTCGCGTACTTTGTAGTTTTCTCCTGTAAAGCCTTTTCCACACAAGTAGCATGCCGTAGAAGACTCAAAATCCTTTTGCTGTTGTTCCGTAAGTTTCAGAGGCTTAGCAGATTTGTATATATTAGCAATCATTTCTGCAAGAGATGTAAGGTACAGCATAAACTTCTGAGCAGCATCAGCACCACGATACACATAGGGCTGCTTAGGAAGACCAGTTTCGAGATGTTCAACACCAGATGTAGGCCTCACGTAAACACAGAAGCTCATTGGTGTGTGCTCTTGATAAGGGGTTGTATAGGAAGTTTCAGGATTGGGTATACACATATGGCATGGAGTGAGAATACTCTCAAAATCTGCATAGATGACATAAGGTACTTTCAGCATCCTCTCAACATTTTTAAACTGTACAATTGCTTTCTCCTTGATAGGCATAACTACCCTCGCAACACCATGTTGAATACAGACGGCTGCATGTTCTTGCAGTTTTTCCTGTCCACTTCGTCCGCTCTGGTCATCAAAATGTGTAAAGCAGCGCTTACAAGTATAAACCCGTCCATTATGGTTAGTTTTCTGACGTCGAACGAGCTTCTCAAAATTCTTTATATACACGTAGTGATGTTTTCCGCTGCTGTCATTCAATAGTAGCAGGTCGCGATGTTCAGGTAGTTCAATGTCAGCAACCTTTATTGGATACACTTCATGCTTCTCATCCAGCCCGAAAACGTTAATGGATATCTTGTTAAGCTTCTCAAATTTAGGTATTTGAGAAAGTGGAGTAGGGTAAGAAACACAGCTGAAGTCATACTTATCTTGAAGTTGTTTGTATTTGCTGACGCGTTGAGGCTTGATGCTCACGAATTTGGCCAGTATAGAGTACATGAAACATTTCTCGTCGATAAAGTTCTGGATGTTTATACACGCTTCTTTAGCTCCGACAGATGGTGGTAATGGTATGTAGCTACTTCCTCGCAACGGATTGTACTTGTTGATACGAAGTCGAAGTCCTTCCACAGCAAGCAAAGCCCAGCTGCTACCCTTAAGCTGAGACTCCTCCATTTCAGTCACCAATTTCTTGAATTTCACTTCCATCGCTGACTCCAGATCAGTTTCTAGAAACACAGCTTGATTCCGTGTTTTAAATGTTTTGTCACAGGTTTCTCCAATACTGTTAACAAATCGACACTCAGCAAGCAGATTAATTTTAACACTCTTATGAATGCTAAGCTCTTTATGCACAGCATGGATTATACGTTGTTTTGCCTCTTGCAGATACATATTTAGGTCCTTAGCTGATTCGCATCGTATAAAATACGATTTCAATCGTCCTTCGAATGAAGTTTCGTATTCTTTCATATCGCAGTCCTCCATTGTTGACAGCAACTGATGTTTAGTTGGCTCCAATCTTCTTTTCTTCTGAGGGCTGCTTATTTCACATATATCTTCGTGTCGCTGTCCCTTATAACCATCTTTGAAGGTTACATTACAATGTTTACATTTGAAGAGCTTCTTGCAGCTCATCTCGTGTCTTCTCTTGTCATAACCTCGGAGGAACTTCTTCCCACATTTTCCGCATGCATACCCAGTAGCGCTTGGAATAATATCCTTATACGCTGAGTTATTCATCTTTATTCTTGATGTAATAACGTATTAATCACTGATCAATGAAATGTAGACCTCTTCACCTTGACACCACTTTAGAAATCTGATTATTCTTGGAGAGAACACGATGTTAACACCTCAAGACTAATTAGCACAATAAAGTCCAATGCCCTAGATCACCATATTTATAGAGGGAGCACGAACCTTTTTAGATCAATCATAAACTCGCTCCATAACCACCTGTATATGATCGCTCAACGTGTACTAACACCCCAGCCATATAACCTCAAGTCTAGAGACAGGATGTTTGTGACGTCACACCCAGAGACAGGATGTCTGGCAGCATCAAACACGTTTAAACTCGTCTCATAACTATCTGCTTATGCTGTCACACCAGCAAGAGAAGTATTCCCACACGCTCATTCAGACATATATTTCAAATTCAAGCCCACCACCACCATCACCACCTATTGTACCAAGGTTAATTCAAGCTGTATTATCACAAAACTTAAAAGTAAAAGCTTAAAAGGAAACCTAGAAGATTTTCCCCCTTATTTACTTAATTATTTCATGTTTTTATTCCCTTTTCAATTCTTCCTTTCCATCTTCTCACAGAAAGACCATTACATTTCACTACAATCATGAGAAAAGCAATTTTTCCAGAGTTACACAGATTCTAAGCTTCTAAATCGAACCCGGTAATACTTTTAATAAATGTATTTTAGCTCCCCAATGTCAGCATCTACCATTTAATCTTTACTCGAACCTGATATGATCCATAAGCTTGAAGATATATGAAATCACCCTTCGGGATTCGATCTAAGTACTTTAAAGTAATTTTTGTCACGATAACG
Source organism: Deroplatys truncata (assembly GCA_030765065.1). Lineage (NCBI taxonomy): Eukaryota > Metazoa > Arthropoda > Insecta > Mantodea > Mantidae > Deroplatys > Deroplatys truncata. The sequence continues at coordinate 162,386,837 of CM060976.1, read as the reverse complement.
ATATTTAAGGACTAGATACTCTGTTTACGTTTACCTCGACATGTCTATCTAAATTAAATTACGAGTTATTAAATGTTTGCAAGTAAATTTCATTGAATCGATATTCGAACCCAGAACACCAGGAACAAAATAATTTATAATATTAGTCTGACATGTTAAACAAAGTTGTATGCAGTTACATCATCGATCTAGGTGATATATTCTAGTGTACAGAGGAAAGTTAAGGAAGTCATTAAAAGATGGGGAATCGAACCAAGCACAACTGATTGACAATTATATACAGCATTAATCACCCATCATAGAAGCTATCAATCATGCTTTGCTGCACTCCTCTACCTCACTTAGTTCCCGAGATAATGAAAATTTAAAAATTAAGGATCGAACCCAGGACGTCAGGTATCTAATTACACATTTACAAGATACTACCTAATAACATAAACGCAATAAAGTTTATTTGGCGTCTATATCTTAATTGGTTTAGGAGTTATTAAATTTATAATTAAATTCCATCGAATCAGTATTCGAACCCAGAACACCAAGAACAAAATAATTTACAATATGAGTTTGGTATGCTTAAAGGTGCTGTATGTAGTTACAGCATCAATTTAAGTGATATTTTCTAGAGTATAGAGTAAAATTAAGGAAGTCATTAAAAATCGGGATTCGAACTAGAGACAACTGATTGAAAATTATATACAGTATTAATTACACATTATAACAGCTATCAAACATGCTTTGGTCCATTCCTCTAGCTTTCTTAGTTTCCGAGATAATAAGGTTTTTAAAATTAAGGATCGAACCCAGGACACCAGGTACCAAAATATGCATCCACAAGAAACTACCTAATGACATTAATGTAATAAAGTTTATTTGGCGTCTTTATCTTAATTAGTCTCTGAGTTATTAGAAGATGAATTTGCATTCACTCCTAGGATTCGAACCCAGGCATCCCGGTCAACTTGGAACAAGGTCCTAATGACGCGGCGCATTCCAAAGAATTGATTAGTTTTTATCCCATTGTTCTATCTCTTTTCATTCAGGAGATATAAGCGATTAAACAGTAGAAATAAAATGGGCGGAGCTTGCCGGCATAGATCAAAGAACTTTATCAGATGTCGGCATCTCTCTACTGCGCCAGAACATACATTTTATTTCTACTGTTTAATCGCTTATATCTCCTGAATGAAAAGAGATAGAACAATGGGATAAAAACTAATCAATTCTTTGGAATGCGCCGCGTCATTAGGACCTTGTTCCAAGTTGACCGGGATGCCTGGGTTCGAATCCTAGGAGTGAATGCAAATTCATCTTCTAATAACTCAGAGACTAATTAAGATAAAGACGCCAAATAAACTTTATTACATTAATGTCATTAGGTAGTTTCTTGTGGATGCATATTTTGGTACCTGGTGTCCTGGGTTCGATCCTTAATTTTAAAAACCTTATTATCTCGGAAACTAAGAAAGCTAGAGGAATGGACCAAAGCATGTTTGATAGCTGTTATAATGTGTAATTAATACTGTATATAATTTTCAATCAGTTGTCTCTAGTTCGAATCCCGATTTTTAATGACTTCCTTAATTTTACTCTATACTCTAGAAAATATCAGTTACATTGATGCTGTAACTACATACAGCACCTTTAAGCATACCAAACTCATATTGTAAATTATTTTGTTCTTGGTGTTCTGGGTTCGAATACTGATTCGATGGAATTTAATTATAAATTTAATAACTCCTAAACCAATTAAGATATAGACGCCAAATAAACTTTATTGCGTTTATGTTATTAGGTAGTATCTTGTAAATGTGTAATTAGATACCTGACGTCCTGGGTTCGATCCTTAATTTTTAAATTTTCATTATCTCGGGAACTAAGTAAGGTAGAGGAGTGCAGCAAAGCATGATTGATAGCTTCTATGATGGGTGATTAATGCTGTATATAATTGTCAATCAGTTGTGCTTGGTTCGATTCCCCATCTTTTAATGACTTCCTTAATTTTCCTCTGTACACTAGAATATATCACCTAGATCGATGATGTAACTGCATACAACTTTGTTTAACATGTCAGACTAATATTATAAATTATTTTGTTCCTGGTGTTCAGGGTTCGAATACCGATTCAATGAAATTTACTTGCAAACATTTAATAACTCGTAATTTAATTTAGATAGACATGTCGAGGTAAACGTAAACAGAGTATCTAGTCCTTAAATATCGTTATCGTGACAAAAATTACTTTAAAGTACTTAGATCGAATCCCGAAGGGTGATTTCATATATCTTCAAGCTTATGGATCATATCAGGTTCGAGTAAAGATTAAATGGTAGATGCTGACATTGGGGAGCTAAAATACATTTATTAAAAGTATTACCGGGTTCGATTTAGAAGCTTAGAATCTGTGTAACTCTGGAAAAATTGCTTTTCTCATGATTGTAGTGAAATGTAATGGTCTTTCTGTGAGAAGATGGAAAGGAAGAATTGAAAAGGGAATAAAAACATGAAATAATTAAGTAAATAAGGGGGAAAATCTTCTAGGTTTCCTTTTAAGCTTTTACTTTTAAGTTTTGTGATAATACAGCTTGAATTAACCTTGGTACAATAGGTGGTGATGGTGGTGGTGGGCTTGAATTTGAAATATATGTCTGAATGAGCGTGTGGGAATACTTCTCTTGCTGGTGTGACAGCATAAGCAGGTAGTTATGAGACGAGTTTAAACGTGTTTGATGCTGCCAGACATCCTGTCTCTGGGTGTGACGTCACAAACATCCTGTCTCTAGACTTGAGGTTATATGGCTGGGGGGTTAGTACACGTTGAGCGATCATATACAGGTGGTTATGGAGCGAGTTTATGATTGATCTAAAAAGGTTCGTGCTCCCTCTATAAATATGGTGATCTAGGGCATTGGACTTCATTGTGCTAATTAGTCTTGAGGTGTTAACATCGTGTTCTCTCCAAGAATAATCAGCTTTCTAAAGTGGTGTCAAGGTGAAGAGGTCTACATTTCATTGATCAGTGATTAATACGTTATTACATCAAGAATAAAGATGAATAACTCAGCGTATAAGGATATTATTCCAAGCGCTACTGGATATGCATGCGGAAAATGTGGGAAGAAGTTCCTCCGAGGTTATGACAAGAGAAGACACGAGATGAGCTGCAAGAAGCTCTTCAAATGTAAACATTGTAATGTAACCTTCAAAGATGGTTATAAGGGACAGCGACACGAAGATATATGTGAAATAAGCAGCCCTTAGAAGAAAAGAAGATTGGAGCCAACTAAACATCAGTTGCTGTCAAAATTGGAGGACTGCGATATGAAAGAATACGAAACTTCATTCGAAGGACGATTGAAATCGTATTTTATACGATGCGAATCAGCTAAGGACCTAAATATGTATCTGCAAGAGGCAAAACAACGTATAATCCATGCTGTGCATAAAGAGCTTAGCATTCATAAGAGTGTTAAAATTAATCTGCTTGCTGAGTGTCGATTTGTTAACAGTATTGGAGAAACCTGTGACAAAACATTTAAAACACGGAATCAAGCTGTGTTTCTAGAAACTGATCTGGAGTCAGCGATGGAAGTGAAATTCAAGAAATTGGTGACTGAAATGGAGGAGTCTCAGCTTAAGGGTAGCAGCTGGGCTTTGCTTGCTGTGGAAGGACTTCGACTTCGTATCAACAAGTACAATCCGTTGCGAGGAAGTAGCTACATACCATTACCACCATCTGTCGGAGCTAAAGAAGCGTGTATAAACATCCAGAACTTTATCGACGAGAAATGTTTCATGTACTCTATACTGGCCAAATTCGTGAGCATCAAGCCTCAATGCGTCAGCAAATACAAACAACTTCAAGATAAGTATGACTTCAGCTGTGTTTCTTACCCTACTCCACTTTCTCAAATACCTAAATTTGAGAAGCTTAACAAGATATCCATTAACGTTTTCGGGCTGGATGAGAAGCATGAAGTGTATCCAATAAAGGTTGCTGACATTGAACTACCTGAACATCGCGACCTGCTACTATTGAATGACAGCAGCGGAAAACATCACTACGTGTATATAAAGAATTTTGAGAAGCTCGTTCGACGTCAGAAAACTAACCATAATGGACGGGTTTATACTTGTAAGCGCTGCTTTACACATTTTGATGACCAGAGCGGACGAAGTGGACAGGAAAAACTGCAAGAACATGCAGCCGTCTGTATTCAACATGGTGTTGCGAGGGTAGTTATGCCTATCAAGGAGAAAGCAATTGTACAGTTTAAAAATGTTGAGAGGATGCTGAAAGTACCTTATGTCATCTATGCAGATTTTGAGAGTATTCTCACTCCATGCCATATGTGTATACCCAATCCTGAAACTTCCTATACAACCCCTTATCAAGAGCACACACCAATGAGCTTCTGTGTTTACGTGAAGCCTACATCTGGTGTTGAACATCTCGAAACTGGTCTTCCTAAGCAGCCCTATGTGTATCGTGGTGCTGATGCTGCTCAGAAGTTTATGCTGTACCTTACATCTCTTGCAGAAATGATTGCTAATATATACAAATCTGCTAAGCCTCTGAAACTTACGGAACAACAGCAAAAGGATTTTGAGTCTTCTACGGCATGCTACTTGTGTGGAAAAGGCTTTACAGGAGAAAACTACAAAGTACGCGACCATGATCACATCAACGGTGAATATCGTGGAAGTCTTCATAATGAATGTAATTTAGCCTGTAAAACACCTAAATATATACCAGTCTTCATGCATAACCTTAGCGGATATGACTCTCATTTCATTGTTAAGGAGCTGGGTTGTACAAGTGAACGTGTGGAGGTAATTCCTAACTCTGAAGAAAGCTATATCTCATTCACCAAGTATGTAGGAGATATAAAGCTTCGATTTGTGGATAGCTTCCGATTCCTCAGTACAAGCTTGGATAAGTTGGTAAAAAATCTAACCGCGTATCCTGAAACGCTAAAGTACTTTGGAGAAGACAAATTGAAGTTGATGACCCGTAAGGGTGTATTTCCCTATGATTTTGTTACGTCATGGGATGTCCTGAACGAGACCTGCTTGCCTCCTAAGGACTACTTCTACAATAGATTAAATGAAGAAGAAATTACTGATACTGACTACGATCATGCTAGAAATGTATGGGAGCTGTTTAATGTGAGAAACCTGGGAGAGTACAGCGATCTCTACTTAACTTCGGATGTACTTCTCCTAGCTGATGTCTTTGAGACGTTCAGAGAGCAAACCCTTAAAACACACAAAGTTGATCCTGCCCATTATTTTACCTCTCCAGGTCTTACATGGGACGCCATGTTACTGTATACTGGAATTAAGCTGGAGCTGTTACAAGATTATGATCAACTACTCATGGTGGAATCAGGTATAAGAGGAGGTTTATGCCAAGTTTCCCATCGGTATGCTGAGGCTAATAACACTTATATGGATAAGTTTGATCCGTCGAGACCAACCCAATTTATCACATACGAGGATGCTAATAACCAATATGGGTGGGCAATGTGTCACGCCCTTCCTTTTGGTGGATTTCAGTGGGTGTCACCTGAAGAAATCAACTTAGAAACACTACAAGAAGATGATCCTCATGGGCACATATTAGAAGTCGACATCGAGTATCCTGCTGAACTTCACGATCTACACAACGATCTACCTTTCCTGCCAGAGTGTATGAAACCATTGGAATCATCTACAAAGAAACTGATACCTCATCTTGGACCTCGAAAGAAGTATGTAGTGCATTACATGGCTTTGAAGCAAGCTCTTAGTCATGGACTACGACTAACAAAAATCCATCGTGTGCTACAATTCCGACAGTCTCAGTGGTTGAAACCTTATGTGGAATTTAACAACAGGCTACGACAACAAGCTGCAAATGATTTCGAGAAGGATCTCTACAAGCTCTTTAACAACGCTATGTTTGGAAAAACTATGGAGAACCTGCGTAACCGTATGGATATACGACTGGTGACCAATGAAAAAACTCTAGAGAAGCTGATCGCCAAGCCTACGTTTATCGACAGGACGATATATGCTGATAATCTAGCTGCTGTACATATGGCCTCTCGTCAGATTGTATTCAACAAGCCTATATACATTGGTATGAGTGTGTTGGACATCTCCAAGACATTAATGTATAACTATCATTACGATGTTTTGATGCCTTATTATGGAGCTGAAAACCTGAAGCTTATGTATATGGACACTGATTCGTTCATTCATCGTGTAACAACTGAAGATGTGTACCAGGATAAGCTACGTTTTCTTGAGCATCTCGATACAGCTGATTACCCTGTCAACCATATATGTTACTCTACTCAGAACAAGAAGGTATTGGGAAAATTTAAAGATGAGGCTAATAGCAAAATCATCCTACGCTTTGTTGGACTACGTCCTAAGATGTATGCCTTAGATATTCAAGGGTCAATGATAAAAAAGATTAAAGGTATAAAACGTAGCGCTATTAAGCAGTACATTTCGTTTGACAGCTATACAGACTGTCTTAAAACCTGTGAAATCATCAGAACACCTATGAATCTGATCCTATCACGAAAGCATGCTCTTGCTACAGTGCAAGTGAATAAAATAGCATTGACTCCGTTTGATGATAAAAGAATTATTGCTGAGGATGGGATAACGACATATGCGTATGGACATTACGCCATTACAAACAGTGCTTAAAAGAATGTAAGTTAAAGATAAAGATTTTCTCGTGAGTCTACAATCTTAAAAAAGAAGGTTATCTGTGTGCTGTATATGCAGATAGCTGACGCCTGATGAAGAAAGAAGAAGATGGAAGGGAAGGTGGTAACCCTGCCATTAGGAGCAATCCTAGTGCTAGTCTCAAGCCTAGATAAAAGGGGAGAGACATCTATAACGAACTAAAATAAAGGTATGTTGACGCAAAGCTTTTCAGTTTGTAAACCATATACAGTTTATCCCTCTCTGCATCGTACAATAACTGTTTAACATATAAAAATTTGTAAGATTTAGAAAAAAGTATATAAATTGTTGTAACGCTGGATGAGAAAAGTTTTATAATCGAATTACTCTCTATATTACCATGAGTACCTGTGACACTAGTTGAATTGCCTGTTAAAATGACTTAAATACCTGTGATACTACCCGAATCGTGTGAAATTACATTAAATAGCTCAGATACGAATTCCTGCTCTAAATTAGTACGAGCACCTGTGATACTATCAGAATTACCTATTAAAATGACTCAAATACCATTGATACAACCTGAATCAGCTGCATTTACCTTAAATAGCCGTGATACAAATCTCTGATAGAAATTATTACGAGCATCTGTGAAACTATGCTGATTATCCAAATACTTATGATATTACCTGAACTATCTGTAAAATACGAAACTAGGCTATAACCAACCCCTGGAACCTACCCTCCTGTAATGCTTGCTTAATTACTCTAAGCACTAAGTTACTTGAATTATCCTAAATACCTACGATACCCTCTGAATTACCTTGAAATATGAAACTATGCTATACCCAACCCTGGAATCTAGCCTCCTGTGATACTACCTGAATTAGCCTAAATACCTACGATACTAGCTGAATTAGCTGTGAAATCATGCATAGCTATGATGCAGTTAGCCTCTGGAATCTAGCCTCCTGTGATACTAGCTGAATTAGCTTAAATGCTCACGATACTAGCTGAATTAGCTGTGAAGTCATGCATAGCTATGATGCAGTTAGCCTCTGGAATCTAGCCTCCTGTGATACTAGCTGAATTAGCTTAAATGCTCACGATACTAGCTGAATTGGCTATGAAAATGATTTAAATACCTGTGATACTACCCGAATCATGTGAAATTACTTTAACTAGCTCTGATACGAATTCCTGCTCTAAATTAGTACGAGCACCTGTGATACTATCAGAATTACCTATTAAAATGACTCAAATACCATTGATACAACCTGAATCAGCTGCATTTAACTTAAATAGCTGTGATACAAATCTCTGATCGAAATTATCAATAATATCTGTGAAGCTCTGTCGATTACCTCAAATACTTACGATATTACCTGAACTATCTGTGAAATACGAAGCTAGGTTATAACCAACCCCTGGAACCTACCCTCCTGTAATGCTTGCTTAATTACTCTAAACACCTATGTTACTTGAATTATCCTAAATACCTACGATACCCTCTGAAATACGAAACTATGCTATACCCAACCCTGGAATCTAGCCTCCTGTGATACTTGCTTAATTACTCTAAACACCTATGTTACTTGAATTATCCTAAATACCTACGATACCCTCTGAATTACCTGTGAAATATGAAACTATGCTATACCCAACCCTGGGTCTAGCCTCCTGTGATACTAGCTGAATTAGCCTAAATACCTACGATACTAGCTGAATTACCTGTGAAATACGACACTAAGCTATACCCTACCCTAGAATCTATCCTCTTGTGATACTAGCTGAATTAGCCTAAATACCTACGATACTAGCTGAATTATCTGTGAAATTATGCAGAGCCATGATACAGTTAGCCTCTGGAATCTATCCTGTGATACTAGATGAATTAGCCTAAATACATACGATACTAGCTGAATTACCTGTGAAATCATACACTGCTATGATGCAGTCAACCTCTTGCAATACTAGCTGAATTACTTACCTGTTAGTGTGAGTGGGTTAGCTTTTCCCGTTGCAGGTCACCTTTTTCCCCTTATGGCTCACCGTTTTCCCTTTGGTGGTCACCTCTTTCCCTTTGTTGCTCACCTTTTGCCCTTTGCTGGTCACGTTTTTCCCTTTACTGGTCGACTTTTTCCCTTTGTGGGTCACCTTTTTCCCTGAGCAGTCACCTTTTTCCCCTGAACAACTCACCTTTTCCCTGAATAGGTTACGTGATGGGCATGTCTAGAACATTGACATCACACAGTTTTCCACTAAGTTCACGTCTAAAGTCGCTTTCAAGTCTAGCACCTCCTATTCCCTATCTCTCCTGTATATAAGTCCATATTGCTACTCCTTTAGTATCTGTCTAGCCTAACACCTCTCCTCCTGTTCCTATACCTCTCATATAAAGCATGCTCTACTCCTCGACTTCTGCCTAGCCTAACTCCTCTCCTCGTTTCCCTGTACCTCTCATATAAACCATACTCTACTCCTCGACCTCTGTCTAGCCTAACACCTCTCCGCGTTTTCCTATACTTCTCATATAAACCATACTCTACTCCTCGACCTCTGTCTAGCCTAACACCTTTCCTCGTTTTCCTATATCTCTCATATAAACCATGCACTACGTTTCAAGCCCTGTCTAGTCTAACACCTCTCATCGTTATCCTATACCGCTCATATAAACCATACTTTACTCAGCCTCTGTCTAGCCTAGCATCTTTCCTTGTATTCCCTATCTCTTTCGTATAAAGCATATCCCTCCCTCCTTTAGCATCTGACTAGCCTAGCGTCAGTCCTCGTATTCCCTATCTCGTCCATATAAACGCATTTTCCTCCTTGAACCGTCGCATCTAGCCTCGTTTTCCCTATCCTTTCCCATATAAACGCAAAAAAGTGGCCTCGCTCTCTCTATATATACCTACTTTCGATCATCGCTGTTCCCTTTGTATCTGTAACGAAATGTGTAGTGTAGCTGTTTCTGCAAAAGTTTATTTGTATTAAAATAAAGTATATATAAAAGCAGGATTTAGTAAAGACGAGTTTGTATACCCACTAATAAACCAAAGAGGGTAGAGAAAGTCATGTGAATGTATCACATCAGATTTTTATTGTAAGGTTTAGAAATCGAGCATTACGTCAGCCTGTGTATTAGAGGAAATAAACATATATCGTAACATATCTGATTGAAACTGAGACCCTGAATGTACATTGGCATAATTCAAACTGATATATCTAGCTTAGGTTGTAATCGTGTGTAGAGGATCGGAAGTTCTGCTTTACAAATCAAGGACATTAGCATATTTGTTCTTGTATATATGTTCTGTCGTCCTCCGCGGTGTAGTGGTTACTATGCTAGCCTCTAATTCCCAAGGTTGCCGGTTCAAACCTGGTGGAGGGCGCTGGATTTTTTCGGGCGTAAAAAATCTTTAGCATGGCGTCCTTCGGAAGGGAAGTAAAGCCGGTGGTCCCGTCTCGTAGATTTACGACATCTAAAAGAACCTCCAGCCTGATAAAGGGGCCTCTGAGCAAAATTACCGGTTTTTCACGCCCAATATAGAATGGGACGCTAAGGACTACAGCAGTAAAGATCGTCCATAAATAAAACTCAATTTAATTTTATGTAAGTTCTGGATGAACGCCATTGCCATCCTCTGCTGTAAAGACCTTAGTTTCGAAGCCCAGTGATGATAATATCTAGAGCGTTTGTTTGGAAAATTGCGGGTTTTTCGGTAATCTAATAGGAAGCGTTGGCATCTATGACATCTCGCGTTCTTTACCGCGGAGCAGTGAGGTCGCTTATGTAATGTACATGAGGTAGTGCAAATGATCTGGAATGCAGAAGGGCTCGAGAGGAAGCACACGTGTTATTGCTGGAAACTAACAAGAGGAAAGGACTACAATTTTAGTCTGATTAATAGTAACAAATTTGGCATGATACTGTTTGTATGCGCAGGAACGAAAGTTAACTTCTTAGCGTGCTGCACAGATTTGCAAGTAAATTAAACCAAACTAAAACGCCTTTCTGTACATTACTTTCTGCCGCACTAAGAACTGTTATTGCTTGCATGGTAAGGAAGGGAGAAACCTTTCCGTTAACCTTCACGCCTTTCGGCAAACAAATTGAAGTGTGTTTGAGTAAAAAACCTTGAATTGCATAGTAGCTAAAGGGCATTAAACAATTGTAGAGATTGTATGTTACACGGAAAATGCGCATTGTTCTGAAGCTTCCAGTTACCATGTGGTAGTTCAGTTTGAAACGTATTTTACTAGTAATATTCAGGAGTATGATCTGGAAAACACGCAAGGGATTTGAGGACTGCTGCTGCATCTCCGCATTTTACCGTACATTTCTAAGCATGTAGATCCGAAAGCTCTGGAAGCAATCAGCAAGCCCTAAACACAATGCACGTAACAACAAAAAATTCCTCTTGGTCTGTTATCATAGAAAAACATCCTGATGTGCTGCATTCACATGGCTTTCTCTACTCACTCTTGTGCAATCTATTCACACAACGGTTTATTCTTCTATGTACATCTTGTTAATTAGTTAAATCTTCATTACACATTTATACATTTCGATGCAAGTATAACAAGAATACAGTAAACTAAAGCGATAGTCAAAACTTTTAAAAGTGGGTCGCTATGTGATGGTCTTGAAAGTCCATTCTGTTTACAAAACTACGAGAGAAAAAAAATCTAATGTGTTGCACTCATGATTTTCCTCTACTCTTGTACAAACTATTTTACAAACGCGTATTCTCCATCTACTTCATGTTAAACTTGTAGCTGCAAGTTGAATAAATAGGTCTTTAAGGGATAGTCAAATCTTTTAAGAGCTGGTTATTATGTGAAGCATTCCATTCTTTTTGCATGTCCAGGACATAAAAATCTGATGTGTTACACTCACATGACTTTCTCTACTCTTGTACAAACTATTTTTACAAACTCTTATTCTCCGTCTATTTCATATTAATCAAGATAAACATTTGTAGGAACGATCTTTTGACATGCAAAGAGAATTACATTTTACACATATCGACCAGTTCTAAAAATATTTGACTATCGCTTAAGGCGTACTATGTTCCCCTTGTTTTGTATTTGCAAGGGCAATATACGCACAGACATATCTCTTGATAGTTGGTTGCTATGTGCAGCACCATTTTCTTTGCCACAGATTAATGCTCTTTGCATATCCAAGACAAAAAAATCAATAAGGAATTCCCATTTGAAAAATAAGTATTGAAAATTTAAGGGAATAACAAGCAATATCTCGAAAATGGTTCACTCAACAAACGAAAATGTATATGACATAAATTGTGTATTTTAACGCGATCTACATTTTCTGTGTAGTAAAATTTTGTCTATCTCTTATGGTTTACCAGTTATGCAAAAGTCGTTCCCAATGAAGAATACTTTTGGAGACATTCCCAGAAAATTCAAGACATACATTTTATTTGCCATGAAAATATCTTAAACATATGATATTTTAATCAAAATCGTTAGAGCCGTTTTTGAGAAAATTAAAATTTTCGGAAAATCTTCCATGTAAAGGCTATCCTGGGTTGGGGGCATTTTCTTGAAAACCTTCGTGTCGCATCCCTGGAAGATACTGAACCTAAATACCAAGTTTGGTGTTTATCCGACTGTTCGTTTCTGAGTTATGCTATTCGCAGACAGACACACACACAGACAGGGGGATTTGGATTCAGGGGGTCTCAAAACATATACTTGCGGTGAAATCTCGGTATCGTATTTTTGGGTGGAATACAATACTTCCCCTACTTACTATACGTAGTAAAGTAAAAACCGAATGACAAATTCCCATTTGAGAAAAAGTATACTTTTTGGAAAAATCAAACAAATAACAAGAAATATCTCGGAAATGGTTCACTCGACAAAAACAATGTATATGACATAAATTGTGTGTTTTAACGAGGTCTACATTTTTGTGTAGTAAAACTTTGTGTATCTTTTTACGGTTTACCAGTTATGCAAAAGTCATTCAGAATGAAGAGGGTTTCACAGGCTTATGCCAGAATACTCGAGATACACCTACATTTTATTTGTCATGCAAATATATTATTCGTCTTACATTTTAATCAAAGTGGATAGAGCATTTTTTGAGAAAATGAAGAATAACGAACACTTTTACATGTAAAGGGTAGTTTGGGGTGGAGGGATTTTCTTGAAAATCTTCGTGTCTCATCCTGGAAGACGCTGATTTTAAATAACAAATTTGATGTTTAATCCACTTCGTTTATTATTTATGCTGTGCACAGAACGCGTGAGGGTTTGTTTTTATTATTATTCAGGGAGCCTCATTACGGGGCAAAATCTGCGTATTTAATTTTTTGGTGGATTGCAACATTTCCTCTACAAACTACTGGTAAATAGTAGAGAAAGTAACAATTTAAAAGGTGGATCCTTCTTGCAAGGCAGATTTAATCCTTTGCTTTAAGGTAAAGGCAGGATTGCGTGTGATTCAACAATTGATATCGATATTTCACCCAAACTGTGTGTTTTAGTCACCTAAATGCATAAGATTTTCAGAAAATAAATCAAAAAGAAAACTTTTGTACATACAAAATTTAATGTTTAGATAAGGCATTTTTTCAAGGAAGCTAGGCAAATATTTTGATGAAATTCTAATAATCCATCCCCCACCAAAAAGAATGTCGTCCTCCGTGTCTAGGGTTAGCATGCTAGCCTCTAGTTCCCAAGGTCGCGGGTTCAAACCCGGCGGAGGGCGTTGGATTTTTTTCGGCATAAAATATTTACGGCACGTATTTGTACTCTCCAAAGAATAATAGCGTTTCAGCATTTGAAAACTGATTTGAAAGGATTTGACGGTGTATAGAATGCAATGGAGAATACTTTGAACAGATGCAATGATCAGATATAAATTTTTAATATTTTTGCGCGTCCATTCTCAAAACTTATGGAGTCACCCTTTGCATCAATTTTAGATTGAAATGAGATCTACATTTTTCCTATGGTAAGTTTCTGTGTATCTTATGATCTTGCACTCGTAAAAATTAAACGAGAATGCAGATAGCTTCTCCGGCTATTCCAAAATACTAAGATGTACTTCTTATAGTGGCAACTACAGCTGAGAAACTATGAATGATAGATCAAACCTTAATGTCTGTTTTCATTTTCTGAGAGAATAGCATTAAAAGAAGCACATAATAGTATTTTGTGAATAGTCGGAGAAGCTATCTGCATTCTCGTTTAATTTTTACGGGTGGAAGACCATAAGATGCACAGAAACTTACCATAAGAAAAGTGTAGATCTCATTCCAATTTAAAAGAGCTCTGGTTGCGCTTACGTTTCTGAAATATTAGTTCTTTTTTGGTTCTTGGTTGGCTATACAAAACCTGTATATAAGGAAGCCCTTATTACATAAGCGAAAATTTTAGTCAGATATACGTAATTACTAGGGCTAGGATATTTATGACCTAAAAATCACCATAATATGCACAAAAGAATATGCTGTTATGACCAAACATTTACCAAAATATGCACAATAACATAATAAATATGACCTAACAATATTAAAATGAGGTAAAATTTCTACTGTAAAATAAATTAGTAAGTCAATTTTGATAATGGACTATTTATTTGAGAATAAAATGCACATGAGAAGCAAGCTAAACTATGCAATTTGACATTCCAGTATGATTTTTATTAACATTATAGGAACCTATGTGCTTTTTACATCCTCATTCTACTTCATATAAGCTCTGCGTTGCAATACACAATGAAGACCTTGTGCAAATTTTCAAATGAAAAAGATTTCCTATTGTCAGCCAACAAAGCCTTGTACTTCGAAAAACTCCTTTCTACTTCAGCTGACACAAGAGGAGCATATTTAAAATGAACAATATCATTTGAATCTAAATCTGAATGATTAAGAGAGAACTTTTCACCCAACAAAATCATTGAAACGGAACACAGTGTATGATACCCTTCGTTTTTTTCTAACACCTTTTCCATTTTCTTTGACACTTCTTTTCCCACTTTACCACAAACACCCTATAATTTTCTCACAACTTTTTTCACTTGTTCTATCTGCTTCACCAGTGGCACTTCTGATCCCTCCAAAGCAGTTATGACAGCTGGAATAAATCCAAAATTTGGTTTTATGTATGAAAGTTTGCCTGAAATTTCACCATTACACATTAATTCTTGAGCTAATCCAATTGAAGTAGCTTCACTGCTATCGAATGAATCAATGATGCTTTTCACAACGTTGAAGTTCTGGCAGTAATAGTTGTAGGCATCAACCCAGGACCCCCATCTAGTCAAAATGGCAAGGGAATGTCTGGAGCTAACAACTTAAATGCTACAACACGTGAAGGGGCTTTCAAAAATATCTTTTTGACACATCCAATAAATTTGTCAACGTCACTGAATTTACTACGAATCTCCTCTGCAACTCGGTGCAAGGCGTGAGCTAAACAAGTCACATGCACCATTTTACTGCATGCTTTTAGAGAATCGGCAGCTTTCACCATATAAGGTGCAGCATCCGTTACGAAGAGAAGTACATTGTCATGCTTAACACCTTCGGGCCATATGACACCCATAGATCTGTCGAACAACTTAGAAATGGTGGAAAAATTTACTTTTTCTAAATGTTCACAGTTTATTAGAAACTTTTCGCCTGGACCATCTTCTTTCAAAGTTCTCACAATAACATTTGCAATATATCTTCCCATAGAGTCTGTAGTTTCAAATGATACCCAATTTTTTTTATTTACGAGCTGTTGTCTGATTTGTTGTATTGTTTTTTCGTAGCTTCGGCTGACAAAGATTTTCCTTAATGTGGAAGAATCAGGAAGAGGTTTGCCTGTGCATTTTTCTAAGAATTCACGAAATATTGGATGGTTTAGTTTACTTAAGGGAATATCAGCACAAAGGAAAGCTGTACAAAGTTCCTCGCAGAATGGTGAATAAGACTGGCGGGATTCCCCTAGGAGCATTTGCTGTAGTGTTTTTTCATTTTCAATCCGTTGTACTCCATGTTTGTGTTTATCTGTTGCCACCTGCTGCTGAACATTAAATGGACTTCTCCGCAGTTACTCTTACGTCGCACAGTTTACAATAGAGTATTTTACCATCACTTGAAAATACTTTCTCACCATATTGAGACACAAACTTTTTTAGTTTTACTTGAACATTTTGCTTCACTTTAGGCATTTTATCTGAACTGTACTGCACACGCTTACGACTTCAATAAGACTGAATAACACAATGAGTGAATTAGACACTTGTCTGCAGTCCAGGGTCCAGAATGACTTAATCAGATACCTGTTCATAGAGTAACAGTAGCTTACACAAACTCACTGATGCGTAAGGGTGAAGTCCATATTGTGAATTCAAAGGAAACAGGGAAGGAATGTAGATACTTGCCATTTTCCAGGAAACAAAATGAGGTGCGCAATTCTGGGAAATGTAACACGGAATAAATAAATTGCATGAGAAAGTTCTTTTCTTCTTGAAAGAGTGAAAATATGACGAATATGACCATTTACTTACTAAAATATGCTCTATCAGAGAGAAATGGCCATATATGCAAAAATATGACTTAACAAACTAGGTTAATTCATTTCGCTGTTTCATAAGAAGCATTTATATGTATTTAAGGAGCATGTCACTCCTACCAAAAAATATATGCCCTATCATAAAAATCCTAGCCCTAGTAATTACATAAATTTAAACCAGTTACAGATCTCATTATTTAGAACATATTTTGTATCTTTCAGTTTTTTTATGTTCATGTTCTGCGGAAGTAATTTAGGTTTTTCGAGAACAAAACGCACACGTTGGCAATGTGGCAGCGCGCAGTAGCCGAATGGCATCAGGGAGCGGGGGTGGCACAATCCCTTACAAAATCAGAAGTAGGTCAGCGCGTAAACAGGTTTCATTTTTGTTGGCGCGTGGTTCATGCGTGAAGATAAACGTTTCGTGTATTGCCCACACGTTCACAGCAAATCGCTGTTGAAGGTGATGCTCCCTAATGCTGTGAGGGTTTTCTTCCGCTCTGAGAACAAACGAATGGAACACACCGACAATGCGAGCTATTCTCCGACTACTGCTGTTGGGTTGTTTATAAGATTTAAAATTGCTTCCTCTGCGGCGACGGTATTTCATGCTCGCCTTCCTTCGCGTCCTGGCTACACGCTTTCTGAGGTTTACGAGGTGCCTGATGAAAAGGCTGGCATCTCGCAAACCTTGTGCTATACGTATGTTATTCGCTAAACACATCTCGGGTTCTTTTATCGCTAAATCTGTGAGTATGTTACGTTAATAATGACTCAATTTCTAGTGAAGCTGACATAAACATGATGTGGTTTTCAGTCGGTGACCGCGCAACGCTTATTGGATGATGAAGGCATTACACCCATTCTGTTAGTGTAGGCCAATAACTACCAAGTTGTACTTGTCATTTAACCAAAACACTACACCACTCTTTAGTCGTGTTTGTTTGGGTTAAGGGTCGTATGGAAAACAAACCACTATTCTCCCCACCTCCCAGTTCAGGTATGCTGTTTTGGTTACATCCGTCTATTATACTTTTTTGTTTGTAATATATTTATGAAGTACATATTAGAAGGAATGTAATAAGTTCCCTTCCACCCTTCATTTGTTGGATTAACAAAGCGAGTAGAAGAATGTTTTTATATATGAATTCAGCTTATTTCCAAAACATCTCTTTTACATTTTTTAAATTCGGTGATTGCATTTCCCATATGAGCTGCGGTAGGCGTGTGAAATGCATATTTTCCTTTCATAACATCCAAAAAGTCCGAGAAAAGCTCTTGAAAGTGGAAATTATTTCTAAAGACGTTTCCTTTATTCGAATATGCCACTTGGCCAAATTATAATGCATGGTAGATGAATAGTAGAGCGATAACCGAGTAATGAAAGCTTCAAAGCATAGGCACATTGAGTTTAAACGAGTATATTAATTAGCTTTAATATGTAAAAGCTAATTAATATGAAAGGGCAAGAGCCATGTTGTAAGTATGCTCCTTTACTGGCAATGGTAAACAAAACCATTAAATCCTTTCACGTCAGTATGCACCTATTTTCATATCAAACTTAACATCGCGTGAAATACACTTTTTCGGTCTTCTTCGAAGAACACTCGTTGACAACAATTAAAGTAAATTAATTTGTTTTTAAATCGTAAGTACACATTTGTGCTCTTTTCCCTAGTAGGCTTAAGTTTGGCGCTGGACCTCTGGCTTATCCACCTAACTAAAATCTAATCGATTCGCGGCAGCACTTTGCAGTGTCTCTTAAATCATCATGTATTTAATATTGGAGGTAGGTTTGAAATAAAAATTGGGAGTACAGCTTTTCAACAATTGCGTTTCTTCTCAAAATGATGTATTTGTAGTTTATTCTATTCACTGTAGAGGCTCTCCATTTTCATCTGTTCCATTCCTCCTCTCTCGACGGTTCCTTCTTTATGTGCGTATGTCCAATTCACAATGAAAATAAAAGCATTAACAACGATATACAACTTGAGCATAACCTTAATGCCATGTGTTGTCACTCTCAACCACAAATGAGAACATAAACAGCAGCCTATCGCAAGAGAGCGTTTTACAGTTCTTAGGATATATGGCCGCCTGGGAAGCGACCACCGACATTACACACGACAAGAGAGGTTATGTACATGTGCCAAAATGAACAAGATCTAACTACCCGGTTAAAGGACGTTAAACACACAAGAAAGCACCATCTACCATTACAATTTGTTTTGCTGCGATTTTGCTACTGATTCCTTTGGAGTGATCTTATACAAAAGGCAGTTAACGAGTCAACAATGGGCGACGGAAAATTTTATATGAGATGGCGGAATAATTGTGTTCAGATTCTCTCTCTGATTGGCTAGTTTATTATGACATAGACATAAACTTGAAAACTTGATACTTGAAGCGTCTAAGTTTACGCTTAATTGTTTAATTTTATTTTTATGGCATTCATTATGAAAGTCCCATTACAATACGTATAATCTAGTTTTTTTTAAGTTTACGTTGTGTTTAAACTTAATTTTCATTGTGAATAGGGCTTATGTATGTCCATGCATGCGTGTTGCGTTTTTGTTATTTACGTAAGAAATGCTGTGTGTTCATTTTTATTCGTGATCTCCCGCGCGCCGATATAACAAAAATGACGTCATAATTGACTGGTGGGTCTATATAGAGTCATTCCTGACCAGCGTGACACGTAATCACTGCTTTGTTTTTCTGAAACTTGTCTGGAATTTCGCATTGTTTTCACAATCAGCTGCTTCTAAACTATTAATATTTCTTATTTGAACTGTTTACGATAATGTGAAATAATTATTACGAATGTTCATAAACATGTTCGATGTAAAAGTATGACTTTACAATCACTTTATACAAAATACATGCACAGACGCTGTGACTTGTTGCGATAGGGTAAGAGTATGGGCGTGCTAAACCTCGTGCAGTTGTTACTTGTGTTCATATTCTACGAGTATACGATATCTTTTGTTTTGTGTGCTCAAAACACCTAATGCACTTAACCTGGCGTCTCTTATTGTATTCCTTAAAATTACATTTTAACTGTTGCCAACGTCACTGTCAACTTAAGATATAGTTGAATCACTGCACCGAGATCAATTACCTTAAAAAATTGCTAAATAAGCATTATTAACCAACAGAAATATTAGAATGCTTCGTACGACTAGGTAATTAGGAAAGCATTCCCATAACAGCTCGCATTTTTCTGATGGCAATACTTAAATGCAACAGCTAGAAATGCTCAATCAAAGTAATGATATCGAGAGCATTACTACATTCTCTACCACGTACATAGTAGGTAGAGAATGTATTGTATTCCACCCAAAAGTTCGATAAAAAAATTAAAAAAAACGTTCCCATGTGTGTGTGTGTGTGTGTG
Source organism: Deroplatys truncata (assembly GCA_030765065.1). Lineage (NCBI taxonomy): Eukaryota > Metazoa > Arthropoda > Insecta > Mantodea > Mantidae > Deroplatys > Deroplatys truncata. The sequence continues at coordinate 162,367,216 of CM060976.1, read as the reverse complement.
TGTGTGTGTGTGTGTGTGTGTGTGTGTGTGAACAGCATAACACAAAAACGAAAAGTCAAATAAATACCAAACTTGTATTTGGGTTCAGTACCTTCCGAAGATACGACACGAAGTTTTTTCAAGAAAATTCTCCCACCCCAAACTACCCTTTAGATGGATCATTTTTCGAATTTTTTATTTTCTAAAAAGTGGTTCTAACGATTTTGATTAAAATACCTTATATTAAAGATATTTGCATGATAAATAAAATGTATATGTTGAATTTTCTGGGAATAGCTTGTGAAGTCCGCTTCATTCGGAAGGAACCTTCTGTGACTAGTTAACTGGAAAACGTTAAGTGATTCTAGATGAAAACATACTGCACAAAAAAAGAAAAGAAATGTAGATCTCTTTAAAACACACAATTTATATCAATTAAGTTTTTTGTGGCTTCAGCCATTTCCGAAATATCCGTTATTGATGGTTTTAATTGTTCAATACTTTGTCATTCTTTCCAAATTCTTTCGACATTGTTTCTCCGATTGCACGCAAAGAGTATGGAATTTTAAGGTCAGCGTATAGCGTCAGTTCTTATACATTTGACTGCCCTATTCCCTTTGTATCTATAACGAAATGTGTAATGCAGCTATTTCCGGAAAGGTTTATCTCGATTAAAATGAAGTAGATAGGAAAATAAACTTTCGTAAGAATAATTTGTATACCCAATAATAAGCGATGGAGAGAGTCATGTGAATCTAACAATTTTTTAATGTCACCCAGCTGCTTTGCGTCGTGCCCAGACAGTGATAAAATGAATTTATCCTGGCATTCGTTTGGAGTAAACCCACATTGTAAACAGGCACAAATTATGAAATTGTTCTCAAGTAATTTCAACTGATTTATCATTAATGTATGGTATTTTAATTAAAATCGTTAGGGCCATTTTTGAGAAAATCGAAAATTTCGAAAAATGTTCCATGTAAAGATATTTGGGAAGTTTCTTAAAAGTCTTCGTGTCGTATCTTTGGAAGGTATGAATTTCCACGTTTGGTGTTCATCCAATACTATATGACCTACTGTCTAATGTTAATTGTGATCTAATGCTTAAGTGCAAAGAGCACAAACAGCGCTTTAAAATTACCCCAGCTTATACCATCATACACCACGTTAAGCTCAGTTGCCGGGGCATTTTGGATATAGTTCCGTTGCATGTATGAATAAATTGAAATCTTCAGAGTTCTCACATTTTGGGATTATATTTGTAAAATTCAGAATATTATTCAGAATTCTATATTCTAATAGTAACTGTAAGCAGTAGAACCTGCATTGAAATTGCTATAATAATTTATATACTTTATTAAAAATTATTCTTGAAGTATTTGTATTAAGATTTTCAACTTCGCTCGACACTCAGAATCATTGGTTTGATTTGTTGCTCTAACATCTTCTGATGTTAATATTCAGTTGAATGAAATCTTCTTGTGTTTGTTCGTAAAGAAGAGAAATTTGCCACAAATTTTGGAGCTCATAGACGCCTTGCAGGTGCTAAGAACCGTGATACAAATCCCTAGCATTTTCCCCTTTCGGTAATTACTCTGCCCAGTTATTAAGAGGATCCGGAAAATGTGCCCCGATTTGTCAGGTTTTGCTTCTCCAGGGTAGGGGAATGAGTGGGGTTCGGTATAGGTACACATTAGGTCGATTTGTTAGCACCTGTACTCTTGAGGGAAGGGGAGGCAGTGCCACTGTAAACACCAGTGGCGGAATGGTAGGCAACCATCCCACAAGAAAACTCCCCGTTCCAGTTTTATTGGAATACGCTCCCAATAGCCTCACCCTCTGCCCCCATCCCCTTCAAAAAAGATAATAAGGTTAAAGGATGTAGTTTTTGTATAACGCATTCGTTCCACTGTCTGGGATTCATGAAATTAAGACCATGATTGATTATTCACTTCGGTATTAGTTGAAAGTGAAAGTTAAATATGATGATTTTTATTTTCTCTTTTTTAATTCCAAGTTTGCCTTAGTGCGTTGCTTTTAAGAGATTATTTGGCCTACAGATAACAATAATTTATGATAACTTTTTTCTCCCGTTGACTGTTAGACATAAAGAAATAGTTATGTTTGATTCCTGTTTGTAGTCCAATCTTTTGGATTTTTTTTTTTCATAACAGGTAGGTAGTAACCCTTAGTCCCTGTATCCATTTATAATGGACATAAAATAATAAATAATTTGGCAAGAAACAGAATCTGGCTGCAAGAGGCCTTTGTCTTTACCGCTACGATTTCAGCGGTGTGATTAAATTGTACATGTTGGTATCGCTTAAACTACCAAGAAAACAAAAATAAAATTTTCATGATTGTTATTTTCCTTCTTTCTTTTATTTCTTCCGTTTTTTATTTTGTATTTGTTTAAATGCAAAATAGGTTTCGAGTGTGGATGAGAAATGTTTCATTCTGTACCCTACGAAGCCTGATGCGAATATCTTCCACCGCAAAGTTAATAAAAATTCAATAATAAGCTATGCTTCATCGGATATTTTTTAAGTTATATCACTATACACACGTTAAAAAGGGCTATTAAGAAAGTTTTAAACGGTACTGCCGAAGTCGCATCACGGTCACGCACGTCGGTAACGTTATTTTTAGGTGTATCCATCCCGTCCTTTATTGTCAAAGGACTAGAGGAATACCTTGAAGTACTATTTAGTTATCAATAATCAGAAGTGCATTATACCGTTTTAATGTAATTGTGATTTAAGTTTGCTTAGCAATCTCAAATAATAGGTAGAGATTATGAAATAGCGAGCAAATGCTTTGTTGTGTGCTGTTATCTAATAACCTTTTAAGAAAACTTAACAGAACCAAGGATTTGTTCACAATTGGGTTTGAAGATCAAGTATACCACCCTTTTTGTCTAAAAGCTTATGGGAGAAAAAAAAAGTCACGTTTCTATTACTTTCTTCTAAACAATCTTTCCTTAAGCCCTGTATATATTCGTAGAGGTGACTTAAATCTCGTGAAAGTACGATATAGGGTTGTATCTAAAGTAACTTAGTAAGTAGCTGCGGCAATATAAACCTGAGTAAGCCTTAAATGTCTAAATCTGGTGTTAGATTAACGATTGTCTGGCTCAAGAAAGATGTCACCGGGCACAGCCAAGTTCGTGGAAATTCGCTGAGTGACGTAGACCGGGATCGAACGGGGATGAGAAGGCAGTGTGTACACAGGTAGCTTGCATAAATTGCTGCAGGCTGCACACGATTTTCACAGTTGAGAACGCTTATTGAAACCACCCCACTTGGTGCTGCCTTAAAGTGGATGTCAAGTTACAGCAGGAGGGGGGTCGATGTCATACATTGCCCCTCTTTGTTTTCACTGTTTTCTCAAAATTTATACCTACATTTGGAAATGCCTTGTCCGGGCTGTGCATTAATTTTATTCCTGAAAAATTTATACGAGTTGTTTCCACAGCTTGCCGAAAACATTACATTACTTTTAAGTTGCCTTTTCGTTTATATTAATGCATATTTCTGTGAAATTTGTTCCTTAACATTTTCACGAAAGCTGTTGGTAAATTGATGTTCCTGTATACGTGTGTATACTAGAATATTAGTATTATTTTACACGTATTTTAAAATCAGCTATTTTCTGGACTTGGTGAAATGACTCGTGCCATTTTGTCGTTTCAGGTATCTATAAAGCTCTAATTTTTAGGAGGAGGTAACCACACACCCGTTATTGTATGCAGCAGGCCGCAGATAATGCGAAGAAGCTGCGAATTTGCCTAGCGTACAACTAATTTTTTTTTAAAATAGTATTATTGGCAACAAACTTTTCGGACAGTTTGTGTCAGTGGGTGACTAATTCTGACTTATAAGTAGGTAAAGGCACAATGTAGGGAAAACTTGCTAAACTATGATATTTATTTAATCAAAGCGCAATTTAAAACATAGAATAAGTGTAATTTCACCCTCCCAGTCGGAAATTGAACATTGGGTTAAGAAGCCAGAATGCTGATCACTTGATCATAGAGGCTGTGCCGTTCCATGTTATTCATTTCCGGCTCTATATTGTTTGGGACATCTTTTAATTGGTCATTGAAATCGTCTGCCTGCAGGATGGTATTAGAGGGCTGCTTTAGGAGGATTATTGGCCAACTATGACACTTACTGACTCTTATTTTCCTATACATAAGTGTTGATTGTTGTGTTTACATTTTGTACCTCTAGTTGTTGTTGAAATGAAGTATTTCGTTCTTTTATCCCATCACAAGATATTCTTTTTTAAATAAATTATTATTTGCTCTTGAGTCAGTGAACGAATCCATCATGGAACAAATAAACATATTCAGACAGTCACCGTTTCTACCCAAAGGTAGGTTCTTCAGCACAAACCTAATCTCCTCTATTCTCCCTTTCTTTCCGCTTTCGTTTTCATCTCCGCGAATGAAAATTTTCAATATTGTCTATCATCTAGTATCTTCTGGCCCGAAACATTTTCCCAGTCATCATTTCTTTCTAAGAATCTCACTGAGGACCGCTAGCACCTGGTACTTATGCCCCATTCGAGCCCCTTGCGTTGAAGAGCTGTTCGGATTGGGTTGTTCCCGAAACTCGTGGATGATTGAGTAGGCTAGGGCGGGGATTTTGAGACTCCGAACTGCTCCGGCTGGTAAGCTTATACACAGTGATTTAAAATCCAAATTAAATTAAAAATTAAATTGAGTTTTATTTATGGACGCTAATTAATTATGGTCTTTAGCGTGTCATTCTATATTGGGCGTGAAAATCCGGAAATTTTGCTCAGAGGCCTCTTTACCAGGCTTGAGGTTATTTTACGTGCCGTAAATTTACGACATGGGACCACCGGCTTTACTTCCCTTCCGAACCCATGCTAGGGATTTTTACGGAAAAGAAATCCCTTGTCCGAATTTGAACCCGCGATCTCGTCCCAGCAACATCGGGTAAGTCAACTAGTCATTAAGAGAAGTATATTATATAGAAATAATCCCAGCTACATTCTAGAAATACCACTTTTTTTGTTGCAATGCTGTCTTTTAAAGATGTATTCTTCAGAAACAGATGTGCTCATCTCTGCTTCATGCCGCTTTAAAGCTCTCATACGTGCCGTTGCATTCGCTAGGAGAGTTGAAGTTCGTCGTAAGCACGGTAGTGTATTTGCCTTAGCTGCAGTGATTGTAATTTTTTTCCCTCCTTTTTTCTTCCCAACATGCCTTTGAATATAACGGACTTGTAATTCAATAAAAATGTTCCCTCAGAGCTACTCTGTGGTCGAACCGAAAAAGTTTTCTATCACTTCCAAGCTGCTTCTTTCTTTCTGTTGTAATATAGTGAAAACTCGCTTCTTAACAACAGTAACAAACACAACTCATTTTGTTTGTTGTTTTATTTGTATAGTCCCTTTAACTTCTGTCGTCGTATCGGATGCTTTGAGAAACAACTAATTCGTTGAATGTAAGCTTTTACTGATTTTATCAGGAAACACGCTCACATTCACACTTCAGGACTGCTAAGAGGGTAAGGAATGATTCTTATTAAAACAAACTTCCCCTCCCCAGCCGAAAATCGAACCCGATACCTCTGGGTTGAAATGCTGACCACTGGACTGCAAAGACAATCTTAACTTCTGCATGGCTGAATAGCATATTTACAGTTGCTGCCTCGGCATCCACCCAAAATATAAAAAGTACAACAACCTTGATGATGATGATAATAGTAATAGTAATAATAATAATAATAATAATAATAATAATAATAAATGAAACATTCGGAGATTGATCAAGGAACGTTTAACATCTCTATGATCAAAACTTTCAATTGTTTTTTACTTCGTATGCTTACTAACCTTGCTTCAAAAATCCATACAATATACTGCAGCTTCCAGTAAAAATACAATTATCAAGAATTTAAAAACATATAATTACATTAATATAAAATAGTAAACGCAGATGTTTTATGCAATATCTAGGACAATGGGGCATTGTTATTCAATAAAATCAAGTGTGTTCATATTTGTGTTAACCACTAGCATCATCTTTAGCATCGAGTTCTGAGCCCGCGGTGATTTGTGAGACTATTTTTTGTCAGATCCCAGAAGTACTCTTTCATTAATACTGCCTGTCGTCCTCTGTGGTGTAGTGGTTACCATGGAGGGTGATGGATTTTTTCGGTCGTAAAAATACCTAGCATGGCTTCCTTCGGAAGGGAAGTAAAGCCGGTGGTCTCGCGTAGATTTACGACACGTGAAAGAACCTCAAGCCTGATAAAGAGACCTCTGAGCAAAATTACCCGTCTTTCATCCCCAATGTAGAATGGGACGTTAAGGACACAAAACACACACACACACACACACACACACACACACACACACACACACACACACACACACACACACCAGCGTCTGTGAATAAAACTCAATTTATTTATTTTTTATTAATACTGCCTACCGAATTTCCTCTCAACCTCTAATATGTCCCTTACTATTAATGCCTAGATATCACGGGCAGTTGGATATCTGCAGATTATTTAATTGTAGTTACAATTTCAGCAGGAATTTCACCAAATTCCTCCATTTTGTTCGAAATAAACGAGCTTTGTGTATTAAATACAGTGTCCCCAGATACCGTTTCCAAGGACAAATGAAACTCTCTGTTCGAATTTTTAATTTACAGCTTTTCTCTAAGTTATTTATTCAATAACAAACTAATGCACCGTAGATTATTGTATGCACCACGGAAATTATTAATGACTATGCCATTGGACAGCTTTCAAACCCTCGGGCCAGAGGCCCTCAGGTTTGTAACCCCGTCGTCCTCAGGGCTTAATTATTAATATAATACCCTTGGTACATAAATAACTATTATCGGTCACGTGTAAAAAATAGTGTGTGTTGTAGTGTAATTTTGTGTGTCGACGCCAAACGGAGGTCAGTCGGTATGATCTATTTAAGCTTCATTGCTATAATAGCGTCCTAGTGTCTAAGGCTTTTATTTTTCCAGCGTGAAGGAAAGCAAAGCGGGGATAGTAATCCCACAGGATTATTCTGGGCTCATTAAGCGTATGCAGTGTGAGAAGAATATAAAGTTCTTGTATGAAAAATGCAGTTTAGAAATTTATCATCGTCTAAATAAGGATCTGAAAACTTTACTTACTTTTCTGTGTTTATCTTGGTTTTAATGGGTACTCAACTGCTAATTAACACACTCATTGACAAATTACAAACTTCTAATGCAGAATTTAAATGACCTTCCCATAAGCAAATCAATGCCTTCTGTGTATGCTGATTATCACTGACTTCGCAGTTACTTACCTCATTTGAATCCATCATGTGATCAATTTGTGTTTACATCGGAAGTTTCTATACTTCTGTGCCATTAGCTTTAGCGTTTAAATATTTAATGTTAGCTGGCTCACCTGACGTTTCACAGCTAGCTTTTTAAAACTCAAATGCCGGTTTAGTTGCATTTATCTCCCTCTATTTTTTATGAACTTATTTGTACAATAATTTAGAAGACTTTCATAGTGAATCTCCCCTTTACCCCTTATAATGTAAGTGCACCTGATATTCCTAATAATGGGATGAAGAATATTTTGATATTACAGGAAATGAATAGGGAGTAGCGGTAGATGTAGAATTTTAATTTTCCCTAACCTCCCCCAGACATTCTTCCAAGTTTTGTAAATGTTGTGTAACTTGTAAATATCTGGTAGCGGTAAAAGAATAACTAGAATTGCCAGGTAATTTTTAGATAAAGGCATCCATGAAATGTTATACGTGGTCCTGTAATTAAACATTAACATAAAAGCTCCACATTTTTCATGTAATACAGAGCCCATTCACATCAGTATACAACGAAAGGGGCAAAACTGGTGAATATGAAGATTCCTCATACCAGGGCTCAAACTTAAACATTTTGGAAATGGCAATCACGGAGAAAATCTTAATTTTTAAAATATCGGTTGACTAATTTGTGACGCTGGACAGAATTTCCTTTTTAAAAAATTACTTAGTACATTGTTAATAAACTCGTTATATCATATACGTAAAATAGAGCAAAACTTTCTTACATAAGGTTTGTTAAAATATTTTGGCATAATATCGTATACATATTCATACCTTGAAAAAGTAATTTCTTTAGCTCCACGTATGGACGTCAATTTGAGAAGTATGGTTTGTTACGTATGGAAAGCCAGTTTGAAGTAGGTGTTGTATTGAAGGAGTTGTATTATATTGGGAAGCCGAACTTGTAGTAGTTGCAACCGCACGTATGGTACCCGGTAGCCTTCGTCCAAAAATTTAAAAATATTAACTTTGTAATTTGACTGTTTCTTTAAATATTATATATTTATGTTTGCCTTGGCTGCGTCAGTATTATTGTTAGAGACACGTTTCTCTTAGCAGGGTTGTGATGCGACAAGAATGTAGGCTTACACAGATTATAATTTTACTTCACTCCTTTTATTAATGCTTGTTACGATTTCAATAACACTTCACTGATAGAGAGAGAGCTGTCAGATGTTTTTATTAAATACTTGCACTTTTTAATACGTAAACTATTTTTCTTCTCACACGAACATATTAAATTTCTTGAGGACACTTTTTGCGTCTGGCTAGTAACGCTGTCTGCAGGCAACTGACTTCTAAATTTGTAAAATTTTCTCCTTTTCAGTTTCTGATTGGCTAATCCTACTCCAATAGAATACCTTCATTTAACTAAAGCTTTTTCTGGTTGTTGATTGTCTATTTTATAAACTGTCACTAAAATTACATTATTTCTTCCAAGAATCAGAAGTAGTGTTGTTAAACTCTCAAACTCATTATTGCCTAAGGTTACCTCATTGTTAGCAACGTTTAACCTATTATTCTCACAGCTCCTACATTATTAAATTACGTAATACATTCACATAACATTATTAAACATGGATACAATAATATAAACATTTACTGACTGTAATATACACTTTTTATATATAGTTATATATACATATTGCTTTAAGGAGGGCTGTTATTGAATTATATATTATATAATTAGACTGAAAGCATTTTAGTGTTAAAAATACTGCCTCAACCTCTACAGGCAAATCCTATTTTCCTAGCCGCCTTTAACTTCTATTGTGTTATCGGAGGCTCAGATTTGTTAGCTCATTATGGCTGTAGATTATTTTTAAGCTTTTGTTTTATTCCTTTTCGTTAGGAAACGCACATTTACTCACACATTCCAGATTCTGCAAAGTGTAGGGAATGCTTCTAATTAAGGAGAATCCCCCCTCGCCAGCCGGGAATCGAACCCGAGGTCTGTGGGTTGAGAAGCTAGAAGGCTGACCTCTCGACTACAGAGGCAGTGTTTTCTGCTTTCTTAGTTGCTAAGTCGTGACCATCTACATCGTTTAGAATGCAACATCCGCGTCGTTTGTCTTACTTTTACACATTTTCTGTGGAATAGCAGCAACTGTTTCCCATTCAGTGTCATTCAGTGAAAAAAAGCAACTACCTTTTTTTATTGCTCGGCATTCTCGATCAAGGAGAGATAAAGACTCTATCCCAACAATGTTAAATTTGCAAAATTTATCACCATATCTCGGAAACTATTTAAGATATCACACTGAAATGTTTTCAGCATGTAGATGGGTACCTTTTAAGTTCACTGATCTACTTTTATCCAATAAGTTTAAGGAAGATAGGATTTCTTCCCCGATTATAACATCATGTGATTAAAATTTATCACATTAAAATCTATTAAAATGAGCAAACATTTTATTAATACCAAAATAGATCCACAGCTGCACGTAGAGATTGTTTATATCATCATAAAATTTGATTTAGGTATCTTGAATAGTTTTTGAGTAAACGAGCCATTTATACCAGAAAATGTCATTCAAAGAAAAAGCTGTTTAAAGCAAAACTGGAGAAAATAAACCTTTACATGGATAATTTTTCGAAATATTTTATCTTCTAAAAATAGCTTTAATTATTTTTGGATTAAAACACCGCATATTAATGGTATTTGCATGACAAATAAAATGCATGTTTTGAATTTTCTGGAAATAGCCTGGGAAGTCCTCTTCATTAGGAAGAAAGTTTGTATGATCTTGTAAAACTTGTAAATTAAGCGATAGACCAAAACATACTACACAAACAATGTAGATCCCGTTAAAACACACAATTTATTTCAAGTTAACTTTTTTGTGGTATAATCCATTTCTGATATATCCGTTAGTAATGGTTCGAGTTGTTCAACACTTTTGTCATTCTTTTAAAGTCATGTGGGTTTTTAGTTGTATCTCGGGATTGCCTGGAAAGAGTATGGAATTTTAAGGCCAGCATAATATAGCGTCCAGTTCGTACATTTGACTATCGCTATTCCCTTTGTATTTATAAGGAAATGTGTAATGTAGCTGTTTCTGCAAAGGTTTATCTCGATGAAAATGTAGTACCTAGACAGAAAAATATACTTTAGGAAGAAGAGTTTGTATGCCCATTAATAAACGATAGAGAGTAGAGATGTACATATCAGCTTTTTTTCCCCCCATGCAAAGAGAACGGAATTTCAGGGTCATCACCAGACACAGATTGCTTGATAAAGCAATCCTGTTACCGCACGGAGTATAGGTGACGTCAGGTACTGTGACGGACACTCTCCTCTCCAATCCAACAGACGGTTTCGTTGTGACTTCCATTTATTCAATGCAGTTTAAACTTATATATAATAATCTTTATATCAAGACTAATAATCTTTATAATAGACCACTGGAGAACTGTTGTAATATGTGTAAAGTAGAGTTAATGGATAAAAAACTAATCTCAGTAATCGTTTGTAGCGGAATATGGCATGGAACACTTGAGCACAAATGGTGAAACCATCATATGTAACATTAGATCTCAAAGAGCGTTCAAAACATCATGTTAAACAACCTGTAATTCAGTGAAACACAAGGTACATGTGACATTAGTAGAGAGGAAAATCAGGAAAGTGGAATTTCAACCTTTTCAACCTTCTCAGCTACAAACTATGGATAAGAATTTTTCGAGGATCTGTGTCATACGCTAATATGAGCGGATATTGGTTTTAAAATGTGCAGCTTTCGAGAAATGTAAGCTCAGATTTCTGTACATTAACTCCTTAATTAAAGCATGAGGTAACTTTATTCCACACTATCAGCAGCTAAACATATATACTGGATTTCTTCTAATACTCCTTAATTCTGTTCAAACTGCTATCGAAGTAGCTTTCAAACTGTAGTACGTCATATTTGTTTACAGAGAACATTTCAAAATCACAAGCGCTTCCACCTTCTCTAGCCAAGTCGCCACCAACCCTCGTTCTTAACTTGGTTTACCTTGGCCATCACATAGCGACCTGGGATTTGTTTTAAAATGTTTACAATCCTTGTAAATTGTTAACCTAGTTTGTTGAATTTTACAAATGAAATTTTGTAGAATTTACGAGTGTTTTGTTTCACAATTAAATAGTAATTTACACATTGTGAAGTGCATTTGTAAAGTAAGCAGTTTATCTACAAATGGCGTATATTTAATTTATTAGCCAGAAACAAAACAGATAAAAAGGTATACAATTTTGTAGTGAGAACACAGCAAAATATTACTGAAAATTACATAAAATGCTAATTAACAGCAGTTTCAGTGATTCAAATAACGAAGATGTTCATGCAAGACTGAAAACGTAAACGTTTTAGACTTTGAATAATTTAATGACTTCGCATTTGTTTCTGAATGCAGCGGAATGAATCCTGTAGCAATAGAATTACTACTGGATGAGCCAAAAAACTATGAACCAGCTGCGCGGTGTTTTTCCTGTCCGTGTCCTCGGCGCTCGCTGCCGTCTGCCGCTATCATAGAAAGGCGCGGATGAAACCATACAACATTTTTTAAAACTACTTTTAAAGGCTTTACTTACCAACTTTATGAAACGAAATGCTGAAACTGGTCACCGACGTTGTCCATACATTGTTTGCACTTCTTTAGGAAACTATCCATCGCTCTCCGTAGTTCACGTTGAGAAATGCTGGCAATTTCCTTGCGGATACCTTGTTTTAATTCTTCCAGGGTGTGTGGGTTTGTCTTGTACACTTTGTTTTAAGTTACGCCAGAGATAGAAATCGCAGGGGGTTAGGTCGGGGCACTGAGGAGGCCACAAATCTGTACTAATAATTCTGTCCTCAAACACACTTTCAATTTTTCTCATCGAAATATTGGCCGTATAAGCTGTTGCAGTCTTGTTGAAAAAAGGCAAAATACGCTCCCTGTTTGTTAATTCTCTAAAAACAGGGGGCAAAATTGTATTCACATATGTACGGGCTTCAACTATTGACTCGAGAAAAAATGGCGAGTGATGGATAGTTTCCTAAAGAGGTGCCAAAAATGTATGGACGACAGTGGCCAGCTTCAGCATCTCCTTTCATAAAGCTGGTAAGTAAAGCCTTTAAAAGCAGTTTTAAAAATGATGTATGGTTTCATCCGCGCCTTTCTATGATAGCGGCAGACGGCAACGAGCGCCGAGGACGCGGACACGAAAAACACCGCGCAGGCGGTTCGTAGTTTTTTGTCTCACCCTGTATTACAAGATCCTGGACATCACATTCGGCATGCAACAGGCGCAACTGGAGTCTTAACCTCAAAACAACTGTGTGTTGCTTTGCACTGGATAGGAACTGGCAATGGCAGACATATTACAATGTAGTTGTTAGTACCTGATTTTCTCTAACATGGCAATTTTATTTTCATTTGTGGCCTTAAATACCTTCATGTTGAACCTAAAGTAAAAATCCCGCCTTCGCGCATAGCCCAATCAACGTAATGTACAAAGGGTATTTCTTGTTTTCCTCCTTATTTAACGAACGTCCTGAAATAAGGTTGATCTGTTTAACGTCTTATACCAACAATATTAAATGATACATTACATTAAATTATTCTTATTATATTTCATTTATTTTTCATTACCAATCATTTTAAAATTCCCATTAATTACTTCAATTAATTTTTGCTATAATAATACTATATTTTCTTCTTTTTTCTCTTTTAAGGCTTTTTCATTAGCTAGTAAATCTTGATTTATGCTTATGGACACATGTTTTATTTACTTTATTAAAGTCGTCTTTTGTTTTACTTCAAATGAATTCACATTTCTTTTATCAGAATTATTTTTTAAAATATAATTTTCACCTTCATTAACAATAAAAATAATAATATTGCTTTTATAAATTAACACATTTTTTCGCTTTTATTTTAGCTCGTACTTATAAGAACTTCTATATTTATTTTTGAATTCTCTTAACGTTAACACTTTCCTTGAATTACAACATCTTGTATTTTTTAATTTAAGAAAACATATTTTTCCTAGTTTTATCATTTCATCCTTAATATTGATTTAATGATCTTTGAATCATTCTTCTTTCTTGAATTATTTTTAATTTTGTAAATTTGAAAAACCAACAAATTTATTACAAACTGTTTTCCCCTTCCAAATTGTTGTAACTTCATATTACGCCATATTACTTCATATCCAGCAAACGAGCTAACAAATCAAAGGTCATCAGTATAACCAATATACTACAATGCGAGAAATTGTAAATACGTGTTCTCAATATCTGGCTTTTAGCAGTCAAATACAATCAGATAGGTATATTTATATAACGTCTTTCAGATTAAAGAAGCACATAATACTTATCGAATGTGCTAGAAGTATGGAGACTTAAACATTGATATTTAGTGATTTTTGTAATGCATAGTTGGTGACACTTGAAACGGGAATACGAGAGAATGCACATGATATTTAGGTTTGTCAATTGTTTATATGGATTTGTAAAGTTCCTCGAACATTACAGGTTAAACTTTTATTGTGAAACAGAGTTTACAAACATTTGTAGTCTTTTCCTTGTTCTTTCCCAGATCTTAAAAGTTTTGACTATCGCCTAATCCTACAGCATTCCCCTATTCGTCGCCCTCCATTGTGTAGTGGTTACCATGCTAGCCTCTAGTTCCCGAGGTCGCCGGTTCAAACCCGGCGGAGGGCGATGGATTTTTTGCGGGCGTAAAAATCCTTAGCATGGCTTCCTTCGGAAGCGAAGTAAAGCCGATGGTCCCGTGTCGTAAATTTACGGCACGTAAAAGAACCTCAAGCCTCATAAAGAGGCCTCTGAGCAAAATTTCCGGTCTTTTACGCCCAATATAGAATGGGACTCTCTAAGACTATGGTAGTTAAAGAGCGCGTCCATAAATAAAACTCAGTTTAATTCCCCTATTCTCATTGTGCTTACAAGGAAGTATGTTATAAAACCATTTCTACAAATGTTTACCTCAGTTAATACAGATAAAGGAATAAGCTTTTGTAAGAATACTTTGTTAAGAATGCGTAGATAAAAGTCATGTGAATGTAACACATCAAAATCTTATGGGATATGTTCGCCATTTAACAACCATGTTCTTTTATAGTTCCACGTGTTCGCACTCTAGTAAACAGGCTTTCCACATCCATTTTAGTAATTTAGGAATTGAAATTGGGTGTTTTACAACCTATGACCGTTGCAACGAGTAATGCTATTTTTAATGGTGAAAAAATTATCAAAATTGGCTTAGTGGTTTCACACACACAAACATAAACACTTTTCTCTGTTTATAATATTAGTATAAAGTTCAAAGTAGGTATATAACCACGGAAAAGCTATTACTTTTTCTTTTTCAATCTCATAGTACGTTGTTAATGTATTTGACACAGTGTTTTACAGTAACACTCTGGTAACGCGAGATAAAATTTTCAACAGTTTTAATTGCTCAGACACATAAATGAACGATGAACATCAATTGATACTTCAAGGACCTGTAACAATCGGCATGAGATGCTTGAAGGTACACGTTTTACGAATGAATTTTTTTCCTCCTGCTTATTTTCTCTCAATAATAAAAGTAATCATGAACGTTTCTCTTGCATCAGCTAGGTGCAGGTAGTGGAAAAAACACAGATGCTTTCCTCATATCTTCTCATAGCGTGAAATTATAGATTACGTTTCGCTACGAAAGAATATAAAGTACAAAATACTACTTAATAAGCAAATAAGGCGTGGGCTCCCTTTTACGCGAGGTTTTTCCCTGTATGTTTTAATAAACATTTGAAAGTAATAGCACGGGATTTGAAGCGTTAAATACGCGCAGATATTCATTCGCAAGATCGCGGGAACCTGGAGGGCCCTCCGCGAGTACGAGTGGCTGTAAAGTGCCGTCATCTCTCCGGGAACCTGCCTGCGTATCGGCTGAAACACGGCATAGCAGACTCGGGCTGACCCAACATGCAGTTTCTGGTTCACAGAACTGATCCAGAGCCCATAGCGCATGGTTTATGAATCAAAATAGCAGTGCTTACAGCACAACAAAACTTTATTCACTATCATTTCTTAGTTCCTACACTTGCGGTTCATAAAAGCTAAATGTTTAATGTTACGGTTATTGGTTTCTGTTTAAAGGGCAATTTTCGGCCAGCAATCAAGCACTTTATAGTTTTCTGCTTAATACCAGGCCCTTCGCAGCCCACGTATTCCTCCATTCATGTCTCTTTATCATACCAGGTGAGTTAGCTGCGCCGATTTATTTTTGAATTTATGCAATGTGCTAAGCGACATATGTGACTTACACCTTTCTTGAATTCCTTATAAAGGGTGATTTGCATAACACTTTATAGAGGAGGGATGGATAACTCGGTGCATAAGTGTTTTACGGGACAGAATGCTATCGTCATGTATGTCGATGCCAAAAACATCCCACCCTGACACTGGGAGCTTCAGTGGCACTTTTAGCTGATTTTACAAACTTTTATTCTTTAGCATACATTGATACACACCTTTGAAAACGCCCCTGAAGGAACAACTTATCACATGCATCAGTTGACACAACTATTTGAAAACAAAGTGGAAGATGTAGCAGAGCGACCAATTGGATTTAAGCCGTCAGCCAATAAAGGTTCGTTGTACAGCCTTGTCAAAAAATGCTAAGCATTAGATAGATAATTTCTCTTCTGTCACAAACTATGGCATATGTCAGTTCATACAGTAATTGAAATGGCTGATGCAGTTTGTTTATTTGAGTTAAAGTTACCAAAATGACCTCCAAACGCTGTATGAAGTTGCAAAAAGTATGTAAAGATTTGAGGTGGGGTTGAGTTTTGCTATTATTAATTCGTATAGGAACCCCAACTCGCAGCGTAGCATTGGCCGAAAGGTATTATCATAGTTGCTTTACCACTGCGCCGCTTTAGTGCGGGTTCAAATCCGTTGTGTTAAGTTCAAAAATTTTATTACCTTTTGTTTTAACTCTTTTGGCCTATAATTTCACAAAGAAGATTTTTGATAGCATTATAAGTGTGTACAGAATAGAATAATCACCATGTTTTTTCTACCGTAAAGAAGAAGAACTGCAAAGCCCAAATCATTTCCGGGCACTCATACGTGAAGAATGCAGGCAGATTACACCACGCATGTTACAGCATGCAAGAAGGTCTTTCCGGCAACGTACATAAATGTGCATTGACGAAGGGGGTCGTCATTTTGAACATTTACTTCGTTGATGAAATCCACGCTCTTTAGCAATTTATTATTCTGTTTACCATGAACTTAGCACATTTACAAATCCTTTGTCGGAAGAGGAAGTGAAATATAATGTTTAAAATGCAACAAAAGCTGTTAATTTAATATCATCGATATGAAATTAATGTTTTCCAATTAAGAAAGTGTGTTGATTATTAATTCAGAATTTATTATTTTTTATATCTTTTAAATTTTTTATTGGAGTTGATTTTTTTTATTGAGTAAGAATGAGTTATATGCCCAAAAGAATAAAAGCTAACTACGTGACACGGTTTACTACAACAGCAGATAGGTACAGATTTTTATCGTAAACATGATACACAAGTATCTGATTGTAATTCTTGTGTCTTTGGCTCACAGGAGAGTCAATAACAAAAATAAAAAGATTAGTATACTAAAATACATAAAATAAACGCAAGAGAAAGAAAAAAAAATAACCAAAACAATTTGATGTTTGTATTAGATTCGAACTTCCGAAGCTAACCGTTGCCTTGCCACATTCCGGCAGCTAATCCAATCGGCCAGAACGCACGGTTGTCTTCCGCTCTTCGGGAAAACATACCTCTATCTCCCTGCAAGCATTATATCCATGAAAAGCCGTCTTTTTAAAGAGTTTCGCTGCTCCTTGGCTCATTCAGGCCTTTAATCCTTAATGATGGTTGTGTATAGTATCGAATAGAAGGACAGAGCTACAATAACAGTTTGTTTGATAAAAGGGTCGGCGTTTTCACATTAGACTATAAACTGCGGTTTGCATAGATACGAATACCTAAGGGCAGCTAACTCACCTGGTATAATGTGTACTGTACACGAAATTACACATTAATCCTGAAAGTACAGTCTAACTGTAACATACCAATCGAAACTTATCGGTCTCTACAATATCGCAAACATATTAAATTCTAAAATTACTTAATTGCTAAAATATTTGCAAAATATGCGTCTATTTCACTAAATTAGCTGTTTTAAGTACATTGCCACTTATATTTGTTGCGATCAAACAGAAGAATCCGTTGATCGCAGCGTTAGTAACCACATCACCAAATGTTTATCTCCTAAAAAGAAGACGGTGTCACAAGGTTGAAATTAATACGCGCTTAAAACTAAATTATTTTGTTCTGATCGTTGTGTTATTACAAAACATGCGTCAATTCTACAATTAGCTGTTTTAAGCTCATAGCCACCTACATTTGTTGCAATCAAACAGAAGAAAATATGTATTTACCACTGATACGTTCACAGCATTGATAAGGATGTCAACAACTAAATTAAAAAGTTTGAGTTTTATTTATGGACGCTCTTTAACTGCTCTGGTCCTTAGCGTCCCATTCTATATTGGGCGTGAAAGACCTGTAATTTTGCTCAGAGGTCTCTTTATCAGACCTCTTGAGGTTCTTTTACATGCCGTAAATCTACGACACGGGACCACCGGCTTTACTTCCCTTCCGAAGGAAGTCATGCTAAGGATTTTTACGCCCGAAAAAATCCATTGCCCTCCGCCGGGTTTGAACCCGCGACCTCGAACTGGAAGCTAACATGGTAACCGCTACACCACGGAGGACGACCTGCCACCAACTGTTTACCCGCTAAAAAGAAGACGGTGCCACAAGCTTATAACTAAATTATTTCGCTCTGATCATTTTGATATTGGTTTGTATGCTTAATTTTTTTAATCTTGATAGTTCGGACTAAGAGCAACATACCATTCGAAGCTGCTCAGTCTCTACACTGGTGCAAAAATATTAAATTCTAACTGATATGTTGATCACAGCGTTGGTAACCATGTCACCAAATGTTTATGCGTCAAAAGCAAGACGGCCGCAAGCATAAAAGTGTGTGTGTGTGTGTGTGTGTGTGTGTGTGTGTGTGTGTGTGTGTGTGTTTTAATAAGGTTTAACGTCCTTTAACGGACTAGGTCATATCAGACGATGCATGGAATGGATGAAATGACGCTCAAATGAGCCTGGGGTCCATAGTGCTTAGAGTTACTCTACATTCATCATGAAAGTGTTATACGATTTTGTTCTGTTCGTTATGTTATATTGGTGTCATCACTTAGGACGTCCAAGGTGGCGTGGTACGAGGGCTGTCCCAGAAGTACCCGACCTAACAAAGAAAACACACAAATTTTGTGAAAAAGCATCTTTATTTCTCTACATAGTCTCCTTTCAGCTCGATACACTTTTCCCAGGGCTGTTCAATAGCTTCGATACCCTTTTTACTTTCTCTACTACGTATAGTAAGTAGGGGAAGTATTGCATTCCACCCAAAAATTCGATACCGAGATTTCACCGGAAATACACGTTTTGAGACCTCCTGAATCCAAAAAAAAGCATTTTTAGAAACATGTCCGTGTGTGTGTCTGTGTGTCTGTGTGTGTGTCTGTGTGTGTGTGTGTCTGTGAACAGCATAACTCAAAAACGAACAATCGGATAAGCACCAAACTTGGTATTTAGGTTCAGTATCTTCCAGAGATGCGACACGAAGGTTTTCAAGAAAATCCCCCCACCCCAGACTACCCTTTACATGGAAGATTTTTCGAAAATTTTAATTTTCTCAAAAATGGCTCTAACGATTTTAATGAAAATATCATATGTTTAGGGTAATGTCATGAGAAATGAAATGTATATCTCGAATTTTCTGGGAATGTCTCCAAAAGTATTCTTCATTGTGAACGACTTTTGCATAACTGGTAAACCATAAGAGATAGAACAAAATTTTACTACACAAAAAATGTAGATCGCGTTAAAATACACAACTTATGTCATATACATTTCTTTTGTTGAGTGAACCGTTTTCGAGATATTGCTTGTTATTTCCTTAAATTTTCCAATACTTATACTTTTTCTCAAATTCATTATTCATTTTTTTTATGTCCTGGACATGCAAAGAGAATGGTATGCGTCACATAGCAACCAGCGTTAAAATATTTGACTATCGCTTAAAAGCTACCATATTTTCCTTGCACCTACAAGAAAATTACCAATAAGATTGACATCTAGATATCTCGATTAACATGAAGCATATGGAGAATAGGCGTTTGTAAAATTAGATTGTACAAGAGTAGAGAAAGTCATGTGAGTGTAACACATCAGATTTTTATAGTGAGAACCTCGAGTTCTGCAAAATAGCCATCAACTGCAAACTCCACCTCTTCATTATTGGCACATCTTTTACCACCAAGTCATTTCTTCAACTTTGGAAACATAAAATAATCAGAGGGGCCTAAGTCTGATGAATAGGGTGCATGAGAAAGCAATTCGAACTTTTAACTCATTGATTTTGACATTGGCGATAGTGTATGTGTGAACTGGTACATTGTCTTAATGAAACAGAACAGAACGGCTAAATGCGGCCGTTGTTGCTTGATTTCATCATTCAAATGCTGCAATAAGTTTGCATAATACTCGCCATTGATTGCTTTTCCTTTTTGAAGATGATCAATGAAAATTATCCCACGCGCATCCCCAAAAACTGATGCCATGACTTTGCCTGCGGATGGAACTGAAACTCGGCTTTGTTGCAACGAAACATCGCCAAACACTCGACTGAAGCATACTCACGACGCTGCTTTTGTTCCATTGTGAGTAAATGCGGGACCCATCTTGCGCACAGTTTTCTCATGTCTAAATTGTTAGTAAGTGTGCGATGTACAGCACTTTTTGAAATGCCTACAATGTCTGCTAGATCGTGCACTTTCAGTTGACGGTCATCCAGTACCATTTTGTGGATTTTCCTCACAATTTCTTCACCTCATTCGGTCGACCACTGCGATGTTCGTCTTAGCAGCTCCTACGGCCTCGCTTAAACTCTGCCACCCAATATTTTAGTGTTGTAAACGAAGGAGCAGACTCCCTCAAAGTAGAATCTAGCTCAGCTTTAATATTGGTTGGACTAAGACCTTTCAAATGAAAGTATTGTATCACATAAGATGGCCAGTTTTATCCATATTATCAAATTCGCTGAGAGAGTTCACTATTAATGGCTGCCAAACAATTACTATACAACGTAGCATCGTTAGAATTCAAACTTACGGTTTATAAAGGTAGTACTTTCTATCATAGTCATTTGTTTGAAACAACAACCGCTATATATACGCCAGGTTAGGTACTTCTGGGACTGCCCTCGTACAGTGCTAAGGGGTTGTTCAGCAACAAGCGTCAGAAATCGAATAAGGATACAAGATATTCGTGAAAGAGATCTAAGTCCATTAGGCCATAACAGTATTGAAAATGAAAACACTATTGTAGAGTTCAGTGTACGTCTGCTAAATGAAATACGCAACCATTGTGAAGCAAGCCATTTTAAAAAATTAAATTGTGAATGCACATTTAAATTCATGTCGCCATAATAATTAGCTTCATTTTTGCAGCCACAGATAAACAATAATCTTAAAGATTTAATGTTAAATGATGCTAACGTCATGAAACATATAAGAGAGTATAATACCGCAATGGTATCTGTTTCCTTTTATACATTGGTACACAAATTATAGGATCTGCAATACCAAATCTGACTACATTTATTTCCTCTTTGGTATATACATTCCCAGTTATAATCATTTGTTTTATTGGTGTTTCAAGTGGGGTACTCTGCAGTCATTTAAGCTCTTACAAGTGCTTGCTTCCAAGCTCCACAGAAAACACTGCTTTTTTCTGTTAACTCCTTCCTTTGCCAGTGCTGTCCTCCGTTTGACTTCTTGACAACAACTGGTGTTCACTGCCGCTGTGGTTGAGTGGTCAACGTTCTGGTTTCTCAACCCGGAGGTCCCGAGTTCGACTTCCGGCTGCGGCAGGAGATACTTTCTTTAGCTACAGTCACTCCCGACCTTCTACAGAGTCTGGAAATATGAATTTGGGAGAGAATGTGAGTGGACTTGCCGCCGAAAAGCTCTAAAATCAACAGTTAAAATCCTACAGTCAACGAATTGCTATCACCAAAATGAAACTTCCCCATATGACCACAGAAATACAAATGTTACAACGTAAAAGAAACCTCATGTTGCTGTATATGCTACATCCCAAGTGTATACTTTTTTGTATTTACTTCGTTATATATCTCGAATAATTAAGTTCGTCTATTTGGTTTTCTGTCGATATCTTTGTATTTTTTCCGAGTTTTCTTCTACTCGCACCTTCACCGTTGTCATTAATCTCTAGTAACGTGTTTCATAGGATTTTTTCTCTTCTCTAGCAGAGTCATATAACCAAAAACCTTGGCCACTTTGTTTTCCTTTGTAATAATTAATAACGGCGGGGAAAATAATATTCTCGTTCTTACAGTATTTTCTAAACCTACCCTATCTTCGTATTCTTTATCTAATTTATGAAAATTCTATCCCTGCTTTAACTTGAAACACCATTGGCCTTACAGTGCACCCTTGTTCTTGTAATAAGTCTTCTAACTCTTTGTTCGGGGGATACTCATTCCACCAAGCGATGAGTGGACCCATTTATGAGGTGGAGCCACCTAGCGGGCGCAATTCGTTGTTTCTGATGTTAAGCTGATGAGGATGGCGGTAGAATGAGAGGACCTACAGCGTTTACCGTGGACTCCGAACCACGTTAGGCCTTGGGGATACGCCACTTGAGCAAATCAGAGGTAAAGCCGTGCCACCCCGAACAGGGAATCGAACCCGACCCTCAGTACGAGAGCCGGAAACGAAACCACTGCGCTACTCCGGCGCCCTGTTCTTGGACGAGATTCTCCAAGCAGATGTTCAGCACATTCGTATGCCTCTCCATAGTCTAATTTCCTCTGACATTTTTCTCCTATCCTCGCTTGATGAATTGCTCATATAGAGTTATACTTAGGAGCCTTCTCCCTTTCCGGTCCATACCAGCTTCCTTCAGAATCTCCAAAACTACTTTATCGGTTGCCTTCTCCAGATCTACAAGTGCCACGTGCTCTTCTTTTAAGATTCACCGGTTAATCAAGCAGACCAGTTGAATCCATGTTTCATGCTTCCTTTCTGAATACGAACTGGCCGAGCGGAATGGCTCAGGTGGTACCTCTATGGCTCGCATTCGGGAGGTTCCGGGTTCAAACCTCCTGGGGTCGACCAATCTGATCGAGGGGTTTCTTAGGGTTTTCCTCGGTCGCTAGGCGAATGCTGGGTTGGATAAATTGTTCCGTGGGTTTTCATACCATCCTTACATTTCATTTCCTTCTTCACCGCTATACCAGGCACGGGGCTGATCATCCACACTGATAAGCTGTGATCTAGAGTGTGCTTGCTCGTCGATAGACTACTAACCAAAGACATTGGCGTGTAGGGATGTAAGTCCTACAAACAGGAGGGTAATCCGTGCAAGAAGTATACAAACTGTTCTTGTTGGCCTTCCAACATATGCAAGCGTCGATTCAGAATGTTTGCCAATTGGATATCAGGTTAACGGTTGTAAAGCTACTGACTTTCTAGGTATTATTAAAAATCAGATTTTATAATATTTAATGATAATTTTCTCCTTGTACCCACAGAGGAAACAGTTGTGCTGTTCATTGATAAGACGTACTGGGACTTTTCTAAAACTCGCATTTGTTGGTTAGGTTCTACTAAAGTCCGAGCAGTAAGTAGAGAACGCAAGACGAGTGCTTGAAAGTAATTCCTTTACTTTCTCAGTTGCTTAGGTACTTTTACATTCGAGATTTGGCCGGAAATACATATTTTGAGACCCGTTGATAACACAGGGTTCCCAGCGACCTGGAAAGTCAGGAGAGTATTTAAAAAATTGCCGCGTGTCAGGAAAAGGGGAAATTGTTTCAAAGTCATTACATGTCTGTAATTCATACTGATGAGAAACTACGTATTACGGAGGATTACAACGTTTTTTTTTTTTTTTTTTTGCTCCTCAAAATCCCCTCCCAACCTTTAAAGTGAGGAGTTTCAAATTAAATGTGAGGATATGTACATAAGTGCTTTCAATATGTTATAGAAATAAGGTTGTTCACCCTTTTCTGACTGCAGTTTCGGATTGATTTGCTCCATAAGACTTTGGTCCCCAAACAAAAATTCACCTATCAATGGCTTGATTCATCGTTTAATTCAGATTTTATAAAACGGCTGGATAATAAATTTGTGCAGAAAGAACTTCAAACTTGGTAATATGGGACACCAGGCATTACATAGGGGGTGGAGGAGGCTGTTAAAAATTGCGCGGATACAAAATTGTGATGAGGGAAATACAGTATTTTGGGCAGGGGAAGTCGAGGAAAAGTCAGGCAAGTTAGGTTCATGTTTTTGCTGGGAACCCTGTAATAAGGCAAACATGCATCTGTAGAACAAATGTCCATGAGAGAGAGAGAGAGAGAGAGAGAGAGAGAGAGAGAGAGAGAGAGAGTGTGTGTGCAGTGTTACTCAGAAAGGAAAAGTCGCATGAATACTGAATTTCATTCTTAAGAGAGCCACCTGTTAGAAAGTATTGCAAATATCTTCAAGACATTCCCCATCCTAAACAACCCTTCCCAGGAAAGCGTTTTGTTATTTGCTGTTTTCTCAAAAATGTCTGCAATCTTCGTCTTCCTTCTTAAGAATTGAATTTTATTTCAAATGTATCGTTGAGCTACTGGAATGGGGAATAAAATAGAGGAAGATAGTTTACAGTAACACCTGTAGCTAGTACTCCGAAGATCGGGGGTTCAAATTTACTGGTCAATCTGAGGAGTTTTTTTTCGTATTTTCTTGAGTTAGAAGGTAAATCTGGGATTACATATTCACTGTCACCGCCAAAAATCCCATCCTTAAAACAGAAAAAAAAGAAACAAACAAAACCGAGAACAAGATAAGTGGTACAAGAGGGCGGCTGTGCAATTAAGATCATATATGCGATACAGCACTGAGTACTTGCCTGTGCCCTCAGAACAGCAAGCACATGCTTACAAAACTCCGCCGTCCGCAACAAATTAGATTGGCCAGGAAAGGCACTACGCAACTCAGGCCTTCTAGTGCTACTTGCTGTAGAAGGTAGTAAAGGAAGCCATTACCTAACTAATCTATCCTGTTTGAATGTTATAAAGTTTCGAAACTTGAAAGATAGAAACTTACTATAGGAAAATTGGAGATCTCGTTATGCTGTTCATTTTATGTCCTAAGTCTAGCAAATGAAGTAAAATTGAATTGTGGTAAAGAGACATATATACTTAACTTAGGGAGAAAGGAAAGATCAGGAATGGCATGGTTTAGACTGGGGGGCTGGAGGGCACAGAAAATGACTGGCGATTCTGGCGGTAGAATCTACCCATTCTGTGGTTTGTATGAAGACTGAATACATATTTTGGCGGTATGTGTACAGTGGGAGAACCAGCGAACAATTAAAATCAAAGTAAAATTCTTAAGTCTTGCTAAAAGGAGAACGGTGTATTGGAATCTACGGGCTGACCAGAGCTGGCAAAACTGGGCAATTTCCTGCCTAAAGTGCGTGAAGTCAGAGGCAATTTCTCTCTCTCTCTCTCTCTCTCTCTCTCTCTCTCTCTCTCTTTACTTTCTCTACTACGCATAGTAAGTAGGGGAAGTATTGTATTCCACCCAAAAATTCGATACCAAGATTTCACCGGAAATATATGTTTTCAGACCCCCTGAATCAAAAAAAAAAAAAGCATTTTTGGAAACGTCCGTGTGTGTGTGTGTGTGTGTGTGTGTGTCTGCCTCTGAACAGTATAACTCAGAAACGAACAGTCGGATAAACACCAAACTTGGTATTTAGGTTTAGTATCTTCCAGAGATGTGACACGAAGGTTTTCAAGAAAATCCCCCCACCCCAGATTACCCTATACATGGAACATTTTTCGAAAATTTTAATTTTCTCAGAAATGGCTCTAACGTTATTGATTAAAATATCATATGTTTAAGATACTTTCATGACAAATAAAATGTATATCGTGAATTTTCTGGGAATGTCTCTAAAAGTATTCTTTATTGTGAACGACTTTTGTATAACTGGTAAACCATAGGAGATAGATGTCCTGGAATGGAATGCGCCATATAGCAACCAGCTCTTAAAATATTTGACTATCGCTTAAAGCCTACCATATTCCCCTTGCACCTACAAGAAAATTAGCAATAAGATTAACATATCGATTAACATGAAGCATATGGAGAATAAGCGTCTGTAAAAATAGTTTGTACAAGAGTAGAGAACGTCATGTGAGTGTAACACATCAAATGTTTTTGTTTTGTTTTGTTTCTTGTTTCCTTTTCTTTCGCTTCTTTTTGTTGCCTTTAATTTGTATCTTAAATATGCATGTACGGTCAATGACCCATGCCATCAGTATTTGTGTAATAACTTTAATACTTTGACACCAATAAAGATACCTTATCTATCTGTCTATCTATAATTTTTGTCAAATACAAATGATAACGATTTCCGAAATAACGTTGCTGTTCGTTTGAATTGTTCCGGATTTTAATTGGTATACCTTGTTTCTTATAAGCTCATGCTAAGTGTGTGTAATATCAATTCTAGCATCTACGAAACAGTTGAATGCCATTTCAAATGCTTGTTGTATTTATAACATAATATCTATTGAAAAAAATTCTGGGATTTGTTTATCTTCATAAACAGGAAGTACATAGATGGAAACGTACGTATCAATAATTTGTAGAAGAGCCATGAAAATAAACAGTACTTGATAGAGGACGCCATGTGAACAAGAATGTCTTCCCTCAAATTTTCACAAATGAATTTCTTAATGTTTAAAAAGCTCCTCTCGTGTTTTTTCTTGTACTGTGTTTAAACATAGCCTTTAATCCTTTTACAACCGCCGGTATCGTTCCCTGTGGCTCTTAATTCTTATCATGGTACATGTTTGACTGAATTATTGTTGTATCTTTATTTCCATATCTCAGAAACACTGTATAACCTCCGTTATCTTTTCTGCATTGTCACCACGTGTCCTTGTCTTACACGGTATTTTATTCTTAGTTATTTTAAATCCTCCTGCTAAGTTATCTTTAAGTTTTTTTTTATTAACTTAACCTCATATCTTGCCTGAGGTATAAATCACACAAGACTGTGCGATGTTGCCTAAGACTTCTTGGTACAAACTAACCCAGTTGTACTATCCGATGAGAGGAGTTCTTTGACGACCTCGATTTCATAGGTATCTTGAGACAAAACGCAGGTGAAATTCTAAATTCTACAACTTGTGTTCAATTGTTTTGAAATTATATTAGTACTAAATTCAAATGTTTGGTTCAAGTCCCTGCATTTATTATTTACAAGAAAATAATTTCTTTATATAATATACAAACAGTATTTTTGTAGTGATTCATGTAGAATATTTATTACATGTTGTGATTAAAGTTATTATTTTTATTTTCTCCACTACGTATAGTAAGTAGGGGAAGTATTGCATTCCACCCAAAACTTCGATACCAGATTTCACCGGAAATACATGTTTTGAGGTGCATCGAATGCATATAAAGCATTTTTGTAAACATGTCCGTGTGTGTGTGTGTGTGTGTGTGTGTGTGTGCGTGCGCGCGCGCGCGCGCCTGTCTGTGAACTTCATAACTCAGAAACGAACAGTCGGATAAACACCAAACTTGGTATTTAGGTTCAATATCTTCCAGAAATGCGACACGAAGGTATTCAAGAAAATCCCCCACCCCAGATTACCTTTTACATGGAACATTTTTTAATTTTCTCAAAAATGGCTCTAACGATTTTGATTAACATATCATATATTAAGATACTTTCATGACAAATAAAATATATATCTTGAATTTTCTGGGAATGTCTCCAAAAGTATTCTTCATTGTGAACGACTTTTGCATAACTGGTAAACCATACGAGATAGACAAAATTTTACTACACAAAAAATGTAGATCGCGTTAAAATACACAATTTATGTCATATACATCTTTTTGGTTCAGTGAACCATTTTAGAGATATTGCTTGTTATTATTTTTTTTTTTGTATTTATTTATTTTTGTCCTGGTAATGCAAAGAGAATGGAATACTTCACATAGCAACCAGCTCTTAAAATATTTGACTATCGCTTAAAGCCTACGAATTCCCCTTGCGTCTACAAAAAAATTAGCAATAAGATTAACATCTCGATATCTCGATTAACATGAAGTAGATGGAGAATAAGCGTTTTTAAAAATAGTTTTACAAGAGTAGAGAAAGTCATGTGAGTGTAACACATCAGATTTTTCAGCAAGTTGTATCTGCAAATTTACATATGTGATTACTGTCAATTACCTACTCTGTAGGCATGCAAGATATGAATTGTTTAGCTTTATACTCCAACTTGTTTTAATTTTTAATTTATTATTCAAAATTACTTCCAAAATTTGGCTTCGCATGAAAGCTATGAAATGCTGAAATTTTAAGTCGGAAAAAACTGGCATTAAAATTGCAAACACTTCAGAGTGCAAAGTCTCGCAACCCACATTGGAGCGGACACTTGAGGAAAGAGAACGGAATTTCATAGTGACCAGCTCTTGTAAGATTTGACTATCCTTCAGCCTACTGTATTTCCCCATTCCCCATGTACCTACAAGGAAATATGTAATTAAAGCATTTATCGAATGTTTATCTCGACAGATAAAGTAGATAGAAGAATAAGGTTTTGTAAGAATAGTTTGTTAAGGATGGCTAGAGAAAGTCATGTGAATGTAACACATCAGATGTGTGTGTATATACAGGGTGGACCAGAGGAAAGTAAATCCATTAGTCGTGTTTTGTTTGGTGGAACAGATCACACCATGAAGACACTTAGACAAAGAGATTGTCCAATAATTGCGTGTTTCCGACATTGCCCGCCTCACGCCTCATAAAAGGAAGTTTAAATGATACGATACCATCATTGCTCGATACTTACCTATATTTGTTTTTTTTAACACCAATACTTATAAAGTCAAAGCAATAGTTTATTCTTTGAATTATTGGGGCATTACTTTAGTTGCTTGTATATAACCTTGCCATTTTGACTGCAAGGTGGCCCATCATACACATTACCTAGTATTGCTTATTGAATCAAAATCCAAATTCACCAGCAGCATTTCGATTACAGTTTTATATAGTGTGTATGTGATTTTGTAGATTTCACAACAGTTTTGTAATTGGCCGTTGCGCCACTCGAGATGGTTATTCAGTTCTTTTAACATCCCTTGCATTTGGGACGGTATAATTACACTCTAAAGATACTTAATGGTATTAATACCTGCCAAGTGCCACATGTCCAAAGACTAAAATGTTCGGAAGGGGTCACACGGTTCGAACGTGCAAAGGAGAAGTCTCCTGCCACCCCTAGAAGAGAATGAACCTTTGCCGCATTTTTATTTAACAGCGATCTTACGCCGTGAATCTTTGCACCTGCGATCGAGCATCGATTTTACTCCGTTACGTTGGAATTGTCCCTATTCCCCCACCCCCGTCACTAGTCCATCTCCCCACCCATTCCCAACCCCCCCCCAAAAAAAAGAAACTTCGAGCTCAGCTTTCAAGCGAAAAATATGATTTGACATGCACATCTGTCGTTATTAAATTTTTGTTAAAATATCAATATGTTAGAGTGCATTTTAAATTTTGTTTGCCTCAGCTCATAAAAGTTTTGTCATCCGAATTAGAGCGAATTATGAACAGAAAGTAACGAAATTTTAATTATAGCCTGTAATGAACTTTTTTTTGTAAAGCAAATTTTAAAAAATATTAATGTATATTTCAGCGATATGTTATTTTCGTGTCTTGTGACGCGGTCGCTACCGTGTGGACTTTTTTCCCCTGGTAATCGCGTTATTTGATCAGTCTCGAACCAAAGCTGTACTCGTTGCGCGTAATTCAATTATTGCTCGTAGCTTTTTTATTCGTTCATTATTTTTACAAAGCGCACAGCCATGTTTGATCTATGCGACTTTCGCTTTTCGAATTAATATCTCTGAAGAATACTTTTTCCCGGTATTCCTAGTGCAGTGTACTGGAAATGCAGGTAAGCTCAGTTGCGGTTGACTCGCGAGCGTGGACCCGGGTTTGCTTCCTGGAAATATAATCGCAGCGATTGTGTTACCTCAAATAGTGTTAGTTGTAGATAACTGCATTAACAGGTCGAAAATATTATCGCAGTTGTATGACAGGACGAAAGTAACGGGACAGAATGTAACTAGTTACTCATTTTCAACAACTACATTCACTGCTTGCCTGCTTGGAACTAGTTCCTGTCGCTATCACCATGAACTCGTTGCTATCCGCACAATTAGACCAAGAGGCGATGCTAAAAATGGGTGGTAAACAAGTATCTGCTTTGCTTTCAGGCTGATAATTGAACAGGCTCCACAAACCTTCTAACTGAAGTTAATATAAGCAAATATCGTCAATCAGCGGGAGTACTTTTTATTATTTGGGTTTTACCCGTTTAACTTAGTCTCATTTTGCGAAAAACTCCTAAGAAAGGAGTGCTGCCATAAAACTGAACAAAGAGACCGCCTGTCGCCAAGGATAATGCGTCAGTAATAGCTAAATACCATTATGTACTATTGCACTGCTTCTCAAAACACCGCGACAGTGTATTACTTTCTCTACTACATATAGTAATTAGGGGAAGTATTGTATTCCACCAAAAGAATTCGATGCCGAGATTTCACCAGAAATACATGTTTTGAGACCCCTGAATCTACATAAAGCATTTTTGGAAACGTCCGTGTGTGTGTCTGTTAACAGCATAACTCAAAAACCAAAAGTCGGATAAATACCAAACTAAGTATTTAGGTTCAATATCTTCCAAAGATGCGACACGAAGTTTATCAATAAATCTCCCAAAACAAACCTTTATATTCTTCAAATGTTTGATATTGTAAACAATGGCTTTAACAATTTTGATTTAAATACCTATATTAAAGATATTTACATGACAAATAAATATATACCTTGAATTTTCTGGGCATAGTCTTTGAAGTCCTCTTCATTCGGAAGGAATTTGTATAATCTTGTATAAACGATAAACGTTAAGCGATATGACGAAAACGCACCGGAAAAACAATGTAGATCTCTTTAAAACACAATTTATTTGAAATAAGTTTTTTTTTGTGGTATAAGCCATTTCCGAGATATCCGTTATTAATAGTTCGACTTATTCATTTCTTGGTCATGCTTTAAAGTCCTTTCAATATTCAGTTGTTGCTCGCGATTGCATGAAAACAGTGTGGAATTTTAAGGCCAACATATAGCGTCCAGTTCTTAAACATTTGACTGTCGCTGTTCTCTTTGTATCCTAACGAAATGTGTAGTGTAGCTATTTCTGCAAAGGTTTATTTGGACAAAGACGTAACAGATAGACAAATAAGCTTTAGTAAGAGTAGATTGTGTACCCACTAATAAAGGTAGAGGGTAGAGAAAGTCATGTGAATGTATCACATTCGTTTATTTTTTTTTTATTTTTTTTTTGTTATACAATTTGACAACGGTATTAACTACGTGCTTAATGACGTGCACCCCAACATATGTAACTATGTTGTATATTTTGTGTTATGAGATATAATATATGCCTATACAATGTATTTTTACCCATTAACTGCTTGTCTTTTAGCAACATTACTTTTTAAGGTATTAAAGTACCACAGCATGGTTTATTTAACGCTTTACAAAATCGTCACTTATTTTCAATTCCTACCATCGTTGGTTGTATATAGTGTTTTTTTAATCACATACTTTAAATAGAATTCCTTACAGCTCAACTTCCATCACCTGTACTGTACAATCGTTAAGTCTTATCAGCAACTGTAAAACGATCTATACATGAAATTCAATTACTTCTAGCGTTATTTCACATATGTAGATAATAATCAGACAGCTGTGATTTCTATGGAAAATTTTGGAATAATATTTCGTCTACATATAAATAATTACGAATTCATATTGAATAGTTAACATTTTTAATCTGAATTGTAGTTATTTTGGTTTACAAAATAATTTTACATAATTAATGCGGCAATAATGATCCCGCTGAAATAACCAAAGTAACCGTTACTTCCTTGTTAGAGATAACGTGCAGTTAATGCCACCAGCAGCAGGGATTGCAAACTAAGGCTGCAATATGTTAATCGTTACTCGTAACTGCTAAAGCAAAGTAGTACGACAATTGAGACCGTTACTCGAAAATAACGATTTAAACCCTAGTTTGTTCAATATGCGCATGAGATTACAGAGAGGAATACGTTTCACCTGTGTAAAAATAAAACTGTTAACTAAACATTTTTTTTTTAACTTTGAATAAACGTGGGTTTATGTGCGGTGTAAAATAACCTACAAACGAAATAATTTTTATATACCTATAGGTAAATAGAAGTGATCTTCGAATTAATAGAGTTTCTTAATTGCCACATTTTATTTTCCAATAATGTACATACCTTTTAAAAAGAATCCCCTTGGAGTATAATGACTGTTTCCCAACTTTCTGGTAGCTGTTTGATACCCCTTTAATTATGATTTGAAGTTAACTCAGGGATGTGTCGGGTCACGGCAGTATTCAGGTCGTTTGACGTAAAACGGTGACCCCGACTTGTGTGAAGTTGTTGCCGACTTTTTTTGAAATTATTTTGGCCATAAAGGGAAATGGCGAAACAGTATTTATATCACTGCGTCTGATTCCTTATCATCTGCTTTTAAATTTTAGAATCCAGCAGCTCCCAGTTTGAAAGGCAAGTCATAAGGGCAATCCATCCAATGTTGAGGAATTAATATGTTTCTTCTTCAGATAACTTTAGTGTTATATCCTTAAGATTACCAAAATATTTGGCGAGCCAGCTTGAAATGTGGTGTATCATCAAGTACTGCAGTAAGGATTTCACCGCAGGCTCTGAAGTCCTTGAGCTAGAAGACAACTTAGTATTATATATTTACAGAATGGGACAACGTCCATACCGGTTTGAAAACTGACAGCGTCAGCCTGTTTATTCACATCTCTTAGTGCCAAATACAGGAGGAATGTCCATTAATACATTGCTGTTTGAAAATGACGCCTGTCAAGTGACTACCATGCTGCTCCTAATAGGAATGGAGGCTGCCAGGGATAAAATTGGAAGTAGCTCTGATCTAAGCTGTCGGTTGCAGAACATGTTTAAAAGACTTTAAGTACCCCCATAGCAGGAGGGCGACAATTACGAGATTAGGGGACGGGATGGCCAAGAGATGTCCCCAATTCGACAAATCAGTGTTTTGCGGCCTGCTTCAACGACATGTATTCTTGCTCTGTGTGTGCCACCCCTCTTTTGAATCATGCATGCGCGTTCAACATCCGCAGATGCACAATAAAGAAATATTGCAGCACAGTGACTTGAAGATTACTGCCTCTCGTTTCCGAGGAAGCGTGTTCAAACCCGGAGGAGGGCGATGGATTTTTTTCGGGCGTAAAAATCCTTAGTGTGACTTCCTTCGGAAGGGAAGTAAAGCCGATGGTTCCGTGTCGTAGATTTACCGCACGTAAAATAACCTCAAACTTGATATGCAGGTCTCTGGGTAAACTTTCTGGTCTTCCACCCCCAATATAGTATGGGACGCTAAGAACCATGGCGGTTAAAGAGCGCCCATAAATAAAACTCAATGATTTTCATGGCTGCATGATTTTCATTCCATCACATCCCTACTGCGAAAGATCCTTGCTGTGTAGATTAGATTAGATTGGATTGCATTCTGTGAGTTCACCAGCAGCCATAAAAACTTGTGAGAATAGAACATGTGAAGGAAATGTACAAAAATTACACATAAACATAAATATTACACGGAATATAGAACATTTAAAATATAATAAAGACATACTATATGCGTGTCAAAGAAATAGCTACAATATAGCTACATATAAACATAGATATTACATAGAATATAGAACATTTAATATAAAATAAAGACATATTATATACAAAATGAAACAAAGCAGGTGGAATTTTGTGCAAAACCGAATACCTCCCTACCGTTATTAGGCTAACATTATTTTTATAGATAGGAACAGGTATTTTAACTTTCACTAGGCTTGTACCTTTTGTTCGTTTCATCATTTTGTTCTATTTTATTTATAATGCATAGCATTTACTGTCAGTTCTTAATATGCATACTTTTAAATAGCTTCATTAATTCTAGAGCAGGCATCAAATGTAATTGGCAATTGTTATTAATATTTACTAATACTACTTACAGAGCTATATATGTATTATCATCAGGATAATTTGTCATTCAGAAAATCTTGTACAGAATAATATGCTTTTGTGCATAGGTATTCTTTAACAGCAGTTTTAAAGACATTGAAATTGCCAACTTTTCCCTTAAGATCATTAGGGAGAGCATTAAATATTTTTATGGTCTCATAATATACAACTTTCTGGAAGCAAGAAAGCTTTGCACTGGGATGATGGATGTTACCCTTTTGTCTGGTGCTTATCTCATGAATTTCCATGTTTGTTACAAATGTGGTTCGATTGCATACAAAGAATATTAAGATTGTAGTCCACACTCCATAAACAAAATGACATTTGACAAAAGCGCGCCACAGGTATCGGATACGGATGTTGCAATGCGGCACAACACTGAAATAGGCAATAGATACATCCGTTTCCAGCACAAGTAAACATGAAATTAATATTTTCTCTATCCCTCCACCACAAGTTTTCAAATGTAAAAAAGCCAGGAGACGCGGGTCGTAGCTGCGGTGCACTTAGCGAATGCACAGTAACTTCGGTACGTTGTGTTTCGGGCTGTATGTGGAAGTATTTCTGCCTCTTATCAGATAAGTGTAATCCTATTTCTTTCATAGCTTGGATCACTATTTTTGTGTTTATTGATATGTACACCTACGAAACCTTATTTTTTAAGAATTTACTTTTTTCATGCTGAAAGTCATGAGCAACAACCTATGAATTATGTCATCCGTGGTGTAGTGGTTGCCATGTTAGTCTCTAGTTCCCGAGGTCGGAGGGTGATGGATTTTTTTTTTTTTTTTTCGAAAAACATCCTTTGCATGGCTTCCTTCGGAAGGGAAATAAAGCCGGTGGTCCCGTGTCGTAGATTTGCGGCACGTAAAGAACCTCAAGCTTGATAGAGGCCTGTGAGCAAAGTTACTGGTCTTTCACCGGTCCCAATATGGAATGGAACGCTAAGGACCACAGCAGTTACAGAGCGTCCATAAATAAAACTCAATTTAATTTACCTATAAATTACAAAAAAAAAAAAAAAAAAAAAAAAACCAAGTACATTGTCACAATTTATAGACACTAGAGCAGGCCATGATGAAGTCGTGACTGTATTACATAATACAAAATGGCTGCAACAGATGTTTCGTTGCGTTAGCATGCTGTAATTGAGTTTCTTGCTTTAAGAGGAAATATCCGATGCAGAAAGGCACCAGAAAGTTCAGCGCGCATATATGGAGATGTGTACGTGGGCACCAGCAGCATAAGAAGACGGGTAATAGTTATTTGCGTAATTGTATAGAAAAGTGAGCTTTGTTTCAACGTATTGTTGAGTATGGGACTACAGAAGTTTAGTAGCATTAGAAAAGAATTATTAAGTAGTATTCAAATTTTAAAATTAATATGGAAACGAGAAATAATGCAATACGGAAGAAAAGTGCTTATGGCAAATTATTCTCGTAGTAGATTTATTATTATGTATGCATATGTTGGTGTTGAAGTACGGAAAGCAACTGAATGGAAAGGTTCAGTTTGACGTGCTGGTTTGGAGACGAAAAACATGAAATTCCAGATAAAATGAAACGAAACTTTTTTAAAGAGGGAGACACATGCATCTAAGATCATTACGGAACACCGACGTATAACCGTGGGTGGGAAATTCTGTCGCATCCCGCCTGCAGCCCCGACTTAGCACCCTCCGATTATCATCTTCTCGGTGTTGTAAAGAAAGGTATGCAAGACCAATGCTGCGAAACGATGGAGTACATCAGGAAAGCTGTGAATCATTATTCTTTCAATATTGGAACTAAGTTCTATCGCAAGGTGATTTTCAAGCTTCCACAACGATGGGATATATATATGGGACCACCTAGAAAAATACATCTGAATTTATATGATATATGAAAATGTTGACAGGACAATCTCATCCACTAGATTACTAACACTAACTTGAATTAATTTCATAGGCGGAAGCTATCGTATTCTTTTAACATTTTCGAATCGTCTTATCGAGGAGACCATGTAATTGGTCCATCTCTTACATTCCAAGTTTCTAATAATGCGAAAGTATTACCGATGGTTTGTGATACTACAGGCGCTCTTGGGGGCACTCCAACTTTGAGTCACAGCTGTATCAGATGTTCTGGCACTGACACAAAGGCCGTAACTGAGAGTAGAATTAACTCTTCTATGCATGTCAGCAGATGAAGCTCTTTCCTCCTGCTGTTATGAACGGCTACACAATCGCGAACTACTTGGCTTCCCTTCCTACTGATTATGTACATATAATTCCTATAACAGCAGTGGTCCTCTATGGCTTGGCAGGTGCCGTTTCGAAAATATGCCTAGAAGAATAGATGTAACTAAGCAGCTGACGGAGTTTTTAAATGAAAGTAATGGATGTATTTAATAAGTTACTAAGCCATATTGGAATTACAAATCCAAGGGATGGACAGTGATTCACATATATATCATTATGAATACATTGTAAAATAATTATCAATTAGTATGGTTAGAAAATACCATATATAAAATAATATTTACAATAAGTACCTATATTTTGTGAAAAATCAATTAAAACTCTGTTAATTATAAAGAAGAAAGAAAAAGAAAAATGAATAACGTCAAAAGGGAAATACGTTATAAAGAAAGAACGAAAAACGTTGCATTCACAATATTTTAAAAATAGTATGACATAAAAAGGTCAACGAAAGAGAAAATCATAATTGAAGTATGTTAAAAATGAATTTGAATTGTTAATATGTTATTTATTTAACTTTTAGAATTTGTAGATAAATTGTAATTTATTTCGTTATGCTCAGCAACCAAGTTAGGATAAGTAAACAACATTCAACTTTTTTTTATGACTAAAAGAAACTTTTTCACAGACAAGAAGACGCTTTGAGCAACGGTCAAATAAAAAATTTACTTTCAAGGCAAATTATATTACATTGTATGCAGTAGATGACCAATAGTTAATTATTGAACCAATGTAAAGAGTTAACTAGCAGAATTATAAAACTTTAAGTAAGGAGAATTAAATTAAAAAGGTAACAGTTGTTCTACATTTTATCATTCACATTGCCCGTGAAAAAATAAATTACTTTTCGGTGAAAATTATTATTGCTGTTTTTAAAATTTTTTGAGTCGGAAAATGTAAATTCACATCACATAGTGCGCTAGGTGTTATCGCAGGAGCGCTTTCGAGAGATGTTTCTCTCATCTTCAGCTGAGAATCCGACTGACGGATCTCCCTCTCCCCTCTCCCCATGAAGCTTTTCATTAAATGTTCTTTCTGCCCTCTGTTGGGAAACCTTGGAACTTAAAGCTGTTGCTCCCCTCTGTGTTGTCTGTTGGTCACTCATCGTGCTTCTTTCTTCTCTCTTGTGATGTAATTGGTCTGCATTCTGTTGAAAAGTCTTGAAAACACTTGATCTTGAGTTTGCTGCCCTCTGTGGAGAACCTTGGGAACTTCTATTTTTTCTTTTGTTGTTTAAATGGATCAACTGCATTAAGTGGTCTGTCGGTGGTATCTCAAAATTCAAAACCTTCTCAATGTTGAAGTGAATGAAGATCTTTTCCCATATTTCCAAATGTGATGGTATCTGAATAGATTTGAGTAGTTTTATCTCTTGTCCAATCTCATGGTTGCTATTCCAAAAATGATTAGCTACTGCTGATCTATCTGTTTGTTTCAATTTTATATTTCTTTGATGTTCACTTAATCTGATTTTTAAATTTCTTTTAGTTCTTCCTATGTATAAGCCTTGACAGTCTTGACATGATATCTGATAAATTCCTGATTTTTTTAATTTGTCAGTTGTATTACTTAAAGGTGTATTTAACATATTTTTCAAACTGAAAACATTCTGAGGTGCTAGTTGAATTTGGTATTTTCTGAATAGCGTTTCAAACTTTTTGAACATGACTGGATGATATGTAAACCTCTTATATATCACATCCTTTTTATTTGGGTTTTGTAAAGTGCTACTGCTATGTAAATTTTGTTTCTTTTTGTATTTAGTAAGTAAGTTATTAATAAGTTGAGGTTTAAAACCATTTTCAGTGGCTACATTTTTTATATAATTTAATTCTATAATGTACTATTCTTTGTCTAAAGGTACCCTCATCAATCTGTAAATCAAACTTCTGAACACAGCATGTTGGTGTGACACAGGGTTGTAGAAATTATTTTTAATGTAATTATCCACATGCGTTGGTTTCCTATAAATGCCAAATTTAAGACAGTTTTCTTTTCTTTTTACAAGTATATCCAGAAATGGTAGAGAATTATTACTTTCAATTTCCATGGTAAATTTAATGTGTATATCTTGTTCATTTAAAATATCCAATGATGAATTCATGCAATTTTGAGGTACCACTGCGAAAATATCATCTACATATCTATACCATATTTTAAAAATATGTGGATGTGAAGAGGTGACAGTTTTCTCCAAAGAGCTCATATAGAGGTCAGCCAGTAAAGGAGATAAAGGATTACCCATTGCTAAGCCATGTGTCTGCTTGTAAAAGTTCTTATTGAAGGAAAAATAATTCTGATTGATACAACTAGTTGTAAGTGCAATCATCTCTTGGATGTAGTTATCCTGTAAATTCAGTGATTCCATCCAATTTCTTAACAAATCTGGAATATTATCTGTAGGTACATTAGTAAAAAGTGATGTTACGTCAAAGGATACCAACATATCTTCTTTATTAATTGTATAATTCTGGATATGATTAATTAATTCTGTTGAGTTTTTAATACTTAATGATGGAAACTTTTCCAAAGTAGTATATTCCTTTGTTAGCCATTTAGCTAAATTGTAGCTGGGTGAGCCTATATTATTAATTATAGGTCTCATACTATTATCTGTTTTATGAGTTTTTGGCAAACAATATATTTTTGACAAGGTAGGGTTATTAGATTTGAGCTGTCTCTTCTTCTCAATTGAGAATATAGTTGCATTGGATATCACTTGGTTCACCTGTTTTATGCATAAATTCAGAGGATTTTTATTAATTAATTCATAGTCATCTTTTTTTAAAAATTCATTAACTCTGTTATGGTAATCGTCACTATTTAAAATTACTATTTGGTTTCCTTTATCTGCCTTCAGATATACTACTGGTTTTTCATTAAGTTTCTTTATGGTTTTTTTTATGGAAATTCTTATTTATAGTGAAGTCCATCTCTCTTATAATTTCTGTGCTTTGTAGTTTGAGACTGCTAGCTAAAGCTGAAGTTAAGCCCTGAGTGGCTATCTCTGTATCAGCTATATAATCAGATCATCCGAGATATACAAGATGAACCTAGTTCCGAGGCTAAAATCCCGTTTCACAGCTGACGTTTTAAATGTTTCAAACATAAATTTGAAACCTTACATTAGAAGCAGAAAACTACTCTTTCTGCAAATAGCCGATGAATAGTAAAAGAATTATGAAGATTTCGGGAGCTAAAGATTTAGTCTATTCTTATTTGCCAAAAAATGAGTGCATAAGTACAAAAAGTCTTATGTGTTATATTCTCGCTAAATTCCCTGCGTATTTGTATATTTCATATAAAAGCTCACTTTTTTCTATTTCATGTTAATCGTGATTGGTAAATATCCGCCAGAGATAGTTTCAAAACATACACATTTGTTGTACAAGTGCATAAGGGAATGTGGTTGGTGAGACAACAATCAGCTGTTTAAAATAGCAAGATAAATGCTAGTACTTATATTACATACATTTTCCATGAGGCCTCCCAAAAATAACTCTATACTGAAAAAAACAAAAAAATTTCCACTGCAACAAGTAACACAAGTTTTTAATGCC
The DNA here is from genome assembly GCA_030765065.1 of Deroplatys truncata. NCBI lineage: Eukaryota > Metazoa > Arthropoda > Insecta > Mantodea > Mantidae > Deroplatys > Deroplatys truncata. Next base: position 162,327,688 of record CM060976.1, on the reverse strand, counting down.
ACAAAGAAGTTTGCCATAAATGGCCCACTATTTCAAATTCTGATACTAAACAAAATCGTTTAAAAACGTTTAATTAATAACCGCTGACAAGTATTCCATCTAAATGTTTGGTTTAGCAGAAATTCCTACATGATATTGATAGGGTATCCTGAAAAGGGCTTAACTGTATGGGATGCTGATTGTAATGCGCGAAAGGATTCTCAAATGAGACCGGAATCCATAGAGCTTGACATTTGTCCTCTGAGGACAGCGGAAAAGTTGTATTCAGACAACTCGGCCGCAAATGAGATTCGTACTCGGGGCTCTTGAATGTGAGGCAGATATACTATCCTTACAACCTGGAAGGAACATGCGTCATTTCCCCCTTCCAAAAACACACAAACACTCTCGCTCACGCTCTCTCTCTCTCTCTCTCTCTCTCTCTCTCTGTCTCTCGCTGGAGGGAGCTAATTATTGAGCAGCATAATTCAAAACCAAAAATTGGTTGCTATTTATATTCAGCGTCTTTCAAGGATAGCACCTCAAACTACTCTTTGCATGAAGGAATTTTCGCTATTTGTTATTTGCTAAAAAATGTCTAACGATTTTGATTAAACATCCTAAATTAAATTATCAATTAAATATGCTTAAGATATTTGCATGAAATTTAAAAAAACATGCCTTGAATTTTCTGCCAATAACCTCTGAAGTCCTCTTCATTCTGAATGAACTCTTACGCGAAAAATGCAGGTCTCATTAAAATGCTTCGTTTATTTGCTTTGGGGGGGGGCAAGAGGTGATGGTTGCTATGTTTTGAATTTTCAAATTTATTATTATTATTATTATTATTATTATTATTATTATTATTTTTTTTTATTTTTTTTTTTAAGTGATAGGTCATCGTATTTTGTCTTCTCGTCATGCAAAGAGTGGAATCTCAAAGTTAGCACATTACGATCCGCTTATTAAAGATTTGACTATCGTAGCTTCCTGTGTACCTCTTGCAACGGAGTGGGCAATAAGTAAAGCTCTGATGTTGAAAAATCTTTTTCTTTTCGAGTGTTATATGTTCATTTTGGGTTAGTGTGGGCCAGAAAATGGTGTTTCTCTCTACCTTTTTCATCGTTTTTTGGCTTATTGTTCTTTTTTAAGCCTCCCCTTTTAGTTCTTAGCGGCTCTTATTGCAGCGTGAGCTTCTGTCGACCACCATGCTCTTTCTCAATTCGAACAGTCAACGATGATTTATGCGGTTTAACATAATCTAAAATACTTGTGTGACTGAAAGAGAAACATTTTATTTTTGCACTGTATGTTTCATAGCATAATAAATTTAGTATTTATTAAGCAAAAATGTCTAACTCTATTTCAAATAATAAGATTTAGCTCTTACACGATGAATTAAATGCATTGATCTCTCACTGCAATATGTATGCATTAATATATACCAAGAGTCCGTAAATAACACAGGTTGAGGGGAAATGACACACATTCCCTTTTAACAATAGCTGATATAATAATCATGAGGCCTTACGTCAAGTATTGTATTCATTATTTAAATATGCAATTGAAAATAAAACTAAAATTGATGAATATGATTTTATTTGAATCACAGTTTAAGATTAATTTTTCCTTTTAGGATATTTTTTAGATCTTTTTAGGTCATTTTAGGCAATTGATAGGTCTTCAACTTCCGAGACCTCATATTGTACATACAAATGTTTATCTCGATTAACATAAATTAGAAAACGTTTTTATAAGAATAGTCGGTAGAAGAGATATGTTAAAATAAATATGTAAATATAGCACTCGAATTTTTGGTAAACTATTGTTTTGACTGTTATAAATAATCAAACCAGTCTTGGATTGTAAGACGTTACCTCTGCTACTTGTAACATTTCTTCAGCTTCCTTTTCGCAACTTAAGTGTCCATTTTTGCCAGTGTAGCCACATATCCCATGTTCAATATGTCAGCGTTACAAGCTTACAACTTACAAACTGTTGTTAGGTCTGGTGTTTCCACCATTTCCACAATAGCATAACTTATTTCAATTGAATTCGAATAGGCAAGTTATAGCTGCGTTGTAATATATAAGGTAATTTAAGTACATTCATTTTTTTACTTACTCTACGACGTGCATAGTATGTAGAGAATGTATTGCATTCCACCCGAAAATTCGATATCGAGATTTCACCGGGAAAATATGTTTTGAAGTCCCCCGAATAAAAAAATAGAAAATGGCCGCGCGCGCGTCTGTGAACAGCATAACTCAAAAACGAAAATTCGGATAAATAGCGCACTTGGTATTTGGGTTCAGTATCTTCCAAAGGTCCGACACGAAAATTGTCAAGAAAATTCCTCCACCCTATACTAACCTTTAGGTACATAGAACATTTTTTTTCGAAATTTTATTTTCTAAAAAATGGCTAACGATTTTGATTAAAATACCATATATTAAAAATATTTACATGACAAAGTGTATATCTTGAATTTTCTGGGAATAGCCTCAGAAGTCCTCTTCATTCGGAAGGAATCTTGTATAACTGGTAAACATTAAACGATAGATCAAAACGTACTATACAAAAAGTAGGTGTCTTTAAAACGCACAATTATTTCAAATAAGCTTTTGTGGCATAAGCCATTTCTGAGAAACCCGTTATTAATGAACGTTATATACCGTTATTAGAATTGTTCAATACTCGGCCATTCTCTTCAAATCCTTTCAACATTCAGTTGTTTGTCGCGATTGCATGAAAACTACAAAATTTTAAGGCCTGCGTATAGCGTCCGGCTCTGAAACATTCTCTTTGTATCTATAACGAAATTTGTGAAACAGCTTATTTCAGCTAAGGAATATTTAAATTAAAATGTAGTAGACAGAATAATATGCTTTAATACGAATAGTTTGTATACCCACTAATAAACGACAGAGTAGATAAAATCATCTGAATGCATCGCATCAGATTTTTTTTTTCTCCTTCTACGGGCTACCTCTAATAGGTAGAGGAAGTATTTTATTCCATTCAAAATTTCTATATAGAGATTTTATCACCTTTTGAGAACCAGTGAATCTCCCCCCCCAAAAAAAAAGTGTTTTGCAGAAAAGGAACCGCGCGGGCGAATATATACTTTCTTAAAAGACAGAGTTTGGGTTTAATTATCTTTTTCGATAGACTTAACCGTTTACGAGATATTTCCTATTGTTGGTTAGAACTTTACAATATTTCAGGCTACACATTTCTGAAATCTTATATCCGTTCTTTTGTTTCTCATAGACCATGCATACCCAAAATATCAATCCAGCATCCACATTGAGGGCTTCTTTTTAAGCATTTAGTGCCATATATATCTATTGAAGCAATTTCGGAAACCATTTATCGTTATTAGCAAGAGGTAAGAAATTAGATTTTATATGAATAATTTGTAGAATAGATGTGGAAGTAAACTATAGCGTGCAAAGAAAATCCTGTGTACACATCAGATTCTTTTTCCTTTAGGGCACATAAAATTTAGAATGAATGAATAAATGGAATTGGGAAACAAAGATTTTTCAGGATAAAAAAATTAAATTTATAACACCTGTTATGAGAAAATACTGATGTGATGCATTCACATGTCTGTCTCCACTCTTCTACAAACTATTCTTACAAGAAATTATTCGTCTACGTCTTGTCGACATAAACTTAATTACGCATTTAACGTTCTTTGTAGATATAAAAAACAATACAATAAGCTAAAGCGATGGTTAAGATTTTTAAAAAGTTAATAACTGTATGATGGCTTTGAAGTTATATACTCCATGTATGACCACGAGAAAAACGAATAGCGACCTATCAGTTCAAAAACTATAAGTATTTTAAAATTTAGATCAATAACAAAGAATATTTCGGAAATGGTTAATGCTATAAACATTATATGACATAAATTGTAGGCTTTAACGCGATCTATATTTTTTGTTAATAAGATTTTGTCTTTTTCTCATGTTTACCAATTATATAAAAAGTCCAAGATATACTTACAGTTTGTCATGAATATATCTTATACATTGGTATTTTAATACAAATTTTTATCGCCATGTGTAAGAAAATAAAAAAAAATTGAAAAAAGTTTCCATGTAAAAGGCAGCTTGAATTGCGGGGATTTTCTTGAAAATCTTCATATTGCATCCTCGGAAGATGCTGAACATAAACTCCGAAGTTTGGTACTTAACAAACTTTTCGTTTTTGAGTTATGCTGTTCACAGACACACGAAAACACATATACACGTGCCTTTTTCTAAAAATACTTTTAAATATGGATTTAGGGGGACCTCAAAACTTGTATTTTCAGTGAAATCTCCATTATCGAATTTTTTGGTCGACCTATGTGGTCTAGAGGTACCATGCTAGCCTCTAGTCCCCAAGGTCGCGGGTTCAAACCCGGCGGAGAGCGATGGATTTTTTTTTTTTTTTTTGCGTAAAAGCCTTAGCATGGCTTCCTTCGGAAGGGAAATAAAGCCGGTGGTCCCGTGTCGTAGATTTACGGCACGTAAAAGAACATCAAGCCTGATAAAGAGACCTTTGAGCAAAATTTTGGTTCTGGCACGCCCAATATAGATTGGGAGCTAAAACCCATAGCAACTAAAGAGCGTCCATAAAAAATCGAGCTTTTGGGTGAAATAAATTATTTCTCTACTTACTATAGGTAAGTAGAAGAAAGTAATTAGTGAAACTTTTAGCATTGGGTCTAACATCGTTGTCACATGTGCAAGAAAATGATCATTTTGACTAAGATGAATATTTAGGGAGCTTTTAAAAGAAAAGTAACCCCGGGCTCCACATATACCGCGCTGCACGGGCGACACTGCTGGGCATGTATATGTAATTTCATATCAGGAAATATTATTAACTCCGGTAATTAAAACGACTGATTAAATTGATTAAATATAGCCCGAGTTCTTGAAGCCGTGGGCCCTGCAGTAATATATTTATGCGGAAAAGTTAGCAGTGTCGGTCGTCATAAAAGTGTGCTCTTGTCTATCGCTTCGAAATTAATGAACGCTGAAGATAATTTATTAAATGTTTTATCGAGTCCAGTAGCGGAGTAACACGATAAGAGTTAGATTATAGCATTGTAGTTGTTCTGCTAAAGCATCGCTAGCTATGCGGGAAAAGCCACCTAGTGGAATTCACTCATGCTGTAATTTTATAAATAAAAAAATTAAAGGAAGAAAGAAAAAGAACACATTAGAAAATTGATTTGTACACAAATTTACTATTGAAAGCTCATTTTTATACAAGTTTCTCTTATTGTAATAAAAGGAAATTCAAAACTTTTTAACAGGTGTTATTATACGACATTGTGGTTTGAAATGAGGTTGCTTTAAGTTGCTCTTGTTTTTTTTGTTTTTTTTTTAAATTAGTTGTTCACAAGATTTAGTGTTTCTTGCCCCTGCAGATTAAGGACGCTCAAGTTAAAAGTTATTATAAAAATTGCGTAGATTTGCCGTAAATCTACGACACGGGACCACCGGCTTTATTTCCCTTCCGAAGGAAGCCATGCTAAGGCTTTTACGCAAAAAAAAAAAAAATCCATCGCTCTCCGCCGGGTTTGAACCCGCGACCTTGGGGACTAGAGGCTAGCATGGTACCTCTAGACCACATAGGTCGCCAACTACATAACGATGTTGATTTAAAACACTCGTCTTGTGTATAGTATGAAACATACAGAACTCCTTTAATTGAATCTACCATAATACCAACTTACGTTGGTAGAGCAGACTATCAACACTGAATTATGTTCATTAAGGGCGGTTGTACGAACTCCGAATATACCTTTGAATGAGGCGACGAGTTGTACGAAACACTTTTCTTCTTTAGATAGCTATTCCGCTGTTAGCAGTTTTGAAACTAATATTGGCTGTATTGCCAGTCATTCGTGGCTAACTTGGGAGCTTTGTTTTGCTGAAACTTGTCTAGCATTTTGCATTGTTTTCAGAATTAGCTGTTCCTAAACTGTTATTATTTCTTAATTGAAGTTTCTACTGAAATAATTTTAATGCTCCCAAGAGTGTTCTGGCGTAGAATTATAATTTTGTGAATAGCTCTGATTCACTAAGTAGCTTACACAGCATGAGGAATTCTACTGTAGACAGTACCGAGTGCCCAGACACTAACCAGTAACACCTCTGACGCTGGCAAAGAAGTGGTTTCCTTCCCGTCAAGGAATAATAGGAAATGAAAGAACTGATGAAGCTGCTAAAGATGCAGCATCATTACCCCATCAAACGAACATCCAAATCCAATACTCTGATGTCCTAAATAATTTCTCCAAAATATCAATAGAGAAATGGAAATCAATGGAGTCAACAACCACCGGGAGAGCTCGAGGATCCACCGCTCTCCACCCCACCAAGTCACCTACTATACCTTTTTCACTATAAGCTGAAAGGAGAAGTAAACAAAACTTAAATATATCACTCCGCCGAGCACATGGCAGCACCACGTGGAGAATAACGCATCCGTGAGAGGAAATTGCTTCATACAGAATACGAATACAGTACATTGCGCAGTTTAGTGATCATTAGCTTTTAAACATTGTAAGTCTTATACCTATATTTTGCCTTACATACTAAACTTCTAATACATAATGCTAAAAGTAAACAAATAAAAGTTGTACCTAAACAGTTCGGCTTCTGTGGTTAATGTACTGGATTAAACTGCTCTTAACTTCAGGCTTTAGAAATCATTCATTTAATGACTAATATCAGTATACCACCTTTGCTTTAACCTTTTATGAGTCAACAAGTTAAATAATGATTAGCACTATAGGTTAAAACAAGACAGAAAACAAACGCGACCCAAGCTATCCGAGCAACAATTCTGCATCACTAACAAAGAAGTTTAATTATTGCTAAACAATGGCTAACCATATTCATTGTCTATTAAAGGTAGATACTTTCCACAGAATTTGTTAAAAGCATTTAACACAATTGTCTTCTTTCCATTTCCAGCGTTTATGTTTTCCACAGTGGCAGAAGATTCTCAGCCGGAAACGAACTGCAGCGCCTGCGCATATCCTCTTAAACCCTCTGCTCTAACGGTTCATGTAGTTATAGGTGAATCTGAAGAAACACATTTAGTTTCATAAATTTAACTGTTACAATAATGAGTTTTTTAAATTTCTCAGCACGAGAATAACCACAAAATGTTACGATATGAACCGAACTGTTTTTTGTAGAGGAAGAGACATGCCCACCAGCCAATGAGGTGGTGTCTTGTCACGTGGTTTTGTCTACTTCTCCTTTCAGCTTGTAATGAAAAAGGTATAGGAAGGAACAAGTCATCCTCACACGGATGCGAATTGGTCACTCCAACCTCACTCACTCATACCTTCTCTCAGGACAGATGCATGCAGGTGACCTATGCCATCGTAACATTAGCATCTACCACCTGCTTATAGAACGTGGTAAGTACAAAAACAGACGGAAACAACACGGAATTCCGCAGGATATCTCTACAACGTTAAACTACTTGCAATTAGGCCGCAAAATTTTTGCTCACTTAAAGAATGTTGGCAAATATGTATGTAAATGTTTGATTGTATGCCTTTGTATTTGATAACATGCTTGTTAAGATTATATTGGTCGCGTTATGACCTCGAAGATAAAGCGACCTTAAATAAATTACAAAAAAAAATCTGCGAGTACGTTACACAAATTTACAAGCCGTGGCAGAAAATGAAAACACAGATGCAGCGACTTCTTCCAATAGGGTAAGAGTATGGCAGTAAATAAGTAGTCAGTGGTGTAGTGGTTACCACTAGTTCCCAAGGTCGCGGGATCATACCCGGCGGAGGGCGATGAATTTTTTGGGGGGATAAAACGCCTTATCATGGCTTCCTTCGGAAGGGAAGTAAAGCCGGTGGTCTCCCGTGTCGTAGATTTATGGCACGTAAAAGAACCTCAAGCCTGATAAAGAGGCCTCTGAGCATAACTACCGGTCTTTCATGCTTCACGCTAAGGACCACAGCAGTTAAAGAGCGTCCATAAATAAAACTCAATTTAAGTAAATAAATAGTTATTTATGTTTAGTGTTAAAAGCAGGTTTTTATTTTGTGAGTAGGAATGCTCATGAAACGAATCCGTAGGCCGAGTTTAACAATCCTACGAGCAAAATAAAATCACCTTTAACATGTGAGGCATACACTTTGTTTTAGATAGCCCTGAAATTTTAAAATAGCAATAAAATAATGTTATAATAATTCCAGGCCTGCATACAACTAAGAGAAATGCTGCCTAGAGCGAGATCAACAGACGTGTGCGGCGAGAATGTAGTTGATTCGCTAGCGATGCTTAACTTACACCAGTCAATGAAGCGATTAGATGCTATATCATCTGCAATTTTGCAAATTTTTTGTAGCAATTCCAATCTTACTCTTTTGGCAACTTCCAGAATTTCATCCGGCTCTTGCAATTCAAGTTTATACAAACTTGTACCTTGCCGTCGTTTTGTCAGCTGTAGTCATAGATAAAAGCATATTCAGATCAAAGAAAGTAAGCTGCCAACACAAGCAACAGATGAACTGGACAACACACATTGCGATAAATTGAAGTATGACAATTTGAATTGTGAACAGACCGACATGAGAAATTAATCGTGTAAAAAGACATAATGAAATGCAAAAGCTAATCGTACCAAGTCGATTTATTAAACATGTGCAAATACAAAAGCTAATTGCCATGTGATAGGATGAAACTAAAGTTGGTAACAATGGAGTGGCATAAAACTTTTATTGCACTAGGCGATAAAAAACAACTTTTAATTCTTGTGTCTTGTGTTTAAGTTCTGGTGTTAATTAACCTGTCAAAAAAATAATAATAATAATAATGCTCAGACTACTGCCGCTATAGCCTCTGAGTAGTTTCGCAGAAGTATGATTTTTTGAATTATGCAGCTAATTAATGGGCGACACAATGATGGCTGTAGAAGAAAACAAAAATAGATATACGAACGCAGTACCAGAAGTGCCCGACTTGATGTATATATAGAGGTTGTTTCAAACAAATGACTATGGTAGAAAGTACCACCCTTATAAAGCTTAAATTTGAAAGGTAGAATCAGGCGACTGAAAAATTCAATTCCATAGCCGGGATTTGAACCACGGATCTCCCGGTCTCCGTCCGGAGGCTCTAACCACTGAGCTTCCATGGCAACATGCCGGCACGACACTAAATTCTCCAGTTGATTTGCATTTTTCCCAGGAAACCACAAGGAGATCTCAAATTGTATTGAGATGGCATACCCCAATGGCGACTTACAATGTTGTAAGTACTTTAAGTCCCGGGCTTCATAGTTTCAACCACTTTTAGGTCAATTAATGGAATTAATTGTTCTTCCACACAAGCTGTGTGTTGGACAGGGTTGGAAAGGTAGAATCAGGCGACTGAAAAATTCAATGCCATAGTCCTTGTGGTGTACCGGGAAAAATGCGAATCAACTGGAGAATTTAGTGTCGTGCCGGCATGTTGCCATGGTAGCTCAGTGGTTAGAGCAACTGGTCGGAGACCGGGAGATCCGTGGTTCAAATTCCAGCTATGGCATAGAATTTTTCAGCCGCCTGATTCTACCTTTCCAACTCTGTCCAATACACGGCTTTTGTGGAAGAACAATTAATTCCTTAAGTTTGAAGCTTGACAATGCTATGTTGTTTGGCAGCCATTAATAGTGAACTGTCACAGAATTTATAAGCAAGGATAAAGCTGGTCATCGTTATGTGATACAATACTTTTCATTTGAAAGGCCTTAGTCCAACTAATATTAAAGCTGAGCTAGATTCTACTCTGGGGGAGTCTGTTCCTTCGTTTACGACAGTTAAACATTGGATGGCAGAGTTTAAGCGAGGCCGTATGAGCTGCCAAGACGTAGATACATCGCGGTGGTCGAGCAAATGAGGTGACCACGCCTGAAATTGTAAAGAAAATCCACAAAATGGTATTGGATAACCGTCGACTGAAAGTGCGCGAGCTAGCAGACATCGTAGGCATTTCAAAAAGTGCTGTACATCGCATACTAACTGAAAATTTAGACCTGCGAAAGTTGAGCGCAAGATGGTACCGCGTTTACTCACAGTGGAACAAAAACAGCGTCGTGAAGATGTTTCAGTTAAGTGCTTGGCGATGTTTCGGTGCAATAAAGCCGCATTTTTGTGTCGATTCATAACCATTGATGAAACATGAGTCCATCACTTCACACCTGAGGCGAAGGAACAGTCAAAACAGTGGATTGAAAGGAAAGAATCGGCTCCAAAGAAGGCGAAGCCAGTTCCATCTGCAGGCAAGGTCATGGCGTCAGTTTTTTGGGATGCGCGTGGGATAATTTTCATTGATTATCTTCAAAAAGCAATTAGTGGCGAGTATTGTGCAAACTTTTTGCAGCGTTTGAATGATCAAATCAAGCAAAAACGGCCGCGTTCGGCGAAAAAGAAAGTTCTGTTTCGTCAAGACAATACACCAGCTCACACATCCATTATTGCCATGGACAAAATCAATGAGTTAAAGTTCGAATTGCTTCCTCATGCACCCTATTTGCTAGACTTAGCCCCCTCTGATTATTTTCTATTTCCAAAGTAGAAGAAATGGCTTGGTTGTAACAGATTTGCCAACAATGAAGAGGGAGAGTTTGCAGTTGATCCTATTTTGCAGAACTCGACGGTTCTCAGTATAAACAGGATATGAAGCTATTGTACATCTCTGGGAAAAGTGTATCGAGCTGAAAGGAGACTACGTAGAGAAATAAAGATGTTTTTCTTAAAATTTTTGTGTTTTCTTTGTTAGGTCGGGTACTTCTGAAACAGCCCTCGTAACTTCGCCTTTATGCAAGTTATGTCTCGTAGTTTGTCTCTTAGTTTACAACTATTTTGTGTTTTGTCAATAATAATTAACCTCACTTATTACTCCGCTGCACAGCGTACTAGTGAATTCCTAAACTGTATTTTCGGTTTGTCTTGGGTAATATTTAACTTAAGTATTTCTATAAGACTATTGTGCTCATATTCTAGATATGTTATTCTGTTTTAAATAATATTATTTACCTGGTTTATATCAATATGCCTGTCATATGTTCTAAATAACCATCAAATCATATCAACGTAGTATTCTTTCTCGACTTGAATCTCATTGTAGTCATGTTCATTTATCGGATCACCTCTACGACGTATTTCTTAAACTTTCTAGTTCTCAGAAAGTATTATAAAGAAATTAATATTTATAGCGGACAATTACCCGGAATTATGAGTTATACTTTTATACCCGGAATTATGAGTTATCGCCGTAGAAAACATCCAATAGCTTATTCCGTGGTTATACCCTTGATAGGCATCGTACAACCTCTTAAGTAAGATTGGTATTAACAATTATAGATTTGAAACTTTCAAAGCCTACAATCATGTAAAGTATACTCTACAGTACACATTAAATTGCTTTTTCAGAATATTAGGGAAACAAAGAATTTTGCTTCGCTCAGTTTCTGAAAACATATTCATGTATTTATCAACCGTATCGTAATATACTACGTATGCTGTGATTTTCTTACAACATTTTTACGTTCCTAGCGACTTCGAGGTGTGAAAGAGTTTCCCAAGTTAGGTTGCAAGGCATACGCCTAAATTTATTTTATCAGGAATAGTATTTATAGTTTGACAGATATTTTAATAATTTCTAGGCTTATAGTATGTACGTAGAAAATATTATTCCGTTAGTTCACTATATAAACTTCAAAGTTAAAGCGAATGCCAAACTTGTCTCGCAGAATATGTTTTTAAAGCAGGGGTTGTTTAACAACCTATGCGTTATACTTTATCTTAAAGCATTTGTTCTTATTTATAAAAATTCTACAAATTGTGTTTTTCGTAATCAAATGCCGCTCTTTGCGATCTGCCGTTGGGCCATGAAGCTTACGCACTTAATCGACAAAGTTGCTATTTCAAAGGGGGAAGCTAATCGCAACGCAGAGCGTCACAGAGTTGAGCGTAAAGTGGTTGGCGGGGTGGGAAAATATACTTGGTTGCCATGGCTACGGACGCGATTCTAGGCGGGGAGCTTTTCTGCAATAGCCAGTGTTCTCAACACAATGCAAATATTTTCACGTTTTCTCATCTATTTGAAGTGAAATAGGTTAGTAGAAGTGGCAACACTCAAAGCAGTCCAGCTACTATTGTTTATATAAGCTTGCATTGTGTGTTAAATTTTGAATTTTTTATTTAAGTGATCGGTGAAATAATATATGCAAAATTTGTGAAAGCATCACGCATGCTTTCGCGAACATGAAAAACAGAAACATGTTTATATACAAACAATAATGTTAGTGTTATTTTAATTAACGAATATCTGAACTACAAAGTAATCAGTAATAATTACTCTTTCAGCTTTTTTATGGTGATGTTAAATTTAGTTTCTATAACGTGTGTATTTCCCAGCTGGTTCCTGCTCATAGTTCAACTTCACTTAACATCGATGCCATTCTCTAGGACGCCATCAGTAGGCAACTGATGCCTACTTATACTGGGCGCATGGAGAAAATAATATAATATGCGAGATGTTTATGCTTAGCGAGTCACCAGATCAATTCGTCCAGAGCCGCGTCTGCTTTAAAGAGTTTAAGAAGCCAGATTCAAACCTGCAAGGTGTATAGCATTTCTTTTGTTTCGCTAAGGTATTATAATCGCATTATAGTTATACTTCAAGAAGTAAGGTTTAAATTGCTTACTATTCTGCAAGGAAAAAGAAAACTAGAACAAATTTATAGAACCAGTTATTCCTTAGGAGAAGGTGCAGCGTTTAATTTACAAAATACCCTAAGTTTAATATTTGTTTATCTCTTTCTTGGCGTTTTAAGTGTTTTAGATGTTCTCTTCCACGCCGTCAGTAATTCAGAAGGCACATCAAGGAAAAGCGCCATTTTCACACGTGCAACAGTAATTGCTAAATTTAGGAGACGTGGCATTTCCTTACTATATGAACTTTTCCAAATTGACGTTGTTTAAGAGAACAACCATGACCCAGGGTCATACACGATTGAAATGAGATTGTTAATTTTATATTCTGTTAAACGTTTTAACATTAAGCATACCTTAGAAAGTCTGATGTGTTACAACCGACGTCTTCTAAAAATTATAATTTATTTTAATATCAATTCTGTAAATTATTCATTAAAAACGTATTTTTCAACTACCTACAGTTAAACGCTGTAAATATTGGTGGAAATGCATATTCGACCGAAAATAGCTACACAGGAGCATACCGGATGCTAGGATGGTAGTCAGTGTTTAAAAATCAAGTGACTATCTGAGGGACTGAGGAGAAATTAATGAATGGTGACTTAACGTTTTAAAAAATGTATATATTTAAATAATACTGGACGTTTCCAAACGATAACAGCAAATTTATCGGAAATGTTAATAGCACAAACGTTGACATAAATTGTATATTTTAATAGATCTGCATTTTTCCTCTAGTAAATCTTCAGATTATATAAAATTTAATCATAATGAAGAAGAATCCACAGGCTATTTGTAGAAAATTCAATATATACAGTTTATTGCTCATATCTAAAATACGGGGCATTTTAATCAAAGTTGGCACAACGTTTTACAGAAAATAAAACGAAAACTTTTCTCGTCAGGTGTAGTTTGGATGGAAGGAATATCTTGAATATCATTTTGCATCCCGGAAACAACGCTAAACTTACTTGAATACGAAGTTTGTTATTCATACGACATTTCAGTTTTTGGGGGGCGGGGTTTTTAGTGCTCATCTGACCGCGCGCGCGCGCGCGCACACACACACACACACACACACACACACACACACACACACACACGGTGTATATTCTGTTCAGTGTACTTCAGGACGTACTGAAATCTCGACGTGAATTGTTTGAAAATATGTTTCCAACGAACCTAGTGAATGCCATCGCAAATTATATACAATTGGTAGAATGTTGCCAAAGAAATATAAAATATGAGACTTTTTACCAAAAATTTAGGGTGTACTGTATGCAGTAATTAAGTTGTTTATTAGAAATCCAAAGACTCTAAAACTGTGACTGAAAACTACATACAACTTTAGATATACAAGTACAACTAAAGCACTTAGCAATTAGGTACCTAAATTGTGTTTCTGTCTGCTCAAATTATTACTAATGAAATTATAATCAGTACTTATAAATGATATATCGTAACAGCAGAAAATATATGCGGTGAAAAGCTGCTTCTTGTTAAGTTTTCAATTAGTTTAATTAATTAACTAATTAATTTATTAATTGTAATGAATTCTTCGGCATCATCGATTTGTGGTTTGCTAATATATTAATGTCAATATTACACTAAACTAATTATTTTACCAATGGGTTTATAATTAACATTAATTGAAAGGTGGAGCAAAAATGTGATACAATGGGAAAACGAAGAAAAATGGTGTTATGTTACTCATAACTGATCTGTATGTATAAGAGAAATGCATGAAAACCAAGCGGAATAAATGCATTTGAAAACAATTCCATTTATAGTTTTATTTTCTCTACCGCTTACCTCAGGTAGGTAGAGAAAATTGTGTATTCCTTCCAAAATTCAATACCGAGATTTCACTAGAAATGCATGTCTTGAGGTTCTTTGAATAAGAAATCGGATAAAAGGGTATTTGTGAGTCCATGAGAGATGCGGGAGAGAACAGAGTAACTTAAAAAGGAAAGTTTATGTTCAATTTTCTCAGAAATGCCTAATGATTTTAAAACTGCTAGCTCACTATTCTTTTGTTTCTTGTGTCCTACAAAAAGAATAGAGCTTCAAAGCCAGCAAACTGTGAACAGCGTTTGATCGTTAATTGATTTGACTACTCGCTTCAGCCTCTCCTAAGGAGCCCCTCCCGCCGCCGTTGTACCCACAAGAAAGTGTGTAATGTAATCATTTCTGCGGTTGATTATCATGAAGTAGATAGAAAAATAGGCTTTTGTAAGAGTAGTTCTAGACTATATATAAAGCAAATGAGCGTGGGTAGAGAATGTCATGTTAATGTATCACATTGATAAATGAATTAAATATTGTTTACTATTTCAAAATGCATAAATGTGTAAGCCGTATTTAATGAAGTTAAGTTATTAAAGCTACTACACAAAAACTTTGTAAAAAAGCTAAATTGAATTTTATTTATGGACGTTCTTTACTGTGGTTCTGAGCGTGAAAGACTGGAAGGGGACCACCCTATCGCGAGAAAAAGGGTAGTTTGGGGTGGGGAGATTTACTTGAAAATCTTCTTGTCCCATCTTTGGATGGAATTGAACCTAAATACCAAGTTTGGTGTTTATCCGTCTTTTCGTTTTTGAGTTATGCTGTTCACAAACACACACACACACGAACCTTTTTCTAAAAAATGAAAAAATTATTCAGGGCGCCTCAAAACACGTATTTCGGTGAAATTTCCGTATCGAATTTTTGGGTGGAATGCCTTCTCTACCTACTACGTACGTGATAGAAAAAGTGAAAAGGAGTTTGAAGTTCAATGCGGTCTCTTACCTAAATACTTAACGACCTATTAAATATCCATTTGTGGCTTTAAATTGTGATATTGACAAACCAGATATGCAGCAAACGAGCACAAGTTTCGAGTATAATAAAAAAAACACACAAAAAACTTTTTAAACCAAATTTCACCTACCTTGAAACTTTACGTGAAACTACAACCTCCAACCGTCACTTGTGCCTGTTAAATTAATCATTGCATATAATCAATTTTGATATGCAGCACTTAGAAGATTTTTTTTTTCATTTCTAATAAAAGTGTATATAAAAGCCTGAAGAGTAATTGTGTTGCAATTGTTTTCTTCCTTTATTTGGGGCCCAGCACGGGGACCTCTTGAAGTTGTTTCCTCCAATCGACCACCCACGGGGCACACAGATGCAACAACAAAAATGCACTCAGGAGAGGAGCGTGGCCATCTGTCCCGCCACTAGGTCTAATTACTGCATAACTTCGTTTCATATCGTTTTCTGCAGGAGGCAAACTTATAAAATTATATGCACCTGTTAGTTGTAAAACTCGACTTGTGAATTGGTTTGTGTCATCCACAGGAGGTCCCTAATGTGTCGTCAGCTCCCCTCTATTTCCTCTTGGAATTAATGCACCCTCACAAAAACCTCTCCACTTTGTGTATAGTTTTGGAATATATTGGAGATTTCTTTGAGAGAGCATGGAACTGTAGGCAACTCGGAGGGATAACGATTATTATCCTTTGTAAGGACTTGGCGATGAAGCTTCCCCAGCTGCCGGTTTACTTGTAAATAAGTCCATGTTTCGTGTGACATACTCAAAACTGCATTTCGTATGTGTACAGGAATGTTCCTCATTTCGAGACTTCATCAATAGTGCACGTTTTGAGGTCCCGTGGCTGTAGAAAAGGGTCTGTGTATTTTTGCATGCTTGTGTGCGTGGAGAGAACTTGAGATAAATTCCACATATCTTGCTAAAATCAAGCAGCTTTTTAGGATATGAAGCTACGATATTCATAAAGTTTTCTCCTACTATACAAAACATTAGATGGAAAAATATTGTGTTACTTTAATTTTCTCATAATGGTTCTGATGATTGTGATTAAAATATTATAAGTTTTAGTTAATCCATGATGAATAAACTGTCTGTTTTGTTGAATTTTCTGTAAATAGGCTCTGAAACCTTCGTTCATTCTTACTAAATTTTATGTAACTGGGAAATCATAAAAACAAAAACTTGGTAAGGAATAACTCGATAAATACTCGATTTATATATACAAGGAAAATCTTTGCAGTGTCAACTATATCAAAATATTCGCTATTGTACATTTCAATATTCCGCGTTTTAAGCAGCAGCCTTTGAAATGTTAAGTGACTGTTCCTTATTTCCCTCTGTCTTGAATAATACAAAGTGCTCAAACAATTCCTAACGGCTCAACTTCTTGTTTATTGGAGAAAAACGGTATTACTACCCTAATTGAGGTCGATTCTTGTACATATTTACCATGATAAACAGGGCATATAACAATCATTTGTATAGTCCACCTACATGGCGTGGGTGTAGCTTGTCTGCTTCAAGAGGTCCAGATTTCGAATCTCGCTTGAGCTGAGTTACCTGGATAAGGATTTATTCGGTTTCTCCCAAGAAGGCGAATGTCGGGTAATTCTAAGACTCTGGGCTCTTTGCTGGTGATCGAGTTCGTACATGTCACTTCACATTATTCAAATTTTTTGCGTAAAAAATCGCGCCCAAAATTTTGCCAGAACCAATTACGACAGTTGAAATTGGGTGTCTTGCTACTCCACGGTAATGAAAAACTAGATATCTGCGATCTGGTTGGACATATTTATTACCGATTGCAATTAGATAACGTTGCCGCAACCAGCCTGTATTACGGCTAGAGTTCGGGGTAGGCGTTACAGTCTTAAATGATCTCAATACAATTATGACACCACATATTTGACAGTTAAATTCCAAATGCAAATTAGATGGAATTCAGCAAAATATAAGCAAGCATTATCCCTATGATAATTATTTTTAACGATATTGATATCAATATATTGGGGAACAACAATAAAAAAGGAAAACAATCGTTCGGAGTTATGTCTGGACAAGGCCGCTAGTTTCAAGGCATAGAATGTGTCATTGTGATCATGGCGAGTAATTTTGTAAAACACAGTTTAAATAATTTTATTTTACACGAAAAATATTCATTACAAGGAATGAAATGGCAAACTTTTAAAAATGCCATTATCTTTAACCGCAAAAGAACTTGTGTGTGTAAATATATATATATATATATATATATATATATATATATATTTAAATTTAAGTTATATCAATATCGCTGACATTTCCTAACATTTTTCAATCGTGTATTATGCATATGTTAAGATGTTTCGTAGGTATGCAGAATTTCCGTAATTTGAAGACCGATATATAAAAAGTATTCAACACTGGCAGTTTTTACAAAATAGTTTTTTTTTAAATAGCGAAAGACAAAACAAATGACACTTCAAACGTCATGATCGCATAAAGGAAGCGGAAGCTAGGTTAAATTAATGTGTTACGCCACCAGTAAGCTCACCGATAAACTGTAGCGCTCATTTCGAGTTCTTTAAATTCCCTTTACAACCATAAGGGAATATTGAATTTTTTAACAGATTTGTTTGCTCGTATGGCTTAAAGTGTAAAATTTTCGAAGTATTTCAATCGTCAAAAGCAACACACTGTATTAAATACATTTACGTACAGGCATTTTAGA
The DNA here is from genome assembly GCA_030765065.1 of Deroplatys truncata. NCBI lineage: Eukaryota > Metazoa > Arthropoda > Insecta > Mantodea > Mantidae > Deroplatys > Deroplatys truncata. The sequence goes on along the minus strand of CM060976.1, from coordinate 162,309,427 downwards.
ACGCTTGTTTGATATTCCTCGTCCAGGTATTTTCAGCGACTCCTCTTTCGTTTTCCTAACTTACGAATTGACCAAGCTCTACGCCATCTATAACTGCCACCTTTACCTGCTTGAGAATTGGGGTATTTTCGAGAAGAGACATGCCTATACCCTGGTATCGATAACTCCGAACTCTAGCTTTATCTTTGGATAGGAATGAATTGTATAGGAGAGATGTCGAGAGACAGTCTTGAAATATTGGGGACCCTGTTGAGCAATGACAGCCGTCATCAGACCTGGCTACCTTTACTACCTCACCTCATCCTAACCTCCCAGAGGTTTTGACGAAATGTGTCTAGACTTGGTCGCAGTGCTGAAACCCCTCCTTCAATACCCTATACCCTAATTAACTCTATCCGTTATTTCTGGATTCACCTCTCAAAATGTATCTAGCTAATTATTTTGTAGCAAATGAACATAACAGACGAGAACTTTTCAATGTGAAAGGCGTTTATGAGCGTATGAATACATTACAGATGTACGTAACTAAACTATAACTTTTAATGATCAACTGCTTTAACGCTCAGAGGTCACATAGATTTGTACAGAACAAAGAATTATCCGCCCAGTGTTTGAAAACTGCACTGTGTTGTGTAATGAGCTACAGATGGCTCATGGGATGTCCCTGAACTTTGCCATTGCTGAACATGTTGCCCGTCGCACATTTTAAAGCGAAAATAAAGCTTCTGTTCGCTAACAAGGGCAGGTAGAGATGTTTATAAAAACTGGACGGAACACGCTAACTAACCCCGTAAAATTTCTCAGCATCCACAAGTGCCAATTCATCGAGCGAGGTGCTGCCGAGTTAAAAACCTGCAAAGCAGTGGCGTATACTCCTCGAAAGTAATGTGTCTTATTTGAAGCAACTGGTTTAGAATGCTGCGAAATACAAACATGTAAATGCTAACCTAAATAATCTTACTAGAAGAAAGCTCAGATATGCGGCGGCATTATAATTCGAAAACAAAAGTTTGCAAAGAATTGCGTTTTTTTATTTGTATGTGACATCTTCCGGAATGCAAAATGATTTTCACGAAATTTCCTTCGCTTCTAAGGATTTTAATAACATATTAGATGTAGGTTATAGTGACATGCGAAACAAAACTCCATCATGAATTTTCTGTGTAATTCCTTTGCGTATAATTGGGAAACTATAAAACAGAATAGAAGCATATTACTTTTACTAGAAACCATAAGGTAGGCAAAATGCCTTTTCTATTTGTGTGCATATATTAAAGAATTAAATAGAAATAAACGTGTTTCTTAAATTTAAGGACGGTTTTTCCCCTGTTTTGGATTCGGTTGTCTATTTTAAGGTTTGAAAAGCCCTTTTTTGGCCTGGTTGGATCGTTATGGCTTTTTCTTATTTACAAATTTTAAAAAACACACAAAGAATTTCAATGTATGAAAGGGAAAAACATGTTACACAAAGACACATTCGCGTCACAAAAATAGTTACTGAGGTCTTGTTCCCTATAAATGCATTTATTTGTTCTCAATTAAAGAAGTAAAGAAGTCCGTTTGCTCTTGTGAATTAGCTAGTTTCGAACACCAAGAAGGTCTTCCTAAAATCACCTGAACGCAGGTTTTTAAGGATGTTGCACCAGATCTCACTTTACCACCAGTGCCAGCTTTCACCAGATGGCTAACCTGGATCTCTGCAGGCACAACAATTCGTGCAAGATATGAGAGGTATTTAATGCTCTGTCAGAAGGCGAAGCTGTTTCAGTTCGCGAAGAAAAGACATTGTACAATGAAGAACTCTGCAACGATTTGGCGTTTGTAGCAGTACATCATAGCGTGCTGCCGGAAGCAATCTTGAAGAAGGAAAAGAAGTTGATACGCTAATGTCGTCCATGATAATCTTTGAATATGCAATAAGTCAGCTGTTGCAAGTACCAGTATTAGTGAAAAGTGTAGTCGTGTTATGAGTTGAAGTAATTGCAGCCCCACGTATGGGAGATAAAACTTGAAGGAGAATTATTGTAGCCCCACGTATGGTAGCCAATTTGCAGTGGTTGCGAGCCCCACGTATGGTAGCCAAACTTGAAGTTGTTTATTTGTTGTGGTTGCACCACGTATTGGGGGAGATATGTTTCTTGGAGTGTTCGCCCCACGTACGATACAAACTTTCCGGTGGCCTTCGCCCCACGTTTAAAAATCAACTTTGCATTATAATATTTATTTAAATATTATATGTATATATACCTCGACTGCGTCATTAGTAATTTTCAGAATACGTATCTCTTAGCAGGGCTGGTGTGGCTAAAGAATAAGGCTTACACCATTATAATTGTATTGTACTTTTTTTCTTTCTCTACTACGTATAGTAAGTAGGGGAAGTATTGTATTCCACCCAAAAATTCGATACCGAGATTTCACCGGAAATACATGTTTTGAGACCCCCTGAATCCAAAAAAAAGCATTTTTGGAAACATGTCCGTGTGTGTGTCTGTCTCTCTGTCTGTGAACAGCATAACTCAGAAACGAACAGTCGGATAAACACCAAACTTGGTATTTAGGTTCAGTATCTTCCAGAGATGCGACACGAAGGTTTTCAAGAAAATTCTGCCACCCCAGATTACCCTTTACGTGGAAGATTTTTCGAAAATTTAATTTTCTCAAAAATGGCTATAACGATTTTGATTGAAATATCGTATGTTTTAAGATATTTTCATGACAAATAAAATTTATATCTTGAATTTTCTGGGAATGTCTCCAAAAGTATTCTTCATTGTAAACGACTTTTGCATAACTGGTAAACCATAAGAGATAGACAAAATTTTACTACACAAAAAATGTAGATCGCGTTAAAATACACAATTTATGTCATATACATTTTTTTTTTGCTGAGTGTACCATTTTCGAGATATTGCTTGTTATTTCCTTAAATTTGTCAATACTTATTTTCTAAAATGAGAATTCGTTATTAATTTTTTTTTGTCTTGGATATGCAAAGAGCATTAATCTGTGGCAAAGGGAATGGTGCTGCACCTAGCAACCAGCTATTAAGAGAGATGTATGTGCTTAAAGGCTACTGTATTTCTATATTGCCCTTGTAAATATATATTCCCCTTACATCTACAAGAAAACTAGCAATAAGATGGAGTCTGCAAATGTTTATCTCGATTAACATGAAGTAGATGGAGAATAAGCGTTTGTAAAAATAGTTTGTACAAGAGTAGAGAAAGTCATGTGAGTGTAACACATCAGATTTTTTTTATTAATCCTTCACACGATTAAATAATACGTCACTGATATATCCTACTGCAGAGCTGTGAGATTATTGTTATTTGCACTTTTTTATCAGGTAAACTTTATATTATTCTCGCAAAGAATTTTTATGTCTCACATTGAACACGTACCGTACCAATCGGGTACGCAGTCTAAACTGGACTGGTTGGGAACGCTGTCTTGTAGCGTCGCCCGCCTGAATTTGTGCTTTTTCTGTATTTCAAGTCTCTGATTGGCTAAGCCTACTACAATAGAATACTTTTATTTAACTTAAGCTTTTTCTAGTTTTTGATTGGCTATATTGAAACTGTTTTAAATATTATTGTTCCAAGAATTTCTAATTTATAGTTGTCTCAAGGTTACCTCATTGTTAGCAACCTTCGGCTTTTACTTTGTAATTCTGTTTGCTACGAAAGGTATTTTGTTTCTATTCTCACAGCTCTTACATTGTTAAACTACATAATACATGTACATAAGAATATAAACATAATACATTGACTGTAATATACACTTTTTATATATTATTATACACATATTTGCTTTAAGGCGGGCTGTTATTATATTTTTAATATGATATAATTAGACTGTTATCATTTAAGTGTTAAAAATACTGCCTCAGAGTGCTAATGTGGGCCTAGAAAAACTTAGTACATTTGTGATGTCCTGAAAGGTGAAGTTTCAGTTGTAACTGATATGAGTCCTTCCGAAAAAGCTTGCTTTAAATATGCTCCCGTCACTTCAGTGAAAGTAGAACGTTCTTTTTCCATGATGTTCTCTCTGACAGGCGGCTGTTAATACCGTAAAAGAATATCTTGTTGTTGCTTGTAATCAAGAAAACTAAGAATAAGTACTTTGTGTTAAATAAATTATTTTAGCTATTTTCATTAATAAGGACTGGAGTTGCTCTGTGTTTTCACTTTTAATATATGCTTGTTTTATTTATATTACTGCCGATTTTCGATATTTTAAATGGCTTTTTGCCTACCTGTTTTAACCGAAATAAATGCCTGAACTTCTGTGCTCATAACTATTACAATATAAATATCGGCAATTCTTATTGCTCTCTCTATACATTTCTCTGCAGTAAGTAGAGTAAACATTGCATTCCACCCAAAAACTGCATATAGAGATTTCACCGGAAATATGTACCATTATTATGAACCTTGCCGCTATTCAGTAACGCGACTGTCTTTGAGCATGTTCGCCAAAAGAGCATGAAATACACTTAATTCACAAGATTTCTAAAATATTACTTCATGTTATCGCAGGTGAGAAGGCTTATAATTCAAGGAGTTCAATTAAAACGAAGTTTGCACTCCTTCCTTTCTTTACAAAACAAATGTAGTTTAACAAATGAAAGCACAACTTATGCATTAATATGGCAATCTTAAGTATTAAAGTATTCCAAATTTTTTCACGTAAGTCCTAAGTATATAGATAGGTTTAAGTGGTCATTATTTTGTCTCACATGAGCTTATGTCTTTATATGCTTTAAAAATAATAGCTTTGGGGCACAGTACTTAGGTGGACTAAGTTTAAGCCTCCCATTCAAGCATATATGATACTAATTAAATTGAGTTTTATTTATGGATGCCCTTTAACTGCTGTAGTCCATTGCGTCGCATTCTATATTGGGCGTGAAAGACCAACAATTTTGCTGAGAGGCTTCTTTATCGGGCTTGAGGTTCTTATACTTGCCGAAATCTACGACACGGGACCACTGGCTGTATTTTCCTTCCGAAGGAAGCCGTGCTAAGGATTTTTACGCCCGAAAAAATGCATCGCCCTCCCCCGGGTTTGAACTCGCGACCTCGGAAACCAGAGGCTAGCATGGTAATCACTATACCACGGAGGACGACTGATACTCACTAATACCTACCTAATAAACCTTGTAGGACTTTTAGGTTAGCATTTGTCGGCAGTGTTTACAGTGCGAATTTATGTGTATGCAATAATTACAAGCACTAATGAAACTAAATCTCTGCCTTCAGCTTCCGAAATAATAAACCAGCGTACTTTCGAAGTATAATCATATTTTAGGATGAGAATGTTGTGTTATTTCCGAAGTAAAAACGTTTGCATTATCAGAACATTATATTTTTCGCGATGATGGGAGTGAGTTTTGTAGGTTTTTAATTCTTAAAACGCATTGTGGGGCGAAGTACAATAGTAACAAAACTTCTGGCCGCTAGTTGCATCTCTTAAAACACTGCGTGAACTTTCGGGAGAGTTTCTGTCATTAATTCTGTAACTTTGCTAGATCAATGTTGATTTGTATTGTGACAGTTACAGTTACTTGGTTACCTACGTATCACACATAGTTTGTGAAACTGTAGTTGAAACAACTTCCTTGCTGATATTTAACCTGATGAATTGCAATTAATATAGCGAATGAAATTTTTAAAATTATGTTTTAAGGTTTTCATGCGCTAATATGAGAGTTAGGTTACGTCACCGTGTGGGAAATAACTACATTTAGGATATCTACCTACGAGAACATTTTTGGGAAGATATGGTTTAAAGGAATTCATCTCTAAAATTTGATCAAAAATTGTGTAAAATTACAAAATGAAATTTTTCCATATTAAAATAATATAAATTAAGAAAACATATGGTTATCTCCACTTGGCATTTAAATTACCAATTCATTGAAGCTATAAATGGACAACCGCATGCTTATTAATAGGCATGTCCATTTTTAAACCTTGAATTCCAGCAAACTTTCTTTTCAGTATTTTTCCATACTCAAAATGGTTCACACAATGCAATTTTTACTTTCTCTACTACGAATAGTAAGTAGAGGAAGTATTGTATTCCACCCAAAAATTCGATACCGAGATTTCACCGGAAATATATGTTTTGAGACCCCCTGGATCCAAAAAAAGCATTTTTGAAAACATGTCTGTGTGTGTGTCTGTGAACAGCATAACTCAGAAACGAACGAATAAACACCAAACTTGGTATTTAGGTTCAGTATCTTCCAGAGATGCGACACGAAGGTTTTAAAGAAAATCCCCCACCCCAGACTACCCTTTACATGGAACATTTTTCGAAAATCTTAATTCTCTCAAAAATGGCTCTAACGATTTTGATTAAAATATCATATTTTTAGGATACTTTCATGACAAATAAAATGTATATCTTGAATTTTCTGGGAATGTCTCCAAAAGTATTTTTCATTGTGAACGACTTTTGCACAACTTGTAAACCATAAGACATAGACAAAATTTTACTACACAAAAAATGTAGATCGCGTTAAAATACATAATTTATGTCATATACATTTTGTTTGTTGAGTGAACCATTTTCGAGATATTGCTTGTTATCCCCTTAAATTTTCCAATACTTTTTCTCAAATGGGAATTCGTTGTTCATTTTTTTATGTCCTGTACATGCAAAGAGAATGGAATGCGACACATAGCAACCAGCTCTTAAAAGATTTGACTATCGCTTAAATACTACCATATTCCCCTTGCACCTACAAGAATATTAGCAATAAGATTAACATCTCGATTAACATGAAGCATATGGCGAATAAGCGTTTGTAAAAATAGTTTGTACAAGAGTAGAGAAAGTCATGTGAGTGTAACACATCAGAATTTTTTTACTAGTATGTTTCAAAGTTTTTGTACGGCTTCTCGAAAGTACATTAAAGAAAATAAAAATAAACTCTTAAGTTAATGCTCCAATTTTGATAAATAAATTACTGACTTTTGAAAATACAAGACTTTTGGAGAGCACAAAAAGTAATAATTTTCCTACATTAATTAGGAGTTAATATAAAAGTTCTGATAGTCCTTTAAGTAAATTCACTTTATTAAATTTCACCATTAAAAAGTAATTCATTAAAATTAAAAAAGATTGTCCAGCTTAAAATAGGCGAAGTTTGAAAAAGGTTAATTTTGCGTAGCAAATATAAAATATAATTTCATAACAAAAGCGATCACATATCCGGTATATACAATCTACGAAGCGTTTGAAAACCGAAGCAGTGTGACAATTGGATGGGATTATAGCAGGCATTGCCATCAGTAAGCGACGGGTAGCTGCGTTTTGTGATAACATTTTTGATTTAGACATGGTCGCGATTGTAACCCGTCACTACAGCAGTATTCCGGTTTGCTGTTTTGCAAGCCTCTGTCGGATAAATGCGTATAGAACGGGAAAAACCTAAATGAAACGGTATGTCTGCCCATGAGAGAGTGCACTCAGCGTCACTGAGGATGCAAATAATCACCAGCTCCTTACGCCCATCTCTGGTATATATTATCTCCCAGTTAAGTAATCTGTATGAAGAGAAATCATCCCCATATCACACATGAGGTGATAAGACGACGTTAATATTCGCTGAAATGTTGTGAGCTTACTTTCAAATATGTCTACTGTTGTTGTTTACCATCACTTATCACCCACGTCCAAAGTGAGAAGGTTTTGTTTCCAGGTTGCTCAAAGATCATTCAGATATGCTCTTAGCTACTTCCTGGAAACCCATTTAACACAAATAGTCGACCCACAAATATATCGCAGTTTACTAACTCTTTCGGAAATGCTCTTTAGTTCTCTCCGAAGAAATTCAGATGCTGCTTCGAATTGGAAAGATGCCTAAGTTTTGTAATTGGTGAACTGGTACTGCCTGCAATTTTCAAACTTAAGCATAATCATACTCAATAGGCCTTTGTGTCAAAGCTGGCTGTTGTGACTGAGAATTAAGTTTCCAGACAAAAACCTCTCATCCTCCAATAGTTGCGAACAGCAGGCGTCCTCCCAGCACGTCAAAGTGCTGTTAAATCAAATTGTAAAACAACTTCTGAAAAAAACGTTTTTAACCAGTGTCACCTTTGGTTCTAATGAACATCTGGGGTTCTCCCCTAACATGAGAAAATGGTAGCCTTAATTTCAATTTGGGCCGCCTGTATCTTTTGTTTTATTTTATAACACTAAAGCTTTATATAAAAAGCTGCAATCACAATTTGATGATATTTGTCTAGTCTTATAATGGATATTTAAGGAGTATGTTAGATGAAAACCACCACTTTCATTCAAAACAAATAATGCTTTAACCTCAATGCTCATAAAGTTAGTATTACTTTCTTGTTTAGGTAAATATATAAAATTTATTTGAAAAATTGAATGCTTTGAGAGCATTATATGTAAAATATCGATGTATGTATAGTGTAAGTAAGCTTCTGTAGAATTTTGGTAGCAAAGAAAGATGAGGCATTATAAACAAAAAGAAGTAAACACTGGAGCCTTAAAACATTTAGAAACATTTATACATAAACCCAAAATGAGATAAACGTATATTTTCACAAATAGTTCATTGCTAATCACAGAATAGCTTATCGTTCAAAAGTTATTATCCACAGAAAATATTGCCAAAAATCTATAATATAGAATTAATGAAATAATTATAAGAAATTAATGCATAAATATCATTAGTGCAAATTATGTATTCCTATAGAGAAAAGTATAAGGTAGCCGATTTAGACATTTCCACAGACCTTGATCACTATGGGAACAGTTGTAATCAAGAATAAATTCCCACGGCGGGCTCGAAAATCTACCCCTGAAATGGAAGCCAAAGACTCAACCGCCAAGAAATTGGTAAAATATGGTAATTTTTTTTCTAAATTATTATGATATCCGAAGCTTTTTTTTTTCCTTACCCGTTGTATTGTCCATATTTGGAAATCTGCTTTCATGTTCACATTAAGGAAAAAACACACGAAATGTCATATAAATACTGACTATAAAAAAGTTATTTGAAGAGAACGAGGAAGGAAAGCATATAGAATGAAATTAATTGGGAGCAAAGGTTTTGTAAGGAAGAGAAAGGTGGAGATGAGCGTGAGAGGAGTAACTTCCAATAACAAAAGGAGTAAAAAATGGGAGAAAAAATAAAATAAAAAAGGCTACTCACGAAACGGCGATGTTCATATTCCCATTTTTATTCCGCTGGTAATGGCCGGTTGGCGGTGAAGCAAACCCAGTGATTTTCCAGTAGCAAAGAACCCTGCCCATAACCTCGAGAAATTGTGTACTGTAAGTAGTCGGTTGAGAAAACATGGTGGACTAACATTATTATAATGCGGAGGGGAGGGCGAGAGCGATAACTGAGGCAGAAGCAATGGTCGAATCACGAAAAGGCACCTCCCCAAGATGCCTCCAAAACTACATATTCCTCTGCATATTAAAACTTTTAACTGCCACACAGCTAACACCTACAATTTTGGCCAGTACACTGGAATTATTATTTTTGTACGGCATTATCTCTGCTGCCCCCCGCTCCAGAACCAAACCCTTTCACCCGCCAGCCAGCATCCAAATGATCTCTCCTACCCATCGGTTACAGATTCAGTTCTAATTTGATTGAAGTCACCTGCCACAAGCATGCATAACCCGGGATGATGTCAGTAAATCTGTTTGAAAGTAAAGTAAAAGGATGAGCCAAAACTGTCGAATGTTTGAAATGAAAGCTAAATGGATTTGCTCTCTCGTCAATTCGTTCTTTAAACCACATCCACAGAAAGCACAGTGGGGAGGGGAAAAAATGTGCCTCGGGTATCGTGTAAGTGAACTGATGGAATACAAACTGATAATGGTTCGATATTCAATGACGAAGCATTTGGGCAGATGTGGAAGAAGTTTGAAGCTATATAATAACATATTTTGTTTCGCGTTTTTAAGTGCTTTGCTGTAAAGGAAGGCTTTATCGGGCATTGCGTTGCAAGTGGCGAAAAATGCATCGTTTGTGATGAAGCATACACCCCATGGTGGTATCACTCAATCCGTTTGGAACCAAAAGAATGGGGGGTTTGTTTTATGCTCTATTATTGAAAACGGTTACAATTTGATATTAACTGTATTGACGCTTGAGTGATGGTGAGTTATCGGAAATTCGAGATATTCCGAAATAACACTTTTATAAATCGACAGAGGTTTTGATATACAGCAGCAATGGTTTAACAACCACATCTCCAGCTACCTATGGTTTCTTGTTTTCGGGATACTGACCAGGACTGTCCCTATAGTGGTCAGTTCATGCTTATCAGGATACAACGCGAAATTTATTAGAAGTTGAATGAAAGAATGATTGTTTCTTCGTGGATTAGGATTTCTCTCTTCCGGTCTGTTGTTTCTCTTCATTTTCGATTAGGTATTCTCTTCATCCTTTCTGAAGTCCTTTGATACCTATAGGAGGGCATTCCTCCCTTTTAATTACTCCGCATGTTCCTGCGTTGAAATAGTTTTGAGTTGTTTTTAAATATTTACTAGCTTAACCATTCTGTTTTAAAGCGCACACTGATGAAGATGGAGAGCCTGATTCAGATTTGGTCGAAATTAAAAGCAGTTAATTTAGAGAAGCTTAAAACGAGGTTACAGTTGAATATTTCCGAACCAAGGCTAAAAACTTTGAAACTTTATTAGCTAAAGGAAATACGACAAGTATATGTGTCATTAACTGCAAACTGGAAGGGAGTAAATAAATATGCTGTTTTTATATGCATTGCATTTTTAATACCATTATAAGCGGAATATAGTGGTATCTAGGGCAGTGGCCGAAATGCTGTTGATATCTTAACAGACTCCTATTCTAAACAGTTGCTGTGTGGTATAATACTCTCGCTTGCCTCGCGGGAGATCGGGGTTCGATTCTTACAGATATTAAAAATTTAATCTGCCTATTAGTCTTGGATTAAATATATATTTTAATTAGCTGTAACTGGATTGACGGGCAAAGTAAATTTAAAGTTCAAAGAACGGAAAACTCCAGGAGAAAGTGAACTAAGCTCTTGAGTTTTTTAAATACGCTGGGAAAGAAATTGTGTACAGATTTCTATATTTCTTAAATAATATATGGCAGGTTCACATATCCCTGACTGTTTCTAAGAATGAGAAAGTTGCAGAGGTATTGGTCTAGTTAACTCAGTTTATAAATTGTATACAGCTGTAATAAAAATAAATTACCACAATTCTACGAAAATAGAATTACAAAATGGTTTACACCGATGGCGTTCTTGTTGTGGTAACTGTTTTACTATGAAAATATTAATATAAAAAAAGAGAAAATTCAATGATTCATCTAGCATTTATTGATCTTATTAAAACATTTGACAAAGAGATAGGAACTATCTTTGGAGATACAGCACTATGATAATGCACCAAATCAAATTATTTGTTCTCTCTGAAATTTATGCATTCGAAATGAAATCGCTATACAAACTCAACATGGTATATCTAATTGGACTCCAATAAATCAGTCGTTCGACAAGGCTGTGGTCTCTCACTTCTTTTGTATATTATATAATATAATATGTATGAGTCATCATGCTGGAATAAAATTTAACCAACATACTCGTCTCGATACTTTATGTTTTGCTAAAGACCAAGTAATTATTGCCAAAACAAGAGGACGATTTACAAAGAACTTTCTATAACTTACAAAGAACAGCTTCAAATTTTATATGGAAATATTAACTGATAAAACTAAAGCTATGGAATTTTTAAGAAAACATTCAATTCTATGCAAAATTATTGCAATTTGTGATTCATGGGTGACGACTTGGCCAACAAAATTTCTAAAAGTTACTGGAGCCATTAATAGTGTATTCCAACCATCTCCAGTACAAAGACACACGGTTGAGTTTTATGAAATACTTGCACGACCTGTTTTATCTTATAGATTTGAGGCATGAAGAATAAGAAAATGTGATGAGAGGCAGTTAAGAACAACGAATCGAATTCATACGAACAACTACAGGATACTTATTACTTGACCGTAGTCGGAATGAAAACATTCTCATAGAATGTCTGCAGCAATACAGACTCCAATTGAAACACCACGCTGGATCGTACCAGATAGCCTAAACATACATTCTCAAATGTTACAAGACAACGAAGAAATTTAGGAAGACCTAAAAAGCGCTGGCTGAGACCGGAACAGATCTACTAATGCCTAATAAGTACATGATAATGATTTATTGCAATGAATTGAGACTTTTTAAAACATCCCAGGTCCGTTGACATGCATACGCAAATGCTAGGTTTGCCTGGACAACCCTTAACATATCTGCAAAGATTAAAAGAATACAAAAGCTACCATTAAAAGCAAATAAAACCTTGGGGTATCTCATGGATTTACAAAGCACCCTATCACAACCTAAGGGTAAAGTTCCTTTGGACTGTGAGATGTATGTAATGAACGATATATCTGATGGTATTATTTTAAATGACGAGAGTTTAAGTGAAGGTTCTAAATAAAGAAGTTAAATACTAAACGAATGCTCATAGATGATATGCGTTTTTTATCCCCTTCCTTTTAATCGAAATACATGTAAGAATATTTTATATATATATATATATATATATATATATATAATGTACTATTTTTAGGATTATTTCCTAAAATGTCTACTAAATATCAGAACGCAAGACACAAAATATTGAGAGATTGCAACTGTGGTCAATTGGTCAGCGTTCTGCCTTTCAGCCCGGAGGTCCCGGTTGGAGTTGAGAATTTCTCTTTAGCCAGAATCATTCCCGATCCTCTGCAGTGTCTGGAACTATGAATGTAGGACTGATGCGAGTGTGTGTAACGTAAAAAGTATAAAGAAACCGTCAAGGTAACCTACAGTTCAATGAGTAATAACACCATCGTTGTTTCTCAAGTAAAAACTTCTGATATGACCATAGAAGTTAAAGGGACTATACAAATGAAACAATTTTTAAAAAATCTAATGTGTTACACTCACATGACTTTCTCTACTCATGTACAAACTATTTTTACAAACGCTTATTCTCCATCTACTTCATGTTAATCGAGATAAACATTTGCAGACTCTATCTTATTGCTAATTTTCTTGTAGATGTAAGGGGAATATATATTTACAAGGGCAATATAGAAATACAGTAGCCTTTAAACATAGACATTACTCTTAATAGCTGGTTGCTATGTGCAGCACCATTCTCTTTGCCCAGTAAAATTTTGTCTATCTCTTATGGTTTACCAGTTATGCAAAAGTCCTTCACAATGAAGAATACTTTTGGAGACATTCCCAGGAAATTCAAGATATACATTTTATTTGTCATGAAAATCTTAAACATATGATATTTTAATCGAAATCGTTAGAGCCATTTTTGAGAAAATTAAAATTAAAATGTTCCATGTAAAGGGTAATCTGGAGTGGGGGGATTTTCTTGAAAACCTTCGTGTCGCATTTCTGGAAGATACTGAACCTAAATACCAAGTTTGGTGTTTATCCGACTGTTCGTTTGTTAGTTATGCTGTTCACAGACACACACACACACCCACACACACACACACACACACACACACGGACATGTTTCCAAAAATGCCTTTTTTGGATTCAGGGTGTCTCAAAACATATATTTCCGGTGAAATCTCGGTATCGAATTTGTGGGTGGAATACAATACTTCCCCTACTTACTATACGTAGTAGAGAAAGTAAAAATGGTTGTGATACATTTGCATGACTTGTTTATTAGTGAGCATTCTTACGACAGCCTGTTTTTCTATTTACTACATTTTAATTTAAATAAAGCTTTGCAGAAATAGCTACGTTACGCATTTCGTTAAAGATACAAACAGACCAGCGATAGTCAGATATTTAAGAACTGGACGCTATATGCTGGCCTTAAAATTCCATACTTTCCATGCAATCGCGAGAAACAACTGAATGTTGACGGAACTTTAAGAAAATTACCATGAAATGAACAATTCGAGCCTTTTAATAACGGATATCTCAAAAATGGCTTTTGCCACAAAAACTTGTTATAAAGAGATCTACATTCTTACTTTCTCTTTGGTAATTAGCGGAAGTATTGCATTCCACCCAAAAATTCGATACTGAGATTTTTGAGGCCTCCTTAATAAAACAAGACTTTTTAAAAAAAGGTCCGTATGTGCGTCTGTGAACAGCATAACTCAAAAACGAAAAGTCGAATCACAGACTACCCTTTACATGGAACATTTTTAGAACATTTTGATTTACTCAAAAATGGCTCTTACAACTTTGATTAAAATATCATACATTTAAGATATTTTCATGACAAATGAAATGTGTATCTTGAATTTTCAGGGAATGCCCCCAAAAGTCCTCTTCATTCTGAATGGCTTTTGCATAACTGGTAAACCGTAAGAGATAGACAAAATTTTTTACACAAAAAATGTAGATCTCATTAAAACTCAATTTATGTCATATACATTGTTTTCTTGGAGTGAATCGCTTATACTTTTTCTCAAATGGGAGATCATTTTTCTTTCTTCTTCTTTTTTTTAGTTTTTTTGTTTTTCCTTTGTCCTTTGGACATCCTCCACATAGCAACCAGCTCTTAAAAGATTTGACTGTCGCTTAAAGCCTACCGTATCCCCCTTGCGCTTACAAGAAAATTAGCAATAAGGTAATTTCTGCAAAGGTTTATCTCGATTAACATGACGTAGATGGTGAATAAGAATTTGTAAAAATAGTTTATACAAGAGTAGAGAAAGTCATGTGAGTGTACACATAAGATTTTTTGTATAGTAGTTATCGTCTTTCGCTTAACGATTACCAGTTATGCAAGATTATACAAAATTCCTTTCGACTGAAGAGGACTTCATGGACTATTTCCAGAAAATTCAAGATATACATTTTACTTGCCATGGAACTTCTTTCATATATATTTTAATCAAAATCGTTTGAGGCATTTTTTGGAAAATAAGAACTTGAGGCAATATTTTATATCACAACGCTGTGAATGCCAGAGTGATTGTAGTGTAAATTAATATTATTGTATATACAGGATTTTAGATGTTTGTTAGCCATAAGCATTGTTAGGAAATAAGTTTACACGGCCTCACTGAAACTGACAATGGAAGTGGGTAACAATAAAACGAGGGGCTGAGTCGTTTATCACTAAGAAGAGACATACAAATGACGTCAGGGTAGCATACCTTTCTTTAGAAATGGAGGGAATATCTTCCCTAGAGCATATATGTTATACTAGATTCACTCTTAAGTTGATCCGCGGCAAAACAAACCCACGTGGTCAGTGCACCGTGGTGCAACACAGTAGCAATGCGACAGGAAAGTAGTCCCATGCTAATCTCTGAATTTTAGAATTAATTTATCCTTAAATAGTATAATATTCTATACAAATACCTAAGGTTTTATTTAACGCTGATTTATACCGTAAAACAGAGCTACATGTCCCATGACGCAATTCGTATGAGTCACCTGACATCCGGATAGGCGCAGAATATTGTTTACAGCCAGAAACCTGCAGTTGTGTTTAGTATCATGGCGGATGGTGAATTTGCTCTTGTGTTTTCGTCGAATTACATAAAGCATTAGCCGTGCAAACCATTGGCTAGTGGTGAAAAATAATAGTGTTGAATCTTTATTATAAGTTATGTGAGAAATATACAACACTACAAGTATAAACAGTGCTTGTGCAGAAAAATCTGAATCGAGAAAAGTGGTTACACCCGGAAAAAAAGAAAGCATATGAAATACGCGATGCAGAATGTAGTGATTTTAAGAAGAATGCAATTCGCGTAACAGTGCACAGTTTCTTTTTTTAAAATGAGCCGCCAACAGTTAATAAAGTGCCGCTTCCAAAGAGCGAATAAATTAGGTTATCGCATACCTGTTACTTTATTTTTCGCTCATTTATTTTAGAATTAACTACTATTATATGTGCAAACGTTTATTTTGTTGCAACTATCAATCTTATCACCTTTAACCCTTAACAGAATATGCTAGTCGCCGTTTCAGTTGTGGAAATAAGGGCTGTTTTTTAACTACGTGCCGCTTGTACTCGCCGCATGGTCTGAAAATGTGACAGTATTTCTAGTGCGAATGGCAAAAGGATACTTACATCATAGCGGTGCACTGGTCACCTGAGGTTTGTTTTGACGCGGATCAACGTAGAGTGAACATAGAGTAGTAGTAGTGATTGGCTAGACGCTAATGTTGGCGCGATTTGGTAACCAATAGTAGTTCTATTATAATGTTTAGGCATTTCGAGGTGATGGAGTATATATTCTCGAGCCATAAGCAAGTTTCGCGCAGTCTTGAAGAGTCTTTCGCGAGGTACACGTCATGTAGTCTTGAAAAGTTATTCGCGAGGCACACGTCATACAGTTTGGAAGAATCTCTTGTCGCAGTGTTAGTTACAAAATGTGAAGTACGCGGCAACTAATATGACAGTAATTACATTCGGAAATAACAGTTTCAGTCAGGCGTGTATAAAGATTAAATATGTGAATTATTAATTAAGTGTGACGGCAATAAAAGTGTAAAAACAAGTTATTCTATCGGTGTTATCTTTTAGCAACAACTCCTTTCCGTTTACACGCCCTGCTCAGAGATACTTGCCTAACTGAGTAATAATAGCTAGCCGGAGGACAAAGAACCCAAATTTTAAAATAATAAAACAATAACAGGCGCCCAGCAAATAAGATAACACGAGCCGATTACTGCGACAAACTTTCAAAAAAGTTCCTTGTAAAAGATAGGTGGGGAAATTTTCTTGAAAATCTGTGTGTTTCATCTTTAGAAGATACTGAACGTAAATGCCAAGTTTGGTATTTATCCGACTTTACGTTTTCGAGTTACGCTGTTCATAAACACACCAGACACAGAGGTGCCCGAACTTTTTTTTTCTAAAAATGCTTTATTTGGATTCAGGGGGTCTCAAACCATGTATTCCCGGTGAAGTCTTGGTATCCACATTTTGGATGGAAAATGGTAGAGAAAGTAAAAATGTTGCTAACACACCTGAAATATAAGCTACGTATATGTGCATTTACGATCTTGTCCCACGCTTCTTGTCCATTCTACAAAATGCAAAGTTTCTCCCCCTTGGTTTTCTCTGCAGTGTTTGAATACTCCGCATGTATAACATTAACAATTTTTTATGTAACAGGATGTTTACCATAAACACTATTGTTGGTTTATTTATTGAGATCATAACTGTTTCCTAAGCAATTTTCACAATTCATATGCGCGCAGAAACTACAGCGTATATGTCATGTTGTACGTCTGAAATAAATAAGAAAGTAAAGGTTTTAAAAAAGCCATCTGTTGTAGTTTGACTATTTTGGTGACATCTTGTAATACTGCATTCTTATGACTGCAAATAAATTTCTTTTTCTTCTTCTCCGAATTTATTGGATATTTCTTCACATTTCTTCGGTCCTCTCGCATCTTGGGACATCTTTTGTCTATTCCATACAGCAATATCTAGGTTGCTTATATGACCAATTTTTTGTGTATTATTTTATTCTTGTGAACAAAATTACTTACTACACTCTGTACTTTGAAATTTTCTTGTAGGGGTATCCATAGAATCGAGAATGAAATTGTATGAAATGATGATTGTACAAATGTAGTCGTACACATGATTTTATAAAATTTCATTCTCGGTTCCGTTCTTCTCATTTCCGTATTATACCGAATATCAGTTTGAACATTTTGTAATTTTCTGTAAATATATGATTAGTTTCAAATTAGCAACCTAGATAATCACACTTAAAGCTTGTTCTGTGGTTTATTTTCGATCTTACAGGTACTTTTCCTATTGACATTGTTTTATATTTTTGTGATGAAATTTTAAAGTGGCGCTCCTTACATACTTCATATGATATGATTTAATTTTATTCCTTTATTAGTAAACTATCTCCAGTTTGATCGAGTGAAATTTATAGAAATATTGTAAAACATGTTTAAAATACTACAATCATGATTAACGTCTTATTTATGAAAAGCCATTATTTTTATTGCTGTATTTACTATTTAGAAGTAGGATTTTTAAATTCCTTTAGTTGTTGACAGCCTTCATTTTCAATTATCGACCACAATAGTTTACTATAAATTGATATTCAAAACACAAATAACTACTACTACTACTACTACTACTACTACTACTACTACTACTACTACTACTACTACTACTACTACTACTACTACTACTACTAACAATAATAATAATAATAATAATAATACTTTTAAGTATTCTTCCTTCAGCGAACAATGAAGAATATGTCACAAATAAATTGTCTTTATCTTGTGTTTCTTCTTCTTCGTATGCACGGAAACGGCACGTGTTTTTATCTGTGTAACTGCGTTGTCTCAGAATTGGCGAATTTATGCAATGAAGGCCTAACGTCACTGAAATTAGCAGCCTTCCGTTTGCTCAAAATCAAATTTTCAGCACATTCTAAGCATTTGTTTGTTTTATTTATTTATGGACGCTCTTTAACTGCTGTGGTCCTTAGCCTCCCATTCAATACTGGGCGTGAAAGACCAGAAATTTTGCTCAGAGGCCTCTTTATGAGGCTTGATGTTCTTATACGTGCCGTAAATCTACGACACGGGACCACCGGCTTTACTTCCCTTCCGAAGGAAGCCATGCTAAGGATCTTTACGCCCGAAAAAATCCATCGTCCTGGCTTGAACTCTCGACCTCGGGAACTAGAGACTAGCATGGTAATCACTACACCACGGAGGACGACAGTCTAAGCAATGCTGTCAAGTGCAACAGTATTTTTTAATCTAATGTTCCGAAAATGTGTGGCTTGCGCGTTTATTCGAGAGAGAGAGAGAGAGAGAGAGCTCTTGAATTGCAGAGATTATTTGAAATCAGTAGCCTCGTATCTTTTTGTTACGGCATAGTCATTCTGCATCACTCTGATGTCTGCAGTGGAGGACACGCCCAGGTAGCTCCCGACCGGAATTGCAGAAAGAATGCATTGCGCTACATTTTGGGGTTGAAACCCATGTAACCGGTCCCTTACGTGTGACAACGTTCAATTGAATCTACACGTAGAACGGCCGGTAATTCAAACAAATGTAACATCCGTGCCCGCCGCTCTAAAATGCTATTTATTTATTTTCACGTGTACACAAACGGATATTAGCTTCGGAAATGAAGTCCCCATGATTACTCAAAGGTTAAACACGGGCATCCACTCATCCGACTGGGAGTTCGATCACCACCATCGGCAAACATGTTAACAGGACCTTTCTCTCATGGGCGTGTGAAATGAACCGCATAGCGCCGCTAGATGGACAACAAATTACAAAATTTAGGTAAAGGGTGTCTTGTACCGCGATGCACTCGGTTTGGATATTACGTATTTTGGATGACTGCGTTTGGGTTGGACATTTGGAATGTCATCAGTACCTCTGTCTACATTAACCGCATTACCCAAAAGTATGGAAGAGAATTGCGATTTTCAAAAGCTCGGTGCAATTCAAATTGGAACTAGGTTTTTCTGTACTTTTAGTTACATGGTTCTTATCTCTTACTATTGTAGAGGATTTCTTTTTTCTTAATTATTGAGATCGGTATTGTTTCGAGGGATACCTCGGAGTTAAGAAAGAAAACCATTACCGACGACTGCTTTGGATTTAAGTTACGCTATCAAATTATATTATCGGCTTTCTGGAGAATATTATTGACCTATTTTCGAGATTCGGTGATACCCTTGGAATACAACCCGTAATGTTGGGATATGGTCTTATTGTCTTCTTAACGCGAGAGCTTTCACTGTTTCCTAATGTATAAATTTGTTCAGCTGTCTTCAAACCTCTGTGTGTTATTATAATACAATTTATTGTGTCTAGAAGTGTTCGTGAGGAAAGGTGAAATGAAGGATGAAAAGAGCGGCTGTGATCTTGTGGTAGCAGCAGCTAGACCATTGCAGATAATTTCTCTAGCAGTTCTGTGATTGCTACTATGCCTATAATAGCTTAGGGCGACCCAGGAACACTACTGCTGTTCCCTACAGTTGGCCGTGAAGAGTATTTTCAAAGTGCAGTAGCGGTTACACCATCTCTTGCTGTCCCACAGTTAAGAATACGATGGTCCCTATGCCTGAAAAGGTGCACTACTTTAGAATGAAATTAAAAGGGAACAGAAAGGAAGCGCCATGTGCATATGACCAATCAAGCATTCGCCTAACATTCTCTCATTACGGAAGACCATGAAAATAGCAGTATTCGGGATGATCAGCCCCTCGCATTTCGAAACAACTTCTTTATAACAAGCCCCACGCCTTACGTCAGAACCAACTTGCTCATCAGAAACTGCAGTAAACAGCATTCCTTGATCCTTTAATTTAATGCCGTAATCGTGATTTATTCAAACATTTAACAAACAATAGAACTAACAGCCAGACGCTGTTTAAAATGAGAACTATATAAAATGTAGAACGTTTCACACAGGAATAATGGTGATGGTACATACTTTTCACGGGCTTTTAAACCAAAAATCCCTAATAATCCTAATAGAATATTTACGTCCTTCTTAGAATGCATCGTGTATATTTTTCTCAGAAACTAAGAGCTGGTGAATATGAAAGTTTACGCTTGTGTGAGTTACTATTTCTGCCAATTTTGTAATTTAAGGAGGCTCTGGATGTTAGGGTCATATACAATTAAGCATTAAATTGAAAGTGAATGATGTTTTCATCCCAAGTGCAGAAACATATTATCTACTAATGCAATCTGAAAATATCGAGACAATTTACCAAATATGTTTAAGATTTGTAAGAGTATGTGTTCTGTGCTGTAGGTCACTAAAATAAAGGGCACCTGTATGTTTTCTATATTTTGAAAATCATGTGAATTATTTCTGTATTGATACTGCTTTATAAAATGAACTGTGTAACATAGAAACTAAAATCAAAATGCCGAATAGTTATCAAATATGCAATATTAGTTATAACAAATTTGGTCATATACAGCCACAAACACAATTCACTAGGATATATGTAATAGGATAGCGACTGCATTTCTGCTCCTGATATACATGCATCTTTCGGCAAATAGATCTGAACCTAAGTTTGCCTCTATAGAGAACCTTTCGTTGCTATATTCTCATATCCAGACACACATTTTTGTTGCCTTAACGTTGTAAGGGCGGATGTATCCTATCAGACAAGGACCTGTATTTGGCATTTTTGCAATTCATTCTCTGTATTTGCACATTTAAGGAACTGCTGTATAATTGTGTTGTACAGGGTTATTCAAAAAGAAAGCACCGTCTTTAAATATTTATTTCTAATCAACGACAATAGATAGCGACGCGTGCGATACATCACTGAATAAGAAAAGTTCAAAATTTCATTTTGTGTGTTCAAAATGAGCACCATTTGTTATGCGAGGACGATCAGTGCTTTTCCGTTTGCATACGCAACCATTTTCTACGAATTTATTGTATCAATTATAATTTTTTTATGACGAGGCGGCTCTTTGTTGAATTTACAACGAAATGCACGCTGCAATGAAACAGTGGATTCACTCTTTGCATAATGCAGCTCACAAAACGACTTCTCCTGTGGCGTCGCCATTTTCTCGTAAACAAACAAACGCCGCTGTAGGCACTGAATGGAACTAATAGGTGGGGCATAAAACTTTGAACTTTCCTCTTTTCAATGATGTGCCGTATGTGTCGCTATCTATTGTCGTTCATTAGAAATAAATATTTAAAATCTGTTCCTTCTTTTTGAATAACCCTATATTGCTTATCCTTGTGTTTTACTAGTGCTGACAATGTTGTTTGATGAAATGCTGGTTTATCTGCCCTCTTCTATGGTAATCTTCCTCTGCAGCAGCTCAGTCGCCGTTTCCTAGGAGTTACAGCTAATGTTCAGATTTTGGCTTCCTTCGCTGCAGGCTATGTGTTGTTTCCTGCTCATTTCTTATTGGCAGATTTGGTGTTGCACCGGCTGTCTCGCACTGGAGTATTGTTAACTGCTTTTGGATTCAGCCCTTTCAAGCCTAATGATGCCATTTATGGTTTAAAATCCGTAATATATATTAGAAAGGGTTGATTTTCCGTAATGCTTATCTATTCTGGAATATATTTGATGTTTTTCTTTGAATTTATTGACAGAAGCAAGATTTAAAAATTCGTTGATATATTTTAATATAAAAGCAAAATATGTGTTTTGCTACACACTACGAATTCTCGTCAATGTCCACCAATATCAGTTTCCGTTTATTTTAAGTTTCCCTACCCCATCCTTTACCAGAGTTTTGGTAGCACCGCAGAGACAGTTTTTTCTTTCTTTCGAACCTTGCTAACTTCCAACAGTGAAATCCTCAGACTGGATGTTCACAGAGTTAGCCTAATGAGCTACGAACCCGAGATCATGTCAGGCAAGTCTCTAGTGATAAAGTGTCCAGTTTTAGCTTAAAATATATTGGGCTATACAGGGTTAACTTTGGGGCCTTTAAATCGCAGTTACTCTTTATTTACTCTTATTTCTTCTTGGTTTAACATGATCAAATCCCAACATACATATTTATTTATTTATTTATTTATTCGTGTGTAGTGTTGGAAGTGGTTGGTTTGCTATACGAGTGACCTTGGAGTTGCCTTCTGCACAGTCTGCTTTGTTTATGTTGATATTGACCAGCCATTGGGTTTCTTTCTGTACTGTTTACTTTGGCTGCTCTTTTTCAAGGATTCGGTGCATTCATTTCTTCCAGTCTTTAGCGTTAAAATTAAATTAAATGGAATTTTATTTGTGTACGCACTTTAACTGCTATGGTCCTTAGCGTCCTATTCTATATTGGGCGTGAAAGATCGGTAATTTTGCTCAGATGCTTCTTCATCAGGCTTGAAGTTCTTTTACGTGCTAAATCTACCACACGGAACCACGGCTTTACTTCCCTTCTGAAGGGAAGCCATGCTATGGATTTTTAGGCCCGAAAAAATCATCGCCCTCCGCCGGGTTTGAACGCGCGACCTCGGGAACTAGAGGCTAGCATGATAACCACTACACTACAGGGAACGACAGTCTTTAGCGTAGGCTATCGTTTTAAGGATTGGTAATTTTGAATATTTTTTGTAGTTTGTATGTGGAGGTGATATTTCCATTTTCTTTTATTCCCCTCTTTATTTTTTCGTCCATCGCAAATATATTCATGTCTACTGGTAACGTTTCCTTTTTGTTATTCTGTTTTAACCCTTTACATATATCAAGAATTTCATTTCTTATAAATGTATTCGACTGATATCTCTTTTGGTTTCTATCCTTGTTTTAGAACTACACATAACAATAATAAGTTTTACGTATAAAATATTATTTGCTTCCTTCTTTATCTTTCTTCTTAAAGTTGTTCCAGGGTGTACCGTAAATTATGTTAAAAAGGATGATATCAAATGCTAGGTATTGGAAGTGGGACACTGTTTCAAATATTTTTCCAGTTATTATCTTCTTCGATGTAGCAGGTTATTTTCTTCTGAAAGCCATTGTTTTTAATTTATTTAAAGAAGTGTTGAAATTATAATACTCAATTTAGGCGAGAGAGCACTCTTTCAGCGCTAGTTTTGATGCTTTTTACAGTCACCTAGACTTAGGCGTTATGCATTTTAACCCCACTTCTTCCCGAATGCCATCCTTGGCGTTGCACAGAACCATATGACCCCGTCATTCCAATTTCTATAATTTGTTGGGGGTATATACATAATGGCATTTGATACTGTAGATATAATGGGGCTGTCATGTCATTGTCCAAAATTTTTATATGTATCAAACTGTTAATTTTGTATTACAGAGAGATTAAGGGATTATCATTTTGGTTTGTCCTGTGTACTACTAGGGCTGCTGGCTAAACGCCAGAAAATGGACATGGAAATTTTCGTCTCCATTGTGTGTTACATTTGGTATTTCTAGTTATTAATTTTAAAATTCGGGGCTTTCATTGGATAATTCTTATCCATGGTTTATATACAGTTGTTAATAAGAGAATATCCAAGTAGCTAGTAAACCATTAGTTATAAAGAGTAATAAAATCCTAGCTAGAACTAAGATATTTATATTTTTTTTTCATTTGAATATAATACAAATATCCGCCATCATTTTTGTATTCTCAGAAAATTCAAGAAATACATTTTGTTTCTCATGTATGTACCTTATATATTTTTTAATCAAAATCGTAAGGCCAGTTTTGGGAAAATAAAAAATTCAAGAATGTTCTATGGTTTCTATCTATTCCATTTTTCGTTTTTATTTTGTTCACACACACACACACACACACACACACACACACACGGACTTCCTTTTTAAAAATGCTTTTAAAACTGCAGGTGGCCCCGAAATGTGTAATTCCAGTGAAATCTCGATATCTACTCTTTGGATGATTGCAATACTTTCTTCGTCCACTACATAGATACGTTGTAGAAAAAGTAAAAATAGAGCAAATCCATGCATTATAATATAGCTGTCACATTTCACCTTCGGGCGTCTTTTACGAGTTGTAGGACGTATAAATGATTTCTCAGTAGCTGAGAAACATTCATGGGGTCCATCGCTAACGCACAGTGCACTGTCATCAATCCTTGACTACATACATCAGTTCGGAAGAATGTTGAGTATTTTGGATCAAGTTCTTCACTAGGTTCTTCCTGTTGAGGTCACCTTCAGCTTTCTACCAACTATCTCTTGGCTCCTAAAGTTTTCTTTCGGTTCATAACTAGAGATTCCGATTGCTTCGTTTTTTCTGCTTTTTGATTGACTTCCACCAGGAAGCCTTTGTATAGATAGAAGAAAATCACAATCTGGAACCTCTTCTTCTTTGAAGATCGTGCTTACTGGGTATATCATATTAGACGAAAATGCCCAAGATTGAGCACAGCCCAAAAATTCTACAGCGTCATCTGAATCAGAAGATGTCACTTGATCTCTGTAGGTAGATAAATCTTGATCTCTAAGTATGTGTGTGGTAATAGGATAGAAACTCCTCAGTGGAAGCATAGTTTGGAAACTACTAATTCTTGTATTAGTGGAAACCTCACAGCTTCGGTTGCTAAAGGCCTGTATGGAAGTAACTTGCGTGGCAGAATAAATTTTATCACTGTTAGGTTCCTAATGTATAAAAATGAATAATTAAATATGCCGTTTATTTAAATAATTCCTTGCTAAATGTTTCTTTCGAAAACCTTAACTTACTGATTTACATCACTCTACATGTGATAGCAATCAACTACGAACTGACTTTATATCTCCCTTTAAAAAATAACGTGTTTCCATTTGTCATAATTATTCACCCCTGCTGTAAAAGAAAATAAGAAGCCAATGTCTCTATCGTACTCTTACCACTTATTTCTCTATAATGTTAATAAGTGGTATTTATTAAGTGGAAGCTTCATAGGAATCCCTTTCTTTGGAAAGCCATTAACTCTATGCTAATTATGTAAAATAGGTATCATAGGCACCATTAAATGTTTAACGGATAAGCATCTTAATAGGTGGAAAAGGGTATAGATGTTCTTTAAATCAGAACTAGATCCCCAATAGCACATTGAAAAGTTTTGTATTTCTGTGGTCCATTTATTTGTGGGTACTCTGAGTAGGTACTTAAAGGAGGACCGAACTAAAAATTCGCATGTCTATTTTATTTAATATTCTACAAAGTCTTGGGTTGTTAATGATGTTGAAAACCGGAACAATGAACGACTTACCGTTCAGAATGTGCAGGGCATTTTCTACACCGGTGACATCAAACTTCATTCTTGAAGCAAGTATCTCCTGCCGGAGGAGCTGATCAGTCATAGCGTTAAGTTTCAGTGGGAATGCCGAATATTTTCATAAGCGATTTAGCGAGATGCCGTACATCAAATTAATGCTGCATATGTGGACATTTATTTTTCATCAAATGTCTAATACTTGTGTGTCTACCAGGAACAATTTTATGGGCAGTTTTCATTCATAGAAATCAGTATATTTTCGCAAGCAGCTTTCTCAATATTACCACGTACAGTTCCTCTCTGTGCAATTATGAAGTCTAATATTTCATTTGTTGCCAAGTTCATTATACAATATGTCATTTAGCAGAAAATCCAGGAGAGTCCTACTGTCCAACCCCACAAAACATTTGAATCATTCATCGCAATTGCAAAATTACTTTCTTTTTCTTTTAACCAGGCTTTGTGTACATAATGGAAAACAAATTTTTAAAAAGTCCTTAAAAATATGATTCAGAAAAAAATAAGTAATAGTTTTATTGCTTTTGAGAATGCCAAGAAACAGTTAAATGTCATTTCGCAAAGATGTATGCCTAAAGAAGTTTATGTGCACATTACTTTACAGACTTCCACTTTCGCCTCCAGAGCACCGGTCATATGTGTGCCCGTTCGCGTAATTCGTATTAATGCCCCTAGTGTGATTTTCTTTTAGTGACAGGCGCACCACATGTGTGACAAATACTGAATAGCACAAGGAGAGCTTTTACACGTTAAAAACATAAAAACATATTTTCTGGACACACCTACATCTCCTTCTCCACCATCATTGGATTCCCTTAAATATTAATTCGGTTTATAATTTTCATCATTCACAGCTGAAGATTCGCTTTTCTCATTAGTAAACTTTGATTTACATTTCCGCTGTTTATAGCACTAAAAGTTTCAGTACCCAACTCGCACTGTGAGTATTTCACCATCAATCTTCAACTTCACGTGCAAAGACTCAGAAACTCGTGTAGCTTTGTTGCTGATAATTGCTTTCGGAATTATCGACTAGCTGTAGCACTTTGAGGATTTTTTTTTTTTTTTAATGGAATGGTATAGTCCACTTAAAATTTCAAAAGCACCACATTATATTTGAATCTAGGGATTTAGAATTTATGTTTCCTCATTATTATTATTATTATTATTATTATTATTATTATTATTATTATTATTATTATTATAACATGCGGCTCATTAAAGTCACTTTCAAAATGCTAGAGTATGAATTCATCATATTCTAGCATTTTTGGATGGCACAATTTTTTACATTTCAGAGCAGTAACCCATTTGTTGTACACATGTCGATTCTTATCTCTAGGGGTAATAAAACCAAAATTTCTGTTTGCGCCGGACTTATTTGCACAACCAAACACTGCACGCAGGCAGTCTTTGTTTTTACTTTCTCTACTACGTATAGTAAGTAGGGGAAGTATTGCATTTCACCCAAAAATTCGATACCGAGATTTCACCGGAAATACATGTTTTGAGACCCCCTGAATCCAAAAAAAGCATTTTTGGAAACATGTCCGTGTGTGTGTGTATGTGTGTGTGTGTGTGTGTGTCTGTGAACAGCATAACTCAGAAACGAACAGTCGAATAAACACCAAACTTGGTATTTAGGTTCAGTATCTTCCAGAGATGCGACACGAAGGTTTTCAAGAAACTCCCCCCACCCCAGATTGCCCTTTACATGGAACATTTTTCGAAAATTTTAATTTTCTCAAAAATGGCTCTAACGATTTTGATTAAAATATCATATGTTTTAGATATTTTATGACAAATAAAATGTATATCTTGAATTTTCTAGGAATGTCTCCAAAAGTATTCATTGTGAACGACTTTTGCATAACTGGTAAACCATAAGAGATAGACAAAATTTTACTACACAAAAAATGTAGATGGCGTTAAAATACACAATTTGTCATATACATTTTTTTTTGTTGAGTGAACCATTTTCGAGATATTACTTCTTATTCCCTTAAAATGTTCAATACTTATTTTCTCAAATGGAAATTCGTTATTCATTTTTTTTGTCTTGGATATGCAAAGAGCATTAATCTGTGGCAAAGGGAATGGTGCTGAACCTAGCAACCAGCTATTAAGAGATATGTATGTGCTTAAAGGCTACTGTATTTCTATATTGCCCTTGTAAATATATATTCCCCTTACATCTACAAGAAAATTAGCAATAAGGTAGAGTCTGCAAATGGTTATCTCGATTAACATGAAGTAGATGGAGAATAAGCGTTTGTAAAAATAGTTTGTGCAAGAGTAGAGAAAGTCATGTGAGTGTAATACATCAGATTTTTTTATTTTTTATTTTTATTTTTGGCGGAACACTAGGAAATAAAAATTGTTCTACAATCACAACATAACAGGAATTAAATGCAACGCAAGGCTAACTAATGCAAGTGACATGAGTAGTGTGGCGCGATCCTAGCCTCATGACGTCACAGCAAGGTGAGCATTAAACATTCGCGTGCTTCCAAAATGAAAACGAGGGGTCTTAGAACGATACGGTTTTCAACAGTGTGCTCTGAACTGTTTATGTTTTATTGTTAGAAGTTTTTAAAAGTTCAGTCCTCTTTTAAATGTCATTGTTTCTAAATAATAATTTCCTGTTTCGGAGTGTTTGAAGATAGCCTAATTTCTAGTTAAATTGGGCAAATGTGGGATGCAAAGAACGTTATCCGTAAGAAAGGGTGACTATATTTCTTGCCACGTCGGAATAAAATGCGGCGCGGGCGTGAGTGGGTCACCCCCGCGGGAACGTTTGGTGTTAATGAGTTCACAGCAACCCTCCCCCCACTACCACCCTGTGTAAGCTAATGGCCCTGAGTTGATTAGCGGAGATGAAAACAAACACATGCCCGCCACCGAGATTTGAAACCACATTCCCAAACATTTTCACGGCTAGCCCTCCTCTTTTATTTTGAATCGCTTTTTAATGCGTTGCGCATTTGATGTGGCGTGTTTGGTTTCATTGATTGACGGTTATCATTTGATAGCTGGGATCTGTCGCACGCGACCCACGTCCAGCGATAGCAAGTTCGACCCTTCAATCTGTAAAAACGTTTTTAATCGCTGCTCAGATTCGCATAATCAAGAATCGTGACAGTGAGTATCTAAACTCACCTGACCTTGTTGGGGTTAAC
Source organism: Deroplatys truncata (assembly GCA_030765065.1). Taxonomy (NCBI): domain Eukaryota; kingdom Metazoa; phylum Arthropoda; class Insecta; order Mantodea; family Mantidae; genus Deroplatys; species Deroplatys truncata. The sequence continues at coordinate 162,280,472 of CM060976.1, read as the reverse complement.
GACAAAAAGTTTCTCTCTTTGGGGAGGGAAAAAATAATATTGCTTCTGAATATTTCAGATCTAAATAAAATGTCCCGGTATTTTTGCCAGTTTCTGCAGACATTTTATGAGACAAGGCCACTTTTTTATTTTCTCTACTACTTACGTATAATAAGTATAGGAAGTACCGTAAACTATCCAGAAATTCGATATAGAGGTTTCACCGGAAATGTACGTTTTTAGACTTTCTGAATCCCCCCGCCAAAAAAAGACATTTTCAGAAAAATCTCCGTGTGTGTGTGTGTGTGTGTGTGAGTGAGTGAGTGAGTGAGTGAGGGAATGAGTGAATAGCATAACTCAAAATGAAATCTCGATAAATACCAAACTTGGTATTTAAGTTCAGTGACCTTTAGGGATGCAACACTAGATTAAAAAAAAAAAAGGAATTGCCCACTCCAAACTACCCTTCACATGGAGATTTTTCGTTATTTTGGATTTTTTCAAAAATGTCTAACGATTTTGAATAAAATACCCTGTGCTTAATATATTTGTATGACGAAATGTATGGCTTAAATTTTCTAAGAATATCCTGTGGTCCTCTTGATTAGGAATGAAGCTTCTATAGTCTGTAAACCACAAGGATAGGCAAAAACCGCACACAAATGTAGATCCAGTTTATCCGAGCACTGGTAAATGTCAGTTTTATAGATACACTTAAATTAGTATACTATGCATATTTCAACTTTATCATGGAATTGGAATATTATTTTGGGGCAGCTCAGTAGAAAGTAAACGAATATTCCTCATGCAAAGGAAAGTTATAAGAATTATTTCCAGCACCCATATCAGACACTCTTGCAAACATCGTTTTAGAGCACTAAAGATATTAACCCTACCTTGTATGTACATATTTTCAATCTTAAAATTCTTTGTATGCAATCGTACCACATGTATAACAAATATGGAAATTCATGAGATAAACACTAGACAAAAGGTAACATCCATCATCCCAGTGCAAAGCGTTGTTGCTTCCAGAAATGCGTGTATTATGAGACCATAAAAATATTTAATGCTCTTCCTAATGATCTTAATGGAAAAGTAGGCAATTTCAATGTCTTTAAAACTGTTGTTAAAGAGTACCTATGCTCAAAATTATAGCATTCTGTACAAGATTATCTGAATAACAAATTATTTGATGATAATACACATATAGCTCTATAAGTACTATTAGTAAGTATGAATGACAATGGCCAATTACATTTGATGCCTGCTGTAGAATTAATGTAAGTATTTAAATGTCTGTATATTAGGAACTGACAGTAAATCCTATGCATTACAAATCAAATAGAACAAAATGATGAGACGAACAAAAAGTACAAGCCTAGTGAAAGTTAAAATAACTGTTCTAGTCCATAAATATAATGTTAGCCTAATAACGGTAGGGAGATATTCGGTATTGCACAAAATTACACCTGCTTTGTTTCATTTTGTATATAATATGTCTTTATTTTATTTTAAATGTGTTGAGTTCTATGTAATATTTATGTATGTAGCTATATGGTACATTTCCTTGACACGCATATAGTATGTCTTTATTTTATTTTATGTTCTATATTCTGTGTAATATTTATGTTTATATGTAATTTTTGTACATTTCGTTGACATGTTCTATGTTCCCAAGCCTTTATGGCTGCTAGTGAACTCACAGAATGCAGTCTAATCTAATCTAATCTAAGGACACAATTTCTATTATGTGTTGTTTTGTTTGTTTTTTGCCATTAACCATTTCCGAGATATTCTTTACTGTTGGTGAACTGTTCAAGTACTCAGTTATACTCTTTTCTACTGTAAAGTATTTATTCCATTTTTTCTCGTGGTTTCATGTAAAAGGAACAGAATTTCAAACACTACATAGCGACCTGCTTTTAAAAATTTCGAGTGTTGCTTAAGCCTACTGTATTCCCACATACCTACAACGAAATGTATAATAAAACCATTTCTACAAGTGTAATTAACATGAAGCACTTAGAAGAAGGATCTTGTTTTAAAGAATCGTTTGTAAATGGTGGATAGAGAAACCCATTTGAATATAACGCATCAGACGTTTGTTACTTGTTTTACTTAGGGTTTCAAGTGGACACACAAAAGATACATGAAACTCATGTTTAATTTTGAATTTTGGATTCATATTAAATAGGTGTAGATAGTATGTTACAAAACCCTGCATTTGATCCTAGGCACAATGTACCCTTGTACTTCCAGGTCTGTATGCTGTATCCAGAACCATTTATTAAATAGTACATCTTTGGAATCTTTGCATGATTATGCGTTATTTTGGTTAGGAGTAGAGAATTTGGAAGTATGATTTGCGATGTAATACAAAGCCCAAGAACACCAGTTTATATCGATATACTGTAATATCTTACTCTTTATGTACGGTGTAAGTAAAACTTATTTTAATTTTAAATATTTTATGTTTTCAAATTACGCCGATATAATAAATCATTGTACAACACAAGTTTGCAAAAGTGCTTTACAAAACATCAGAAGAAGAAAAAGGAAAGCTTGTTTGCTCTTTTTTATAATTTTACTCGGTTCTGAGAAACCAATCTTCCAGCTGTAATATGCTGTAATATACTGCTTTAATTCGCGTGAACATTACAATATGACGAGGACAATATGCATTTTCAGTACATCACAAACAAAACATAACCTTACTTTTCTGGTTTAATCAGCAACAGAATTCACAGCAATGCCAAATTGAAACGTTGTCGAGCAGATATTGGAAGCTTCATAAGAATCTCTTCCTTTGGGAAGTCATGAACTCTATACTTATTATGTAAAATTGGTATCATAGGCACCTTCAAATGTTTAACGGATAAACATCACCATAGGTGGAAGACGTTATAAATGTCGTTCTTTAAACCAGAGCTAGAAATCCGTGAGTAATTGAAAAAGCTTTCTCTCTCTCTCTCTCTCTCTCTCTCTCTCTCTCTCTCTCTCTGGATTATAGATTTGTGGAAAAACGCTATGAAACGCAGAGACGTTTGGAACAGCGCGTTTTCCTTGCAGGTATGTTGGAATATAACACCTGCCAATTAGGTTAGATCCGTCTCTGAGTGCAACGTACCTGTTCTTGCGATGCTGCAGCAAATCAGCATTACGGGAACGAGGGTTTCAGCACTGCGGCGTATTATACCTACTGAACATCCAGGAGGAAGGGATGAAGGAAAGAGTACAAAGGGCAGCCAGATCTAATGGTAGCAACCCGGTCCCTAACGTTTTCAGATGGAGCACATCACCGTCCATCGCTCTTGGCCCTGCAACCCTGAAAGATGAAAGGAAATGAAAAGAGGAAACGAGTGAAAATTTCTGGTAGTATGTCATCTACCGCAGTACAAAAAAACCAGGTCAGGGTGGGCCGGATTCCAACCCAGGACCTCCGGAAAGCGAGCCTCAGATGCTACGTCTGAGCTATACCATTCGATGATGGGAACGATATTATAGCGTATAGATTAGGGGAATGCCTCGCGCACTATGACCCACGGGAGATTTCTTGCCGCTACCAGCCCCGAGGAGGAAGGAATAACCCTCTAATGTCTTTGGTGAAGGCACCTTCCTTAGAGCAAGCATCCTCGCCATCTGTCCGGAACCGTCACACACCATGAATCCTAGAAGCACATCTGAAACATAAGAAGGAAACCGTTGTGGATGTGAAGCCACCCCAACATTCGCCTACGCCCAGGGAAAACCGCAGAACGATATTAACTTTGCTGGTGGTGTTTCTTTCGTGTATTTTCGAGCAAAATGTTTAATGAAATTTGACTGTTAAGTTTGAAGGAAACAATAAAAGAGTATGAATGTTTTAGCAAAACGTTTAGTTCTGTTATTTATTTCTGCTAACGTAAAAATCGAATACAGTACTTAATAAACAAAATATGCAAATAAGTTCAGGTGCTTATCTCGGGATTCATTGAGAATGAATAAAGAAAAGTCGGAACTGTTGCGCTCACATGACTTCCTCTTACACTTCTACAAACTGTGCTTACAAAATCTTATTCTTCTATCTACTGCTTGCTAATCGAGATAAACTTTCATTACACATTTCGTTGTATGCATAAGAAGAATACTGTAGGCTAAAGCATTAGTTAGATTTTTATAAAGCGGAATACTTTGAAATTCCATGCTCTTTGCATAATCACGAGAAAAAGAGAATAGCGACATGAAAAAACCATGTTTTTTGAAAATTCAAATCACAAGCATGTTTTTCAAAATAAAAAAAAATATGTCGTAAATGGTTAACTTCACAACAATTTCATTTCACACAAATAATGTGATTTAATGACATCTATATTTTATGTGTAGTAAGGTTTTATCTATTTCTTACGGTTTACCAATTTTACAAAATTCATTCAGAATGAAGGGTACTTCATAGCCTCGTATTTCCAGAAAATTCAAGATATGAAATTTATTTGGCATGCATCATCTTAAACATCTATTTTAATCAAAATCGTTAGAGCCATATTTCTAACAGCAAAAATAACGAAACATTCTCAATGTAAGCTATAGTTTGGTGTGGGGCATTTAGACTTTTTATTATTATTATTAGAAAGTCAAACAAAAATAACGAAAAAAATTTCCATGTAAAGCAGTGAGGAATTTTTCTAAATCTTCGTCTGGTCTCCCTAGAAGAAGCTGAATGAACTTAAATACCAAGTTTGTATTTTATATGACTTTGTTTTTTAATGTGGTGTTAAGACACACACATATATATGCGCGCGCGGACCTTTTTCCGAAAAGCGCTTCTTTATTTAGGGGGCCACAAAATGTGTATTTCCGGTGAAATCCTGATTTAGAAATATTGCGTGGAATACAATGCTTCCTCTACGTGTTCTAGTTAACTATAGTAGAAATTGGCTAGTTTACAATTTAGATAAGGAAATTCAATAAAACTTGGTAAAGGATTGTTTAAGCTATTAACACAATAGAGTTAACAACTAAATTATCTTATTTTTGTTTAAACGTCAATAAAGGGAAATAAAAACGAAACACGGTTAGTAACAATGTTTATACCAAAGATACTTCACATGACAAGCGAGATGCGAAAGATACTTAGCGGTCTGAGGCGGGTTTGTGTGAGGTGCAGTTATTAGCCACTGTTGCGACGTTGTAATTTCAGCGTAAATTACGATCAGTACAAAGCACGAATACTAAATTATGTCCAAACAAGTGCTTAAGGAAGAAAGCCATATATATATATATATATATATATAAATGGCTACATTCACATGAATTTCTCTACCTATTCTTTAACAAAGATTCTTACAAACGCTTGTTCTTCTACCTACTTCATGTTGATCCAAATAAACATTTGCAGAAATTATCGCATTGCATATTTCCTTGTAGGGATAAGGGGTATAGAGTAGGCTTTAAGCGAAAATCAATTTTTTTTAAGAGCGGTAGCATTTTGATGACTTTAAATTCGGTTGTCTTCGCATGGGAGAGGAGAGACAGAGAGAGAGAGAGAGAGAGAGAGAGAGAAACGAATAACGACTTCCCATCTGAGAAAACCTTAAATATTTGAAAAATTAGACCAATAAATGGTTAACTCCACAAAAAAGGACATAAATTGTGTTTCAACAAATCCTAATTGTTTTGCGTTGTTTACCAGATATGCAAACGTCGGAGGGCTTCACAGACTGTTCCCAGAAAATTCAAGGTATTCCTTTTATTTGTCAGGAAAATAGCTAAACATATGTATGGTATTTTAATTAAAATTGTTAGAGATATTTTTGAGAAAATAAAAATTAACGAAAAATTCGTCATGTAAACGCTAGTTTGGGGTTGTGGGATTTTCTTCAAAGTCTTTGTGTCGCATACGTGGAAGGTCCTGTTTCGTATTTAACCGAGTTTTCGTTTTTAGAGTTTTGCTCTTCTCAGATACACTTCGCGCGGTCCTTTTTCTAGAAATGCTTGCTTTGTGTTCAGGGGCCTCAAAACGTGTAGGTATTTCCGGTGAAATCTCGACATCATTTTTTTGGGTCGAATACAATACCTCTTCTACTTACCGTAAGTACATAGTAGCGAAAGTAATATGGTTCAGTTGTTCTATCATATACTTCATTAAAAAAAACATTTCTTAATCATTTGTGTATAATTTATAATGCGACCTGAAGTACTTCTTTTTTTAGAAACTAAACTATCAGAAATGTTCATTCCTCTAGTATATAGAATCGCCTCCTAATACGTTAGCATCTATACCCCCTTCCACCCGGTATAATTAAGTTGACCGCTACAATGGAGGTATAGATTAATTTGTTGTTCAATATTCTGTTCATATTAGAAAATCTGGCGATTTCTGCTTTATACTTTATTACAAATTGCCTTGGTATTTTTCCAGATAAAAAGAGACGCAAGCAAGCGCATATAGAAATTGCTTTTGCTGGCCGTAAATATACAAGGACTGTATAAATAATGCTATTAAAATTATCACGGTATAATTTAGAGGCCATGTTTTCATATGCATTCTTTAGCTGGAAACTCGATCATGTTTATGAATTCTTACAGATGTCTATCCCTAAGATTACCATAGTTGGTTTCATACTGCTTCGCAGGTCCAATAAGCGAGGACAGTTTCCAGGAAAATTATGAGCAACCGGCTTTGGTCGAATATGTACTCTGTGAAAAATGTGTATGCACTGATCACGCTTTATTATCGGCTTGCATGTTTTTCTCCGTAGTCCTTTATTAAAGCAAGCATACTAGTTGTCTATTATCTCATTTACAGATCTTTTAACAACTATGCATACAAAATAAGCCATTAGTACTGTAAAAATCCAAGCATTTTCTTCCTACTCATGCGTCTAACGTTGTCTCTGCAGTTGTAATATTCTAAGCGACGATTTTGCTTGTATATTTTTTATTCCACTGTTAAAGTGGCCACATACTCCGTATAAGTACAATTTTCGCGACCATATATTCCCCTCCTTCCTTGTAAGGAGTTGTATTTTGCTGATTTAAATGTCTAGGATCGAACGTATCACATAAGATACATAAAGTATGAGAATATGGCCAGAAAAAACTATTAGCTCAATGGCTTTTGTATTATTGATATATGATAATCAAATATGAAACTGCGTGAAGATGATGCATTTAGTCACAATCAACAGAACATTATTTTTTAGTATACGCTCTCTAAAACACCTGCTTGTCGGACTGTTAACACGCCGAAAAATAGTATTTTTGTAAACAAAATCCAGATGGCAGTGACCAGTCATACCAATTTTAACATGATTCTAAACAAAATATTTGATCATAAAACAAGATATATAATGCCAATGTTTTTATGTTAACCATAAATTTTACTAGAGGTTTTCACAAAATAATCCATCATTTAGAAACATATAGGAGTTAACATCGTTTTATTGTTTATCAGAAACCCTTCGCAAAATTGAAGATTTATTTTTCAACAAGGAAGTATCTTCGTTCACAAACACCGCTTACTTTGCACTAGTCTTTAAATGCAATATTATATTCCTTCTCATACTGCTGCGGAGATTTTACTGGCAGTAGTTGAGATTCAATGTTTCTAGCTCGGATTGAAATTTCCTCGGGATTTTCCATATTTTCAGTCTCAATTGTTTAGAAACGAGCGCTCAGAATAAGCACTGCCATATGCATCCCTTCCTCGTATTGTTACGTCAATGCTTCCTAGGAGAAGTTGGTACGACTTATAGCGTAGGGTTCAAGCGTACGTCAACAAATGGCTTTGTCTTTTATATTTTTACAGTATGTGTATTACAATTATTTTACTTAATATAATTTAGAATTTCAATAAAACCTAGTGTGTGCACCACATACGTAAAAGCTTTAGCGTGCTTGATACACAAATAGTTATTGTATGATCAACCCAAAAGTATTTTAACTTTTTTACTCTAAGAAAGTTACGAATAGGAGCTTTACGTCAGCAGTCGGCAAATACCGAGCATACCGGTTGGTAGCTTACCTGCTCAGTATATAAGCGTGATGGGAGCAACTGAAAGAGGAGCAAAGGGGAAAGTGTTTGCCGTCATTCATACCCTCCCTTCCCTAAGTACAGCGGTGGTTCTATCGGGTAATTTTCATTTACCATGGAGGACAGTACATCAAGCGTAGGTCAACAGCACCAACTAGTTTCAACCCTGCTTGGTAGTAAACATATTTTGTTACAGCACATGTAATGCTGTTAAGTATTTATTTTGTAATGAGAAGTTAAAGTGTATAAGAAAAGTTAATTTACACCTCCATTATTGGACTTGCCATGCAAGTATGAAAAATACCAAGGGAAAGAAAGATCAGCTTTATTGGAACAACTAAAATGTACAACGTTTGTGGATGTAAGTCCAGTACATTTTATCGTGCTGTAATTTAATGCTATTGCTGAATATGTTTATGCTGGTCAGACTCACAACTTGTTTATTTTGCCCTTGAACATACGAATTACCACGTTTTTATTACATAATTTATTATTGTTTGTGTAATCCATCCTATGGTTAATACTCAAATTAACCAAGTCGCGCTATATTGAACAATGCTAATTATATTCTATACCGCCGCCACCACCACCACCATGCAATAATAATAATAATAATAATAATAATAATAATAATAATAATAATGTATATGAGAAATATAGTTCCTTAAAACAATGTGATTACGACACACCAAATCAATTGTACCCCTAAAGTTATTCCCGCGCGGTTACAGAAAACGCCACTGTGTTTACAAACCGGCCTGCTGCTCAGCTTTCCTTGTGGCAGACGCTAACGGGAGCGGAGCAGGTAAAGCCGGCTTCCTACGGCTACGCATTAATGAGGCCTGCTTTACGTAACATAAAACGAGTGATATTCGCCTTGCAAAGGAAGTAGCGATCTCTTCATGGTGAAATCTATTTCAGAAGTTCGGTTTCAGAGGTGATTTGCTGTAAAAAGGACTAGCAGAAAATTAGCTGGCAGTTTTAACAAGGGCAGATATCGAATAACAAATCACCAAATTAAGCTATAGTGAAGCAATACTATTAGTAATTGATCGGATTGGACAATCATAACTGCCTGATTGAAGGTGAATAGCTATGAGAGCGAGAAGAGGTTACTGATGCGGAAAAACATACGAGGGTTGATCAACAAAGACTGAGATTGTTTTGTTTTTTTTTCACAGATGTTTATTACAATGTTTACATGATCTTTTTCAAAGTAATCCCCTCCAACTTCAATGCACTTTTTATAGTATCCCTGCCAGTCCACGAACACATGCTGGACATACTTTGTGAGGTCCTTGAGAACCGCTTCACTTTCCTTGAGCACGGCTTCATAGTTCTCAAATCGAATGCCACGGAACTTTACCTTTAAAGATGGGAATTAAAAAAAAGTCACAGGGTGCAAGATCGAGGCTATAAGGCGGATGCGGTACACAGGTAATGTTCCATTTAGCCAAAAACGAGGGCGACATGAGGGCACGCGTTGTCGTGATAAAGGCACCACCCAGTCCGATGAAGTTCTGGTCATTTCCTAGCAATGTGCTTCCTCAGTTTAGCCAGTAGGGACGTGTAGTGTGTGCTGTAACAGTATTGTGAGGGGAAACTGCATGCTGGTAAATCATTCTACAACAGTTAGTGGTATGCGAAATGCAAGCAGGGTCCAAAACAGAGCATTACATTAACCTACCGATATGAGAGTGCTGCCGCCAGTGGGCATTATACATAAAACCTCGCTGTTTTTCAAATATTCATGGTACAGATAGGAAACTCTCAAGGAAGCTACAGCAAAAAATCAGTCTGAGTCTCTGTTGATCAGCCTTCGCATTTCCTTTGCTCTTCTTGAAACTAAATATTAACTTTTTTGATATGGACGTTTCATCCAACATGACTTCTCTGGAAAATATTTCAAAATAGGTTTCTAGGGTTCGTCATGAAAGGTTTGATATACTCCTTATCGGCAGAGCCAAGAAAAGCGAGTATCCAAGCAAGAACTTATATACAGCCTGGTGAATAAAGGTTGATGATACCTGCTTGATTGTCCTCCTCCGTACTGCTGTCGTAAACAGTAGGTGGATTAATGTTCTGTAAATCCGCGATGCTCGCAGCCACGTTTGAGACGCTTGTCCATCACAGCTATAAGCTCTGTTCCATATAACTTTGCCCCGTATTTCTTAACGGTCACATGCAATAGTTACCTCTTATTGGCTACTGTTCGGGAATAAATAGTTATGCGATACATAATAGTTGGCTCCTTATTCAACATGATCATTTACCTTAATAAATTCGATAATGTTATTATCAAATTTTAAAACGTTCATAACCGTATGAATTAAATGCATTACGCAATAGAGTTAATGCATTTAAAACGGTGTAAATTTTTATCAAGAGATAGATCGGAGGAAATTGAATTAAATTGAGTTTTACTTATGCATGCTTCTTAGCTACTATGGTTCTTAGCGTCCCATTCTATATTGGCGTGAAAGACCAGAAATTTTGCTCAGAGGCCTCTTTACCACGCTTGAGGTTCTTTTACGTGCCGTAAATCTGCGACGGTACCACCCGCTTTACTTCCCTTCCGAAGGAAGCCATGCCAAGGATTTTTACGCCCGAAAAAAAATCCATCGCCCCCCGCGAGGTTTGAACGCTTGACTTCGGAAACTAGAAGATGGGAGGATACTTCGGTTTAAACTTGACTTTCAGAATGACGAAATCACGTGCATCTAATATGGCAATGTGTTTATATCACTTTTATTCTTGCACTGCACACGACTACTTTTTTCACTATTCGAAGGTGTACTTTGACAACCAGTGGAAAGGGGAAGGAAATGCAGCGCGGAAGAATGCATGTCTACAGAGAAAGATTATAAAAACAAGTTTATATTGTAATTATAATGCTCTGTCATGTGTAAACAGCGAGTGACGATGACTTAATTACATACAAGCAAAAACTGAGGCCCCAGATTGATTCTCAATAACGTTTTTACGTAGATTTTGTTGCAGAACTATTCTTCTACTGCTCCTTTAACTTCTTAATCATATTATTTATTTAAATACGTTAGCCAAGAGGATGCAGCGAGAGAAAACGTACGGGAAGCTCTTAAAGTGTACATGACACTACGCCGCCACCACCATCGTCATAAATGTGCACAGTTATTTATTTTAGGTAAATGTATTATTTAAAAATTTCTAAACTACAGTTAAAGGCTTCTGTGCTTCATTTTAATAAATATGATTCATTTAGTTGAAATACCTTCACAAGGTATAAATACTACTGGAACTGTAGTTTCTCTGCAGTTTTCCTCGTGTAAACATTATCATATTCTCAAGTAAAAATAGAATTTATGAAGTGCAGTTTTACTTTCTCTAACGCTTGCCTGTGATAGGTAGACGGAACATTGTGTTCCATTCAAAACTTAGAATTCGAAATTTCACTGGAAGCGTATGTTTTATGGCTCCGTCTACCTATAAAACGATTTTTAGAAGGAAAAAAACACAGAAAAAAACCCGTCTGATATGTAGCAATCTTGATATGTTAAGTCTAGCAACCTTTACTTTTCGAGGTTTCCTGAACCCAAAACGCATCTCTTTAGAAAAAAATGCGCATAAAAAAGTTGAATAATTACGAAACTTGATATTTAAGGCTAGAGTGCTTCAAGAATGCAAGGCAAATATTCATGAAGCCGATTCTTTGTAAACCTGCCTTTACATAGAAAAGTTTCGGTATTACCTTCCCTACCACTTACCTGTAGTATACAGGGGAAGTATTGCATTCCACCCAAAAATTAGGTGCAGAGATTTCATCGGTTTTGAGGCTCTCTAAATCTAAAAACAGCCTTTTTTTTAAAAAAAATCTGATGTGTTACACTCACATGACTTTCTCTACTCTTGTACAATCTAATTTTACAAACACCTATTCTCCATATGCTTCATTTTAATCGAGATATCGAGATGTCAATCTTATTGGTAATATATGGTAGCTTTTAAGCGATAGTCAAATATTTTAACGCCGGTTGCTATGTGGCGCATTCCATTCTCTTTGCATGTCCAGGACATAAAAAAAATGAATAACGCATTTGAGAAAAAGTATAAGTATTGGAAAATTTAAGGAAATAACAAGCAATATCTCGAAAACGGTTCACTCAACAAAAGAAATGTATATGACATAAGTTGTGTATTTTAACGCGATCTACATTTTTTGTATAGTAAAATTTTGTCTATCTCTTATGGTTTACCAGTTATGCAAAAGTCGTTCACAATGAAGAATACTTTTGGAGACATTCCCAGAAAATTTGAGATATACATTTCATTCCTCATGACATTATCTTAAACATATGATAGTTTCATCAAAATCGTTAGAGCCATTTTTGAGAAAATTAAAATTTTCGAAAAATTTTCCATGTAAAGCGTAGTCTGGGGTGGGGGGATTTTCTTGAAAACCTTCGTGTCGCATCTCTGGAAGATACTGAACCTAAATACCAAGTTTGGTGCTTATCCGACTGTTCGTTTTTGAGTTATGCTGTTCACAGACACACACACACACACACACAGACACACACACGGACATGTTTCCAAAAATGCTTTTTTTGGATTCAGGAGGTCTCAAAACATGTATTTCCGGCGAAATCTCGGTATCGAATTTTTGGGTGGAATGCAATACTTCCCCTACTTACTATACGTAGTAGAGAAAGTAAAAAAATCTGATGTGTTACACTCACATGACTTTCTCTACTCTTGTACAATCTAATTTTACAAACGCCTATTCTCCATATGCTTCATGTTAATCGAGATATCGAAATGTCAATCTTATTGGTAATTTTCTTGTAGATGCAAGGGGAATATGGTAGCTTTTAAGCGATAGTCAAATATTTTAACGCTGGTTGCTATGTGGCGCATTCCATTCTCTTTGCATGTCCAGGACATAAAAAAATGAATAACGAATTTGAGAAAAAGTATAAGTATTGCAAAATTTAAGGAAATAACAAGCAATATCTCGAAAACGGTTCACTCAACAAAAGAAATGTATATGACATAAGTTGTGTATTTTAACGCGATCTATATTTTTTGTGTAGTAAAATTTTGTCTATCTCTTATAGTTTACCAGTTATGCAAAAGTCGTTCAGAATGAAGAATACTTTTGGAGACATTCCCAGAAAATTCGAGATATACATTTCATTTCTCATGATATTATCTTAAACATATGATATTTTCATCAAAATCGTTAGAGCCATTTTTGAGAAAATTAAAATTTTCGAAAAATGTTCCATGTAAAGGGTAGTCTGGGGTGGGGGGATTTTCTTGAAAACCTTCGTGTCGCATCTCTGGAAGATACTGAACCTAAATACCAAGTTTGGTGTTTATCCGACTGTTCGTTTTTGAGTTATGCTGTTCACACACACACAGACACACAGACACACACACACACAGACACACACACACACAGACACACACACGGACATGTTTCCAAAAATGCTTTTTTTGGATTCAGGAGGTCTCAAAACATGTATTTCCGGTGAAATCTCGGTATCGAATTTTTGGGTGGAATGCAATACTTCCCCTACTTACTGTACGTAGTAGAGAAAGTAAAAAGGTCGTGTGTCTTGAATAGCGCATGTCAAAAACAGGAAGTCGGAGCTATATGATATTTAAGTTCGGTATATTCCAGGTTGCATAATGAATATTTTCAAGAAAGTTCCGCACACCAACTATCCTTTGTATGGAGAAAATAAAAGGACCTGAAAGGCGCTTGTGAAAGATGAATATATTTTTACTTTCTCTACTACGTATAGTAAGTAGGGGAAGTATTGCATTCCACCCAAAAATTCGATACCGAGATTTCACCGGAAATACATGTTTTGAGATCTCCTGAATCCAAAAAAAGCATTTTTGGAAACATGTCCGTGTGTGTGTCTGTGTGTCTGTGTGTGTGTGTGTCTGTGTGTGTGTCTGTGAACAGCATAACTCAAAAACGAACAGTCGGATAAACACCAAACTTGGTATTTAGGTTCAGTATCTTCCAGAGATGCGACACGAAGGTTTTCAAGAAAATCCCCCCACCCCAGACTACCCTTTACATGGAAGATTTTTCGAAAATTGTAATTTTCTCAAAAATGGCTCTAACGATTTTGATTAAAATATCATATGTTTAAGATAATGTCATGAGAAATGAAATGTATATCTCGAATTTTCTGGGAATGTCTCCAAAAGTATTCTTCATTGTGAACGACTTTTGCATAACTGGTAAACCATAAGAGATAGACAAAATTTTACTACACAAAAAATGTAGATCTCGTTAAAATACACAACTTATGTCATATACATTTCTTTTGTTGAGTGAACCGTTTTCGAGATATTGCTTGTTATTCCCTTAAATTTTCCAATACTTATACTTTTTCTCAAATTCGCTATTCATTTTTTTATGTCCTGGACTTGCAAAGAGAATGGAATGCGCCACGTAGCAACCAGCGTTAAAATATTTGACCATCGCTTAAAAGCTACCATATTCCCCTTGCATCTACAAGAAAATTAGCAATAAGATTGACATCTCGATATCTCGATTAATATAACGCATATGGAGAATAGGCGTTTGTAAAAATAGATTGTATAAGAGTAGAGAAAGTCATGTGAGTGTAACACATCAGATTTTTTTATATATCTTGCTTGTATGTATGTTTGGAAGGTTAAGTAAGCGATTTTAAAGTTTACAAGTCTTCATCACTTTGGAGAAAAGAGGTTCAAATTTGAAAACAGGGTGTGTGAGCCTCATTATATATGTCTCATCGCACCCATTCATGGACGCGTTAAAATTCATAACGAAATTTGATAGTTTTTAGTACCGGAAAAAAAGCAAAAGGTTGGTTGTATGAGGGCAAGAGATTGCAGTGAATGTGGCCACCCCATACCAACCTTTATTATATGTTTTATCACCGCGGCCGACGCGGGCCGCCAAAATTTCCAAACCGACCACAGCGGTAGGTGCATCGGAAGCTCGTGTTAGCCACCCGTACAAACGCACAACAAACAAAAACTCGCCACCCCTCAATTTTTCATAATCAAAAGTAGCAGCGGTGGCGGTCGGAGGAAACCGGAATCGCGGTCGGCGTAATTTTATATACCCATCATGCAATACGCTTGCAATACAAAATGCAGGCTCTTGTTTTTGTAATTGACTATTTCGCCCCCGTGCACATCTACGAGCAATTTTCATTCAGGGAGGGGGATGGTGCTGCCCTCTTGGCCACCGCGACGCCCAGCAGCGCTGTCGGTGACATGTGAGCCAGCCTTTTGCTAGATTGACGATTCCGCGGATGGATATGATGTATGAAGAGCTCCGGAAAAATTCGTTGTTGATTAATACTTTTTGATCCTTTGCGGAGGCTGGGTTTGAACAATGTGTATAAACAAAACTAGACGGCGAGGGTTTGACAGGTGTAAGCTTTCTTGATAACGTTTCGGGGCCGACAAGTGACGTGGACGCATCAATCACGAAAATAGCCGAAGCTTCACGGTTATGAAACCAGGAGCAAGTGGGGAAAAAACACTTTGCAAACCGATCTTCCTTGGGGAATATTTTATCAGACCCTATACAAATGCGATGTAACAAAGCCTTTGAAACTCTTTTGTTCAAAACTGCATTGACCTTTATTTTGGGCGAAATAACCGTCCCCGGGATTTTTCTTAAGAAAGTATGAAATTCTACAGCATTCTATATATGACGACTGTTATTTTATTGTTCAAATTTAATACGTTCTTCTTTAGGGTGAATTTGAAGGTTTCTTAAAAGTATTAAATACTGCAACTTTTGCACATAAATCACTTTAATGTTTTGCATATATTTTGGAGTATTGTATCAACAACTATATAGATGTGCCGAAAAATTCTTAAGCTAACCCAAACTGACCGCTGCTAAATAGATGGATTTATTCATTTGGACTTTAATTTAGACCCCCCCCCCGACTATGCTTGACTCGAAGCAGAACTAGGTAATGTATAAGAGGTGTTAGTATTTCAAGCAGTCTTGATATATTTTGGGTAGCAGTACTTGTTATAAAAGCAAGAGCATCGCTAACATATTTACTTTCTCTACCACGTACCTAGTAGGTAGAACGAATGTTGCACTCCATCCAAAAATTCGATACCGAGACTTCACCGGAAATACATGTTTTGAGACCCCCTGAATACAAAAAAAACCATTTTAGAAAAATCCCGCGCGCCTGTGTATCTTGAACAGCATAACTCAAAAATGAAAAATTGGATAAATACCAAACCTGGTATTTAGGCTCAGTACCTTCCAAAAATGCGACACGAGCATTTTCAAGAAAATCGTTGTACCCCAAACTACCCTTTACAGTGAACATTTTTCGAATATTTTTTTATTTTCCGATAAAAGGGCTATAACGATTTTGATTAAAATACCATATATTAAAGACATTTACATGACAAATAAAATGTATATCTTGAATTTTCTGGGAATAGCCTTTCAAGTCCTCTTCATTCGGAAGGGATTTTGTAGAATCTTGTATAACTGGTAAACATTAAATGATAGACGAAAACATACTACACAAGAAATGTAGATCTCCTTAAAACACACAATTTATTTCAAATAGCCAGCCATTTGCGAGACATCCGTTTTATTAAGGTTTGGAATTGTTCAATACTTAGCCATTCTGTTAAAATCCTGTCAACATAACTTCTTTCTCGTGGTTGCATTCAGTATGGAATTTTAAGGCCAGCGTATAGCGTCCAGTTACAAAAAATATGACTATTGCTGTTCCCCCTTATAACGAAATGTGTAATGCAGCTATTTCTGCAAAAGTTTATTTGGATTAAAATGAACTACACATAAAAATAAGGTTTAGTAAGACTAGTTTGTATACCCACTAATAAATAAAAGAAGATAGAGAAAATCATGTGGATATATTTTAGATATTAGATCTTTTACTTTCTCTACCAGGTACCTAATAGCTAGAGAAGGTATTGCATTCTACCCAAAAATTCGATACTAATATTTCACCGGAAATACATGTTTTGAGGCCCATGAATGCAAAAGACCCTTTTTAGAAAAAGGTCCCTGTGTGCCTCTAAACAGCACAACTCAGAAAGGAAAAGTCGGATAAATACCATACTTGGTATTTAGGCTCACTACCTTCCAAAGACGCGACACGAAGAATTTCAAGAAAATTCCCCATACCAAACTACCTCGTACATGTAACATTTTTCGGAGAAATGGCTCTAACGATCTAGATTAAAAAGCATATATTAAATATCTTTAGACAAATAAAATGTATGTGTTGAATTTTCTTGGAATAGCCTTTGAAGTCTTCTACATTCAGAAGAAATTTTATATAATCTTGCATAACTGGTAAACTAGATAGACGATAGACGAAAGCGTACAACACAGGAAATGTAGCTCTCTTTAAAACACACCATTTATTTAAATAACTTTTTTGTGGCATCAACCATTTCCGAGATATCGTTACTAATGGTTCCAACTGTTCAGTACTTAGCCATTCTTTTAAAGTCCTGTCGCTTTTTCTCGCGATGAATTTTAAGACCAGCATATGACGTCCAATTCTAAAACGTTGGCTATCGCTATTCCCTTTGTAGCATAACTAAATGTGTAATGCAGCTATTTCCGCAAAGGTTTATCTCGATTAAAATGAAGTAGAGAGGAAAATAAACTTTAGTAAGAGTAGTTTGTATACCCACTAATATACGATAGAGGGCAGAGAAAGTCGCGTGAATGCAACACACGAATGTGTGAATGTTTTAACAATCTAACCTTTCTCTTCAAGAATGTAAAATTAAGTATGTTTGCCATTAAAGGAAACTCTGTAGGTACGTTGGGGTGTAAAAGTTTTCCTAATTATGCAAGAAATGTTAAGCACTGCGTATCCAATAAATGCAGGATCAAAATTGGCATCATATATTAAAATTATAAAGCAGCAAGTAAAATTCCATTACTTTGTATTAACCCTCTTGAACAATTCGCGATATTACTACCTTTTTTTTAGCCAACGTGTTGAGATAATTTGTAGATAATTTCTTAAGTTTGCTTCCGGTTCCTTTGATTCCAGATGAAGTCATTAAACCACTTTTTTGTTTTACGTTCACCCTAAAGTTTTTATCAATTTAATAACGTTTTAGAAGTTTTCGGGTGAACTTAACACCGATCTGAGTGTTCATGAATATTGTCCGGAAAATTGCACCTTCCATTGTTGCATCTCTCTAGACCCTGTCAAATGGTAGCAACATAAAAGTGCATCAACGTGGACGTTATGTTATTTTGTGCAATTTGTGCATTAAGACTTTTGCATAATTAACAAAATTGCCAAATACTACTCCCATTTGGAGTCGTCCGATGCCATCCTATAAGTTAGAGTTAATAAATATCAGAATAAATGCTGTAGTAGTAGTAGAGGTACTAGTAACAACAACAAATAGTTCTAGTACTGTGTTACTGAATCTTTAGGAAAATTATTCTGCCTCTCTTGCCCCACCTTGACGACGCTTATGGCTGTAGCTATTTATACTCTTCAAGTTATCAATTTTTGTTTTCCAGTCAAGTCTAGGACGTTCTGCCTTCGAACTTACTTATTCATCGAAGCTGAGAGTAAAATTTAGTAAAAAATCTGATGTGTTATACTCACATGACTTTCTCTACTCTTGTACAAACTATTTTTGCAAACGCTTATTCTCCATCTACTTCATGTTAACCGAGATAAACATTTGCAGACTCTATCTTATTACTAATTTTCTTGTAGATGTAAGGGGAATATATATTTACAAGGGCAATATAGAAATACAGTAGCCTTTAAGCACATACATATCTCTTAATAGCTGGTTGCTAGGTGCAGCACCATTCCCTTTGCCACAGATTAATACTCTGCATATCCAAGACAAAAAAAAATGAATAACGAATTCCCATTTGAGAAAATAAGTATTGAAAAATTTAAGGGAATAAGAAGTAATGTCTCGAAAATGGTTAACTCAACAAAAAAATGTATATGACATAAATTGTGTATTTTAACGCGATCTACATTTTTTGTGTAGTAAAATTTTGTCTATCTCTTATGTTTACCAGTTATGCAAAAGTCGTTCACAATGGAGAATACTTTTGGAGACATTCCCAGGAAATTCAAGGTATACATTTTATTTGTCATAAAAATAACTTAAACATATGATATTTTAATCAAAATCGTTAGAGCCATTTTTGAGAAAATTAAAATTTTCGAAAAATCTTCCATGTAAAGGGTAATCTGGGGTGGGGGGATTTTCTTGAAAACCTTCATGTCGCATCTCTGGAAGTTACTGAACCTAAATACCAAGTTTGGTGTTTACCCAACTGTTCGTTTCTGAGTTATGCTGTTCACAGACAGACACACGCACACGGACATGTTTCCAAAAATGCTTTTTTTGGATTCAGGGGGTCTCAAAACATGTATTTCCGGTGAAATCTCGGTATCGAATTTTTGGGTGGAATACAATACTTCCTCTACTTACTATACGTAGTAGAGAAAGTAAAAAACATTTTTGTTTTCCAGACATGAGAATGTACCAATAAACGCCCATCTATAACCATTGTGCGTGTGTTTGAAGCAATTATTCTTGCAGACTTGTAAGACAGATCATGTTTCATGACTTATATTAACGCTTACTAATGAGTTCTGATCTAAGGAGCTAAACATTCCTACTATATAAAAAGCAATAATCACGTGTCCAGAAAAGATAAAGTGAAGATGCAACTTTCCTTGGATTTCATTAACGATGTACACACAAGTTGTAAATCAGAACCACGAAGCTAGGCCCGAGAAATACATTCATTGCTACCCTTCCAGTTGTTTCACTTGTATCAATGGTGGGTAACGGGCTATTTGCATGTAGAATTTACACTGCTTTTTTCAAGGGCGAGACCTGCGGACGCCACTGGAGGACTCTGGGTTTGGGATTAACCTGTTATGCAGAGCGAAGGAGTGGGGATGGAAGGGAGGTAGTTTCACATCTTGAGTGCATGATATCACATGATATGTTCTAAATATAGAAAACAATGACTAGTTGCAGGTTATTTACCTCATTCACAACTTGATGTATTGCACGTACAGCAAAGTAAAACATGAATTTGGACAAATTGCGCATAAAAGTTTAATTCGGCTGATTGCTTAAAAGCAGATTTTGAACATTTAACTCCTGCTTAGTTTTTACGCAAAAATGATCCAACATTCGAAATTTGTATGTTTTTGTTTTCATTTCCTTAAAATCATGCTCCAGTCCTTCTCTCACACGGGGATATAATTATTTTTCAAGTCCGACAGTAATATTTAAATTACCCGTTCACTGCCTGCTAATAGCTGGCGCCCGCATAAAATTGGCCTTTTCTCAAAACAAAATTTTTTTATCATTCAAAATGTTCCTCTCGTCCATTTTGATCGCATCTTTTAAAACCACATATAGATATGTTGCGCATAAATTGTGCTATGGATAGAGTGCGTTACTTAAACAAAAAAGAGTTGTGTCAAAGTCTAAAAAATATGAAAATTATTGAATTTTAAAAAATGGTCAGATATATATTATTACTGTACTTAAAATTGTGCACAAAATGAATGTTCATGGAACGTTTGGTTGTATTAAAAATGTGTATTAAAAAAGCTGCATACAAATAACATAAAAACTGACACGCAAGGGATTTCTTCTAAGTCAATACATTTATTTTATTTAATTAAAATAAAACTATACGTCAGAATGCCTTCAAATTTGGTACACATGTTTCCATCAATCTTAGCATCCCTGAAAATGTGGTGTAAATTGGATAAAGAAACAAAGAATTTGAGTAGTGTTCTGGTTTAGGTAAGTGTTCCATTGGATACAAGAATACTCCGCTATATTTACTAGTACGATACAAACTAGTACAAATTTTAAGGTATGCTAATTTTGCATTGGGAATGGATATGTAAAGCAGATATTTCTTGATACCACTTACTTTGTTAAAACTTCAACAAACAGCGATGGATGAAAAGTGTAGGCGTTTTACCTGCATCAGTTGAAAAACGAAAACGTTCTACGTATATGTGAAAATATAGAATTCAGTATAAACGTAAAGGTACATATCAGAGAGGGGCCCACGAAATCGGGGCAGAGCACTATCGCTCTTTTTGCTTCCAATGTAGCCCCTGGGAGGGAGGGATGAGGGGAGAGACCCGAAGGGCGACGAGATCCGGATACCGACGGCCGCAGGCATGGACGGGGTCCCTAACGTTTCCGGATTGCACACATCCGCCTCCGCCCGACCCTATTCTCAAGCAACCAAGTCCCGGCAGTCCCCTATCGGGTGAAGCAACCTAACTGAGAGTGCCCGCAGCGACGCCAGGAAAGACACCTCTACAGAGCGCAAGCCACCGTCCAGCCGCAACCCACCGAAAACCCTCGCCAGGTCCTACAACCCTGAAACAGATTATAAGGAAATTGATGGCTACAGAAAATGAGGGTTAGGAAATTCGTGGTAGAGGATGAACTACCACAGCATTCGCCTGCCGACCCGGGGAAACCAAACACGAAAGATCCATGGATCAGAGTGGGCGGTCGCCGGGGATCGCACGCGGAACCTCCTGAGTCATCGCCCTTGGTAATCTCAGTAGTCTGATGATGTAATGCAAATTGTAACGACTGTTACTGAAGTGTGTGGGAAAAAATGGCGTGTAGTAAAGATGTCTATGAAATTATTTTCAGAGTACCTAAATTGTTTTATTTTTTCAAAACAGTTTCAATTCGACTTTGCCAGAAGTGTACTAGGCTCCTCAAATTTTGATTTTATTAGATTAGCCTGAAATAATATTTCCTGAGAGTGTACGCTCATAAATTTTTTCCAGTTTTTTACTAATAAAATATAAATGTTGTTTGCAGGTTTAGGGGTAAGCAGAGGACTGAAGTACCTGAGGAGCAGCTGAGATTTAAGTCTCCGCTTTGAACCCAAGCTGAGGAATCATCCATAATCTCATGTAAGTTTTGATGAAGCTAATATAATAAACGCTGAAAACGTTGTTAGACGCTGTTTTAGCAATTGGAAAACTGATTTCCGAGGTTCTGAGTAGCATTGTGATAATGATGAGTCAATGCTTCGAAGAGCATTATCACATTTCTTTATACATAACTGGGGCTACTGATAACACGTCTAACAGTGACACACATGTGAAAATGGATAATCTCAAACGGTAATTTCGACATTTCTTCCTTATATTGAACTTCAAATACGCTAAAGCAGTTTTTGAACTAAAAGTATGGTTTAGCCTTCTGCTATTCTGTTATTTCTGGCAAAATAGCACCAGCATGATATAATCTCCACAAAACAAATGCAATATATTAATTTGCGATTTTGGTGCTGGTAGTCCAGGGCTTCACAGTGTGATCAAAAGTGTCCGTATACCTATCAGAAGCTGGTCAGATTTGCCATGGGTCCATTTTTAATACCTTCCTTTTTGGAAAGCCGCCTCTCGCAGATACATAGAGTTTATACATAGTTTCGGTACATTTTTAGGTAAAAGCATGTTTTCATATTATAATTTATCACACTTCTTTCTTAGCTATGTTCCACATGCCACCGTATAGTCCACCCGTAATTCACAGCGACGCCCTGCTTCTCTGCAGAAACGCCTTTCCTAGCATTGCTGTTGACCATTACCAGTCGGATAACTTTCTTTTAAAGGTGCAATGGGGTTGATCTTCCACACAGAGCCCACGATGACAGGCCCTTTGTATGTCGACATCTCAAGGTGTAGCTTAAACCCTAATTGGAGTAGGGTGGCATTTTGGAAACACTGGTTTTTCAACTTAATGCAGTTCTCTATTCCATTTCGCTCGAATTGTTCGTGAATACCTGGATACATTTAAATTTGGGTTCCTCGTTCTGACACCTCTGAAATGTTTGACATCGTATAGGTATATGGAATGATGATCAGCTCTCTTGCCCATCTAAAGGAACGTATTTGGCAGCGGTGCTCAATAGCACACCTACAATGGTATGAAATATGTTTCTTGTAGTTGTGTATGGACCTGCATGGGCGTCATGTGGAAGTAGCTGATGGATTATCTGTTACTAGGTGTGAAGAAACTCATTCATTTTCTTGTTCAGATGTATCCATTTTCCCCAAACTTTGAAGCAGTACGTTCTGAGTAGCTAAATATAAAATTATAACCATAGGGAAAATAAATAGTAATAACAGTAGGAATAGCATTATTAAATAAGACGGGGAAGCGAGTTTTACTGTAAATGTGAATATGGGTTGAAAAGGCAGTGCCAGCAGCAAGCCGGAAACGGGGTTGGTTTTTCCCTCAATTGTTCTTAGTGTACCGTTAGGTCGCCTGAAAAGCAGATGTGTAGAAAAAGGGTCAATGTTCTTAAAGCATCTAGGCATCTAATAAGAAAGAGTATAGAAATCATGTGATAGTGAAATGGGGAGATAGGAAATTTGAAATAAAGAAACAAGAGAGTTTAGTGGACACTGCTTCTTCGTAGTAGCTCCTTGGAGGTTGTTCGGAAAACAAATGTGCCGGCGGATAGGGGCGATAGTATGAAGCACAGCAGTAAAGAAATGCATAAACGGGCAGGAAAATGAATCAGTCGTATTAACCACTAACCCTAGATCCAAAGACCCATGATTCATGCAAGTCCCTGAACTAGCATCGAACCCGGCACCATTCCTGCAAATCCGGTGCCGCCAAATTGGCGCACAGCAACCCCTGCTACCGCCGCAACTTGCGACGAGGTGACGATTTCATGAGGAATGGCAGCGTGTTCTTCATGGAGAGCAGATGTCCATTTGAGTCTTTGTTGTCTGTCGCGAATTCAGTGTTTCAAAACATCCAATAAACGTGGAATCTGAATAGGCTTATCCTTGAGCATTACAGTCGTGTAATCATCAAAATGTTATTCTTGGTATTAAATTCAATGAACCTTTATTAATTAATAATCTTATAGTTGCACCTGTAAAGTAAGCTCGGGTATCTACATCTATTCCTATTGTAAATATATGAGCTCATACAACAAAACCTAGAAAACCAATAGCTGATATAGCTCAAATTATCCCATAATTTCCAAAAGCTTCTTTTTTTTCCTCTTTCATGAAACCTCCAATCGTAAAGAGAAAAATGAATCCTTGGGCCCGTAAAGATGCTGCACCATAAATTATTTTTGCACCATATATTGTTGCAATTAAATAAACATTTTAATACCTGTTGGGACAGCAATGAACACTGCTCCAGACTCTCAGTATGACCTGATGCTCTGCATGTTGTTGTACTCCTTGTTGGTCTTTGATGGCAAACCAGAAGTAAGGGACCAAATTGCCTCTGTAATCGGGTGCAAGGAACAATGCCCAATCCTAATCGGTAAGAAACGGAAAATAGGTGTAAATACCAACCCTACTTTTAATAACATTTGTGTGTAACATCTGTCATTTCTTCAGAAACTTGATTGATCTTTGTTAATTTGTTTTTAATTACTTTGTGGATTAAACATGAGGATTGCGGCTAACATGGTCCTGTTGGACACACTTGTTTTATGCATGAATCTCAATTGGATACTAATTGTGCTCTTATATCTATTTATCAAACCAGGTTAATGCTTGTGTTACCGTCACAAAGAACGCTATATATATGCTATAATATGTAATGGACAAGCTGAATATTGCAGACGGCAAGCGGTACAGATTATACAATTGAATTGAGTATTCAGATCCGTAGAGGAAAAAAAAAAAAGGTTCATCAAATATTTGTTGAAATGTTGATGAGGCACGAGTTATATGAATGGGGGGAGTCTTTAGAAATATTTTAGTGGCGAAATGAAGTATGCACAAAGAAATGAAACGGCATTACATGCAGTTAGATTGTTTTATACCCTTGTTATAATGTATTACCTCTCTGGACGCATCGCCAAAGCGAAGTTTGCTAGGGCCTGTGCTGTTGTTACATGACATTAAACTGTAATGCTAATGGCACGACCAGGCAGGCCGGCCAACCTTGCAATGAAATTAGTTAGTCCTATGTCTGATATTTAGCGAACGTTTCAGAGCCCTGTAGGGGTTAAACAAAAGATAGACGGACATACACAGATAGACTTTTCTGTGCATGATCACGCAAGTGCTTCCCTCCACCCTCCCCAATGGTCACGCCATTTGCTCAACTTAAAAAAATGCGTGCGTTTATGCACTGGCGGATTGGCTACAAATGGTAATGTTTGAAGGATGGAATCTGTCAAGGTAATGTTGCATAGTAGCGCTTTTAATAATAAATATTTTATAAAGCATGATCTTTTGCATATACCTAATTAGAAACTGGAAAAGAAGAAGAAGAAAGATTGCGTGCAGCATACTATTTTTTCTACTCACTAAGAATTCATCCGTATTGCAGGATCTTCCATCAGCAACGCGACGAGAACCCCGCAGTCCACACGGTCTTTGTATGTTACAGCTTGCCTTCTTTCACCGGCGAATCTAATACCGAATTTCCGGTTGGAAACAACATAACGTAACTTTCCGAATCTTAACTGCAGATATTCGAAATGAAGACCCAGGCATTCCTCAGAGTACATTGCTGGAATTCGTGTGAAATGTATCAGCTTGCGGTTGTTCTTAATTCACTCGAGAGTAATAGGATTATTTTCGTGCACTTTATCTTTAAATTTTCATCATAAACAAAAATTAATTATTTTGAATTACAGCTAACGCTATATACTACTCAACTATGAACATAGGGCTCTTCACAAAACCACTAACACACCACATCCGTACAATACTAGCCCACTCCTCGCTGCTAGCAATAAACCGGCAAGAATCAGCTGTTCCCTTGAGAGAGGGGGGAAATCCTGGCGCTCGTCGAGGTCGTAACGGAAGATCTCCTGTATTTGTAATATTGTTCGTATAAAAATAATTCTTCTCTCGACTTAAGTTCATGGCAGTAAATGTTTGCATGGTTTCCAGTGAGGTGTAGTACCGTCTATGATAACCAGTTCGGAGCGGTCGACTCTTCATATCATAGCATTATGCAGGAAAGAAGGAAGGTAAAAGGGAAAATAAACAATACGTGAAAATTTAAGCATTTGACAAAACGATTAAAGCTATCAAAGGTGATCTGACAATGGCTACAATTTTTCTTTAGTAAGATTTTGTCTGACTTTTACTGTTAGTACACTAAATTAAAAAAAAATGAATACGCCTTCGCCAGCTATTTACATAAAACTCGAGATATGTATGTTATTGTCTTTTTATTATCTCAGACATGTGTATTGTCGCTAAAATCATTAGTCCTTTTTTTTTTACAGAAAAATAAATAACGAAGATATTTGTTTATCAAGGACTGTAAAGGATGAGGGAAATACTATACAAATCTTCTCCTTGCATCCTTAAAAGATGTAACACTTAAAATGGAAATTTAGTATTTATGCAACTTCTGTTTTTTGGGCTACAGAAAGTCAACTCTTCCTCCTCCTCCTCTTCTTCTTCCTTCTTTTATTCAGGGAGCCACAAAATCTGTATTCCTATTCATTTCACAGTATCTAATTTTTGGGCGGAATCTAACTAATAACTGATTTATTTAGTCAACGGTACAGAAGGTTAAAGTAATTCACATTTAAAGCCCTAGTATACCCAAGTTATCAGACATCCACAAAAATCCCCAACAAGTCCTATGTGCCTAACAGCGCGGGAGAGATTCTGACATCTTGAAATTTGGGCTTTCATATACGGATCTTAAAACAGGATTTAACAGTGCTCTTAGAGGGTCATGGTAAGAGTATTAAGCAGTCATTCTCGTGCGTATTGCAGCTCGTATGAGTCCACTCCTAGCTGCAATCAACGTATGCGTTAAATGGGTTTATTGGACATGAAGAAGCCCAAGTAAATCCAAAAGAAGAGGATACCGTATACAATGAACTGTGAATAGAGATATACCAACGAGTCTAGCTGACCACAGAAAAACTATTAACAGACTCTAATAAGTACTATGGTAGAAGATCCATGGCAGTTATGCAATGAATATGGAGCTGGCCGTTAGAGAGTAAACATATTGCCGCTCGAAAGCGACTTCATGCCAAGCCCCATAACTGGTTCTTAGATTACTATTCATCATTCAGATTAGATTATATTGAATTGCATTCTGTGGGTTCACAGGCAGCCATAAAGTCTTGTGAACATAGATGGTGTCAAGGAAATATACAAAAATTACATA
Organism: Deroplatys truncata; assembly: GCA_030765065.1. Lineage (NCBI taxonomy): Eukaryota > Metazoa > Arthropoda > Insecta > Mantodea > Mantidae > Deroplatys > Deroplatys truncata. The sequence goes on along the minus strand of CM060976.1, from coordinate 162,253,270 downwards.
TAAACATAAATATTACACAGAATATACAACATTTAAAATAAAATAAAGACATACTATATGCATGTCAAGGAAATGTACAATACCTATAGTTACATATATACATAAATATTACATAGAATACAGAACATTTAAAATAAAATAAAGACATATTATATACAAAATGAAAAAAAAAAACAGGTGTAATTTTGTGCAAAATCGAATACCTCCCTACCTTTATAAGGCTAACATTATATTTATAGACAAGAACAGTCATTTTAACTTTCACTAGACTTGTACCTTTTGTTCGTCTCATCATTTTGTTCTATTTGATTTATAATGCATAGTATTTACTGTCAGTTCTTAATATGCATACATTTAAATAGCATCATTAATTCTAGAGCAAGCATCAAATGTAATTGGCAATTGTCATTAATATTTACTAATACTACTTACAGAGCTATATATGTATTATCATCAGGATAATTGGTCGTTCAGATAATCTTGTACAGAATAATATGCTTTTGAGCATAGATACTCTTTAACAGAAATTTTAAAGACATTGAAATTATCAACCTTTCCCTTAAACTCATTAGTGTGCATAAATATTTTTATGGTCTAATAATATACACCTATCTGGAAGCAAGAAAGCTTTGCACTGGGATGATGGATGTTACCCTTTTGTCTGGTGTTTATCTCATGAATTTCTATGTTTATTATAAATGTGGTTCCATTACATACAAAGAATTTTAAGATTGAAAATATGTACATACAAGGTAGGGTTAATATCTTCAGTCCTCTAAAAAGATGTTTGCAAGAGTGTCTGCTATGGGTGCTGGAAATGATTCTTATAACCTTCTTTTGCATGAGGAATATTAGTTTACTTTGTACTGAGTTTCTCCTTAGAGATAGAGTTAAAATATGCATAGCATTCTAATTTAAGTATATCTATAGTACTGACATTTACCAGTGCTCGGATAGCATAACAGGCAGAACTGAGTTTGGGTAAGATATACGTAATATGAACTTTCCAATCTAAATATCTGTCTACTTGGAGGCCCAGAAATTTAATGTTGTCTATTTGTTCTAGTAACATGTCATTAAACCCAATTTCTATTGGAATGTGTGATGATTGATGGTTTATACATTTAACAGCTTATGTTTTGTCTAGATTTACAGATAATTTGCATACAAATGTGACATACAGTTCAAAACATAATTCAGTTTAATTACACACTCATTCAACTTTTTACTAGTCACCAGAACACTCGTGTCATTAGCAAACAGAATGATACTTGAAGTATCGTTTATATAAAATGATAGGTCATTTATATAGATCGAAAATAGTAAAGGCCGTAGGACTGAACCTTGTGGCACTCTATGTGTTAGTGTTTTCCATTTTGATATATGTTTTCCAAATACAATACCATTGACTACTTCAACACTTTGTTTTATTTCATTTAGATATGATACGAACCAACTTAGAGTTTCATTTTTTAGTTCATAGAATTTCAATTTTTCAATCAGAATATTATGATTAATACAGTCAATTGCCTTTGCTAAGTCACAGCAAATTCCACTTACATGCATTCTTTTATTTAATGCAGTTAACACTTCATAAGTAAGTTTATAAGTTGCATTATTGGTCGACATTCCTTTTCTGAACACGAACTGATCCCTGACAAGTATGTTGTTATATTCAAGGTATTTATGCAGTCCATTAAACATCACATTTTCAAGAACTTTTGAAACAATTGGTAAGAGAGATATTGGTCTATAATTTGAAACATTACTGCTTTTGCCTTTTTTGAAAAATGGTTTAACAATGGAAAATTTCATTCTGTCAGAGAAAATTCCTGTCCTTAGTGTCTCGTTGCACAAATAACTAAGGGATGTGGAAATTTGAGATGAGCATGATTTTAAGATCTTTATTGTTATTTCATCATAACCAGAAGAATTTTTTGTTTAGAAGAAGTTAAAAATTTTGTTTATTTCAGAAGGCGTTTTCAGATTAGCTTTAAATTCAAGCACTTCATTAGACAAATTTCATCTTAGAAATTCCAAAGCTGCCTCTTTACTTCCAAAATTAATACTTAGTTTGTTTGTTACATCCAAAAATAATTTGTTAAATATTTCTGCAACTTCAGGAGGTTTACTAATTTCTTGATTATCAATCTTTAGTGTTATTAAGACATTTTGTAATGAGTATTTACCCTCTTCTCTTTTTACTATATTCCAAGTAGTTTTTATTTTATTGTTAGGGAGTTGAATCTGTTTATTATATATAATGCAATATTCTAGCTGCTTTTATTACCTTGTGTAGAAGCTTACAATATTTTTTGAAGTGTTTTAAATCTGTTATTACTAATTATTACTTGCTCTTTTACGTCTGCATGACGTCCTGATTCCTAAAGTGATCCAGGCATTCTCTCTTTTGAAGTTAAGATATTTTATTTAACTTGACTGGGAAGCAAGCGTCAAAGTGGGAAATTTAGGTTACAAAGAAAATACTTTTGGACATTTAATTAAGCGTGTGCGGCACCATCTTAATCAAATAACAAATTCTAGTTTTGGACAGTCTGTTAGTCTTTTTATTTTTTCTACTGCGTACATGGAAGGTAGAGAAGGTATTACATTCCGTCCAAAACTTCGATACCGAGATTTCACCGGAAATACGTGTTTTTAGTCCATGAACAATTTTTAGATAAAGGTCCGTGTGTGTATATGTGTCTTAGTCTGTAAACAGCATAACTCAAAAATGAAAAGTCAGATAAACACCAAACTTGGTATTTAGGTTCAGTACCTTCTAAAGATACGACACGAGGGTTTTCAAGAAAATCCCCCACCCCAATTACTCTTTACATGGAACATTTTTCACAAAATTTTTGTTTTCTAAAAATCGGCTCCAACCATTTTGATTAAAATATCACATATTAAAGATATTGAATGACAAATAAAACGTATATCTTGATTTTTTTGGAAATAACCTGTGAAGTCCTCTTTATTCGGAAGGAATTTTGTATCATCTTGTATAATTGTTAAACGTTAAGTCATAAACAAAAACATTTTTCTCATAAAATAGTAGATCTCTTTAAAACACACAATTTATTTCAAATAAGTTTTTTTTGTGGTATAAGCCATTTCTGAGATATCCATTATTAATGGTTCGAATTGTTCATTACTTGGTCATTCTCTTAAAGTCCTTTCAGCATTCACTTTTTTCTCGCGATTGCATAGAATTTTAGGGCCAGCATGTAGTATCTAATTCTTAAAATTTGACTATCGCTGTTCCCTTGGTATCTATAACGAAATGTGTAATTTAATTGTTTCTGTAAAGGTTTATTTGGATTAAAACGTAGTATATAGTTTGTATACCCACTAATAAAGAAAGTCATGTGAATGTATCACAGATCTTTTCTGGATATAGTCTTCATCGTTTTGTTCTGCTGCCATTGTTTATTAATTTATCAGCAAGATTGTTATGAATTAATACGACAGCTGCTTGAATTGAATTTTTTTTTGTGGACGCTCTTTAACCGCTGTAGTCGTTACCGTCCCATTCTACATTGGGCGTGAAAAACTGATAATTTTGCTCTTTATGTGGCTTGAGGTTCTTTTACGTGCCGTAAATCTACGACACGGGACCACCGGCTTTACTTCCCTGCTGAGGATTTTAACGCCCCCCTGAGTTTGAACCCGCGACCTCGGGAACTAGAGGCTAGCATAGTCACTACACCACGGAGGACGATATAGCTGCACTAGATACTGGTATTGGTTTTAATGGCAAACAATTCCTTCCATTTATTCTAGGGCTGCTGAATGTAAACAGATAAGGCTTCTCTTTCTTTAGCGTTCTGAATTAGTAATATTCAATTGCAACAAATACTTTCGTGTCAGTCTTTCTATTGTTTCGAAAATAGTGTGAATGCTACATTTGCAGTTACAAACAGCGCACCTTGACATAAAGGCAATGATTCAACACCAGCTTCCAACTTCAACCAACTTCATTTGGCATCATACATGAAGCTTCATTTTCTAGTTTCATCATGAACAGATAACTAAACTACAATTCACTGGCGATATCAAATAACAAAATAGTAGTTATTGGGGCGATATTTCACATACTTTGCTGAAAATACTTTGCTGTTGTTTTCGATTATTATTTGTGATTGGTTTTGGTATTAGTAAATCCTGAGTATTACTTCCAATGATATAAAATATTTGAACTTTTAAATTTGTGACTGTTTCTAATTTAGATGGAGGTGCAATAAATGTCTCATAAAACTAAGCATGGAAGTGCAGTTTTAACAGCTTACGTTATTTAAATTATGGCACATGTCGCCGTAATAAAATAATTTTTTATTGAGGTCGTAACTATAAAAAGGTTTAGTAGCATTGCACTAAGACACGAACCAGTTTGCTGCCAGGCATCTAAATATCTTATTCCACCTTTGTTTATATTCTCCGCACACAACTGGTTTTGAGTCTTTGCACAGCTGAAGATGCTCCAAATTCCTATTTGCATTACCCGCTATTAAGCGCGCCTACTGTATTTCGTAAAAAAATGCTTAAAAATAGCTTACAACGGGAATAGTGAGAGTACCTCCCAGGCATTTGCCAGTTATGAGCAATAAGGAGAACCTGGAGAAATCTTCAACCAGGGAGGGCAGTTCTTGCATTATTTTAACCACACTCCTCCGGTTCACGAGTCTGTGCCTTAACGATCCTGATTACCCATGTCGTTATACCGGGAATGAAAATGTCATTCAAATATGAGTTTTGCGTTAATTGACACAATAACATTATGCAGAAAAGGTCATACTCTGTTTTGCGAATATCTACGTGTTTCCCATTCCTGTAACCATGAAACATGCTTCAAGAGATTTAACGTTTGAAGGAACCTATTCCTTTTTTTCTTTCGTTTAAACTCTTAAAACGGCATCATTTTATGGCCGGTTGCAAAACCGGCTCAAATCCCCAACTCCCTTTCGAAGTTAACTATTACTAGAGAGATTGCTTATGTTGTCGGATGCTCTCTATTTACTAACCCTGGGCAAGGAACTCTAAGCAGGTATTGTCCTTTTGACCAGAGGAACACTGAACAAGATGTGCTCTTCGAATACCTTACTGGGGCTAATTATGACTTGTTATATACATGTTTGTGGAGTTTTCCTAAACCCTTATTGGATCTCTGGTGAGAAATAAGCCCGTCACGCAAATCCTTCCTTCACTGAAAAGGCTATTGGTTTGTTAGAGAGTCATGCGTTTGATGGTTGACCTCAGGCAGTTAGGTGCAACATGGCTTCGTAACCCACATATGTTTCTAGAGACACTCCGTTGACTACCAACGGACTCTCTGTTAACGACCAATCCTAACAATGTCGCAGTTCTCGATGGCTTGTGTTATCTTGTTTGTTAAGCGCTTATTGTTTAATTATTTTTTACATTTGGGTTCTTTGTCCTCCGGGTAGCTATTATAACTCAGTCGAGCACGTGTCTCTAAGCAGGGTGTGTAAACGGAAAGGAGTTGTTACTAAAAGATACCACCGATAAAAAAAATTGAATCTAGACTTTTATTGCCGTCACGCTTAATTAATAATTGACATATTTAATCTTTATGCACGCCTGACTGAAACTGTGATATTTCCGAATGTAACTACAGTCGTTTTAGTTGCCGCGCACCAATTACTTTGCGTACTTTACATTTTTGTAACTAATTCTGCGACGTGCACCTCGTGAGAGATTCTTCAGAACTGTGTGACACTTCCTTATGGCTCGAGAATATATACTCCTTCACCTCGAATTGACTAAACATTATAATATAGTGCTATTGGTTACCAAATTGCTCCCACTTTAGCGTCTGTTTTGGTCAGCCAATCACTACTACTAATATATATGCTCTAGGGAAGATATTCCCTCCATTTCTAAAAAAGGCACGCTGCCCTGACGTCAATTTCGGCTTTCTCTTCTTCGTGACAAACAACTCACCCCCTCAGTTTATTGTTACCCACTTCTATTGTCAGTTTCAGTTAGGCCGTGCAAACTTATTTTCTAACAATACTTATGCTAACAAACATCTAAAATAATGTACATACAATAATATTAATTTACACTATAATCACTCTGGCATTCTCAGCACGTTATGATATAAAATATTGCCTCAACAAATGAAATTGGACAATACTACAGTAAGAGATCAGCTGCATTTGTACAACTTATTTGGAAAACAAATGGATAAGTCCAGAAAAATTGTCAGGACCATGTATTCAGAATGTTAAACCACAAATTACTTATAACCGATAGAATATAAATCTAGAGGTTATAGATAATGCGGACGTCTTATGATACGACAATAGAAGTGAACCTTAATCTTAAAATCCAGGAAGAGGAGGAGGAGGAGGAGGAGGAGGTGGAGGTGCAAATGAAAGAAGAGAAACTTATTCAGTGCATCAGTGCCAAAAGCTAACATTTAAGTTGATTGTGTATTAAGTGGAAGCGTTATACGTAACTAAGCTTTTAATTTTAGAGATTGTTTGAGTGCAGTACGGTGTATAAACCGGCGACTTGACCTTGTGACAGCGTAAGAATTTGCTTCGCTCCTGCCTGCTGGGCATTAAAAATGCATTCTATCTCAAGGGGATAGTCGACCTAAGCAAATTACATTTCACTCTGTCCCGAAAACCAAAAGCCTACTTATAACACACTTCCATCCTCTTATAGTGAGGTACTGCTCTTTTCTAAAAAAATATTGATAGGAAGCTGAAACTGTAAGTTTATGTTGGACAAAGGTGTGTAACCATAATGCCATTAGTTTTTATTCTGGATATACAAGCACAATTTCAGAGTTCGAACAAAACGTCATACTTCTTGTATGTTTTAAAAAATTCTTGTGATACATTCACATGACTTTTTCTACCCTCTGTCCTTTATTAGTGGATATACAAACTACTCTTCCTAAAGCTTATTTTACTATCTACTTCATTTTAACCGAGATAAACGTTTGCAGAAATGCCTACAATACACATTTTGCTATAGATACGAAGACAACAGCGATAGTCAAATTTTTAAGCACTGGACGCTGTACGCTGGCCTTAAAATCCTACTTTCCATACAATCGCGAGAAACAAGCGAATGACGACAGGACGTTAAAGGAATGACGAGGTATTGTACAATTCGAATCATTAATAACGGGTGTCTCGGAAATGTATTGTGCTACAAAAAAGTTATTGCAAATAAATGTGTTTCAAGAAGATGTACATTTTCTGCGCAGTGCATTTTTGTTTATCGCTTAACGATTACCGGCTATACAGATTTATACAAAATTCCTTTGAATGAAAAGGATTTGCCAGGCTATTCCTAGAAAAAATTCAAGATAAACATTTTATTTTACATTAACATTTCTTTAATATATGACATTAATCAAAATCGTTAGAACCATTTTTAAGGAAACAAAAAATTCGAAAAATGTTCCATGTAAAGGGCAGTTGGGATTTTTCCAGAAAAACTTCGTGTCGCCTCTTGGAAATTTGAAGTTTAGTATTTATCCTTTCAAGGTTTAGTTTTTGAGTTACGCTGTCCACACACACACACACACACACACACACACACACACACACACACACACACACACGTGGAAATGTTTTCTAAAAATTGTTTTTTTTGGTTCAGAGTGCCTCAAAGTATATATTTCGGATCAAATCTCGACATCGAAATTTTGGGTGAAACAATATACTTCGGGACTATTTACTATATCTTCTTAGGAGGAAAGTGAAAACCTAATAGTACAAGTAAAAATCATAGAAGGTTTCAGTGGTGTATAAACCGCAGTCAACGGGTTATTTTAAAGGAGGAAAAGTCTGAAGATATAGGTTGTGGTATTTTCATATAAAGTTGGTAACACACGAGTCGCCACTGTAAGTTGAACTAGCGCTATGTATGTTCCACCTCTGCTCTCATGCGCATTATTGCCGCCCCCTTTGCGCCATCTTTGTAACCGTTTTTAAATACAGTTGGAAACAAGTTGGATCGATGTTTTCGCCATCTTGCGGCCTGCACTGGCAATATCCTGATTAGTTGGAGTGGAAGCATAATTGCGGATAATATTGATGAAACCTTTAAACGTCATTTTCAGGCAACATTTTGCGCTTATCCCATGCAAGGGTGTAACCGAAAACATTTTTCCTTTTGCGTATCGATCACTAGCGCGTGTGTGTAATTACTCTACACAATAATTATAACTTTTGTTTAGCAAACGAACAAAGTTTGGTTCCGCATCGCACTGGTATTGGCACTTTCCGTCCACATTGTTTCAGCCTGTCTTGCAGTGCAACATTGGCATCCACGTATCTTCGGCTTTGAACTCGTTTTGAAAGATTTTCCGTCTAAAACAACCAGGGCCGAATATCGATTGACATAAAATAAATGCGTTTTACTTTAACAATATATGTAACATATTTGCTAATTTAAAGTAAGACTTAGTTTCATTAAAAAAAAAACTGAATTACCACAGTTAACAGTTTATGCTTATCAGTTTATACAACTACGTAAATTTTAGACGAGAGGGGAAGGGAATAAATTTATTACCGAAGCGTCATCCTCGATGACGGACGAGAAAACAGCAACCCTCCCCCAAAAGAAAATAAGTAATGTGTATTCAATTTTGTCTCAAAAGATGTAGAGCTCTCTAAAACACTCAATTTATTTTAATTTTGTATTTTCCCTACTACGCTTCTAGTAAGTAGAGAAGGTATTGCATTCCACCCAAAAATTCGATATCGAGATTTCACTGGAAATACATGTTTTGATGCCAACTAGTCCTAAAAACGAAAAGTTGGAGAAATAGCAAAGGTTATATTTAAGGTCAATATATTCCAAAGATCTCCCACCCCAAACTACTTTTTACATTAAATATTTGTTTAAATGTTTTATTTACTCAAAAATGGCTCTAGCAATGTTGATCAAAATACCAAACATTTTAGGATATTTACATGACAAAGAAAATGTATGTCTTGAATCTTTCTCCTCATTTGGAAGGAACTGTGCGTAGGTTTGTATAACGGATAAATTCAAGAGGTAGACAAAAACATACTACACAAAGAAATATAGATCTCTTTAAAACACACCATTTATTTCCAATAACTTTTTTGTGTCATCACTTCTAAAATATCCATTAATTTTGGTTTCAATTGTTCAATACTTTGTAATTTTTAAAGTCTTGTGGCTATTCACGTGTTTCTCGCGATGTGTGGAAATAATATGGAATTTTAAAGCCATAGCGAATCGCTTTTAAAGACTTGACTGTCGTTTCGGTTTCACGTATCCGCTTATAACTACAACGAAATGTCTCCAGTAAGCATTTCTGCAACCGCTTATCTTGATTAAGCAGATAGAAAAATAAGATTTTTAATGAATATTTTGTATAAGCTGTATAAAAATAAACGACAGTGGGTGGAAAAAGTCATGTGATTGTAACCCATCGATTTCTTTTTAAGCACTGCCAACCTTCGTTTGTCTCGCTATGTTACGGAAGGAACAAGGGTTTTTACAGCCACTATTTAAGGATCCGTGTTTAAACTTATGATTATCCCCTTTGCACCTATAAGAAAGCACCTATTGAGACTATTTATAGTTTATAGAAGCTATATAACAATAACGACATTGGGTAAAGAAGGTTAGGAGATGTAGAACATAGGCAAAAAAATCTGATGTGTTACACTCACATGACTTTCTCTACTCTTGTACAAACTATTTTTACAAACAGCTTATTCTCCATATGCTTCATGTTAATCGAGATGTTAATCTTATTGCTATTTTTCTTGTAGGTGCAAGGGGAATTGATAGGCTTTAAGCGATAGTCAAATATTTTAAGAGCTGGTTGCTATGTGGAGTATTCCATGCTCTTTGCATTATCAGGACAAAAAAAATCTGATGTGTTACACTCACATGACTTTCTCTACTCTTGTACAAACTATTTTTACAAATTCGTATTCTCCATCTATTTCATATTAATTGAGATAAACATTTGCAGAAACGATCTTTTGACATGCAAAGAGAATTACATTTTACACATAGCGACCAGTTTTAAAAATATTTGACTATCACTTAAGGCGTACTATGTTCCCCTTGTTTTGTATTCCAAGAGCAATATAGAAATACAGTAGCTTTTAAGCATAGACATATATCTTAATAGCTGGTTGCTATTCCCATTTGAGAAAATAAGTATTGAAAAAATTTAAGGGAATAACATGCAATATTTCGAAAAACAAAAAAAAATTTATATTACATAAATTGTGTATTTTAACGCGATCTGCATTTTTTGTGTGGTAAAATTTTGTCTATCTCGTATGGTTTACCAGTTATGCAAAAGTCGTTCACAATGAAGAATACTTTTGGAGACATTCCCAGAAAATTCAAGATAAACATTTTATTTGTCATGAAAGCATCTTAAATATATGACATTTTAATCAAAATCGTTAGAGGCATTTCTGAGAAAATTAAAATTTACGAAAAATGTTCCATGTTTAGGATAATCTGGGGTGGGGAGATTTTCTTGAAAACCTTCGTGTCGCATCTCTGGAAGATACTGAACCTAAATACCAAGTTTGGTGTTTATCCGACTGTTCGTTTCTGAGTTATGCTGTTCACACACACACACACACACACACACACACACACACACACACACACACAGGACATGTTTCCAAAAATGCTTTTTTTTTATACAGGGGCCTCAAGACATATACTTCCGGTGAAATCTTGGTATCGAATTTTTGGGTGGAATATAATACTTCCCCTACTTATTCTACGTAGTAGAGAAAGTAAAAATTTATTGATTTGATATTATACATTTCACCTCTTTGGAACATTTGACAAAATTTCTGCTGTATAGTAAATTTTTCCCCCGGGCTTTGATTCCGAAAAAGAACAGTAGTGCACACCCAAGCACTTGAAGCACAAATCTGGAACTGTCTACCCATAACCTGCCTCCATTTCAATGGTTGTAGCACTGTGAAGAGGAAACCCATTACACCCTTCTTATGACTTAGAAAAAGTGAAGTGCAGTGACTCAAACCAGATACCTTTGATTCACCCAAATCATTTGATATTGATTCGGCCTCTTGCCTGTGTCTGTTGGTAAGGCATTGGGCAATTATGCATTCATATTTTGTTTAGATAGTATACATATTTAAGCCTTAAGGCAATCGATGTGTGAATTATAAAATAGCCATTTTATTTTACCCTGTCTATTTCCTACCTATAGTAAGTAGAGGAAGAACTGTTTCCATCAAAAATTCATACTGAGATATCACTGGAAATATACGTTTTGAGTCTCCCTGAATAAAAAACACTGATGCGTTACACTCACATGACTTTCTCTACTCTTGTACAAAATACTTTTACAAACCCTTATTCTCCATATGCTTCATGTTAATCGAGATGTTAATCTTATTGCTAATTTTCTTGTAGGTGCAAGGGGAATATGGTAGACTTTAAGCGATAGTCAAATATTTTAAGAGCTGGTTGCTATGTGGCGCATTCCATTCTCTTTGCGTGTCCAGGACATAAAAAAAATGAATAACGAATTTGAGAAAAAGTATAAGTATTGGACAACTTAAGGGAATAACAAGCAATATCTCGCAAATGGTTCACTCAATAAAAAAATGTATATGACATGAATTGTACATTTTAACGCGATCTACATTTATTATGCAGTAAAATTTTGTCCATCTCTTATGGTTTACAGTTATGCAAAAGTGATCACAATGAAGAATACTTTTGGAAACATTCCCAGAAAATTCAAGATATACATTTTATTTGTCATGAAAGTATCTTAAATATATGATATTTTAATCAAAATCGTTAGAGCAATTTCTGAGAAAATTAAAATTTTCGAAAAATGTTCCATGTAAAGGGTAATCTGGGGTGGAGGGATTTTCTTGAAAACCTTCGTGTCGCATCTCTGGAAGATACTGAACCTAAATTCCAAGTTTGGTGTTTATCCGACTGTTCATTTCTGAGTTATGCTGTTCACAGACACACACACGGACATATTTCCAAAAATGCTTTTTTTGGATACAGGGGCCTCAAAACATATATTTCCGGTGAAATCTCGGTATCGAATTTTTGGTTGGAATGCAATATTTCCCCTACTTACTACACGTAGTAGAGAAAGTAAAAATGTTGTGTATTCGTATTACTCGATCTTCTACAAACTATTATTACAAAAACGTGTTTCTTTCATCTACTTCTTGTTTATCGAGATAAACTTTCGTTAACATTTAGACATTTAGTGTTAGGCATAATGATATTAGGTAAACGATAGTCAGATATTTTAAAAAGGGTGTAACTGTGTGATGGCTTTGAAATTCCATGCTGTTTGCATAACCATGTGAAAAAGGAACAGCGATTTGCCACTAGCAATAAGTATAAGCACTTGAAAATTCGAACTAATAACAAATATCTCAGAAATGGTTAACGATACAATAACAAAGTTTGAGATAAATTGTGAGTAGGATATATAGGAGAGAGCTGGGCCACTTTTTTGCGTTTATATGGGAAAGGATAGGGAAAACGAGGCTAGATGGGACGGTTCAAGGAGGAAAATGCGTTTATATGGGAGAGATAGGGAATACGAGGACTTACGCTAGGCTAGAGAGGGTTGAAGGAGGGAAATACGTTTATATGGAAGAAATAGTAGAGAGGTGCTAGGCTAGACGGAGGCTGAGGAGTAGAGTATGGTTTATATGAAAGGTATAGGAAAACGAGGAGGGGTGTTAGGCTAGACAGAGTTGAAGGGTAGAGTATGTCTTTTATATGAGAAGTATAGGAAAACGATGAGAGGTGTTAGACTAGACAGGGCTTGAAACGTAGTGCAGGGTTTATATGAGAGATATAGGAACAGGAGGAGGGGTGTTAGGCTAGACAGAGGTTGAGGAGTAGAGTATGGTTTTAGATGAGAGATATAGGAAAACGAGGAGAGGTGTTAGGCTAGGAGGGTTTAAGTATGCGTTTATAAGGAGAGACGAGAAAACGGAGAGAGATCCTATGTTAGTATACACAGGTGTTTAAAGCTAGAATGTGTTTTATATAGGCTAGATAGGAAACCAAAGAGATACTCTGCTAGACAGGGGACAGGAGAGGAATGCGCTTTATGAGAGGTAGGGATACGGGGAATGGTGTTAGGCTAGACAGAGGTTGAGAGTAGAGTATGCGTTTATATGTATGAGAAGTATAGGAACAGGAAGAGGGGTGCTAGGCTAGACAGAGGTTGAGGAGTAGAGTATAGTTTATATGAGAGGTATAGGAAAACGAGGGAAGGTGTTAGGCTAGACAGAGGTTGAAAATAGAGTATGGTTTATATGAGTGGTATAGGAAAACGAGGAGAGGAGTTAGACTAGACAGAGGTCGAGGAGCAGAGTATGGTTTATGTGAGAGTCATAGGTAAACGAGAGAGGCGTTAGGCTAGAAAGAGCTAGAGGAGTAGAGTATGGTTTATATGAGAGGTATAGGAACAGGAGGAGAGGTGTTAGGCTAGACAGGTAGTGTAGCAGTAGGAATATGGACTTATATACAGGAGAGATAGGGAATATGAGGTGCTAGACTTGAAAGCAACTTTAGACGTGAACTTAGTGGAAAACTGTTTCATGTCAATGTTAGAACGCTAATTCTAGACATGCCCATCACGTAACCTATTCAGGGAAAAGGTGACTCGTTCAGGGGTAAAAGGTGACTGCTCAGGGAAAAAGGAGGTCCACAAAGGGAAAAAGTTGACTAGCAACGGGAAAAAGGCGACCAGTAAAGGGAAAAATGTCACCAGCAAAGGGAAAAAGGCGACCACCAAAGGGAAAAAGGTGAGCCATAAAGGGAAAAAGGTGACCTGCAACGGGAAAAGCTAACCCACTAACACTAACAGGTAAGTAATTCAGCTAGTATTGCAAGAGACTGACTGGATCATAGCAGTGTATGATTTCATAGGTAATTCAGCTAGTATCGTATGTATTTAGGCTAATTCATCTAGTATCACTGGAGGATAGATTCCAGAGGCTAACTGCATCATGGCTCTGCATGATTTCACAGGTAATTCAGCTAGTATCGTAGGTATTTAGGCTAATTCAGCTAGTATCACAAGAGGATAGATTTTAGGGTTGGGTATAGCTTAGTGTCGTATTTCACAGGCAATTCAGAGGGTATCGTAGGTATTTAGGATAATTCAAGTAACATAGGTGTTTAGAGTAATTAAGCAAGCATTACAGGAGGGTAGGCTCCAGGGGTTGGTTATAACCTAGCTTCGTATTTCACAGATAGTTCAGGTAATATCGTAAGTATTTGAGGTAATCGACATAGCTTCACAGATATTATTGATAATTTCGATCAGAGATTTGTATCACAGCTATTTAAGGTAAATGCAGGTGATTCAGGTTGTATCAATGGTATTTGAGTCATTTTAACAGGTAATTCATCTAGTATCATTGGTATTTAAGGCAAACCAGATAGTATCACAGGTGCTCGTGCTAATTTAGAGCAGGAATTCGTATCTGAGCTAGTTAAGGTAATTTCACATGATTCGGGTGGTATCACAGGTATTTAAGTCATTTTCACAGGCAATTCAGCTAGTATCTTGAGCATTTAAGCTAATTCAGCTAGTATCACAGGAGGCTAGATTCCAGAGGCTAACTGCATCATAGCTATGCATGATTTCACAGCTAATTCAGCTAGTATCGTAGGTATTTAGGCTAATTCAGCTAGTATCACAGGAGGTTAGATTCCAGGGTTGGGTATAGCATAGTTTCATATTTCACAGGTAATTCAGAGGGTATCGTAGGTATTTAGGATAATTCAAGTAACATAGGTGTTTAGAGTAATTAAGCAAGCATTACAGGAGGGTAGGTTCCAGGGGTTGGTTATAGCCTAGTTTCGTATTTTACAGATAGTTCAGATAATATCGTAAGTATTTGGGTAATCAGCATAGTTTCACAGATGCTCGTGATAATTTTGATCAGAGATTTGTATCACAGCTATTTAAGGTAAGTGCAGGTGATTCAGGTTGTATCAATGGTATTTGTGTCATTTTAACAGGTAATTCAGATAGTGTCTAGGTATTTGGGCGATTCAAGCATCATAGGTGTTTAGAGTAACTCAGCTAGTATCACAGGAGGCTAGATTCAATGATCAGGGTTTCGTATCAGAGCTATTTAATGTAATTTCACTTGATTCGAGTAGTATCACAGGTATTTAAGTCATTTAACGGGCAATTCAACCAGTATCACAGGTACTCATGGTAATATAGAGAGTAATTAAATTATAAAACATTTCTCATCCAACGTTACAACAATTTATATACTTTTTTCTAAATCTTACAAACTTATTATATGTTAAACAGTTATTGTACGATGCGGAGAGGGATAAACTGCATATTGGTTCACAAATTGAAAAGCTTTACGTCAACATACCTTTATTTTAGTTAGGTGTAGATGTCTCTCCCCTTTTATCTAGGCTTGAGACTAGCACTAGGATTGCTCCTAATGGCAGGGTTACCACCTTCCCTTCCATCTTCTTCTTTCTTCATCAGGCGTCAGCTATCTGCATATACAGCACACAGATAACCTTCTTTTTTAAGATTGTAGACTCACGATAAAATCTTTATCTTTAACTTACATTCTTTTAAGCACTGTTTGTAATGGCGTAATGTCCATACGCATATGTCGTTATCCCATCCTCAGCAATAATTCTTTTATCATCAAACGGAGTCAATGCAATTTTATTCACTTGCACTGTAGCAAGAGCATGCTTTCGTGATAGGATCAGATTCATAGGTGTTCTGATGATTTCACAGGTTTTAAGACAGTCTGTATAGCTGTCAAACGAAATGTACTGCTTAATAGCGCTACGTTTTATACCTTTAATCTTTTTTATCATTGACCCTTGAATATCTAAGGCATACATCTTAGGACGTAGTCCAACAAAGCGTAGGATGATTTTGCTATTAGCCTCATCTTTAAATTTTCCCAATACCTTTTTGTTCTGAGTAGAGTAACATATATGGTTGGCAGGGTAATCAGCTGTATCGAGATGCTCAAGAAAACGTAGCTTGTCCTGGTACACATCTTCAGTTGTTACACGATGAATGAACGAATCAGTGTCCATATACATAAGCTTCAGGTTTTTAGCTCCATAATAAGGCAACAAAACATCGTAATGATAGTTATACATTAATGTCTTGGAGATGTCCAACACACTCATACCAATGTATATAGGCTTGTTGAATACAATCTGACGAGAGGCCATATGTACAGCAGCTAGATTATCAGCATATATCGTCCTGTCGATAAACGTAGGCTTGGCGATCAGCTTCTCTAGAGTTTTTTCATTGGTCACCAGTCGTATATCCATGCGGTTACGCAGGTTCTCCATAGTTTTTCCAAACATAGCGTTGTTAAAGAGCTTGTAGAGATCCTTCTCGAAATCATTTGCAGCTTGTTGTCGTAGCCTGTTGTTAAATTCCACATAAGGTTTCAACCACTGAGACTGTCGGAATTGTAGCACACGATGGATTTTTGTTAGTCGTAGTCCATGACTAAGAGCTTGCTTCAAAGCCATGTAATGCACTACATACTTCTTTCGAGGTCCAAGATGAGGTATCAGTTTCTTTGTAGATGATTCCAATGGTTTCATACACTCTGGCAGGAAAGGTAGATCGTTGTGTAGATCGTGAAGTTCAGCAGGATACTCGATGTCAACTTCTAATATGTACCCATGAGGATCATCTTCTTGTAGTGTTTCTAAGTTGATTTCTTCAGGTGACACCCACTGAAATCCAGCAAAAGGAAGAGCGTGACACATTGCCCACCCATATTGGTTATTAGCGTCCTCGTATGTGATAAATTGGGTTGGTCTCGCCGGATCAAACTTCTCCATATAAGTGTTATTAGCCTCAGCATACCGATGAGAAACTTGACATAAACCTCCTCTTATACCTGATTCCACCATGAGTAGTTGATCATAATCTTGTAACAGCTCTAACTTAATTCCAGTATACAGTAACATGGCGTCCCATGTAAGACCTGGAGAGGTAAAATAATGGGCAGGATCAACTTTGTGTGTTTTAAGGGTTTGCTCTCTGAACGTCTCAAAGACATCAGCTAGAAGAAGTACATCCGAAGTTAAGTAGAGATCGCTGTACTCTCCCAGGTTTCTCACATTGAACAGCTCCCATACATTTCTAGCATGATCGTAGTCAGTATCAGTAATTTCTTCTTCATTTAATCTATTGTAGAAGGAGTCCTTAGGAGGCAAGCAGGTCTCGTTCAGGGCATCCCATGACGTAACAAAATCATATGGAAATACACCCTTACGGGTCATCAACTTCAATTTGTCTTCTCCAAAGTACTTTAGCGTTTCAGGATACGAGGTTAGATTTTTTTACCAACTTATCCAAGCTTGTACTGAGGAATCGGAAGCTATCCACAAATCGAAGCTTTATATCTCCTACATACTTGGTGAATGAGATATAGCTTTCTTCAGAGTTAGGAATTACCTCCACACGTTCACTTGTGCACCCCAGCTCCTTTACAATGAAATGCGAGTCATATCCGCTAAGGTTATGCATGAAGACTGGTATATATTTAGGTGTTTTACAGGCTAAATTACATTCATTATGAAGACTTCCACGATATTCACCGCTGATGTGATCATGGTCGCGTACTTTATAGTTCTCTTCTGTAAAGGGTTTTCCACACAAGTAGCATGCTGAAGAAGACTCAAAATCCTTTTGCTGTTGATCCGTAAGTTTCAGAGGCTTAGCAGATTTGTATATATTACCAATCATTTCTGCAAGAGATGTAAGGTACAGCATAAACTTCTGAGCAGCATCAGCACCACGATACACATAGGGTTGCTTAGGAAGACCAGTTTCGAGATGTTCAACACTGGATGTAGGCTTCACGTAAACACAGAAGCTCATTGGTGTGTGCTCTTGATAAGGGGTTGTATAGGAAGTTTCAGGATTGGGTATACACGTTTGGCATGGAGTGAGAATACTCTCAAAATCAGCATAGATGACATAAGGTACTTTCAGTATCCTCTCAACATTTTTAAACTGAACAATTGATTTCTCCTTGGTAGGCATAACTACCCTCGCAACACCATGTTGAATACAGAAGGCTACATGTTCTTGCAGTTTTTCCTGTCCACTTCGTCCATATCGATCATCAAAATGTGTAAAGCAGCGCTTACAAGTATAAACCCGTCCATTATGGTTAGTTTTCTGGCGTCGAACGAGTTTCTCAAAATTCTTTATATACACGTAGTGATGTTTTCCACTGATGTCATTCAATAGTAGCAGGTCGCGATGTTCAGGTAGTTCAATGTCAGTAACCTTTATTGGATACACTTCATGCTTCTCATCCAGCCCGAAAACGTTAATGGATATCTTGTTAAACTTCTCAAATTTAGGTATTTGAGAAAGTGGAGTAGGGTAGGAAACACAGCTGAAGTCGTACTTGTCTTGAAGTTCTTTGTATTTGCTGACGCGTTGAGGCTTGATGCTCACGAATTTGGCCAGTATAGAGTACATGAAACATTTCTCGTCGCTAAAGTTCTGGATGTTTATACATGCTTTCCTTGCTTCAACAGCTGACGGCAGTGGTATGTAGCTACTTCCTCGTAACGGGTTGTACTTGTTGATACGAAGTCGAACTCCTTCCACAGCAAGCAAAGCCCAGCTGCTACCCTTAAGCTGAGACTCCTCCATTTCAGTCACCAATTTCTTGAATTTCACTTCCATCGTTGAGTCCAGATCAGTTTCCAGGAAAACAGCTTGATTCCGTGTTTTAAATGTTTTGTCACAGGTTTCTCCAATACTGTTAACAAATCGACACTCAGCCAGCAGATTAATTTTAACACTCTTATGAATGCTAAGCTCTTTATGCACAGCATGGATTATACGTTGTTTTGCCTCTTGCAGATACATATTTAGGTCCTTAGCTGATTCGCATCGTATAAAATACGATTTCAATCGTCCTTCGAATGAAGTTTCGTATTCTTTCATATCGCAGTCCTCCATTGTTGACAGCAACTGATGTTTAGTTGGCTCCAATCTTCTTTTCTTCTGAGGGCTGCTTATTTCACATATATCTTCGTGTCGCTGTCCCTTATAACCATCTTTGAAGGTTACATTACAATGTTTACATTTGAAGAGCTTCTTACAGCTCATCTCGTGTCTTCTCTTGTCATAACCTCGGAGGAACTTCTTCCCACATTTTCCGCATGCATATCCAGTAGCGCTTGGAATAATATCCTTATACGCTGAGTTATTCATCTTTATTCTTGATGTAATAACGTATTAATCACTGATCAATGAAATGTAGACCTCTTCACCTTGACACCACTTTAGAAAGCTGATTATTCTTGGAGAGAACACGATGTTAACACCTCAAGACTAATTAGCACAATGAAGTCCAATGCCCTAGATCACCATATTTATAGAGGGAGCACGAACCTTTTTAGATCAATCATAAACTCGCTCCATAACCACCTGTATATGATCGCTCAACGTGTACTAACCCCCAGCCATATAACCTCAAGTCTAGAGACAGGATGTTTATGACGTCACACCCAGAGACAGGATGTCTGGCAGCATCAAACACGTTTAAACTCGTCTCATAACTACCTGCTTATGCTGTCACACCAGCAAGAGAAGTATTCCCACACGCTCATTCAGACATATATTTCAAATTCAAGCCCACCACCACCATCACCACCTATTGTACCAAGGTTAATTCAAGCTGTATTATCACAATACTTAAAAGTAAAAGCTTAAAAGGAAACCTAGAAGATTTTCCCCCTTATTTACTTAATTATTTCATGTTTTTATTCCCTTTTCAATTCTTCCTTTCCATCTTCTCACAGAAAGACCATTACATTTCACTACAATCACGAGAAAAGCAATTTTTCCAGAGTTACACAGATTCTAAGCTTCTAAATCGAACCCGGCAATACTTTAATAAATGTATTTTAGCTCCCCAATATCAGCATCTACCATTTAATCTTTACTCGAACCTGATATGATCCATAAGCTTGAAGATATATGAAATCACCCTTCAGGATTCGATCTAAGTACTTTAAAGTAATTTTTGTCACGATAACGATATTTAAGGACTAGATACTCTGTTTACGTTTACCTCGACATGTCTATCTAAATTAAATTACGAGTTATTAAATGTTTGCAAGTAAATTTCATTGAATCGGTATTCGAACCCAGAACACCAGGAACAAACTAATTTATAATATTAGTCTGACATGTTAAACAAAGTTGTATGCAGTTACATCATCGATCTAGGTGATATATTCTAGTGTACAGAGGAAAATTAAGGAAGTCATTAAAAGATGGGGAATCGAACCAAGCACAACTGATTGACAATTATATACAGCATTAATCACCCATCATAGAAGCTATCAATCATGCTTTGCTGCACTCCTCTACCTTACTTAGTTCCCGAGATAATGAAAATTTAAAAATTAAGGATCGAACCCAGGACGTCAGGTATCTAATTACACATTTACAAGATACTACCTAATAACATAAACGCAATAAAGTTTATTTGCCGTCTTTATCTTAATTGGTTTAGGAGTTATTAAATTTATAAGTAAATTCCATCGAATCAGTATTCGAACCCAGAACACCAAGAACAAAATAATTTACAATATGAGTTTGGTATGCTTAAAGGTGCTGTATGTAGTTACAGCATCAATGTAACTGATATTTTCTAGAGTATAGAGTAAAATTAAGGAAGTCATTAAAAAATCGGGATTCGAACTAGGGACAACTGATTGGAAATTATATACAGTATTAATTACCCATTATAACAGCTATCAATCATGCTTTGGTCCATTCCTCTAGCTTTCTTAGTTTCCGAGATAATGGAGTTTTTAAAATTAAGGATCGAACCCAGGACACCAGGTACCAAAATATACATCCACAAGAAACTATCTAATGACATTAATGTAATAAAGTTTATTTGACGTCTTTATCTTAATTAGTCTCTGAGTTATTAGAAGATGAATTTGCATTCACTCCTAGGATTCGAACCCAGGCATCCCGGTCAACTTGCAACAATGTCCTAATGACGCGGCGCATTCCAAAGAATTGATTAGTTTTTATCCCAATGTTCTATCTCTTGTCATTCAGGAGATATAAGCGATTAAACAGTAGATATAACATACCGGTTCGAGCACACAGAGAGATGCCGACATCTGATAAAGTTCTTTTGATCTATGCCGGCAAGCTCCGCCCATATTATATCTACTGTTTAATCGCTTATATCTCCTGAATGACAAGAGATAGAACATTGGGATAAAAACTAATCAATTCTTTGGAATGCGCCGCGTCATTAGGACATTGTTGCAAGTTGACCGGGATGCCTGGGTTCGAATCCTAGGAGTGAATGCAAATTCATCTTCTAATAACTCAGAGACTAATTAAGATAAAGACGTCAAATAAACTTTATTACATTAATGTCATTAGATAGTTTCTTGTGGATGTATATTTTGGTACCTGGTGTCCTGGGTTCGATCCTTAATTTTAAAAACTCCATTATCTCGGAAACTAAGAAAGCTAGAGGAATGGACCAAAGCATGATTGATAGCTGTTATAATGGGTAATTAATACTGTATATAATTTCCAATCAGTTGTCCCTAGTTCGAATCCCGATTTTTTAATGACTTCCTTAATTTTACTCTATACTCTAGAAAATATCAGTTACATTGATGCTGTAACTACATACAGCACCTTTAAGCATACCAAACTCATATTGTAAATTATTTTGTTCTTGGTGTTCTGGGTTCGAATACTGATTCGATGGAATTTACTTATAAATTTAATAACTCCTAAACCAATTAAGATAAAGACGGCAAATAAACTTTATTGCGTTTATGTTATTAGGTAGTATCTTGTAAATGTGTAATTAGATACCTGACGTCCTGGGTTCGATCCTTAATTTTTAAATTTTCATTATCTCGGGAACTAAGTAAGGTAGAGGAGTGCAGCAAAGCATGATTGATAGCTTCTATGATGGGTGATTAATGCTGTATATAATTGTCAATCAGTTGTGCTTGGTTCGATTCCCCATCTTTTAATGACTTCCTTAATTTTCCTCTGTACACTAGAATATATCACCTAGATCGATGATGTAACTGCATACAACTTTGTTTAACATGTCAGACTAATATTATAAATTAGTTTGTTCCTGGTGTTCTGGGTTCGAATACCGATTCAATGAAATTTACTTGCAAACATTTAATAACTCGTAATTTAATTTAGATAGACATGTCGAGGTAAACGTAAACAGAGTATCTAGTCCTTAAATATCGTTATCGTGACAAAAATTACTTTAAAGTACTTAGATCGAATCCTGAAGGGTGATTTCATATATCTTCAAGCTTATGGATCATATCAGGTTCGAGTAAAGATTAAATGGTAGATGCTGATATTGGGGAGCTAAAATACATTTATTAAAGTATTGCCGGGTTCGATTTAGAAGCTTAGAATCTGTGTAACTCTGGAAAAATTGCTTTTCTCGTGATTGTAGTGAAATGTAATGGTCTTTCTGTGAGAAGATGGAAAGGAAGAATTGAAAAGGGAATAAAAACATGAAATAATTAAGTAAATAAGGGGGAAAATCTTCTAGGTTTCCTTTTAAGCTTTTACTTTTAAGTATTGTGATAATACAGCTTGAATTAACCTTGGTACAATAGGTGGTGATGGTGGTGGTGGGCTTGAATTTGAAATATATGTCTGAATGAGCGTGTGGGAATACTTCTCTTGCTGGTGTGACAGCATAAGCAGGTAGTTATGAGACGAGTTTAAACGTGTTTGATGCTGCCAGACATCCTGTCTCTGGGTGTGACGTCATAAACATCCTGTCTCTAGACTTGAGGTTATATGGCTGGGGGGTTAGTACACGTTGAGCGATCATATACAGGTGGTTATGGAGCGAGTTTATGATTGATCTAAAAAGGTTCGTGCTCCCTCTATAAATATGGTGATCTAGGGCATTGGACTTCATTGTGCTAATTAGTCTTGAGGTGTTAACATCGTGTTCTCTCCAAGAATAATCAGCTTTCTAAAGTGGTGTCAAGGTGAAGAGGTCTACATTTCATTGATCAGTGATTAATACGTTATTACATCAAGAATAAAGATGAATAACTCAGCGTATAAGGATATTATTCCAAGCGCTACTGGATATGCATGCGGAAAATGTGGGAAGAAGTTCCTCCGAGGTTATGACAAGAGAAGACACGAGATGAGCTGTAAGAAGCTCTTCAAATGTAAACATTGTAATGTAACCTTCAAAGATGGTTATAAGGGACAGCGACACGAAGATATATGTGAAATAAGCAGCCCTCAGAAGAAAAGAAGATTGGAGCCAACTAAACATCAGTTGCTGTCAACAATGGAGGACTGCGATATGAAAGAATACGAAACTTCATTCGAAGGACGATTGAAATCGTATTTTATACGATGCGAATCAGCTAAGGACCTAAATATGTATCTGCAAGAGGCAAAACAACGTATAATCCATGCTGTGCATAAAGAGCTTAGCATTCATAAGAGTGTTAAAATTAATCTGCTGGCTGAGTGTCGATTTGTTAACAGTATTGGAGAGACCTGTGACAAAACATTTAAAACACGGAATCAAGCTGTTTTCCTGGAAACTGATCTGGACTCAACGATGGAAGTGAAATTCAAGAAATTGGTGACTGAAATGGAGGAGTCTCAGCTTAAGGGTAGCAGCTGGGCTTTGCTTGCTGTGGAAGGAGTTCGACTTCGTATCAACAAGTACAACCCGTTACGAGGAAGTAGCTACATACCACTGCCGTCAGCTGTTGAAGCAAGGAAAGCATGTATAAACATCCAGAACTTTAGCGACGAGAAATGTTTCATGTACTCTATACTGGCCAAATTCGTGAGCATCAAGCCTCAACGCGTCAGCAAATACAAAGAACTTCAAGACAAGTACGACTTCAGCTGTGTTTCCTACCCTACTCCACTTTCTCAAATACCTAAATTTGAGAAGTTTAACAAGATATCCATTAACGTTTTCGGGCTGGATGAGAAGCATGAAGTGTATCCAATAAAGGTTGCTGACATTGAACTACCTGAACATCGCGACCTGCTACTATTGAATGACATCAGTGGAAAACATCACTACGTGTATATAAAGAATTTTGAGAAACTCGTTCGACGCCAGAAAACTAACCATAATGGACGGGTTTATACTTGTAAGCGCTGCTTTACACATTTTGATGATCGATATGGACGAAGTGGACAGGAAAAACTGCAAGAACATGTAGCCTTCTGTATTCAACATGGTGTTGCGAGGGTAGTTATGCCTACCAAGGAGAAATCAATTGTTCAGTTTAAAAATGTTGAGAGGATACTGAAAGTACCTTATGTCATCTATGCTGATTTTGAGAGTATTCTCACTCCATGCCAAACGTGTATACCCAATCCTGAAACTTCCTATACAACCCCTTATCAAGAGCACACACCAATGAGCTTCTGTGTTTACGTGAAGCCTACATCCAGTGTTGAACATCTCGAAACTGGTCTTCCTAAGCAACCCTATGTGTATCGTGGTGCTGATGCTGCTCAGAAGTTTATGCTGTACCTTACATCTCTTGCAGAAATGATTGGTAATATATACAAATCTGCTAAGCCTCTGAAACTTACGGATCAACAGCAAAAGGATTTTGAGTCTTCTTCAGCATGCTACTTGTGTGGAAAACCCTTTACAGAAGAGAACTATAAAGTACGCGACCATGATCACATCAGCGGTGAATATCGTGGAAGTCTTCATAATGAATGTAATTTAGCCTGTAAAACACCTAAATATATACCAGTCTTCATGCATAACCTTAGCGGATATGACTCGCATTTCATTGTAAAGGAGCTGGGGTGCACAAGTGAACGTGTGGAGGTAATTCCTAACTCTGAAGAAAGCTATATCTCATTCACCAAGTATGTAGGAGATATAAAGCTTCGATTTGTGGATAGCTTCCGATTCCTCAGTACAAGCTTGGATAAGTTGGTAAAAAAATCTAACCTCGTATCCTGAAACGCTAAAGTACTTTGGAGAAGACAAATTGAAGTTGATGACCCGTAAGGGTGTATTTCCATATGATTTTGTTACGTCATGGGATGCCCTGAACGAGACCTGCTTGCCTCCTAAGGACTCCTTCTACAATAGATTAAATGAAGAAGAAATTACTGATACTGACTACGATCATGCTAGAAATGTATGGGAGCTGTTCAATGTGAGAAACCTGGGAGAGTACAGCGATCTCTACTTAACTTCGGATGTACTTCTTCTAGCTGATGTCTTTGAGACGTTCAGAGAGCAAACCCTTAAAACACACAAAGTTGATCCTGCCCATTATTTTACCTCTCCAGGTCTTACATGGGACGCCATGTTACTGTATACTGGAATTAAGTTAGAGCTGTTACAAGATTATGATCAACTACTCATGGTGGAATCAGGTATAAGAGGAGGTTTATGTCAAGTTTCTCATCGGTATGCTGAGGCTAATAACACTTATATGGAGAAGTTTGATCCGGCGAGACCAACCCAATTTATCACATACGAGGACGCTAATAACCAATATGGGTGGGCAATGTGTCACGCTCTTCCTTTTGCTGGATTTCAGTGGGTGTCACCTGAAGAAATCAACTTAGAAACACTACAAGAAGATGATCCTCATGGGTACATATTAGAAGTTGACATCGAGTATCCTGCTGAACTTCACGATCTACACAACGATCTACCTTTCCTGCCAGAGTGTATGAAACCATTGGAATCATCTACAAAGAAACTGATACCTCATCTTGGACCTCGAAAGAAGTATGTAGTGCATTACATGGCTTTGAAGCAAGCTCTTAGTCATGGACTACGACTAACAAAAATCCATCGTGTGCTACAATTCCGACAGTCTCAGTGGTTGAAACCTTATGTGGAATTTAACAACAGGCTACGACAACAAGCTGCAAATGATTTCGAGAAGGATCTCTACAAGCTCTTTAACAACGCTATGTTTGGAAAAACTATGGAGAACCTGCGTAACCGCATGGATATACGACTGGTGACCAATGAAAAAACTCTAGAGAAGCTGATCGCCAAGCCTACGTTTATCGACAGGACGATATATGCTGATAATCTAGCTGCTGTACATATGGCCTCTCGTCAGATTGTATTCAACAAGCCTATATACATTGGTATGAGTGTGTTGGACATCTCCAAGACATTAATGTATAACTATCATTACGATGTTTTGTTGCCTTATTATGGAGCTAAAAACCTGAAGCTTATGTATATGGACACTGATTCGTTCATTCATCGTGTAACAACTGAAGATGTGTACCAGGACAAGCTACGTTTTCTTGAGCATCTCGATACAGCTGATTACCCTGCCAACCATATATGTTACTCTACTCAGAACAAAAAGGTATTGGGAAAATTTAAAGATGAGGCTAATAGCAAAATCATCCTACGCTTTGTTGGACTACGTCCTAAGATGTATGCCTTAGATATTCAAGGGTCAATGATAAAAAAGATTAAAGGTATAAAACGTAGCGCTATTAAGCAGTACATTTCGTTTGACAGCTATACAGACTGTCTTAAAACCTGTGAAATCATCAGAACACCTATGAATCTGATCCTATCACGAAAGCATGCTCTTGCTACAGTGCAAGTGAATAAAATTGCATTGACTCCGTTTGATGATAAAAGAATTATTGCTGAGGATGGGATAACGACATATGCGTATGGACATTACGCCATTACAAACAGTGCTTAAAAGAATGTAAGTTAAAGATAAAGATTTTATCGTGAGTCTACAATCTTAAAAAAGAAGGTTATCTGTGTGCTGTATATGCAGATAGCTGACGCCTGATGAAGAAAGAAGAAGATGGAAGGGAAGGTGGTAACCCTGCCATTAGGAGCAATCCTAGTGCTAGTCTCAAGCCTAGATAGAAGGGGAGAGACATCTACACCTAACTAAAATAAAGGTATGTTGACGTAAAGCTTTTCAATTTGTGAACCAATATGCAGTTTATCCCTCTCCGCATCGTACAATAACTGTTTAACATATAATAAGTTTGTAAGATTTAGAAAAAAGTATATAAATTGTTGTAACGTTGGATGAGAAATGTTTTATAATTTAATTACTCTCTATATTACCATGAGTACCTGTGATACTGGTTGAATTGCCCGTTAAATGACTTAAATACCTGTGATACTACTCGAATCAAGTGAAATTACATTAAATAGCTCTGATACGAAACCCTGATCATTGAATCTAGCCTCCTGTGATACTAGCTGAGTTACTCTAAACACCTATGATGCTTGAATCGCCCAAATACCTAGACACTATCTGAATTACCTGTTAAAATGACACAAATACCATTGATACAACCTGAATCACCTGCACTTACCTTAAATAGCTGTGATACAAATCTCTGATCAAAATTATCACGAGCATCTGTGAAACTATGCTGATTACCCAAATACTTACGATATTATCTGAACTATCTGTAAAATACGAAACTAGGCTATAACCAACCCCTGGAACCTACCCTCCTGTAATGCTTGCTTAATTACTCTAAACACCTATGTTACTTGAATTATCCTAAATACCTACGATACCCTCTGAATTACCTGTGAAATATGAAACTATGCTATACCCAACCCTGGAATCTAACCTCCTGTGATACTAGCTGAATTAGCCTAAATACCTACGATACTAGCTGAATTAGCTGTGAAATCATGCATAGCTATGATGCAGTTAGCCTCTGGAATCTAGCCTCCTGTGATACTAGCTGAATTAGCTTAAATGCTCAAGATACTAGCTGAATTGCCTGTGAAAATGACTTAAATACCTGTGATACCACCCGAATCATGTGAAATTACCTTAACTAGCTCAGATACGAATTCCTGCTCTAAATTAGCACGAGCACCTGTGATACTATCTGGTTTGCCTTAAATACCAATGATACCATTGATACAACCTGAATCACCTGCATTTACCTTAAATAGCTGTGATACAAATCTCTGATCGAAATTATCAATAATATCTGTGAAGCTATGTCGATTACCTCAAATACTTACGATATTACCTGAACTATCTGTGAAATACGAAGCTAGGTTATAACCAACCCCTGGAGCCTACCCTCCTGTAATGCTTGCTTAATTACTCTAAACACCTATGTTACTTGAATTATCCTAAATACCTACGATACCCTCTGAATTGCCTGTGAAATACGACACTAAGCTATACCCAACCCTAAAATCTATCCTCTTGTGATACTAGCTGAATTAGCCTAAATACCTACGATACTAGCTGAATTACCTGTGAAATCATGCAGAGCCATGATGCAGTTAGCCTCTGGAATCTATCCTCCAGTGATACTAGATGAATTAGCCTAAATACATACGATACTAGCTGAATTACCTATGAAATCATACACTGCTATGATCCAGTCAGTCTCTTGCAATACTAGCTGAATTACTTACCTGTTAGTGTTAGTGGGTTAGCTTTTCCCGTTGCAGGTCACCTTTTTCCCTTTATGGCTCACCTTTTTCCCTTTGGTGGTCGCCTTTTTCCCTTTGCTGGTGACATTTTTCCCTTTACTGGTCGCCTTTTTCCCGTTGCTAGTCAACTTTTTCCCTTTGTGGACCTCCTTTTTCCCTGAGCAGTCACCTTTTACCCCTGAACGAGTCACCTTTTCCCTGAATAGGTTACGTGATGGGCATGTCTAGAATTAGCGTTCTAACATTGACATGAAACAGTTTTCCACTAAGTTCACGTCTAAAGTTGCTTTCAAGTCTAGCACCTCATATTCCCTATCTCTCCTGTATATAAGTCCATATTCCTACTGCTACACTACCTGTCTAGCCTAACACCTCTCCTCCTGTTCCTATACCTCTCATATAAACCATACTCTACTCCTCTAGCTCTTTCTAGCCTAACGCCTCTCTCGTTTACCTATGACTCTCACATAAACCATACTCTGCTCCTCGACCTCTGTCTAGTCTAACTCCTCTCCTCGTTTTCCTATACCACTCATATAAACCATACTCTATTTTCAACCTCTGTCTAGCCTAACACCTTCCCTCGTTTTCCTATACCTCTCATATAAACTATACTCTACTCCTCAACCTCTGTCTAGCCTAGCACCCCTCTTCCTGTTCCTATACTTCTCATACATATAAACGCATACTCTACTCTCAACCTCTGTCTAGCCTAACACCATTCCCCGTATCCCTACCTCTCATAAAGCGCATTCCTCTCCTGTCCCCTGTCTAGCAGAGTATCTCTTTGGTTTCCTATCTAGCCTATATAAAACACATTCTAGCTTTAAACACCTGTGTATACTAACATAGGATCTCTCTCCGTTTTCTCGTCTCTCCTTATAAACGCATACTTAAACCCTCCTAGCCTAACACCTCTCCTCGTTTTCCTATATCTCTCATCTAAAACCATACTCTACTCCTCAACCTCTGTCTAGCCTAACACCCCTCCTCCTGTTCCTATATCTCTCATATAAACCCTGCACTACGTTTCAAGCCCTGTCTAGTCTAACACCTCTCATCGTTTTCCTATACTTCTCATATAAAAGACATACTCTACCCTTCAACTCTGTCTAGCCTAACACCCCTCCTCGTTTTCCTATACCTTTCATATAAACCATACTCTACTCCTCAGCCTCCGTCTAGCCTAGCACCTCTCTACTATTTCTTCCATATAAACGTATTTCCCTCCTTCAACCCTCTCTAGCCTAGCGTAAGTCCTCGTATTCCCTATCTCTCCCATATAAACGCATTTTCCTCCTTGAACCGTCCCATCTAGCCTCGTTTTCCCTATCCTTTCCCATATAAACGCAAAAAAGTGGCCCAGCTCTCTCCTATATATCCTACTATTGTGTGCTTTAATGAGATGTGCAGTTTTCGTGTAGTAAGGTTTTGTCTATCTCTTACGGTTTACCAGTTATACAAAAATCATAATTAAGGTCTTCACAGCGGAGGGCGATGAATTTTTTCGGGCATAAAAATCCTTAGCTTGGCTTCCTTCGGAAGGGAAGTAAAGCCGGTGGTCCCGTGTCGTAGATTTACGGCACGTAAAAGAACCTCAAACCTGATAAAGAGGCCTTTACCGGTCTTTCATGTCCAATATAGAATGGGACGCTAAGAACCACAACAGTTAAAGAGCGTTCATATATAAAACTCAACAGGCTATTCCCAGAAAGGTCAACATCGGCACTTGATGGGTCTTCAAATATCTGAAACATATGGTATTTTAATGAAAATCGTAAGAGCCATTTTTGAGAAAATAAAAGATAACAAAAATGTTTTCTTGTAAAGAGTAGTTTGGGGTGGGGCATTTCTTGTAAATCTTAGTGTCGCACCCTTTTAAGATACTGAACTCAAATACCAAGTTTGGTATTGAACCGACTTTTCTTTGTTTAGTTATGCCGTTCAGAGGTAAACACACGGCCAGTTTTCTAAAACATCTTTTAATCAGCGGACCTCGAAACGTTTATTTGCAGTGAAATGTCCATATAGAATTTTTTTATGAAATGCAGCACCTCCTCTACTTACTATAGGAAGTAGTATAGAAAGTAAAAAACGGAATCCGCTGTTATTATTTCGACGTAATTCAACAATGCACATCCTATAGGAATATGGTAATGAATATGGTATAGTTATTGTAACCTTTAGGTTATTTATAAGACTACGCAATAGTTGAAAAATTCACACAGTGGTAAGTCAGAAAACGCTGTATGCTTATTACTAGTTAATGAAAAGATATTTGATAAGTATATTGTTTGAGAAACTAAGAAAACTATGTGGTAGACTCAAATGGCATGCTTCTGTGTATAGTTATCAGATGTAAATTATTGATTTGTATTTAATATCCTGGATTTAGTTTTCAAAATCGCCAGTTTCCCCTGGCTCACCTGTAATGAAAAGGTATTTGACAAATATCGTTTTTGAAAATGGGAAAGATGAAGTAGTAGACTCAAATGACATGAATCATTATATGACTCAGTTACCAAAGTAATTATTAATTTGTGTTTTCCTATCTTGAATTCGGTTTTTAAAATCGCCAGTTTCCCCTGGCCTTACCTGTAGAACTCCAAAATAACCTGAGTTTAATTTTAAGAGCTTTGTGGATCACCTACTGTTCCCAATTTTATTTGACTGAATTTTAGATAGTGTATTTCCAAAAAGTGGTTTCTGAACTGCAAGATATTGCTATAAAATCTTTAAGCAACCTTTTTGTTCAGCTTGAAGGTTATAAAAATTATACCTGCATCAGACATTTCGACAGCAGACAATATGTTGAATGATAAACGGGTTCAAAGATCATTTGAGTTCAAGAGACATGATGTTCTGTTTTCAACAAACATTTAAACAATTATCAGAATGTTATGAATGCTATTACAATTATTTGTCTAATTTTTGTTTCCTGTAACAAATGTGAATCTTTATTATCAATTTATTATTTGAAGCATAAAGGACGTTTAAAGCATAAATGGGAGCTTTTGTTTTAAATTAAGAAAGATTTTAATGTTCTTGTTCCCAGGAAAAGACCCGTCGATCATTAAGGTAAAGTTTATTCGAGTCAAGCAACTTATTATATGTTTATTTTCTGCATTTCAAAAATAGTTTTCTTTAAATAGGCTAAACAAAAGTAAAATACTTCAATCGACACGCTACAAATTAGCTTGAGCATCTCACGAGTCCTACTTGACCCCATCGGTACTAAAGTGCGGTAATTTTTATAACTAGTCTAAAATATATTGATAAATACAGGGGCTGCATGTTGATCAGATATCTCAGCCCAGTTAGAAAATAATGTCATACAAATTTAATTACGGTGATTCTTCAAGTGTCTTGCAGACGATTTTTGGAAAGGATTGACAACTGCTGTTTTATTCTCCGAAACTATTGTTTAACAGTTTAAATGTTTTATGTTGTTCATTCATGTTGAACTCGCTTTAAGGGGGATAATACAGAAGAGATGTAGAAACCTATGTTTAGAGGTATCGATCTCGCGGAGATAGTGCATTATTAATAGCAGCAAATTGAAATATGCATACGCAAAAATCATCCAACACGTCAAGGGCATTAGAAGCCGTTGAAAATTTAAATATACAACTTATCGCAGAATTCAAGGAAATATGAGAAACAGCCAAATGAAAACTGGTCAGACTGCAAAAAGCGTCAATGAACGTTTATTATACCAACCAACTGATTCCCCAAGAAGCAGTTCCTTTTTGGCGAAAGCTGAAGGATGCACAACATTTACTGGAAAGATACACGAACTTTACTTACTGCGGACTTCGACCCCTTCAAATCATTGTCCATAAATCTCTTCAAGTCGCCAAACACAGGAAGTTTGTAACTGTGAAAGACTGACCTATACGGATCGCATCCCAAACCCCAGAAGTGAATTTCTCACCGTTTGAGAAGCGTAGTACCGATAGCTGTGTACGATAAACCGTTACTGGGTGTTTCGATGTGTTGGCACTCCTCAGTTTTTGATAGAGTCCTTTAGGATTTCGTATTTACTGTGATCCTATATTTTGGAAAATCAACAAATAGCTGGTAGTTGCTGTTTGAAAAAATGATCAAAGTGATTTAAAGAAACTTGTATACAAGGCTTTGGACTTTACGGAGAGTGTTTTGTGCTTCAGTGTCCTTAGCTGTTCCCAAACCATCTTTAAACTAATCTTCTATTCCCAAACTAATCGCACAGTAAAAACATTTGTGAAGTAGAAACACAATACTGCTCTTGTCGGCCATAGGTGTTCATAAATAGGATTATAAAACATCTTGGAAACCGCATAAGGGATATACTTCGTCACATGGTTATTGCAATGTATAAAATACCGTTTCCAAGATGTTATTGTTCAATCGTAATACTCAATCTGCAGGTTTACTCGTGGTTACATATTTTCTAGGAGTCTGCTCGCCGTTTTTAGAAGACTCATACAGGTTTACCCTAACATTACACTGATCATCTCAGTGATGTCGCACACCATCTTTACCTATCCTGAACATACTGCGAAATTTGACGTTTGTAACCATCGCTTGTCTTTATGCTAATGTAACCTCATTAATTTTTGGCTAAGCTTCCGGGTCTTGCACATCACTATGGCTGAAGACTAGGACTTCAAGCGATGAATCCATACTCTGCGTGCACCAGTATTCAGCATATTCCCAAAACTCTATGCGTATTTTAAGGGCTTTTGTTCATGTGGTACTCTTGCGTTATGCACGTGATCGTATTGTTACTCCGTGTCGAGGGATTTGTATCCTTGCCGTGATAAAACCAGCTTCATCAGAAGATGCAGTTGTGATGTTGCTTCCAATCCGTGGAAGGTGTAGTTTTGTTTGGCTTTGGCTACTCATATTTGTAACAAGCTGTGGTTTATTTCTCGCCGTATCTAATTCAGAGATAATATCCTTCGTCGAATTACTACGAAAAGGACCTTTTTTGACGATCCTATCATGCGTAGGAAGTTGAAATTCCTGCTCTCCGTACGTTTTGTATTTTTACCGCAGATGTTATTAAAACGCATGTAATCCACCAACAATTGATATGTACATTTTTTTATTTCCCGTCGGGCTTGAAGGACCTTGACCTGCCAACGCAATTGCTGGCTTCACGCCCACGTACGTACGGCAGAGTTGGGCGATCATCCAAACGTTGAGGGAATGTGATGTGACCAGCATCACGCATCTCCTAGCCAGAATGTGTCCTCCGTGACCGTTTTCACTGCCTATCGCAGCCCCTCACTTTCCTCGCGATGCAGAGTGGGCACCCGGGAGCATTCCGTGGCCGGGAACCAGATCTCCTCGCTCTTGCGCATTGCGCCACGTTTGTTGCAGGCGTGCAATATAATCATAGTTGAGAATTTTACCATTAAAATATAGTCTTTGGTTTTACTTACTTTAATTCATGCAACATCTAAATATAACTCTTTTGGCACAAGCAGCCAGCTTACCTTAGTTGTTCATTGATTTGGTCAACACTACTAGGCGCGACTAATCAATCACCAGTTCGCAGAGCCCAGCGCGGTCGAACTTGATACTGCTTTTGAGCAGCTGACAGTGATTAATTTTGTTTTCGTGTAAATATTTCTATTATTCACTATCAATGAAAAATAGTACGCAATACACATGCGTAAAGTACTTTAAAGAGACTCGAAAGTGAAAATACACGACTTCGTCGAGTATTTTCAAACTTCTTCCTCGTTCTATATAGATGCACTTACTCAGTTATATCACAATATACAAGTATTTTTCAGTCTCGCTCGCACTTCAGTGTTCAATTTAAAAGCCAGTGCTTATTATTTACTTAGAATAGTGAGACTACTAGGAACCAGAAATCGGCATTGTAACTCACGTAGGTGTAAATGGTGGTCTAATGTGCAGGAGTACGCCTTGAAAGGAGTGTCAGGAAAACGGCACGACAGCGTAATTCGGAAGTCCTCAGCCACACATATATGATTGTAAATTTTAGTCCCTGTATAATTTAAACCTGTTTATGTGACTAATATCCTCAATGTTACTGCGATCACAGGCAAATAAAATCGAGTTTTCTGTATATATAATTATTACCCAGTGCGCTTTGTTGCCATTAAACGGGAGAAAACGGGCGTTTATAAGAGATAATTTCCTAGGAATGATAAATTATATGCAAGGTCAACTGGGACAGCAGTAATGTATTGTGCCTCGCTGTTTTCAAATTTGTTTAACTTACATATAATTTGAGTATTTATGTACAGGGCTAAATGCCCCGCATCATCTGAATATTTCCACTCTATCACGTAACTAGTAGATAGGGAAAGTATTGTATTCCACCCACTTGGATACAGAAATTTCGCCCCCTAAACCCCCCAAAAATGTGATGTGATACATTAACATGACTTTGTTAACCTGCTCTCCTTCATTTTACATAACTGAAAGCTCTTACGAAAACAAAAAACTGTTTACGCAAGCTTATTTTTCCGTATAGGTAAAGGATTTGCAGAAATTGTTTCATGACACATTTTGTTGTAGGTACAAACAAGATGGATACAGGAAACAGAATCAATAGTCACTTTAAAAGCTAGGTCCTATTTGCTGGTCTTGAAATTCGATACTCTTTCCATGGTCCTACGAGAAACCACGCCAAAAATGACGAAGTATTGAACATTTTCACCAATAATAACGATATCTCGGAATGAATTATGCCACAAAAAGGTTATTTGACATAAATTGTGTGTTTTAAAGAGATCTGCATTTTCTGTGTAATAAGTTTTTGTCCCTCTCTTAATATTTACCAGTTAAATTATGCTAAATTCTTTCCGAATGAAAGCTTCACAGGCTATTCTCAGGAAATTCAAGATATACCTTTTATTTGTCATGTAAATATATAATATTTTAATCAAAATCGTTAAATCCATTTTGAGGGGAAAATTTTCCGTTTCCTATTTCCTATTTTCTATGTTAAGGGTAGTTTGGGGTGGTGATTTTCTTGCTAGTATGGGCGTCATCTTGGAAGTTACTGTACTTAACTGCGAAATTTGGTATTTATACATCATTTTTGTTTGGAGCATAATTATATTAGTACGGCCAGCCCTGATAACACATAATTTTGCTAGAGCTGGAGAAAAGCATTTCAAAAGCGTATAGCTAGAAATACTGAAAAATTCAAACCAACAGAGCGGGTTTTCAATTTTTCTGAGTAAAGTTTTGCCTCTTACAGTTTCTCAGTTGTTCTAAAATTCAATAAAAATGAAGAGAATTTCATAGGCTAACCACTTAAGATTCAACACATACGTTTTATTTTTCATCTCAGTATCTCAGACACAGGATACTTGAATCAAAATCGTTAGGAGACGTTTGTGAGAAAATAAAATACCAACAATTTTTCATGTGAATTGTAATTCGGATTGAGAAGAATTTTCCGAAGTTCTTCTTGTTGCATCCTTTAAAGATGCTGAACTGTAATAAAATGTGTGATAGTGGTCTGAATTTATTTATTTATTTTTTTAGTTATGCATTTCAGATTTGCGCGCAGGATGATTTTGTAATCGAATTTTTGGCTAGAATGCATTACTTCCTCTATCTATTATAGATAAGTGGTAGAGGAAGTGAAGGCATGGCATAACAGAAGTTCATTATAAACATACGTTGCTGGCTATTTTATAAAATTTCTATAGAGTATATATGTAAGAAGCTGCGTAATCGGTCACCATGAGGAACACCATATCCTTCGGCATGATCTTCTAGTTGAGAAACTAAGAGAATATACTTCCGAACGTATGTGGGGTATATAGAACAGGCACAAGTGTGTATACTACAAAACTAGTGAAATGTTTACATTTTCATAAACATCCAAAAAGTTGATTTTTTACCGGTTTTCTAAACATCACATTACGCCTAGAATGTATCGAAATGAAGTAACAAAACTAGTGAGGGTTGTTCTAGTTTAAAATAAGAGATGCGGTATCATCTAGTAAAGTCATTTATGATACACGTTGATGACACGTCATTGTTGATTCCTAATCTCCTAAGGAAGGGCGGCGGTAAATGACAGTTGCAAAGAGGGGCAGAGGAATGATCTCAAGTCCTTGGCGGTTATGCCCGAAGGGGGCGACACATTTTCTTGTTAAACTTCAATGCACTATGTGATATAACTTGAAGTATATTTGGACCACGTATGTAATGGATGCCAATTTGCTGGTGATACGTTTTTAGAAGTGTTCGCCCCGCGTTTTAGGTACAAACTTTCCGGTGGTCTTCGCCCCAAGTTTAGGAAACAACTTTTGCCGCGTGGTCGTCTGTTTCTTTTATGTGTAATAAGTATTTTTATGTTTATTTATTTATTATTTATGCCTCGGTTGCGTCAGTAGTATTTTTTTTAGAATAAGTATCTCTTATTAGGGCTGGTACGGCTGAAGAATAAAGTTTACATAAATTATAATTGTATTTCACTTTTTTTATTAATCCTTCACACGGTTAAGGACACCGGGAAGTGAATTTCAGCGAAAATATCGATTTTGTTTTCTATTCTATAAAAAAGTACAGCTCCTAAGCTTTAAAATGATATATATATATATATTTATTATATATAAAATGGTATGTTACACGATTAGTAAGCCCTTTAAATTGGTCATTTAAATATGGTGGCGCAAGGACACGTCCCCCATCTTCCTCAACCTCGTGCACAATGAGTTAGAAGGTTTCTTTCGCTTAGAGTAAGAATAAAAACACAAACGAAGAAATATTTTTGTTACTTCGGGGTGCGAACCTCTGACTATGCAACGTAACCATATCATGCCACAATGGCTTAAACCAATTGAAACCCGTCAGCATCCAACCGTGCCGTCACACCGCTTGCTTTAGTTGGGCCCTCCCCATCCTTTTCCACAGTTTCAATTGCGCGCAGAACATGCATTTTACCGAGATTCGATCGTACGAATCCTTGGTCTTGATAGGTTAGCTACTCCTATCATGCCTTAGACCGCATGGCCATAAATCCCGATGTCGAAGTCAAGTTGCAGATGGAAGCACATTGCTTCATGTACCCATCCCCTCATACTTGTAGGCATGGCTAGGCCCAAGAAGAAGAAGAAGAAGAAGAAGAAGAAGAAGAAGCGAGGAGCTGAAAATAACCACAGTGATGAGGAATTTGGGGCTGGCATGTTCTGACAAAGTGAGTAAATAAGCAAAAACTGCACTTTAAACTTTCGGCTCAATTTCCCGTAACTTATGCCACTTTTTCATAAAAGTTTTTGAATTTATCCCAAATATTATATACTAATTAAATGCAGAAACACTTGTTCTCTAAGACTCCCAAATTTCATTTTAATCCAGCAAATTTTAGTAACAAAAACTGAAATGGAATTGTACGCATAACTTCGGTATGGCAGAAATGCAATCACTTCCTGTTGTCCTTAAATAACACTTCGCTGATATATCCTACTATAGTGGTGAGATTATTGTTAATTACACTTTTAACAGGTAAACATATTATCCTCACCGCAATGAATTATCATGTCTCACATACAATCACTGAACCCGTACCGAACCGAACTGCGTGGGTACGCTATCTACTAGCGTCAACCGTTTGAATTTGTACATTTCTCTATTTCTAGTTTCTGATTGGCTAAGCCTACTCCAATATGATACCTTTATCTTACTTTAGCTTTTTTGTAGTTTTTGACTGGCCTAGCCTACTCCAATAGAATACTTTATTTTTACCTTGACTTTTCTTTCCACATCCACGTGACTACTTATAAACTGTTTTAAATATTACATTAGTATTGTTATAAGAACTATTAGTAGCCTTTTATTTATTGTTGTCTCAAGCTTACCTTATTGTTAGCAACTTTCGGCTTCTACTTTGTAATTCTGTTTGCTACGAAAGGCAGCTTGGTTCTATTCTCACGGCCCCTACATTGTTAAACTACATAATACATTCACATAACATTTTATACATATGCATAATAAAATAAACATAATACAATGACTGTAATATACGCTTTATATATTATAACATACGCATATTGCTTTTAAGGCGGCTGTTATATTTTATAATTAGACTGATATCATTAAAGTGATAAAAATACTGCCTCAGTATCCTACCTTATTCTCCGTCGCTTTGCTCTACAGAGTCAGAATCCCGCAGGTTTCCGCACAATGAAGTCAATTTAAAGCTCTAAAATATCAAATTTCTCTGTTACACAACAAGTTCAATAAACACACTCTGAAACCTTACCTTAATTGTCTAGGAAGCACATGACTATGTTTTTGCTAATGCGCAACCGCCTCGTTCGTGATAGAGACTATTATTTAGTTACCAACTTATGCCTGCTTTCAAGCAAATTTATTTCGTGCTTTAAAAGATGTGGTGATGCTAGACTTCTAACTAAACCTGTATATTTTGTAAATGTAATACTTTCATTTGGTGTTCTCATTATAGAATGAGGGATTACTACAAAAAAACTTACGTTTCTGGCACACTTATTGTCCCATTGCTTTCGACATCATTCAGACAAGTAAAAGCGTAGTTTAGGGATAAAAGAAGACACTGAGTAAAACCCAGTATAATGGTCATCAGAGTTTGAAACGCGAGAAAAGAAAGGTAATAATGAGAGCAAATGTTGAGCGACTGTAACATTTTGGTGCCCCTCCCTAGCACAGTCACCTCACCTTCTCTACACCCCCACCCTCAACGTCTGCCGCAGCCCCCGCCTCACTCCCTGCAATCCTGATTCCATTACCATAATAGAAACCAAACGTAATTAAATAATTTTCCTTTTGGGCCCTCTATTAAATTATAATTTTCTGTTGGAACTTACATTAGCAATTTCTCCCTGCACTAGGCAGTAACTTTCTTTAGTTAGTAAAAACATTCCTAGGAGATAAATATCTCTTCCTCATTATTGTAATTTAATTAAATTGAATAACCTTCGTGAACTGCAAAATTAAACGAAGTTATTTCAGTGCGGTTCCTGTCTCCAGCCAGGGGAAGTTGAATTACGTCACTCGAAGGTACAGTCGTGTTAAAAGTAATTACGTGCCAGGGCCCTGCCCTTTAGTCAGCCCGCCTCGTGTGTTGGAAGATATGATTTATGCAACACTCTTGTTACTTTTCTGAACGTAGTGTGTTGTAAGTGCAAGTTTGAAACAACTTTCAGAAATTATTAGATTTATGAAGGAATTAAAATAAATATGAGTAAAGAGTGGAAATTACTTCCTCCATTATTGTATATTTTGTTGTCCTTACACTTCTTACTATTTGAGTTTACAAATTCTCAGTAAAATTCGTGGCCAACTACACATAGCTGTGTAATATCGTTACTAAAGTTGTATTGTTCCCCTTGGTGGTGTAGTGTTTACTATCATAGCAGAGGGAGACTGAAAATTTAGTTTTTTTTTTTTTTTTTTTTTAATTTCCTTAGCATGCCTTCGTTCAAACGAGAAGTAAAGCTACTTGTTCCGTGTGATCTTTAGTCGCATTTAAAAGAGCCTCATGACATGAAGCAAAATTCTCTTAGCAAAATTGTCGGTCATGTTCATACCCTACAAGAGCCTGCTTCTTCCCAGCTCCAATCTAACGGGCGTTTAGCTAATCGCTCATCACTGTGCTGTAGTAGTATATAGTAAGTACTTTTGGAGAGCATACTGATTACAGAAAACTTCCATGGATGGCTCTATATTTATCAATTCAGCTTTGATGACCATGATGAAAATTATTCATTATTTTTATGGCTTGTAAATAAAGTCACTTCTGTATGTATTTCTGTTTTCATGACTACTCGTTCCCTTGAATCCACTATATTATCATCACACAGCAGTTCCCATTTAACCAAGTGTAAATCTTCTATATATTTTTTTCGCTAAATATGCAAAATTATACAACAATTTTCAGAATAAGGCCTTTATTATAGGATCTTCTCAGAAAATTTTAAGATGTATATTTTATCATGTGATATTTTAATATAAATTTTAGAGTAATTTTTTTGAGAAAATTAGGGAAAATTAAGGACACATTGTTCATGTAAAGGATAGTTTGAGGTAGGAAATTTTCTTGAAAATCTTCATGCCGTATCCCTAGAAGATTAAAGGAACAGCGTTATTTTTTAAAACTTGCATAATTTAGTTTTAAGAAGAGTGGATTTTAATGCAGAAGATTTTTCATAATCAGCTTCGTAAAATTGTTTAAATTGAGTTTTTTTTATGGACGCTCTTTAACTACTATAGTTCTTAGCGTCCCATTTCATATTGGGCGTGAAAGACCGGTAATTTTGCTCAGAGGCCTCTTTGTCAGGCTTGAGATTTTTTTACGTGCCGTAAATCTACGACACGGGACCACCGACTTTACTTCCCTTCCGAAGGAAGCCATGCTAAGGATTTTTACGCCCGAAAAAATCCATCGCCCTCCGCCGGGTTTGAAACCGCGTCCTTGGGAACTAGAGGCTAGCACGGTACCACTAGTCCACGGAGGACGACGCATACATTGTGAAAACTTGCTTGGAATGAAGTCTTCGCGATTAATCTTTTCAACCACGCATTATACCGTTCCCGTGATCTTTTTCTACTGGAAAATTTATGAAAGCTTAGGTTACTGCCCTATGTTCAGAATGAATATATACCCAAAAAACAACGTACAGTCATAATTATTACAATAATAAGCACAACGCACTGCAATACTGTAACTAAGTTTTGAGAGCGGCGCGCTACAACCGAATGGCTGCTCTGTTGGGCAAATGTGACGTCATCGCAGTACGATGGGAAGACTTCAACAGAGGATTGCTGGAGAACATCATGCTACGTGATTCGCATTTTCTGCACACTTCTTTTGGGAAATTAATCTTTTCAATTAACAACACTTGAATTCTAAGCGGACAGAGTCTTTACTTACAACGTTTGGTGTTTATCCGGCCTTTTATTTTTAGATACGCCGTTAAAAGACATTCTAAAAATTATAGCGGACCTCAAAATATGTATTTCCGATGAGATTTCGATGTCGAATTTTCTGTTGGAAAACACAATCTTCATCTACTTACCTTAAGTAAGAAAGTAATTTGGTCATTTTGCACACCTCTTCGTCTCTTATTTATCATTTCTATCCTGCATTTTTTTTCTTTTTTTTCGTTTGTGTTTTCTCTGCCCGCTTTTCCCCTTCCCTTTTGCCATACTCGTTCCCCTTTGAAACTGTCCTCATTATTTTTTTTCATCTCTGCCTCTGCTCTATCCCGATTTCTCTTCTGCTGTCTCACCTTCTCATTTGCCCCTAATTATCCTGTTCCGGCGGTACACCAAGTTATGAAACATTTTGATTTTACCATCATCTGGCCGATATCTCCCAAGTTGATGGAAATGTTAAAAAAGGACGTAAGAGAGAAGGGTTCCCAAAGCGGCTTTGTCGGCCACAAATCCCACAGTGGTATGCGGCCGCTCTCGCTCATCGACTGACTGACATTCACCGTGCACAAGCTCTCTGCCCTTTGTGGCAGTCGCGTAGGAGAAGGTACATTGCACTGTTCACGGAAAAGGCCATTGGTTCGAGGCCTAAAACGATCAGGGGCCATCATCTGCGTGATTCATACCTTCCCGATAGAGCGTCTGATAAGATAGGGAGAAAAAAGAAATAGTGCAACAGTTATTTTGGAACAGTTTCTAGAAGAGAACCGTTTCAACCCAAGATAACATCGCGATCATTCGAGTATTTTTGTAACCGGTTCCAGAAGCAACGCTCGTATTGTAGAGAATACCTTGCATTACAATAAAAGAGCTACATGTATGTTTACGATGCAAGACTTTGGAACCGTTTCTGCTTCCAGGTTTCATAGCAGGCAATATCCACTAAAAATCTTCCGGCCAGCCAGATTCATTTTTACTTTTGAGCTTTTGATATGCACATAATGGCTTCGAACTTCGTGCCCAAATATCTGAATTGGAAAATTAATACTATTAGGAACTTTAATTTTAATTTCAATTACTACCCAATGATGGCGTGATGTTGTACGAGAAAGTACATATCAAGGATTACATACTAAAAAAGTAATCTTTGGATTACGATGAGGAATAATTTTATTTCATTTTTTGTTTAAATTAAATTTGAATGAATGCTCTTTATTAGAAATCAATGCTTTTTGGAGGAAGTATTGTATTCCATCCAGAAATTCAATACAGATTTTACTGGAAATACAAGTTTTGGGGTACTCGAAGAGAAAAGCAGGTTTACAAAAAGATCAGTGTGTGTCT
The DNA here is from genome assembly GCA_030765065.1 of Deroplatys truncata. Taxonomy (NCBI): domain Eukaryota; kingdom Metazoa; phylum Arthropoda; class Insecta; order Mantodea; family Mantidae; genus Deroplatys; species Deroplatys truncata. Next base: position 162,210,473 of record CM060976.1, on the reverse strand, counting down.
GTTAATAGCATAAAGCAAAACGAAAAAAATCGGTTGGATACCAAACTTAGTATATGAGCTCTACATTCTCTTAGCATGTGACACGAAGATTTTCAAGAAAATCCTGATTCCAAATATCCTTTTCCTGGGATATTTTCGGTATTTATTTATTTTCTTAACCACTTTTATTAAAATATCATAGGTTTAAGATATCTGATAAATAAAGCTACGTCCTGAAATTTATGCGAATAGCCTGGAAGTCCTCTTCATTCTGAATGCATTTTGTATAACTTATAAATTGTGTGTGAGGGAAGGAGAGACAAAAAACTTACAGAAAATGTTGAAATGCAGTTTGTGTCAATTACTTTTGTAGCACAATTCTTTGTTTCAAATGTTTATATTTTTACGTTATCTACCACGTACATAGTATTGCATTCCACTAAAAACTTCGATACCAAGATTTCACCGGAAATACATGTTTTGAGGCACCTTGAATAACAAACTGCATATGTGTCTGTGAACAGCACAACTCAAAAACGAAAAGTCGGATAGGTACAAAATTTGGTGTTTAAGTTCAGTATCTTCCAAAGATGCGACACGAAGATTTTTAAGAAAATCTTCCAACCCAAACTACTCTTTACATGGACATTTTTCGAAATTTTTTATTTTCTCAAAAATGGCTATAATGATTTTGATTAAAATACCATGTATTAAGGATATTTACATAACAAATAAAATGTATATCTTGAATTTTCTGGGAAAAGCCTGTGATCTTCACAGGAATTTTGTATAATCTTGCATAATTGTAAACGTTAAGAGACAGACAAAAACGTACTACACAAATAATATAGAGTTCTTTAAAACACACAATTTATTTCTAATACCTAAGTTTGTTTGTGGCATAAGCCATTTCGGAGATATTCATGTTATTAATATTATTAATGTTTCGAATTGTTCAATACTTGGTTATTCTTTTAAAGCTCTGCCAACATGCAGCTGTTTCTCGCCATTGCATGGAAACACTTTGAATTTTTAAGGCCAGCGTATAACATCCAGTTCTTAAACATTTGACTATCGTTGTTACCTTTGTATCTGCCTATAAGGAAATGTGTAATGTAGCTATTTCTGCTGCTAGCCTCTAGTTCCCGAGGTCGCGTATTCAAACCCGGCGCAGGGCGATGGATTTTTTCGGGCGTAAAAATCCTTAACATGGCTTCCTTCGGAATGGAAGTAAAGCTGGTGGTCCCGTGTTGTAGATTTACGCACGTAAAAGAACCTCAAGCCTGATAAAGAAGCCGATTCATACTCTTTGCCGATTTTACGATAAACTAAAGAATGGTGAGCAAGTCGAAAGAAATAAAGTATTGGAGAATTCAAACCAAGAACAACGAATATATCGGAAATATTTAATACCACAAAATGATTATGTATTTGACATAAATTATGTGTTTTAAAGCCATCTATGTTGTTTGAGTTGTATGTTTTTGTCTCTCTTGTGGTTTACCAGTTATACAATATTAAACAAAATTCATTCCAAATAAATCGGACTTCACATGCTATTCGCAAAAGACTCATAATACCCTGTAGATATCTTAAGCATACGGTATTTTAATAAAAATCGTTATAATAATTTTTGAGTAAATTAAGCAATGAAAATATTGCTTGTAAAGGGTAGTTTGGGATTATTTTTGTTATTGAAAATCTTCGTGTTTCATCTTTGTAGGATGCTGAAGAAAAATACACGTTTAAGTATTTTCCGACAATTCGTTATTGACTTCTGCTGTTAAATACTTTCAGGGGTCTGCAATACATGCATTTTGTAGTCCCGATGTGGGATTTTTGGTTGGAATATATTGGGGATTCGGTATTGGAATCAACTTTTTAATAGCCATAGAATTTCTTGGTTTACATGTAATTATTGGAACTGCGTTCCTTATTTCATATACAGGTTGTAAGGTGGCCTATGATCTCCTTTATTAAACTATGAAAGAGCGCGCTGTTCGAAATGTGCACCCCTCGCCAACACCCACGCTTCATAACGTTTTCTCAAATTCTGCTGCACTCTGCAAGTACGTCCGGGCAGTTCTTTATTTCCTCCACTGCTTGAAGTACATATTCTCGCTTTCAGCGATTCCACATCAGGCAATTTTGTAATGTATAAGCAAGTTTTCATATCGCCTCGAAGAAAGAAAGAGAAAACAAAGCTTGGATTTAGATCTGGCGATCTTGGTGGGCATCTTATTGGTCCATTCCGAGCGATCCAGCGTTCTACGTTGGTGTTGCGTACGTGGATGTCCACGTGGATGTACTTATGTGTGGAGGTGCGCCTTCATGCAATAACACATATTTCTTATTGTTAAAGTTACACTCTCAATCAGAACTGGTAACGTTTCTTGCAGAAACTGGAGATAAATGGCTCCCGTCAAAACCCGAGGAAGAATCCAAGGACCGATGAATGTGTTTCCTATGATTCCACCCAAAAATTGGATACTGAGATTTCACCGGAAATACATGTTTTGAGATCCCCTGAATCCAAAAAAAGCATTTTTGGAAACATGTCTGTCTGTCTGTCTGTCTGTGTTGTCTGTCTGTGAACAGCATAACTCAGAAACGAACAGTCGGATAAACACCAAACTTGGTATTTAGGTTCAGTATCTTCCAAGGATGCGACACGAAATTTTAATTTTCTCAAAAATGGCTCTAACGATTTTGATTAAAATATCATATGTTTAAGATACTTTCATGACAAATAAAATGTATATCTTGAATTTTCTGGGAATGTCTCCAAAAGTATTCTCCATTGTGAACGACTTTTGCATAACTGGTAAACCATAAGAGATAGACAAAATTTTACTACACAAAAAGATGTAGATCGCGTTAAAATACACAACTTATGTCATATACATTTTTTTGTTGAGGAACCATTTTCGAGATATTGCTTGTTATTCCCTTAAATTTTTCAATACTTATTTTCTCAAATGGGAATTCGTTATTAATTTTTTTGTCTTGGATATGCTAAGAGTATTAATCTGTGGCAAAGGGAATGGTGCTGCACCTAGCAACCAACTATTAAGAGATATGCATGTGCTTAAAGGCTACTGTATTTCCAAATTGCCCTTGTAAATATATATTCCCCTTACATCTACAAGAAAATTAGTAATAAGATAGAGTCTGCAAATGTTTATCTGGATTAACATGAAGTAGATGGAGAATAAGCGTTTGTAAAAATAGTTTGTACAAGAGTAGAGAAAGTCATGTGAGTGTAACACATCAGATTTTTTAAGGAGAAAATTCCCTCCTTGTTGAAGAAACTATTCGGAAAATGCTACCCTTCGTGTATAATCTACTTCAGAGAGATACTGGACGCGCTGAGTATAACGGCTTAGCAATTCTTCTTAATGTTCTCAAAACAGTACAATGGGATACGTCGATACTGCGAGCTCTGCCTACCACGGCTGCTGCTTGTAGGATCTTCTTCCTCCAAGTGACGGATTTCTTCTTCTTTGCAACATTTCTTTGACCAAGTCCTTCAACATGAGGAGATACGCATCCCATATCTAGAACTCTTGGTGAAAACAAATATCCTATATGTGGTGCTCGTCTATTTGGAAATCTTTTTTCGATAAATTCTTGCCGCAGCTGCCGCATTACGACGTGTTTCACCGTAAAAGAGTAGCATCAAGATACTTGGCACAAGTAAAGATAGCCATTTTGTAACTGATAATCCGCTGTTTTGAATCAAGCCATAGGGGCAATCAACAAACTGATGATGTGCGTTTCTTTCGATCTTAGTGTTGTCATGCTGTATGGTCTCGTGGGTAACGATGTAGATTCAACTAAGACAAATTTCTAAAACTTATAATAATAGAGTGTGAATTGTTTAGTTCACAATGTATTTAAACATGCAGAAAATATTTATCTTTCAATCTCCTCTAAGAAATATTTGAAAACGTATTTAAGTTTCGTAAAATCTTCATTTACAATAGAGATAATATTAGGCAATTTTCGCTTTTTTCTAAAAAACTACTTTAAAAACAGCAAAACTGCACTAAGATATTTTTGTTCTGTTCATTACAAAGAGTCATTCTGTTGAAGGATGATCATAGGTCGCCTTCCATCCTGTATATGTATCTCAAGTGCTATCCATACGTTTTAATATAAATACATCATCATCGCTCAAATAATGCCTTTAAATTGATTGATGCTATTTTCATCTATCCTATTAATTTTATTTCACGTAATAAATTATTAAGCACCTTTTAATAAAGTATTTCCCTACCTTCCCTATCCTACTCTGTGGTAGAGAAAGCAAAAGGGAACATATACGGCTGGCATTCATTTTAGTTAGTTTAACAATCCATTTTGAAACTCGTTCCATCTAAGTTCTGCTGGTAATATAATGTAATATTGGCAGCAGAAACGCGCTACGTTTTTATCGGCGTGACCCGGGATGTGTATGTATACTATATGTGTATGTGTGTGTGGCTTAGGCGAGCGTGTGCTCTAATCACGTTATGCCAAACAAGTGTTATTTGTATAGCAGGTGCTGTAGTGGCGTGTTTGTGCAGCTATTACTCTCGGAATAACGTGGGTTATGTAGTTTGTACAAGTAGTTAGCCCGCAACGTTTATGTTGACAACATTGCTCCAAGCCCATCGGGATGCTCCGTGTTCGTTAACCGCGCGGCCACCATCTTTACATAAGGCGGGCGGACGGACGGACGTAGTGTTTGCTCACTTCTCATGAGCTATCTCACTTTCCACGACTTTGTTCCAGCCTCTGCTGGCCTCATACGGTGCGAACATCTCAAAAATCTTGTGTGTTACACTCGCAAAACTTTCTCTATAGATAGGTTAATAAAATCTATTTTTTCTATCCAGTAATCAGCAAACATATTATTTCGGATCGGTAATGCTGTCAGTTACATAGGAGGATATACATTTACTTGAAATTTATGTCTTAGTTTTATCTCATATCTGCATATAAAGAGTGTTTAAATTTAAGTTCAACGTGTTTTAAGCCTTTTGAGGTATTAATAAATAAATAAAAAAGAAATAGAATCTGTTGGAAGAGTTCGCCACTATGAACGTAATCAAAAATGTAAATACCTAGTAGGTATATATGCTTTTTAAGAGACCAATTTACATGTTAAAGATCATCTTAGACATTATACGTAATGTATTCCATATAGTTTTGCTAGATAAAAAGTTATGTTATTCCACTTTTAAACAAATACTACGAAGACGTTTTAAAAATAAAGCCATAAACCACAGAACTATTTTAAGTGTGAAGAAACCATCCTTAGATTTCTTTGCTGACATTGCAATAAATTATGCAGAAAGTATAAAACAGAATAAAAATTCATCCTGTGGAACATTTACAGCAAAGAAAAGTGTTTAAAAAAACGAAAAAACGACAAATTTCCTATCAACTAACAAGAATACTGACAATTTGAATCGCGCGGAAGGAGATATAAACAAATAACGCAGCGGATTGGTTCAAGTAGTAACATCTCTGGTCCGCATTCGGGAGGTCCCGGGTTCAAATTCCGTGGGCAGACCAATCTGACGGTTTTTCGTAGTTTCCCTCAGTCGCCAAGATAAGTACCGGATTGGAGTGTTTATACCACGATCCAAACTTCAACCTTAGATCTAAAACAATAGTAACATTAACATTGTGATAATAGCGAATGCTCTGGCATCTAACAAAGCCACAGATAATGAAAGCAGTATGGACGGCACCCTAATGCCATCTGCCCGGCACTTGTAGAAGCAGAGATGCAGTTGCCTGGCACTAAGGTCTCTGTGGAACGTGTCAAAGCTGCCATCTGCCCGTCAGAGAAGCAGAAGTACAATTGCCTAGCACTAAGGCGTATGTGGACGCGTGACGAGGCAAGGTGGTATGGTATAGGGGTAAACCTAGTGTGTGTGTGGCGGATAGTTAGCCTAAAGATCCGTCATAATATGACCAGTAATTAAGTCGACGTAAAATAAATGGAGACAGATAAATAAATTATAAATCTACAAGGTTTAGATATGTTTTTCTTAAGAAGAAACAAAGAGAGATCTTTTTTGGAGATTTTGTCAATATTTCAGTAAAGAATTCCTTAAAATTCGGAAAATTGTAAACCTACCTGCCATAGCGAATACTTTGGAAAAGATTAATGCAACAAATCGTTGGGCTACCGTGAGGTATAACGGTAGGTTTCTTGCCTCTGTTGCCATTCTGGGTTGCATCTCGGTTGGTTAAATTACCTGGCTGAGGTGTTTGTTCAAGAGTTTTCTCCCAGTAGGTATTTAGAACGAATATCAGGTAGTTCTCAGGTTCATGAATTCATTTGCTTTTGTTTCATTAGGATTAAACGTGATCAATCTGCAAACAGCCTTAAAAGAGGGAAAGAAAAGAAAGAAAATCCAACCGGTTAAACTACTTTCTCCTCCCACCGTAAATTTTGTTAAGTCTTTGTAGTAAATATATATATATTTACTACAAAGACTTAACAAAATTTTTATTACTTTCTCTACTACGTATAGTAAGTAGGGGAAGTATTGTACTCCACCCAAAATTTCGATACCGAGATTTCACCGGAAATACATGTTTTGAGACTCACTGAATCCAAAAAAAGCATTTTTGGAAACATGTCCGTGTGTGTGTCTGTCTGTGTGTCTGTCTGTGTGTCTGTGAACAGCATAACTCAAAAACGAAGAGTCGAATAAACACCAAACTTGGTATTTAGGTTCAGTATCTTCCAGAGATGCGACACGAAGGTTTTCAAGAAAATCCCCCCACCCCAGACTACCCTTTACATGGAACATTTTTCGAAAATTCTAATTTTCTCAAAAACGGCTCTAACGATTTTGATTAAAATATCATATGTTTAAGATATTGTCATGATAATTAAAATGTATATCTCGAATTTTCTGGGAATGTCTCCAAAAGTATTCTTCATTATGAACGACTTTTTCATAACTGGTAAACCATAAGAGATAGACAAAATTTTACTACACAAAAAATGTAGATCGCGTTAAAATACACAATTTATGTCATATACATTTCTTTTGTTGAGTGAACCGTTTGCGAGATATTGCTTGTTATTCCCTTAAATTTTCCAATACTTATACTTTTTCTCAAATTCGTTATTCATTTTTTATGTCCTGGACATGCAAAGAGAATGGAATGCGCCACATAGCAACCAGCGTTAAAATATTTGACCATCGCTTAAAACCTGCCATATTCCCCTTGCATCTACAAGAAAATTATCAATAAGATTGACATCTCGATATCTCGATTAACATGAAGCATATGGAGAATAAGCGTTTGTAAAAATAGTTTGTACAAGAGTAGAGAAAGTCATGTGAGTGTAACACATCAGATTTTTTTTATATAGGTACATTTTTACTTTCCTACTGCGTGTAGTAAATAGGGGAAGTATTGCATTTCACCCAAAAATTCGATGTCGAGTTTCCATCGGAAATATATGTTTGAGGCCCCCTGAGCCCAGAAATTAGTAAAATGTCTGTGTGTGTGGACAGCGTAACTCAAAAACGAAAAGCGATAAATACCAAACTTGGCATTTAAGTTTTTAAGTTCAATATCTTCCAAACATGCGACACGAACTGCCCTTTACATGGAACATTTTGCGTAATTTTTTATTTTCTAAAAACTGCTTTTAACGGTTTTGATTAAAATACCATATATTAAAGATAATTACATGTCAAATAAAATGTATACCTTGAATTTTCTGAAATAGCCTGTGAGGTCCTCTTCAATCGAAAGAAATGTATAATCTTGCGTAACTAAACGTTAAGCGATAGACGAAACCGCTATGCACAAAAAATGTAAATCTCTTTAAAACACACAATTTATTCCAATTAAGCTTCTTTTGTGGCATCGGCTATTTCGAGATATACGTTATTAATGGTTCAGGGCCGTATTTAGAGGGGGGGTTCTAGGGTTCAACCCCCCCCTCCCCCGAAACCTCTGACAGTTTTATTTATTTAAATTCATAGCAAACCAATATGGGAAAATGTCGTTCGATAATAGTAGGTCTATTGCTAGTAGCACATTTACAAGAAAACGTGAAACTTAATATCGTTGCCTTACATAAGTAAGGTGACCATACATTCCGGTTTTCGAAGCAGTCTCCATGTTTGTACTGTAAGGTGGAATATCCTCATTCTGGTGAGTTTTTCTTGTCTATATAATGTCTCCAAGCAATTTTCTTATCCATGTAACGTCTATATACTACGGAGTAGGCGCATAGTAATTGTGTGGGATACTGTTAAGTTTAGATCTACTTACGGAAAACCCTCCCCCGAATTTTTTTTCTGCGTACGGGCATATTAATGGTACGAATTGTTTAATACTTAGCCATTATAAGTTCTGTCGATTTTCATCCCATGAAAGGATGGCCAGCGTATGGTGTCCAGTTCTAAAACATTTGACTATCGCTAGTCCCTTTGTTTCTGTAACGAATCGTGTAATGCAGCTATTTCCAGAAAGGTTTATCTCGAATAAAATGAAAGTACACAGGAAAGTAAACTTTCGCAAGAATAAATTCTACACCCATTAATAAGCCATAGACTTTTTATTTATTTATTTATTTATTTATTTATGGACGCTCTTTAACTGCTGTGATCCTTAGCATTCCATTCTATATTGGACGTGAAAGACCAGTAATTTTTCTCAGAGGCCTCTATCAGGCTTGAGGTTCTTTTACGTGCCGTAAATCCACGACACGGGACCACCGGCTTTACTTCCCTTCCGAAGGAAGCCATCACTAAAGATTTTTACGCCCGAAAAAAATCCATCGCCCTCCGCCGGGCTTGAACCCGCGCCTTCGGGCCATAGAGGGCGGAGAAAGTCATGTGAATGTAACACACCAAAGTTTTCATGTTAGATACAAGTTTGCAGATATGGTTTCATTACCTTTAGGTACACTTCGTTGTAAGTACAACATGAATACAGGAAGCTGAAGCGATAGTCAGGTCTTTGAAATTCTGTATTCTTTGTATGAAATCATGAGAAACAAAAGAATGGTGACTTAATACTTCAAGAAATGAATAATAAAGTATTGGAAAATTCAAACCAATAGAACGATTATCTCCGGAATTGATAAACAAAAGTTTCAGTTTTCATAGTGCAGTATCCAGATTATGCACTTTCATCAGTAGCGCAACTTCCTCTGACGCTATGCATAGCAATTCTTAGCCAGGATCTTGATTTTTTTCTAATTTCTAGCAGGAAGAAATATTCATTATGAAGGGTTATAGGGCAAGTTATCCAGCAACTGAAAGCCAAATGGATACTTCAGTTGGCACGGTGGTGACATGATTTTTGTATCTTTTCAAAAATAAGATTTTCAAATGGAAAACAGCATTGTTTTCTCTAAACACTATACATTTTCTCAAACTTTCAGAAAATTCCTTTTGTTTTATAATAGAATTGGACTATAGTATCCTAACCCCAGCTTGTATCTTAAAAAACCCTTTTGTAGTACTAATTAAACTGTATTTTGATTAAAATAGTAAATATATATTACGCGAAAGAAAAATAAAACATCTGAGATGCTGCACTCACATGACTTTCTCTACTCTTGTACAAGCTAGTTTTACAAACGCTTATTCTCCATATGGCGGCGCCGTGGCCGAGTGGTTAGACGAATTCCCATTTGAGAAAAAGTATAGGTATTGGAAAATTCAAACAAATAATAAGGAATATCTCCGAAATGGTTCACTAAACACACACAAAAAAAAAAAAGACAGAAAGAAACAAGAAGAGGTATATGCCATAAACTGCGTGTGTTAGCGAGATGTACATTTTCTATGGAGAAAAAGTTTGTCTGTCTCTTACGGTAACCCGTTATGCAAAAGCCATTGGGAATAAAGAGGACTTTTGGGGACAATTCCAGAAAATTCAAGGTATACATTTTATTTGTCATGAAAATATCATATGTTTAAGTCATTTTATGGCAAATAAAATGTATAACTTGAATTTTCTGGTAATGTCTCCAAAAGTATTCTTCATTGTGAACGACTTTTGCATAACTGGTAAACCATAAGAGATAGATAAAATTTTACTACACAAAAATTGTAGATCTCGTTAAGATACACAATTTATGTCATATACATTTTTTTTTGAGTGAACCATTTTCGAGATATTGCTTGTTATTCCCTTAAATTTTCCAGTACTTATACTTTTTTTAATAAAGGAATTCGTTATTCATTTTTTGTCTTGGATATGCAAAGAGAATGGAATACTCCACATAGCAACCAGCTCTTAAAATATTTGACAATCGCTTAAAGCCTACCAATTCACCTTGCATCTACAAGAAAATTAGCACTAAGATTAACATCTCGATATCTCGATTAACATGAAGCATATGGAGAATAAGCGTTTGTAAAAATAGTTTGTACAAGAGTAGAGAAAGTCATGTGAGTGTAACATCAGATATTTTGTGTTTGGCGTTTACCATTTCCGAGATATGATATTAGATTGTTATTGGTTTGAATTTTCAAATACTGATACTTTTCTCGAAGGAAATTACTATTCATTTTTTATAGTGTTCATGTAAAGAGAATGAATGCCATCACATAACATCCGCTTTTAAAAGATTTGACTGTCGTTTTGTATTCTATATTCCCCAGATCTCTTTGTAGCTACAAGAAAATCTGTAATAAAACATTTTTGTAAATGTTTATCTCGATTAATTTGAAGTAAATAGAAGAATAAGCTTCTGTAAGAAGAGTGTTGAAGAACCTGTAGAGAAAGGCATGTGAATGTAACGCTCCTATTTTTATTTTACCTAAACTTTCGATCACCTTCCCTTGATGCATGCTAGGAGTAATGGCCGTTTGTTAGTTGCATGCTATTGGCTGAGTATATAAAAAAGAACGCTATATTAGTGCACCATTAAAACTATTTCCGGAGCAATGTAACTTGTGTTCCGTCTGAATATGGAGCGTAGCATTTTAAGGCTAGCAGTGACGTCACAACATGAGCTCGCCTTGACCTAAGCCCTCCGCGCTTTCTATAAATGCCATTACGGAGGACATTAAATATTCAGCAACAATTAAATTTGCCTTTCTCTGAGCCCCATTGTCACAGCGTGCTCTCTGTGTGTATTTTTTTAAAACACGTTTGTTACTTTGAGAAAGCATGCGAAACATTTTGCACCGACCGAGCCACCCCCTCCCCCTTAAGTGAAACGCTGACCGACTGGCCAGCCTGTAAACAATGTGGCTTGTTAGGTAAATAGTGCTTCGCTCTGTATAAATATCCGCTTACCTACAGGAAATGTGTTTAGGGAAATAATGCAGGTGGTACGACTGCTAATTAAATGCACTCTGCCAGTTATTGCTGCTACAGAAAGCTTCTTATCAGGTAATTTGTGTTGCTGTCCTTTCGAGAGTTAGGCAGCTAAACACGGCAAAAGAAAATGTTGCGTTTCAGTTTCAAATTTAATTGTAGCGTACATTCCTAACCAGTTCAACACACCTAAAAGTGGTGAGATTCGAACCAACCACTGCCGCAAACCTAAACTCAAACTGTATGTATGCTGGCTAACATGAAACCCAGTATTGTAACAAAAAATTCGATATCCAGTTTACAACATAAATATACTTTTTGAGTTTCCTTTTGCCCTTGAAATAACATCTGAAGGGACAAATTCTGGGCTTTGTATATGAAGTTTGGTTGCACATAATGTCAGAGGTAAGAAACCTCTTACTTGAATAGTGGAATGGTATGTAATACATTTATAAAGTTGAACTGTTTTCCTATTTGATATCTTATAGTACTATTTACTTTCTCTACCATGTACTTAGTAGGTAGAGGAAGTATTGCAAAAATACTTCCCAAAAATTTTATTTCTATATTTGCCGGAAATACATGCTGAAGCCCCGTGAATTAAAAACAATATTTAAAAAAAAAAGGTTCCTATGTGTGGTGTCTGAACAACATAACTCAAAAACAAAATGAATACCAAAATTGGTATTGAAGTCCAGTACCTTCCAAAGATGTGAAGCGAAGATTTTTCAAGAACATCCCCCCCGACGCAACTACCTTTTACGTGAAGAATGTTTTCTTCATTTTTAGTTTTCTCAAAAAAGGGTCTGATCGTTTTGATTCAAATACCGTAAATTTAAGATATTTACATGAAAAATATCTTGCATTTTTTGAGAATAGGCTGTGACCCCCTCTTCATTCGAATTTTTTTTCTAAGTTCCTTTAACTACATTGGTCTTATTGGCGGCCTTTCTTTTGGAACATATTGCCTGTTGGCAATGGTGTTAACTCCTGTAACTCTTGTCGTTGGGTTTCTACGTAACAGCATTACTAAGAAACGAACAGTCGGATAAACACCAAACTTTGTATTTAGGTTCAGTATCTTCCAGAGATGCGACACGAAGGTTTTCAAGAAAATCCCCCACCTCAGATTACCCTAAACATGGAGCATTTATCGAAAATTTTAATTTTCTCAAAAATGGCTCTAACAATTTTGATTAAAATATCATATATTTAAGATGCTTTCATGACATAAAATGTGTATCCCGAATTTTCTGGGAATGTCTCCAAAAGTATTCATTGTGAACGAATTTTGCATAAATGGTAAACCATAAAAGATACACAAAATTTTACTACACAAAAAATTTAGATTGCGTTAAAATACACAATTTATTTTATATGCATTTTTTTTTTTTTTTTTTTTTTTTTTTTTTGTTGAGTGAACCATTTTCGAGATATTGCTTGTTACTCCCGTAATTTTTCCAATACTTATACTTTTTCTCGAATGGGAATTCGTTATTCATTTTTACTTTCTCTACTACGTATAGTAAGTAGGGGAAGTATTGTATTCCACCCAAGAATTCGATACCGAGATTTCACCGGAAATACATGTTTTGAGACCCCCTGAATCCAAAAAAACCTTTTTTGGAAACATGTCCGTGTGTGTGTCTCTCTGTGTATCTGTGAACTGCATAACTCAGATACGAACAGTCGGATAAACACCAAACTTGGTATTTAGGTTCAGTATCTTCCAGAGATGCGACAGCAAGGTTTTCAAGAAAATTCCCCCACCCCAGATTACCCTTTACATGGAACATTTTTCGAAAATTTTAATGTTTTCAAAAATGGCTCTAACGATTTTGATTAAAATATCATATGTTTAAGATATTTTCATGACAAATAAAATGTATATCTTGAATTTTCTGGGAATGTCTCCAAAAGTATTCTTCATTGTGAACGACGTTTGCATAACTGGTAAACCATAAGAGATAGACAAAATTTTACTACACAATAAATGTAGATTGCGTTAAAATACACAATTTATGTCATATACATTTTTTTTTTGTTGAGTGGACCATTTTCGAGATATTGCTTGTTATTCCCTTAAATTTTTCAATAGTTATTTTCTCAAATGGGAATTCGTTATTCATTTTTTTGTTTTGGATATGCAAAGAGTATTAATCTGTGGCAAAGGGAATGGTGCTGCACCTAGCAACCAGCTATTAAGAGATGTCTATGCTTAAAGGCTACTGTATTTCTATATTGCCCTTGTAAATATATATTCCCCTTACGTCTACAAGAAAATTAGCAGTAAGATAGAGTCTGCAAATGTTTATCTGGAATAACATGAAGTAGATGGAGAATAATCGTTTGTAAAAATAGTTTGTACAAGAGTAGAGAAAGTCATGTGAGTGTAATACATTAGATTTTTTTGTCCTGGTAATGCAAAGAGAATGGAATACTCCACATAGCAACCAGCTCTTAATATATTTGACTATAGCTTAAAGCCTACCAATTCCGCTTGCATCTACAAGAAAATTAGAAATAAGATTTAACATCTCGATTAACATGAAGCATTTGGAGAATAAGCGTTTGTAAAAATAGTTTGTACAAGAGTAGAGAAAGTCATGTGAGTGTAAAACACATAAGATTTTTTTTTATTTTAATCATCAGATCATACACACATTCACACTCTCATTTATGTTTCCAGACTCTGTGTAGGATAGAGATTAATAACTAAATGAATTACAACTATCCGGACTTGTAGGCCGTGGTCTAGAAGGCATCGTAGATACCGACGTTTTGCCAAGTACAGCGCTTGTCATCTTCAGGGTGAAGTGATCCGACTCCGACCACCGCAGACACTGGATAATTTCACCCTGAAGATGCCAAGCGCTGTACTTGGCGAAACGTCGGTACCTACGATGCCTTCTAGATCACGGCCTACAAGCCCGGATAGTTGTAATTCATTTAGTTATGACGCCGGCCGTGAAAGACTCAGTATGTACATAGAAATTAATCTTGGCTAGAAAAAATCCCCCCAGCCGGTAATCGAACCCGAGACCCCTCGCACAGCAAGCAGCTTCTCTGCCGACTGAGCTACGTGTCCAGCCGTGTATAATTTTGTATAGCTGGTAAACCACAAGAGATAATAAAAAACCTAGTACACGGAATACGCAGATCATCTTAAAACACGCCTTTTATTTCAAGTATTTGAAGGTTAAGCCAGTTTTCTTTTGCTTGTTGTGTTGTCATGGAAAAAATGAAATTTCAGAGACGGCGTATAGCGACCTTTTTAAAGATTTCACTATCCCTTCAGTCTTCTGTATCTTCTTCGTGCCTGCAGCGAAATGTGTAATGGAACCATTTCTGTGAAACGTTTATCTCAATTAACATGGATTGGGGTGAAAAAAACTTTTGTAAGATTATTAGAAGATAAATAAAAATAAACGATATGGTTAGAGAAAGTTCGTTGAATTTAACACATCAGATTTTGAGAAAACGTTCAGTTTGTGTTTCTGTGAAAAACATAACTTAAAAGAAATAAGATAAAATAAATCGGATGAAGACCAAACTTCGTATGTAAGTCTAGCATCTTTCAAGAATGCAGCCGTTTGTGCAACGCTTTTTGCGATTTTGATTGAAATATCACATGCTAGATATTTTGACGACTTTTTGGAAGAACTAAGGTTACTGTTGTTGTTATTATTATTATTATTATTATTATTATTATAATTCATTTTCTACTCGAGTTTTTACAATTCTGTTTTCTCAACTTGTTCAAGACACTTTTTTCTGCCGTCTGTATGTGCGCTCTTAAGCCTTTGTGCAATGTTCAGCATTCTAAGCTACTAATTCAAATTATATCGCTATAGCCTTGTAAAACTTTAAACGTGTTTTCTTTTTTAAATCTGGCTTTTAACATACATTTAACATTTTCCAGAAATATTCTGAAGTAAATTTGATCTAGACCTATAAGTGTGTTACTCAGTAAGCATAATAGATTGAGAAATATTGTTGCTTTGATTGAAATATTGTTGTAATTAGATTTGATGCTTTACTTCGCTTTTTCTAAAGAGCCATAGCGAATGTCTATCTTGAAGTTTCTCATTAATTACTTCACTCAGTTGTCTAGAAAAGCAGTATTTTCTTGTTTCAATGAGTGATTTATTGTTAAATATCTGAATATTTTAAGATCTGCTGCCACCAAGCAAGATTTCTCAGGTTTTGCCCTCCAGGAGATCGTGGGTTTGGATGATTGTAGGGCCAAGCTGACTGGGTTTATAGCCTCCTTTTCCTGACCTGATTGGATACTTAAGATAAAATATATGTTACAGGAGGTTCACTACACAACTAAGGGCAACTGTTATTTCTTTTAGCAGATGATACGGAAAGAAGACTATACAAAAGTTAAAACTCTTAAAAGAAGTTAAATAACTAATTACAAATTCTGGTTCTGCAGAAATTCATTGATCTACTTTCTGTAACATGGGTGATTTAACATGTATTTGCCTCATAGACTTCAGGAATACAAAATCACAACAATCGAATGCATTTTGTTGTCTTATGTACAAATGCAGTGTAGCATAATAAGCTGGTTAACAAATGTACTAACTTTCAACTCTTTTAAGACAATTAGTGCCTGAAAAAAGTACAGTATTGCGGAAACAAGTAGTTTTGTGAAAAGTCAGAATGGAGTGTCGTACCAATGTTTAAAAAGAACACCATAAATTTAATGGCTTATGTAATTAAAAGTGCTGCTAATTTCATAAATGTACGTTGAATGCTAACAGTTTTGAGTGCTAAACACAAAAAATTGCAATTTAACCACTTCAAAATAACCCTCCCCCTTATATAGTAAAAGGGGAAAAAGAGGGGAAAGGTTTACATGGTGCACCATCACCACTTTTATTATTTTTTTTTTTTTAGCCCTTATCCATCATAGGTACCGTTTATATTTTATATTATTCGTCTAAACGTTGTTTAATCAGATTTAGCTTAATCACATTAAAGCTTTTTGCTTAGAAATTATATCGAATTAGGCTATATGAGCCTAAATTCATTCTTTCATGTTCGATAATTATGTCGTGTGTAGGCAATGGAAAATTTAGTGCCACATTCGGGACTCAAACCAGGAATTTTCCGGCTCCCTTGCCGATGCGCCGTGATAGAGCAATTATCGAATACATTTATCCTAATAGTGGCTAATGTAAAGGTTGAAAATTAAAACCACCTGCAACATTTTAAGTCGCTTTTGAGTTATGATACCCTGAGCATTTGAATTCGCCTTAAAGGTTTACCGGGATCGTTGAATCAGATGAAAGGATTAAGGTCAAAATTAAAAGTTGTATCCTGCCGATGTTAGATCTGCTAACGTAATGATTAAGCCCCGGATTTTTAGGTTTTAAAAAGTTAAAATTAGGTTCTATGTATCAGTGTATTAAGATTTTATAGGATCTTATATGTTGAATTTAGGAATTTATAGGATCTATATACATATGTTCATGCAAACCACTGGGCACTTTGTTTAAAACATTAACTTTAAATTGAAAAAATTAACTGTAACTTTAGTATGTATTTGAAAGTACCAAATTCAAAAATGTCGTGTTAGAAACTCCCTATAACGGAAGAAGCAATAATGCATACTACTCAACAGCGCTATTAAAATTTTTGCCTCTGTTTGCACCTATTGTTGCGGCATGTAAACATCACACGTTTCAGAAATGCCGCCTCTTTCGACTATAGCTAGAAAATGATAACTGAAGGCGGCGAACGTTTTAATTACTTTATTATTGTGGCGGACGTTTATTATTGTAAGGTATTGCGCAAGATTTCATAATCTAATTATTTAATAGTTTCCTTATTCGAACGGTCTCCCTTCGTTTTAAAAATATTTTTATATTCATAAATCTACTCTTATTTGCTTAAATAACCGAATTAGGCACCTTTAGGTTCTATCACGAAAAATAGGTTTTATTAGGTCCTTACGTAATATTAGGTTAATGTAGGCTCTATAAAATTGAAGTAACGCGTTGGTAACTAAAACATTAAAATAAACCGAAGTTTGGAGTGTAGGAGGTCAGGAATAAAATAGGCAGAACCTAAGAATCCGGGACTTAGTAATGAACTAATGATCCATTATCTGAGAAATAAAATTAGATTGAAATTTATACAAGATGTCGAGTTCATCCTTTCTAAGTTCACTGGTGTGTTTTTATACATTAATCCCATTGCATAAGGAAAATAGGACTTCTACATAACACCATTTTAATTAAAACATATGAATTATTTCTTAAAAATGGCCAGCCATATTACTCGCAAGTACGTCTACAATAGCTTAAGGTTCTGTTTTCATCGTCTTAAAATTTCATTTAGTAATCTTCAGCAGTTTCTCAGAAAACGGATCATGTTTGAGGCGTGTTTTTTAAGTAAGTACCGCTTTAATATTTTGCCGCTGCAGTCGCGATTTTGAGCATGCGCGATCACTGCCTTCATTCATAAGGAAGCAAGACGCAGCTGTGAGCGATCGTCGCTTTGTGTTTTCCTGTCGTTAGAGCGTTCCGAAATGTTCAGAACAGTCGAACGATCCGCCGACTGTGAAGTCAGATCAGTGATTCATTTGTTCATTGCGAGAAATGTTACGCCAGCAAACATGCATCGCCAATTGTATGAGGTTTATGGGGAAATAATGAGTGACAATGCCCGGCCGCACATAGTCAAACTCGAGAGGTGATCGCATCATTTGGTTTGAAACAATTCGACCATCTTCCCTATTGTCCGAATTTGGCACCAATCGATTTTCATCTTTTTTGATCTGAAGAAATTCCTTGGTGGAAATCATTTCAGCGACGATGATGATGTGAAATAAGAAATTCAGATTTGGCTTTCATCACAGGTGGCATCATTCTTTGACGAAGACATTCATACAAAAGCTGGTTTTCCGTTACGACAAATGCCTGAATAACTTCGGTGAGTATGTGATAATAAAGTATTTGGAAAATTATGTTCTGTTATTTTAAAAAAAAATGTCGGTACTTACTTTAAAAACAGCCACCGAATATCAGAAAACGTCATTCACAGAAAAAGCTGTTCAAGTAAAAGTGTAGAAAAGAACTCGGATTTATTTCCAAAGGAAAACACCACATGACTTAGGCACACATAAGATGCCGTATTCAGCAATGATACCAATTTTTAGAAAGTTGTACTTACACTACAAGGTGAGGTAAATTTACCTCTCTACTCCAAAGAGTGTAGAAGTGCGATTTTTTTCCTTGAAAGTGTTGCAGAATTCAGAGTACAAACTGACAAATGCAGTATATTTAAAAGACAAGTATTATGCCTTTATTATTAAAGAGAAAATTCCCGTTTCCAAGGCTGCACTAAAAACGTAAGCTATGACTTTTTTGGCACTTTCGCCATATAATATCCCCTTAATCCGTGCACGGGCACCTTGCAATTTCAGATCGGCGGTAAGACCGGAAGATATGTGGTTCGAGGCCCGTCCGTGCCATTGAATTTTTCAAATCCGTTTCAGCTTCCCAATTTATTTTTTCCACGGTTACCGGCAAGATGCGAAAATAACACTCAACCGGAATCAGCATCGTGGAAGGTGTTAAAAGGATGGATTTTTGTTAACTAGGGAAGCTTCGAGAATCTCTGTATTAGACTGCGGTCATGAGCTCTTGGGGAAAGAAATCATCTTTGTATTAATGTTTTACACTACGGTTGAGGCAGAAACGTAAGCATTTACAAGAAAAAAACGTCTAAATCTACTAATAAATTATTTGATATACTATCCATGTTTAATGACCGCTGTTTTCCTGTGATAAGAACTTATCTATAATGGCTTCCTAGTTGTACAAAATGCAAAGAATGAAGAGGACTTTAATGAATATAGATTAGAAATGGAGGAGGATTTGAGCTTCGCCACCACGGCTATCTATGGGAATTAAACCTCCAAAAGAACAAAAAAGGCTAAAGAGCACAGAGTGTGGCTATATTTGATGGAGGCAGGTGTAGCGTAGCGAGGTCCTTAACGCTTCCAGACTGAACATTCCCAGTCACGCTTTGGATATCCCCTTTGCTCGCGAATAAAATTTTGCATACCGCGGAAGAAACTTCTCTAAAAGTGCTACGCCGCTCACCACCATTCATCGCGCCTAACCCTGCTACCTGGCAAGATGAAAAGAAACGAAATGAGAGGAATGTCGGAGAGAAAAAATCGTGGAAGTATATAATACAGCATTCGCTTACTGACCAGTCAAAACCATTAAAAAATCCAAAGGTCAGAATTACCGGTCCATGGTCCATAACGTGACACCTCCGAATACGAGCCCAGACACTACCACCTGAGACGGGCGGCTTTATGTGAAAATGTTCATGTGAATCTTTTTATGTTATAATTTGATGAAATCACTATAGCTATTGTCAGTAGAGTAGTGTGCGGGAATCCCTTTAAAGTCTTCCTGTGCATCCTTCTTAAAATTCTCGGTTTGGTGTTCACTTTCTTTGAATCAGGCTTCTCTCTCTCTCTCTCTCTCTCTCTCTCTCTCACACACACACACACACACACACACACACACACACACACACACATCAAACTTTCTCTTTCTTTTACATGAAAGAGGAGCTCAAAGCTTGCGTTTACGTTGAATCTTGCTATCAAATGTTTGGGTAGAACAACACAGGAATTACTTCCTCTACCTATCACAGGGAAGTGAGGAGAAAGTAAGAACTGACATTTTACCATAAGATGCCCTTCGGCATCATTAAACAGCTACGTCGCCTTAGAATTGCACCCGGCCATTCGTGGTTGCGCGAAGGATTGTTCGCTGTACTGCCGCTGATTTTCTTTATATCTTTCCCGGCTGTCATTTTAGCCAACTGTGAAGGAGGAACAATCGCGAATAAGGTCTAGAACCTCGACCCTCTAATTTCGCTGCCCCAGGCATCCCATTTCTTACTCCTCCCCCCTTTTTTTTTCCTCCACGAGAAATCCGTTTCATCAGCGTAAGCGTCACTTGTCGCGCGAGAAAATTAAACAATGGTCCATTAGCCCCTCGCATAGCGTAATGAAATAGCGCAACTGGGAGCCCTGGAAGTTAACTTCTGGACGTAGTCTACGGTTTCGAACAAGGTCTTGGTCTGAACAGCACATTATTAATTTACTACTGCTAACATGGTTCTAACTCTTAGATATTCTATTATCATACAAAATAGAAAGCGAGCGAGGGAGGAGAGCGAACTACTAGCAGTTTTATAATATCTTATACCTGGCAGACGGAGACTTGCATTATTTGTGAGGGGGGCCGAGCCTATATACCTGCATCAGATGAGGCACTCAGTTTAAACATTAAGTACAACAAGAGCGCGATCCCTTCCAATGTTACTGAAATAATAATCATCCCTCCGAAAAGTCAAAAGCAAGTTATTTATAAATTAAAGGTCACGCGAGTGAATTATTAAAAATTTCGATATCCTACTTGCACGAGCCCAAAAAGGCAAGCAGCACAGCAGCACTCTCGCCGGCCCTATTCACCCCTTCCTCCCCCTTCGAAACGGTTTCGCTGGCGTTAAATTTTAGATCCCCGGTAGCGTTTACATATATAAGCCCTTTTCGCTTCGGTCATTGATTGGTCGATAACAAGTATGATGTTTTGAGAGGCAGCTACGGAAATAATTGAAGAAGTGAGATACATAAAGGTGCGATGATGGCTGAGTGACGTCATGTCGTTTTTATAAATGGATGACTTGGCCTTTTTACGGCTTCATGTAGCGGTTTGCTAGTAATGTAGATGGACTTCAAAATGAATCAGTAACATGCGTAATTTATACTTCGTGTTGCTCCCGCAAAAATTCGTAGCAGTCTTATATTAAATGGCGTAGGAACTGCTCTCGAGCTAGTTACCGTTGAACACGAACTTATAGAATGTGTTCCTAACATTCCTTAATTGTCGTTAATGAAAAATCTGATCTTCTAACCATTACGAATTTGCATATAT
Source organism: Deroplatys truncata (assembly GCA_030765065.1). NCBI lineage: Eukaryota > Metazoa > Arthropoda > Insecta > Mantodea > Mantidae > Deroplatys > Deroplatys truncata. The sequence goes on along the minus strand of CM060976.1, from coordinate 162,189,207 downwards.
CCCTTACATATTACGTTAGTTGTTTTAAAAGTGATTCTTCTATTCGCATTACGTTATTCGCAATAAACCATAGTCAACTCAATTACGTCTGACGCAACAATATCGGAGTTTCGTGGGTAAGGGATGCGGAAGGAGAGGAAGAACAGGTTTTGTGTCTTTCAACCACATAGAAAGTACAGCACACATTCCCTTTCCCCCATATGTCCGCTCCCAACAGGAACTTCGGCTTTTCTCTTCCCTCACCTGTCGTACCTTTCTCACTTGAGTTTCTCCCTCAGAGCCGGGAGCAACAGTGCTCTGACATCGAGCGTTTAGTTGGTTGACGATAGAATTTTTTTGTACAACGAAGTAGGAAATTAGTATCTTACAACACGCGAAACAAAGTTCAATTGTTTGTCAGAAGTAACAGTAACAAGCTCATGGGGAAGTAAATAAATAAGAATAATTGCAAACTTTCTCAATATGTTCCGTCAGATGACATACTTGGGAAAATGTAAACATAAAACATTGAATGTTTCGGAAACCCATAACGTTATTAACTATATAAAGCAAATTGTGAGCTCTACATATTTTCTGTAGAACGTTTTTGTCTGTCTCATACGTTTTCTCAATTATACAAAATTCTTCAGAATGAATAGGACTTCACAGGATGTTTACTGAAAATTCAGAATATAGGTACATTTAATATGCCGTTTGGGTTTCTCAGATGTCACTTTAATAAAAATTGTTAGCGCAATTTTGGAGAAGAAAAGAAAAATCCCATATAAAGGTTGTATGGTGTTGGAGAAATGTTCTTTTCAAATTACGCCTGTCATCTTTGAACGCTGTCTGAAATTTGCAATAAACCGGTTTCCGACTTTTCGTTTTTAGTTATGCTATTCCCTCTCTCACCTCATTTAATTCTATTTGCGACGGTCCATGGGACTTCTAACATGTATCTTCGGCGAATTTTTTTTTTTTTTTTTTTTTTTTTTTTTTTTTTTTTTTTTTTGCATTTCCCCTATCTACCGTAGGTAACTGGTAGAAAAAGTGCACATTGTTCACTCCCACAACCTATTTGTGCCACAAAGCTTTAACTAAACTTTTGCAGAAATGACTGACAACCTTAAACAAAAATAGCGTTTTTGGTATTTTCACTTGCACTTATATGTAGCGGTTTTTAAACCATACCGATTTCATGTGCAAGGTACTAAAAGCAGCCAAATAAAAACCAAGTGTATCTTTGTTTACTCCACGTGGATAAGAGAAAATACGTCATTTAATTGGTGGAAATGAGATTATATAATGTGCCATGTTGATTGAGCCATGAACATCTTTTTCACCAGCTTCAGCCAAACGTACGCTCAATCTGTTTACATCCTAAGAACTGATTATACCAATGGAGCCAAGTATTTTTTTTTTCTTATCCACAGAATGAAAATTTTAGCAGCAATCGCGAGCAATCCTTACGATAGCGATGAACCAAACTTCTGCCTCCCTTACTCTGCCCGCTCGGTCATCGGGTTGAACTAGCTTAATACTGCCATGTTCCCTTCACACCAGTCACGCTTTCATCCGCCCGCTTCGCTGTAAGGCCACAAATTCTAACCCGTCGGAGTAACATGGGAAAGGTTATAGCGAAAGGATAAAGAAAGAATGTCAGACACACAATTTAAAAAAAGAAAAGAAAGAAAAAGAAAAATAAGTTGTATATTAGTAATCAGTAATTAATATAGAGTCAGCTGCAAAAATTCAATGCCACAGCCGGGATTTGAACACTGTTCTCCCGTGTACGTGTGGTTGCTCTAACCATTGAGCTACTGTGACGGCATGCCGGTGGGACATTGAATTCCCCAATTGACTCAAGTTGTTTTCCAGATAGACCACCAAGGCATCTCACTAGAGATGACAATCTCAATGACGACCTGCCATCGATGGCGACATTCGGGAATTCAATGTCCCACCGGCATGTCACAGTAGCTCAAAGTTAGAGCAACCGCACGGAGAGCGGGAGAACCTGTGTTCAAATCCCGGCCGTGGTAATGAATTTTTCAGTTGACTCTATATTAAAAACTTGCCAAGACCAGGCTAAGGTCTCTAAGAAGTGTAATTAATTGAAATAGTTAAAAATAAAATCTTAAGAAAGACCTAAGCAACCAGTATTAAAGTACTTGAGACGGCAGGTCGCCACTGAGATTGTCATCTCTAGTGAGATGCCTTGTTGCTCTATCTGGGAAACAACTTGAGTCAATTGGGGAATTCAGTGTCCCACGCATGTTGTCACAGTAGCTTAATGATTAGAGCAACCGCATGGAGAACGGGAGAATCGTGTTTAAATCCCGGCTGTGGCATTGCATTGTTTCAGTTATATTAAAATCTTACCAATTAATTATATATACTAAAAGGAAAAAAATTAGTAGTGTTTATTAAGTAAAAAATTAGTAAAATTATTATAACCTGAAAACGTATAAATATCTAGGGAAATATATTTAGTTAATATTTATACTAGAAAGTGGAGATGTAAAATAATACCTTTTTTCTGCATGCCAGGAACAATTTCACTATTTAGGTTTTAAATATCAGTTGAAAGTGGCACAGATGTCGGCCTTTAAACCAGAGATAGATCACGGTGGGTACATCGACGGATAAGGCTAGGTCCGAAAAGAGTACGCGTAGAATGTGTACTCTTTTTCCGAGACCGCTGCGAAGACTTTTGCTCCATTTCGGAAACGATATTAACTTTGCTAGCGGTGTTTAATTCGTGTATTTTCAGCGGCATTTTTAATAAAGCCATCAAACCGAAATCCACATGGTTTAATTTGAATGAATGTTTTAGCTTGAACGTTTGATCATTATGCACTAATTTAAAAACCCAAATATGTGCACTACTTTTTGGCCATCGGATACTATAAACATCAAGTGCTTTTCGAACCATTGAGTGAGAACGATAAAGTAAAATAGACGTTTTAAAAACCGTTTAAGTAAATGCAGTAAAACAAAGTGAATGATTTATAATTTAAGCAGTAAACAAAGTTAGCAGCTAATTTTTATTTAAACATCCAGGAAAAGGAAATAGAACGGCGTAACATCGTGGTAACATCGTTTACCCAAGATACGAACTAGAAGTAAGCGAGCGACGAGATACGCTATAGCTGTGTGTGGTTGGTTATTCAGGCCGCCGTTGCGACGTCACAACCTCGGAGTAAATTACGATTTGCTCAAAACAAAAATGCCAAATTGTGGCGCTTATGGATGAAGGTGAATATTAGAAAAAATGTAGATTAGTTGGTGTTCTAGATACTTCATTAAGACTTCCCTTAATCCTTCCGTCTTTGAATTACAATGCGACTAAAAGTACGGAAAACTTTCTTCTTCTTTTTTCTGAAATTTACGTTTACAGACTAAAGTGGTATTAGAAAAATTGTAATTCCTCTTTGATTATAGAATCTACTCCTGAGAGGATGATATCTACACCCGTTCACCCGAATACAATATAAATACATACTTACGGTTAGTAATTATTAGCGATTATATGGTATTACAACACAGTGTAGTTACAAAGAACCAGAAAGTAACTTTAAAAAAATTACTTCTAATCTAAAATTCATTTATATATCCTGTTTTATCTCATTTTCTGTTAGACTGCATAAAATCTCATTCACACAGTGCTTTAACCACTAATTTTAGTTTTCAATTTATATTTATTTTATTCAGTATTTTTGAATATGCGTTTGCTATTTAATACTCTTCGGTAGTAAGGACAAGGCAGTGAGTGAAATTATTCTCGTTCTGCTTGTGACGTTAAAGCGACTATTTACGTTCGCTATGGTTAGCTGACTAGATCTCAGAAATGCATACTGGATGGCTCATCACTAGGTGTTTGTGTGCGCGATGTATTACTTTTTGAACTTAATCGAACCCTCACTTATTCGCGTCGTACTTTTGTTTAATTTTGCTAATTCCCAGAAAAAAAAATTGTCAAGTGTTTCTAAAACAAACGTGTTAACAGGGAGACAGACAAGAGGGAACAATGAGCCTAGCAGAATCATACATTCGTAGCGGTTCTTTGTGCTCGCATGCGCACAACCCTTCTAGAAACTTACAATGGAATATTTTCCAGATGCAGATGACACATTGGTAATAATAGAGACTATAACACCTCGCTGGTAATTTTTGACGGTACATTTGCAGGTCAAAGGAACGGCTGAAGAAGGATGTTTGTCCTTGTGCAGTATGTCAGGACATCGCGTTTGCTTTTGTCAGAGTAATTTACTTGACCATCGCCATAGTCCTCCTAATCCGAGGAGAGGAACTACAAAGCGAACGTCGAGAGATTCACAGAAAATAAAAAAATAACAAAAAGGACGAGATTCACATATAAAAAAGCGTTTCTCATCTCGGTGTATGTGATTGCTTGAAGCAACCGCAGCGTTGTCGTGGACGGTCACACAAGATGTCGGGATCAATTCCATTAGGTCAGGAAACCCGGGGCGAAGTTACCTTCTCTTGATGATGTCCGTGGAAAGGGTAGAGCGAGCGAGGGAGGGGTCGAGGAATTTTCTTGCCCGGAACACAAAGATAACTAATCTCACGTCATCTCAAATGGACCCATCCATCGTCCTTTTAACATCAAAAGGAATATACTGCATGATGTGATGGGACCTAGTACCGGGTAATTGGCGATACGGGCGTGTCCAAGCATACAATCACTGGCGCATGAAACTCGCGCACACTTGCACATGCAAGACCAGTCTCGAGTCTTCAAGAGTTTTATCATCACTGCAAGGGAATTGGGGATGTCTCACATCCAATGTATTTACAGCATGAATGTCTGTGTAACAGTTACACTCAACCCATTAACATTCAAAGCATTCTGCAGTCTATTTTTATAGCAGTATAGTACAATGCCAGCTGGGAAAGGAAGTTAAATAATTGAGCAAAATAATACAAAAAGCTGATGTGTTATATTCACACGACTTTTCTATCCACTATCCTTTAATCTTATATAACTTCTAAGCTACTCTTACGAAGGCTTATTTTTTCTACGTATTTGTGTTATGCGAGTTTAATTTCATTACATATAGGAAGAGCCAAAAGACTACAAACCGGCTGCGCGGTGTTTTTCCTGTCCGCGTCCTCAGCACTCGTTGCCGTGTGCTGCTATCATAGAAAGTCGCGGATGAAACCATATATTTTTAAAACTACTTTTAAAGGCTTTACTTAACAACTTTATGAAAGTGTGTTTGAGGACAGAATTATTAGCAGAGATTTGTGGCCCTCTCGGTCCCCCTACCTAACCCCCTACGATTTCTATCTCTGGGCTAACGTAAAACAAAGTGTACAAAACAAACCCACACACCCTGGAAGAATTAAAACAATATATCCGCCAGGAAATTGCCAGCATTTCTCAACGTGAATTACGGTGAGAAATGGATAGTTTCCTAAAGAGGTGCCAAAAATGCATGGACAATGACGGTGGCCAGTTTCAGCATCTCCTTTCATAAAGTTGGTAAGCCTTGAAAAGTAGTTTTAAAATGTTGTATGGTGTCATCCGCGCCTTTCTGTGATAGCGGCAGACGCCAACGAGCGCCGAGGACGCTCACAGGAAAAAAACCGCGCAACCGGTTCGTAATTTTTTGGCTCTCTCTGTATTTCAAATTTCAAGATATGCATTTTATTTGCAATGTAAATATTGTAAATATATGCTATTGTAATCAAAATCATTGCAGCCATTTTTGTGAAAATCAAACATTTCGAAAATTGTCAATATAAAGGGTAATTGGGGATGGGGGGACTTTGTCGAAAGTATTGTGTCGCCTCTACTGAACTTAAATAGTAGTTTGATGTTTACCCGACATTTCGTTTTTTAGTTATGTTGTTCATATACAAACCATACGGACATTTTTCTAAAAATTCTTCTTTTTATTTAGGCCTATCAAAACATGTATTTCCGTGAAATCTCGACATCGAATTTTTGGGTGGGACACAGTGCTTCACCTACCTACTAGGTATGTGGCAGACAAAGTAAAAAAGGATGAAAAATAACACAGTGAGCTTTTGTTTTATTTATACGAAACCCTATGAATCACTTTGTTATAACTTATTGAACAGTTATATTTGCACGATTCTATATTTTGGATATATAAAATACTTAAATTCTAAACTGCCTATATTACCTAATGGGAACTGCTGAGTATTGGAAAGACTTTGTGACCAACCTAAACTGATACTTTGATGGATTCAGCAAGCAGAGTCCTTTCGATGCCGTATACAGATGTGTATAAAATATCAGATCATTCCAGTAGACTGTGCAATGAATAAATATAATCAGCATTTATAAATATTTGGCCTTTATAAGTACAGCTTATTCCAACTGCTATTAGAAATTATTCCGGAAGATACCATTGTAAATCTTACCATGTAGCAGCGCTGAATTGAGAATGTTGTTTCTCGTTCCTAGCAACCTAAATACTGGTTTTGATCATACTAGTGAATTAAAACGTTTTAATCAATTGCTACTATATTTTTATTTCAGTTCTGATTGTACTCTTTATCATATAGAAAACCAGACTCTAGGGACCTGTGAATTCATTACACTCTGAACATGCATTAGAGTGTCTTCGGGAATAAGCATTTTTCTCTTTTCCGTACACATTTCAATGTACATTTACACTGCCTGCCATCAATTTCAGTTTATTTATATCCATTATTTCCAAGACAAACATCATTGGTGCCACCAACGATAAATCTACATATTTAATTAAAATAATTACTCTGATTTAAGTTTTAGTAGTGGATAAAATATTGTATACCACACGAGTTTAAAACATGTTTAAAATTTCGTGAAAATTATCACCCCCGGCAAGCTTTGGGCGTTATGCCTTTTACTCAATATTGAAATATAGTTTTAATCTCTTATACCATAAATTAATATTAAATGCATTAGCACGTTTGTGCCTTGTCGCTATATGATTAGCGTATTGATCCGAAAAGATCTCTGAATACTGAATGCTTCCAGCGACAATTATTTAGTTATCCGTGACACTGTTGAATTGAGCCGCGCATATTTTGTTAGTCATGAAACAAAATAATGCACTCGTTACATACTTCATGCACCTTTTAAATCTGGAAAATTTAAAACGTAGAACGGGGAATATTTCTGATGATATTACCCATCAAAAACTTGACTTCATTTGTGTGTCTTTACTCTTCCGTGCTCTGGCTGTAGCTATATCAATAAAATGCTGTTGAAGGCCAGTGTTTAAGTTTCTTTTCAAGTATCATTATCCAAAAATAGGTAGTAGTTTTTCTACCACCACGCTTCAAGCAGTGTGAAACTATCAGATTGTCTTTGTCTCTCCCCTCCAAGTCAGAGAGGACATTTGCACATCGATTTCGTTGGAACATCACCCTGTCAACAAGGAACAATTCTTTTAGGTGGAACTACTTGAGGTAGCGGAAATCTCCAGCCGTGGTGATTTTTGGCAAAAACTCTATTAGCAGTTCTGGAAGCACTTCATAAATCACATACTGTGATTCATCAATGACATACAAAAGGCGGTGGTATGTATTATGTACCGTCAAGCACGAAAACGTTAACTAGGTAATATCTTTTATTATATAAAGTATTTTATGGTTAGACGAAGTTTCGTAATAAATAGAGCTTAATAGAAAATTCAAACGTAGTTATAAACGTAGTTATATGAATTGGCATTATCTCAATATTATAAGTGAACCAACATGTCAAATTTGTGTAGCCCCCCCTCTCTCCCCAACCAGCGTAGGTGTCGCTCTACTCCAACTTAAGAACCATCCAGAGGTAAACAGTGACATCTCCCTCAGTTAATGTGAATAGAAGAATCACTTCTTATATTAAAAGTACACAGCAATGAATGTAGCTCTTATGTATTACATTCACATGAATTTTTGTAATCAATTGCGTCTATTTTCATATTTTTTCTACTAACTATTAGTACTATAATTTATTTTCTATGTACTTTATGTTAATCAAGATAAAAGTTTGCATTTTTATAATTAAGTTCTGTTTGAGGTACAAAGGGAATATAGTACATTGAAGCGATAGTCAAATCTTTAAAAAATTGGGTCACTATATGCAGACTTTGAAATTCCATTTTGTTTGTACATCAGGAAAGACAAAATGAAAGACAAGGGTGCTGGAAATTGCAAACCAATATTGTGTCACTGAAAAGTGACAAAAAGATGAACATAAAGTGAAATACGAAGTGTCTATTTGGCACTATAAATTCATAATATCAATGAATAACTCGAAAATGTTTGTCATGAAAAGATTTATTTGACATATTGGATGTTTCACAACGATCTACACTTTTTAAGAAGTTTTTGTCTGTCTCTTATGGTTAGCCAGTTAAACAAAATTCCTTCAGAATCAAGAGGACTTAACAGGCTATCAACAGACAGTTCAAGATATACATTTAATTTGTTATGAAATATCCTAAACATGTGTTATTTATGTAAAATTCATGGAATTAATTGTTCTTTCACATAAGCCGTGTGTTGGACAGGGTTGGAAAGGTAGAATCAGATGACTGAAAAATTCAATGCCATAGCCGGGATTTGAACCACGGATCTCCCGGTCTCCGTCCGGTTGCTCTAACCACTGAGCTACCATGGCAACATGCCGACACGACATTAAATTCTCCAGCTGATTCGCATTTTTTCCCGGTAAACCACAAGGAGATCTCAAATTGTATTGAGATGCCATACCCCAATGGCGACTTACATTTATTGTAAGTACTTTAAGTTCCGGGCTTTATAGTTGCAACCACTATTAGGTCAATTAATGGAATTAATTGTTCTTTCACATAAGCCGTGTGTTGGACAGGGTTTTTCAGTCATCTGATTCTATGTAAAATTCGTTAGCCATTTTTGAGAAATTTAAAAATAAGGAAACTTGCTTCACTTAAGGGATAGTTTGGAATGCGGGGAGTTTCTTGAAAACCTTTGTGTTAGTCCTTGGAATATCCTGAAATTAAATACCAAGTTTGTTATTTATCCCGACTTTACGTTTTTGAGAGTTTACCTTTATTTTTACTTTCTCTACTACGTTTAGTAAGTAGGGAAAGTATTGTGTTCCACCAAAATTTCGATACCGAGATTTCACCGAAAATATATGTTATGAAGCCCCCTGTATCCAAAAAAAAACATTTTTGGAAACATGTCCGTGTGTGTGTGTCTGTCTGTATGTGTGCCTGTCTGTCTGTGAATAGCATAACTCAGAAACGAACAGTCGGATAAACACCAAACTTGGTATTTAGATTCAGTATCTTCCAGAAATGCGACACGAAGGTTTCCAAGAAAATCCCCCCACCCCAGATTACCCTTTACATGGAACATTTTTCGAAAATTTTAATTTTCTCAAAAATGACTGACGAGTTTGATTAAAATATCATATGTTTAAGATATTTTCATGACAAATGAAGTGTATATCTCGAATTTTCTGGGAATGTCTCCGAAACTATTCTTCATTGTGAACGACTTTTGCATAACTGGTAAACCATAATAGATAGACACAATTTTACTACACAAAAAATGTAGAACGCGTTAAAATACACAATTTATATCAAATACATTTTCTTTGTTGAGTGAACCATTTTCGAGATATTGCTCGTTATTCCCTTAAATTTTTCAATACTTATTTTCTCAAATGGGAATTCGTTATTCATTTTTTTGTCTTGTATATGCAAAGAGTATTAATCTGTGGCAAAGGGAATAGTGCTGCACCTAGCAACCAGCTATTAAGAGATATGTATGTGCTTAAAGGCTACTGTATTTCTATATTGCCCTTGTAAATATATATTCCCCTTACATCTACAAGAAAATTAGCAATAAGATAAGAGTCTGCAAATGTTTATCTCGATTAACATGAAGTAGATGGAGAATAAGCGTTTGTAAAAATAGTTTGTACAAGAGTAGAGAAAGTCGTGTGAGTGTAACACATCAGACTTTTTTTGTCTTGGATATGCAAAGAGTATTAATCTGTGCAATGAGAATGGTGCTGCACCTAGCAACCAGCTATTAAGAGATATGTCTATGCTTAAAGGCTACTGTATTTCTATATTGCCCTTGCAAATACAAAACAAGGGGAACATGTACGCCTTAAGCGATAGTCAAATATTTTTAGAACTGGTCGCTATGTGTAAAATGTAATTCTCTTTGCATGTCAAAAGATCGTTTCTGCATATGTTATCTCGATTAATATGAAATAGATGGAGATTAAGAGTTTGTAAAAATAGTTTGTACAAGAGTAGAGAAAGTCATGTGAGTGTAACACATCAGATTTTTTTTAAATAAAAGTCTGATGTGTTAACATTCAGAAGACTTTCCTTTTCGCTGTTGTACAAACTATTCTGATAAAAGTTAATTCTTTATGTGTTTCATGTTATTCGTGATGAATGTTTGTAGAAGTGGTTTTATTACATAGCTCTTTTTAGGTACAATAGAGAAACAAGAGACTTAAGCGATAGTTAAATCTTTAAGTCACTAATTGCTGGCTTTGAAATTCCTCGTTTTGCATGACCACGAGAAACAAATGAATGATGACTTTGACACTTCAGAAACTCTAAAGTATTTGAAAATTCAAACAAAAAATAACTAATCACTCATAAATGGTTAATGCGACATCATTTTTCTTATGCATTCTTTGTGTGGTAAGATTTTGTCTATCCCTTACGATTTACCAGTTACACACAAGTAAGGTAAATAAGGGTGATATACGCACGTTTTGCAAAATGGGTATGATGAACAGACAAAATGAAAAATAGAGCTGAAACTGGAAATATATAATTATTTTCTTGACAAATGTGAAAGAGATAGGCATGCATTCTTTTTAATGTTTATAAATTTGAATAGCATAAAAATGTGCTTGGCAATATATCCCACCCATGGTAGGTGATACGAGAAAAAGAGGAGGGTGATGTGACTAATGTGATGCATGAGTACAAAGAGTGTGAACAGTCTTACAAGTCAAACTACGAATAGAATCATTTTTTTGCTTTTTTTCTTGCCTTGTTTTCAAATCTTCCACACAATGAACATTTATATGTATTATGCCAAATTCATGCAGGATTTCGGACTTGAGAAGTTATTCGTAGAAAATTCATGATATGCATTTTATTTATTATACAGACGTCTTAAGTAATTGGGGTGTAAACCAAAATTGTTTGAATAATTTTAGAAAATATAAATGAACATTTTTCCATGTAAAGGATAGTTTGGGGCGAGGGAATTCGTTTGAAAATGTTCGTGTTGCGCGCAAACACACACACATACTCACCAGGAACTCAAAACTATATTGCCGGTGAAAGGTTTATATCGAATTTTTGGGTGGAATGCAATACTCCTGTACTATGGGTTTGTGGTAAGAGAAAACTTGTTCGGTGCCTGAAAATGTATTACTAACTTTAAAAACTTGTCGGCGTGATGTTCTCGCTTGGCAACTCTCAAGATCATCCGTTGGTGCTCCTGAAGATCGAAGCGATCGATGATGTTGAACAGCCTAGCGTCTAGCGTTTTTCACTCCGTTGCTGGCTTCAGGATTCAAACCCGCCGTCCCTGTGCAAACAGCAGAGTTATTTTAATCCCAGAAGCGTGTGTGACATTATTAATGCAGGTGGGGCCTGCGCAGGGGCCAGTATGTTGTGTTGACAGTATTCTTAAAGCTCTCCGGGGGAGCCGTTCTTTGTATGTGTGAATGTAATGAGGCGAAACGGTGTACAGGTGTCGCTAACGTGTCCCGTATATATGTTTCCATCACACGTCATTTCGGTATAGAGCTGTTAGTGGAGAGATTTGAGGGTTGCGATGCTGGCGCAGAGTTTAATCTGGTATTTTGTCGGCTTGATAATCAGTGATTGATATCCGCACTCATGCACTGTGCACGTCACATATGGTGGTGGTGCTGCTGCTGCATGTATGTGTGTTTTGTGGACAATCCGTCAAATATACCGAGAGAGAGCGAGCGCGCGATATTGATGGTTGACCAATATTGTATTACTATTCATAAACTATTTCTCCCATAAGCATTGCCCCTTTAGTGTGGATACAGCGTGCACCCGAAATCGCGACCTCATTCCGCGGCTTTAAAAATCGTTTTACACGCCATTTATGAAAGGATGGGTTTATTTTGCAGTTCCGCAAAACCCTCCGGTGTCTTTTTTACCCCTCCCCGAATGCAGAACGTGTGTTTGTCCCCCACACAGTTACACATGGCTTGTCAAACATTAAGGCTGTGTGGATTTATAAACCTCGGATGCACTGTCGTTTGGAAAGTGCCTATACTCTCTTTTGTTTCGCTTGTGTTAAATTTTCCCACCAGGCGGTCACCGCAGCGGTTTACATATGCAGCATAGGGTGTTCGCCAAAAGTACACTGGTGATTAAAATCGAAAAACTGTGAAACGAGGCTCCCATTCTGTGAGCAACGGCGGATAATTGACGTAAAGTTTGAAATTTTAGACCGCAGTTGCCAGCGAGGGCAGGTTTGAACTGTAACAGTAGACATAGTACATTGGTGGTGAGTTACAAAAACAGAAGCATCTGTCCCCTAAAAGCCAGCAAAATGTGCTTCATGTTAAACGTGTACAGGTACACAGTATTTCTAAAAGTTCCTCATTAAGCTTTGATAGCCATGCAAGCGACGTCATGTGCCTCTAAAGCAAACCTTTGCCATTGCTTTACGCGATCCGAATTTTTGAACGTTGAGTTTGTTTCCTGAAAACAGGGTTTATCATCTGCTTTCTTCAACTGTGCTAATACGAGGTGGAACTTTTGTCTTAGCTTGCCTAGGTTTGAATATGGATTTTGTTTTTCAAACCTAGTGTGTACAACACTTAAGGTCATAGACCAACTAGAATGAATTAGCTTCTTAGATATGAAAGTAAATGCTTGAAAGTATTTGAAATCTGAACACATAAGAATGGAGCGTCTGAAATTTACAGACAGAAAAGTAACGATTCGTTTTAAAAAAAAAAAAGTAGGCGAAGGAATAAGAATGCTGAAATTTATCGAGAAAAGAAATTGGAACCATAGATCCTAGTTTCGATTCCCGACTGGAGGATAGGAATTTTCCTTTAGGAAGGATTATACCCTGTCCTCCCTAGAGTCTGGAATTGTAAATAAGAGTGTAAAGAGGTGTGTCAATTTAATGTTTATAAATAAAATTCAACGTAGGTAAACAAACCCAAAGATTAACAGAATAATAAAGAGTGAACATCATTGCCGATGAGCAGTTGTTCCAAAGGCAAATCCGCCGATATGATCTTAGATGTTAAAGGCGGCATATAAATGGAATACGAAAAAAGAAGAAGAGATTGATTGAGGCATTGGATGAAGAGGAAAATCTTGTTACGAGTGGCACCGGAAGGAATGGTAAATGGGGAAATGTTCCTCGTCATTTTATGTACCTTCTCCAGGGCCTTTTTTTCACCTGGGTGTCATTTGATCATTTCAATGTGTAGTAAATAGGTGGCATGGGATGTTCATTATGTTTTTTTTAAAGCTCTGAATCCAGCTATTTCTGCGTTCCTATAATGTTATTTAACTCAATCCAGTTTTAATTCTTCTATAGCATTTTAATTATGTTGTGTAATAGAATACTAAGCTTTACAGTGTTGAGTGTTTTATTTCTGAAGCTTGAAGGTTACTTTTGTCTTTCGTTTTTAATAGCCGTCTCATTTCTGATGAGAAATATGGGTAATATAATTTACCTTAGAGAATTTCATTGGAGTATACCCTTTTGTTTTCGCTGGCTTGCTTCAGATACAAAGATTGGAGATAATATTAAAATGAACTGTTCATATGTGGAGATCCAAAAGAGAGAAAGAGTGAATGAGGCTGGACTTACAGTTAATGATCTTGGGTAGATCATCACCGTTTCGAAATGCACACTGATAATCACTTCTCAGATTCTAAAGGTTTTCAAGGGAATTTGCAAAATGTCACAGTTTTGTTAAGCAAACAGCATCCCACGAAGTCCGCATTAAGGTGTCCTAGAAAACCACTGTAATGCTGTAACACGTCTGAGAGTTAAGTTGATTGGAATGTAGATCTGTGGTAACTCCATTCTATTTGCAGTCGAGCTATTTCTCGGATCTAATCAGACTAGTAAAACCCTTGCAATTGTCTCAATAATTTTCATCTACGTGGGCGATAGAGAACAATTTTTAGAATGCCATGTTCCTAAAAACAAATGAAATTTGTTTGTACTTTACAGCTACTTTCTATGTTTTCCAAGTTGATTGCTGTGCAGTTAGTTCGATTTGCTCTTATAGTTTGTTAATTATCATCATTTAAAGATTTTGTGTTCATAAAAAATGGATTTGACTAGGGAACATTTCCGGACTATAATTTTTTTACAATTTTAAATCATCAATAACGCTTAAACAATGTTAAGATTGGCTTAGAAATGCATTTGGCGAAGAAGTCCATCTAAGGCAACAATTTATAATTGAAAGAGATAGGTAACCCCCCCCCCCCCCTTAGTGATGAATTTTTTGAAGGATGCCGATGTTGCCGATGTTCTTGAAGACGATCGATGGATATCCTATAAATTTATTCTGGCGACGTTGGGCATTGGTATGAGTCAAATCCAAAACATTTTACATAAACAGCTAGACGTGAGAAAACTTTGTTGTCGATGGATTCTACATAAACTAACTGCCGATCTAAAACAATAACGCATTGAGTGATGTAGAAAAACTCTGGAAAAATTCCAAGGCGGCACTTCAAATTTGGTTTGGAATATCTTTACTGGTGATGAATCTTAGATTTATCGTTATGATCCTGAAAAGAGAAGACAATGGGCTGAATGGGTCTTTCGAACATAACCTAAGCTTACAAAAGTCCGATGAATTCGCAGTGCTGGTAAGAAGATGGTTGCTAGTTTATTTTCTGAAATTGGCCATATTGATGCTATAGCTTTAGAAGATATACGTACCGTTACTAACGATTTGTACAATTTTTTAAAAAGTTCGTAAAAAACGCCTAAAAGGAAAAATAATGTTACATCATGTAGCTTTGCATACAGCAAAACTAGCAACTGATTGTGAGTATCTGGATACCCTAAAGGTCAGCACCGTGGATCCTCCACCATACAGCCCTGACCTAGCACCTTGTGATTTCTTTTTGTTTAAGATAAAATACGTGGGAATCATTCTTTCGTCATCAGATGAAGCAGTGGAACATTATAAAAACCTGGTTTCTGAAGTGCCTCAGAAAAAATTCCATCTTGCTTGAACGATTGGTTTCATCGAATGCAAAAATGTATTGATGTTAAAGGAGAATATTTTGAAAAACAGTAATATCATTTAAATTTTTAAAAAGTAATCCTTGCGTTTTCCTAAGGCCTCAGCAGTAGTAATACTTTAAAATAGATAACGTCAAAGGGTAGTACAACAAGGAACTATGCAATAATTTTGGGGTTTCATATTGTCACAACTTGAATAAAGTAGATCCAAAAGTTCAATACAATCATGCACATATAAAGCTTGAGGCAATGAGCTAGATTTTTACTTTCTCTACTACGTATAGTAAGTAGGGGAAGTATTGCATTCCACCCAAAAATTCGATACCGAGATTTCACCGGAAATACACGTTTTGAGACCTCCTGAATCCAAAAAAAGCATTTTTGGAAACATGTCCGTGTGTGTGTCTGTGTGTGTGTGTGTCTGTGTGTGTGTGTGTCTGTGTGTGTGTCTGTGTGTGTGTGTCTGTGAACAGCATAACTCAAAAACGAACAATCGGATAAGCACCAAACTTGGTATTTAGGTTCAGTATCTTCCAGAGATGCGACACGAAGGTTTTCAAGAAAATCCCCCCACCCCAGACTACCCTTTACATGGAAGATTTTTCGAAAATTTTAATTTTCTCAAAAATGGCTCTAACGATTTTGATGAAAATATCATGTGTTTAGGGTAATGTCATGAGAAATGAAATGTATATCTCGAATTTTCTGGGAATGTCTCCAAAAGTATTCTTCATTGTGAACGACTTTTGCATAACTTGTAAACCATAAGAGATAGACAAAATTTTACTACACAAAAAATGTAGATCGCGTTAAAATACACAACTTATGTCATATACATTTCTTTTGTTGAGTGAACCGTTTTCGAGATATTGCTTGTTATTTCCTTAAATTTTCCAATACTTATACTTTTTCTCAAATGCGTTATTAATTTTTTTTATGTCCTGGACATGCAAAGAGAATGGAATGCGTCACATAGCAACCAGCGTTAAAATATTTGACTATCGCTTAAAAGCTACCATATTTTCCTTGCATCTACAAGAAAATTACCAATAAGATTGACATCTCGATATCTCGATAACATGAAGCATATGGAGAATAGGCGTTTGTAAAATTAGGTTGTACAAGAGTAGGGAAAGTTATGTGAGTGTAACACATCAGATTTTTTCTCTTACTTTGCCTAAGAGGGAATTACTGTTATAAGTAAATAAGCACTCTTATCTTTATTTTTGAATTTTAAAAATTAAGTCTGTTTTATTCATTATTTTACGTGAATAATGAATAAAACATTTTCATTACTTTAACGTTCATGGTTAAGGGCTATAAAATTAAATATGCAGAAACATTCAAGATCAAAGGTTAAGTAAAATATGCTGTGTAAAACAGGGGCCTCCACCAGTAACGGTTTTAGTGCGACATTGTTGGGGAGAAAAAAAACTCTGATATGGCACAGTGGATCCAAAAAGCAAAAGTGGAAAAAATGAGGTGTTCAGTAGGGTTTTCGGGCGTATTTTGCCCGATGTCAACATTTAAGAACCAGGTTTGATAAGATAGCTAACGTGTAAGGGGAAGACCTTTCAGAAAGCCCATTAAAATATATATTGAACCAGTTCAGTATGTCGACATTGGGCGTAATAGGTAAAAGTTTTAACTGCCGAACACCTTTTTCCGCCTTTACCTGTACACTCACATGACTTTCTCTGTCCATTACAAATAGATATCTTATATATTGTAGTACTTGAACAAAAAGTGATTCTGTTCACTTTACATTTTTCATGAAACATGTTTGCATAAATATTATTTCAAATTAAAGAATAAATGGTTATTTACATGCAGGAACAACAGTCAATAATTTAATTAAATGAGAATAGATTCCGAAGGTTGTAGAAAAGAACTCTTGCGAAAAAGGGGGATGAGGGAGAATCGCAAAATGTTAAAACATATTCCATCAAATAGCGCACTTTCACTAATGCAAATGTGAACATACAGCATGGAATATTTCGAAAACGACTAACGCTGCAATTAAGAGTAGGGGTATTACATACAAATTGTGTATTTTAGTGAGGTCTATAATTTTCCTGCAGTCTGTTTTTTGTGGTTTCGAAGCTATACACAATTATAAACATCGCTCCACATTCGCGGTAAACATTTTATTCTTAATGTCAAACATGCTATTTTAATTAAAACTATAAGAGTCGTTTCAGATAAAATTAAAAAGTAAAGAAAATGCGCATGTAAAGGATGATTTGTGGTGGGAGTAGTTTGTGAAAATTCTCTTGTTGCATCATTGAAAGATACTGGACTTCAATAGGAAGTTTAGTATTTTCATGTTTTAATTTGCTGTTCACATATACTACACGCGGTGAAATTTCAATTTTTACTTTCTCTACTACGTATAGTAAGTAGGGGAAGTATTGTACTCCACCCAAAAATTCGATACCGAGATTTCACCGGAAATACATGTTTTGAGACCCCCTGAATCCAAAAAAAAGCATTTTTGGAAACATGTCCGTGTGTGTGTCTGTGTGTCTGTCTGTGAACAGCATAACTCAGAAACGAACAGTCGGATAAACTCCAAACTTGGTATTTAGGTTCAGTATCTTCCATAGAGGCGACACGAAGGTTTTCAAGAAAATCCCCCCACCCCAGATTACCCTTTACATGGAACATTTTTCGAAAATTTTAATGTTTTCAAAAATGGCTCTAACGATTTTGATTAAAATATCATATGTTTAAGATATTTTTATGACAAAAAAAATGTATATCTTGAATTTTCTGGGAATGTCTCCAAAAGTATTCTTCATTGTGAACGACTTTTGCATAACTGTTAAACCATAAGAGATAGACAACATTTTACTACACAAAAAATGTAGATTCCGTTAAAATACACAATTTTTGTCATATACTTTTTTTTGTTGAGTGAACCATTTTCGAGATATTGCTTGTTATTCCCTTAAACTTTTCAATACTTATTTTCTCAAATGGGAATTCGTTATTCATTTTTTTGTTTTGGATATGCAAAGAGTATTAATCTGTGGCAAAGGGAATGGTGCTGCACCTAGTAACCAGCTATTAAGAGATATGTCTATACTTAAAGGCTACTGTATTTTATATTGCCCTTGTAAATATATATGCCCCTTACGTCTACAAGAAAATTAGCAATAAGATAGAGTCTGCAAATGTTTATCTGGATTAACATGAAGTAGATGGAGAATAAGCGTTTGTAAAAATAGTTTGTACAAGAGTAGAGAAAGTCATGTGAGTGTAACACATCAGATTTTTAATATTTGGGTGGAGTACCACACTTTCCTCAACTAAGCGCCAGAAAGTATATAGTATACATTGGGTGCCAATACATTTTATAGCAACAGAGGCTGATGAAAGAGTGGTTGTCTACGAACTGAGAATGGAAGGTACGATCTGAAACAAGCAATAACAGCCACTAAATATTTGTCGTAAATGAACATTTCAGTAAGCAATTTATTTCTGTTCGTGTTATTACGTTTTACTGAGGGCAGCAGCTATACGATAGATAAAAAGTATTTGATATAGAGCAACAACTTCACCTCTACTATACGGTTATGCTACCTAAACTACAGGCGTTTAACATTCCAAAAGGAGGGAGTGGAGAGAATGCGCATGCGTGAACAACCATGACAGTAGTGAATAACAACTCAGTACAGTTGAGATCAGTTTGAGTTAGTCTGTGCATATGCAACATTGCACGTTTTCTTCCTAATTTTAGAAAAGTCCTAAGTGGTTATTTTGTTTATGACATTTGCACCACCAGGTTCCATACTTAAAACTCATTCATAACGCTCATAAACATTGAGTATCCTGCATTACGATTTCAGAAAATTAGCAATAAAAACTGAAACCTACATTTATATGCTCTGTTTTTTGTTAAAAAGTTTATTTAAATTGACATTTTGAATTATTACCTTTAATTGCATTAGCAAACTCCCTTACGCGATGTGTGACAGTATTGTGTTTGATGGAAAAATTTGCCCAGGATAACCAGTGACTGTACACAGTGATAGATAGTTTTTACATTGCAAATAAAACATACTAGGTAAGCGTTGATTTTGAAACGGAAGCCGTTTTTCATATGTTTGATGTCAGCAAAATCATGCGTAAATTCTGAATGAGGGTAACATATTTGCAGTAAAACTGCAACTGTGATAAAATGTCATTGCGTCATTACTAAGAGGTAAATAATTGAAACCACCTCTGCATTATTTCATTCAGCCTGGCTAAACGAGGTTAAAATGTGAAATCCTCCTCCTGGGCAAAGAACTGTTTCACAAACTTATCTGCTAACCGTAGACTGTTCGGGAGATAATTAATTTTTCAAATATCTAAGGCAGCATTTTCTTGAATTAGAAATTGCATTCTAAAGTGTGAATGAATGTTAACGTCTTGCTTGCTTTGGAGATCACGACAGTGAAATCTTCAGTTCGTTATAGGGGGATGGTTTATGCTTTTTTTCTGTCCTTTGTGTACCTAAACGAAAATCACAAAGCATAGTGCTCGATTTCGCTACAACATTCCCAATATACAAGGCTCATTTCGGTGGAAAGGAGGTAGGATTACCAATTAGAAACTTAAAATTAGTCTACAAAAGGGATATGCAACTTACATGAAAAGAAACTACTATAACTCAAAACATAAATTAATAGGAGAATGTTCTGTTGAGGAGGAATTGAACAACCATAAAGTACTTTTTTACTTTCTCTGCTACTTACTTAAGATAAGTAGTGGAAGTATTTCATTTCACCCTATTTGATATCGGGATTTCAACGGAAATGTACGTTTTGTGGCCTCTTGAATCCACAAAAAGCATTTTTACTTTCTCTACCACGTACATAGTAGGCAGAGAAGCTATTAAATTTCACCAAAAAATTCAATATTGAGATTTCATCAATATATGTTTTTAGTGCCCTGGATATAAAAAAAAATATTTTTGGAAAAGGGTATTCGCAAACGTGCTGAATTTGTCAAAAAAAAAGATATCGCATTGCCAAACCCAATAAAAAGATAATTTTTTTCAAAATTGGCTTATATTAACACCATATATGTGGTTACTGAAAATAGCTACTTTTCTTGACGATTTATACAGCAGTACCCTGCACGTTTTACTATTTTTTTTCCTGATTTATAAATTTGGTTGTACCGCATGGTCGAAAAAGAAGGCCGAAAATTGAAGTTTAACACTGTAATGTTCCATGAAATATGGGAAGA
Organism: Deroplatys truncata; assembly: GCA_030765065.1. Classification (NCBI taxonomy): domain Eukaryota; kingdom Metazoa; phylum Arthropoda; class Insecta; order Mantodea; family Mantidae; genus Deroplatys; species Deroplatys truncata. The sequence goes on along the minus strand of CM060976.1, from coordinate 162,168,708 downwards.
TGGGTTCGTAGATTTACCTTTTTTCTTGTTTCAGTTCTTCAGGTTCATTTATATGTTTATCCGCCTATTGGTTCCTCTATCCTCCAAGCAGGCAACTTCTTTCTCAGTCCCTGCTCACATAATGTTTTGGGTAACGAATGAAGGGATTACATCATTGAATCAAATAAGTTCTCTCCTGAGGACAGTTTCCAAGCAGGTCGGAAAGTGTGTCTTATGCATCGCTGGGTCAAAAAGTGTGTTTCCATCGTGAACTGTTATTCGTTTTTGAGTGGTATACTTTACTTCCTCTATATTAAAAGGAAAAGGGGGGGACTGATGTGTTTCATTATCACGACTTTCTCTGCCCATTCTTCAAAAACGATGCTTACAAAGACTTATTCTTCTATCTGTTTCATGCTAATCGTGATAAATTTTGCAGAAGTGCTATATATTTCCTTGTACGTACAGCGGCAATAAGGGAGTACAGTATGTTTAAGAGGCCTTGAATTTCGTTATATTTGCACGACCATGAGAGGGGGGTGAAGAATAGCGATTTTGTAGGTGAAAAAGTATGAATTATTTGACAATTCAAACCTGTAACAAAGAATTTCTCAGAAATGGTTAACGCCACAAAAGATTAATATAAATCGTTTGATTAAACGAGATCTACGTGTTTCGTGTGGTACGTTTTTGTCTGTCTCTTGCGGTTTACAAGTTATAAAAAATTCATTCAGAATGTAGACAACTGTTCAGACTATTCCCAGAAAATTCATACTTTTATTTGCCATGCAGATATCTTAAACATTTGGTGTTTTAATCAAAATCGTTAGAACCAATTTTGAGAAAAGGAAAAATAACTAAAAATGCTCCATTTAAAGGGTAGTTTGGGTTGGGGGGATTTTCTTAAAAATCTTCGTGTCTTATTCTTGGAGGACGCTGAACTTTTTAGTTAAGCTGTTCATATACACAACAAACGCGCGGGTGCTGACCTTTTTCTTGTTTTATTCGGGACCTCAAAACGTGTACCTCGGTATCGAATTGTTGGTGAAATGCAATACGTTCCATAGGCAAACTGTATAGAAAGCAATGAATAAAATGACAGTTTACTGTTAATGTATTCCATAACAAGGGGAATGCATGCGTCTTAAATAAAATCACAACTCGCTGTACGGAAATGAGAGTTAGTGGGGACGAAGCTCGTCAAAGGCTGTACAAGTTGGTCTGTGTGACATACCGTACAGTGGTCCGAGGAAACCGGTTTTCAAGGGACGTGTGGAGACACCTTGCCATCAATTGTACGACTGCGGAGGTCAAGGTCCCCCCCCCCTCCCCCATTACCAGCATGGCCTTACTAGGAAGCAAATATACCTTCCTCAAGACACCCAGCCGGCTTCTCTGACCTATCGCTGGTATTCTTTTGGTAACAGCTTTATCTGTAACACAAATGCAAGGATTTTACCTTGAAAACATGTTTAGTTGGGAAATGCTACTGTTATTCCCTTGCCCGTGCTTGAGGAAGTATTGCTTTTTACCCCAAAAGCAATAGAGACCGCTGGAAACGGAATTACGAATTCAATTACAGCTACTCAAAGGGCACACCAGAGAGAATTTGGTATTCGGAATCTTCCCCAAAGAAACACAATACTGGGACTGGTAAACAAATGGCAAACAACTGGATCTCTGATGAGTGAAAAAGGCAAAACTCGTCCATCTAGGCTTCCCACGGTTGTTGACGTAAGAGCACAACTGGATCAGTCACCCAAAAAATCATTAAGACGTTGTCGCACGAGACAAGAGTACAGCTACCAACGTGTCAGAGCTGTGAAAAGTGCAGGCCCAAACCCGTGTAGGATTATGGTTGTCGATCAGTAACAGGAACCAGATAAAGGACAGACGACTGAATTATTGTCGTTTGTTTCAGGCGTTCATTGTGCGAAATCCTGCCATATTGTCGATCACATGGTTCACAGATGAAACATAGTTCCATTTATCCGGCTATGTGAACTCAAAAACTCACGCTATTGGGTCAGAGAAAATCCACATGTTCTTCATGAAGCACCTATACATCCGGTTAAAATCGGAGTTTGGTGCGCAATATCTGCACAGAGAAAGTGGGATCATTTTGTTTGTTATTTTATAACAATGTGAACACTGCAGAGTACCGACGGATTTTCATGGAGTTTGCTGAGCAACTAGACGATCTAGAGCTGAGTAAAGTTTTCAGCATGACGGGACTACGTACCATACAACAAATGAATCCATGGCACTAATTGCAAGTTTCTTTGAGGACCGGATAATTTCCAAGAACCTGTGGCCACCGAGATCTCCGGATTTGACATCGCCGGACTTCTTTCTATGGGATTACTTAAAGGACAGGGTTTATGCCACACGTCCCCAGACATTGGACGATCTGAAGCACAGGATTACACAGGAGATTCAAGCTATTGACAACACAGTCTTCCAACGAGTGGCCAGTAACATGGAACGACGTGTTGAGTTGTGCTTTACAGGATGGAGGACATTTTCAACATTTGCTCTGCATTTCAGTATAATAAGTTGTCACTAGCATAACTCGTTTTGAAACAATTAAAGAAATAAATGTGACAGTTGTTCATAAATCACTCTGTACATCCCGGCGTGTATACAGCGACTTCAGAATGTATTAATTTAACTTTAAGAAATTCTAGAAGCCACATTAACCTGTTCTGTCGTTTCCCCAAATGTATTATTTTACTAGTTTTTCACGTGTGTATGTTGTTTCTACAGGTAGCTTTTTGATATTTTCTGGAAAAAGTAGGAATCATCTGTTAGCATTGTTTTGTACGATGGAAAAGATAGTTCTACATTACATGATGTCCTGGAAGCATTTGGAAGCTTACAATTAGTATTTGCTGTTATGTTACTGTTATTATCTGTTAAGTATTTTCGAAGGGATTATTTTCCAGCATTAAATCTGTTTCGGTAGAAACAGCTTTTCCAATTATCCCTGGAAGTTGGTCAATTCTTCCCTCATACCTTTTACATACCAAGTGCAGTGTACGGTTTCCTGGAAAATTCGCTACATTGTTTGTAAAGCACGGTTCATTCTTAATTAAAATATTAATAACAGGAGAAAACATATTCTGCGAAAATTGAGAATAAAATATCTTTCAAAAACGTAACACAGCAAATTTTGTAAATTATGCGGTGTGGTGATTTTTATGAAATATTCAAAGTATAACAAAGTATTATTAAACATATAACTTTTTAACACACAAATTGATTTCTACAGACTGTAAATCGCAAACATCTTAGCTTGTGTATAACTCATTCAAGTTTCATAATTCTAGTAGAGCCCGCAGCTCTGCTCGCATTATTGCATTAAATGTCTTTTATCACTGCCTCTGCCTCTCTTTTTCTTTCTACCATTTTCCTCTCCCATTCTCACTCTTTTTCCGCTCTCCCTTTTCCCTCTTACACATTCTTTCACTCTCTCTCCCTCCGGTTTGTCTCCACTCTCTCTCTCTCTATCTCTCTCTAGATGATGATTTATGTTTAAGGGCGTTCAACTACTAGGTCATTAGCACCCTTGTGAAACAAATCATGGCAAAAAAAATCTCTGTGCAATGTACATGTTCTGATGATTTGAAAACTAGAGATAGAACTGGGGTGTTAATAAAAACTAAAAGGTTCAGGAAAACATACACGTTTACATACGCTAGTAATAAAGAAGACTTTTTATTTCTTAAATTTTTCTTCTCTCTAAATGTTGTAAACAATGAAAATTGTCAGAAACATTGATTTGTAAACTTTAAAAAATGAATAACAACATTTTAATCGGAAAACCTTTGCAGGAATAGTTACATTACTCATTTCATTGCAGATAGAAAGGGAGCAGCGATAGTTAGTAAAATGTTTAAGAACTGGACACTATATACTGGCCTTAAAATTCCATACTCTTTTCATGACATCGCGAGAAACAACTAAATATCGACAGAACTTAAAAAGAATATCAAAGTATAATTCGAACTATCTCGGAAATGGCTTATGCAACAAAAATGCTATTTGAAATAAATTGTGTGTTTTAAAGAAATCTACCTTTTTGTGTAGTACATTTTCGTCTTATCACTTAACGTTTACCTGTTTTACAAAATTATACAAAATTCCTTCGGAATGAAGAGGACTTGGCAGGTTATTCCCTGAAAATTTAAGATACATATTTTATTCGTCATGTAAATATCTATAATAATGATATTTTAATCAAAGTCGCTAGAATCATTTTTGAGAAAATAAAAACATTTTGAAAAAATTACATGTAAAGGGTAGATTGGGGTTGGAAAATTTTCTTGAAAATTTTCGTGTAGCATCTTTGGAAGATATTAAGCTTAAATGCCAAGTTTGTATTTATCCGACTTATTGTTTTTGAGTTATGCTGTTCACATACACACGCATCTTGCTCTAAAAATGTTTTATTTATTTATTTATTTATTTATTTATTTATTTAGGGTACCTCAGAGCTTGCGTTTCCGGTGAAATCTCGATATAGAATTTTTGGGTGAAAGCAAAACCTGTTATACATTTGGTAGAAAAAGTAAAGTTTTCCACTAAAAAAATTGGTTAAGGTTCTATTTTATGTATAGGTAGAAAGTATTCTGGCGTTAGAAAAAGAGTCAGATTTGAAATGCAAACGTTGGACGTGGGACACATTAATGCGAAGTCGAAGTAATAAATATATTTCTCAGAATGTTGGTTTGAAACACAGCAAAGCTATAAGACGAGGTTCCGTGCAGGGCTCAAAGTTATTTTCCACGGCTCGTCCTTGTAGCGGACTGGTATTGTGTGGAAATGATAGTAATCATCCATAAACAATACAACAAAAGTAAAGGGAGACGTGTACCTGCATTTGTGGGAAATGAGGTGGTCTCTGCTCTTTTGTTGCGGCTTGATAATTTAAATTATTATTATATCGATAATGAAGAAGGCTCTGCGGCAAACATGCACGACTCAAACACGCGCTTTCCTGATTATCATTACTGTAATGAACGTCATTGCGATAAAAATGAGTTCGTGGTCCGGCCAAGTATTAAAGCAGAGGGACTGACCGCTTTGTGACCGGAGATCGGTTCTCTTCTAGCCTTCGGTCACAGAAGTGTTTACCGTCTTGGGCTCTGAAAGTAGGCAGATGTTGGTTGAGCGTTGATGCGTTTATGGAATTGAAATTGACTTTTATTTGTGGACGCTCTTTAACTGCTGTGGTTCTTACGTCCATTCTATATTGGGCGTGAAAGACCGGTAATTTTTCTCAGAGGCCTCTTTATCACGCTTGAGGTTCTTTTACGTACCATTAATCTAACACGGGACCATCGGCCTTACTTCCCTTCCGAAGAAAGCCTTGCTAAGGACTTTTACGCCCGAAAAAATCCATCGCCGGGTTTGAACCCGCAACCTCGGGAACTAGAGGCTAACATGGTAGCCACTACACCACGGAGGTCGACATGCGTTTATGGTATTTATTGCTTAGCGTTGAGCGATGTGTATTTAACCCTAGATTGCATGTACGAATTTAATACACATTATTGCATACATTTTATTTTATTTACTAGTATTATGTTAATTTAGGTTTTGTAAACGTTTATTACTACCCATTAAAAAAAATAACGTGGACTTTGACGTAAGAATTCACAAAGATATCTCGTTTATGTTCAGCACACAGCAGTTTCTGACATTTCAGTGTACCTCCTCGTATACTCCGCACTGCAATATCTTCTGTACTACAGATAAAACCATATAGTTAATTAATACCCGTTTTAATAAAAATATGAGAATTATTACTGGTGCTAAGATAAGTTAGTCATTCATCATCCGTAATTTCCAAAATTGTTCCACATAAAAGATAGTTTTGCTGGGGGTCTTTTTTTTAACCTTCCTGTCACATCCTTGGAAGATACCAAACTTCGGTATTTAGCCGAAATTTCTTTTTTGAGTCATGCTGTTCACAGGCATAAACACACACACACACACACACACACACACACACACACACACACATCTTTGGTTTTTATTCTAATAAATGCTTTGTTTTATGTATTCAGGAGGCGTATAATAAATATTCTGGGAATAGCCTGTGAAGCATCACTAAGAGGATTAACAGATCTTATGTCTACCTTTAACAAATACTCTTTACTTGTAAAAAAATCACAAACAGTAATGCAAACAGGGGTGACGCAGAGCTCCTTACTCACATCCTCAACAATTATATTGAAGTGAGAATTATAATAAATTAGACTACCAACAACAATGTCTACCTAATTACTGAAAGCACACGGAAGTACGAGGCAAGTGTACTAACACATCACTTTTGCTAATAAAAGCTTATACCACTGGAGTGCTGTACCACACCTGTAAACTATACGGGGTTAAGTAATGAGTGGTCCTTGCTCTTAGAAGCATATCTCGGGTTGTGGTAACGTGTAGAACGTGCTATAATTACTAATGATGAATCGTTAATATATTTTCGTTGACCACACTATAATAAGCTCATTACAAGTGATGTAACCGAACCGTTATGGTATCTATAATCTATATCTATAATACTTCAGCGACTCATTATGGTCTTACTCGGCGGCGCGCAGTTTCCCTATCGCCTATACCTTTTAACACCTTCAAAGCAGCGTCCACTGCAATCCATTCCCCCAGATAAACAACGAAATATGTGTATTTAAAGTAAAATAAATTTTGTTCATTGTAATGTTAATATACTAATAAATTGAGTTATTTTCCTTTAAATATGCGTTGCTTTCACGTTAACTGCAAAAAATCAATAAACACTGCGTGGGCTCAATAGTCTGTCAACTGTTGCACTACTCGCAAACGCGCTTATGGTTTTGCTATTAGTGGTGCCATCCGCTCAGCGTTTAATTACACACAATTAACAAGGTAAGATATTTTTGTAAAAGCTCAAAGTTTTGACAATATAGTGCGGTATGCTACTCGACTATAATGATAATTAAGACGCTCGTATGCTAATCTACTATATGTCTTATACTACTCCACATAATGGTAGTAATTAAGTCGCTCGTATACTACTCAACTATAATGGTAATGAAGACGCTTGTATACTACTCGACTATAGGTAATGGTAATTAAGACGCTCGTATATACTGACTATAGGTAATGGTAATTAAGACGCTCATATACTACTCAACTATAATAGTAATTAAGACGCTCGTATAGACTACTATAATGGTAATGAAGACGCTGGTATACTTCCCGACTATAGGTGATGGTAATTAAGACACTCGTATACTACTCAACTATAATGGTAATTAAGACGCTCATATATACTTGACTATAGGTAATGTTAATTAAGACGCTCGTATATTACTCAACTATAATGGTAATTAAGACGCTCATATATACTTGACTATAGGTAATGGTAATTAAGACGCTCGTATACTACTCAACTATAATAGTAATTAAGACGCTCATATACTACTCAACTATAATGGTAATTAAGACGCTCGTATACTACTCAACTATAATAGTAATTAAGACGCTCATATACTACTCAACTATAATGGTAATTAAGACGCTCGTATATACTACTCGACTATAATGGTAATGGACGCTTGTATACTACTCGACCTTAGGTAATGATAATTAAGACGCTCGTATACTATTCGACTATAATGGTAATTAAGACGCTCGTATACTACTCAACTATAATGGTAATTAAGACGCTCGTATACTACTCAACTATAATGGTAATTAAGACGCTCATAGTATACTTGACTATAGGTAATGGTAATTAAGACGCTCGTATACTACTCAACTATAATGGTAATTAAGACGCTCATAGTATACTTGACTATAGGTAATGGTAATTAAGACGCTCGTATACTACTCAACTATAATGGTAATTAAGACGCTCGTATACTACTCAACTATAATGGTAATTAAGACGCTCATAGTATACTTGACTATAGGTAATGGTAATTAAGACGCTCGTATACTACTCAACTATAATGGTAATTAAGACGCTCATAGTATACTTGACTATAGGTAATGGTAATTAAGACGCTCGTATACTATTCGACTATAATGGTAATTAAGACGCTCGTATACTACTCAACTATAATGGTAATTAAGACGCTCATAGTATACTTGACTATAGGTAATGGTAATTAAGACGCTCGTATACTATTCGACTATAATGGTAATTAAGACGCTCGTATACTACTCAACTATAATGGTAATTAAGACGCTCGTATACTATTCGACTATAATGGTAATTAAGACGCTCGTATACTACTCAACTATAAGGTAATTAAGACGCTCATATATACTTGACTATAGGTATTGGTAATTAAGATGCTCGTATACTACTCAACTATAATGGTAATTAAGATGCTCGTATACTACTCGACTATAATGGTAATTAAGATGCTCGTATACTACTCGACTATAATGGTAATTAAGACGCACGTATACTACTCGACTATAATGGTAATTAAGATGCTCGTATACTACTCGACTATAATGGTAATTAAGATGCTCGTATACTACTCAACTATAATGGTAATTAAGATGCTCGTATACTACTCGACTATAATGGTAATTAAGATGCTCGTATACTACTCAACTATAATGGTAATTAAGATGCTCGTATACTACTCGACTATAATGGTAATTAAGATGCTCGTATACTACTCAACTATAATGGTAATTAAGATGCTCGTATACTACTCGACTATAATGGTAATTAAGACGCACGTATACTACTCAACTATAATGGTAATTAAGACGCACGTATACTACTCGACTATAATGGTAATTAAGATGCTCGTATACTACTCGACTATAATGGTAATTAAGATGCTCGTATACTACTCGACTATAATGGTAATTAAGATGCTCGTATACTACTCAACTATAATGGTAATTAAGACGCACGTATACTACTCGACTATAATGGTAATTAAGATGCTCGTATACTACTCGACTATAATGGTAATTACGACGCTCGTGTACTACTCGGCTATAATGGTAATTAAAATGCTCGTAAACTACTCGACTATAATTGCAATTAAGACGCTCGTATGCTACCGCTGCTGCTCGTTTCATAAACATACTCGCGTTCTAATTACTACCATTATAGTTTTGTTGCATAATATATAATTCAATGAGCGTGTATTTTCACACAAACAAAAACTACAGTTCCTTCATAATGTCTTGAGATGGTAATTATTTCTGTAATTCTCGCATTCAATGCTCAATTCTTTGTTATTATAATATGTAAATGTTTACGCAAAGCTTACGATCCTTTCTGTCCGCGATCTCTGCGTCTGCTGTATAGGTATGATGTCCCACGTTTAGTTGAATTATATACGACTCTGCTGCCGCTTACTAACAATGCTGTGAGTGTAATCTGTCATTGATTCTTATATTGGTTTCAAAATAGGCAAATGTTATCAGTTATTTTATTATAATAATAAAAATCTTAATATAACTTTAGCAAGCTTTAGTTCTTACGATATAATTACAAATAACTTTAAATTCAAATACACAAATACTGTAATGCTATTCCATGGGGGTGCTTGAAAACAGATTTAATTAAAAACTATTACCAACGTCATAAATGCTTACTTAACCTCATTATTTTTCAAATATTAATTAATGCTAATTAATAATCATATATTTATAATTAAAAAGTTTTATTTATGGGAATGTAATAACGTTAGGTATGTATTATACACCTAAACGTTTGCAGTTAGTATTTAGGGATTTATTTTGCTATAAAACAACTCAAATGACTAACACTCGTACGATTTTCTGGACCCGTTATCACTTCTAAGATCACTTGTGCATATTGTTTGCTAATCTGGCTCAAACTGAACTTGCTAAATGACGCAAGATAACAAGTTTACTAATATCAATTACGATATAATACAGCTTTACTCTGATAGAAAAACAAATCATCATATAATGTCATATAAGCATTAAAAATATGTAACACGAAGAAAAAATACACCATACATTGTCAAAACAAATAAAAACTATTTAGATTTTCCAAAATTGGGTACTATTGACAACATATATTATATTATTACTGAAAATGGCTAGTTGGTCCTTGATGATGGTTTATACAATAATACCTTCAGTTTTTACTATTTTTTATCCGTACAATTTACGAATTTGATTGTTACTTGGAGCTAAAAAAAAAAGCCAATAACTGAAATTTAACATCGTAATATTCTATGAAGTATGTGAAGATAAGTTCATAGATTTGCCTTTTACCCTGATACAATTTCTTGGAGTTGATTTGCACCACCTTATATTGCTGATGTCTGTGTCAATTCATCTATTACTTCCTCGATCCTCCAAGCAGTCTTCTTCCCCATTCCCTACTCTCATAATGCCTTGGTGGATAACGAACGAACAGTATCGTATCACTTGATTCAGAGAAGTTCCCCTGAGGACAGTTCTCAAGCTGGTCGAAAAGTGTTTCCTATACACCGCAGGGTCTGCAGTTGCTCGTACTTGAACGTCCAGGAAGAAAGCCGACTGGAACAAGCAGTTTCATTCATCTTATTGATGTCTCGCTGTTCAGAGCAGCTAAAGCCGCTTTTGTTCACAATCCGGCTGTTTGCGATTAGAACTTGCAAAAATATTTCGGTATCTTTGTCATTATGCTACTTTCCCTTTATTTCGCAAAATTTCCTTCATACTAATATTATTCAAAATACTTCATTAATTAACATTTACTATCTATAATTATTAATTATCTACTTAGATTCTAATTCTATTGCACTTTATTCTGCCAAAATAGTTATATATTAATAAAATTCTTATTAAAAATTATTTTAAATATTTGGTCTTGCTTTATGGGCTCTTATATGCTCAACTTGCATTTTAAACGTTAATGAGTTTTATATCACAATTTCGCGCAGTATTTACATGAGGACGAAGCTATAGTATATTGTTGATATTTAAATGTTGATTAAATACCTTTCATAAACTCGCGCTATTGAAAGACATTCGAATTTATGACCTCATGCTGTTAGTGATTCGGGTATCCATTTTAATTAACCATTATTTATGCTTTCGAAATAGACAGTAAGGATGTTCAACAGTTTCATAAGTCTGTTTTTCTAATTATAAGCTCAATGGAAAAAAAAGAGGAAGAAGAATCCCTCGTTTTAAAACACTTTACACTTATGGTGCAGCAAAGTAAACCAATACATGGCAAAACTTAAAAAGGAATACTTCGGTATGACCAAAAATACCAATAAAGATATTTTATTTAAGTTGCACATTTTATTACCTCAAGTTTTTGTCTATCTACTGTAGTTTCTCACTTACATAGAATTTATTAAGAATAAAATTAACTTCACAGAATGTTCTTCTTGACATTCGAATCGAAATGTGTAATCAAAGCCATTTTTGAGAAAATAAAAAATAACCAATTTTCCATTAAAAGTTTTAATGGAAACAAATTTAAAATTCTTTTTTTCATGAAAAAGCTCGCTTACATGTGGAATTTGGAGTGTATCTGGGTTTTCAAGTTACGGCATTCGCGCAGCACATAGAACAAGTGCACATAGGCTATGGTAATTATTATTATTATTATTAATATTATTGCTAATATCTTAACGTGCACCTCCAATTTGAAACCTCAAGTTCAAATTTTTGGGTGAAATTCACTGCTGAAAATGTATTTCGATATGTGCTATCTGGATAAGAGATTCGAAAAAAAATTTCTTATGTCTTACACTCACATGACTTTCTCTACTCTTGTACAAAGTATTTTTACAAACGCTTATTCTCCATCTGCTTCATGTTAATTGAGATAAACATTTGAAGACTCTATCTTATTGCTAATTTTCTTGTAGATGTAAGGGGAATATATATTTACAAGGGCAATATAGAAATACAGTAACCTTTAAGCACATACATATCTCTTAATAGCTGGTTGCTAGGTGCAGCACCATTCCCTTTGCCACAGATTATAACTCTTTGCAAATCCAAGACAAAAAAATATGATGTGTTACACTCACATGACTTTCTCTACTCTTGTACAAACTATTTTTACAAACGCTTATTCTCCATATGCTTCATGTTAATCGAAATATCGAGATGTTAATCTTATTGCTAATTTTCTTGTAGAATGCAAGGTGAATATGGTAGCTTTTAAGCGATAGTCAAATCCTTTAACCGCTGGTTGCTATGTGGAGCATTCCATTCTGTTTGCATATCTAGGACATAAAAAAATGAATAACGAATTTGAAAAAGTATAAGTATTGGAAAATTTAAGGAAATAACAAGCAATATCTCGAAAATGGTTCACTCAACTAAAAAAATGTATATGACATAAATTGTGTATTTTAACACGATCTACATTTTTTGTGTAGTAAAATTTTGTCTATCTCTTATGGTTTACCAGTTATGCAAAAGTCGTTCACAATGAAGAATACTTTTGGAGACATTCCCAGAAAATTCGAGATATACATTTCATTTGTCGTAAAAGTATCTTAAACATATGATATTTTAATCAAAATCGTTAGAGCCATTTTTGAGAAAATTAAAATTTTCGAAAAATGTTCCATGTAAAGGGTAGTCTGGGGTGGGGGGATTTTCTTGAAAACCTTTGTGTCGCATCTCTGGAAGATATTGAATCTAGATACCAAGTTTGGTGTTTATCCGACTGTTCGTTTCTGAGTTATGCTGTTCACACACACACACACACACACACACACGGACACACACACACACACACACGGACACACACACACACACACACGCGCGCGCGCGCGCGCGCGTACATGTTTCCAAAAATGCTTTTTTTGGATTCAAGGGGGTCTCAAAACATGTATTTTCGGTAAATCTCGGTATCGAATTTTTGGGTGGAATACAATACTTCCCCTACTTACTATACGTAGTAGAGAAAGTAAAAATGTTATATATAAGTAGCGACGATATCTGTCGAGCCATAGAGCTTTATTGTGAGTTGTACTAAGCTGGATATCTCGGAGAAAATAGTTGATATCAGATTTGTATTTGCTAGGAAAAATGCCGTGCGAAGCCAGCATGTACGAAGAATATTAAGTATGTTGAATCAATTTCATTCCAGTAAACAATTGATAGTACTTACTACACACCATGCCTCACCTAAAGCCTTTGTCTTGTGTGGAATTGCAAATTTAATCGAGGCAGGTATATTTCCTTGTGTATCTAGACGTTATTAAAGTTTCACTATCAGGGTATGGATCCTTTCTTGTTGGATTAATAAACACCAACAATTTATTAATGGCATTTCTCTTAACATTGGATAGCAAACTACGTGAATTTCTAGTGAGGTCAGGTTTTCAATGCATTCCCCACATAAACATTGCAACATTTCCTCAAACAAAGTTGGCGTGTTATATCAGTATAACTATATAAGTCATGAAATGGTACTGCAAAGAAAATAATTATTTATTCATAGTAGCTATAAGTTAATTATCCCCCAGTGGAGCCAGGAAATGTGTGACAAAGAAAGGAGGCGTCACCCGAGTAGCCTTGCTATTGTTCTGTTGGGGAAACCGTTGCAGTGAATTTTTAACCCACGTCTACCTAGGTTTATCAGGTTTCCAATCTTTTAACATATCTGCAAAGAAACCAATAGCATTTTATATGCGCTGCAAAACTGTGATAACACACTAAACATGTGTATATGCTGTTACGAATATTGTCCTCTACAAATTGCTCTGAAACTCAGTGACGATGAAGAAAATCAAGAAATTGCAAAACTGTTTCGAACATCACAATTGTTATTCCATAGAAGCGCTTGTTGATCCTGCTCAGCAATCCGTTTTTACTGAATTACAGACCGACAACGTGTGAGGTTCGAATTCGGGCGGTCCCGGGTTTGATTCCCCTTTGCTCCCCTCGGACATTCGGTTTTTCATGGTTTCCCTGGCCGGTAGGCAAATCTGCGATGGTTTCTCATCTACCATTATTTCTTTCCCATAATTTCCCTTTCATTCCGTTTCGTTCTTATGCTTCAGGTGTGCTTTTAGGTTTCGTGGCGTATGGCGGTGCCGGAAGGATGTTGCTCCAAGGACACTAGAGGGCTGCTTGTTTGACGGTTGTCCATCGTCCTTCTGGGCATCTCCAATAGTGGGACGGGCCTTGGAGCCAGGAACTGTTAGGGACTTCCGGAGCACTTACGTGTCCTGCCTGGGGCCTGTAGCCTTCGCTTCGTCCCTTCCTCCTGGATGGTGGTAGCAGCAATACATCTCTCGTAGGTAGAGTGCGCGAGATGTACCCCTCCGATGTAGGTATACTCTTACTGGATTGCCGCTAGTAAACCGTTAAATGAGACTGATAAGTCCATGGCTTTGACGAGATATAGCGTTCTAACCACAGGTTTCTTGTTTGCACCCAAATCTTACGTCTATCTGGGTATAATCGCAGAAATCCGTAGCCATTTGTTTCTTAGAACATTGCTGAGAGCGTCTAAAATAAACAGAGGTATGTTGCTTCGTAGAAAATGGAGAAAAGTGAATTTCGTGTTTTGATAAAGCACTAATTTCTGCGTGGTAAGACGGTGAAGGAAACGGAAGAAAAGCTGACCAAGTATTACGGGGACTCTGCTCTATCACATGGTATAGTTCACAAGTGTTTCACAGAATTTCGATGTGGAGCACAAAAGATGCCGTGCGCACAGGGCGGCCGGTTGAGGTCACAACAGAAGAAATGGTGAAGAAAGTTCACGATATTGCGTTGGAAGACCGCCGAGTGAAAATCCGTGAGATAGCCAAGACCGTAAACATTTCGAGTGAACGGGTGCATAACACTCTGCACGAATTTTTGGATATGAGAAAGCTGTCAGCAAGATGGGTGCCGCGACTGCTCACAGTTGATTATTTCACAGGGATGTTTGAACATGTTCCAACGCAACACAAATGAGTTTTTGCGGCGTTATATCACGGTTGATGAAACTTGGATTCATTACTATCAATCTGAAACCAAGCAACAATCAAAGCAGTGGCTTTCCTTCGGCGAACTTGCACCAAAGAGAGAGAGACACTCCGTCGGCAGGAAAAATCATGGCACCTGTCTTTTAGGATTTACAATCTACTACCTGGTAAAGGGTAAAGCGATCACAGGTTCATATTATGCCCATTTGGTGAAAGAAAAGAAAGAAAGGGATTCTCTTTCACCAGGATAATGCACCCGCACACAAGTCAGTCATTGCCATCGCAAAATTTGTGGAATTGGGTTACGAACTGCTACCTCACCCACCATAATCTCCTGATTTGGCTCTCCGTGTGACTTCTTCCTCTTCGCAAAGCTGAAAAATTGGCTCACTGGGAAGAAATTCACGTCCAGTGAACACATCATGCCAAAAACAACCTCATATTTTACAGACATTGAAAAATGATGTTGTTTGGAAGGGTTGAAGAAATTGGAGTAACGTTGGACAACGTGTATTGAGTTGACGGGAGACTATGTTGAGAAATAAAATTGATTTTTTTAGAAAAAATTGTAAAGTCACTGACATACCAATCCGCCCTCGTACATCTCCGTGCAAAAAACTTTGCCAATATAGGAACAAAAACATATCAGGTAGCAGCTCCCGCTTCTAGTCTTCCAACGTTCGCCCCCTCTTAGCTTTTGAATTATCGAAGTAGGGGTAGCTCGGCTTAGTCGGACAGGTAGATCTCCCATTTCTACAAGGTCATGATGCGGTGGTCTCAAGTTTCACTGGTCTATACACAGCTTATTTACATTCAGTCGCAGCAAGCCCGCCAACCTCCATCTTACTGTGGTGATTTCGTTTATATATCCGCCTTCAACTGCTACGGTCAATCCGTGTCTTTGACACTCGCATTCATACAAAGTTAGGAAATAAGTCTTAACCTGCAGAAGTAATAGCCAGGGCGCTGGCCACTCAATCTTTCCAGTGTTGTTGTTTTGGTTCTCTCAGCATTACATCACCAATTAATGTTAAATACTCATTTCTAAAAACTATTTTTATTTTACCGCCCCTCTTGAGAGTCCTCCATTCAAATTCATATATTCGGGTTGAGGCAGATGTATTGCCCCAGTACATATAATGATTTCAAGATATTATGAAGAACTCGTGTTTCTACAAATAGGTAATGAGTGGACTTTTTACTTAACTTCTTCTATAAAAACTTTGAAGCCTTGGATACATTGTTCTTTATAGTACATGTTTGTTTCACTCTATAGCCCAAGAATCACTCTATAGTTTTTCTACTACTTAAGGTGCTGAATGGGAATTTTCATATAGGTGTATTATTAATGTTAATGCGTTTCACATCTCTATCATAATTTAAAAAAAAACGAACTATACAATTCTAATACCTACAAGACTGTTTTGTACTTTGCCTCAAGCATGGTTGCTTAATGTTATGGTAGTTGTGTTCTGCGTCAGGAATTTCGAAGCCAGTAGGACGAATATTAACTTCTGATGCGAAAGACAATTATTTGACGCAGACACCAACGATGCAGCAGATCCGAAGCGATAGAAGTAAGATGCAGAGAAAATTTCCAGGGAAACCCTTATCTAGAGCAGGCGAACCGCAGATGGAACGGAGAGAAAAAGAGGTGGGTAATCATGGAGAGGAGGACATGTGAGAAGGTCCCGCCCGTAAGCAGTTTGAAAATGTAACATTTTTCTCTTGGTGAAAACACATTTTGAATATGTTTTCTCAAATCTGATGCATTAAAATATAACTAGCATGACTTCCGTCTGTAAATAAGGGTTATTGTTATTATTATTATTATTATTATTATTATTATTATTATTATTATTATTATTATTACGGATGTTATATAACTGGATAATCACAAAAGATAGACGAAAACTTGCCACTAATATTTTCTTTTCTTCATTGAATAGTGCACTTTCTTTGCACCCATGTAAACAACAGAAAATATACAACTTGGTTAATGAAAACTAGAGTTGTTTAATTACCAGAATATGAAACTATTTTTCACATAACTATCTTTGCAGATGGAACAAAGCTTGAATATGTTAACCACAGGCATCCTGTTTCCAGATGAAGTCCTTTTTTTTTTCTTATTAAGTATGAACGCATTCAGTCTCTATCCTCTATCTTTATTAGTGGGTATACAGACTATTCTTGTTAAAGCTTATTTTTATATTTACTACATTTAATCCAAATAAACCTTTGCAAAAATAGCTACATTACATATTTCGTTATAGATACAAAGAGAACAGGATAGTCAAATGTTTAAGAACTGGACGCCGTATGCTGGCTTTAAAATTCCATACTATGCAATCGCAAGAAACAACTGAAAATCGATGAAACTGACAAGTGTCAGAATGACAACAGTGAAAAGCATTGAACAATTCGAGCCTTTACTAACGGATATCTCAGAAGCCGCTTATGCCACAAAAAACTTATTTTAAGTAAATTGTGTTAAAGAGATCTGCATTTTTTGTGTGGTACGCATTCGTCTATCGCTTAACATTTACAAGTTATACAAGATTATACAAAATTCCTTCCGAATGAAGAGGACTTCGTAAGCTATTCCCAGAAAATTCAAGATATACATTTTATTTGTCATTTAAGTATCTTTCATATATGATATTTTAATCAAGATCATTAGAAAACCATTTTTTTTAGAAAATCAGCATTTTCGAAAAATGTTCCATGTAGTTGGGGTGGGAGGATTTTCTTGAAAATCTTCCTGTCGCATCCTTGGAAGTTACTAAACAAAAATACCAAGGTTGGTATTTATCCCACTTTTCATTTTTGAGTTATGCTGTTCACAGACAGACACACACACGAACATGTTTCGAAAAATGCTTTTTTTGGATTCAGGGCGCCTCAAAACATCATTTCCGGTGAAAACCCGGTATCGAGTTTTTGGGCAGAATGCAATACTTTCCCTATTTACTATACATAGTAGAGAAAGTAAAAAATATCTACCACCTCAATACTTCTTTTTGTTGTATGTTAAACCGTCAACCACTGCTTCGCAATAATAAAGTGCTGGTATCTTCTTGAAAGTATAGCAGAATTTTGAGTATGCTTTGATAAGCTGCAAAATTAAGTATAAAACTGTGTTAAAACCTTATAAAGAAGGATGCACAGTGCAGTCATGCACTTGTTTAGTATTAATTTTGCTACAGAGAGTTGTTTTTATAACTTATTATCTGGCTGCCCGCCGTTGCACAGGTAGTTTTTTTAAACTCAAATTACAAGTTAAGTGATTTAATTAAGTTCCTCCGTTCTTTATGAAATCATTATATAATGATCTAGAAGCTTTATATTGTGTACTCTCCCGTTTACCCCTTATAATTGTAATTTCGTTCAGTTCCGACATTTCCTAATAAACAATAACGCATAAAAACCCTTGATATTCACGCAAAAGGATGTGGAGCGTCGGCGTATCTGTATAGATAATAGGTTATACAACGAAGGGGGACATCCAGCACACCACGACCCACGTAGATCTGCCATAGACCATCCTTTCCCAAGGAGGAAGGAATAAAGTGAAGGTACCATATGAGGCTACGGCCACAGAGGCGCGCGGAAGCCCATTACAGTTCCAACATCGGCGTAAATGAGTTACTTAACCTGCTCCCAACAGTCCTCCAAGTTATGGAAATGTTGCAAAGCCTTTAATTACCCTTGGGCTCTGGAACGATCATCCATCGGAATGGTCAATTACAGTAGGTGACATTTTAAACCTTTGTACTTTCTCTTTGGTCCTGTAGTTGTTAATTAACATAAAAACTACATCGTTTTTACATAATACATACACTATGTGATCAAAAGTATCCGGACACACCCACAAAAATACGTATTTCATCTTAGGTGCATTGTGCTGCCACCTACTGCCTGGTACTCATTATCCGCGACCTCAGTAGTCATTAGATATCGTGAAACAGCAGAACGGGACGCTCCGTGGAACTCACGGACTTCGAACGTGGTCAGGTGATTGGGTGTCACTTGTGTCAGATTTCCACACTCCTAAACATCCCTAGGTCCACTGTTTCTGATGTGATAGTGAAGTGGAAACGTGAAGGGACATGTACAGCACAAAAGCGTACAGATCGATTTCGTCTGTTGACTGACAGAGACCGCCGACATTTAAAAAGGGTCATAAAGAGTAATAGGCAGACATCTATCCAGACCATCACACAGGAATTCCAAACTGCATCAGGATCCACTCCAAGTACTATGACAGGCGTGAGGTGAGAAACCTGAGATCCCATGGTCGAGTGGCTGCTCATAAGCCACACATCACGCAGGAAAATGCCAAACGACGCCTTGGTATAAGGAGCGTCAACATTACACGATTAAACAGTGGCAAAACGTTGTATGGAGTGACGAATCACGGTACACAATGTGGCGATCCGATGGCAGGGTGTGGGTATGGCGAATACCCGATGAATGCCATCTGCCAGCGTGTGTAGTACCAACAGTGAAATTCGGAGGTGGTGGTGTTATGGTGTGGTCGTGTTTTTCCTGGAGGGGGCTTGCACTCCTTGTTGTTTTGCGTGGCACGATCACAGCGCAGACCTACATTGACATTTTAAGCACCTTCTTGCTTCCCACTGTTGAAGAGCAATTCGGGGATGGTGATTGCATCTTTCAACACGATCGAGTACCTGTTCATACTGCACGGGTTGTGGCGGAGTGGTTACACGACAATAACATCCCTGTAATGGACTGGCCTGCACATAATACTGACTTGAATCCTATAGAACACTTTTGGGATGTTTGGGAACGCCGACTTCGTGCCAGGCCTCACCGACAACTCTCCTCAGTTCCGCACTCCGTGAAGAATGGGCTGCCATTCCCCAAGAAACCTTCCAGCACCTGATTGTAAGTATGCCTGCGAGAGTGAACGCTGTCATCAAGGCTAAGGGTGGGCCAACACCATATTGACTTCCAGCATTACCGATGGAGGGCGCCACGAACTTGTACGTCATTTTCAGCCAGGTGTCCGGATACTTTTGATCACGTAATGTAGATCCTTAACAAGTGTAACGAACTAGAGGTGAAACTTATGAATATGAATATTCCTCACTCCCAGGCCACCAAGTTAACTGCTTTGAAAAAGATAGTCTGTGACCATCGAGAAAGATAATATTCTGGCTTGTTAATTATAAAATATTGGAGTAAGTTGTCCTCGTACCATGGCTGGTAGAGCTTCTGCCTGCTTTGCAGGGGTCCCGGTTTCGATCCCCGGCTGGGAATAGGACTTTTTCTCTAGCCAAGATTATTTACTATCCTTCCCAGAGTCTGGAAGTATGAAAATGAGAGTGTGAATGTGTGTGAGCTAATGTATAACCGCCCTCCCCCAAAAAAAATCTAGTGACAACTGTAGTCACCACTATGTTTGATAGGTAAAAGGCCGCCAATATGACCACTGTAGTTAAAGGCGGGGTATAAATGGAACAATTATTTTTAAAAAGTGACTGATTTGTAATATTAGCTGGGTATTATTATTTAACATACCCTGCTAACGATCGTGATTACAACATGCAAAGGAAATACTCGAGCAAAACGTTTTTACTTGAGAGTTGTTAAAATATGTTGTCACTGTTATCGTATGCGTAACGTATCGTTATAAGTAGATTCGATTCTCTTTTGTTTTGCTGTATCTTAGTTGCTAGTTCGTGACTGTCTACATATATATATATATATATATATATATCTGTAGCTTGAAATGAAATGTACACGGCATTTGTCTTATTTTACATGCATTTTCTGTGGAATGACAGCAACTATTCTCTACTCCAATGCATTCTCGACTAAAAGTCAGTCTTCTTCGTAAGCATATTCTTTTATAGCCTCAAACGTGTTCGTTTTCAAATTCAAGGGCTTTGTAAATTCTTTTTAAGCGTTTAGTAATTTATGAAACGAAATTCAAATGTGTTTTATAGATCATGTCCGTCAGAAAGACTTGGGCTTTCCAATGGTGAAAGAATTATTAATATCGGTAGAGCGGCGTTTGAGATTACTCCACACACACACACACACACACACACACACACACACACACACACACACACACACACACACACACACACACTGTATGACATCAATTTTTGTATTTTGTATAGAGATAAAAATAATGCAGGCTTCAGGTAAATTCTTTCGAATATATGTACGTGTATACAGTTAAAATTTTGCATTGTGTTTCCATCACAAGCAAAGTATTCCGTAGCTGCTTTGTGCTTTCCCCAAATGGGTCTTCAACGGAGATGAGTCACGGAACTGGAGTCGAGCTTGAAAGTAAATCGCATTCCTAGCTTACCTGAGGACAACCCACCTAAGTCGGGGCAAGGTCATGGCAAGGTTGACAGTCTTAACATGAAGTACACTGTATGATGGGACGAATTGGGATTATAGCCGGAATAAAGCCTAATATTGATAAATCCCTTTTGAATTTTTAAATATAACAAGATGAAGGTAAATTATTAGGTTATTTTATTATGCAAACATACATGTTTAAAAAAATCATAACAATTGCATACAGCTAATGCGAATCAGACGTTACAGTAAACAAAACTCTTTCACAAACGACTATAAGAATAATAGTAATATGTGGTACATTTTATTACATTAAGAAATCTGAAACATCTGTTGTATCTCCAGTAGTGTGGGGCCCTCTAGCGCTGTCCTCATCTTGGGTTTGCAGCTGAGCAGTGTTGAAAACTGACATCTTTTACTTTCTCAGACTTGGATGTTGATTGATGTAGGATATGATAGCATCAGAGGATAGATACTAATAACATGTGTAGGACATCTTCCAGGTTTCTCCCACATAAACACTTCCCAGCAGGTAATCCAACCTGTAATTTCGCAACTCTTTGTGTTCAGTCTCTTGAACATCTTCAGATACCATCCAAATAGAAAGTATCCCAGTTTCTGTAATCTTTCCTCCATGCATCAGTATTTTGTGGACGCTGAATGTATATAATTGTACGTGTAAATGGGCTGCATCATTGGTGTACTTCTCAAATGCCTCAGTACATTTTGAATACCAACATGAAATGGTGCTTAAAATTACAGAAAAATCTGTAGATGAGGTCTTCAACAATGCCCGTAATATTGGCTGTAATTTGTGGGTTTTCAAACAACCTACGTTCAGTATTGGCAATATTAGGTTTCGCGTATCAATAAGAAGCCGTAATTGAGAGCAAAAATAACAAATAATCTTCCTTTTTGTAGTTGCCCCTGACCTTCCAGGCCTTTATTTGGCATTCCATAAATCTTAGGCATCAAGAGGTAGTAAACCTAATTTGTAATTTAATGGGTCACCGGGACAGACACATGAAAGATCTAATTGTATTCCATCTTTCGGTACTGTTCCACAAACATAGCATTTCTGCGTCAATGGTTCCGTCATCCATTGTCAGTATAAGTGTAAGGGTAACACTTAATTCATGTTCATTTACAGTTATTTGAATAGCAACAAGAGAACTTTATCTGTAGTTGAATTGCTGCAACTTCCTGATTGTCACTTCGCTATTAATAATTTTATAGGCCTACAAAATCTTGTAAAGGTGGCCTCGGACTTTGTCGCAACATTTTCTTCTTTTTATTGCCAATAGAGGATGCTTAAAGCTGCAATGGAACTAACGATATTAAAAAAAAAAGTCTACCTGAAAGCTGCTTTTTCTCATGAAATTCTACAAAGCGTTTGTATGCGCTGAGACTGCTACTTCCATCGCAATCCCATTTAAAAATGGAGTAAATTTGTTTTTTAATATTACATATTCTTTATTGTCCCTTCAACTTTAAGTTATATCCCACTACTTTAGAATACGGAACATGATTACAATGGAAATACAATATTTTAAACAGTAATAGTACATACACCATTAAACTCTCTAGATAGGTGTATTACGCATTGTTATACAATTTTGTCGCTTTCATACAGTTTAAAGTTCTTTGTTGTGCTGGATTTGGGGCGTCTGGTGGGTTGTTGGGGATGTCACATCTTTCTCTGTGTTGAACATAGCGACGGCAGGCTGTAACGAGATGATAAACTGTGAGGTTGGATCTGCAGAGGTCGCACACAGGAGGAAGGTCACGGTTCCGGTCCTAACAAATTCACTTCTGAAACTCCCTTTTTACTTTCTCTACTACGTATAGTAAGTTGAGTCAGTATTTTTAACACTTAAACGACTTCAGTCTAATTATATAATATAAAAAAAACAGCCCGCCTTAAAGCAATATGTGTATAATATAATATATAAAATGTATGTAACATTCATTGTATTATGTTTATATTATTGTGTACATGTATATTAATGTTATGTGAATGTATTACGTAATTTAGGTAATAATGTAGGAGCTGTGAAAATAGAAGCCGAAAGTTGCTAACAATGAGGTAACCTTGAGGCAATAATGAATTGGAAAGTTTAATAATGCTACTAATAATTCTTGGAACAATAATGTAATATTTAAAACAGTTTATAAATAGCCCATCATAAATTAGAACAGCTGAAAGTTAAATAAACGTGTTCTATTGGAGTAGGATTACCCAATCAGAGACTTGAAATAGAGAAATTTACAATTTTAAGCGGTAGACGGCAGATGCTAGAAGGCAACTTTCCTGAGCAGTTCGCTCGGTATGTATTCAGTGTGAGACATAAAATTCATTACGGCGAGAATATTATAAAGTTTACGTGTTAAAAAGTGCAAGTAATTAATAAATAATCTCACAGCTCTCTATATAAGTGAAGTGTTATTTAATCGTGTGAAGGATTAATAAAAGGAGTGAAGTAAAAATTATAACTTGTGTAAGCCTACATTGTTTAACCGCATCACCCCCTGCTAAGAGATACGTGTTTCTGCAAATTAATACTGACGCAGCGAGGCAAACATAAATATATATAATATTAAAAGAAACATTAAAATACAAAGTTGATTCTTAAACATTGGGGCGAAGGCCACCGGAAACTTTGTACCATACATGGGGCAGTTACTTCATCAATTTTGGCTCCCCAACAATGGAACTACAATACAATACAATACAATACTTTTCCTTCAAAGTAGGGGAGGTATTGCATTCCATCCAAAAATTCGATACCGAGATTTTACCGGAAATACGAATTTCGAGGCCTCCTGAATCCAAATTTTTTGGAAACGTATGCGTGTGTGTTTGTTGCATAACTCAAAAACAAAAAGTCGAATAAACAACAATCGTTGTATTTGAATATCTTCCAGGGATGCGACACGAAGATTTTCAAGAAAATCCCCCACCCCAACTACCCTTTACATGGAACATTTTCGAAAATTTTGATTTTCTTAAAAATGGCTCTAATGATTTTGATTAAAATACCATACATGAAAGATACTTACACGACTAATAAAATGTATATCTTGAATTGTCTGGAAATAGCCTAGGAAGTCCTCTTCATTCGGAACGAATCTTGTTTAACGTTAAGCGATAGATGAAAACGTACTGCACAAAGAGGCATATATCTTTAAAACGCACAATTTACTTAAAACTGAAAAAAAGACCAGATATCCAATGAAAACTGTATACGTGTTAACACCATTGCCCTTAGGCATATGCTCCAGAGGTAAAAGGCCGGCGATATGACCATTACAGTTAAAGGTAGGATATAAATTGAACAATGAAAAAAAAAAAAAAAGAACCTTCTCTTTAATGATTCGATAAGACCGATTTTCGTTTCTAAATTTGGCACCTTTCCTAATGTTAAGATATCGCTGCTTTGTTTGTTTTGTTTCCGAAAACTCTGTTAAATACCCTGTAGTTGTACGGGATGAATGAAAAATCTGTTTTATTTTATTTTTAAACAGATACTTGCAGAGAATATTTTGCTACAAATAGTAATGTCTGATGTGAGTGCCTGCCAACTAATGGTTGATCCCCCCCCCCTTTCCGCTTGTCTGGATTTGTACTTTCAACCAGAAGTTTCTTTGCTATTTCTCTCCCAGTACTTGATGGCTGATGAAATTCAGTTGTGTTGCATTCTTATCACTGCATGTGGTAAATTTAAATTAATGTATAGCCAAGAAGAATGTTTAAGAAAAAAAAATCCCATTCACGGCGACACTGCATCCAACGACTGCTAAAATTAATTCGAATAGTTTTCAGAGTATTTCGAATGCATTTCTCACTGTTAGAATTACACGTTTCAGTGTATAATTTGTTAAAAACAAATGCACATAGTTCATCTAAGTCATCATTTTTATTGGTAAGCGTTAAGAGCAAAAGTACATGCGGAATTCTACATTTTCACTTTAAAATAAATGTGACCATGTAAATCTCCCGTTATACGTCAGTTTAGTTTGATAAATAGCTCTTAACTTGCCGTTTCCATAACTCCAAAAGTATTAATGAAAATAATATTTAAACAACGATCTTCTACCAACCTTGTTTCTTTTATTATTTAGGAAGTAAATTTTTCATTGACAAGTCACAGAAAACTTTTTCTTCTTACACTGCCTCAACGTAACTGAGCTATAAGACCTGCTGCGGAGGGGTATCTTATAAATATCGTTATTTGAGGCTCATATGCTTATTTTCAAATCATTATCGCTTGTAGATAAACATTCTGTGAGTAAGTATTAACGACTTGAGATAGGACACACCAGAAAACGAGAACATGTGAAAATTGGTTTTGTTCCGGCCAGAATCGTGATCCTTACTGGTTAACTACGCTGTACAGGCAGATTTGAGGATTAAGAAAGAAAGATATCTATGGGTTACTGCCTGCAGTTAGGGACACCTACCAGCAAATTACTTCAGTCGATACTACAGGAAGGCGCCCACATAACTAAGGCCATCTATCCTGCAACAATACATGCTGCACAACAGCCTACAGTTCGACGAACAAAGGTTCACAATGCGACGGTTAACGGACTATGCAACGATCATTTCAGAATAGCAGTGGCAAAAGAAGTTTTTATTACGAAAACAAACTTTTTCTGTTGCACCTCGAGAAAAGAACTAGTAAGAGATTATTGAAATTCTTAGTGGCAAGTTGTTCATCATTTTGGATGCTCAAAATATGCGTGAATCTGCAAGGAATTTGGTGGTGCAAAGTAGCTTAAAATAATCTCTGGGAATGGCTGGGTTTGGCTACTTACTGAGAGCGTACCATATTTGAGCTATGCTGATTGCATAGCTTTGAGTTCAGTTATCTGCTAATGATTTAAACATTTTCAGTCACTGTAAATAATTTTATCCTAAACTAGTTGGCATAGATTTATGAAAATTTCTATAATCTTTCAGAACTTGTAGACGTATGAAACTGTGCATTGATTTAGCTCCACAGAAAAATAAATTTAAACTTTTTTTTTTGCCTTAGTATAGAGAAAACTTTTAATAATTAGAATTTAATCTTTTACTTATACCTGAACCATTAAAGCTTCACTAAAATCAACCACCTTCACTAAAACCAACGCCACAATTCCATAGAATATAGTTTGGCTAAATTGTAGTCTATGAAAAGGTTCATTATATTTGATTTTTGAGCAAATTATTTGTTTTCTCAACAATGCTTGTGAAATGTGGCATCTTTTAGTGCTAAAATTGGCGTTGTGACGAAGAGAGATGAATCGATTGAGAATATTTGAAATGGGAATATATAGTGTGTTAGACATAAACTTAAGCAGTTTTTAGCATCGGGCGAAAGAAAGGTTGAAACCGCTCAAGTCAAGAGGAAAATAAAATCCCTGGGATATTGGAAGAGAAGAAACCGCTCCCTAACAGATGCGCGGAAGGAACAGTTAACTTGTAAAAGGTTCAGGATAGAAGATGATGTCAGATGAATGACAATATTGAAATAAAGTGATCATATCCGAATACTTATTTGCCGGCCCTCGTAGCCGTGGTCGCTGGAGTATATAGCTTCGGCGCTCTGCCAAGCTGAGGGTTACGGGCTCGAGTACCGCCATTGGCATGGGTGTTTGTGTGTGTCTGTGTGTTGTGTGTGCAATTGCGGTAATAAATGGCAAAGAAAACAGTAAAAAATAAGCTTATCGGAAAGCGGAAAAGAGTAAAAATGGAGGAGGTTGGATTTGCAGTGAAAGACC
The DNA here is from genome assembly GCA_030765065.1 of Deroplatys truncata. NCBI lineage: Eukaryota > Metazoa > Arthropoda > Insecta > Mantodea > Mantidae > Deroplatys > Deroplatys truncata. The sequence goes on along the minus strand of CM060976.1, from coordinate 162,141,679 downwards.
ACGGGGTACTTCCTTGGCATCAGCCAGGATCTATTAGAAATCAGGAAAAACTGCTTTAGCCTGAATTTGAGCTTGAAGGCCCCTGCTTAAACATATAATTCTAAAGATCTCAGTAATTGCTATAATATGCACTAATTAAGTGGATTTAATGAATAAAATTCTTGAATATACCTATTTTTTCAAGATTCGACGTAACATGATTTCTTATTTTGCGCTGCAAAGCTTCTGTATGTTGCATAACGTTATGTTTTTTGTTTTTTTTTCTTCTGTTTTTCCCTCTTCTTTCTTCACAACATGTATTTAAACTCGTTGGTGCACTTTTCCAAGGATAATGGATGCATATTTGTTTGTAGCAAAGAAATATGTTCATTTAAGGGAAACACCCAGAGTTAGAACTATTAATAGTAGAAGTTTATGTATAATATATCCGGCGAAAAAGTGTCCCAATATCAGATAAAGGAGAAATTAAATTGAGTTCAGTAAAAATTAAAACGTAGTTAGGTAATTATAATATTGTGTAGTGTTCAGCAAACGTTTGGAGTAGGTGTGAGGCTCGCAATAGGCTCAAATCCTGTCAGAACCGACTTTGATTAGGTTTTTTCCAGTTTCCTCACTCCTCATAATTGCCAAATGCCGAGGAAGTACTTAGGACTGGAGGGTTTACTTCCTAAAATTCGATTTCCAAGTATCATTTCATTGCCTGCTTCATCAGTGTCCCCGCCTGTGGTGTCGTATGTAGTTGGAACAGGCGATAAACACCACTAAAACTAAAGCAGTGAAGAAATAACCAAGGTAAAGTTGTGAAGCACAGAGGGTATTTTGAAGGTGAAGGATATATAAGCCGTATTTAGCTTTTTCTGCATTATTAGAACATACTAAGAAACAGAAAACAATTCTAGTATGTAATAGTTGTTACATATTCCCTCATTACCAACACGCAAGTATCCTCTATATACTACTCCCTGTATACACATAATTATCAGAAACCGCAGAGATTCTTCTTTCCGTCACCCTCTCTCGCCCTCTCTTCTCCCACTCTCTGAGCAATGCGCATGTCGTGCAACGTTTTGAAAACGATAAAAATCTGCTTGATTGGTAACCAGGAAATCGGTTAACTTGTATCTGAATGTTGTAAATAACAAAACTTGTTAGGAACATTTACTTTTTAAAGTGCTCTTTGTTTATTTCATCCCCCACCTGCCCTATGTGAAGAAAGTAATTTAGATGCTACATAATCCGTATCCTAAATACCAAGGTCTTGCTACGTGCCAAGTAGCAGCAATCGGCTCTTGCCATTCTTGATTGAGAAGGTAGCTTAAATGGCAAGGGGAAAAAATTAAATTTGAATTTCGTTACGTTGTGTATATCAAACTTTCAATATTTTAATCAATGTCCTTAAGAGCTAGTTTTGAGAAAATAATTCCCAGTTATTTTCTTTGAATTAGTTGTATGCCTCACGTATGGTACAAAGTTTCCGGTAGCCTTCGCCCCAACGTACACTTTCCGGTGGTTCAACAAATTAACTTTGTAATTTGAATGTTTCTTTAAATATTTATGTTTGCCTCGGCTGCATCAGTATTAATTTTGTAGAAATATGTTTCTCTTAACAGGGTGTGATACGGATAAAGAATGTAGGCTTACACAAATTATAATTTTTACTTCACTCCTTTTATCAATCCTTCACACTATTAAATAACACTTCACTTATATAGAGCTGTGAGATTGTTTATTAATTACTTGCACTTTTTTTTAACACGTAAACTTTATAATGCATTTTCGTCTCACACTGAATACGTATAAAACTTCTCGAGGACGCGTCCCGCGTCCAGTTAGGAACACTGTCTACAAACAACTGAATTCTACCGCCTAAATTTGTAATTTTCATCTATTTCAAGTCTCTGATTGGCTAATCCTACTCCAATAGAATACTTTTATTTAACTTAAGGTTTTTCTGGTTGTCGATTGGCTATTTATAAACTGTCTCAAAAATTACATTATTGTTGCACCAAGAAATTACTAGTAGCATTATTAAACTTTCTATTTCATTATTGCCTCAAGGTTACCTCATTGTTAGCAACGTTTGAACCATATTCTCACAGCTCCTACATCATTAAATTACGTAATACATTCATATAACATTATTAAACATGTACACAATAATATAAACATGAATACAATGACTGTTACATACATTTTATATATTGTTTTATACACATATTGCTTTAAGGCGGGCTGTTATTGAATTTATTATTATACAATTAGACTGAAATCATTTTAGTGTTAAAAATACTGCCTCATCATTCTGAAGAATGCTTGCAGCGAGAATTCGAAAACAATTTTTCTTCCTCAAAAAGCGCCTGACTCGAGTGAAATTTCATGTTCGTTCCTGAGTTATGATTTTCATCTGCGCGTATACAGACACGCGCTCATATGCTTGTGTGTTTTTCTAAAAAGCACTTTTAAATTTATTTTATATTTTCGTTTTAATTTAACTTAATTAAAAATCCAAAACGCCAGAAATAGTGGTATCCAATATTTTATCTGCAGTAGTTCGTTTGGTTTAGATTTTAATTTGATTTTTTTTTTTACGGAAAACTTATCTCGCCGGAGTCTGCAAGTTATGAGTCAAATGGTCTTAGGTAGTAACAACGAAAACTCAAAAGTCTTCACAATCATGTTATTTTATAACTCCAATGTATTTTGTTCTGGTAGTTAGGCTTTGGAAATCCTGTTTAGTCTTTTAGTAATTTGTGAATTGAAATTAGGTGTTTTATTGACCATGTTCGTCAGAAAGAAAAGGGCTTTTCAATGGTGAAAGAATTGTCAAAATCGGTTGAGTGGTTGAGTAGATTTCCTTAGAGTGATAAGAAATGTCAGTTCTACAAAAGCTATGAATTTTCAGGCTTTTGATAGATGCATGGTTTAAATGGGTGGTGTAATTTTATTTATTATTTTTATTATCAGAATAATTTGTTATAAAAAGTTGCATCTGCAGTTCCTTTCTTTCTCGTAGAACTTACACCCCCAAGGTCTTACAAGCCAATGCTTTGGCTTAGTGGCCTGTCGAGGAGCAAGCAAACTCTGGACGATAGCATATCCAGGATGGTTGATCAGCCCATTACCTGGTATGGAGGTGAAGAAGGAAATGAAATAGTGATGAAAGGGATGATAGAAAAATTGGCGGATCAAATTATCCAAACTAGCATTTGCCTAGCGACCGAGGAAAACCGCGAAAAAACCTTCGGTCAGATTGGTCGGACTCGGGGGTTTGAACCCGAAACCTCCGGAATGCTGGCTAGAGAAGCTACCGCCTGAGCCATCCCGCTCCGTCTCAGCTCCTCCTAATCGTACATTGTCACAAAAATATTTTTTCTCTATTTATGTTACGTTGCTTTAATTACGTGGTCATATCGAGAGAGTCTGTTAGTGATACCTGTGGCTGTGTGTGGCGACAGTTAACCTTCTAATTCTCAACCGTGTACCAAACGATCTTGCTTCGTCACGCATCCTCAGAGACCTTAGTGTTAGGCTAGTGTATCTCTGCTTCTACACGTGCCGGGCAGATGGCATTAGGGTGCTGCTCAGTCTATCTGGTTTTATTATCCTTGCATAGATGTCAGAGCATTCGCTATTACCATCTATTTTCACGTTTAGTGTTGTTTTAGGCTTAAGTTGGAACTTTGGGTGGTTATATTACATTTCCAATCCGGTATTTCCCTTGGTGGCTGAGGGAAACCACGAAGGAAGGAAAAAAAAAAGAAAACAAAAAGAAATGATTGTTGGGTACACGGGATTTGAACCCAGGACCTCCCGAATGCGGGCCATCCCGCTCGGTAAATAGATATAATTGCAGTTTGTTATGTGTGGATTATGTATTTAATGTTGGCATTCCCAGATAATTTAAGCGCCAACGGTTTGACATCGTATAACAAAAGAACGTGCTACTGAAAGTCTATTCACACTAGTCGCACTTTATACTTCTGAAAGGACCAGGCAGAACACATAATCACTGCTGCAGCACTGGGGTACAAACGCCGCCAGCCCAGCTTGGTTGTTATTTTTGGATTTGACTGGCTTATTACTTGCCTGTTGTGATGCCCTTTTGTTGTTTAGCAATAAATCTCAATGGACTTGCAAATAGTTAAGTTCCCCATTGCCGGCATAAGCGAATGATGAAATTATGCATCTGCAATCCAACAACAACAACTGCAGCATTCCGTCCCGCGTATTTAGCGATACAGTGGCAACAACGTTTCGAATAGAAATGTGATTATTCTTATGTCGCTACAAATGTGTTTCAATTTAGAATCGCTTTTGTCAACATTGATTGAAAGCTGGTATAAGGAAAATGTTTGTTTTTAGCAACCGTGGCAACTGAACCGAAGATAATATCCAAAATGAAAATATAAGTCACACAATAAACAAAAATACAGCCCTCTAATTGCAAGCGCGGTGGTCCACTTGTTTAAGGTGCGCAATTCCAATCCTGATTGTTGAAATACTGGTTCTTTCTTGGTGATACACAACTTTGGTTTTTAACAATAGTATTAATTAACTATGAGTGTTGTTTTCTTTTCTTTCAACAAACTGTTAATATAAAGCGAAAAAAGAGAAAGCTTGGTAAAAATGCACTCGGCTCTCTCTATAGAGACGATTTGAATTTTGGAGATGTCAGTTGTGTTTTATCGTTTACATTTTATCACCTTGACTGACAATTGCCGTCAACTGTGTCATCTCGTAAATCGTATTTCGCTGGTGGGCTGGAAATTCTAATACCTAACTGGACTTTCATGGTGCTAAGTACATTTTTTTTTTAAATTGTTAAGTCATGAACATTTTTTTTTTTTAAGTTTATTATCCTTTAACCCGATAGGTCATATTCGACGGTGAATGGACGAAATAGTTGAAATGTTACTCAAGCCCGGGGTCCCTAGATTTACGCGACAGACATCTAGGTAACTCACGCTAACCGAGATTCGAACTCTGGACCTCTTGAATGTGAGACAAATACGCTACTCCACTTCACAAAGGCTGGTTATTTGATTTTTGCCATTTTATTCGTGAAATAGTCAAAAGTAAAAGTACAAATAAGGTTCCAGATTCTCTCAAAGATAAATTCCGGAGATCTCTTAATATTACTACTCGAAGACGCTCTTTTTCTGAGACCTTAAACATTGAAAAAAATGTTTGCTTTTGTTTCTACTTCAGACTAACAAATATAATTTTGCAATTGCAACTGTAAATAAACAAAAAACGGTTAATCTCATATATGTGTGTGTGTGTATTTATTTATTTATTTGTTTATTTATTTATTTTATGAAAATTTTGCCGAAAGTACAGATTTAATTTTAATAAAAACGTTTGTAGCGAATGCAATGAGAGCGAGAATGTGGTTTTTTTTCGTGTGTGGACAGTGTAGCTCAAAAATGAAAGTTATGATAATATGCAATTTAAATTCGCCGGATTTATTTTAAGGAGCAAAACGAAGGTTTCGCGAACTTTCAGTTTGCAAAAAGGCTTTATAAGGGGAAATGACTCGTTTTTTTGTATGCTTGACTTTTAATTATTTGTGATTGTAGCACGAAATAAAACGTAGATCTGAAATTTTTTGTAAACAGCTGATGAAATTCTCTTTATTCTTAGTAAATTTATAAAACTGGGATATTTGCATACAAAAATATAGAACTCGTTATGTTAATCATTTTGGAAATATTCGCTGCTCGCTCAAGTGTTTCTCCATGCTTGGCAATACTCCCTGAAACGTTAAATTATAGTCAGTACGATTAGCATGGTATCGTGTAGCCTTTCTAAACGATTTACAATCATTATCAGAGAATACACTAATATTGAAAGCATAGCTTTTCCAAGTACAGTGTTCAACAGGACTTAGATACAAAATTACGTTTTAATATATAATTTTTAGAATAGTTATAAAAACAAATTATAAAGGTTAATGTAAGTCATGTGATAGCTGCATAATATATTTCGTTTTCCTTTTTACTTTCTCTACCACGTACGTAGTAAGTAGAGAATCTATTGCGTGTGTGTGTGTGTGTGTGTGTGTGTGTGTGTGTGTGTGTGTGTCTGTCTGGGAACAGCATAACTCAAAAACGAAAAGTCGGATAAATACCATAGTTGGTATTTAGGTTCAGCACTTTCCAAAGATGCAACACCAAGATTTTCATAAAAAACCCCTACTCCAACTACCCTTTACATGGATCACTTTTCGAAAATTTAGATTTTTTAAAAATTGGCTCTAACGATTTTGATTAAAATATCATATATTAAAGATACTTACATGACAAATAAAATGTATGTCTTGAACTTTATGGAAATAGCCTGTGAAGTCCTCTTCATTCGAAAGGAATTTTGTATAATCTTATATAACTGGTTAACCGTTAAGCATAGACGAAAACGTAACCGTACAAAAAGTATCTCTTTGAAACACACAAATTACTTCAAATAAGTTCTTCTGTGGCGTAGGCCGTTTATGAGATATCCGTTATTAAAGGTCCGAATTGTTCAATACTTGTCATTCTTTTATTCTCATCGATGTTCTGCTGTCTCTCGCGATTGCATGAAAACACTATGGAATTTAAGGCAAGTATATAGTGTCCAGTTCATTTGACTATCGCTGTTCTCTTTGTCACTGTAACGAAATGTGTAATATAACTATTTTTAGAAAGGTTTATTTGGATTAAATATAGTAGATATAAAAATAAGCTTTAGTAGGAATGGTGTGTATACCCACTAATAAAGATAGTGGGTAGAGAAAGTCATGCGAATGGCTCACATCAGATTTTTTTCTTTTTTCTTTTAATACACAGGAGATCTCTAAGCATGCATCTCAAGTGAAACGACTGTATCCAATTTTGGGATCAAACTGCTGTAATTCTCTACCCTGTGTAAAGGTTTGGAAGGTAAACAAGTTAGGTTTAAGGTTCAAAGGACAGTACTAAAATGTGACCAAAAAGGAGAAAAAGTTAGAAAGGTTGGAAGTACAAGAACTGCGAGTCCCACAATTTACAATTGAAATTCCTATCTGAATTAATGAAATCTATCAATACTCTTGTGATGAGAATGTTTGTTTTTAGAATTGTATAGAATCGAATCAGAAATAATATTGCAAACTAGGATTTTAATGACCGCATTTGTTTGCGATCGTAGCTTCTGCAGCAGTGTTGGAAAAGCACATTCATGGAGGGAGAAAATACAAAATACACGGAGGGGGAAACATTTCTTTTAGATGGGGTTGCTGGTAATACTAAACAAGTACTGCACGATTTGTTTCCATAAATAGATAGCTATGTTAGAACACAACTGTTGCCATAGTAACACAAGGTAACATGCGCCAGAGTTTAAAATATGTTACCTTGTACATTTCTTTAAGGCATTGCAGTAGAAAGGTTTAATTAGATGTTATTATCAGTTGTATTTTTATTATACTGTCATCTCGGAGCGTTATGCAATAGTGACGTATCAGACCTTGGCAGTGCTTGTTTTATAGTCACATTGTGTTGCCAGTTAATCGTTATAATTAAACGTTAAGATCAACTCCCCAGTTCTGTCTGTGATGTATGTGCATGTTATTATAATGTTGCAATATGTGGAGGCGTTGTAGAGGAAACACGTGTATTTCCAGTATTAAGGCAAATTGCTTTGTTTGCACATAAATAGAAACTACTGTAAGGTTTACATCTTATCGGACAGCTGTATTAACGGTCTCTGGCTGCATTTATAAAGCAGCTAAAAATTTGTTTTTAGCGGTGTATAACAAATCTTAGTCTTCCCTTATGAATATTGTTGTATCTTAATTAGTTTTGGAGTTGTAATGGCATTTATTTTACTAAGTAAAACACAGAAATGGCTTGGTATAGCCTAGCTCTTTCCCAAACATAATCCTCTGATAAGCACAAAATATTCACAACATATAAAATATTAAAATAAAAGAAATGATTGAAAATTAAATCAATTCGTTTTTCATCTCACTTTCTGTCTTGTTCATTGACTCAAACATGGCACAAATGAAACATTCCATTTTTAAACAGTTATACATCTAAAGAAATTACAAAGTTATATAAAACAAAGCAGAACCTAAATGTGTTTATCATCTTTCCTTACTGTATGTCCATGGTCAGCTCTTCTTGGCTTTATACAGGTACTCCCCAGGCTCCTGATTTGTGTTGGCCATAAAAGATTTTCTTCATTGCAATTTCCCTACTTAATTCTAGCCACTTCCCAAAATATTGCCCGCTGTTGCCATTCATTTGTTCTTGAGCAACCAAATAAAATATGCGCTGGAGTTTCTGAATTCCTGCGTATAGGACCGATTCCACTTAAGAAGTTACTTTCAAAACCCCTTAAATTTCAAACTTCTAATCTAAATCATGTCATTCTCTCCCTCACCGGCTTGCTGCATTCACTGGTATATAGTTTTGGAGTAGTAATGATATTTTATTATACCAAGTTCGGTACATGGTATACCACGTTGTAAGGACAGGATTCCACCCCAACACAAGTTTCTGTGCATAACGCCAAAATTACTCCACATTTTAACATTAATTTAAAAGAATAAAGTAAAGTTTATTGGTAAGAATGTTTGTAATCGTCATTTACCATCATTCTCAGAGTGGTAGACATCTATTTGTCACATGCTTTTAAAATATGAACAGAAAAATTCCAGCTTCCTGGATATATCTTTTCCACTCGCAGGATTATTGCCTCTCGGCCAAGGCTGGCAGCCCTCCCCACTCACGGTCGCCTGCCTGCCTGCCTGCCTGTTTGGGGTTTGGTGTGCGATTAGCGCCAAAAGCTAATTGTACGAGCAGACAGTAAATGGAGAAGGGTACCGATATGACATTCTGACCTCAATTTTTAATCAGCTGACGGAAGAATAGAAATCATATGAGTGGTTTCAACAACATTCTGCCACTGCTCATACAAGAGAGAAGTCCGTGGGTAAATTTCAGGAAGTATTTGAACATAGTGTTGGTATATGGCACACTCTCTTCCCAGATCTAATAGTCTATTATTTTTATTTGTAGGTGTAGTCAGAGTATAAAGCGTACCAAAAGAATCCTCATGCATTAAAAGAACTCAAGAAAAGCATGAGTGAAATCAGAAACTATGCATGACCTAACTAAACTGTATCGATCGTAATCTCGTTATCCGATACAATACCTTTTTTGCTGTGGGAGGACATATAACCAGCATTTGCTGGTAAAGTAAGATCTTACACTTAGTATTAAGATGCGAAATCGGGTACAAGTGCTGCCAGCTGGGACATGTCCAACTGCCGAGACGCAAAACCTAGTGCGGGCGGTAAGGACATATTCTGGAATCTCTATATAGGAATGCCTAATTTGATGAATTGATGACACAGACAATTAATATTAAGGATTACGCCTTGAAAAGGGTCAAACTTAGTTGTTACTTACGTTTTTATGTCGGACCAGCGCTAGTTGGAAAGAATAACGAAACGCAGTTGATTTTGGCATGTTTGATTAAAAAGTTCCCTATATGATTTCGAAGATTGATTCGACAGGATTCTCTATTGTCAGTTATTTCTATTTGCAAATGTGCAGTAAGAGAAATGTTCCCACGTGTAACTAATCGCAGTATGATAAATTGGGAGGATCTTTCATTGTGTTAGACACTTAACAGTAAATAAATAAAGGACAAATGCTCGTTAGGAACATGGAAAGCTTTCCCCGCCGTATGCATGTCTTTTCACTCAGTGCAAATAACCCGTGAACATGTAGTTAATAGCGAAAGGATTGCCCTTTTATTCCTGCTGCATCGTTCGATCCCCTCTCCTCCCTCACCCCTACCTTTTTTAAGCCCCACAAATGAGTTCCAGGTAGAAAGGGTAATAAAGAAACGCATGTATATATCGCTACTCCTGTTTGTATGTTACAAATCCTAGCAGTTTACATATTATGCAAGTTAATTCCTACAGGCCTCTTTTCAAACAAAGCGGATGGGGTGGGCTTAGGATTTAAGTAATAGTTATTTTGTGCCGAACATGATATGCCTTTAATTCTGCGGGGATATCATACAACTCGCTGCATCTATTATTTAAATTTAGAAGATTACTTGCAAACTGGGGCTTGCATTTTTGTACGCATTCCTCAGGGTATCTTATCCCAAGCTCCATTGTATTTCCTAATGTGTATCACTGCTGGACCAGATTATTTGGTTGAGGTGCTTTGGAAATTGTTTTCCCCTTAATATCCTCCTTTATCAAGGGTCTCCGTGATTCTGGACATATTGTGCAATGCGAGTCACCTCTTCTGATTTCATCGATAAAATCTTGTCTGAAACAGTCACACGACTTCCTCTGCAGGTTAAGTGTTGCAGCTAATTCAAATGGAAATTTATTTGGATTCCTCAGAAATGTTACGACTGCAAGTCAAATTTAGAAAAGTTACGTTGACAATATCGTTGCGAAAAATGCGTAACATTTAAATTGCACGTTGGTCCAAGGTCCAAGCGCAAAATCTAACACCAGAGGCCTAGAAAATCTCGTGTTCTAACAGTTTTTCTTTCTTTGTTCTACATTTGTCCCTGTATTAATAATGTGAATGTTACTTTCTCATGTTGAAGTCGCCCTATATATTTGATTTCTACGGGTCCATAATGATAAAAGTGCATTTAATGAAAATATAATTTTTCTTCTTGTTTAATCACTTTATAGGTAGTTCAATGAAAAACGAATGTTTATACAACTTCAAATAACTTTCCTTTATAAACTTTATTAGTATTCGGTACTACTTTCTACAAATGCAAAGCATTTACAAGAAATGTTTACCACAGATTAATTATAGCAGAAAGTTAATGTTCATGGGATTTATAAACGTAAAGTGAAACGAAAGAATCGTTATTTATCCATAGTAAGTTTAGCGTATCAACTTTTTAGGAAAAAATCTTGGAAATGTCAAATGGCGCCGCCTTACCGTCATATTTCGAGGTATAAGCTAGTTTGGGAGGGAAACAGGATGCAACGACTTCTTTTCGTGTGGGATCATAATTGAAAATGAAGTCAATGATCCCGCCGGAAAAGAATGAGATGTAATTTCATAGCAAGAAATTAACTGGACATCACATTTCGTGATAGCCTCCAGCTTCTACCAGAGGACGATTTACTGATTTTATATATGCTCAGTAGTCGTGACGGAGCTACTAAAGAAGTCCAAGGTTTGTATCCCATTCTAGTATCACCGTTTCCTATAGGTGAAGAAGCTAGACTGATTATTTCCCTTGTGGTTGGATGTATTCAATCAACTATACTGCTGTTAATGGCAGAAAACAAACTCCTTCCCTTTGTCATATGCTACCAGGGGCTGGTTATCTATACATAGGGAAGGGTTGAGGTTGGGCCCTTCCTGGTGTAGATGTTCTTCTGTTGTTTTGATACGTACAAACCGACCCAGGTCCACTCAGTCTGCTTTCTAAATTGTCGACTAGAGAATGTTCACCCTTTTAAAATCCATTCCTGGACCAGCAAGCCAGTTAATTGGTTTCTTTAAAAGCTATTTATTTATTGTAGCCCTCATTATCAGGATTGTAGCCCTAATGTTTCAGCTTACGATACATTGAAATTAATGTAGGTACTCGATTTAGAAGGGGGGGGGGTAAACACACACACATTAATGGACTTATTTCTTTGCTTTATTCCCTTCTTTCTCATTTTAAGGAATAACATTTAATAATTTGGTGATGGCCTGAACATCCTGCGAAGGAAATCGGTTTAAATTTGGAATTTATACTTCTCTTGTTGGTTTTCAAAACAAATGCTTTGTATTTATAAAGCGTTTAATTAATACAAACACGAATAAGACAATTTAAAAAATTAAGCATCTACTATAAAACAACTTCACCAGTATATGTTACTAACGGTAATATCTCTGGACCTTGAAACACTTTAAATATAATTTTTTTTCAGCAGTCATATCTTCTTTGCTTCTTTAGATGATAAGCAATAAAACGATGATGATGATAATAATAATAATAATAATAATAATAATAATAATAATAATGGAACTGCTTAAACTTCTCTCTCTTTTGCCCAGCATTATAATGCCTTAATCATGTCTGCTGGAGATAAACGATTGCATCTCTACATAAGATAATACTTAGGATAGTTTAGAAAATAAAAATTATTATTTATGCGCCCAGTTAGACCTGTCTTCTTTAGTTACAATATACGCACTAAACGAACATAACTATTTAGTATTTATTCCAGAGGGAAACTGAACATTAGCGTACAAAAACGAAATAAACATTTGTAGCATTGTTGGGGAGATATGAAGTAAGTGAATACACTAAGAATTCATTATCTCTAATTTACATTAGAGTAGCAGAGTTTCGCCAAGTAAAATATATTTTAAATATTTAAACTGCTTGCTGTTCCAACAGGGTAATGATTTACGCTTTGCCTGTTTTCAAAACACCTCCGCTCACTTGCATTTGAAAAGACACACTCCCTTATTTGTTCTATCTTACGGGGAAGATTAACAATACACAAAGGTAACTGACTCTGTGGTCTGGTTGTTAGAATGCTTGCCTCCAAATCAAGAGATCTCAAGTTCGATTCCCGGCTGGAGGATGGAAATCTTTCTTTATCCAGTATTATTTACTATCCTCCCTAGAGTCTGGAAGTTTGAGTGTGTGAATACGTATGTTTGAATTTGAAGACAACCCAAATATTAACATATAAACAGTAAACGAGTTAACATCATCACCATGAGCAATCTTTCCAAAGGCAAGGCCGCAGATATGACCTAGACGTTAAAGGTGGCATATAAATGAAACAAAATTAAAGAAAAATCTTATGTGTTACACTCACATGACTTTCTCTACTCTTGTACAAACTAGTTTTACAAACTCTTATTCTCCATATATTTCATATTAATCGAGATAAACATTTGCAGAAACGATCTTTTGACATGCAAAGAGAATTATATTTTACAGATAACGACCAGATCTAAAAATATTTGACTATCGCTTAAGGCGTACATGTTCCCCTTGTTTTGTATTTACAAGGGCAATATAGAAATACAGTAGCCTTTAAGCACATACATATCTCTTAATAGCTGGTTGCTAGGTGCAGCACCATTCTCTTTGCCACAGATTAATACTCTTTGTATATCCAAGACAAAAAAAATGAATAACGAATTCCCATTTGAGAAAATAAGTATTGAAAAATTTAAGGGAATAACAAGCAATATCTCGAAAATGGTTCACTCAACAAAAAAAAAAATGTACATGACATAAATTGTGTATTTTAACGCGATCTACATTTTTTGTGTAGTAAACTTTTGTCTATCTCTTATGGTTTACCAGTTATGCAAAAGTCGTTCACAATGTAGAATACTTTTGGAGACATTCCCAGAAAATTCGAGATATACATTTCATTTGTCATGAAAATATCTTAAACATATGATATTTTAATCAAAATCGTTAGAGCCATTTTTGAGAAAATTAAATTTTCGAAAAATGTTCCATGTAAAGTGCAATCTGGGGTGGGGGAATTTTCTTGAAAACTTTCGAGTCGCATCTCTGGAAGATACTGAAGCTAAATACCAAGTTTGGTGTTGATCCGATTGTTCGTTTCTGAGTTATGCTGTTCACAGACACACACACACACACACACACACACACACACACACACACACACGGACATGTTTCCAAAAAGTTTTTTTTTTGTATTCAGGGGGTCTCAAAACATGTATATTTTAGTGAAGTCTCGGTATCGAATTTTTGGGTGGAATACAATACTTCCCCTACCTACTATACGTAGTAGAGAAAGTAATATACAAAGACATCCGTTTACGTAAATATTAGACCTAGCGCCTGTTTTAAATTCTTGTCCATTATTCTGGGAACGTTTCTAGCACTCCCTTGTAGAATCATGAAATAGCTTCTTGAATTGTCAAATTTCACCCTAAGGTAGGTGATAAAACTCTTATCCAACAGTCATATGCTACTACGCTTTCATTTTGCAGAAACTTCAGAACATACATGCTCTTTGTAATGTCATTATCTAAGGCTTGCAGTAGTTTAACAAAAACAGTTTGAACCAACTTTTTAGTAAATAACAATTGAAGAGTGTTTTTCTAGTAAGGGAGTAGTTAGGTAGGTAACTTTTGAAAGCCTTCTTACTGTATCCTCGGAAGATACATGTCAATGGTGCTATTACTCTCTCCATTTTTACTTTCTGTACCTCTTACCTCCCGGGTTCGATTCCCAGTGACCGCCCACTCTGACCTTGAATTTTTAGTGCTTTTCGGGGAGCGAAATGCGAGTGGCTTCTCATTAAGCACGATGTTCTTTCCATCATTTCCCTTTCATTCCGTTTCCTTCTCGTATTTCAGATGTGCTTCTAGGTTTCTTGGCGTATGGCGAAGCCGGACAGATGGCGCGAATGCATGCTCAAGGGAAAGAGTATGCCCCATGGACACTACAGGGCTGCTTCGTCGGCGGGTCTTTCTTCGCCCTCTCTACGTAGCTCCAGTAGTGGGACGGTCATCGAGCCTGAAACTGTTAGGAACTTTCACGCGTCTCTGTGACCTGTCTGCCTGCATCTTGTAACCTGCTGTGGTTCACTTCATCCCTTCCTCTTGGGAGTTGGTAGCCATAATAAATCTGTGTTGTTCGCAGTATGCGAGTTGTCCCCCTCCATAACCACTTACCTGTAGTGGGTAAGGGAAGTATAGTAATTCACTAAAAAATTCCATATCGAGATTTCAACTAAAATACTTGTTTCGAGTTCCCAAGACCTCTCCCACCAAAGCGTTTGTAGAAGTATTTGTGCGTGCGCGTATGTAAACAGCAAAGAATCCCCCCCCCCAAAAAGAACTGAATTGATATTTAAACTCAGAATATTCCAAAGAATGCATCACGAATTTTCAACCCAAGCTACTCTTTACATGGAAAACGTGCAAATAACTTTTCTGTGTATTAGCTTCATATATAAACATATTTCAGATGAAATCTCGGTATCGGATTTTTGGGTGGAATGCAATACCACTCTACCTATGTACGTGGTAGAGAATATAAAAAATGTGTCTCGCTTTACCTAGTATATCCTTCTTACAGCTACCTACAACGAAATATGTAAGTGTTTAATGAAGTTTTATCCTGATTAAAGAAGGGGGTAGTTGTAGAAGTGTGAGTGCGAAAAGCCATGTGAATGCAACATATTTTTTTTCCGTATATGTAGTGATAAAACATATTTTTTGTGAAACTGCGAAGTCAAATGTATTGGTCATTTAGGTACATCATAGGGCAGGGATAAAGAAAGTACTTTGATAACACGTGTATTGTTCTATTATATTTTTTAAAACTAACGTGGATTGAATTTAGAGTTTGCGATCCCTTGTCTTATTCATTCTTCGTTTGGGTGTCGTGAGTTCGATTTCCGGGATGTACAGTTTCAGGTGGAGGTGGCCAGGAATAACGTCGGCGCCCTGTGTGTATGTTCTACTGCACCTCCCCCGCCTCCTGCCCGGTCGGTATTCAAGCGCTTTATTTGCCAGCGCTGATCCAACGAATTAGCGTTACATTAACTGCCCATCACACCTAATGCAAACACGGTCTGTGGTTGCGCTCGCCCATCAAAACCTATACGGGCCCGCCCGTATAACGCACGTAACATGCAGTTTGCTGATCTGTTCTCTACATATATGCTATTCTCTATGTGTTTGTTTATATATCGTGTATGAATAAGGCTGGACGCACACCGAGTGGGGGGCTCGCAATGCGCAGAAATCATCCCTTCTCTAATGTGCAGGGTACATGCAAGGAACATTTGCACTACTAGTTTGGGTGTGGGCATTACCGTAACATATATGTATGTATGTATCTCATGATTTGCATCGAGCCTTGTGGATAAAGGACTCAGATAACACGACCTCTCTTGCTGGTGCAGCGTCCTTGGAAGCTTCAATAATACGGGGGTGGACTGACAAACTCAAAATTCCACTGTAAACCTTTCAGACATTCACATTTCACTTTTACTGTCCCTCTTTCGGGTGCAGGATTTTTTACTTTCTCTGTTGCTTACCTACGGTGGTTAGAAAAAGTATTGTACTCCACATAAAAATTTGAAACTAAATTTCAGCGGAATTGCATTTTTAAGGTCCCCTGAAACCTCTAAAACAGCATAACGAAAATTCGGATGAATATTAAACTTACGTGTTTAAGGGAGGCGTCGCTGAAAAAAAGGGAAAACATTCTGATATGCTACATTTTTGCAGCTTTCTCTACCAATGACAAATTCACATACATTCATTATCACGAATAGGAATTCCTAAGTAGTTGGCTTCAAGTTATATCACTCAAACCGTTATCACTGCATTGCAAAAAAAAAAAAAAAAAAAAAAAAAAAAAAAAAAAAAAAAAAAAAAAAAAACCAGCAGCCAAGATTCACTGGCATGCAGATAAAACAAGTCTGAGTGGTGTCTGCAAACGCCACAAGACTGTGCGAGGATTGGAGTGTGGTTTGTTACCTTTGACGTCCCTGCCTGTAGTCCAGTGACAGTTCAGCCTTATTTCCTTCGTCCATGCTTAAGAAATGCTTATGCCTGTTCATTATATTGGTCGCGGAAAGACAGTGCAGAAAACTGTAAAATAGAAGGACAGTACCAAAATACACATTTTGAGGATAGCAACATGGGTTGATGAAGCATTTTTTTAACTGCCCTACGCGCGTCAACATTAAATCCATCAGATTAGCATCTGTGATTCTGATTACCTCTGCGGTGGAGCGGTCAGCCCTCCGAGTTCTCAACGCAGAGATCCCGGGTTCTATTTCCGACTGGGGCAAGGAATTTTCTCTGCTTCTCTGTCCTCCATAGAGTCTGGAAGTATGAATGTCGGAGTAAATGTGAGTGTGTTTAATAGTTAAAGAATGATAAAACCAACTGAAAGAAACCATACAGTTCATCGAGCAATAACACCATCAGTTGTATCTCAGTCAAAGCCCCCCGATGTAACCACAGCAGAAGAGGGCTGGCTGTACAAATAAAACAATACCTATATATTGTGTCACATTCACATGCCATTCTGTACTCGCACTTCTACAAACTATTCATATAAAAACTTGTTATTCTAGCTTCTTCAAGTTAATGAAGACGAACTTTCAATTCTCATTTACACATTTCGATATACAATGCAGCAGGCAAAGCAATAGTCAGATTTTTAAAGAGCCCTCGACTTTGATAATTTCGAAGAAATGTTGAAATATTTATCACATTTGGTGAAACATACAGTGACATAACACATTCAGTATTACTATAAAATACACTTCTAATTCGTAATAAAACATATCTGCGCAAGTGTTAAGATAGCTTAAAGCTCACAATTAGGCCTTTATATATGTCAATAGGTATCTCATTTTTTGCTAGTCTGAAGGCATAATGTAATACAATTCATAAGTTAAAACGGCACAGGTTGCACCGCACTACAAATGCCCAGTTCAACTTAAGCGAGTGAAGACCAGTTCATGTGCAGGGTTACGTAGCAATTGATTCACTCGATGACTTCATCTTTCTCACATCCAGAGTTACATCATTGCGTGCAACAAAATGTCACATATTCACACGTATAACTGATGCGAATGCATACTGAAGTGTGAATAATGCCTTTCATAGCATGCTCTGAATTTCTTAGTCATAGTACATTAAAAATCCATTTTTTCTAAATTACACCGTGTGTTTGGTGAAGACAATACATCTTAAAAGTGTACATGGTACCTAAACGTTTAAGTATCATTTACAATGGTTAAGGTTACCCAGTGTAGCTTTAATTATTCAAAGAAATGGCTCAAATCTATAGCTTCCAAGATACCTTCGAACAAAATTGCAATTTATATAGGTATTAGAAGATATTTTCATCCGGATCATACAGCTTGGCGCTTCAGCTGCGTCAGCCACAACTAGGGATATAGTTGGGGAGGGGGACGTTAGATGTCCAAAATAGCGAGGTGAATGCCCGGAAGTTCTAGTAAAGCAACCAGAAGACGGCATTGAAAGCCCTGGGAAAAACCGCGACATATGTATGAGGGGTAAGCTGATAATTTCATGATTCGGTGTTCACTCAGCAGTGAGTCGGGCGACGAAGAAAAAAGAGTTGCGTTTTAGGCGACAGAAGCCTTCGGGGGATCGGTGATCGCTGCTCATGTTAAGCAGTTGGAGAGCTTTGGAAGCGAGCTAGCCTGATCCCCATTTGAATCTCCAAAAAAAGTCTCGACAACGGGAGAAGTGACGTGTGCGGGAGTTACGAAAGCTACAATAACGGAACAAGTCAAAAGTTAACCAAATTTTACAGTAATTTAGTTACACTTTGCATCATTTGGAAACTAATTTTACTTACAGTACATTGCAGAATGCAGATAAAAAATATCAGAGGAAAAAAGATGTTTGTTTTGGTTTTCATTGCAAACTCACTCAGCACAATCGAATTTCTTTCAAATCTTTAGATTTATATCTTATAGATTGATTTCTGCGTACAAAAAATACAGTTCGCTACTCCGTCCGTTGTCTTTCTAAGTTACCCGTTACTTCCCTTATCGTTCAGAACTCTATCATACATCCCCTATCCAGAGGGTGGTTCCTCAACTTTAGGGTAACTCGATTGTACCCTCCTCATCCCCCTTGCACTGGGCTGCACCGTGGTGGATATGGCAAAACCTGACATATGTATGAATGTTGAGGTTTTGTCTTTGCATATCCCTGTGGTCAAATTTCTGACCGCCCCAAGCGCTTTCCAACGAACTGCGTTGTAGGCCCCTGGGCGTAAACATCACAAAATAAACAATATTCCTGTGAAGCACTCTCATGACGTGGAGAAAAGCAACCAGCCAATTATTTTACACGATTGATTTTACCACACAGTGTTATATTTAGATAAACAGTTGTGCCATACTCTGAAAATCAAATCACCCAAGGCATTGTAGCCTTCAGACATGTTGTCAGCTTCTCCCACGAGAGATTTGACGTCACTATGTAAAAATATAATCATATATATAACATTTTGCTCCTGAGTAGTTTTCTAAAGAACTAAGTAAACCAATTCACTACATCCTAATAGTGGTTATTTTGCCTTAAAATTGTTTGAAGAACGAGCAAACATAAGTATTATTAACTTTTTTTTCGGATTATTGAATAGATTATTTTCGCACTTGGTTTCAGGATAGTTTTTCAATGTTTTAATGTATTTTTTTTCCTGTTGTTGGCGACTTTTGTGATATATTTCTTCCTTGAAGTAAATGGACATGTCTGTAGTGGCTTGGACATTTGTATACCGTAGAAACTCATAACACTGACCAAATCCTATTTGATTAGTCCCAATATACGGTAGTCACAGAAGTCTGTATTGGATTGGGTTGATAAACTTCTTAACGCATTTTCTCCAATTATTTTGAGAGTAAGTACAGGAAAAATCCGGTACGTGTTAGCTACAACTAAGTAGAAGTTATGAGATTTATATGGAACTTAATAACCGTATATTTCAGTGGTTATGGGCGGTTACTACCACGATTTGCTATCTGCATTAAATGCTATGTTATTTATTGCGTACATTGAAAGAGTACACAGCTGCTCATAAGTCGGATGCACTTGTGCAGTTCAGACGAAAAGCAACCTCCAGGCAACACTAAGTGTTTTTAATTTATAGTCCATTCGAAATCTTTTCGGTCAGCAAACAGGGGAAGAGAGAAGAGGACACATTTGTAAACTGTATTCACTCTTAGGTTGATCCGCACCAAAACAAAACCCAGGTGACCAGTGCACCGTTGTAATGTATCCTTCCGCCATTCGCGGCAGAAATACTGTCATATTTTCAGGACCTTGTGACAGAGTACAGGCAAAGAGAACATGGTCCGACAATTTAAACGATGACTAGCATAGTCTGTTAAGGTTGAAGGTGATGACTGATAGTTACAACAAAATAAATGTTTGCATATATAATAGTTAATTCTAAAAGAAACGAGCGAAAAAGTTATGCGATATCTTACATTTATTCTCTCTCTGGAAGCGGCACTTTTATCGACTGTTAGCGGCTCATTTTAAAAAAGAAATTGTATGTTGTTGCGTGAATTGCATTCTTGTCCCATTCTTGCATCGCGCATTTCACACGCTTTCTGTTTTTTCTGCGTGTAACCACTTTCCAAATTTCAGATGTTTCTTAAGGAGCACTGTTTATATTTATACCCGAAACACCACTTCTTTCACGGGAAGTGTTAGATATTTCTCACATAACTTACAATAAACTTCCAACCCTATTGCTTTTTCACCACTAGTCAATGGTTTGCCCGCTTATGCTTTACGTAAGTCGACGTAAACGCAAGAGCAAATCACCATTCACCATGATACTAAACAGAAACTGATGGTTTCTGGCTACAAGCAATATTCTGAGCATACCCGGATGTCAGGTACATATATGAATTGCATGTTGGGACTTGTAGTTTTGTTTAAAGGTACAAATTACCGTTATTTACACTTTTAGGAATTTGTATAGAATATTATACCATTTAAGGATAAATTCATTCTAAATTTTAGATTATTAGCATGGGACTATTTTCCTGCATGCATTGCTACAGTGTTGTACCACGGTGCACTGGTCACGTGCGTTTGTTTTGGCGCGGATCAACCTAAGAGTGAATGCAGTTATAGAGTTAGGCGACGTGCTCCCCCTCCTTCCAGACCTGGTCAAAAAGAATGCGAATGGACTGTATATATGATCTTAGATTTTTCGGCAGGATGATCACATAGACCTCATGGACGCCGCCTATATCTACCTAGTTGCAAACCCCGAGTGCCGATCAACTTGACTTTTTTTTATCGCGCTTCATAGAATCGTTGCACATTTTAAACTATATGTATATGCCTTTCAGAAACGAAAAATAGAATTAATGTTATATTTAAGGAAATGTGATGAAAATCAGCGATTGCGCGTCCAAAAAAAGATTAGCGTATAATTTCAGAATCAGTTTTTTACTTTTATATCTTGGATTTTATTTTTTGGCTATTACTTACTCAGCATTTACGCTCATTCAGAGTATTTCGCATGATGGAGTTTTCATCCATTTGCTTTGAAATGTTTCCTGTATATTCTAAAAATTAAACACTAACAATTTGATACAGGTGTTTTGTGTTGAGAAAACCTTTTGTATTATTGACCTTTTAAGCAATAAGAAAATTTTAAAACATATAAATCTTCAATCATATATTCCTCTTCTTGCCTCTTTTCTAGTTTTATTTCTAACGTTCTATATATTCTTCCGCAAAGTGCTTGGAATTTATGTAGCTTATGTATACCTCGAACTTCTTCATATGTCACGTCAGTGTCTAGATATTGGAAGTGATTTGTTCTATTGGAGGGCCATCTATCACTATTTTACACAATCATATGTTTTTAAAATTATTTCCTCTGGAAGTGAAGCTAATGCAAGACAATTATATTAGAATATTCTTGGGTATGATCAGTTAAATTTCATGGATATTTAACAGAAAGATAAGCTTTAAACATTCCTCTTTGGGACATTTGGCAAAGGGCGATAACATTCATTTTTTAAACCAAAAGGGATTACAAAATGAAATTTAATACACCTCAGTATTTACGATTACATTTTCAGCTAAATTTATTGAAAACTTTCGAAAATTGAGTTTTCAGTATGCATTTCCATAACTTCGGTACGTTTAAGCTTACAAAGTCCAACATTTTCAAGGAATTTCTCCACCTGTAAACATTTTAATTACGTTTTACTTAAATAATTAATTCTTTTGATTAAAATGTCATGTTTTAGATATTGTAGAGACGAAAA
The DNA here is from genome assembly GCA_030765065.1 of Deroplatys truncata. Lineage (NCBI taxonomy): Eukaryota > Metazoa > Arthropoda > Insecta > Mantodea > Mantidae > Deroplatys > Deroplatys truncata. Next base: position 162,119,853 of record CM060976.1, on the reverse strand, counting down.
AAATAAGTGTCTTGAGTTGTGTGTGTGTGTGCGTGTGTGTGTGTGTGTGTGTGTGTGTGTGCGCGCGCGCGCGCGCGCTAAATTAGATTTGAAATCCTCTTTATTCTAACTGCTTTTTATGTAACCCGTGAACGTCTAGAAGTAGACAAAAACTTACTAAAGAAAACCTAAAGGGCTTATTAAAATGTAAAATATACAATTTTTTTTCGACATTCTGTTATTTCTCTTAAACTTGTATCAAGGGGGCTAAATACCATGGCATTTACGAAATATTAGTTGTTTGAATGCTTCCACGTTCTTTTATTTCTTTTGAAGCAAAGGGAATGTAATGGCTAGAATATAAATATCGACTAGTATTTGAGTTTTGTTTCAGCCAATAAAATGTAAAGGCCGCATTATTACCTAATTGAAACCACATTCGACAAGAAGATTCATTTATGATTGATAAATTTTAAATAGGGAAATATGTGTAGACAGTCGTTTCATGATAACAACTTTTCAGTTCTCATTTTATTACCGAAATGTAAGAATCGTTTGTACTACTACTGCTGCTGCTGCTGCTGCTGCTGCTGCTACATCGTCTCCCATGTATCGCATATTTAATGAAATAGGGCCACAACTCAGATTTTTGCTTGTGTAAGAGAGAGGCTTTAAAAGATTTCAGTAGTTGGTATATAATCCACGTTTTATTTCAAAGCAAAAGGCCTGACACTCTTATTACAGCAAAGGCAAAAGAATACAACAGACCATACTCAGGAGCTTAACCGTGTTTACTGGTAAACGCTAAATAAATGTTAAGTGTCATAAGCAAGTAGTTGTCATTTAGAGGAATTTTATAAAAATAAGAACAGAGCCTTGCTGCACATATGCAATTAGAGCAAGACGAACCCAATTGTGTGTATATCTGTTTTCCATTTTTTCTGAGTAATGGCCCTCTTGCATTGAAGTTACGTTAGATTGTAACACATCGCTAAATATTCACAAAACAGAAACGGTTTTCAATACATAGTGTTTTTTTTTCCATTTCTGTTTTAATTTGTAGTTGATTGTGAAGTTACTCCTAGATGTACGGTCTAGATGCGAGCATCCTGAAGAATTTTGGACAACTCATCCTTGTAGTTTCCATCATGTATTTGATTAAAATTTATGCTTATTTCGAATCTGCGTAGGATGATAATTTTCAGTAACATGTCATGTAAAGTACCGAGTGGCAATTTTCCTCAGTATAATGCCTCAGAAGTGTAGTTGTTAGAGTTTATGTAGTGATGTCATGAAGAACATTACAAAGAGGTCAGCCATATTAAGAAACGGAGAGGGAGCTAGAGAAGGAAAAGGATGAAGCTACAAACTCGCCTCTACAGGGAATAATTATGATGTTGAAGGAAACGAAATTATATGTTCTGAAAGAAATGTAGGTCTGAGAGAAATTTTATCGGCTGTATTAATGCCTTCTATAACCACTGTACATAAGCTAAAACATTCCAGCTGCCTGTGAACACAAACCTGTTTGCCATGTATCGACACCCTTTCGGAGTAATATGACGACTGTTTCTTGCCTTTCTAGACCAGAGCTATTGGGTGTTTCTCGTTAAGATTCTAGACCCAGGCGTAGGCCTATTACGATGTTCCTAACTCAACTGTAGTTATGTTTTGTTTGTAATAAATAATATCGGTTTGTATGCTTGAAAAAATCTGTGAAATTGACCAAAATTGTTAAAAAATTAAAAGGTTAAATTTGTTTTTATAATAAAATTATATGAATTCTAAACTTTAAGAGCGTAGCTTTTTCTTTTGGCGTATTTAAACTACCAACCAAATGAAGCCATAAATGGGCAGGAGCATACTTATTAAAAGGCACGTCCACTTTAAACCTGGTTTTCTCGGAAACTTATTTTCAGCGTTTTTCCATACTCAAAATGCTGCACACGATGCAATTTTTCCTAACTTATTTCACAATTTTTGTATTACCTCTAAAATACGTTTAGGAAAATTACCATGTTCTCAACATAAGCGATGGGTAAAAACGTACTACACGAAGAATCTAGATATTGTTAAAACACAATTTATGCCAAGTAATATAATTTTTGTGGCATTAACAAATTTCGAATTATACTTTGTTAATATTTTGAGTGTTGTCATTATTTATTATTTTTCGCGGGTTATGTAAACAATATAGAATTTAAAAGTCGATATATAGCGACCCGTTTTTTAAAGATTTGAGTATCGTTTCGGCCTGTATCCCCTTTGTACCTTCAACGAAATGTTTGATGAAATAATTTTTGTTAACGTTTATCTTGATTAACTTTAAGCAGATAGGAAAGTAAGGTTATGTAAGAATGAAATGGAAGTAATAAATGATAGTGCTAAAGAAACATATGAATGTAACACATTAGACTTTTTTAAGTTCTTTATGTTATCTTTGCATGTAAGAATATCCAAACCGATTCTTATAAACATGGTTTATAAGATACCTTAGGTACCACTTAAAAAATGGACTACATCTCATCTTAATTCCTTGCTCCAAAGGGATTATAACGGGATGCAAAATAAAACTTAATGTATTATCTGTTATTATATTTTTGAAAGAAGAATGTTTCATTGCAAAAGTTATGTTTCTGACATGTTTTACCATGTGCAAAATGGCGATAAAATGAATATCTAAGGAGTTATACCAGTTTTTCTTAATTAACGTACTAAACCGGTTATCGCAACAAACAGCTTAGATCCAATTACACTATAAGCACAAGGAAGAGAAACACGTTTGTGTACTATTAAATCTTTTACTTATGTGCTAGCTTTCATCAGCATCACAAGAAGCAGTTTTATTACCAGTTTTCTAAACATCACATTACATCAAATTTGCACAGTGGAATGGATTGAAGGCGATGAAGCAAGAGAGAGGGAGAAATTGGAAGGATTATATAGGTTAAGGAGGGGGAGAGTGTGAGAGAGAAAGAAGGAGGGAGAAACATAAAAGGATCTTGCCATGTAGCTCAATAACGCTAGCAGAACTTCGGATTCTACTAATAGAATATACATTAGGGTAATACTGGTATTGGCTGTTAGATGAAATAAATAACAGTTTAAAACTAGAGAATATATTTTTGTGTGGTTTATAAAGTGAAAATGAATATGAGGAAAGACTTTTAATAAAACTAATCTAAAAAATCTAGAACTAGTCTAGAAACTAATAGAAATCTAAACCAGAATAAACACTTTACTGGAAATTTTAAATATTGACAGATATATGGAAAACAAGTTCATGGTATTAACAATTAGCAGTTGCAAAGAATCTGAGAATAATTATAAAAATGAAGCTTCTCATATTAAATCATTTTCCGTTAACGCTATATTAATTTTACTCCATACATTACTTGTATCTCTATTTTCTCCATCAGTTTATACTTTTGTTCAGTACTTCAGTGTTCTCTAGTACCAAAGATACATCGGGTTACATTATCCGTTCTGCTCGTGTTGTCATAGAGAGCATGCATTCCAGAGTACAAGATTCGCTATGGAGGTGCGCATATTTGTTTAGAACGTTTCGTTGAATGAAACAGTTACCGGTTGTGTAAGTTGGCTCGTAGTTACCACTAATCACTGGTACAGATAAATGCAAAAATGCTTGCCTATCTAGGAGCGCGACGGTTTCAATTGGTAGTGAAATGTCGATTAGCCTCTCTTTTTGCCAGTGAAAGCCTTCCGCCGGTTTATGTCTTCCTGACTATTGAAGTAAGGCCAATGTGTGTTAAGCTGTTTTTTTTTTTGGCCACGACTTCCTGGGATCCATTCATAGTCAGCAGATTTTCCGACAAATCTCAGGTCTTTGATTTTGTTTTCCTGACTATTGAAGTAAGGCTAACGTGCGTTAAGCTGTTTTTTTGGCCACGACTTTCTGGGATCCATTCATAGTCAGCAGATTGTCCGACAAATCTCAGGTCTTTGATTTTGTTTTCCTGACTATTGAAGTAAGGCTAACGTGCGTTAAGCTGTTTTTATGGCCACGACTTTCTGGGATCCATTCATAGTCAGCAGATTGTCCGACAAATCTCAGGCCTTTGATTTTGTTTTCCTGACTATTGAAGGCTAATGTGTGTAAGTTGTTTTTTTTTGCCACGACTTCCTAGGATCCATTCATAGTCCGTAGATTGTCCGACAAATCTCAGGCCTTTGATTTTGTTTTCTTGACTATTGAAGTAAGGCTAATGTGTGTAAGCTGTTTTTTTCGTCACGACTTTCTAGGATCCATTCATAGTCCGTAGATTGTCCGACAAATCTCAGGCCTTTGATTTTGTCTTCCTGTCTATTGAAGTAAGGCTAACGTGTGTTAAGCTGTTTTTTCCCCACGACTTCCTGGGACCCATTCACAGTCTGTAGATTGTCCGGAAAATTTCAGCCCTTTGATATTTCTCGCCATTGACTTCTCCATGGACTGTCCATGCCATTAGCTTACCACTCTTACGTTCCATGGTTCCGCATTTCACAGGCCGATTCTTCAAACAGGTCATGAAAACGCGGCTTCAGCCACCTAAATTATCGTGCCAATTGATGTGCAAATTGGACAGACCATACTTATGTTATTTTCATCCAGTTGCCGCAAACTTGCTTTTCTTTGTTTCTCTCTTAAATGTTTCATTTTTATAGCCCCCTTTAAATTCTGTGGTCATATCGGGGGTTTTGACCTGAGAAACAACTTAGTGATGGTAGTTTTACTCTCTGAACCGTAGGGCTGTTTTAACGTTGGTTTTTTTTTTTCATTAGCTTTTGTACTGAACACACATTCGCTCCCGCATTCATACTATGAGACACTTAGGGGGGATAGGGAATGCTACTGGATAAATAAAAATTCTCCTCCCCCAGCCGAGAATCGAACTCGAATCTTCCAGGTTCAGTTTTCATTTTATTCTTGTAACATTTATGCATTGGTAGCTCCTCAGGAAGGTAGTACCACTGTTGTGATCTTGGGAGAGAGGAAGTCATTTTTGCATATTGCTGTACATACAAAGTTAAACACAAAATTTACCTCGAAGAGTTTAAGTTGAGTTTTCTAAGCGTTGTTTATGGCATAAGATGGTTAAACTCCCTCCCCAAATAATCTGAATTTCACTACAAATAAAATTTGGTATTTAAGTCAACAGTTAGGCATCTTTCGAGGATCGAATTCGAAGACTTTCAAGCAACCTCCTTGTTGTCAGTTCTTCAGGGGAACAATTAAATTAAATTGATTTTTATTTATGAACGCTGTTTAACTACTATAGTTCCTAGCGTCCCATTCTATATTGGTCGTGAAAGACCGGAAATTTTGCTCAAAAGCCTCTTTATCAGCTACAACATGAGACCACTGGCTTTACTTCCCTTCCTAAGGAAGCCACGCTAAGGATTTTTACGCCCGAAAAAAGTGTATCGCTCTCTGCCGGATTTGAACTCCCAACCTCGGGAACTACAGGCTAGCATGGTACCACAAAGCCACGGAGAACGACTCTGTACCTATTTGGAAAACTTTTCTTGCCGTTTTCTTTCTGAAAGCCTATTTTAAGGATGTAGTTTAAAGTGTCACTTGTAATGGAATGGCCAATTGCGATATCTTCATTGTTCAGCAAATTCCTGTTAGGCATTTTTTCGTTCGTTTTAACATTTGAAAGACTGGAAACCTAAGCGTAATTGAAAGATAAGGATCTGAACAAAAATGTCTACATCTCGTTGCAGTTTATGTCCAGTTTTTTTTTTTTTTTTTTTTTTTTTTTTGTTTTTTTTTTTTTTTTTTGTTTTTCCTTGACTTTAATCGTTTGAGAAATTTCGCACTTGTACTTTAATACCCAATTTCAACCATTCCTATGCAGATATGTATTGTGATTAGCATAAAACGTTCGAGAAAACAGCTGTAGACTATCTATGAAAAGAAAAAAACAGCTTTACTTTCTGTGCCACGTACCCAGTAGGTAGGGAAGATACTGCATTTCAACCAAAAATTTGATATCGATATTTCACTGAAATATGTTTTTAATAAAAAAGGAAAACATTTTAAGAAAAATGTGTGGTTGTGTGAGAGAGAGAAAGAACAGCACAACCCAGAAATTGAATTTCTGATACATACCAAACTTGTTATTAAGGTTCAGCTCTTCGAAAGATGCGATACGAAAATTTTCAAGAAAATCCTCTAACTATGTTTTACTTTGAAGAGTTTTCGAAATTATCGATTTATCTATGATTTTGATTAAAATATCGTACCTTTAAGAAGTTTAATTGGTAAATAAAATTTATATCTTAAATTTTCTGGGAATAAGTTATGAAACCCCCTTCATTTGGAAGGGATTTTGTATAATTTTGTATAACTGGTAAACCAAATAAAACACGCAATTTATTTCAAATAACTTTCTTATGACGTTCGCCAATATATCCGTTGTTATTGGTTTCACTTTACAGTAATTTTGTCATTTTTTTAAAAGTGCTCTCCTTTTAGTTTTTCGCGATGTCACGGAAAGATCGTGGAATTTCTAGGCCTGCATATAACGACGTGATTTTTAAAGATCTAATTATCGATTCAATTACGTCTCCCCCCATTTTTACTGTCAATTAAATGTGTAATGTAACTTTCTATAAAGGTTTAGGTTGATTAACGTAAAGCAGGAAGGAAATATTCTTACGAAAAAATAATTAATGAAAGCAATATACAAATAAATGATAATAGGGAGAAAAAAATTAATTGATTACAAAGCTATCAATGTTTTAGATAATTACAGTAAGTGACATTTTAAACTTGTGTCTTGCCTTTGGTCCCGCAGTTATTTAATAATTTCAAATTTACATAGTTATCACATAATGCAGAAACCCTAAACATACATAACGAAATAGTGGTGAAGCTAGTGAATATGATTATTCCGCACTTCCAGGCCACCAAGTTAACCTCTACAATCATCGAGAAAAATAATCTTCTAAGTTGTTAATTATAAAATATTGATGCATTGATTTCTAATGTTAGTAATTTTCTTTCCTTATACAATGATTTCGCATGCCCTGCTAATGAAGTGATTACAGCACAATTACAAGGATTTAAAACAAAGCTGTCTAACTTGAGCGTTATTACAATAATATTTTGTTATTGGTATTCCATACGTATCATAAGGTTACCAGCACATGCGATTCTCTTTTATTTTGCTGCGATTACTGTTTTCTTAGTTGCTAAATCATGACCATACCTATATATAATATTGTTTGAAATGAAATAACGGCGGCAGTAACACTTATTTTCTGCTCTATGGGAGTGTCGTTGAAAAGTCAAAGCCATTTTCGCAAGTATGTCCTTTTGCAACTCAAATGTTTTGGTATTCTTGTAAATCCCTTTTAATGTTTTAGTAATTTAGAATAGAAAGTAGAAAGAATAGGACATTTCAATAGTGAAAGAATTATAAAACTAGTTTGAGTGTATTACCTTAGACACACACACACACACGCGCGCGCAGACATATACGGGTTGATTCGGGGTCTTTTTAAAGAAAATAATTTTTTTTTCCAAAAATCAATTCTATTTCTCAACATAATCTCCTTTCAATTCAATACACATTGTCCAACGTTTCTCAATTTTTTTAAACCTTCCTTTTTCGAAGTCTCCAAAATATGTCGTTGTTTCTGCCATGATGTGTTCACTGGACGTGAATTTCTTCCCAGCGAGTCAATTTCTCAGGTTTGTAAAGAGGAAGAAATCGCTCAGAGTGAAATCTGGAGAATATGCTGGGTGAGGTAGCAGCTCGTAGCCCAGTTCCACAAATTTTGCAATGGCAATGGCTGACTTGTGTGCGGGTGCATTATCCTGGTGAAAGAGAACGTTTTTCTTCACCAAATGGGGTCGTTTGTTTAACAATTCCTTGTGAAACTGATCCAGCATTGCGGCATAATATGAACCTGTGATCGCTTTACCCTTTTCCAGGTAGTGGGTGTCTATCACCCCTTGTGAATCCCAAAAGACAGCTGCCATGATTTTTCCTACGGACGGAATGGTTTTAGCTTTCTTTGGAGCAGGTTCGCCGAAGGAAATCCACTGCTTTGATTGTGGTTTGGCTTCAGGTTGGTAGTAGTGAATCCAAGATTCATCAACCGTGATATAACGCTGCAGAAACTCATTTGATTGCGATGGAATATGTTCAAGCAACCCTGTGAAATGGTCACACGATCCCGCTTGTTCTCAACTTGAGCAGTCGCGGCACCCATCTTGCTGACAGCTTTCTCATAACCAAAAATTCGTGCAGAATGTTAAACACCCGTTCACTCGATATGTTTACGATCTTGGCTATCTCATGGATTTTCACTCGGCGGCCTTCCAACACATCGTGAACTTTGTTCACCATTTCTTCTGTTGTGACCTGAACCGACCGTATTGTGCGCATGGCATCTCTTGTGCTCGAACGGCCACATCGAAATTCTGTGAACCGGTCATGTGATGGAGCAGTCCCATAGTACTTGTTCCGCTTTTCTTCCATTTCCTTCACCGCTTTACCACGCAAGAAGTAGTGCTTTATCAGAACACGAAATTCACATTTCTCCATTTTCTACCAAGCAACACACATCTGCTTATTTTAAACGCTCTCAACAATGTTCTAAGAAACAATTGACGAATTTTTGCGATTATATCCAGAATAGATAAGACTTGGGTGCAAACAGGAAACCTGTGATTAGAACGCCATCTATCGTCAGTCATAGACTTATCAATCCGCCCTCGTGTATATATATATATATATATATATATATATATATATATATATGAGCCTTCAGAATTATTCGGTCCTTACCGCCAGTCGGCTTAAATGAATGCCGTCATTATTAGTTCAGTGAGCCCCTTGTCTCAAAGGAGAAGTGTGGAATTAAACCTCGGACTGCACATGTTTCCGACTTCGTATACAGGTTGATGTACTTCGGCGGTGCAGATCTGTTTTTCAATAGGACATTGTGTACGTTCTTTGCACGCGAGATGGAAGTGAACACCGATCACAGAATTAGCATGGTTGAGTGCTAAGCCAAGACACTCTATGCTACAAAAACAGTCACATTATTATGTGAGTTACCTATTAGCATACATGCTGAGATTGCGAGTTTACGAAACGCAAGCGAAAGACGTTCCAAACGTAAATACTGGAACGGTACGATACAAGTCCCTTTTCACTAAGGTGACCTCGAAACTCTTGACTTCCACCCTTTCCGCTCATCTATCGCTAGTTCTCTGCCAGAGGCTCTAGTGATAAACTCGCTTCAAAGTGTTGTCATGTACAGACAACCGACTGGGGGTAATGGGTGAATTAATCTGAAGAACCCGTATATGAGATATTGTGAAAAATTGCCTGTATGCTTTAAATTTTCTGCAAACGCTTGTAATGTCCTCTTTATGCTGATTGAATTTGGTACAATTTTGTATAATGGGAAATAATAAGAGGTAAGAAAAGACTTACTACACGAAAATCGTACAGCTCATAAAATATTAATTTGTGTTCCAAGTACCTTTTTTGGTAGCATTAGTATTTTTCGAAGTAACGCATGTTGTATGTTTACATTTTCTTTAGTATGCTATCTGACGGACATTTTTGAATATTTGCGATTCTTCTTTTCCCTTCCATGACCAGAGCTTTTAATACTACTTTTGAATGCTATATTCGCTTGTTATACTAATTAGGCACCTATTGTTTAAGTTGAAGTCATTCCTAGGTAGGAAAACATTTTATATAACTAATGCAGTATTTAAAACATATATTGTGTGAATTGGTCATCTAGAGAATCTCTCACCGGTGTTCCGGTTTTTAAAAATTGCATAACAAAAACAATCGAAATCACTAGTATGTATATTCAAAGATATTTTAAATTCAGACGAGATTGTTTTGTGAGTGATAAAATATTTGTTAAAACGGATATATATTTAGTTTTTTTTAAATTGTAATTTATTTAATTGCTATATTATTATTATTATTATTATTATTATTATTTGTTTACAAAACCTCCCAAATGCCTCTACTAACTTCAATTTCTTCTAAAGTAGTTTATTCTTCATCTTCACTTAATATAATTAGGCCTTAGGCCTGTTTCCACATCAAGTAATTAGTCAATCCTTTCACATGGTCATTGGGCAGCCAACATTTCTTCTGCCTCCAGCCTTATTGTTTTAATTGTATATGAGGATTCTGTCAAAGGCCATCCTTTGTATAAACGGCTGCTGAACGTAGAAACTTTGCGGTTTCTGTCTTGAAATTATCCGAACTGTTTGCTCTCCACTTTCCGCTTTCGTACACCAATGTGGGAGCCATCATTGTTTTATAACGTTTCAGCTGTGTGCATATAAATATTTAGATTTTAACTCGTATATGTATGTTATTCCCAAAAGAACGAATTTAAAAATAAACTTAGCAAATAGTTTGTTATTGGACGCCACTTATAATTAGCTGATAAGGTTTACATTTTAAAATTAAAGAGTTTTACACATATTACTTTTCGCAAATTACCAGTTTCTCATATCTAGCTCAGAGAATGATTTTCAGAAGAGCTTACTTCAATTAAGTAGCATAATAAAAATTACGACTTTAATATATCAACAAAGAAACCAAAGTTGTAGCATTTAAAGGGTTAGAGCTAAAATAATTTTGGATAGCAAGCCATTAACTACCTGGGCTGTGAAATCTCCTGTTTTAAAAAAGGTCTTTGTAATAAACTAAGCAAATTTAGCTTTAGAAGTACCACAATTAAGAAAGCATTGAAAAGATGTAGAAGAGAAAGTAATGTAAGGTTTACAAGGTGATGACAATTGCCATGTTAATGTATTGCTGTATGAGTTTTGGGCTTTAACTAGAAGAGGAGAAAATATCATAGAAGCAGGCGAAATGCGATTTTTGGGAAGTTTAGCTTTAGGATAAAAGAAACAATGAACATATTAGAAATGGGAGTTTTTACTTTTTAACCTGATGGATAAAATGGAACCATTTAGAAATGTCTGGTGAGAACGTGTTCAGAGAATAAAAGAAGACAGCATACAAATGGCTATATTGGATTATAAGTCGAAAGATGAAAAGAATGTTGGTAGACCGAAGAAGAGCTGAATTCAATTTTTGATTAGAAATCTGTGAGACCGGAACAAGCCTTAAGAGTGTTGGGATTTGACTGAGCTTTTCAAAAAATTCAAAAATTAGTATTTATTTCCAGAAATATTTTGAACCTTTAGCTTCAATTACATAGTACTTAGCTGAGATTTGGTCCTGTGCCGTGGCGCTGTGGGCTAAAGCGTAGAGTCTGTTTCTCGGCCACGGAATGCTCCTGGGTTCGATCCCACCCATGGGAGTGCGGATTTTAAGTCCTGGATATAGGACCGTCGTCCACTTACGGCCACGGGGGCCAACATTCTGCCTGGGGGATGCGCGATGCTGTCCACCTCACCTCGTATCGATTGAATGATCGCCCAGCTCTGTCGTGTGTATGTGGGCGTGAGGCCGGTAGTCGGGTTGGCAGTTCCAGTCCCTTTATGGATTGTAGCGCCACGGGATTATTATTATTATTATTATTATTATTATTATTATTATTATTATTATTATTTATTTCTGAAAAAATCAGAAGAGTGAAAAACCATTTGTATGCCAGTTTTGCATAGCAGTATTTAACTAATATAGTAGTATTTTTATTTTTTCAAAATTACGAATTTTGTATTGTGTGCAGGCAACGCTTGATTAATTAATACAGTAAAAATAAAGTAACCCTTTTCTCAAAAGCTATTAAAAGATATCTGTATTAAGTTTAATACAGTCCAATTGGAGTTGTTTTTTTTTAATACAAAAAGTTCTTTGGTTAGAATGAACTTTGGACAAGAAGTGCATACAGTGCTTTGACTAAAGAACTCTTCTTTCCTACAGTACTCTACAACAGGCGAAATGTAAGACAATTCACTCCAAATTTCATTTTAACTCAATTTATAACAGGCCTCAGAAAATTTGGAAGTTATTCCATGAGGTTTAATATTAATTCAGATAGAGGCTATTATTGTAAATGTCAAGAATCTATACAAACTGTAAAACATGTTTTATTTGATTGTACTTTATTTGATTTTACTTTTTGAAGAATGTGATAATACATCCATATGTAAAACAATATTCAAGAACCCATGTTATTATCAATACTTTATGCAATTTATAACACACGTTCATAACCAAGTGTAATATTTCAATTTTGTCAATTTACTGTACTTATTGTTGTGTAAGTTATAACTCTAACATGCTCTTCTGGCCAAATATAGTTTTAAGTTTTTGGAGATTCAATAAATAAATAAATTGTGATGGAGCAGCATGGGACAACATTTTGAAAACATTTAGATAATAACTGCAAGATTTGGTCAGCTATGGTTATCCTTAAAGGTTTACCCGTTAAAGTTTATTATTATTATTATTATTATTATTATTATTATTATTATTATTATTATTATTATAATTACTAGTATATCCAGGGAACTTCAAAACCAAAATTTCCAGTGAAATATTGATATCATATTTTTGGGTGGTAAAAATTTGCAATGTGGGAATAGCTAATATGTGATATGATAGGTGTTGTTACAAATTCTTTGCTTGGCTTGGATTAAAGAGTAAGCAATAGTGATAATTGTGGCATGTGATGGAGCCGGGCTAATTAGAGAGCTGTAGTTGCAGTTGTGGCGGTGCATGGACTGTAGCTTTGTGCCACACAGGTTGTCAAAGCGATTTGCCATGTGTAGGAAGAATGCCAACTTCACGCGAGCAGACAATGTATTTACCGCTAAAAGTACACTAGGGCAATATCCGGAGAGTTGGACACAATTAGGCGTGTACATCCTATCATTGAAGAGCTGTGAGGAAATTGATATTTTAATTAGGTGCTTGTCACCTCGCAAGTGCCCGTCCAAAAATCCCAGCATTGGTTCATTTCCTTTTCATATTTGATATGAGAGCAAATGTGCACGTTGATGGGGCTGGCTCTGTTACCTGGCTATATCTTTAATAAGTTTCAAAGCACATTTCAATGACGTTACTGGGGAATGTTCTGTCCTTCCTTTGTTTTCCCATTCTCTTTCCGCCTCTCTCTCCCTCTACGCTTTCCTTTTCGCCTTTTTCCCTTTCCTCCGTGGCGCAGTTGGTTAGAAAGGCCATATCTCGTCAATGCCGAATTAACTAAGTTTGCGTACAGTGGACGTATTTAAAAGTATGCCTTACAATTTCCACGAGGTAACGTGATTTCTAGCATGTACATACATTGTCAACCTGCCATGCACATCTCTGCTGTTTACCTATAAATGCAGTAGTGTCATGGGTGCATCAACGGCTAGGAAAAACAAGTTTACGAGCATAACAAACAATGAAGACACACATATAATAAAAAGAATGGTTCCATTATGCAGAAAGACTCACACAAGTTTATCTTTTGCGTCATTTGCGAAGCTTTTTTCCCTTTCATTGTAATGAATTTCATCACATGCTCTTTATGCTTTGTCGCTGCTTTTCCCAAGGTGGACGAAGTATTGTATTTGAGGTTTTGAATGAATACAATTAAAAAAGGGGGGAGTAAGCTATTTCTGAAACAGTCCTGTGTTCTTTAGCTGCGTAGCACATCCTATCCTATTAAACTAGTTAATGATGTTCTCGAAAGAAACCCACTGGAAAGGTGTTTTGGAGGACGAGAAATCAACCTAGGTTATTTTCAACTTTCATTCCATTTTAAAATAAATGCTATAACTGGAAGCATTTGACCAGCAACAAAGCAAAACCCGGTGATACCTACTTAGATATTAAAAAAATTAAATTAAATTGAGTTTTATTTAGGGACGCTCTTTAACTGCTATGGTCCTTCCCATTCTATATTGGGCGTGATAGATCGGTAATTTTGCTCAGAGGCCTCTTTATCAGGCTTGAAGTTCTTTTACGTGCCGTAAATCTACGACACGGGACCACCGGCTTTACTTCTCTTCCGAAGGAAGGCATGGTAAGGATTTTTACGCCAAAAAAAAAATCCATCACCCTCCGCTGGGTTTGAACCCACGACTTCGGGAACTAGATATTGACAGGTAACCACTACACCACGGAGGACGACTTAGATATTAAATGGTACATATCAATGGGAGGGGAAAAAATCACGGACTTCCTCTATCCATGGAAAATTCATATATATCCGTTATATACCTATTATGACCTTCGTATAAAAAGTGATTTGTCTATTCAGGTTATGTTACTCCCGATACATTTTTGTCTAGGAATTATTTTAAATTAAGCAAGTGTTTAATTGCATGCAATATTTGAAAACAGCAAATGTTGAGCCACGCTCACGGGCTCTTGGCGATGGAAAGAAGAAACAAGAATCGCAAACTTTCAAGCATGTCCATCAGATGACATAATCAACATGGAATATTTCGAAAATGGCTTACGGAAAAAAAAAGACAAATTGTATATTTTAATGAACTCTATATTTTTCCTGTGGGGTTCCCAGTTACACAAAATTCTGTTAGTATGAAGAGGACTCCACAGAAATTTCAAGGCACAGAATTTATTATTTATCCAAATATGTTAGACATGTGGAGTTTTAATTAAAATCGTTATAGAGCCATTTATTGAAAAATGAGAAGTATTCAAACATCTTCCAGGTATTTTTACAAAATAGTTGTTTGTGTGTGTGTGTGTGTGTATGTGTGGTTGAAAAGCTGGTATTTTTCACCATCTTCTAAGGATGCGACACGAATTTCAAGAAAATCCTCCACCCCAAACTACGTTTTACATGGATATTTCCTCGTTATTTTTTATTTTCTCAAAATTGGCTGAAACGATTTTGGTTTAAGTTTAATATATTTACATGACAAATGAAATGTATATCTTGTGAAGTCTTCATTCAGAAAGAATTTTGTATAACTTGTAATCGTAAGAAATAGAAAAAAAAGTACTTCTATTGATAGGTACTAACAAACGTAGGTCTCGTTAAAGTGCATGATTTATTTCAAATACATTTTTTGTGACGTTAACCATTTCTGAGATATTATTTGTTATTGTTTTGAATTTATAAATACTGGGTTATTCAAAATGAAGGAACAGACATTACATATTTGTTTCTAATGAACGACAATAGATATCGACACATACGGCATATCATTGAATAGAGGAAAGTTCAAAGTTTTAAGCTCCACCTATTAGTTCCATTCAGTGCCTACATCGGCGCTACTCGTTTTGTGTGCTGCATTATGCAAAGAGTGGATCCATTCTTTTATTGCCGCGGGCATTTCGTTGTAAGTTCCACAACGAGCCGCCTCGTCATAAAAAAATTACAGTTGATACAATAAATTCATAGAAGATGGTTGCGTATGCAAACGGAAAAGCACTGGTCGTCCTCGCATAACAAATGGTGCTTATTTTGAACACATAAAATAAAACTTTGAACTTTTCTCTATTCAGTGATGAATCGCATGTATCGCCATCTGTTGCCGTTCATTAGGAATAAATGTGTAAAGTCTGCTCCTTCTTTTTTAATAACCCTGTAGTTATACTCTTTTCAAGTGGTAAGTAACTATTTGTTGTTTGTCGTGGTCATGTGAGCATGGAATTTTAAAGCCATCAAATAGCAATCCGCTTTCTAAACATCTGACTATCGCTTTAACCTACTGTATCCTTATATCTACAACAAAATGTGTAATGAAAGCTTATCTTGATTAACAAAAAGTAGATGGAAGTAATTGTAAGAATAGTTTGCAAAAGAATGAGAAGAAAAATCCATATGATTACAACATTTATATATATATATATATATATATATATATAAAAGCCTCCGCTCTTTCGAGTCTAATCCCACGTGTACATCACCGAAGTATTCTTGTTCGTGATCCTTGTCTTTTCCAAAATCTTTCTATCTGCGCTTGTCAAGTTTTCTTGTTTTAACACTATGAACTGTATGGAAACTCGCCCCAATGCCATGACCACTGAATAACTAACGGCCACAGAGTTGGTGCCTTTGTCTGCCTCCATCATCACACCTTTCCTCGCTATGTTTTTTCTGCTCCCCTTCCATTTGCTTTCCTCACCTCCCTAACCCTCAAATTTACTTAGGTTTCCCTTTGTTTTGCTTCATTTTATTTCATCCCCCCACCTCGCATTACTTCTTCGCTTCTCTACTGTTGTTATTTATTTTGCTGTTCCTTTATTGCTTTCTCACAGTGTCACATTAGGGGGCACGGCAGGCGCTTCATATCTTATTTCTCATACATTATACACGCTTTTTAAAGGCAAGGAAACACAAAAGCACTGGTGGTTCCCTAACAACCATTTAGGCTTTTTACGGCAAATTCGAAGACTTCGTAAAGCAGGCACCTGCATCTGCTTTTTGTGATAAATAAAACAAGCAAAGTAAGTCTGTCACGTTAGGCTACTTTCTCTATTACTGTAGTCAGGAGGTTAGGATAATAGTAAACTGCTCATAAAACAAGTTTATTTGCTTGTCATGAGCCCTTGAGAAACAAAATAATCGTCATAGAAATAATATTACTTCAGTGTGAACATTTTTTAATCTAAGGCATATACCACAGAAAATTTTTATTTTTCCAAGAGTAGCATTTTGGTATCTCGTTCGTGGTCTCTCACCTTTGTAAAATCTCATAAGAATAAAGGAATTTAATACTGCTTTTACTCGAGAAATTCATAACATTTTATTTGTTATGGTGTTTCCAGAAATTAAATATAACAAAATAATTTCCAGTAATAAATTACAGCATGAAACAAAGCTCGTAAAGATTCTTTATTAAAACCGTGTAGGTCCATGACAATACCAACCCGTAAATAATTACGGGTCAGAAACATTGCGTATAAAATACATGCCTCTAGAACACAGTTCACAGAAATGAAAGTTTTAAGAACTGTGGCTGTATATACAAAACCAGATAAAAACGAAATACTGAAGTTCGGGACCTACAATGAAAAGCAAAAAGTGAAATAATCAACACACAGGAAAAACTGGAATTAGCATATACACTACGTGATACCTGGCTGAATATGACGATCAAGTTCGTGGCGCCCTCCATCGGTAATGCTGGAAGTCAATATGGTGTTGGCCCACCCTTAGCCTTGATGGTAGCGTACACTCTCGCAGGCATACTTTCAATCAGGTGCTGGAAGGTTTCCTGGGGAATGACAGCCCATTCTTCGCGGAGTACGGAACTGAGGAGAGGTATCGATGTAGATCGGTGAGGCCTGTCACGAAGTCGGCGATCCAAAACATCCCAAAGGTGCTCTATAGGATTCAAGTCAGGACTCTTTGCAGGCCAGTCCATTACTGGGTTGTTATTTCGTGTAACCACTTTGCCACAGCCCGTGCAGTATAAACAGGTGCTCGATCGTGTTGAAATATGTAATCGCCATCTCCGAATTGCTCTTCAACAGTGGGAAGCAAGAAGGTGCTTAAAATATCAATGTAGGTCTGCGCTGTGATCGTGCCACGCAAAACAACAAGGGGTGCAAGCCCCCTCCAGGAAAAACACAACCATACCATAACACCACCACCTCCGAATTTCACTTTTGGCACTACACACGCTGGCAGAAGACGCTCATCGGGCATTCGCCATACCCACACCCTGCCATCGGATCGCCACATTGTGTACCGTGATTCGTCACTCCACACAACGCTTTGCCACTGTTCAATCGTGTAGTGTTGACGCTCCTTACACCAAGCGAGGCGTCGTATGGTATTTTCCTGCGTGACGTGTGGCTTATGAGCAGCCGCTCGACCACGGAATCCAAGGTTTCTCACCTCACGCCTGTCATAGTATTTGGAGTGGATCCTGATGTAGTTTGGAATTCCTGTGTGATGGCCTGGATAGATGTCTGCCTATTACTCTTTACAACCCTCTTCAAATGTCGGCGGTCTCTGTCAGTCAACAGACGAGGTCGGCCTGTGCGCTTTTGTGCTGTACATGTCCCTTCACGTTTCCATTTCACTATCACATCAGAAACAGTGGAAATCTCACGTACAGACTTCTGACACAAGTGACACCCAATCACCTGACCACGTTCGAAGTCCGTGTGTTCCACGGAGCGTCCCATTCTGCTGTTTCACGATGTCTAATGACTACTGAGGTCGCGGATAGTGAGTACCAGGCAGTAGGTGACAGCACAATCACCTAAGATGAAAAACGTATGTTTGTGGGAATGTCCGGATACTTTTGATCACATAGTGTTTGTGTAGAATGACAGATGGCTCTGAAATAACCCTACAATACCAGTCTGCAAATTGAAAAGGACCAAGAAAGATATTTTCCAAACAATGGAGCCGAAATAGGTTAAGATGTCCAATGTGTAAACAAGAAGAGTTTTCCAACTAAATGGGGAAAAACTTAATAAAAATATTCAGATGCCCATTAGAAGATGCCTGTGCCAAATACAAAGTTTTGCACTTGCATATATTTTCTTTTTGAGCTAAGCTGTTCAGACACTCGAGTGCATAGCTCATTGCTTCTCATGAAATTGCAGTGCCATATATTTGGATTGGAAGCAATGCCTCATATTTTCCAGATGTTTGTAAGTAATCGGAAATACACTAAAATAACACATTGTAGGGTGTAAGATCCAGCTATGCCTGCCAAATGAGTTTCTGAGCTTCAAGATTGGGGCTGCCTTTTAAAGGAAGCACTTTTCTCTAATGCTTATCATAAATACGTAAATTCAGGGTGATAATATTCAACCGTGACGCAACGACATTATATTCGAACGTGCTTTTTCGTTTACATGGGTTCTGACGTCATGGCTAGATGTTGGTATACCTACTAAGATTGTAATTTTCACAGTAGAAGTAGAATAGAAAGAAAAAAAAATCTGCTTCAGAGTAAGCTACTTCCTAAGATAAAGGATAGTGTTCTCGCTGGATATTCTTCAACAGCTATTTTTTTCTGAGAAATTACCTCCAAATATTCTGTTAGTTTTAAGGAAAGTTCTCACAAAGTATATGAGGCACCATCCAGGTTGGTTGGTTTGTTTTTTTAATGATCCCTGTTGAGTTGCATGTGCTTGTCCAACATGTCTATTAAAGTGTAAGACCACAGTTTCATCTTTGGATTCAGAACTGTTGCTGAATCGGAATATTATCTTTGCAGCTACGAATTTGGGCATAGGGCTGTATTGGGCAAGGCCCTCGAAATCGTATTCTAAGAAAAATAGGAGGTTCACCAAGGTACGGCAGCACGATCTTTCACGCTTACATTGCCATATCAACTGTAGATGTCACACTTCGCTCCTACTCTTTCGTCTTAACAGATCCTTCTAGCACTGTTAAACTACTACGGCTGATCAATAAAGACTGAGACTGATTTTTTTTCACAGATATTTATTACTGCATTTCAATGTTGACATGGTGTTTTTCAAAGCAGTCCCCTCCTAACTGAATGCACCTTTTATAACGTCTCTGCCAGTCCTCGAACACATGGTGCAGGCCATTCTTTGTCTGGTCTTTGAGAATCGCCTCACTTTTCTTCAGCACTGCTTCAGTGCTCTCAAATCGAATGCCCCCTGAGCTTTGCCTTTAGTAATGGGAATAAAAAGAAATCACAGAGGGTAAGACCGGGGCTTTAAGGTGGATGCGGTACACAGGTAATGTTGAATTTAGCCAAAAATTCCTGGACTTGATTTGCGACGTGAGGCCGCGCGTTGTCGTGATGAAGTCGCCACCCATTCCGATGATGTTCTGGACGTTTCCTTGTAATGTGCTTCCTCAGTGTAGCCAGTACTGACGTGTAGTAGCTGCTGTAACAGTAGTGTGAAGGGGGGAACTGCATGCTGGTAAATCATTCCATTCCGAAACACCAGACCCACCTTGCTTAGCACAGAGGTCTCGCCCTTCTTTGAAGTCCTTGGACCACCTAAACACCGTTGCATGAGGTAGTGCATCTTCACTGTATGCTTGCTTCAGTTTTTCGAAAGTTTCAAGGCTGTATGATTTAAACGAAAATAAAATTTTATTGCGCTGTGTTGCTCCTCTCGTGTCACCTCCATTTTGTGGTATGCGAAATTCAAGTAGGGTCAACAATATACAGCATTACTACCAACCTACCGTTACGAGAGTGCTGTCGCTGATGGACATTATACATGAAACCCGGCTCTTTTCAAGTATTCGTGGTAGAGACATAAAACTATCAAGGAAACTACAGAAAAAAATCAGTCTCAGTCTTTATTGATCAGCCCACGTAGATTCCACAGCAGTTCCACCGCAGCGACAACAACGAAGACTTGAAAAGAAGGTCTCTCTGATCTAGCCAAAGATGCCGTGTGAAACAAATTGGACAATTAATGAAGATATCGTATAGGTTCAGTATCGTATGAATAATATTGATACATAAAGTATACAATTGCTTTTAGACTTTTTATTACATAAAGTTAAAATTAGTTTTAAAAAAGTTGTCCCCCACCGCTTATGTCCACTGAGTGTTTTGTGTTTTTTTTTGGGGGGGGAGATGCTGCGAGGAAACCTTTTTAGGGAATATTATTACTTTCTTCCGATCTGCAGCATTAAACCAAATCTTTATTTCACCAGTGAACAAAATATTTGTTTTTACAAAGAGGACGTTGATGAATTCTGAACTTGGAATGGTGGACATAAAAATGAGAAGTGTGACAGTGTGGAACTAGATCTTGCAAGTTTTGGCATCTGTTCATAGGCATCCCCAAATTCTTCGATTTTGACAGAGCGCTGGGAAGTTCAACATATTAACCGAGGACACTGCCTGTCTCGTTAGGTACACATGACATCCACCGAACCCTTGTTTTAATTAATAAATCACCGTACGTTATGTGGTGATAATCACAACTGATTCCAGTAGCGTTACGTTTTTTTGTTACGTGTTTATTTTTAAATGTGCGCTTTGCCGTGCAGTTTTCTAGATCACTGCCAATGCAGTACTTTATCAGTGTTTTAAATTCCAATGAATATTGAATCGCGTGAGCTAGGTGTGACCTCAGAGCTCTGGTGCAGTGCGTCGTAACCCGGGAACTGTGTCCACATTGAGCTATGGACTCACCCTTCAGAAAAATGCACACGGATGGTCGAAAACACCCGGACCACATGTTGCTAAAATATGTAGCTAAAGCCACAAGACTTAATATTTTTTGGTAATTAATTGTTTATTCCATTCCATGTATCTCAAGCTTTCTTTCTGTACAGCTTTCTAGGTCGTTTAAATCCTCATTCTAATGTAGACTACATTTTAATAGTTCCTTCCCATAGAAGTTCGCGCTGCCATTTCATATAACTATCGTGTACTGTTTCTGAAAAGGAATCTTATTACTGTGTTTTAAACGCAAAATTCAATAACCAAAATGCAGAAGATGGAAACACAGAGAGATATACATGAGCAGATCTTACCATAAGACAACCACATCCGAGGGTTTATTTACTATCGTGTCACGGATTTTAAAAATAAAACTTTAGAACTTACATTCTTTCTTTCCCCTATTTTGCATAATGATTAACTCAAAATATACTTAAATTTACGTACTTTCCCTGTCAAATCCTATTATAATATTGGAATCAGAGAATCATTTTAAAATGAAAAATTACATAAACTATATATTTTATAGAGTAAATATTTAGAAGGAAAATAACCAAGAATTGCTACGTTTAGATTTAAATCAAAAAATAGAAACATTTCGCTTATCCTTCTCTCCAACTAAATCACAGGATATTAATTCAGTTTAAGGTTAGTAGGTTAAATGTCATCTCTTGAACTTCAGGAAAAATAATACCTGTTTTCTTTTTATTTTCTATCTTGGACGTTTCCTACGAGAAATAACTCGAGATGTAACTTAACTGCAGTTGTCTTTTCTGCGTAATACGGGTTATTTAGATATTTTATTTGTTCCTCACGTCCTGAAGGTCCTATTTTTGTGCCAATATAAACGCATTATGAACTTTCCCGTAAGTGCCAGTGTTAGTGTTAACTCTATCGTCTTTGGGAGAGACTAGGGATGAGATCTCGTTACCTCGATACTCTCAACACTCGGGTGTCGAAATATGTGTAATCGAGATAAACCTTCGATACTTTCAAATTTTTAAGTTTTTTTGTTATTGAAGATTGTTGCGTTTAATTTTATACTACATAAAAATGAAAGGAGTTAAGATTCGCGTTGTTGCCTCTCACGTGTCTCCAAAACGTCGCAGGATTATAGTTCTTGATAGACCTTGACTGCGTTTCATGTGGGTGAATGAATACAACATTCCATAGACTTTTGTGTCTAAATAAAAACATGCAAAACAATGGGGGAAGGAGTAGAGGTATTCATAACATACAGATTTACTGAGTTATGAATGCAGCCGAGTTAGCTGACAGACTAAATCACGTTTCTGCGATAGCCTGGCTTGGTGACTCACTCTCAGTCATTACGTTTACGTACTCCAGTGACCAAAATCTGTGAATTCAGCAGAAACAAATCAGAACTTAAGACGTGAGATAATACAGCGCATGGAAATATTTGTTCTTTCCTTCCATCTGTTAGTTTGTGTTTACACAATTCATACTCTGTTTACGAGCGTAGCTTGCAGGCAAACTATACGACTAATTTTCATAATATGGATAGAAAATCCTTTAAAAGAAAGTTTTCAGTACAAAATATAGTTGCACTAAAGGGGAAGGGAATAAATTATTATTATTATTATTATTATTATTATTATTATTATTATTATTATTATTATTATTATTAGGCTTGACTAACAAGGAGATATATAAACTGTGGCATTATCAACATAAAAAATTGCTACCAATTGAACAATGTCGGAGAGGAACAACAAAATTGGTTACATGCGTTTATACACAAAACATAATTCAAAGAACTGGCTATCCCATTTACAGTTTTTATAAAGTATGTATCGAGTATCGAGAAATAGTGGTATCGTCCCATCACCAGGAGAGACTTTTCGAATCAACAATTGTCTTAGAAGTTTTCTGAAGTTTGGAGGTAAAGGTCTTAGAGGACAATGTGAGAACCTGTTTGACTGAGAAATAGCACCCCAGTGTCCAAAACCTAATATAAATGGCTATAATATGTTTTACTGGTATGATTGCCAGATAGAGTATAGAGAACGCCTTATGACGTGTTCATAGGTAAGCATTCTGTTATCCATCCACTGTTTCGATGTTCGGCAAGCCTTCGTGCAAAAGGTTACTATATTACTAGTACGCCAGTGCTGTAGTGTCCAATTACCTGCAAGACATTGTAGTGGTAAAAGAGAGGAATGGCATCAAAAGTCACAAAACGGAAAGCCTGCCAAATAATGACTCATACAAGGGCAAATAAACGAAGAGAAAATTTCGAATCTCGTTCGTAGAATTAATTTTTTCTATCTGAAAAATTATTTGAATCCCATTAGAAAATAAGTAGAACAACTACATACGCGTTAGACAAGAAAGAAACTATGCTAAATTTCTATAAAACCCAGTTCTTCCTGATGTATGGATCAGCGGCCCGAATTTTTAAAAACAGACTGAGGACAAACTGAATCCTTAAAAAAGATATATACAATTAGAAATAAACAATGATGGGAGACTATAAGTTTAAGCAAGAAGATACAAGTAAGAAAATAAATCGTATTTCTACTTCGAACACAGAGGCGTGAGGGGCCCTAGAAGTAATGACATCTTGTACAATCGGAACAGATCTTCAGGTGATTCATGACTGTTTCATTCACCATCTCTGCAGATCTGATCTGATAAAAGAAGACAAAATTTGCATAAAAGAAGATAGGGGGGATAGATGATCATCTTTCCCACAAACTGTCAAAATCAGATAGACCAGTAGACATTCTGCAGTGCGGGAGAAACTTAAGATAAAAATGAAATTTCCAGGAGTTCGCAAAGAACTTCGGTAATGGAGGGGTTCCTTCATGAAAATTATTCTTCATTGCTCAAGAATTCTTTCATACCTCTTGATGAGTCAAACGTTATGGTACAGGTTCTCAGAGCTATACACATTTACGGGTATCATGCGTTAGGGTTCTTTATTTCTGAGTTTGGCAATTGCGAACAACCAAGAAAGGGAGAGACGGTAACGTAAATATCATTCGAAGCATGTGTTTCCTAAAATGGAAATGCTGAAACGTACTGCAACGGACTCGTTACAACCACTGCTCGTGTTGCTCGTACGATGCTCGGGTTATTTTACGGGTGTAATTGCTGCTTGCGTGTTTTATTGATGCATAACGTGTTATCCTATGTGACAGTATAAATGGGGTAAGAGAGAGGAAGCTTATAGACGATACACTATGTGATCAAAATTAACCGGACACCACAAACATACGTTTTTCTTCTTAGGTGCATTGTGCTGCCACCTACTGCCTGATACTCATTTTCCGCGACCTCAGTAGTCATTAGACATCGTAAAATAGCAGAATGGGACGCTCCGTGGAGCTCACGGACTTCGAACGTGGTCAGAAGTCTGTACAGGCCGACCTCGTCTATTCACTGACAGAGACCGCCGACATTTGAAGAGGGTCGTAAAGAGTAATAGGCAGACATCTATCTAGACCATCACACAGGAATTCCAAACTGCACCAGGATCCACTCCAAGTACTATGACAGTTAGGCGTGAGGTGAGAAACCTTGGATTCCATGGTCGACCGGCTGCTCATAAACCACACGTCATTCAGGAAAATGCCAAACGACGCCTCGCTTAGTGTAAGGAGAGCGTCAACATTACACGATTAAACGTAGCAAAACGTTGTGTGGAGTGACGAATCACGGTACACAATGTGGCGATCCGATGGCAGGATGTGGATATGGCGAATGTCCGGTGAACGACATCTGCCAGCGTGTGTAGTACCAACACTGAAATTCGGAGGTATTGGTGTTATGGTGTGGTCGTGCTTTTCCTGGAGGGGGCTTGCACCCCTTGTTGTTTTGCGTGGCACGATCACAGCGCAGACCTCATTGATATTTTAAGCACCTTCTTGCTATCCACTGTTGAAGAGCAATTCGGGAATGGCGATTGCATCTTTCAACACGATCGAGCACCTGTTCATACAGCACGGCTGTGGCGGAGTGGTTACACGACAATAACATCCCCTGTAATGGATTGGCCTGCACAGAGTCCTGAGTTGAATCGTATAGAACACCTTTCGGATTTTTGGAGCGCTGACTTCGTGCCAGGCCTCATTCACCTACATCGATACCTCTCCTCAGTTCCTCACTCCGTGAAGAATGGGCTGCCATTCCCCAAGAAACCTTATAGCACCTGATTGAAAGTATTCCTGCGAGAGTGAACGCTGTCATCAAGGATAAGGGTGGGCCAACACCATATTGACTTCCAGCATTACTGATGGAGGGCGCCACGAACTTGTACGTCATTTTCAGCCAGGTGTACGGATACTTTTGATCACGTATGTAGGTAAACGAAAATTCCTCATTCATTGTCTAGATTCCAGATTTTCTTCCAAAAACTCTCTTCGCAGAGCATATCTTCCCTATCTTAAAGTAATGTTCATTGCCTGTTTAATTTTTACAGGATTTGATGAAACACCCTGTTTCCCAAACATGATGCTACACATGTCCATGTTGGTGTAAATGCTGCTTCATATTATGTAATGCTAGACATTTCGGGTATTTAAAATTGGTCCAACAAGCGTCTAGAGAAATCTGGTAGCTACGTTAGCGGGTAACGAAAATTGCGCCATTGCATACTGGTGACAGTTCGCTTTTGAGCACGAAATACAATACCGCCGCGGTGTGGAACTTGGCTTCAAAACTGTGCAAAGTTTATTTAGTAGATTAATTCATTCTGTTTGTTAACTTTTGAAACTGAAGTAATGCCTCCACATGTTTACATATTTCAGCCAATGTAACCTACCTGAGATAATCATGTTTTTAACATACAATTTTAATAACATTTAACGTACGTTGAAATGTGCGTTTTGCGTTGAAAATTCTAATTTAATGAGTAAGCAGTGCGCATAAAGATTGAAAACTCCAAGCGATTTTTTTTTCAGCATAACTCAATATGGTCCCTCACATTGGTCCTGTTCTGGCAAATTTAGAACATCAAACGAGCTGTATAAAATGGTTAATGCGGAAATGAAAGCTCTATGAATACAGGAGCACGGAGCCTATTAGTTTATTTATTTGTTTATTTATTAACAAATGAACTTACAGTTTGTGACATTTTTCACGGTAGTATTCTAATAGAAATGCGTAAAACAGACTTTTCGACATTTCGGATTGTTAAATCATCACAGAGCATCCGAATGACATGATGACCTCACAATGTTTCATTATTTCCCTTTTGGTTCGAAATTATTTTGGTACATAATTGATTTTCACAAATATGACAGCGCAGTAAATAAGCTCAAAAGGCAAAATTGATAGTCAAAGCTCAGAAAATGGCTGTAGTGTATATAAAAGCCATGTGGAGCAAGCAACATTCAACAGGACCCCAAATTCATTGAGAAGATATAAAAAAACTGAAGGTAAAAAAGCTTTTATGTCACTTTCGCACAACGTTCTCTACCCATTACATCATAATCCCTTATATGTTATGGGATTCATGCAAAAAGTTATTTTTCTGTTTACGTTATATTACACATGACGTATTTTTGAGAAGAAAATAAGCAATGTGGAATTGGTTGCGTGTACGATATGGAACACAATGCACAACTGATCACAAATCTAGGGGTACTCAGTTTTGGCTACTAATGAACCCTTGCTAGAAAAAGGAATAATCGCGTAAGATAGTTTATAGATGCCACATGGCATTTCAATTTGGTAAAACTTACAGACGAAACATCGAATATTTCGAAAACAGTTAATGCTACAGAAAAAGATATACATTGTGTATTTCAAAGAGTTCCACATTTTTAATGAAGTAATCATTTGTCTATCTCTTATGGTTTACCAGTTGTTACAAAATTCATTCAGAATGAAGAGGACCTCACAGGCTGTTCAAAGAAAATTTAAGACGTACATTTTATTAGTCGTTTAGATGCTTTAAACGTAAGATATTTGTATAAAAATCGTTACAACAAATTTTGAGAAAATGAAGAATAATTTTGCCCTTGTGAGTGATAGTGTAGGTCGGAAATGGCTGAAGCCACAAAACGGGTTATTTGAAGTAAATTATTAGTTTTAAAGAGATCTAATTTTTTTTCTATAGTGCGTTGTCGTCTATCGCATAAGTTTACCAGTTATATAAGATTATACAAAATTCCTTCCAAATGAAGAGAACTTCTCAGGCTATTCCCAGAAAATTCAAGATATACATTTTATTTGTTACGTAAATATCTTTAATATATGGTATTTTAATGAAACTCGGTAACCATTTTTTAGAAAATAAATTTCGAAAAAACTTCCGTGTAAAGGATCGTTCAGGGTGGGGAATTTCCTTGAAAGTTTTCGAATCGTATCTTTGGAGGATATTGAACTTAAATATTAAGTTTGGTATTTATCTGACTTTTTGTTTTTGAGTTATACTGTTCGCTGATACACACACTCTGCGCGGACCTTTTTCTCAGAATGTTTTTTTTTGGGGGGAGGGGACCTCGAAGTATGCATTTTCTGTGAAATCTGGACATCGAAACTTTGGGTACAGTACAATACTTCCCCTGATTACTTAATGTAGTAAAGAAAGGAACAGTCATTTATACGTAAAACAAAATGGTTAAGGATAGAAAATTAGTTAATTTGGAAGGACTGGTTAAGCAGAGAATAGGAAATTCTGGAAGTTTGGTGGAAAAGAAGTGATATAAGGAAAGGAAGGAAACAAAAAAAGCTGTTGCAGCACGTGATACCAACAGAAGCAGCTCTTATGGTATTTGGACATATGCAAAATAATTCAGTTAATACAACAAATTGGTGTTCGGGTTTGGTTTGTGCCCATGTGCCTCTGTATGGAGGTAGAGAAACTCCCTCCTGAGCCACACAATACATCGATAGCGTCACCCATATGCTCGATTAGGCAGCGCTTATGCCCAATCAGAAAAGCACACAAAGAGCGCGATTACCGCGACACGCTATATAATGTTTATTCATTGGGAAAATTGTTAAGTTTGCATTTGGTATCTTGGGAAAATTTCCAGCCACGAGTTTTGTGGAACCATGTGTGTAACGATTTCCACATCAAATTAATGCAAATGATGTCATGTTTTCTTTGCAAATTACATTAGCGGAGCACCGCCATTGTCGATATAAACCGGTTGATTTGTACCGCAAACTGTTATCTATAAATTTGATTTGTTTAATGAAGAAAGCCATTAAAGTAGAACAATAAGTAGGAATATTTGTTTTGCATCATTTGCCTGTTTTGCTCATTTTGCCGAAATCAACAGTCTGTCTACGGGCGGGCCATGTGTGGTTAATAACTTTTCAATCATCGCTCGAATTTTGCAACTGCCATTCTTAGTTTCACCGATAAATACCTAAAACAAAACGTTTAATTTAAAACATAATTGGGGTTATTGTGATGAAACCAAATTCGTTTGCAGAATAACATTTTCTGCTCTACCGAAAGCTTAGGTCGTTCAGTTATTTAACAATTAGGTGCTGCAGGTGTGGGCTGCAAACAATAGTCACATAGTTAAGTACAGAACAAACATAATAATGACTATGTATCAACGCTTATGTTAATTACTTAAATGTTCGTTTTTTTTTAGAATGGCCACGTTTTTAAAACAATGAATGCAAAAAAAAAATACCTGTTGTGATGCACTTGCATTACTTTCTCTACTCACTCTTCTTACAAAAACGTGTTCTTCTATCTGCTTCTTGTTAATCAAGATAACTTTCATTACACATTTAGTTTTAGACATCGGAGGCATACAGTAGTCTAAAGCGATAGTCAGATTTTTAAAAAGTGGGCCGCTTTGTAATGGCTTTGGGATTCCATGTTCTTTGCTGACCACGGAAAAAAAAACTAATAGCGACTTACCAGTTGAAATACTATAAGTATTGGAAACTTCAAACTAATAGCACGGAATATCTCTGAAATAAGTCCACAATAAATTATATTTGATACAAATTGTATGCCTTGACGAGATCTGCGGAGAGAGCCAATGGACTAAGAACCGGCTGCGCGGTGTGTTCTTTTTTTTTTTCTCCGTTGCGCGTGTGAACACATGCTGTTACTGCAATCAAGTTCACGCTACAGACGCGGCTCTGCTCTGCTCTGGCACTGCGGAATTGAGTTGACAGTGATAAGGTGTAGCTGAGTTATTACGAGTTGTTTATTATTTTGTCCTGTATTTAGTCACAAAATAGATTATGGTATATGTTTTCTACTGCGGAACTGTATTTATGTATAATTCGTATGTGTTAACCTAGCTCGTTAAGTGAAATTATTTAATGTTTTTGTCAGGCGAGGCTTGGATCTACCTTTATTTATGAGTGTATACACAAAATAATCGTTATTGGAGTTCTGACAAACCTAGTATTGTTCATGTAGTAACCCTGCTTGACCCCCCAAAAAGGATGCATGGTGCGTCATGAGCGGAGAAAGAGTTATAGAGCCATTTTTTTTTTTTTTTTTTGAGAATTAACAGACAGGGAGCGGGATTTTGCCTTTTTTCAAGAAGACTACCGCAGCTCATACGGCCAATATTTCGATGAGAACAATTGAAAGTGTGTTTGAGGACAGAATTATAAGTAGATGTAATTATAACTATAAGCGGCCTCCTCTATTCCCCTACCTAACAATCTGCGATTTCTATCTCTGGCTTAAATTAAAATATAAAGTGTACAAAAGAAAGGCACATCCTGGAAGAATTAAAACAAAATATCCGCCAGGAAATTGCCAGCATTTCTCAATCTGAGCTACGGGGAGTGATGGATAGTTTCCTAAAGAGGATTCATAAATGTATGGACAACGACGGTGGCCAGTTTCAGCACCTAATTAGACAAAGTTGCTAAGTAAAGCATTTAAAAGTAGTTTTAAAACATGTTATACGGTTGCATCCATTCTATGATAACCGCAGACGGCAACGGGCGCCGATAACGCGAACAGGAAAAACACCGCGCAGCCGGTTCTATCGGTAAATTTTTTGTGTGGTAAGACCTTTACTATTTAGTATGCTTTACCAATTATACAAAAATCATTCAGAATGAAGAGGACTCTACAGGCCATTCCCAGAAAATTGGAGATATACGTTTTATTTATTCATGCAGATACTAATCCAAATCGTTTGTCATGTTTGAGAAGATAAAAAATAATGGAAAGGATAGCTTTGGGTGGTGCATTTTTCTAAAAACTTCCGTATCGCATTAATGTCGAGGAGTACCGATAATACACCACATCACGGCATTTGATAAGCTTAATGCAACCTCCTTGTCATTCACGAAGAATCTTCCTTCAGGTCATCCCTGTGGTCGTAACAAATATCAACTGCAAATGATCCGTTTCTTTCTCTTGTATTATAATGAAACCTCGGTTCTTAACAGTCTTGGTCTCGGGTGCGTTAACAACAGTACCTAATCGAATCATCTTCCTTCCTTTGGGCATAATTTTGAACGATAAAACCGAAGAAAAGACGAATGTCGGCTAACCACAGGTGAACGTTTCTTTGGCTAGCGTTTTAGTTTTCACGCACTAGCTTGTTTCGAATATCTATAGATGCAAGAATTTTACAAAGCTGCTAATACCTCCTGGGCTGTAGGATTTCTTACGCACGAGCGAGGGTTTGCCGTGGTAAAACAACAAAAACAAGCTATTTTTAGTTTATTCAACTTACGCAGTTCCATGAGAACATTATAATAAAAATTAAAAAATGCAATTACTTTCAAACATTAATTAACCTTCTGCATAATGATGTTTATTAAGCCATTGATACATAATTAATTATAGCTGAGATAGAAATTACAGTGAGTAAACGAAGCCCTGATAGTGACCTGTGTGTAGTAAATCCTAATTCATGTTTTTTTTTCGTTTACATAATCAGATGATCCCTGTATATCATTAATAAAAGAAATTTAATTTATCATCATGGAAATGATTCTTTTTGATGAAATATTGTCTTCGAAACATCTTTCAGCAACAGATGTACTCTTCCATCAACCATAATAACGCTTTAAAATGTCATATTTGCTCCTGTGGCCACTAGCAGAGTTACTGAACTTCATCGTAAGTGGTGGCCTGCATATTTGTCACCATTAACCAAGCCCAGATGCTTTGCTATTATGTTTGGAATTTTCCCCAATGTGATCTTTCCTGCAGGTTGTACAATACAGCGAGCGACCTTTCTTTTCATTCACGAAAAGTACCTTCGTTCAGACCATCTCTGTGGTCGCAACCAAACATCGACTGCAAACGGCCCATTTCTTTTTCTGGTATTATAATGAAAACTCGCTTCATATTGAGGCAGTATTTTATATCACAACATTGTAAATGCCAGAGTGATTGTAGTGTAAATTAACATTATTGTATGACAATGATTTGGGATGTTTGTTAATTATAAGCATTGTTAGGAAATAAGTTTACACGGCCTCACTGAAACTGACAATAAGAGCGGGCAACAATGAGCGAGGGGGTGAGTTGTTTATCAATTAGAAGAGACAAACAAATGACGTCAGAGTAGCGCGCGTTTCTTTAGAAATGGAGGGAATTTCTTCCCTAGAGCATATGTGTTCGTAATTTTGATTGGATATAAAAATAGACGCTAATGTTGGCGCGTTTTATTAACCAATACCAGCTCAGTTATAATCTTTAGGCATATCGGGTGAGGGAGTATAAATTCCGTGCCAGAGACACGCGGCTAGGTACTGTGGCGATTATATCCCGCCCAGGTAAACCTGGGCGACCTGTTCTCGATTGCTGGATTGCTGGTTTAGTTCAGTTTGACAGAATAATTCACGAGGTAAACGTCGCTCAGTCCAACAGAAGGTTTCGCGGGTAATATGTCGTTCAGTCCAACAGAATCATACAAAGGTTATACGTCGCGCAATTCTACAAAATCTCTCGCGTTGTAAAGTTAGTTATAAATGTGAAATACGCGAATTAATAATGTGCAGTAAATAAGTGATTATAGTGATTTAAGCCAGTTTCAGTCTGGCGTGTATCAAGAGTCAATATATGAAATTAATTAATTGTGACGGCAATAAAAGTGTAAAAAACAAATTCTGTTATAAGTGTGTTCTTTCAGTAACAAATCCTTTCCGTTTACACACCCTGTTCAAGAGATATGCTCGACTGAGTAGTAATAATAGCTAGCCGGAGCACAATGAACCCAAAATGCAAAATAGTAAAACAATAACTGGCGCTCAGCAATAAGATAACACCAGATTACCGCGACAAATTGGCTCCCATATGTGGTGCAGATAAACATGAAGCATCTTCCAACTACCAACAAAAATATTCTACTACAATATCATTCTCGGTTTCGGTACAGTAACAACAGTAACCGAACCATCTTCTGCAAGACTGAATATTCTTGACGTAGGCATGCACCAAAAATATAAAAGAGTGGAGCAACCTTATCTTCAAACATTTTTCATTTGTGGCTTTACCGAGGAACGTTCAGCATCTCTTCTCTGGCCAAATGGGTGTTTTTTGGAGCGGGGGTGCCTTCGTATGCTTTTGGTTCGTGCTTCAAAAACTCGCACAACTTGCTACGGTTTCCAATGTTCACATTTCTGTTAACCACCAAGATCTTCATTAGCATCGAATATCTCCTTATTGAGTTTGGAGAACATGTTTTAGGCAGATCACTGAAGTAAGCCATGGGTACTCTTGGTTACTTCTTCCTGGGAGTAATACATTTTTAATTTAAAGTTTTTCTATAAACTATACATTTATTCAATAACAAGCTAGCCCATATTAAATGACCGTGTCATTTAAAAATATAAATGTTTACTCCATTATTCTTGGTAATAATAGAGTTTCCTTGCGTGTAAAATATTGTGCATTGTCCTAAGTAATTTCGTTGGTTTCATACGCTTTAAAATTAGGTACCCTCGCGTTTCCTTTATTTGCAATAGCTTGTTGTGCTGCCATGATGATTTGTTTTTAAACAACAAAACTTCTGTTTGAAAGTTGTAATTATTTCATACCTACTTTATTTAATAATAGCAGTTACTTTAATTCGTTCCGGTGAAACTAAATTGTTTTATGAATAATGAACGTAAGACTAAAATTAGCTGATGATGTGGAATGTACAAAGAGCTTAAGACAAGGTGATTCCCTCATTCTAATTTTATTTAATTTGATTATGGATGAGATAGTACATAGCTTGAAAAATCTTAAGGGCTATATAATGGGAAATAAAAATATCAAGTTGTCGAAATATGATTGAAGTTAGACATCTATTGTCCATTCCAAACCAGAGTTCCCTCTGATGTAAACAGAAGCACGTGCTTCGGCTTGTCACGAATCCAAGAATATACTCTTACACCAA
This sequence comes from Deroplatys truncata, assembly GCA_030765065.1. NCBI lineage: Eukaryota > Metazoa > Arthropoda > Insecta > Mantodea > Mantidae > Deroplatys > Deroplatys truncata. The sequence continues at coordinate 162,086,499 of CM060976.1, read as the reverse complement.
CGTAAATAGTTCCTTAACATATGTATTGTATTTGAAATATTAGAACAGGAAAGTTACAGAACTGCACATTTTATTGCTGTTATCATAAGAACTCATCGTTAAAGGTAATGGATATATACTAGAGATTACAAAATATGATTTTCGTGTGCTTTTGCGCTAACGCCGAGAGCATCTTGCTTGTTAATACCAACCGACGTGCACGACTGCCACTCTCTTACATACACAAGAAATGCAGCAATGAATTCCCAGAGGTGCTATCTGAGTACGGAATAAACACTTCGCGTAACACAGGATATATGATAAGCGAACAGTCATTTATAATACAGTAACACACATATGCTCAGCTCAGGTCAAATCTTGTGATTTAGTCAGTTGGTATTTGAGCTCACATGTGCGTGTAGTGCGAATAAACTGTTCAAACACAGAAGCGGGAAACAGTTAAAAAGTGCCTAAAAACAAACAATACTTCATATATTCAACTCACTATTACAAAAATTCCCGACACTTGCATTATTGCATATTACGAAACTAATATCGGATTTTACAGGCGTTTAGTGAGAAGTGTAACGAAAGTGAGCAGGGAATATAAACAGACATAATAGAACATAGAAGAGGATAAAATGTGGGAACTTGTTTTAAGTGCGACAGTGCTGTGGAATGTGGATAAGCTTGTCATTAGTTTGGAGAGTAGTTCTGATTCTGATACGGCAACTGAGTCATCTTCGGAGGATTCGGATTTGGGTGTTGCACTTTTGCCCGAGGATTGTGATCAACGTAAGTAAAATGTTCATTGCCGCATACTTATATAATCGATTATTACCTCAGGTTGCATTTTGAACTATGATTCTCACGCAGGGCGCCTTTTTATAGATTAAATAGTGTTCAACAAGCTCCTGGGAGGGGAACAAGCAGACATTATGGGCGGGGATTGCGAACTACTTTCGCGCGGATAATACAAAGAGTTTGTTTTCAGTGAAAGGCACTCTGGTTTGGAATGGACAGTAGTTCAGACCAGCAAAAATATCAGATTATTTACGAGATACTATTTGGAAGAATGGATATTTGAACACTGAAAGTAAAATACAAATTTATAAATCTGTAATGAGACTTGTATTTGTGTATGGAAGAGAAACAAGAACAGAAAACTATAGCGTTACTCAGAACACAGGAATGGATTTTTAACATTAGGTTTTAATTGGTTATTACTCAGAAACAGCTACATACACTCCTGGATTCACCCATCTGACTCTGCTGAGAATAGAGAATGATTAAATGAAAAAAAAAATTATCCAACTCCACTGAGAATCGAACCCGAGGTTAAAAAGTCAGAGGCAGTCGCTTATTTCTCTTCAGCATTTTCAGCGATATTTCTTTTTTCGGTTTTTTACTTTCTCTACCACGTATATAGTAGATAGAGGAGGTATTGCATTCCACCCAAAAACTCGATACAGGTTCACCGGAAATACATGTTTTGAGACCCTCTAAATCCAATTAAAGCATTTTTAGAAAAAGGCGCATGTTGCTATGTCTGTGAACAGCATAATTCAAAAATGAAAAGTCGGATAAATACCAAACTTGGTATTTAGGTTCAGTACCTTCCTAAGATGAACGCGATAATCTCCCCACTCCAAACTACACTTTACATGGAAGGTTCTTTTGAAATTTTTAATTTCCAAAACTCATGCCGCTAACGATTTTAATTAAAACATCATATATTAAAGACATTTACATAGCAAATAAAATGTATATCCTGAATTTTCTGGAAATAACCTTTGAAATCCTCTTCATTCGGAAGGGATTTTGTATAATCATATGTAAGTGATGACAGTTAAGCTATAGACCAAAACGTACTACACAAAGAATGTAGATCTCTTTAAAATACAGAATTTATTTCAAATAAGTTATTTTGTGGCACAAGCCATTACTGGGATATCGTTATTAAAGGTTCGAATTGTTTATTTCTTGATTATTCTCTTAAAGTCCTATCAAGTTGTTTCTCGCGATTGCATGGGAATAGTATGAATTTTAAGGTCAGCGTATAGCGTCCAGTTCTAAAACATTTGACTATCGCTGCTCCCTCTTTATCTATAACGAAATGTGTAATGTAGCTATGTCTGCAAACGTTATTTGGATTTAAATGGAATAGAAAAATAAGCTTTAGTAAGAATATTTTATATATCACTAATAAACGTTAGAGGGTAGCGAAAGTTCATGTGGATGTATCTCATGACATATATATATATATATATATATATATATATATATATTCATGAACTTTTCCAAAGAGTGTTAATTTGATTTTATTGACATTGTCAGGAAATCTGCATAAAAATATTAAATGCGAATTTGGTAATTTAAACAGTTTCAAGTGTCTAATTATTTGTTCTTAATTGCTGAAATTAAAGTTGGAGAAAAGCACTTTTGTGCAAAAAAAAAAAGTCGTATGAACGAAATAAGTTTCAAAAATAAGGGGAGCATTTTAAGTATAAAAAGCATGTATAAAATTGTTCAAATTAATTAACACTGACGTATTTTGGTTTGTCCTCCTGTATTCACTTGTTTGTGGACAAATTATATATTTTTAAAAATGTTCCCTTTGTCTGGCTTAAATGAGGTGCAGAGATTCTGGAATCTGGATATCCAAATCGCGTGCAAAATTATTATTTACATCGACAGTCAACTGAAGCGCGAACAAATCAGGAAAGTGTTAAAAGAGCAAATCATTGTAGCTTTGTCCACAGCGAGAATTAAAATGTTTTGTTTTTCAATGTGCAGACCATTGGTTAGCATTGCACATGTATGAAACTAGCAGCTAGGCGGAAGAGTTCAGTTAATGCAGAGTGCTGCCCATACGGTGTGCCTGCACATGCAGCAGGCCGAACATTACCGAGAGTTGGCGATGTAAGGGAAGCAGCTCGGCGCAGTAGTTTTCTACAGAACTAGGCCTCTCTCACCGGTCGTATTTATTTGTAATTTATTTTTCATAAAGGTAGCCGTGCCGTGTAACAGCGCGATGCCGGTTCTACAATTATTTCCAATTAAGTGAGTGTTGTGTTAACATTTCCAATTACGTAGTGCAATATTAATAACATGGCTGCACATATTTAAATGAAAATGAATTCAAAACGACGGCTGCTGTCCGCTGAGGTGACGTCTTTATTTGCCTTCACCCCTCTCCCAATATCGCGACGTTTTTCATGATCTAGTTATTGACTGCCGAAGGTATAAAACCAATTTTTGTTACGGTCATACGCAGCATCTTTTTACACTGCGGTATAGCGTTCGATTTTCACTGCAATATATACGTCCCACTGGTTATCTAGGCAAGGAAATGTAAGGCAAAATGTAGAAGACGAAGTTAGTATATAATTTCAAATACTTATGCATGATTTCCCTTTTTTCTTTTTTTCTGAAATGAATTACTTGTGTTGGCTTCTGCAAGAGCATAAACACAAAGCGAGCAGACCGCTTTTTTACTTTTTCTACAACTTACGAGTAGTAAGTAGGTGAAGTATTGCATTACACCCAAAAATTCGATACGGGGGTTTAACCGGAAATACATGTTTTGAGGTGCCCTGAATCCAAATAAAACTTTTTGGAAACATGACCGTGTGTGCCTGTGAACAACACAACTCAAAAACGAAAAGTCGGATAAATACCATACTTCGTATTTGAGTTTAGTATCTTCTAATCCTCCCACCTCAGACAACCCTTTATATGGAACATTTTTCAAAATTTTTAATTTTCTCAAAAATGTCTATAACGATTTTGATAAAAATATCGAATGTTTAAAATATTTTCATGACAAATAAAATGTATACCTTGAATTTTCTGGAAATGTCCCAAAAAGTCCTCTTCATTCTGAATGACTTTCGCATAACTAATAAACCGTAAGAGATAGAGAAAATTTTACTACACAAAAAATGTACGAGATCTCGTTAAAACACACAATTGATATCACACTTTTTTTTAGTCCAGTGAACCATTTGCAAGATATTCCTGGTTATTTGTTTGAATTTTCCAATACTTGTACTTTTTCTCAAATCGGAATTAGTTATTTTTTTTTTATTATTATTATTATTATTATTATTATTATTATTATTATTATTATTATTGATATCCTAGACATGTAAAGAAAATGTAATGCTCCACTTAGCGACCAGCTCTTTAAAGATTTGACTCTTAAAGACTACCATATTACCCTTGCACCTACAAGAAAAGTAGTGATAAGATAGTCTCTACAAACGTTTATCTCATTTAACTTGTAGTAGATTAAGAATAGGCGTTTGTAAAAAATAGTTTTACAAGAATAGAGAAAGTAATGTGAGTGCAACTTATCCAATTTCTTTTTTTTTTTTTTTTTTTTTTTGCGTAGAAAATGTCATGCTTGAAGTTTTATATAATTTATATTTCTTTCTGTATTATTTCTGTGCTACTAACTTACAGAAGAGTATTACATTCCACCGAAACATTCGATATCCAAATTTTATTTCAAAGGCGCCTTTCGAAGTCCTCTGAATAAAAAAAAAAAAGTATGTTTAGGAAAACGTGTGTTATTGGTTGGATATAGATCTCACATAATTCAGAAATGTTATATTGGGTAAATAATTCTTATTCTAAAGGCAGGCACGTTCTAGACGAACATTTTTGGGAAATTCTCCCCTCGATTCCCCCAAAAGCTTTTTACTTGGAAAATGTTTCAATCTTTCCTTTTCTGTATTCTTTTATTTTCTCAAAAATGCCTGTAGAGATTTTTTTAATATACGTTGAATTACGTGGCAAGGTGAATCAAACGTATGTCTTGAATATTCTGTAAACAGCATATGAAATCTGCTTCATTCTTGTGGAATTTTATGTAACAAAAAGAATAAGATGAAACACTGCAGGAAAAATGGCGATCTCATTAATATATACACTTTATATCAACGTGAAAGTTTGTCCTATTAACCACGCACTAAATATTTGTTGTTCATTTACATTTTATACTACTCTAAGCACTACACTTTGAAATATTAAGTGTTAGTCGTTTTGCTTCTCATCGGCTCATTTAAAGGACTAGTGCGTGTACGAATAGGAAAAACAGAGAAAAAAAATGTCAATATTTAAAGTATTCTATCTTCAAAAGTTGCTGTTGGAATTTAATGTGATTTATATTGTCTCTTACTGGATCATTCGACAGTATTTTAGTATATGGAAAATAATTTTTAATCTGATAGTTACTTATATAGACTTTATTGTAATACAGGTGGAAAAAATAAGAAAAAGGTTCCATGTATAACTTCTGTACCCATATCTCAAATTCAAAATAGTTTAAAAGCTTTAAAATTTTACTGATACTTCCTCAAGAATACTTCTATTTGGTAGACCAGTACTTTAGTGTTTCTGTGATTGCTTTTGTGCAAATAAAATTGACTATAAATGTCCTATAATTAAAATCCATAATTTCATTAAAAATTCGTGAAATGTTTACACCTCTATAATAATAGTGGCCTACTTTTTAAATAGAGCACACAAAGTTTCAGCCTTTTAGCCCAATTACTTTTTGAATATTTTATACAAAAGCCATAAATGGAACTTTTTTCTTATTTTTTTCCCTACCTGACATACCATAGTGTCTGTAAAGTATTTATGGGATTGAAATTTATTCTCCGTATATTAAAATATTGCTGAATGATCCAGTAAGAGGCTATATAATCACATCAAATTGTAAAAGCAACTTTTGGAGGTATAGCAGCTCAAATATTGGCATTCTTTTCTTTGTTTTCCTATTCGTTTACGTATTAGTCCGCTTAAAGCGTATGCACATCAAGGCTGGCGTAGACCTACTTTTTAAACTGTTGAGTTTCCTCTCCACCACATGTATACTCCTGAATACCTGCAACAAAATACGCATTGAAACTGTTTCTAGCGAGTATTTGTTATAATTAACCGGAAGTAAGTGGACGTATAGCTTTTTAATGGCTAATTTGTGGAAAAGACATGGGACTAATTTGCAATGATGTATATAGAGAAAGTCATTTGATCGTTGCACTCTGTTTTTTTTTCAAAGCAAAGTGCAGTAATAATGCGTTAAGACTTGTTAACCAACACATATAATAAAATTGGGAGGAAAATGTGATGAGAAGTGTTAAGCACTTGCGCACAGAAATACTAAGCTCTGGAGCAAGGATTATACAAATGTGGTGTAATATTCCAAATGTTATTATTTAGTTACTGTGGTACAATATACTGAGACTGGTGGCCGAGGTCGTTAAGACATGGCCTCGTGAACGGGAGATCCGCGGTTCAAATCCCGACAAGACCGTCTAACCTGACTGAGGTTTTTTTTTTCAGTTTTCTTCAGTCTTCATAATTGGCAAATGCCAAAAAGGTACCCTAAACTTAGCCATGGAGCTTTTCCTTCCCAAATTTCCTCTCCCGTTTATTTCAGTTCACGTATCATCAGTACCTGTGGTGCCGTATGCAGTCGCATACTGCCTATCTAATATAAGCGAATGAGAAAAAGAGCGTCACTCAGCTAGCAACATGAACGTTATCACCAAAGTTAATCTTAGAGTCGAGTTGTAATATTACGAATTTAATTGATTTGCACGACGGGCTTTTGCGGGTATTATTAAATATGATAATATTCGAAACCTTTCAGCCTATTTTGATCATTGAAAAGCACTAATCTTGCTGATATACAAAGGATATAAGACACTTAATTTCAATTCTTAAAGGACTAAAAGCATACTGATAGGTTAAATAAAGACATTTTAATTATTTGTCAATCTAAACATGTGAATTTGTACCCTCGAAAATAAAGTCTCTGTAACTGAAGTGGAAAACGTTATAAGACCTTTTCCATCTGTTTCACTGTTCTTGTCTATCATCACTGACTGTAAACTCTAGTGCAAGCCTGGGAATTGGCTCAATGAGTGCGATCCGCTAATCGTCTTCGCTGATATAAGCAAGAGGCGTAGAACGAAGATAGATCACGCTAACGCGCCAGTTCCCCACTGACCTATGTTTGCTTGGAATTGCCCCATTGGGTTCTGCAACTCTTTTATTGTACGAAGAGATATCTACACACTGAAATACGGTGCGGTTGGGCCCGTGGTAATTTGTTCTAGTACTAAAAGAAATTTCACAGTTACTGTAGTTTCTTCTAATGTATGTTTTAATGTGAAAAGCAATGTGGTGTACAGCTTAAGGTCTCCTTTTAAGTTCTGGGTACTAGAATACGAAATCAAAAGAGAACATCTTTGCAAATCTAGCTTTGACTTTTCGTTAGGAATTGCATGCTGTAGAAACTGGTTTGTGTTGTTACTCCACAGAAAATGTGTAAAATTAAGCTATTTCATTGAATGCAATATACATAGATGGTCATAGTTTAGGAACTGAGAAAGAGAAGAGACAGCAGAGCAAAAGATGATATTCTACTTATAATGGTACGATATTTGTATGTCACACTTATTTCTTTAATTGATACAGTATTCAAATATTGCAGATGTGCTCAGAGTGTAGCGTAGAAATCTCTTGAGTAAACTTTATTCTAATTCTACAGATGTATGTGTGAAGCTTCTGATTGCCAAACCCTTTAATAACCCTTTGTAAGAGTTTTATTGTATTTCCTATGTAAGTTGCAACAAGTTCATTACCACCGCCTGCTAAATAATTATACAGGGTTATTAAAAAGAAGGAACAGATTTTAACTATTAGTTTTTAATGAACGACAATAGATAACAACACATACGACACATCCTTGTATAGAGGAAAGTTCAAAGTTTTAAGCCCCCCCCCCTATTAGTTCCATTCAGTGCCTCCAGCGGCGCTGGACTTGTTTACGTGAAAATGGCAACGCCAAAGGAAAAGTCGATTTGTATCCATCAGTATGCAAAGAGTGAATCCATTGTTGCATTGGAGCGTGCATTTCGTTGTAAGTTCAACAAACAACCACCTCGTCATAGAAAATGTACAATTGTTGCAATAAATACGTAGAAGATGGTTGCGTATGCAAACGGAAAAGCACTGGTTGACTTCGGATAACAAATCGTGCTCATTTTGAACACATAAAATAAAACTTTGAACTTTTCTCTATTCAGTGATGTGTCGCCATCTATTGTTGTTGATTAGAAATAAATATTTTAAGTCTGTTGCTTCTTTTTGAGTAACCCTGTATAAAGAGAGATCAAGCTAATAAAGCTCTGACACTGTGTTTATAATTAACAGCTCAGATGATTTTTCTCAGTGATTACAGACATGCGCAATTTCTAAAATACTTAAACTGCTATCTTAAGCATTTTTAGAATTTCATAAATGCCAGGGATAGGTTTAAATAATAAGAAATTGATGCAGTAATTTGTATCACAAATTACTTAAATGTAAATAATGATTGTAATATGAATATGCATTTTTATGTGACATTGATTTGAGATGTATATTGATTGTAATTATTGTTGAGAAGTAAGTTTATACGGCCTTACCGAAACTGACAATAATAGCGTACAATAATGCAGCGAGGGGGTGAGCTGTTTATCATTATTGGGAACGAGGAAGTTACGTAATGTTGGCGCGTTTTTTTTCTTGAGAATCTTCTGGAACGTTTCCCTAGAGCATATGTATTCATAATTTTCATTGGATATAAAAATAGACGCTAATGTTGGCGCGTTTTATTAGCCAATTGCAGCTCAGTTATAATCTTTAGGCATATCGGTGTGTAGGAGTATAAAAAGAGTAGGTTAGAGGTAGACCCCGCCAGTTCATCAAAAATTGTTTGTACACTACACGTCGTCTTCAATCCGTCAGTTCGTCGAAAATATTTTCTATGATACACGTCGCCTTCAGTCCAGCAGAAATATTACACGTCGGCTATAGATTTACAAGTTACGCGTAGCAAAATTATGAAAAATCTAAAGTGTTGTAAAGTTAATTATACAAAAGGTTGAAGTACGTGGATTAAAAGTGATCAGTAAGAAGTTATTATAACAGTTTCAGTATGGCGAGTGTCAAGATCAATGTGTAAATGTGATAGTTAACGTGTTGGACAATAAAAGTGTAAAACAAATTTCTTCATCAGTGTTATCTTTGGATAAAAGATTCCTTTCCGTTTACACAACCTGTATAAAGAGAAGTGCTCGACCCAAGAAAAGATAATAGCTAGCCGGAGGACAGTAAACAAAAATTAAATCAAATAACAGTCGCATTCTTTCAAACAAACACTAATACTACCGCAAATTGCTAACACCAGATGGAGCTAACAAACCTAACAAATGAATCACGTCACAAGATGGCTTCAACGCGTGAAGTAAACACAAAAACACAAACATTATAAGTAAAACCATCGCAAATTGACTCCCAACGTGGGGCTACAATAATGTTAAATAAATACAACATAAATACTACTTCAAATTGGCGCCCAACGTGGGGCAGAGTGACCAGGAAAGGAACACGATGACCAGGAAAGGATCAGAATAACCAGGAAGGGGCAGAATTAACCAGGAAGAAGTGAGATGACCAGGAAGGGGCGAATTGAGAAGTGAACTGAACTACAAGACGCAGATTCCAGAAACAACAAAAGAGACGACAGACTACGCGGATGATTGGACATCGTAATTCCGAGATTAAAAGACAACAGGGGAATTCAAATACGGAACACCAAAACGACGTAGATTCATCATGATACGACGCAGAAGCGACATACAAATCTAGGAGAGAGGGGCAGAAAGCTGGACATCAAAGCTACATCAGCAGATAGCATCAGAAAGGTTAGAAAAGTGTTATGTTAATTCTAAAAAAAAAGGGCAAAAAAATTTAAATGTTATTAAGAAGTGGTAGGATTAAGAAAATAATGGCTACTAGTAATATTGAAGAAACAATGATGGAAGGGGATAGTGTAACAGTTAGCTGTAATTCAATACAGGTTACAGAAAATAGCTCAAACAATAGAATTTGAGGGAGGAAATGTTAGTGAAGAAAGTCAGAATAGAATAGCAGGAAATGTTCATTTTGATGCTAGTATGATGATGGAAATGCTAAAAGATATTGTTAAGAGTAATGAGAAATTAGAACAAAAACTAACTCAGAATATACAAAAGAATTTTGAGAGATTAGAAAAGAAATTAGATCAAATGAGTGAAGATATTGGTAGGAGTAATGAGATATTAGAGCAAAAAGTAGATCAAAGCAGGGAAGAAGTTGAAAAGAAAGTTATGAAGCTAGATAGTAGTATGCCAAAAATGAGTGATGAAAAGGAAATAATAGCAAGTGAGATAGGAGAAGTTTCAAAGAAAATGCTAGACATGAGCAGGGAAATAGGTAACAAAGAAAGTGAGGTTAATACTAAAAGTGAACATGTTGATGTAGAATGTACAGAGTTAGGTAGTAGAATGAGTATCATTTCAAGTGAGATAAGAGAGATGAAAGAGGTTATGAATGTAGATGTGAATCAGGCGCAAGTTAATTTCAGAGGGGAGATATCAGAAATACAGAAGGAGTCAGTAATGCAAAGAAATAAATTGTACGAAGAAGTTAAAATTTTGCCTGTAAATAATCAAAAGCTAACTTCTGAAATTAACAAGTACCAAGCTGTTCAGAATGAAAACTCCAATCCAGTACAGTTTAGTACAGATTTGTCAGAGTATTTTCAAGGTAAAAAGATACCGCAAGAATTGAAAATGACAGTTGTTTAAAGATGTGTTGTTCAGGAAACTTTATATTGTTTTCAAATGTTATCATGGGACGAAATTTCATATGAATACAAGAGGCGATTCATGAACAAATTTTGGAAGGTTAGGATACGGCTACGAGTAATGTTTAGCCACACACAATTTGATCCAGGAGGGTAAATAGCAATGAGATGTAAAGTAAATGCTGGATAGTTAAAGATGACTTGCAGAGAAATGTATTGGAACGTAAGAGGCTTAAATAAATATGTACGTCATGTGAAAGGAGAAATAAAATTTTGTACATAATTAAATTTTTTTAAAATGAAAATAACATTTTTTTTTGTAACTATAACAGTATTTGAAAATTAAGAATGTAAAGATTGAAAATTAATATGATATTAAAGTAAAAGTACGTAAATACAAATCCAAGAGTATTGTTAAAATAAAGTACAAAATAACAAAAATGGGTTAAAAATAATTTAAAAAAAAACAAATATTTATGTAGCAAACAGAACATGTGAAACAGTGCCTAGATTTAAGAGATGTAAATATATTTGTGTAGAGGGTGAATATTTTAGTAAATATGTATAGTAATTACAAAAATTCTTAAATGCACACATTTTTGTCAATAACTTAAGAAAGTAAACAATTTTGTAACAGTAATTAAATAAATCAGGGTACAGTATTTGCTATAAAAAAATTCTTTTTGTACTGTCAGATTAATGTCTAAAAACATTAAACCAGAGCCAGTAAGTAGTGGCAAGATAGAGGAAAAACATATGTCGTGTGTTAAATACGTGTGAAGTGTTAAGTGAAAGTGATAGCCTGTGTTCCAAGATTTAGGAGACTAAAAAACCAATTATAAAATTTCCAAACAAGTTGTAAATATTTATAATTATGTTTCTAGTGGGGCATATGATGCAGTAATTTGTATCACAAATTACTTAAATGTAAATAATGATTGTAATATGAATATGCATTTTTATGTGACATTGATTTGAGATGTATATTGATTGTAATTATTGTTGAGAAGTAAGTTTATACGGCCTTACTGAAACTGACAATAATAGCGTGCAATAATGCAGCGAGGGGGTGAGCTGTTTATCATTATTGGGAACGAGGAAGTTACGTAATGTTGGCGCGTTTTTTTTCTTGAGAATCTTCTGGAACGTTTCCCTAGAGCATATGTATTCATAATTTTCATTGGATATAAAAATAGACGCTAATGTTGGCGCGTTTTATTAGCCAATTGCAGCTCAGTTATAATCTTTAGGCATATCGGTGTGTAGGAGTATAAAAAGAGTAGGTTAGAGGTAGACCCCGCCTGTTCATCAAAAATTCTTTGTACACTACACGTCGTCTTCAATCCGTCAGTTCGTCGAAAATATTTTCTATGATACACGTTGCCTTCAGTCCAGCAGAAATATTACACGTCGGCTATAGATTTACAAGTTACGCGTAGCAGAATTATGAAAAATCTAAAGTGTTGTAAAGTTAATTATACAAAAGGTTGAAGTACGTGGATTAAAAGTGATCAGTAAGAAGTTATTATAACAGTTTCAGTTTGGCGAGTGTCAAGATCAATGTGTAAATGTGATAGTTAACGTGTTGGACAATAAAAGTGTAAAACAAATTTCTTCATCAGTGTTATCTTTGGATAAAAGATTCCTTTCCGTTTACACGACCTGTATAAAGAGAAGTGCTCGACCCAAGAAAAGATAATAGCTAGCCGGAGGACAGTAAACAAAAATTAAATCAAATAACAGTCGCATTCTTTCAAACAAACACTAATACTACCGCAAATTGCTAACACCAGATGGAGCTAATAAACCTAACAAATGAATCACGTCACAAGATGGCTTCAACGCGTGAAGTAAACACAAAAACACAAACATTATAAGTAAAACCATCGCAAATTGACTCCCAACGTGGGGCTACAACAAATTAAATAAACAACATTAAAACACTCGCAAATTGGCGCCCAAACGTGGGGCTACAAACATATACAAAATAACGTTACTTCAAAATACATCTATCGATGTTTCGTATTCTCTTTTGTGAACATAGGGTAATTTTTCGCCTGTAATTAGCTTATTACAGGACTTCTATATCTTCCATATCATCTTAAATAATTTTATAAGTTATATGGGGAAGAGGTCAGTGAAATTAATTTAATCATTTGAGATTTAAGAAACCATCTTTGTAAGGTCGGGTAAGCCAGCTACTGAAAGATAAAACAGATCCGTCCCTGGTCAAACAGTCCATCAGCAGCCAACGTATTGGAAAATGTTCCATTTATAATAGATCTGTAGCTTATATGATTTATACAAGATGTCAAAAAATAATTTACAATCTAGCGGTAAAGCAGTTCATCTGCCTAAGTTTGGTCACATAATAAGGGTTGAGGCAGTATTTTTAACACTAAAATGATTTCAGTCTAATTGTATTATATATATATATATATATATATATAAATTCAATAACAGCCCGCCTTAAAGCAATATGTGTATGTAACAATATATAAAAGTGTATATTATAGTTATTGTATATGTTTATATTATTATATCCATGTGTAATAATGTTATGTGAATATATTACGTAATTTAATAATGTAGGAGCTGTGAGAAATAGGTCAAAAGTTGCTAACAATGAGGTAACCTTGAGGCAATAACGAGTAAGAATGTTTAATAATGCTACTAGTATTATTGGAGCAACAATAATGTAATTTTTGTGACAGTTTATAAAATAGTCAATCAACAACAGAGAAAGCTTTAGTTAAATGAAGGTATTGTATTGGAGTAGGATTAGCTAATCAGAAACTGAAAAGGAGAAAATTTTTACAAATTTAGAGTTCAGTTGCCTGCAGACAGTGATTGTAGTCGGATGCGTGATGCGTCCTCGAGAGATTTTATACGTATTTTGTGTGAGACAAAAATAGTTTACGTGTTAAAAGTGCAAGTATTTAATAAAAACATCTCACAGCTCTCTCTCTCTCTCTCTCTCTCTCTCTCTCTCTCTATATATATATATATATATATATATATATATATATATCAGTAAAGTGTGATTTAAATCGTATCAAGCATTAATAAAAGGAGTGAAGTAAAATTATAATCTGTGTAAGCTTACATTCTTAGTCGCATCACAACCCTCCTAAGAGAAACATGTCTCTAACTATAATACTGACGCAGCCGAGGCAAACATAAATATTTAATACTTAAAGAAACAGTCAAATCACAAAGTTAATATATTTGAAAAATTGGGGCAAAGGCTTCTGGGTATCATACGTGCGGTTGCAACTACTTCAGGTGTTCGGCTCCCCAACAGTTGAAATATAATACAACTCCTTCGATACAAACTACTTCAAATTGACGCCCAAAGCGTGGTGGAAACACATCTGAAACAAATCATCTTCTCAAATTTGCGTCCATACGTGGAGCAGCAATAAAAAGCTTTCTCAGGGTGTTTATGTTTACCTTTTCTGCTACCCCTAAAACGCTGTAAAAGAAAACTTTTACATTGGTAGTTGTATGAAAGCAGTGGGTGTTTCTTGATGTCACCCGTTTAATGCCAAACGAAGCGCCAACAATAAGAGGGGTAACTCTCGGTGAATTGATATAATACTCAGTCAATAAATTTCGCAATAACCATTAAATTTACAATGAAAATTAATGCATATTTTATGACAGGAGATGATGGAAGTATTGTTCTACTACATTCTCACGTTACTGACATTTTTAACGAATTTTTACTCTTTAGTTCATCCTGACATTTTCGTTCAGTTCTAGGTTTCGTTCTCCAGCTTCTACAGTCTCTGTTTTTAAGAAAATAATTTTTTATTCTTTTCCTTGTATTCTATAGCTATACCTACATGTTATCGTATACTGCCTGTATGTGAAGCTTCAAACTTGAAAAGTTTCCTTTAAAACCACCTAACAAACCCGCAGGACTCTCTTTTCATTAAAAGAGTTGGACTAATGCGTGCATACATGAGGTATTAAGAAAATTATGTAGTAATAACACTAGTAAGCACTCATAAAACATGTAGCGCTTCATAACACCATTCTTCAGATGCACTCGGCAGCAGTTGCAGTCAGACTGAAGTGGTACTAAGGTCACAGTTGATGTCCGAACCCGAGGCTCGTGCATTTTTTTTTTTTTTTTTAATGTTCCCTTGTTGTACCGAGTTTATGCTACTGTGTTTCATATTTTCATACTGCTTATTTCCGCAACACACACACAAACTTCCATGCCCATGGCGGGACTCGAACCCGCAACCCTCAGGTTGGCGGAGCGCCGGAGCGACCACGGCTACGAGGTCCGGCTGCAATGGAAGCTATGATGTTTCTGACCAATAGCCAGTAGGCGTGAAACGGGCGACCAAAGTTGGTGGTTCCCCACGACTTAAGGACTGTCATTCAAGAGTGTCAGTGGCATTAATTATTACGAAATGGTGTATGCATGGTACGGGATGTAACACTTTTCAGGCAGCCTGTATCCTCGTGATTTGAGAACACCCCTTAGGTTCATATCTTATTTTTTTTCTACGAGCAGTAAATAACTATGTTATATAAGAAAGGATCACGAGGCAGTAATTCATTCCATGATGTACGCTGAGGGGGCGTTTCGCTTTTCTTGCGAGCAGTGATTACCAAACTTCTCATTAGTAAGTCATATTAACCTGGCTCTATGATTTCTCATGAGCTAGCTTTTATTACACATGTAGTTTCGTTTCATCTCCTATGAAAAAAACATTTGT
Organism: Deroplatys truncata; assembly: GCA_030765065.1. NCBI lineage: Eukaryota > Metazoa > Arthropoda > Insecta > Mantodea > Mantidae > Deroplatys > Deroplatys truncata. The sequence continues at coordinate 162,071,094 of CM060976.1, read as the reverse complement.
TTGGAAACAAAGAGATTTGCACATCATTTGCATCGCGACGGATCCCCTTGCTAACTACCCTGGCTTTATGACGTTTCTTCGGCGATAATGACGTAAAACTCGAACGGCCGTTAAACCTGCAACCACCAGGGCTTTCCAAAATATTACAGTGCTTGTTTGTTATGAGGCTTTCGATATATTCGGATAATCTTGCTATTTCTTTAAGCACCTTTTACTATTTCACTTTTTTACACAAGACAAAAGAAATACTGAATTCCGCCTAACAATATGCATTTTGAGGCTCCCTCCTTGAAACGTCCGTGTTACTTTGACCTGATTTTCTCTACCCTCTATCGTTTATTAGTGTGTATACAAATATGCCTACGAAAGTTTATATTTCTATCTATTCTATTTTAATTCAGATAAACCTTTGCAGAAATAGCTACATTACACATTTCATTATAAATGCAAAGAGATAAGCGATGTTCAAATCTTTTAGAACTGTACGATATATGCTGGCCTTGAAATTCCATACTCTTTCGATGGCATCGCGAGAAACAACTGAATGTCGACAGAACTTTGACAAAGCATTGCACAGTTGAATCATTAATAAGGAGTATCTCCGCAATTGCTAATGCCACAAAAAATATTTGAAATAAAGTGTTATTTAAAAACATCTACTTTTTTAATGTAGTACGTTTTCGTCTATCGCTTAAGGTTTAGAGTTATACACCATTATATAAGGACTTAACAGCTATTCTCAGAAAATTCAAGGTATGCATTTTAATTTCCATATAAATATGTTTAATATATGGTATTTTAAACAACCTCGTTAAGAGCGATTTTTGAGAAAATAAAAATTTTAAAAAACTTTCCATGTAAAGTGGAGTTTGGGGCGTAGGGGGGGGAGTTTCTTGAAAATCTATGTGTATATCCTTGGAAGATGCTGAACTTAAATACCAAGTTTGGTGTTTACCAGAATTTTCCTTTTTTTATGCTGTTCACACACACACACACACACACACACACACACACACACACACATGTGGACCTTTTTTAAAAAAAAATTTCCGGTTTGATGGGCCTCAAGCATATATTTCAGTGAAATCTCGACATTGAATTTTTGGGTGGAATACAATACTTTCCTTATTTACCATTCGTGGTACACAAAGTAAAAAAGGGGGAAAGAAGACATTTTATTAGCAAAATATCCGCGCGCTAGTTTGTGTCTGTGAACAGAATAGCTCAAAAGATATTTGCGTCAATATCAACTTTTCCATTTCAGCCAAGAATGTTTAAAGATTCAAGATGAAGAGTTTAATGGAATTCTCCTGTGCTAGAAAAGCTTTACTAGAAACGTTTTCTGTATTTGTTATGTTCTGCAAAGTTGATATAGCGATTTTCTTTAATATGGCATACATATGAGATATTTGCATGAATAAGTTGCAGGTATAATTTACCGAAGCACTGTTCATTCTTATTGAGTTTTCTGTCACATTCTATAGGAAATATATATAGTTCATTAATACAATCATTTTTGTTCCAATTTTTCCTCAGCATTAAGACTTTCCGAAGTATTCCTTTTTGATTGCTTATTTTTTCCCCGCTTGAGATTTACTTAGCCACGCCATCCATATAATATCTTTTGGGTATTTACAAATGTTTTCACTATAATTCATAAATAAAAGTGTACTTGTGATATAAACATTTGATTGTGGTCTCCTATGCTGCATATAACACAGTTCGTATTTTCCTAATTTGAAACCACTTTAAGACAAGTATTTATCGTGACTAACGCAAAGTTAATAGAAGAATCACTCTGAATAGCAAATCTGGGATAGATGTAAATTGGTAATGGGTATAGAAACTATTGTTTCTGTCACACACCAGCTTTTCTAACACTACTAGATATTCCAGATACCTTTTAATTGTTCAAGAATAATGTTAGCAAACAACTACAAGCCCTTTACGCGAACTTTAAACGGTAAAATATTGCAACCTCAAGAGTTCACACATATCTGTAAAGTATCATTGATTGTGTTAGTCCAGAATAGGTAGCATGCTTCTTTGTAATGTTGTTTGACGCCCGTTCTTACTACATACGCTACGACAGGCGGTGGAGACTGGCATAATTTTGCGAAAGGAAATTTATGGAAGGAACGTTCCCGGCTTAAGCTTAGGACACTTCTCCGGCATAATTTGCCGGTTATGAGGACTGAGCAAAACCCAGAACTAAAATAACGGTCCTGGCGGAATTTAACCGCGGAACCCTCACTCAGGAGTCCATGCCTTAACGACCTCAGTCATACGTGTAGGTATTTGCAGCATAAGTAATCATGTGGGATCAGTTAGATCTCAGGAATAGTAATAGCAAACCCTTCATGCCGAAACCACCTCGAAAATATTGCATGAGAGAGAGAAAGACAGGCAGACAGCAATGCTCCAAAATGAGTGTAATATCATGACTACTAAAAAAACACTCAGTAGTGTTATATCATGACTTTGCTGTAGGCAAACAATACTTCAGCTAATTGATTGAATTGGACATCCCTGTCTACCTGCTTCAAGGTCGCTTTGGGAGCGAGGAAGGGGATGGATTTGAGTGGCGTTACAGCTCCCGTTTGCTCCACTTCAAATAAGGTTGTCCACCTGTCACATGCATTGCGTTGCCTTTGCTACATTCCGACTTTGCCTGGAGATCTTGCATGAGAATATATTTATTTATCTTTTGCGGCCTTCTTTTCCTTTGAGAGATAAGTCTAGCAGGAATTTCAAGGCGGGTTTAACGACATAGAGCTTAATTTTTGTTTATTCGGTATGTAATTTAAACTGAAATGGCATTATGTTCATGCAGTTGATGTATAAATCAAAAGATTAATACAATGAATGTCTTGTCATCATTGCCATCCTGCCCAGATGCATAAGACGGTGTCCTTTCTTCCTTAAATTCGTAGTTTTTGGCTACTACATCCTCATATTTTGTATTAAATCAGAAAATTTAATACTTATGTTTTTAGACGCAAGAGAAATTCCGTTAGGTATACGTTAAAATCCTATACTCTAGCTCTATGACTGAGATCAATTCTTTGCCGTAGCATTCCCATTTCCAAAAATAAAAAGAAGAAAGAAAGAAATTATCCCTAGAGGGAGAAAAAGACTTCAATTTATGCGGATATAGCCTAACGAAGAAATGGCCACAGTTAAAAGAAAAATGAAAGGTCAGAAATGAACGAACCAAATTGATTGTTCCTCTTGCCTAGTGCTCCAAGTGCGTTTCTTTTTAAATTTATTTCCTGATTGAATTGTACACGTAAATGAGTAATTCAAGTGGTTCTTGTTATGTCTATAACAACAAATGTGTGTGCACTTGGTACCCTATTGTGTACAAACATTGAGAGTGTAGTGCAGAGCATATGGGCAGTACGTTTCACTGTACACACGCATCGCTTTGTAAGCAACTTGGAATTTAATTTGAGGTTTTATCTGATGGAAACATTATTATATACCTTAGGGTAGTAAGGGAATTTTGGTATGTACCCAACTGATACTTTGTTTTTATGTTAGCGGATTCACTTTTAAAATTCAGTATACGGTCTTTCTAAAGTAAGTTGAAACATTAAACCGCTGCATATATTTAATTTTTTGGAGATAGGAAAAAAAACAAAACAAAAAAAAAACGAAAACATCATAGTGGTGGGCAAACAATGGGTTTGATTTTCAGTTGTTTCTTTTTGCATTTCACAGTTGCTACTATTTTGATTTGAACATTTACTACAGCAATTTGTAAGTTTCAAACAATGGCTCTATCACTAAATGTTAGAATACAGCTGAAAGCAATAGGAGTCTTACTCAAGGCCTGAGAAACTTTAGAACTCCTAACCATTTAAGAGCAGGCCCATGTTCTATTCGTAATTATGGGGATTTAATCAGGAAATTTGAAGAAACTAGTTCTGTTGCTGATAAGAAGAAATTTGGTAGACCAAAAGTGACGTCACTGTTGCTGAGGTGCTTCACGTAAATAATGAAATAAATATAAATAATTATTATGGAATTACCATTTTGCTCAGATGTCCAGGCAACTTCAGATGAGTAATAGCAGAGTTTTGGAGAATTCTAAGAAAACATCTCTGTCTCTATTCATATGATCTAAAAGCAACATTTGCAGTCAAAGTGACAAGTGGGGAAGATATGATTTTGCTTTACTACTAGCAGAAATTGAAATTAATGATCGGTTGGACAACGTTTTCTGGTCAGACAAAACACACCTTTTTCTTAATGGTGGAGTTATCACACGTAATTGCAGACTTTTGTCAGAAAATGACCTTTGGGCTTTAATTCAGCAGGTATTCATGTTTTATAAAATACTGTAATGCGTGGCTTTACTTCACAATTCATCATTGGTCCATATTTCTTTGAAGAAGACAATAATGGAAAAGACAGATTGTTACAGCAAATGGGGAGCTCTGCAACAGCACATTATAGAATTTGTCATCCCTAGACTGAGGAATCACGATATGGAAAACATAATCTTCATGCAAGATGGCGTTCCACCCCACATCTACACCCCTGAAAAACAACAATGAATTACGCAAATGTTTGGCGATCGTGTTATCATAGGCACTTCCCAACAATGTGGTCTCGGCGATTTCCAGATCTCAATCCGGCCGACTTTTGGTTACGAGGTTACCTTAAAGAACGAGTTTTCCTGACACATCCAGCAACCCCTCTGCAATTGAAAGATGCCATCTCGCAAGATATTGCCAATATTCCAAGGCATCTCCAAAATGCTGTGCATGGTGTCGCTATACGCTGAACAAGAGCACGGACATCTTCCCAATGTTTTGTAAACCACATTGTTTGCCTAACACTGGGATGTTTTTGTTTTTTCCTATTTCAAATAGTATATTTATATCGGTTTAATATTTGAACTGTTTTGAAAGACCCCCCCCCCACACACACACACACACACATATATGCATCGCCAAGCCGAATGGGTGCTCTATATAGGGTTCTTCTATAGCGTTTGCTAGTTACTCACAGGTGTAGTACAAAGTGATATAAATAAAGTGGAACAGAGAAAGCAGAGCAAATAATGAGTGGCAAAGACGGAGCATTGCATGGTTAGTGTAAAAAACCTTGTCTCCACATGCAGGGGGGGGGAGAAAATCTGATATGTTACATACACATGGTCTCTACCCATGGTCTCTTTATGTTAATGTTTATGTAGCTTCTACAGGCTATTCTTACAAAACCTTATTTTTGATTTACTTCATGTTAATCGAGATAAACAGTTGCAGATATAGTTTCATTACAGTTCCGCATAGGTAGAGTAGTGTGGGGCAAGTGTACGCACTTAAACTTTCAAGACCTCTGCAACGGTATCTATTTAACCGGTATATGTGAAATTTTTATTATGCAATCTTTATTCTATCGTTTATCACAAACAGTGATTAAAATCTGTTTTTACATGTCAAAAATAGTTTTATAAATGTTTAATTAAAATGTGACCCATGCGAACTTTTGCCCCATAGATGGGGGTAAGAGTACGCATAAGGCGGGGTAAAAGTACGCAGAAAACACAAATGTTTCATTTTAATGCTTGGTGCTGTAACTTTAATTGCATTATAAGAATACATCAAGGACCTTAATCTGACTAATATTGAACATCATTTATCTAAAGATAAGATGATAACCTAAATATAAAAATATTTGAATAAAGAAAAGATTGAAATATTCTTATTGTCTGCCATTTTTAACAATAGTCGCAGATAAATTTTCTGCCTCCCTCATGGTTGGAACAAGCTACATGCCACCATTCTGCACACTTTTGACACTGAATACAGTCCTCTTCCGGTGGTTCAACATACTCCCCGTCGCATCCTGGACAGCGGATTTTCTCATTTGAAGTTGAAGTTGAAGCTTTGTTTAGGACTGAATGGCATTTGGTCCTTTGGGGCCTCATATCGTTTTGTGCATATTTTGGTACATCACGCTTGACGTGTTTTGAAGCACTGGATGATTTAAGGCTTGATTCATTTCCAATCTTCTTTTAAAGGGCGAGCTAGTCAGTACTTCCGATTTTTGACTTCTCTTACTTCTTTGTTGTTCGTCTTTCCTCTGCAATTGAAATTGTGTTACTACACGTCCTGGGTTATTTAGTAACCATTTGTCACACATTGCAGAATATAGATCTTTTAATGGCTTGAAAAATGATCTGTCAAGGGGCTGCAACCTATGTGAAGTATCGGGAGGAATCAATAATAGATGAATACCATTGTGTCTGCAGTAGACAATTGCTTCCAAGTTTATATGGGATATGTGGTTATCTAGCACCAGAAGTATTGGATTCTCCATGCTTCCTCTTACATGCTTCTGAAAATGCTTCAGCCACTCAGAAAATAGCTCACTGTTGATGTATTCACTGTCTGAGCACATCATGATTTAACCTGGTGGAGTTCCGTGCACGAGTTCTTGTTTAGCTCTTTTTCTTGCAAATATTATGGCTGGGGGAACATAATTTCCACTGCGCTGACTGCCAAACAACAGTTGTTGAATTTCCTCTTTCTGTAGAAACAATTGCTCCAACTGCTTTCTTACCAGTAGGTGATACAACCTTAGGAGTCTTACTAGGGACAGTGCTTATTCTGTTTCATCCATATTATACATTCTTGATAGACAGAACTTGTATTGATCCATCATTTGTTCCAGATTATCAAAAAACAAGGAAACTCTACCAGCTAATTTGCTGTCCTTGTTAAATGGATGGATTACCTTGTTAATGTCAGCAAACTGAAATGCCAGTTCTACGCAAATCCTTCAATGCTAAACTATAAAAGTGAGAGTCAAGGAGTCTGCAAAGCTCTGCCAATTCCTTCTCATGCTGTTCAGTAAACACTGCAGCAAAACGTCCCAACTTTGACACACCGAAACCCTGCAAGAATAGAAATACACATAGGTATAAGATACATATTTTAATTGTATTTTTAACTTGGAAAATGAACTAGAATTGCTTTGATTTGCGTACTTTTGCCCCACTCCACAGTTCGTACTCTTGCCCCGTTGTCGTCTTTAACATTTCCCAGACCGTACTGCCATCTGTGGCCAGTTTCACACAATGGCCAAGCCACCACAAGTTATTACAGAAATTTGTCTGAGAAATGACATAATGCTAAAATACCTATCTCACGTTTCTAATAGCTCAATCACATTTCCAAAACCACGAAAAATAACATCAAGATGAATGATTTTCAATCTTACCTCATAGTTTAAAGACGAAACACACCAGCACAACGAAACTATGTAGAGAGGCTATCGGCCAAGTAATTCTTCCAACAGCATACAGTGCTGCCAATTGCACGGCCATCTTCATATAAATATCCCTTGTGCGTACTCTTACCCGCCGCGTACTTTTGCCCCGCACTACTCTACAAGGGGGCTGCAAGAAAGCGAATCGGTAGTCAAATGTTTAAACGCGGTCGTGCTGGCCTTGAAATTCCAAGCTCTTAAATTGAAATCGATAGCAACGGATATAGCGGAAATGGCTGATGTCACAAAAATATTTAAAATAAGTTGTGTGTTTTAAAGAGAACTGCATGTTTTGTGCAGTAGGTCTTTTATCCATCTCTTATAGATTAACAGATGTGCAAAAATTATACTAAATTCCTTCCGAACGAAAAGATATTCGTGGGCTATTTCCAGAAAATGTTGTTTCCCATGTAAGTATCTTAAGTATATGATATTTTAATCAAAATCGTAGGATGCATTTTTGTAAAAGAGGGATGGGAGATTTTCTTGAAAATGTTTCGCGTCGCATCTTTGGAAGATGTTAAACTTAAATACCAAGTTTGGTATTTGTCCAGCATTTCGTTTCACAGTTATACCGTTGACACGCACACACGCACACATACACGCAGAGACAGTTTTTATATTCTTTTTTGCATTCAGCGCGTCTGAAAACTATATTCCCATTGAAATTTCGACATTGAATTTTTGGGTGGAATGCAATACATCCATGCCTGCTGGTTAAATACGTGGTGGAGAAAGTAAGAAGTGAATGCTACTGTCGCGTATCTCTTGACAGTTGCTGTTGCCATAGCCTGCCCCCCCCCATATTAGCTGCATCATAGACCTTATTCTTTAGCTTACATTTTATAGAAGTAATGCAACAATTTTTATATGTACTTAGAAGCTAAGCAACGTTTCAAGGATCTGAGAAAGAACTGTTAGTTCCGTTTCAGTATATGTAAAGCAGAGCATGAATGATTAAAGTTAACGATCGTCCATGAAACGCTCTGTATAGCAGTAGTAATAATTTAGCGCTACGAAATGTAAATAACATCTGTAGGTATCAACATACTAAAAAATACTCAGTATCTTTGTATAAGTAAGTGATTCTAATGAATATTTATTACTTCGGATATTCACTTTTTATCCACTCTTTATATGTCTTTTGGTATTACTGTTCCTAGAATATATAACTTTCCTGTAGCTTACACGGCTACCATACATAATACCAACGCAATAAATAATTTTTTACCAACTGGAAATAAACTGTTTACTGCATTTCAAGACTAGCATCATGCTTCCAAAGTTGTTCAGAAAGACAAATGCTACTGGGCCATATATGTCGATGTTTCACTGATTCTCACGGTGAGTAAAAATGCCAGGAAAAACCTACTCAAATAACCTGCCCAGGTTAAGTACCATTCAGCACAATCTTTGTACAATTTTGTGCATCTGATACAGCATAGTGACAAAAACTACCTGCCTTCTCAGCAATTCAACGTTGCTATGGAATTCCAGCAGAGAACAGTAGTATATTCTTACAGGTAAACTTGCTTTTGAGGTTTTCTACAAGGGGTCTCGCAGTTATAAATGGCGATAGGATATTAAATTAAATGTTTCATCTTATGGGGTAATTATTTAATGATCCGCTACTGCATACAAACTGTGTTTCCTCGTTCCTAGCAACCTAAATACTGGTTTTAATCACAGTAGTGAATCAAAGCTTTTTAGCCCTTTATCTGACTAAAATCTTTTTATTTAATTTCTCTCTCCCTCACCCCTCTCCTCTCTCCTTTTGGCTTTGAAGCTTAACGTCCCTACGGTCATATCGTACGGTGAATGAACGGAATGGTTGACATGATGCCCAAATTGGCCCGGGGCCCTCGAGCTTAGCTACCCGACATTCTTCTCATGATAAGGGAACCCCCTAAAAAAAAAAAAAAATACCTACTCAGGTAGCTTACCCCCTCTCCCTGCTATTCCGAACCACGGAGATGGGCTTTGTTTCATTTCTGACTTGTACTCTTTATCTTCAGAAAACCTTAGTTTTTTAGGGACCAATGAATTCACTGCGCTCTGAGCATCCATTAAAACGTCTTCAGGAATAAATATATTTGTCCCTTTTCCGAACACATATCAATTTACACTTATACTACCTGCCATAAATTTCAGTTTATTTATATCCAGTATCTCCAGGACAGTCAACATCGGTGCCAGTATGTTTCCATCCAGCAACGATAAATCTACATGTATAATTAAAATAATTACTCTGATTTATGTTTTAGTAACGCATAAATATTGTATGCCACACGTTTAAAAATATCGTAAAAATTATCGCTCTCCACAGGCCTCTATCGTTAAATTTTTCGCTCAATATTAAAATATTATATTAATCTCTTATACCATAAAGTATTATAAGTAGTATGTAAGACTACGATGGCGAACCTTTCTGCAATTATGTGCTAACCACACTCAGGTTTATTATTTTGGTTAGTAAATTGCATCACTAAATTAACTGGATTGTTCGCCCCGTGACTTTTTTTCTAAACATCGCAGAAATTTTATTTTTGAAGTACAGTGGCTAACGAATAATATATATTTTCCTTTAGTATGATATAATTTGTAAGTTATTCCATAAAATTGCGTAATTCCGACTGTTATGAAATGAATTCTTTCATTTGTATAGCCCCCATTGATTTAATAACCACTCAAGTTGTCATAACTTCTTGAAGTGCTGTTGGTTTAAATTTGTTTATACCACGAAACATACTCACATTCATACTTCCACTCTGTGGAGGATATGGAACGATTTCTGGTTAAATAAAAATCCCCCCTCCCCAGCGAATCGAACAAGAGCTCTGGGTGAAAAAGCCAGCACACTGACCATCGGCTTCAAACGCAGTAATAAACTCTTTCTTTCTTTATTTGGTAATACGATTTTACCACTCGTCTCTACAGTAACACTATCTCCAAATATAGGCAACAAAAACCGTTTATTTTCCTCCCCTTATTTCCTTTCCCCCCTCCAAATTCGATTTTGCTATTTTCTTGACAAATTTGGTCAGTATCCTTGCTTAGTTTCTGTTTTTCTGTATCGAAAAATGTTCCCTAAAAATATGCATGTATGTGGAAGGTAGTCATTGTAAGGTCAGTAAACAGTTCTGCGAACTTTCATTCCTTTATTTTCTATTCATCCACAGAAGTAAGTATCTTGTACAAGATGGTCAATGCCTACTGAAAAAATCTGACGTGATACATTCAAATGCCTTTCTCTATCTTGTATCTTAATTAGTGAGTATACAAACTATTCTTACGAAAGCTTATTCTTCTATTTGCTGCATTTTAATCCAAATAAACCTTTTCAAAGATAACAGCTGCATTACACTTCGTTATAGATACAAAAAGAACAGCGATAGTCAAACGTTGAAGAACTGGACGCTATACGCTGGCCTTAAAATTACATAGCGTTTCCATTCAAACCGCGAGAGACAACTGAATGTTGAAAGAACTTCAAAAGAATGATCAACAAATAAACAATTCGAATCTTTAGTAACGGATATCTCAGAAACAGCTTATGCAACAAAAAAATTATATCAAATAAGTGGTGTGTTTTAAAGAGAACTACATTGTTTGTGTAGTACATTCTCGACTATCGCTTAACGTTTACCAGTTGTACAACATTATACAAAATTCCTTCCAATGAAGACTTCTTGGCTATTCCCCGAAAATTCAAGATAAAAATTTTATTTGTCATGCAAATATCTTTCATATATGGTATTTTAATCCAAATCGTTAGAGCCATTATTTAGAAAATAAAAAAAAATCGAAAAATGTTCCGTGTAATAGGTAGCTTGGGAGGATTTTGTTGAAAATTTTCGTGTCGCAACTTTGTTAGATATTGAACCTAATTAACAATTTCGGTTTTCGAATTATGCTGCTCACAAACACACAGACATTTTCCAAAAAGGCTTTATTTGGATTTAGGGGGCCTCAAAACATGTATTTTCATTGAAATCTCGATATCGAATTTTTGTGTGGAATGCAATACTTCCCTTACTTGCTATACATAATAGAGGAAGTAGAAATGTTTTTTTCAGGGGCCTCAAAACATGCATTTTCGATAAAATCTCGGTATGGAATTTTTGTTGTAATGCAATACCTTCTCTACCTACTATGTACGTTGTAGAGAAAGTAAAAATAAGTGGTAATAACAATATTGACATTGCAGTGTGTTCATTCGCGTGTTGCCTAAATCTTGAAAGGAAGTCATGGGATCGTCATACGGGTGTAACGTGTATGTTTCAGTATTATTGTTCGATTTATACCCCACCTTTAATTACAATGGTCATATCGGCGGCCTTTTACCTTTGGAACATATTGCCTATTGGCATTGGTGTTAACTCGTTTACTGTTGTCATTGGATTTGTCTTTGGGATTTTATGCAATAGAGCACACACACATACATTCTCATCGCCCTCTGTGGCCTAGGGCTACCAACTCTAGTTCCCGACGTCGCAAGTTCAAACCCGGCGGAGGGCGATGGGTTTTTTCGAGCGTAAAAATCCTTAGTACGCCTTCCTTCGGAAGGGAAGTAAAGCTGGTGGTCCCGTGTCGTAGATTTACGGCACGTAAAAGAGCCTCAAGCCGAATAAAGAGTTCTGTGCGCAAAATTTCCGTTCTTTCGCCTCTAATATTCCTATAGAATGGAACGCTAAGAATCATAGCATTTAAAAAGCGTCCATAAATAAAAACTTAATTTTAATTGCACTCTCATTCATACTCTGAACAAGACGCAGAATAATCTTGGCTGGAGAAGAATTCCCACCCCCACCCGGGGCCCTCCCACAGCAGGCAGGTGCTCTACCGACTAAGCTACTGGGCCAGCCTTATTCAGTATTATTGTTTTTAATATTTAGAAGAATAGCAATCTGAAGTTGAATGTCCTGCTGTACTTGCATTACGTTAGCGTTTACGTTAGAACATGCATCACCGTTAGCAGTGAGATACTCAATGTGAAATTTATTTTTCAGCCGTATCACTTGATAGGCAGGATGAAATTCTGGGCCGAGAATCCAAATGCTACGTGCATTCGGAATTTTGTGTTCTCCGCTTATGTATGTTAGGTAGGGGAATAGTGAATTTCACATAAAAAATTCGATATCGGGATTTTACCTCAAATGCATATTTTGAAGTTCCATTCACCTCAGAAGAAAGTTAGAAAAAACGCTTCTCTCTCGCTCTCTCAAACAGTTCTCGAAAACTAAAATGGGATACATGCCAAATTTCATAGTTATTTTCTAAGCTTGCATCACCAAAATAATCAAGAAAATTCCCTTTATTCCAAGCAAGCTACTACACTAGGAATGTAATTACTTTTCATTGTTCGAAGGTGTGTAATTCCTTCTTTCATTCTCTGTCTTTATTTATGTTTTTTTTCTTTTTTTCACATGGACTGGTAACAGCTGAGTTGTGGCATACATATTTGAGTTTTTTCCTCTTCTTTTTCTGCAACGTGTATGTAACAAAGTCCATATTGCCTAATTTCAAACCATTTCCAAACAGTATGTTCGTTATTAATGTAAATTGCATAGAAGAATAAATTAAAATAATTTTTAGTCTATACAGAGTAGAATTTTTATGATTAACTTCTGAATATCGAATTGAAATCGGGGGGGGGGGAAGCAAACGGCGAAGCTCTGCATTTGGAGATGTGACGTACTCATAAAATTCTTAGTATTATTCCCAAATATCTAAGTGTAGGTAAAGCAGCCATATTTTCAACTCATATTAGAACAATGCCCACACCCAAAATGAATGTGCTGTCGCATCAAGTAAACTTTAGAGAATTTTTGGTAATTTTGCTCCAGAGGTGTGTCATGGCGGACGATATAAATGTGCAATGTCGGGTACCAACTGTTAAACGGAAAAAACACTGCCGCGTTATAAAACCGTAAACAGTTTGGTATTGTTGCGAACTGTTATACGCTGTTGTAATAGAAAAGCGCGAAATAGTTAATAAATGCAATAAAACTGAATATTAACCGCAAAACAGTAAATAAATGCAATAAAATTGGATAATAACTGCGAAGCAGTGAAATATATTGTTCTTATTGTCTAATGCTTGGCGTTTAGTAATGACCATTAAGCTAGTGCACTACTAAATAAATGAAATAAACGTAATACAACTGAATAATTACCGTGCAACAGTAAGCAAATGTAATGCAGCCAAATAATTACCGCGTAGCAGTAAACAGATGTAACAGAACTAAATAATTACCGCGTCGCGGTGAACGAATGTAATAGAACTAAATAATTACCGCGACGCAGTAAGCAAATGTAATACATCTAAATAATAGTGAATGCTACTATAATTATGTCCAAGGACATACACTACGTGATCAAAAGTATCCGGACATCTGGATGAAAATGATGTACAAGTTCGTGGCGCCTTCCATCGGTAATGCTGGAAGTTATGGTGTTGGCCCACCCTTAGCCTTGATGACAGCGTTCACTCTCGCAGGCATACTTTCAATCAGGTGCTGGAAGGTTTCTTGGGGAATGGCAGCCCATTCTTCACGGAGTGCGGAACTATGATGTAGGTCGGTGAGGCCTGGCAGAAGTCGGCGTTCCAAAACATTCCAAAGGTGTTCTATACGATTCAAGTCAGGACTCTGTGCAGGCCAGTCCATTACAGGGATGTTATTGTTGTTTAACCACTCCGCCACATCCCGTGCAGTATGAACAGGTGCTCGATCGTGTTGAAAGATGCAATCGCCATCCCCGAATTGCTCTTCTACAGTGGGAAACAAGAAGGTGCTTAAAATATCAATGTAGGTCTGCGCTGTGATCGTGCCACGCAAAACAAGGGGTGCTAGCCCCCTCCAGGAAAAACACGACCACACCATAACACCACCACCTCCGAATTTCACTGTTGGTACTACACACGCTGGCAGATGACGTTCACCGGACATTCGCCATACCCACACCCTGCCATCGGATCGTCACATTGTGTACTGTGATTCGTCACTCCACACAACGTTTTGCCACTGTTCAACCGTGTAATGTTGACGCTCCTTACACCAAGCGAGGCGTTTGGCATTTTCCTGCGTGATGTGTGGCTTATGAGCAGCCGCTCGACCATGGAATCCAAGATTTCTCACCTCACGCCTAACTGTCATAGTACTTGGAGTGGATCCTGATGCAGTTTGGAATTCCTGTGTGATGGTCTGGATAGATGTCTGCCTATTACTCTTTACGACCCTCTTCAAATGTCGGCGGTCTCTGTCAGTCAACAGACAGGTCGGCCTGTACGCTTTTGTGCTTTACATGTCCCTTCACGTTTCCACTTCACTATCACATCAGAAACAGTGGACCTAGGGATGTTTAGGAGTGTGGAAATCTCGCGTACAGACTTCTGACACAAGTGACATCCAATCACCTGACCAAGTTCGAAATCCGTGAATTCCACGGAGCGTCCCATTCTGCTGTTTCACGATGTCTAATGACTACTGAGGTCGTGGATAATGAGTGCCAGGCAGTAGGTGGCAGCACAATACACCTAAGATGAAAAACGTATGTTTGTGGGGTGTCCGGATACTGTTGATCACATAGTGTATCTGCTCTTTCACGATGTAGCCTTAATAAAGGCTGTTTTGCATCGATGCATTTAAGGAAGACAGATATAGAAGAAAAATGAAGTACTGGAAGATAGACAATGAAGAAATATGAAGTTTTGGAAGAGCAGATAGATGAAAAAAGTTCTGAGGGTGAAGACGAGCCAAAAGAGTGCTACGCAGAGAAGATAATTCTCGGAGAGTGTCACAAGAAAATTCTGAAACACTCTCCGATTGGGACAGCTCTTCCTGTATATGAACTCATGCACGTATGAGTTGAAGAGCTCCTGAGAAGTGCCGAACTGCCTCCTAACGTGCTAGCTCTGGAGTTGCTAGATCTTCTGCAAGTTGTTCTATGTCCCAATTTTCCTTTAGGACAGCGTCATTATTTAAGATCTCATTCTCCGCAACGATGCGTAAATTGCCCATGTTTATTGTTGGCTGCTGGCAAAATCACGCCGGAATACATAACCAATTCAATAAATTGCGTCAGAATACATAATCGGAAGTGCTTAAACAATTGTAGGGCATTAAAAAGGTCAAATGCCACACATTCGCGGATTTTAGCGATGTTTGTTTTTCTACAGGGACCTGCCTGACGTTGCGCGTTACCCGCCATGATACGTGGACCTCTGGAGCAACATTACCGAATTTTTTGTTTAATTGTTATTTTTCCAATTACTGCGTAACATAAGTGTGTATTATATTTTATCCGTTATATATAATTAGTAATACTGAAACACTCTAAAGAAGGTATATAATTATTGCTAAAATGCTATAAATGCAGAAGCCGAGCGGAGCGAGTCTTAGTATATGGATTTAAAGCGCATTGAGCCACAGGTTTCAGATTGCTGGGCGGATTCATAGACAGTTGTTTATTGGTGTTTATTGAGGGCAGGAGTTTCAATCTTTTATAATTCACATTTGTTTGCTTATTTGTTGGGTTTTTTTTTTTTTTGCTCTTTTTTACTAGTTTTCGTGTTTCATAAATTATAAGAGCTAAGCCTTTTGTGGCAGGTTCGAAAGCACTAAAAGCGGAGTGCATAACAATAATATGAGAGTATCCCTGAACTTCAGATTCATATAACTATTTTAGGATCGCTAGTAAACGGTAAAGCAAGAAAACCTTATTTTGAAGAACGAAAACGACGATAAAAAATTAAGTACCGGTCATTTTTGCTTCGGAAATCAATGTATCGATTTACAGCATCAGTGGAATGCTGGGAACACGTTCTGAAAGGAATATAAATGTTGGTGAAACTCGAACCTGCGACCCTGGAGAGTGCAGGAGTGTGTTGCGAAGAAAATGGCACAAATGGTGTGTGGTTACGGGCCCCTTACTCCAGCGCCTCTCGGCGATTCTGTTTGCCGCTTCTCTTCTACTCAAGCCATGCTCCTTCCTTCCTTCCTTCCACCCTCCCTCCCGCCCTCCCTCCCACTACAACTACGAGCTTTTATAAATATTACAATAATTAAATATACAGCAGAACTCGTTAAAATTGCATGGGTCGGTTCCATTCCGGCGTTTGCCGAGGGTTGGGTTGGCAGCTAGCTTGCTTGCAGAGGGAAGTAGAACCATCAGGGTTTGCATAACCGATGAAATGAAATTTTCTAGTATGATTTCCTCTTTTCTCCCTCCCTGTTATACCGCCCCATCTCGTCCCTACAACATTTTCAGCACTCGGCATTTTTTAATATTATTATTTCGGGACCATGCCACTGTTTTACTTTTAAAAGGCTTTTACAGAATGGGCACACAACAGATTTATCGTCAACTCGTCCAGGTGCATCCTTCCTACTGCTGTTTGTTTGTCTATGCCTCTGTATCCCACTGTTTCACTCTCCAAATCCAACACTTCGTTACCTCTGATTATCTATCCATCTATCTATCTATCTATCTATCTATCTATCTATCTATCTATCTATCTATCTATCTATCTATCTATCTATCCATCTAATTTTTTCTATCTATCCATATAATCTATCTATCTAGTCTCTGTACATCTATAAATATATCTATGTCGGTGTGTCTCCATTGTATATGTCCCTATGCATCTATTTATCTATGTCATTATTACGTATCTACCAGTCTGTTTTATCTATCTCTATTTAAAATTTTACCCATCATGGTGTTCTTCGTTTTTGTGTTCCAATTTGGTGTTCTTAAGAACACCACAATGGGCCCATCTTGTTCATCTACGTTTAGCATTGACTATCTATCTATTTATCTATATGTCAGTAGCGTGCAGAACTCAGTTAGAAAGTCGCCAGTGCACTATCAGTGCTAAGGAAACCAGATTTGTGAACGTTAATTTAATTTTTGGAAGATTAATAATTTATTAACTGTCTGTGTCTACAAAGGAAGAAGATTTTGTTGTTCTAAAATATTAGATAAAGACTAGTGACTGATAATTAATTCTGGCTGAAATAAATGAGGACTATTATTATTATTATTATTATTATTATTATTATTATTATTATTATTATTATTATTTAGCTGATCAAAGTAGCTCTCAACTCTTACTATCTTTATGGTGCAGTCGCATTCCTGTTCATATTATAAAACTGCAAAATCAGTTTGCAAGCATCCAGATCCGGCAGATTGAATACCCTTATTGGGGAGCATGTTTCACCTCTGTTCTGTGTACGCTCCCATTCACGGTAGAATTTCAGCAGTGAAACTCAAAATCGGTAGCTATATTACCAGAAAGTTATTATGAAAGATTTAGAAACAAACAAAAGAGACTGTACGATCACAGACTATACAAGATGTGCACAGAAGAAGGAAAGCACCACATAGATGATAATTAAGAAAGTTGGAGGAGCAAGATTGAGAACAGAAGAGGATTATGTAACAGGGATGCTCATGTTGAAACTTTGTACTTAATGAAGCCTCGTATATCTAAAGCAAAACACAAAGGATTAGGTGCCAGTTACAAGTGTTAAGTTCTCTGGGCGACTGCCTAGCCCATAACATCAGCTGATGG
Organism: Deroplatys truncata; assembly: GCA_030765065.1. Taxonomy (NCBI): domain Eukaryota; kingdom Metazoa; phylum Arthropoda; class Insecta; order Mantodea; family Mantidae; genus Deroplatys; species Deroplatys truncata. The sequence goes on along the minus strand of CM060976.1, from coordinate 162,053,231 downwards.
TATGATAATGTGATTTGGTATCACCCTGTAGCCGTCGACTCCTTTCCAGAGACTCTGTTCAATCGCTAGTGTGTTCGGTTGCTACTTTTAAAGGAAATAGGACGGAAATTTCTGAGCCTATACGCCCGTAATCAAACGTGTTTTTTTTATTATTATTATTTACTCTATTTTAGAAACAGCTGGTATTCTAATTTATTGCTGAAAAGCAATGTCTCGGCAATATTTTTTCTTTTCAATATCGTTTAATTTCTGCCTTTCTTTTCTAAATTAGCGAATATTATCGATTATTCTGCTTAATTGACTGTCAACCCTCATCTGCAGCTATGAATGACGATCGATTTCTCTGTTAATATCCCCCAAAGATACTGAGGTTAGTGCAACAGTATAATTTAACATCATTTATTAATTATGTTACTTAAATTGCTAATTTTTGTTGTATCATAATGATCAGTGCTTTATTTTATTGATTAATCTGGCTCATACTGAACTTGCCGAACGACAGAATAACAAGTAAAACAATTTTAGTAACGATATAACATGCAGTTATACTTTAAGAAAAAGTAACACCATCATACAATCTATAACAATATTAGAAAAGAGAGAAATATTTTTGTGTGGGGTGTGTGTGTGTGTGTGTGTGTCTGTCTGTCTGTCTGTCTGTGTCTGTGTGTGGTAATCTCAGAAATCACAACCGATTTTGATAATTTTTTCACCATTGAGAAGCCCAAATCTTTCTGACGGAATTTAAGTTCATAAATTACTAAAACATTAAAAAGCCTTGTACTTGGATACGAGCACTGTTGAGTTATAAAAGAACTTACTTCGAAGAAGGTCTTGACTTTTAGTCGAGAATACCATGGAGTAGAAAATACATAGTTATTGTTACTCCACAGAATATACATGTAAAATAAGACAAATGTCGCAATATTTCATTCCAAGTAATATATATGTAGATGGTCAGGATTTAGTAATTAAAACTCAGCAAAACAAAAGAAAATCGAACGTGTTTATAACACTACTATACGCATGCAATACCAATGCCAAAATATTTTAATAACCCTCGAGTAAGAAATATTTGTTTTATTTCCATTGCATTTAAGGCTTAATCAACTTCGTTAGCGCAGGGTATGTTAAATAATTGTATATATAGAGAAAATTACTAACATTAGAAATCAGTGAACCTGTATGTTTTAATTAACAACTGACAAGATTGTTTTTCTCGATGGTCATAGACTGTCTTTTTCAAAGAGTTTAGCTTGGTGTCCTGGGAGTGCGGAATCTACATATTCACCAGCTTCACCTTTGATTCGTTATCTCTGTTGAGGGTTTCTATGGTACGTGAAAACTTTGTAGCTTTAATATTATTAAATATCCAACTATGGGACTAAAGAGAAGGTACAAGGTTGAAATTTTCACCTGCTCCATCAAGTTACTCAACCATTCCGATCGATTACAGTTCCACAGCCAAAGCTGGGCAATGCAGAATTTCCAGAAGTTGAAAGACTGTCGGGGAAAGGTTAAGAAAATCAGAGGATCCGCCGGTATTTCATTCTTTTGCCCAAATATCAGGAGATTTTTCATCCGTTATTTGGAATACCCCGGTCTGTTCAAAATTACAATTATATAAGGGGTAAAGCGGGGGATTCATCATAAAAATTATTTTACAATAGTTTCATAAAGAACTAGGGTAGGTAAATGAAACTAATTCGTCACTTGAGTTCAAAAAGCTAGCTGTGCAATATTGGGCAGCCAGTGGATTGCATATAAAGATTAGATAAACTTGCGAAATACAGGAAAAAAAGTTAAATATCATATATTGCCACCACTAATCAATAATGATAACGTTAGACTTTAAAAAAATTAAAAAGGAACTCTTCTGCCAAAAATAGCTACTGTGGCATTTATTATGTGTATTAGTAACTTGAACATTTTTACTTATTTTACATTTGCCCTTCCAATTCGCAAAATCCTTGATGATTGTCTCACGTGATTCAAAAAGTATGCCAATAATTGTAATATAAGAACCGTTTTAGTTGCTTTATTTTACTGTAAGCCATATTTCTAAGATTAGACAGGAAATTTACTTTCCTGTATGTTTAAGAATGAAATAATGTCACTGTTATTCTAAAGAATTTGTGTGGATATATTTTGTTAACTGGTCACATTTCGAACATAGCTGGATTATGACAAAACATGGGCACCAGTTACTGGAAATGATTTAAGTAATGCTGGAATTTAAGAACTAGTGTTTAATTACACCTCATTCCTAGTTCCATTTAAGAGCTGTACATCACCGTGTTCTTATAAGCACAGCGCAGAGGCGGTTTATTTATTATACATTTGTTTCATCTTAGCACTGGAAGTGCGCACATCCTTTGAAGTTCACAAAATTATGCTCGCTCTGATAATCGCTTTTCTTCGTAATCTCATTTGTGTTTTCTTTTTTCCAGTAAGCCATTTTTACTTTCTCTACTACGTATAGTAAGTAGGGGAAGTATTGCATTCCACCCAAAAATTCGATACCGAGATTTCACCGGAAATACAAGTTTTGAGACCTCCTGAATCCAAAAAAAGCATTTTTGGAAACATGTCCGTGTGTCTGTGAACCGCATAACTCAAAAACGAACAGTCGGATAAACACCAAACTTGGTGGGGGGATTTTCTTGAAAACCTTTATGTCGCATCTCTGGAAGATACTGAACCTAAATACCAAGTTTGGTGTTTATCCGACTGTTCGTTTCTGAGTTGTGCTGTTCACAGACAGACAGACACATACACGGGCATGTTTCCAGAAATGCTTTATATGCATTCAGTGCACTTCAAAACATGTATTTCCTGTGAAATCTCGGTATCGAATTTTTGGGTGGAATGCAATGCTTCCCCTACTTACTATACGTAGTAGAGAACGTAAAAATGTAAAAGTATCGAAGGTTTATCTCAAAGTATTAGACGTACTTCGATACCACCGGGTATCGAGATATCGATGGTATCGAGGTCCCATCCCTAGTTAGATTTTTTCAGTAAATTTTGTATTGAACATAGTCATATTCTCTCTTGTACTGGTACTACCGGACTGGCTTAATTCTGGATAAAGAAGCATTTCTCCACCCAGCCAGGAATCGAACCTGAGACCCCTGGGTTGAGAAGCCAGAACACTGACCACTCAATCACAGAGGCAATCAATACAGTATTGTGTATTAAATAGGATATTAATTTTATTCCAGTAGATTAATCTAGAGAAAATGCTCCATTATTTCTGTCTGTTCATCACTTGTTCATGCTACTAAATATTAATATTACTGTCCTCTTGCAGTGTTCTCAAAATCTTCTGCATGCAGTATTTCGCTTTTTGTCCAATGTAGACACATTTGGTATTATCTCCATAATTTTGATGTTAAAATGCTGGATACTATGAAATATTTAGGAATATAGAGTTTGTGATTGAAAGGTGAAATTCATTAGTTGGTTTAGTTGTGCCTAAAACACCTGAAGTAAACGTGTGACAAAGAGAAATATGTATGTTTGTTGTTGAGTCTTAACGCTTATGAACGCTTGCTGCAGGGAATAAGTTGGTGATATCAATGTTATTTGACGTGACGATACTTGTCAGCAGAAAGCGATAGTGCACGTGAAATAAACCATGGTGATGATGTTGCTGCATGAAAGGTAAAGCTGACATTTCATACATAAAGCAAATGGGCAATCGATAAGCACGTATTAAGTGTGAAACACAAAGAACAGGGCCGTGTATCTCGTCCAGGTTCGACTCCCGCTGTGTTTTCAGCGTCATTTCCGGTGCCCGGGGGTCGTCAAAACGATTTTAGCACAAGAGCGTCATCTGTATATTTTCCGCGGAATCTGTATTATTTGCTTTTACGATCGTGCAACATTTATGTCTTGATTTTCAAACGATGTGCCTGTAATCAATCCTTTGCGTAAACACACGATAAAGCAAACCATAGCGGTACAGTGCATCCAAAAGAGCTGCCCCGTTACACCTGTTTGGGTAACAAGAGAAATAGAATGGCACTAATTTTAGAGGGTCAGTAGGTCTTTTTTAATTTCTCTACCTACCTGTACAAGAGACCTTCTGAAGGTCCGTGACCTGACCAAGAAAACACAGGATTTTAGAGAAAAGTTTTTATAATTTTATTTTTCAGTATAGCGTCCTCGTAAATTAAATCAATAAATAAATCACCATTTATTTGAATTACTTTCCAACTTGTTAATACCCTCAGTGAAATAAAGTTTGTTCAAGTATGCAAAATAAGCGTATGTCTCTTCAACCTCTCATTTGGTGGGAGTCTTCGTTCACTAAGCCATTTCTTCCGGTTTGGGAACAAAAATAATCGCTGGGAGCCAAATCCGGTTAATATGGCGGATGCGGAAGCGCTTAGAAGCGAAGTTCATAACAACAATCCCAGACATGTGTGAAATCGCATTATCGTGATAAAAGAGAACTTTCTTTTTCGATGTGGACGTTTAGTAGAAAGCATTCTTAATAAATAGTGGTGAAGCGTAGTACATATTTCAGTGGTTCTGCTCTTCTGGAGATAGTCTATGATCACCACAGCAAGAGAATTCCAGAAAACCGTTGTTGTGAGTTTTCTTGCATATGGAATCGTCTTCTTTCTCTCTCTGGTGCACTTGCTGCCACCCCTGTTTAAACTGCTCCTTCGTCTCTGGCGTGTAGTGATGAATCCATGTTTCATTTACTGTTATGAAGCGTCCGAGAAACTCACTGCAGTTCTTTCTAAGCACTCTTGAGAAGTGTTCATTCGAATGCGTTTTTGGTCCATTGTTAATAAACGCAGCACCCATCGAGCGGAAAGGTTCCTCATACCCAAAACTGTAAAATGTAGTGAACACGGCGTATTGAGGTCTTTGCAATGTCAGCCAACTCGCGTACCTTCAGTATGGTATTGTGAATTTTTGTCACATTCTCACCGGTTTTTGGGACCCACTGAGCATACATTCTTTTGAATGGATGAAACACGGCGTTTAAATTCAACAGCCCGCTTTTTAACTGTCGAAAACGTAGGTGAAGAATCCTTTAATGTCGAATCTAATTCCTTTTGTATTTCTGCTGGGGTTAGTCCCTTCAAAGCGAAGTACTTTTTGACAGCTCATATTTCTGTTTTTATTCATTTTATAGAAAATGTTAGCTTAAGATTGTTTACACTTACGCGTCTGAAAGTTTACACGCGCCATCTAAACAATGATACTTAACAACCATTATATTTGGTGATCTCCCCTACATGTCTGTATAAGGTCCAGAACATTTAGAACGCCCCTCGCAGTTAAGTAGAGGAACTATTGCATTCAAACCAAAATTTCAATATCAGATTACACCGGAAATACGGGTTTTCAGGTTCCCTAAGTCAAAAAAGTGCATCTTCAGAAAACAAGTTCTGCATAAGAGAAAGGGAGATCAGCATAACCTAAAAAAAATCTGATGTGTTACACTCACATGACTTTCTCTACTCTTGTACAAACTATTTTACAAACGCTTATTCTCTATCTACTTCATGTTTATCGAGATAAACGTTTATAGAATCTATCTTATTGCTAATTTTCTTGTAGGTGCAAGGGGACTATGGTAGGCTTTAAGATAGTTAAATCCTTTAAGAGCTGGTTGCTATGTGGAGCATTCCATTCTCTTTGCTTGGCCAGGACATATTTAAAAAAAAATAAACGAATTCTCATTTAAGAAAAAGTATAAGTATTGGAAAATTCAAACAAATAACAAGGAATATCTCAGAAATGGTTTTACGCGACCAAAAAAAAGCAGTATGTTACATAAATTCTGTGCTTTAACGAGATCTACATTTTTTGTGTAGTAACATTTTGTAAACCTCTTACGGTTCACCAGTTATGCAAAAGTCATTCAGAATGAGGAGGAATTTTGGGGACATTACCAGAAAATTAGAGATATACATTTCATTTGCCATGAAAGTATCTTAAACATATGACATTTTAATCAAAAGGTTAGAGACATTTTTGAGAAAATCAAAGTTTTCAAAAAATTTTCTATGTAAAGGGTAGTCTGGGGGTGGCGGATTTTCTTGAAAATCTTCGTGTCCTTGGAAAAACTAAACTCAAATACCAAGTTTGATATTTACCCGGCTTTTCGTTTTTGAGTGTTCACAGGCAGATTTGTTCACATGACATGTTTCCAAAAAAATGCTTTAGTTGGATTCAGGGCACCTCAAAATATGTATTTCCGGTGAAATCTCGGATTCTAATTTTTGGGTGGAATGCAATACTTCCTCTACTTTCTATACGTAGGAGAGAAAGTTAAAAAAATAAATGAATAAATAAATTTATTAAAATGTCATATGGTTAAGATACTTGCATTACTAATAAAATATACAGTGACTTCAAAAGTAGATATCCATCTCTACTTTAAGAAATTTAACGTTTTACATTCACATGGCTTTCTGCACCCACTATTCTACAAGCTATTGTTACAAAAGCTTATTACCTATTATAACCACATCTTGTTAATCCACGTAAACGTTTAGAGAAATACTTTCATTTCACAATTCGTTAAGGGGGATGCAGGGGATTGAAACGAAAGTAAAATCTTTAAAAAGCGAATTTCTTGTCATGACTGAAATTCCACACCACCGTGATCACGAGAAAAAGAGAAGGAATATCGACATAGCATAAATATTTGAAAATTCAAAACCAATAACAAAAAAATATCTCTAAAATGGTTAAAATGTGATTTGACAAATTATATGCTTTAACACATCTACATTTTATGCGTAGTAACCATTTGTCTTTATGGTTTACGGACAACGTAGATAATATTGCCTCCAAATGAAGAGAACTTCATAAGGCTGTTCGCAGAAAATTCAAGATATACATTTTATTTGTAATGCAAACATCTTAAACATATGGCATTTTAATCTGAATCATTAGAGCCACTTTTCAGAAATTAAAAAAAAAAAAACTTTGAAAAATGTTTCATGAAAAAACGTACTACACAAAGAATGTAGATCTCTTTAAAACATACGATTTATTTCAAATAACTTTGTGGCATACGCCATTTTGGAGATATCCATTATTAATGGTTCGATTTGTTCAATTTTTGTCATTCTTCAAATCATGTCGATATTCAGTTGTTTCTCACGATTGCATGCAAGAGGATGGAATTTTAAGGCCAGCATCTAGAGTCCAGTTCTTAAACATTTGAGTATCGGTATTCCCGCGTATTTCTCTGTGTATATGTGTAATGTAGCTGTTTCTGCATAAGTTTGTTTGATTAAAATGAAGTACATAGACAAATAAAATTTCGCAATGCTAGTTTGTATACCCACTAATAGACAATAGAGGTTAGAGAAAATTGTGCGAATGTTACATGCGAGATTTCTTCTCTTTCTTTATTTTCCGAGGTCATGAAAAGAGAAGGTAATTTTAAAGGCATTACGTAGCGACCGACTCTTAAAAAGATTTGACTATCGCTTAAGAATATCGTAGTTCCCTAATCCCCTTGTACCTACAAGGAAATATGTAATCTTCAAATGTTTCTCGGTCAGTACAAGGTAGAGAGAAGAATAACTAAGAATAGTTGTTTTAGCAGTGGGTTAAGAAAGTCGTGTGAATGTAACACTTAAGAGTTTTCTAAACAAAAAAATTCAGAAGACCACAAAACATGTATTTCAGATGATATCTGGATATCGAAATTATGGGTGAAATGGTGTACGTCCTCTCTTTTACTATTAGAAATAATAAAGAAGGTAAAAATTACTTCAGCCAAATTAAAGAAGAGTAAATTCGGATGTTTAATATGGAGATAGAACAGACAGCATTGCCGTGTACGTGTTGTGGCAATTTTCAATAATTTGCATTATATTACTATTATACTTTTCTAAAATTGCATCGGCTTTACAACTTTTTTCGCGTGTGGTGTTTACAAAATTATTTTACATACGTTTAATGGAACTTGTGTTTAAAAATGAGATTTGATATGAGGGAGGGCAAAAGCGTCAAAGTCGTGAATTCTGAACGCTATACTGAACTTCGTCACTAATGCCTAGGTTTTTACGACTGTACAAATGTATCTTCTCGTTAGTTTGTCATATGTCGTAATACTATCAGGTGTTATATAGAACACTATTAAATGTATATAAAATACTGTAGAAAGCTTAAAAATTGATGCAAGTTAAAATAAATATAAAAGTAATAAAATGCAAAATCTTGAAAAACTCTGAAGCAACTAAACTGAAATATTGTTTATTGTTTGTGTGTAATAAAATGAGTTTCTCTCCGTTGATTAATCTACGACAGCTGTTCTAACTCTTAAGTCAGAGTACATGTGCGTACGCAGCAACAGTGCTCGGTGCCTAGCTGTGGCTCGTCTCTGGGCGAAGGTCATAGCACAAGTGCTTGCGCTTCCTACTTCTTCATCCCAACACTTCATTCAGCCTGACAACAGTTTATCCACAATGCCGAGCTGTATTGCATGCTGCAGGCAGACTCCTGCGAGTCGTGAGAACGCCGCCGCTCTCTGGCGCGCACCCCAGTTGGAATAACCTGGTCTTTGAGAATATAATAAAGCCGTAAATCAAACTTTTCGATTATGGAATAATAATCAACATTCAAGTTATCATGGGCTATTCTAAAGCCATCCGTTATTAGGAGTAGTTGGGGCTGTATAAAATTACAAATTATAAGCGGTAAAGGGGATGATTTCACCACAATAATTAAACAAAAATGTCGGGAGTTTAACAGTAGATTATGATACAAGACCACTTTTAGCACGTGCGGCATATAGTATTTTTTAGACAGCGTTCGAATTTCTAAAATATCAATCATGTTATATTGATTCCTGAAACTAACAGAGATGACGTTTAGAATTCAGTTCTTGAAACAAGAGAAATGACGTAAACGAGGTGTCCAATGTTTTGATGATTCGCTACAGTATTTTTTCTTTCTGCTGCTTCTGCAATTTCACTTGGATGCTCCATTTCAGTTTCTTCTGAGTTCATAATTCCCGCCATTTAATCTTTATGTAGGTTATATAGTAGATAGTTTATATAAAAAATCTGATGTGTTACACTCACATAACTTTCTCTATTCTTGTACACACTATTTTTACAAACGCCTATTCTCCATATGCTTCATTTTAATCGAGATATCGAGATGTCAATCTTATTGGTAATTTTCTTGTAGATGCAAGGGAAATATGGTAAGTTTAAAGCGATAGTCAAATATTTTAACGCTGGTTGCTATGTGGCGCATTCCATTCTCTTTGCATGTCCAGGACATAAAAAAAATGAATAACGAATTTGAGAAAAAGTATAAGTATTGGAAACTTTAAGGAAATAACAAGCAATATCTCGAAAACGGTTCACTCAACAAAAGAAATGCATATGACGTAAATTGTGTATTTTAACGCGATCTACATTTTTTGTGTAGTAAAATTTTGTCTATCTCTTATGGTTTACCAGTTATGCAAAAGTCGTTCACAATGAAGAATACGTTTGGAGACATTCCCAGAAAATTCGAGATATACATTTCATTTCTCATGACATTATCTTAAACATATGATATTTTCATCAAAATCTTTAGAGCCATTTTTGAGAAAATTAAAATTTTCGAAAAATCTTCCATGTAAAGGGTAGTCTGGAGTGGGGGGATTTTCTTGAAAACCTTCGTGTCGCATCTCTGGAAGATACTGAACCTAAATACCAAGTTTGGTGCTTATCCGACTGTTCGTTTTTGAGTTATACTGTTCACAGACACACAGACAGACAGACACACAGACAGACACACACACGGACATGTTTCCAAAAATGCTTTTTTTGGATTCAGGAGGTCTCAAAACATGTATTTCCGGTGAAATCTCGGTATCGAATTTTTGGGTGGAATGCAATACTTCCCCTAGTTACTATACGTAGTAGGGAAAGTAAAAAATCTGATGTGTTACACTCACATGACTTTCTCTACTCTTGTACAAACTATTTTTACAAACGCTTATTCTCCATATGCTTCATGGTAATCGAGATATCAAGATGTCAATCTTATTGCTAATTTTCTTGTAGATGCAAGGGGAATATGGTAATTTAAGCGATAGTAAAATATTTTAAGCGCTGGTTGCTATGTGGCGCATTCCATTCTCTTTGCATGTCCAGGACATAAAAAAAAATCTGATATGTTACACTCACATGACTTTCCCTACTCTTGTACAAACTATTTTTACAAACGCCTATTCTCCATATGCTTCATGTTAATCGAGATATCGAGATGTCAATCTTATTGGTAATTTTCTTGTAGATGCAAGGAAAATATGGTAGCTTTTAAGCGATAGTCAAATATTTTAACGCTGGTTGCTATGTGACGCATTCCATTCTCTTTGCATGTCCAGGACATAAAAAAATGAATAACGCATTTGAGAAGAAGTATAACTATTGGAAAATTTAAGGAAATAACAAGCAATATCTCGAAAACGGTTCACTCAACAAAAGAAATGTATATGACATAAGTTGTGTATTTTAACGCGATCTACATTTTTTGTGTAGTAAAATTTTGTCTATCTCTTATGGTTTACCAGTTATGCAAAAGTCGTTCACAATGAAGAATACTTTTGGAAACATTCCCAGAAAATTCGAGATATACATTTCATTTCTCATAACATTACCCTAAACATATGATATTTTCATCAAAATCGTTAGAGCCATTTTTGAGAAAATTCAAATTTTCGAAAAATCTTCCATGTAAAGGGTAGTCTGGGGTGGGGGGATTTTCTTGAAAACCTTCGTGTCGCATCTCTGGAAGATACTGAACCTAAATACCAAGTTTGGTGCTTATCCGATTGTTCGTTTTTGAGTTATGCTGTTCACAGACACACACACAGACACACACACGGACATGTTTTCAAAAATGCTTTTTTTTGGATTCAGGAGGCCTCAAAACGTGTATTTCCGGTGAAATCTCGGTATCGTATTTTTGGGTGGAATGCAATACTTCCCCTACTTACTATACGTAGTAGAGAAAGTAAAAAAGCAGAAGGCTGTCAATATAACGCATAGGTTAACTCTATAACGAATTGCGATAAATTGAAGTAAGACGATTTATTGTGAACAGAATGCGAGCGCCATGAGAAATTAATCATGTAAAAATACATAGTGAAAAATAAAACTTAGTCAAACCAAATCGAGTTATTAAACATGTGCAAGTGCAAAAGGTATTTGCCATGTAATTGGGCTTGAAACGAAAATTGGTCACGATGAAGATTATCCCACTAGTACAAGTATTCTAAAGCTTTTAACTCGTGTGCTCTGTATTAGAAGTTCTACTTTTAGGCCATGCTGTCTAAAAAATTAATTAAACGTCATTTGAGTTTAAAAAGCTACTCGTGCAACGTCAAGTAATACATAATAATGTGTAACCTTATATTTTTCCTCATACGATGACACTTTGTTTCTTCAGCAGCTATAGAATAGCTTTAATTTTCATACAGTTTTCTTTGATATTTTGTTTTTAGTAATGTAGACGAAAGGATTTAGTTAATAAGCTTGTTTTAGTTAGTGCTCATATGTTAATGGAAATGTTTGTAAATAATTGCATAAGCGAAGATAGCACACTGAATCATATTTTCACTTTGGAAGAATTAAATAGATGCGAGTGCCAAGTGAAGGGTGCGAAGCGCGTGCTGGATGCACTTGCGTGCCAGCTCGTGCGTGATAGTAACTCAGAAGCTGCTCTTCAAGTTTTGACACACGCTGTGTCCACAACTTAATAAGGATGATGTGTCAAGTATAGCTTTTTTTTCCACGAGGTACCACGTGTTGCCAATAAATATGGCAGCAGGACCGCCGATATAGAAAAATATTGGGGAGAGGTGTTCAATAACTTAAAATTGGCGTTAACCAGAGCTAACTGTAATACATTACATTTGTAATCAATTTGGTCAGCTTCGTGGTGTTAAATGCTTAAAAAATAAATTTCAAATCAAGTTTTGACAGTGTGATACATAATTGTTTTGACAGACAACATGAGTATATTGGTTTCAGAGTACTTAATACACTTTGAAATCTCTGGTATGAATCCTCTAATATGCTTTGAGAGGAGATTCATAGAGCACGTTTCATCCTTTACTTAATTACTTCGCAACATTTCATGTATGGGTAACACATTTCAGAAAATATGTGGAACAGTTCGCCGATCACTTAAAAATAAATCACAAAGAAAACATGGATTTAGTTTTAAAAAACCTTAACCCCACCATTTTGTCACCTAGACTTTTAATACCTCTTCTAAAAGAAAACTGGAAAGTAGTGAAACGAGAGTTTCAGGAGGCGCAGCTACACCCGTCTAGATCACCAAAGAAATAAAAATACTAGATGATAATTGGATGTCTATACTTTACTTGGACATATAGTAGAGCAAAAATTAAGTTGCTATCAGCCCATACATTTGCTCGAAGGTCTACCCGGGCAAGAGCCAAAGCCCAAGCCCCCTCCTAACAACCCAGGGTCAGCGCCATCCGTGCGGCTCTCCAACCGTGGGGGTTTCCCATGAGGCCTATACTTTGTTTCCTAAAAAGCCCCCCCCCCGCTTTACGTGGATACGCCGCTTAAGCGCGTCAACCTTAAAAAAAGGGTGACTACCGAAAACCTCGGTAGGGCCGACAGCAATCTAGCATGCCGTCTAACAACTCTCACTCATGGTTGGTGCCGGGGAACATCGAGGCGTCTCACAACCCCGCCTGGGCCGAAAACCAGCCAGACGTACCCACTCACCCATGGGTATCGGGAACCACTGTCCCGCCGAGTCCAACCCAATCCGAACAACTCCCTATCGGGAGGGACTCGAATGTTCGGCCCAGCGTACTTCTAGTAACGTCAGAAGTACCACGAGTGCTAGGGATCCGCAGCGCTCGCACCACAGCAGCTGATGGGGTCGGAACCCCTCCCCTACGGGGTATCAGCCCATACAATGAACATTTCCCCAAATACTTCTCAATTACCAGCCAAGAGACAGAAAAAATATACAAAAATGTAAAATTGTGCAATAAATATCAGCCGCTGAAATAGGAACGGATCCGTGGCCTTAATCATGATTTTGAAGAAGTAGAAAAAGAAGACACATGGTGATGACGTTCTCTAATAATAATAATAATAATAATAATAATAATAATAATAATGATAACAATGATAATACTAACAACAAGAGCGAGAAAAAGGATTAAAAGTTCCAGTGTGGTCTAACTGCCGATCAATCTCTGACTTGTTTGCATGTGATGTCATGTAGTCCCAGTAGTGTGTTACCGTATGCGTAGCATAATTGGAAACATGCACGAAAATGTAATTATGCTCGCATATGGACTATTCTGATTGAAAATTTAACGCAGAATCCGAAAATTATATCAGTAAGTAAAAGTAATAACTCTAAATATCATTAGATTACAGTTTAATTGCGAAGAGTTCAGGTGCGGCATCCTTATTCGTCTGAAGTCACAGTCTATTTTGGCGCTATTAGCAGAAGGTATAATCCACGTGGTGCTTTGTGAAACGGAGAAATACTGTGTTGATTTCCCTTTTATTTTAAATGTATGGTGAGGTTAAAGTGCAGTGTTTGTGTAGCATATGTTACAGAACGTTTTCGTTAAGGGATCAACATGAACTTCGATCAGCAGAAAGGCAACAAATCGTATATAGTTCCTTTGTGCATCAATATACCTCATACCCCCAGAAAATTATTTATTCACGGTGAAAGAAAAACAAAAACAAAACAAACCTGAAATCACGAATAAAAGGATTTTGCCATGGCGAAGAAATGCCAATGATATCTCGAGAAATGTACCTACAATGTATTGGTCCGAGGACCATTTTGGTGCAAGTTAAATGTATTATAACCTTTTCCTGTTTTTACTTTCTCTACTACGTACATAGTACGTAGAGAAGGTACTACATTCGACCCAAAAATTCGATACCGAAATTTCACCGAGAAAATACATGTTTAGAGCCTCCCTGAACCCTCCCCCCCCAAAAAAAAATTTTTTTAGAAAACTTAGTATTTAAGTTCAGTAGCTTCCAAAGATGTTACACGAAGTCCCCTTCATTCGAAAGTCCTGTCGATTTTCAGTTGTTTCTCGCGATGTCATGGACTTTTAAAGCCAGCATAGAGCATCCAGTTCTAAAACATTTGACTATCGTTGCCTTTGTATCTATACCGAAACGTGTAATGCAGCTGTTTCCGAAGATTTCTATTTCGATCAAAATGAAATTGATAGAAAAAGAAACTTTCGTAATAATAATTTGCATACCCACTAATAAGCGATAGAGGAAAGAGAAAGCCATGTTCAAGCATCAGATTTTTATGCTATTTGTTTCTTATATCAAGTCGTTGAAACCTTATATTTTCCGCTTTTAACTTCTTATAAAACTCCATTTAACTTTTAAATGGCTTTGATACGCATTTAAAAGGAAGTAATGTATACAGTATTACCCAAACGTAATCAGTCTTTTAACGTGACAAATGAAGCAGCCGTAGGATAAAAACTAAAACATCTGATCATTCTACCCTAAATACTTAAACATTTGTCGTTATCACTATCACGTAACGAAATAAACTTTACTGGTTTATTTGCTCGTTTCTTCGTGTTATGCTTACACAATAATTATAGGCGCCTTGGAGCTTTTTAAGCATTACATATGTGCTTCATAGTGTCAAAAAGTTGCAGCTATTTTGATTCCTCCCGATTATACCAATGGTGTTCTGTGTTTATATAATACAAATTAGTAGGCAACAAATCTGCTAGTCTAACGAAAAGCAGTTTTAATCCAGATGTTTGCCTAATACTTAGTGTGAATGAGGAATGTGATTACCATACTTCACTATTAGCTTCTGAAAACCAATCAGTAACATATCTTAGTTTTCAACATAAACATTAGATATGTTACTACATAACAAACTTGCAAAATCAGGTGTATGCTACTTAACAATATGCTTTTGATCCACGAATTTCGGTAGCCGCAAAACAATCATTTCCGACAAACGACACTACCATCAATGCATGGTACCATGGTGCACAGTGCATTTACCCTACTGTGCCTTTTTAAAGCCATCCTCCGTGATTTTGAAAAAGGAAATGCGAAAATAAAGCTTTAATCAACAACATACGTTCACCATCAACGCAGGTATATGCCACGATGTTACGTGGTACTAGACGGTAACGTCACAACTCAATCCCGTACGTCGGTAGCGTTTCCAAGAGCCTTGAGAAAAGGGACATGTTGCCAATTACTTCTGCGCCCCTCTGCAAATAAGCTAACTACGAAATAGTCTTATCTAGAGCTCGGATTTTTGCATATTTGCATGTTTTATTCCTTGATAGACGTATGCAAGTAAGTAATAAGTTTATTCCATATTGTAAGGAGTTTATTACGGAAGTTTTATAGTGCATATAAATGCATGTTTAAGGGGTTAGTGCATATTTAACTAATTTCTACATATTTTTGCATATATTTTAGTTTTTCAGCCATTATTCATGAAATACGAATTTGTATTTCACAATATACTTTAAGAGAAAGGAGGGTTCAGAGAAAATTTCTCTTTTGTTGTTCTGTTTGTGTAGAACTATTAAGCTATCATGTTTCTAAATGCATAACAGGTCGCCGAAAATGAGAACATAGCTATCAACAACCAGCGCTTCCTGACATAAAAATGTGCCGTCAACAGATAATCTAGATAACGTTCAACAATCATGCGGCAAATCTTTAAAATTCGGCGAGGCCATTGTTACTTGATACGGTTTGTATTAATGTTACACAAACGAAGCCGTCTGACGCAACAATAACATTTCCAAGAAATAAAAGGTGCCGTTTTTCAGTCACACTTAAACTTGCAACTACTCTGTATTCACTCTTAGGTTGATCCGCACCAAAACAAAACACAGGTGACCAGTGCACCGTTGTAATGTATCCTTCCGCCAATCGCGGCAGAAATACTGTCATATTTTCACGACCATGTGACAGAGTACAGACAAAGAGAACATTGTCGGATAACTTAAACTAGCATACTCTGTTAGGGTTGAAGGTGATAAGATTGATAGTTGCAACAAAGTAAATGTTTGCACATATAATAATAGTTAATTCTAAAAGAAACGAGCGCAAAAGAAAGTAACATGTATGCGATATCTTACATTTATTCGCTCTCTGGAAGCGGCACTTTTATCAACTGTCTTTTTAAAAAAGAGATTGTATATTGTTACATGAATAACATTCTTGCATCGCGTATTTCTAAAGCCTTCTGTTTTCCCGCGTGTAATCACTATCTCGTTTTAGATTTTTCTTAAACCAGCACTGTTTATACTTGTACTCGAAACACCGGTGAACTCAGAAGTTAATTTCACCACTTCTTTCACGGGAGGTGTTAGATATTTCTCACATAACTTACAATAAACTTCTAACCCTATTGTTTTTTCACCACTAGTCAATGGTTTGCCCGCTTATGCTTTACGTAAGTCGACGAAAGCGCAAGAGCAAATCACCGTCCGCCATGATACTAAACAGAAACTGCTGGTTTCTGACTACAAACAATATTCTGAGCACACCCGGATGTCAAGTACTTATATGAATTGCATGTTGGGACTTGTAGCTCTGTTTAAAGGTACAGATTAGCGTTAATTAGACTTTTCGGAATTTGTATAGAATATTGTACCATTTAAGGATAAATTCATTCTAAAATTTAAATTATTAACATGGGACTATTTTCCTGCACGCATTGCTACAGTGTTGTACCACGGTGCTCTGGTCACGTGCGTTTGTTTTGGCGCGGATCAACCTAAGAGTGAATGCAGTTTAGTGTCTATCTGAAGTGTAAGCAGTAGGAAACGGTATATTACAATGCCTAAGGAGAAGAGCAGTAAAGCTTACTTGCTTCGAAACTGGATTGATGGAAATCCTACTCTAACAACAGATGGAAATATAGTACTGTGTCAAGTGTGTGAAAAACATGTAAGTTTTATTATTGTATTTTCAGAATATTTTAAAAATCAACGCGATTTTCGTTAGTGAGTGTTGGTTTTATTTAACTAAAATAACCTCATACTATTTTTATACAATTGTTATAGGTGTCCTGCGACAAAAAATTCCAGATTATGCAACATCTATAAATAGCTACTCATAGACATGCTATCAATAAAAATGTCTCCAAGATCCAAACAACCTTACCAGCAGCATTTTCCGCAAGCAGAAGTGGAAACGATGACAGTAATAATTTTTCGAAAGATATCTCCAAAGCATTAGGTTCAGCCAACATTCCTTTGAATAAGTTAAATAATATGGAATTTCGAAATTTCCTGGAAAAATATTCCGGACGAAAAGTTCCGGACGAATCAACAATAAGGAAAAACTACCTTGGTAATGTTTAAGAAGAGGTAAGTTTAAAAATGTATTAAACAAAGTTAGTTTGTGCATCAACTACCCCAACACCCTCCCCAATATTTTGAGCTTTATAAAAATTTGTCGTTTATTTAAAACTTTTAAATGCATTTTAGACAAATATTTTCAAATGGAAACAAAATTACGTATGGCCCGTAGTGTCACGGAGTTTTGATTTCTTTAGTTGTTTATCAAGAAACACTTTTTTATATATTTTTAAATTTGTTTCCCCTAAAACTGAGCCTCCAAATTACACCCTTATCTTTACTAATTTTCAACATAATAATTATTTTTTCAGGTAATACAAGAAATGAGAGACGATATCGGCGACTCAAGCTTGCGGTTATCTGTAGACGAAACAACCGACTCGTGTGGGAGATTTATTGTCAATGTCGTCGTGGGAAAAATGACTGAATCTGAACCAGGAACGCCACATCTCATTGTCTCCAGGGTACTGGAAGTAACAAACCATTCGACGATTGCTAGAGTTGTTCGTGATGCATCACGTGTTTTGTGGTCTGCTAAAGAAAATGAGGAAAAACTCTTGGTGATAGTTACAGATGCAGCAGCATACATGCTTAAGGCAGTTAAAGCTTTGCAGGTATATTATCCTAAGGCAGTTCATATGACTTGTTTAGCACATGCTCTCCACCGGTTAGCGGAGGAAATTCGAGCGAATTTTCCAGAAGTAAATGCCTTAATTTCCTCTGTGAAAAAAGTGTTTGTGAAGGCGCCATCAAGAGTGAAATTATTTACTGATATGATACAAGATACTGGTTTACCCCCAGAGCCTATCCTCACGAGATGGGGAACATGTATTGAAGCAGCTCTATATTACAGTGATCATCTGGAAGACGTGAAAAAGGTGCTCGACGTGATGGACAAAAATGAAGCTGCAAGTATCCCTGCTGCAATTAGTGTTTGCAATGAAGGGTCTCCAGAGTAAATTAGTGTTTATTAAGACCTACTTTAGTAAAATACCAGCCGTAATCAAACATTTGGAAAAAAAAAACAAGGAATGTCTTTATCTTCTGCCCTGCAAGTAGACGAAACAGCTGTCGCCGAAGATATACCTGGAGAAATAGGAAAGTGTCAACAAAATTGAGAAAATTGAAGCAAAAATCCAAGTTTAATGTTTCTTCGGGATGTGAATAAGGTGCTACAAGGAGAATCTGAAAAAGAACTTAATGCTTATTTTGTAAGTGATATAACCTCTTTCCGATACTGTCCTGTGGCTTCGTGTGAAGTAGAGAGATCTTCCTCTTCATATAAAAACATTTTAAGCGACAGAAGAAAGTCGTTTCATTCTGAAAACTGTGAAAAATATTTAATTGTTTATTGCAATAAAAACGACTAATGGTAAATTAGACTGAAAGAAAGACTAACAAATATTAATTTTGTTAATGTCTCTGTTTAGGACTGAATTTAAAATCTGATTACTTCATCAAGATTAATAAATGTGAGAAAGTTAAAATACTATGCTTTATTTTAAGTGCATATTTTAAAGTTTTTAGAGCATATTTTACAGATTTTTAGTGCATAGATGCATGCATATATTCATACTTTACACTGCATATAAATTCGAGCTCTACTTATCACTGATAGGAAACATCGTAGGACTGTGTCTTAAATCTTTGTGATGTAATGTTCATTTTGCCTTGAGTGTAACAATCGAAGCCAAAAGGCATAAATAAAGTGTTTCAGCTTTCCTGGTTCAGAGTAATAAAGGCCTGCATATTCGGCCTGGATAAATATTTCAATTGCTCCAGTATAGTAGATTTTAACTTTTAGGCGTGTAAATAATATTACAATTAAAATACGAGTAAGACGTTGGGTTATTTTGCTGTATTTGAAAAGGGATTTCCAGAATATAGTATGTGCCCCCTTCGAAATATTATTATTATTATTATTGGGATGGGACCTCGATACTTGGTAGTATCGAAGTATGCCTAATACTTTGAGATAAACCTTCGATACGTTTAAGCTTTTAGGTTTTGCATTATTGAAAGTTGCTGCGTCTAACTTTATGCTTAAGGAATGAAAGGACTCGAGACTTCGCATTATTGCGTCGCACGTGTCCTCAAAGATTGCTGGACTATAGTTCTTGATAGACCTTGATTGCGTTTTTGGGGGGGTGAATGAATGCCACACTACATAGACTCTTGTGTCTACATGGTAACTTGCAAATCAATGGGGGAAGGAGCAGAAGTACTCATGTAACATGCAGCGTTAACTGAGTTGTGAATGAAATTGATTTAGCAATGCCCTAAATCACGTTTCTGCAATAGCCAGGCTTGGTACTCATCCTCAGCCATTACGTAGTCCGGTGACCAAAATCTATGAATCGTGCAGAAACAAATCCGAACTTAAAACGTGAGATATGCAGGACATGAAAACATTTTGTTTTTTCCTTGCATCTGTTTGTGTTTACGCTAGCTAAACCTTTCTATTAAACATGTATATGTTGATTCTGAGGGTAGGTAGTAGAGAGGCTAAATCCAGAAACTTATAATATTTGGGATGTTATATTGCTAATTATTATCGGATGAAAAAAAATACATACGTTATGTGGTAGTTGTGAAGATTAATAGAATCCATAACACACACATCATTTTTAGTTTTTTTGAGTTTCATGTAAAATATATATTAGTTTATATTTTCAAGAATGCAGAAAAAGAGGAATTTTTAGTATTTCTATATGTGTGGACAGAGAATATTTTAAAAGAAAGTTTTCAACACAAATATAGTTACATAAAAAGGGAAGCAAATAAAGTATTATCATCATCATTATCATTCAATAGGGGATATATATAACCTGTGGCATTATCAAGATAAAGTAAATTGCTGCCGATTGGAGAATATCAAACAGAACAACTTCGGAATTAGCATGCAGTACAAAATTGGTTACATGCGTTTATACACAGAAGACTACGAATAAAAACATAATTCAGTGAACAAGCAATCGTCTTTCCATTTTTACTTTCTCTACTACGTACAGTAAGTAGGGGAAGTATTGTATTCCACCCAAAAATTCGATACCGAGATTTCACCGGAAATACATGTTTTGAGACCTCCTGAATCCAAAAAGAGCATTTCTGAAAACATGTCCGTGTGTGTGTCTGTCTGTGAACAGCATAACTCAAAAACGAGTACTTAGGTTCAGTATCTTCCAGAGATGCGACACGAAGGTTTTCAAGAAATTCCCCCCACCCCAGATTACCCTTTACATGGAAGATTTTTCGAAAATATTAATTTTATTAAAAATGGCTCTAACGATTTTGATTAAAATATCATATGTTTAAGATATTTTCATGACAAAATGTATATCTTGAATTTTCTGGGAATGTCTCCAAAAGTATTCTCCATTGTGAACGACTTTTCCATAACTGGTAAACCATAAGAGATAGGCAAAGTTTTACTACACAAAAAATGTAGATCGCGTTAAAATACACAATTTATGTCATATACATTTTTTTTGTTGAGTGAACCATTTTCGAGGTATTACTTGTTATTCCCTTCTATATTGCCCTTGTAAATATATTTTCCCCTTACATCTACAAGAAAATTAGCAATAAGATAGAGTTTGCAAATGTTTATCTCGATTAACATGAAGTAGATGGAGAATAAGCGTTTGTAAAAATAGTTTGTACAAGAGTAGGGAAAGTCATGTGAGTGTAACACATCGGATTTTTTTTTATATAAAGCGATTGTCGAGTAGTCCTTGTTCAAAAGTCAGTATCGGTGTCGAGAAATAGTGGTATCGTCTCATCACTAATGATGATGACAATAATAATAATAATAATAATAATAATAATAATAATAATAATAATAATAATAATAATAATAATAATTATAATATATCCATAGTTCTATACTCTGCTCCGATTTTTCCTATTTCACAAGCAGGAGCTACTATTTTCTTGCCCCTCCTAAAACCACAGGACTCCAGGAATTCATTTTGAAATAGTGTAAATTTATGAACGTTGTTTTACTTTCTTGACAGAAATGATATTCCTGGTAATTCTATACTCGCCATATTGACATAACGATGTATGACTATTGCTTATGATCCTACACTATATATTTTTTATTTATCGTTTTATTTTTATCATATCATTCTCCTTTTTCGGGGATTCAAGCTGGTATGATGTAATCCCAACCATGGTAAAGATTGCAACTCATGTGCGTGAAATGACTGCTTAGACCAAGCACATGACCTTAGTGACAGAAGTGTTTATTGCAATGTAGTTTTAAGTGGGAGCATGTGACATCATGCACTCCAGGTGCACATTTTAAGCACAGATGCAGCGTTACCTTTTGATTATTGCAAGGATTCACACCTTTACATCCTTAGCGTAACTTTTATAACTCATCGAAATGCTCATGTAGACTAGTTTGGTCACATTTTTATACGCTTTGTACAACGACTGCCTCTCTTAACGTGTTTTAAATCTTAGCATTCGAAAGCTCGTCTCGCTGGGTTAATCGGATAATATTACATGTTTAGGCAAAATTTATAGTATAAATGTTCCCGGGATTTTTTTGCACCGCCATGTTTGCATATAAGCACATAAGTAAAATTCTTTTGGCAGCTAAATAGGTTTACTTATGCATAAATTAGGCTCACACAAATATGAAATAATTATTAAACTTGCCTATTTAGAGATAATGGGCAGTTGATGTTTTCCTCTCATCCGACATGCTTGAAGGTTTGTGATCCTCTGTTTTTATTACTATTTTTTTCCTTTCTTTTCATCGCAAGAGGTTACTCCCACGAGGGAAACATGAATGTCTGATTTTGTGAATGAACGTAAACAACTAGGTAACGCCAATAAACAATTTGTGAGCTATCTTTCAGCAATTTTCATTTGTATTCTAAAATTGTCATACTGCCTAGTAAGAAAGGAAGCAGCAATGTTGGAAATCTTTTTCTCTGAAAACGGCTAAAGTGACTGCTCGTTCACTTAGCCAAAGTAATATTTTTTTTGGTGATGTTAAAAAAAGAAAAAAAAAACATGCAGTGCAGAAGTACGAGAGCTGTCCCAGAGTACCCGAGCTAACAAAGAAAACACAAAACTTTTGGAAAAAACACATTTTTATTTCTCTGCATAGTATCCTTTCAGCTCGATACACTTTTCCCAGCGATGTTCAATAGCCTCGATACCCTGTTTATAGTGAGAACCGTCGAGTTCTGCAAAATAGCCATCAACTGCAAACTCCACCTCTTCATTGTTTGCAAATCTTTTACCAAGTTATTTCTTCAACTTTGGAAACAGAAAATAATCAGAGGGGGCTAAGTCTTGCGAATAGGGTACATGAGGAAGCAATTAGAACTTTAACTCATTGATTTTGGCCATGGCGATAATGGATGTGTGAACTGGTGCATTGTCTTGATGAAACAGAACTTTCTTTTTCGCTAAATGCGGCAGTTTTTGCTTGATTTCATCATTCAAATGCTGCAATAAGTTTGCATAATACTCGCCATTATTGCTTTTCCTTTTTAAAGGTAATCAATGAAAATTATTCCACACACATTTCAAAAAACTGATGGCATCACCTTGCCTGCAAATGGAACTGCCTCACCTTCTTTGGAGCCAATTCTCCGCTTTCAATCCACTGTTTAGACTGTTCCTTCGTCTCAGGTGTGAAGCGATGGACCCATGTTTCATCCATGGTTATGAAACGGCACAAAAACTCGGCTTTATTGCAGCAAAACTTCGCCAAACACTCGACTGAAACATCTTCACGATGCTGCTTTTGTTCCATTGTGAATAAACGCGGCACCCATCCTGCGCATAGCTTTTTCATGTTTAAATTTTCAGTCAGTATGCTATGTGCAGCACTTTTTGAAATGCCTACTATGTCTGCTAGCTCGCGCACTTTCAGTCGACGGTCCTCCAATACCATTTTGTGGATTTTCCTCACAATTTCTGGCGTGGTCACCTCATTTGGTCGACCACTGCAATGTTCGTCTTGGCATCTCGTACGGCCTCGCTTAAACTCTGCTACCCGATATTTTACTGTTGTAAACGAAGGAGCAGGCTCCCCCAGAGTAGAATCTAGCTCAGTTTTAATATTAGTTAGACTAAGACCTTTCAAATGAAAGTATTGTGTCGCATAACGATGGCCAGTTTTCTGAGAGCGTTCACTATTAATGGTTGCCAAACAATTACTACACGACGTAGCATCATCAAACTTCAGACTTAAGCTTTATAAGGTTGGTACTTTCTACCACAGTCATTTGTTTTAAACAACCATTATTTATACATCAGGTCGGGTACTTCTGGGTCTGCCCTCGTAACTTAGGATAGCGTGATGTTTGTAAGTTACGGTGATAAATATTAATGTTTGGAGTCGAGATGTAAGTGATATAATTCTTTACTTAGGCAATGGTTTACGCTTAAAATCCATTTCAGATTATGATATTGTGTCATAACCTCCTTTGCACTTGTGCGCTGATGAGGTGGGCCTGCAGGACTTGTAATTAATGATGTAAAAGTAACCTGCAATGCAGTTACAAATGCTTTTGAGTTACAAGGGATAGGCAGTGCGCTAGAACTTTCTTTACTGCTTACCGAGAATTTTATATAGTGATTTACCAAAAAGGCACGTTTTGCTCTCCCAAAAAGAAAGCATTTTAGGAAAATGCCCGCACAAGTGTATCTGTGAACCGAATAACTCTAAACGAATAGTAGGACAAACACCAAATTTCATACTTGAATCAGACACATTTTTAATAATACCAGACGAAGATTTTTAAGATAATCCCCACCCCAAATTCTCTTAACTCTTAGATGGGTAAAATACTCTGCAATACTTCAGTTTGGGGGTGCTTAGAAAGAAGTAATACAAAAGTATGATTAGGTCAGCAGTAAGCATTTAATGAAACATTGTAGGTGTACTATATGAAATAGGTAAATATTTACCAAACAAAACTTAGCAAATCCAAATTAATAATGGCAACCGGAATCAAATTGGTGGGTGAAAAAAAAATAAAAATAATAATAATAATAATAATAATAATAATAATAATAATAATAATACTGTTAGAGTGTTAAATTCGTTATAAAACGACACCGTGTCTATAATTCGCTAATATGTTAATTTTTAGCTTTTAGCACTCCAATTTGCAGTTTGTCGCGATTGTACTATGTATATATACCTCATAACACCCTAATTCGTTAATTTTATCAAAAATAAGTTGTATATACAGTATATCGTGATTAACACGATTTCTAAAAATGATCGGCCCATTGTCTTACATTCATTTAAAATATTTGTTAAAATTGAACTGCTTTAACTGTAACTGAGATGTCGTGCTTATTGCAGTGGCGGTTTCGGCCCCAAGTTTTGGAGGTTCTTCCGCCACTGATAGGAAGAATATCTTGACAAGCGAGTAGGGTCTGGCTTGCAGAGAGACCTTGCCATCAAATTAGTCGCTAATGAAATTCAATAACATGAAGCTGAGTCATAGTAGAGTCAGTCGGCTCCACAGCTGTTAAACATAACCGAGTCGAAATGTTATATCCAGCGTAAGAATAAACATCTTGGTCCGCGTGGATGCTAGCGAGGGAAGAAACCTTCATCAATAAATCAATAGGGCTAGGGGCATCGTCATGCATTATGTATCGCCGACATCCTCTCATTTCACACCCCCGTATTACATGTACATTTTATATAAATAAATGATGATGGGCGAGGGGGGAGGAAAGAAGAGAAAGGGGTGGGGGTTGGAGCATGGGAAAATCGACCATTTGGCCTGCGGGCTAGCGTACTACTAACGGCGTCGGAGTGCGCGCGGCTTCAGCTGTAGGTGTGGAGGAGGAGCGGTATATGGGATGGGGAGGGGAAGGGAGGGGTAGAGCTCGTGCAGCAGTGTGTTCCGAGTCAGAAGAGCGCCTGGTAGCGAAGTGGTTAGCCGCAGCGCTCCGCGTATCGTTCCTTCTTCTCGTTCGTGCGTCGCCGATCGTCGTTTCCGAGTTTGGAGAGAGAGCAGCATCAGCCGGTCGCGATCTCGCGGTTCGACCCCGAGGAGCGGTGGTGGGCACGATGTCATTCACTTGCTGACAGCCTCGTGTTTTTGGTTGTATTTGCAGATGTAAAGAACTGACCACTACTGAGAATTCCTGTTGGCATCATGCAGCACTGCATGGGTTCCCCGCAACAGTTCTGTCTTCGTTGGAACAACTACCAGAGTAACCTCACCAACGTCTTTGACCAGCTGTTGCAGAGCGAGTCCTTCGTGGACGTTACTTTGGCCTGCGATGGCCACTCCGTCAAAGCCCACAAGATGGTCCTCTCGGCCTGTAGTCCCTACTTCCAATCCCTCTTCTTCGATAACCCCTGTCAACACCCCATCGTCATCCTCAAGGACATCAAATGGCCGGAACTCAAAGCGGCTGTCGAATTCATGTACAGGGGCGAGATCAACGTGTCTCAAGAACAGATCGGTCCCCTGCTCAAGGTGGCAGAGTCCCTTAAGATCCGCGGACTCGCCGATGTGAACGGAGAGCAAGACTCGGGTGCCGGACCCGCGGCTGAAGGGGGCAAGAAGAACTGGGACCCCAGAACCGGGGCGGCACCTCATGATCTCTCTGAGAGCGCCATATCTCCGGCCTCTACCCCACAGCAACAACAACAGCAGCAGCAACAGCAACAACAGCAGCAACAACAACAGCAACAACAGCAGCAACAACAGCAACAGCAGCAACAACAATCCGCACAACAGCAGCAGCAACAGCAACATTTGCAGCAGCTGCATCGGCAGAAGAAGCGTCGCCGGACTTCCGGAGAGCGTAGCAGCGTGAGTAGCCCTGAGGAGAGCTTGGCCGCCGAGGGTTTGGAGACCAGTGCCATGGAACTGTCTCCCCAGCCTCCTCCAAACATGGTGAACTCGCAGGGTCTGCCTCCACCACCGCCTCCTCCACAGAACCATCCCCACGGACCCACCCTGGTGCCGATCCCAGGAGATCCCGGGCTTCCGTTGCCGCCTCCACCTCATCCTGACGACATGGAGATCAAACCTGGCATCGCCGAGATGATCCGCGAGGAGGAAAGGGTAAGTGATTCTCATGTCATTTATATAAGTAGCTCTTGACACTTTCGACAGGAAAAAGTATTAACAACCAACCCTCTCACCAAAAACGGGTACTTTTGGCTGCTGTTCATGTATCATGTTGTTAATCATCTTCCGTGAAGACCACTAGGCGTATTTTATAAAGAAGGGGGGGGATACTTCGCTGCTGCGAAATGCAGATGTACTTAATTCAGTAATTTCCTTTAATTTCAACGCATCATAGGTACATTTTCAACAGAAAAAGCTTGTTAATTGAAGTCGAAATTCATCTCTTGGTTTATCATTTTATTTAAGGTGTTAGTCATGCTTTTTCTGTACAACGAAACCAAAATTTTGAAACTTTTGCTCGTGGAAAGAAAGAAACTCAAACTATGCTTTTCATAAACGCTTCTGTATTAACTACAAATAAATAGTGTTATTCTTATTGGCATAGTTTGTCCTATGTGGTCGAAGGTTACACATTTGTCATACTACCAGTCTTTTTTGGTTTAAAAAGAATAGCAATACCTATCAGTAATTATTGTTAACGCCAAAGAGAATTTTAAAATCACTAAGGTTTGCGTTCAACCCCTTAAAATTTAATTCATGTTGTTGGTAAGATTTTTAAGCACACCACTTTTACGTTTACAGCATATAATTTAAATTAAAATACGAAAATGCATTGTTAATAGTGTAATACATAAACATAGATAAAACACAGCCAGGTAAAACTATTTTGACATTTAGATGTGGTAGAGGAGTTCCTGTGTACACGCCCATGGACGCCATAGCTTTATTAACTGATTACGTCATCACCCCTTTTAATGTAAGTCTATAACGAGAGCACCTCCTTTATCGCAAATTAATACATAAAACCTTTATAGTTTCCATTGTTTTAGGCTCGACAATGACTTTACTAGCTGCTAAAACTGTTGTTAATATCCCTTAACTTAGGATTAGTTTTATATCTCTCCACTGCCAAGAAACATATTGAGAGACACATAAACATTATATTCGTGTGTTTTTATGTTATTGTTTTAAACCGCACAGCGTGAAGAAGGAAAATGCATCATCGGTTTTTAAGACTTTCTTAATTGCCATCGCACAATTTCCTTTGTTAAAAGAATAACGCTCGGGTCGAACCGGCAGAAGGGAATACTGCCCGAAGTTTTTGTAACACACGTGTAAGAGCGTTAGGGTGGGGAAAAAATTGGGGGAGTCGACCGGCTGTAGTCGACACGAAAATGACGTCACAGAACGCGCGATAAAAACACGTGGAAGCAAAAGGTTCAAATGGGAGAACTGAATTTGCTTTCACAGAGCGTTCAATATCATTTTGCATAGGTTTTACGTGCTTTTATCGTTGTCTTTTATAACCCTTTTGGAAGAACAAAAGCCCTCACATAACTTTTGTCCATCTTTTTTAATAATGCATACTACTGAAATAAACAACGACGAAAGGTTATTTCTTAATCGGGAGGAAAATATTCCAACCTTTCTTTAGTTGGCCAATTCAGTTTCATTTCAACTAATTACTGTAAAACACCACTGAAATCAGTGGAAACCGTTTTGTAGTATCCGATTCACAAATGTTTCTTGTTTGTTAGAAATGTATAGAAGTTCCACAATACGTCATTTGATATGTATGTGAATTATACAAAAGTAACTTATTCATTGCATTTATGTTTACAAAAATTCACCTTTATTTGTAGTATGGTCAAATGCCTGTTATATAATATCGTTACAGTGTATGTTAGATGTTTACCATTGTTTAATGCGTTAACGAGCAATGCCCCAAAAGGATTTCTGTTGTTAGCAATTATTTGATATCCTTCATTGCTAATCCCTTCCTTTGTTAAGATCAACAGAAATAATAAATGCCTTTTTTAAGTAAATGGCACAAATGAATCGGAAACGATCACATATACGTGATATTTTCCACTTTGGTTTAAGCGGAGCTGATGACAAGAATCGGAAAAGGTTTAAACCGGAGCATCCAGGATGCAAACATAGAGTAATACGATAAGTAACATGTGATTAATCCGAAAGGGTATGTTTGGGCTACTCACGATTATTTTCAATACTGTTAGCGTTAGAAAAAACTCAAACGCCAACATGAAGCTTGCAAGTTCCAAACGTTTCGTTTACGCTAAGGCCTGCGGTATTGCTGAAAACGAAACGATGTCGCAAAACTGGGAAAATAAAACTATGGTAGGTTACTTGCAGAAACCAAAATTTGATACTTTGTAGAGATATTGGAGGAAATTCTGAAAATTAACGTTTATCGTTCCACATCAGCTAGTTGGCAAACATTTTATTTGTTATTCTGTTGATCAATTAGCGATGCCTTTTAAGAATTAGAAATCATCAACTTTCATATCATCGCAAAATTTTAAAAGTGTAAATTCACTATTGTTTTAATATAATTTAGTCATACTTTCGTTGCAGTTTAGGAATCAGTAGAAATATTTTGAATTACATTATTGATACCGTGTACATCTTATGTTATTCAACACACTAAATGCCCGGATGTTGGGTTTCGATTGTTGCCATTTATTCTTTATTCTCGCTTTAACTATAAAGTCATATCGGGACTACTTTAGAATACAGAACATGATTACAATGAAAATACAATATTGTGTCATAGAGTTTAACTGCTATTTTTGTTAATGCACTAAACGTTTCGATTTTATCCGTATGTTTACGATCAATGTCGAAGTTGCAGAGAAAATCAAACCACTATTTCACCATTTACAGAAACGATCTAAAGATCAAAAGAAATAAATAACTCCGGCGTAACAAAAATACTAAGGAAAATTTTATCGCCTACACAGAACTACGCCCAACCACTGCAGCTCAAGAAGAAGAAAAAATCTGATGTGTTACATTCACATACCTTTCTCTACCCTCTATCGTTAATTAGTCGGTATACAAATTATTTTCACAAAATATTATTTTTCTGCCTACATTTTAATCCAGTTAAACCTTTGCAGAAATAGCTACATTACACATTTCGTTAGGATACAAAGAGAACAGAGATAGTCAAATGTATAAGAACTGGACGCTGTACGCTGCCCTTAAAATTCCATACTGAAAAAAGATGGGACTTTAAAAGAATGTCCAAGCATTGTACAAATCCAACCATTAATAACGGATATCTCGGAAATGGCTGATGCCACAAAAAAGCTATTCGAAATAAATGTTGTGTTTTAAAGATATAAACATTTTTTGTTTAGTACGTTTTCGTCCATCGCTTAACGTTTATCAGTTATACAAGATTATACAAAATTCCTTCCGAATGAAGAGGACTTCAAAGGCTATTCCCAGAATAATTAAGATATGCATTTTATTAGTCATATTATTCCACTTTTCGTACTTGAGTCACGGTTTCACATACATACACACCACACGGACCTTTTTCTAAAAGCTTTTTTAATTCAGGGGGTCTCAAAACATGTATTTGTAGTGAAATCTCGGTTTCGAATTTTGTGGTGGAATGTAACACCTCTAGTTACTATATATGTGGTAGAGAAAGTAAAAAGAAGTTGTAAAACAATGGAAACTTTTGGAGAAGGTATGGTAGTTTTATAGGTGAAATTTGATTGCGAGTTACACAATCTACATCATTTGACATTATTAAAACACTTGCCGTTTCGTAGGGTATTGATTTTGTACAGACTGACGTTAGGGGAATGATAGTCATAAAATGAAAAAATTGGCATTGATAGAAAGGCATGATTGGTTGAAATTCAATGTATTCTTACGTTTGGTGGTCGAAAATAGCTTATATAAACTATGTGAAGAAGCAAGCCAAGCTGCTTCAATAGACGAATATTTAATACTATTCGTCAATTACATCAGACTTTGCATGCCGAAACTCAACCTTTTTCATAATGTTTTTGTTTGTATTGTGTGTTTGCAGTAAGTTGCATGGTGAAGAGTCATTTTTATGTTTGCGTTGGCAGTGGATCCCCGTTGCTGTGCTGAAACAGAGAAAATAGCTCGAACTAAGGATGGTTTAACTTATTGAGCTTTGTATTGCTTAAGCCTGATGCTCCCAATTGACAACTCAGAGACCCAAAGTTAGCATCCCGTCGCTTTAGCTCTCCTCAAACAGAAGTAGTGAGACTCTTGACAAAAACATCGGCTGAGGTTTGGGACCAATGTTGGGTACAAGAGCTGTAGCGCGGTGTGGCAGACAAATGTTTATTGTCTGGTAGAAGAAGCGGCCGACCCTCCCCGCCCCGCTCCTCTCGTATCGAGCTCAAGGGGAAGCTATATTTAATGCCACACGAAAAATGTATTTACATGAAGCGGCTGCTGTTGCCATGCTGGCAGGGGGCGTGGTTAAAATAATTTAAACGTCAACAATCACAGCGCAGAGTCCGTCACTCGTGTCCGTCATTAGGGCAAGACAAAAGTAGCGCTTGTTAACACAACATGGACATCATTACCGAACTGCATTTTACCCCGGTTGAATGGGGCCGAACTTAAGCCCCAGAAAATCTCGACAAAGAAGCAGTTACAGCTCGCAAGATAGTCGGAGTTACTTGGGAAATTCATAACAGGCCCCAGACTTAGTGAAGGAACAACGAAAATGTTCAAAATTGATTATATTTTCCTTAATTGTGCATTTTTCTGTCTGAGAAAGAAGTTTCATTCTAGAAAGTTAACATAGAAAGGAATACTTTAACTGTCCAGCGTAAAGATATGCGAACTGAATATAATATATCAGTAGATTTAATTAGGGGCATTTCTGGGACTGGCATCACTGCTCACTTGGAGGGCCTGCTAGTGAAAAACATTTCTACCGATGTACAAATTGAGTTTCTGTTAATATTCTGAAGCATTTTCATATCACAGATGAACCCAAAACAAGCTTAAGCCCTGCGCGATGAAATTTGTACGAGATGCTTATTGCCTCAGAAAATGGAAACAGATAATGTAAATTAATATACTTGTGATTATAGCATTGATGCAAGCACTATTATCACATATACCCTTGTGCCTCTTATTGATGCAGTAAAAACTCTGCTTAAATAGGAGTTTAATGGTTTGGAGCTCATAGTGTTTGGGGTGAAGGACGTCTTCCAAATGGATATGACTGAATTTGACAGAAATCAATACTGTAAAAATTTAATCAACCCGTGCGCTGATATGCTCAACAATGACTGTCGTCCATTATTAACCTAGAAATAGTTTTACCATTTTGTGTTCTTTAAATAGGGTAGTCTTTAGCTTCATAGGTGTCCGAAAAAAAGCCAAAGAATATACCCGTGTTACTGAGGAACAGCGGTTTTTTTCTGAATGAAAAGCGATAGTTTTCTGACTGTTTACCTAAATGCCAAGCTGACATATTGCGCGCTATCCGTAGGGCTCGATTCGTGAACGTTTTGGGCGCCTAAACGGTCATAGAAGGCACCCGACTTAGTAAAAGTATCTAGTACTATGCTTGTCAATTTATGCCTTGTATTCACTTCATTTAGGAGGTTTATGGTCGAATACAGAGTTGTTTAGATATTAATCTAAAAGCAAAACTGACACGTTTATTACGGTCTACTTCTGACCCCACCTTTGAATCTAACTGGCGCTGTGGATGACAGGTCTGGCTGTCGATTACTCATAAAATCTCGAAAAAGGCAAAATTACCAACAATTTCTCTTGTGAATTTGCCGTCTAATGTTTTTCAGACTTTCACTATCGGGCTCTCACTGTATGTGTATGCCTTGAAATCAACAGTTTCACAGTTATCCTCTCGGGTTTCATATGCCACAACTACTATATTTTTCCATAGAAATATCCTTCTGTAAGATGTATTTTAGTGCATTGCCCAGTAAGCTCAAGAATAAGCAAGCAAAGCATTAGTGTCTCCTAATCGGGCATTGGTAGACATAAAAATTTATGTTTTGGCACATCCAAAGGATAACCCACAAATCGCCAGAAGCGTTTCCAAATTTAATTCTAGGTATGTGTGTGATTTTCATTCAGCATGGGAAGTATTTTTTGGAAGTCCAACTTGCGGGGCATTCTTGATGTGCTCACAAGTACTACACCAGTCTGGTCGATGTTAAAATATATCTATACTTCATTCAAGGTAAATTAATGTAGGAATTTTCACAAATTATTGTGGAATATTTCAAGTTCCTGTTTAAGTAGGAACGAATTCCATATTGCATTTCTGGCTTATTAACAACTGCGAAGTGAACTACTTTAGGGCAGTGATTTAAATATAAAAAATGTGTTTTCAGAAGCTTTAATTGTCGCTTTCCATCCCTCTCAGGTTTTTGAACCTTCTGGATGTCCGCGCACCAAAAACGGTTAAGGTGTGTTTAAAACACCCATCAGTTTCACGGCGATGCGCTAAAGTCACCGAAGCAATAGCTTTGTACATAAATGTTCAGAGGATATTAATTGATTGTGTAATTATGGGGGACAGTCAAATGAAAACGCATCAGAGTGTCAACGAACATTTGGGCGTTACGCGTGTATCCCACTGGGAAACATGGCTGTCGGTGGTAGACTTTTTGTTCCCCGAGGATTGTACGTTCCAAACGTTGTTCAAGAATGTCTCTCTGCAGATCACCAAATATTTGAACATATCTCAGCTCTACTTATACTCGTACAAGGCCTGGAATATTTTCCGTTGTTAGAGCTGTCTGGTTAGAACTGCTTATTCATTCGAACTCCGTAGCACTTCTAGGTAACATTTTCAAAGGTAAAGAATATTCATCTGTTTATCACATATTCATGGCTAATAATTTACTACTCTGTAATGCAAAAAAAGCACAGACCGTTAATACGAATGCAATGTTTAGTACGCAGTAAACGCACTTCTCTGAACCTTTTTAATGTGCTCCCATTCTTTCAATATGCCCCTTTTATGCAGTTCTTGGACGTTCCGTATATTTTACTTTCTTAAATAACTTCCAAATTGGTGTTTCTCTCGAATCAGAATTCAGTAAACTTCGAATTAAGTGTAGAAATTTGAATCGTAAAATGACTGAGAAACAGGAGCCCATTCGTTCCTATGTTGCCACCCTCCTCTAGGGCTTATGACACGGCAGCTCGTTCTCTGTAGGTGGCGGGAATTTGTACTTAACACCTTAGCAACTTTTATTTGCATGAAAGGAACGCTTAAAATCTTCCTATCAGACTTCTCCTCTTTCTAAACACCTTACGGTTTTGTGATTTTTACGACGCCTACAGTAGGTTGTGAATGTGCAGAATGGAAAAATGAAAATTATTTTTGCGTGTAAAAAATTACGTTGAGCTTAAATCCACACTTTTCACTGCCGTCGCTCAACAAATACTTCCAATAATTAACTCATCTCTGAATTTCCCCCTGCTTATTAGGCATTTAGACTAAAGTCCCTTGAAGGGCGTATAAAGAAGATGATAGATATTTTCCTACAAGCATGCCATGTCACCAACTATTTTGTAAAATTATGTTCAAACCAACGTCCAGGCTGATATTTTTCAGTTGTGCAGAAAATGTTGAAACGTGAAAACAATCCTGAAACTATTCCTCATCATTTTTGGAAATATGGGTAAAAACGTTATTATTGACATGTTCAGCATCTTTCTGTTCGTAGCTTTCGACTCCCTGACACGCCTCAGTTTTTTCTGTAGAAATGTGAACCCTTTGACGACATTTGAAACTTTTATGTAGCTTTGGTCTTTCTCGATGAATTTATCGTCCTTCATTTTCCTCTGCCGTTCTTTACTCGCCACAAATGCTGGTGTTGGATGAATCAAGTGAGATTTAGGCTGCAAAAATTATATCATGCAGCTGAATTTTTCGCTTTACAGAAAAGATCGGCTCTTGCGCGGAACCTTTTATAGTGAACCAAGTGTTTTATTTG
Source organism: Deroplatys truncata (assembly GCA_030765065.1). Classification (NCBI taxonomy): domain Eukaryota; kingdom Metazoa; phylum Arthropoda; class Insecta; order Mantodea; family Mantidae; genus Deroplatys; species Deroplatys truncata. The sequence continues at coordinate 162,018,918 of CM060976.1, read as the reverse complement.
AAACGCCAATTCTTTTAATTCACTGGTAATTTTCATGCGCCTTTGTGATAATTTTCTGCAGAATTTACTGTATTTAACACTTGCTAAAACAAACAAAATTGAGGACTATTTTGTTTACTGTAGACTAAAAAATGCTGTGTTCAATAATTTTCGCGATTCGTCAAAAAGTATCTGGAACTTCGTTTCTGCTGATTCCATTGGAAAACAACGCACCATAAACAGAAATTAGAGAACACCAATAACCTAAGCGTCTTCACTGGTGCTGAAAGCGGTGGAAATGATGAGAAAATCAAATTAGCAATGGTCCAACTTGAGAAGGCGGTTTGTATTTCATACTGATTTGTGTAACAATGCACTACTTGTATTTCCGATTTCGCAGAATTGTTGTATAAAATTCCATCCAATCTATGTTTGTTTTTTTTCGACAAATTTGATATGTTTCTAGATGGAATTGTCTTTTGAGAATGTTCAAAGTATTTATTTTATCGTTCAGGTTTTCTAGAAGGAGTGCTAACTCACGACTATATGCTAAACTTCCTGCATAAAGGCTAAATAAAATGAATAGTAAAAAATACATTTAAAATAATTGTGAAACATAAGAACATGGCGTTTTCTAAACCTGAGAAGATTGTAGTTTTGCTTTTATTTATTCTTTAAACTATTTAAATGGCGGTAAAGCGACATTTTAAAACGCATTTTGGCTTTAACCATTTGATTTATACAAGTTCCCCTAATTATAGTCAGGCTCTAAAGAAGATTTACAAAAGGCAGCCTATGAACTAATGAAATTGCCAATAGAGTATAATATAATACCAAAAAATATAAAATCCAAATTTATAATTAAACACAAATTTGTAGAAAAAATTAATTCATTATAAACTTATCTGAATGCAAAAAAGATAAGACCGTTATTTGAGTGGGCCATCAAATATGGTAAATACATACCCACCTCCAACGGTGTAGGGGTAGCGTAACTGCTCCAAATTCCTGAGCGCCCGTGTTTGAATCTCGGTGGGGGTGAGTTCCATGGAAAAGGCTTTCCGGTGTTTTTCCTTATCTTAATATAAATGTGAGTCTATGGACCCTGGACCCTAAGCATCATTCCGCTCATGCCATTCATTGTCCGATATGACCTAGTTGGTTAGGGGCGTTAAAGTAAAAGAAATCATCTCTATTGCATGTTTATAACAAATCTGTACCGAAACTAACACACGGAAATGATTAAGAAGGATAAAACCAAGCAGATGAAAATGTATTTTTAAGAACAATTTCAGGATAGGTATTGAAAATGGAAGAAATGATAATGAAAATATACTTAATGATAAAAAGACTACTAATTTGAACCACAAAATAAAGAAGCAGAAAAATAAATTACTAAATAACCAAAAAATAAATACAAATCAACAATAAACTAATTGAACAAGTAAGAACATACAGTTATTTAGAATATAATATCACATGCAGAGGAAATGAGAATTCGGAAATCATTTTAAATATATTCAAGCAAATATGCTCCACGATAAGAAAAAACGTAAATAAAAAGACAAGGGAGGAGGCACAGATAAAACAGATATAGACATTGACACAAAAAAAAAACCAACGACAAGAAAAAAAAAAGATGCGGCACAAGATATCGAAATGTGATTCCTAAAAGCACTTGTAGAATATACTAGAATGGATAAAAAGAGAAACACAATAATTGGAGAAAAGCTAAAGATTTGTAGTTCAAAAGAAAAATTATAGAAAATAGAAATAATTGAAAAGAAATTTACGAGAATGGATACCAAAGACTACCAAGACTTATAACCCAAGATGGAAAGGAAGAGTTTGACGTCTATATCCGAGGTGGAGAGACCAGCCGTTTCTTCAAGAGGGCGGAACAGTTCAGTGAAGATGATGGTTAATAATAATAATAATAATAATAATAATAATAATAATAATAATAATAATACCTATTCATCTTTTAACAAATTGGTATTGGAATTTATTTCTTATTAAAGGATTTCTCAAATTGTAAAATACCAAGTATATAAACCGGCGTTTTGTGTTCGTAAAATGCAGGATAATGCAATGCCGAAAACCGGCTCTTTAGTGTAAAAATTCGAAACGTTAATTTATATTTTAAGTGCATTGTTATTAAATTCCGTTATTTAGGAGCCAGCATTTAGAAGCATACAGAAGACTTTCCGGAGAAAAAAATAATAATCACCATTCGAATAACTCTCTGACAGAAATACTGCCAAATACCGAGTTCTCAAAAGGATTTGTATGTTGGAACACAGGCTAAATTCAAAGCAATGAGGACCTCTTTTGTGAAAAGCAATAGCCGCCCCGGTACCCGACAATATGTAGAAAATTTAAGTAAAAAATTCTGGTAAACGTCTTTCAAAATCTCTTCGCAAGAAGTAAACTGTAACATTTAATACGTTTAAATGGAAACAAATTGCTCATCATTTAAAAAAAGAAAAATTGCCGGAAATAATTTTGTGATAACTAAAAACCAGACAGTTTTAACTTTACGCAGATATCTTTGTTCTCTTACAGCTAGATCCCTAATACATATGTAATATTAATTTATAAATAGTCAACGGAATCCTTAATTTTAGAAGCATTTAAAGCGTAATGATAGAACTGAGTATCCTTGGAGTGAATGTTCTTTTTGCGGAAATCACCAGTTATTCGTATTTGCCTCATAATCCGGAGGTCCTATTTGGTACCCGTTAGAATGAGTTGCTTGGATAAGGTTTTTTTTTTTTGTATACAGGGTGGACCATTTAAGTTGGGCCGCTACAATATCTCCAAAAGTAAGCGTTGTAGAAAGACATGTCGTTAATAAAAGTTGCTTGATACTATGGGAGATAGTAAATGCCAGTCGTTTGCAGGACGTTGTGATGGTCATTTTAGGGTCAATTTAAATTGTAAGTTCCCATTTATAAATATTAAATTGACTCTAAAATAACTATCATAAATTTCTTCCAAACAAAACACGACTAATGGCATTTACTTCCCCCCATAATATCAAAGCAACTTTTATTAAGGACAAGTCTTTCTACAACGTTTAGTTTTGGATATATTGTATAGTCTTAACTTAAATGGTCCACCCTATTATATGACTTGACTCTGTAGACCCAGGGCCCTTTTAGGTTTCATCCTGCTCGGTTAAACGACATTTTTAAATCCAATTTGCGGAAAGATAGGATATTTACGGTGTTCTTGCGCACCAAATGCAACAACATACGTTTAGGAATGATAGGTATGAAGTCTTATCTGCGAAAAAACACAGATTATGAATATACATAATTGCCGAGATTTTACTTGCTCCCTAAGCTCAGTAAAGGATAGTTTTATCTAAAAATATGTAATAATTCAGCAACATACGATATTAGGAAAAGGTTCTAAACTTCGTAACATCCAACTAGAATGAAGTGTAAGGTAAGATGTAACTATATATCTGGTTCAATTTAACATGGTATCTATGACAGCAGGGAGATAAAAATGTTTTCTATACATTTTTACTTCCTCTTCCACGTACATAGTAGAGAAGGTATGCATTCCACCCAAAAATTCGATTACCGAGATTTCACAGTTGCACAAACAATTTCTTATGAAGTAACATTAGCAGTAATTTTATTGTCATTTGTTTTTTTAATTAAAAGTTACTGTTTATTGAATATTTTATTGCCAAATAGGAGTTTGGTTTTTATTGAAATACATGTTTCGTAGGCACCTGAAACCCCCAAAACATTTTTAAAAGGTCTCTGAAGAGCTCACAAACGAAAAGTCGGATAAATATCAAACTTTTCGAATTTTTTATTTTATAAAAAATGCCTGCAACGATTTTGATTAAAATATACATTAAAGATATTGACATAACAAATGAAATGCATGTCTTGAATTTTCTGGGAGTAGTCTGTGAAATGCACTTAATTCGGAAGAAGTGTGGTATCTTGCAAGCGATAGACGAAAACCTACTACACAAAAAATCTAATACGTTTAAAATACACAATTTATTTCAAATAACATTTTTTCTTTCTTGCTTTCTTTTTCTTCTTCTTTCTTTTTTTCGACATCAGCCATTTCTAAGATATCCCTTATTATTGTTTCGAATTGTTCAGTACTTAGCCATTCTTTTAAAGTCCTGTCCATTTTCAATTGTTTCTCGCGATGTCACGGAAAGAGAGTGGAATTTTAAGGCCAGCGTATAGCGTCCAGTTCTAAAAAATTTGACTATCGCCATTCCCTTTGTAACGAAATGTGAACTTCAGATATTTCCGGAAAGGCTTACCTCGACTAAAATGAAGTAGATAGAAAAATAAACTATCGTAAGAATAATCTGCATACCCACTAATAAGCGATAGAGGGTTGAGAAAGCAATGTGAATGTAACAGATTTTTTCTCTTGTTTTACTCCGCCTTTCCTTTAAATTGATGAGAAAACTTTATTTAAAATGTTACAAATTTAGAAGTAATTTGTCTTTGGTGTAAAGGATGCACATTTGTAACATAAAAACACGCATTTGTAGTAAAATTTGCATTAATTGCAAAGGTACCGAAGCAGAAATCGAAGTTGGCTGTGGGCTTCCAATCTAAGAAACCGGTATTATGCATAATATCGTAATTTAGCGTTTCGGCATTATATGTTTGTCATTGACGTGGTTAAGAACTAATAGCAATAAAATATAATTTACTGCGCATTGTCAATTGTAGCACGAGTTTATGGAATGAAGGGACATGAAATTCTCTTTTTCTCCGCTTAGACTCGAAACAATGCTTTCTACTCGGTTGTTTGTTTTTTCCTACAATATTCCACGACTGTGGTCGTTCTTTGTCGTCCTTTCGCTGCATCGGAATGCTCATGGAATAATCAAGTAAATGTGCAATAGAAACTCCTCGTGAAGAAAAGATTAACACGGCAGTTACAGAAGATTGTCTGCATTTGCATTATGCGCCTGTCACTTGTTCCCGGCTATGCGTTACCGGTAGCGTATGTACCGATAATATGGAAGGTTGAGTATCGTAGTTAATATCTCTAACGCTAAGGTGTCTGGGAAAGAGGAAGGTAGTTATCGAGGTGACGAAAATACAGTAACTGCAGAAAGCGCTCCGTTACCCTTAAATTCTGGTAGCCACATTAACGCAGAGGAAATGTCCATTACTTTCTCTACTACAGGATGAGCCAAAAATCTACGAACCGGCTGCACGGTGTTTTTCCTTTCCGCGACCTCGGCGCTCGTTGTCGCCTGCCGCTATCATAGAAAGCCGAAGATGAAACATACAGCATTTTTAAAACTAATTTTAAAGGCTTTACCTATACATTAAGTAGCGGACGTATTTTTGCTCAAAAATTGGATATCGATATTTCACTGAAGTACACGATTCGAGGTCCTTTTAATAAACAAAGATTAGTTTTAGAAAAATGTCCTTGTGTGTCTGTCTTTGAACACCATTACTCAAAAACGAAAAGCATTGGTATTTGAGCTCAGCATCTAAGAAAGTCCTCCAACCCCAAATTACCCTTGTGTAAAAAAAAATGTTATTTATTTACTTTCTCAGAAATGGCTATAACAGTTTTGATAAAAATGCCTATGTTTAAAGATATTTGCAGGACAAATAAAACGTATGTCTTGAATTGATGCGAAAAGCCTGTGAAGTGCTTCATACTGAATTAATTTTCTAGAGTTTTGTATAACTTGTAAACCGTAACAGATAGATAAAGCTTACTATACAAAAAAAATCTAGATCTCGTTAATACACAGTCTATTTCCGAGAAATCACTGTTACTGGTTTGCTTTTTACTTTCTTTACTACTTAGTAAGTAGAAGTATTGCCTTCCACCCAAAAATTCGATACCGAGATTTCACCGTAAATTGGTGTTTTGAGGTGCCCTGAATCCAAATAAAGCATTTTTGGAAACATGTCCGTGTGTGTGTGTATGTCTGTGAACAGCATAACTCAAAATCAAAAAGTCGAATAAATACCAAACTTGATTTCTGAGTTTAGCATCTTCCAAGGATGCAACACAAAGATTTTCGAGAAATTCCCCACCCCAGATTACTTTTCTCAAATGTGAATATAACACATCAATTTTTTTTATGTAATTTCTGTCTGTGTGCTCAACATTGATTTAAACTAATGAATTGTGAATTCCTAAAATCTGAGGCGTTAATGAAATTCAGTAAAAACGTTGATAATTTTTTATTTCAGTAAAAGCGTTAATAATTCTTGATTTTTTATTTTTTTTTATTTTTTTATTTCCGTCAGATCAACCCAATTTCACAGCAATTTTCAAAACACAAATAAATTATAAAAGTAATATAATGAAAAACCTTTTTTTTCCTATTTACTTTACGTCGCTTTAAAACGTGGTAATATCGCAACGGATCTGTTAGGAGGTACCTCGTGGATCGGCGTGTGGCGGACAGCTAGCCCTCTAGGTTTCATCCCTGTACCATACTATCTTATTTCGTCACGTGTTCACAGGCCTAAGTGCTAGGCAACTGTACCTCTGCTTCTGTGACGGGCAAAGGTAGCTTCGACACGTGCCCACATAGACCTTAGTGCTAGGCAACTGTTATTTGCTTGTACATTTGCCGGGCAGATGGCATTAAGGTTCCGACCAGTCTCCCTGCTTTCATTATATAATGCTTCCATTAGATGGCAGAGCATTCACTATTTTCATTTTTACTATTATTTTTAGACTTAAGGTGGAACTTTGGGTCGTGGGATTAAATATCCAATCGGTTTACTTTGGTGACTGAGGGAAACCACGAAAAATCCCAGTCAGATTGGTAGAACCACAAGATTTGAACGGGACTTTCCGAATGCGGGCCACAGAGTTACTACCTGAGCCATCCCGCTTGGTAGAGAAGAATCTTTGAAAGCACTGAACACATAGACTGTAATATCTTTGTTCTTTTAAAATATAAACAAATTAAGATATTCTTGTCTTTAACCTTGCTAAAATGTTTTAAAATGGCGACGAATACTTTCTGCAGTCACAGTGTGTTTCAGTATGCCTAAAAAAAACAAAACAAGAAAACTTCGTGTGCTCGCCTGATAAGCGCATAACTCAAAATTCCAAGCAATATAAATGAAAAATGTAATCTTAGTCAAACATGTGGATCCAAACAATATTTTCAGGGAATCCCCTTCCCTCAGCAACCTTTTATTCGGACAAATGTGTTTAATTTGTATTTTTTAAAATATATTTCTGCCGGTTTCCACTAAATATTTGAAACATTTGAGCCATTAATAAAATAGATAACTTGAATCTTTCCTAAAGAATATACGAGGCCCTCTTTGTTTTCATTGCACTTTGCATAATAGGAAAATCATAATCGTATACCTTCTTAAATCTGCAGTTTATATCAAATACATTTTTTTGGTCATTAAACATATTGCAAATATTCAGTGATTGTTAAAATGTTTGTGCATTTTAAGCATTACACTTTGAAGCGTTGAAGGGTTGTTCTTGTATGTCTCATGAACGCATGTAAAGAAATTTGAAAATATATTTTATGATGATATACAGGAAGAATTAGAAAGTGGGGGTTTTAAATGAATCATTTATAGATAAGGTATGAAAATACAGAGCAGTGGGTAAAAAAGTGTTGTGAAATTTATGGTTTTTTGTCTCAAAATGCCTCCTGTCGGACCTTATTTGCGTTTATTAATTTGTAAGATTCCGGAAGACTAATCAGACGTCTTTTTAAGGTTAACGCTGTTTTTTTTTTTTTTAATCAAATCATAGAGACAGAATCTGAAACACTACTAATGCAGGATTCTTAAGCCGGATGCGAGGAGAAATTCCAGATTAAAACCAGCACAAATTTCTGCACGAAAATATACGTAAATCACTAAAATTTGATGCACTCAAAATTTGTACCGCAGCCTCTTTACTAATTACTGGATAGTAATATTCAAGACTCTTGCAATGCACTGATAACATAGAAGCGTTACAACGTTTCGTATTTTTGTTTGTTTATTGCAATTTTCAGTAATTTGCTTCACAGGATTACTATTAGTGCCGTTATGTGACTAAACTTTTGAAAACATTTTACTAATTTTAATATTTTTCGTCATATTTTGTTGTAGAAAACGCTGAACGCTTCGGTCTGATTGTAGCGAAATGTTTAGCAAAGGCTGTTAATTTTTGTTTCTTCTGCATAATTAATGAAAATAAAAATACTTTTATGATTAATAACTCCGTGTCGTGCATATGCTAATATATACGTATTATATGATTCATTTACACGGTCAATTTCCAGATATTTTAATAAATATTCAAAGGTATAGAATGCTTTAATGCATCAAATTGAAAATCCCAGAAAGCTGGTGCCAAATACTCAGAAATCGTAATCTGGTGCGAAAATGTTTTTTTATATCAGCACTTTTTACTGTTTGTAATAAATTGTAGCTTAAATTTATATCTTAGATTCTCTCCGCTCTTTTGACGTTCATATGTACTTAAAGAAACCATTGTCGTAATTAAAAAGCTAAATATTTTCAATATCATTCTAAATTCTTTGTGGTTTCTAAATATAGTTAGCATTCTATATAATTATATACTAAGACTAGCCGCTTCCCCGACGTTGTACGGATAGTTTTTGAATCACATTTAACTCGCTCCGTTGTGTATCAAAGTATTGTACAATGATGACGATTTTTATGGTGAATTATAATCCCCTTTCGGGTTCAAACCCGGTGGAGGGCGATGGTTTTTTTCGGGCGTAAAAATCCGTAGCATGTAGAATCAGATGACTGAAAAATTCAATGCCATAGCCGGGATTTTTCAGTCATCTGATTCTACCTTTCCAACCCTGTCCAACACACGGCTTGTGTGAAAGAACAATTAATTCCATCCGTAGCATGGCTTCCTTCGGAAGGGAAGTAAAACCGGTGGTCCCGTGTCGTAGATTTACGGCACGTAAAAGAACCTTAAGCTTGATAAAGAGGCCTATGAGCAAAATTACCTGTCTTTCACGCCCGATATAGAATGGGACGCTAAGAACCATAGTAGTTGAAGAGCGTCCATAAATAAAACTCAATTTAATTTTTATAGTCCCTTTTATTCCATATTATAATTGTAATTTCGTACAAACCCGGTTGTTCCTAATGACGGAATACAAATCCCCTGGTATTCACGATAAGGATGTGAAACATCGCGGAACCTCTGACTTCCTTAACCTCCTTCCGATAATCTTCTAAGTCCTGCAAATTCTGCAAAGGCTACGAGTACCCTTGGCAGTGGAACATTCATAGGTCAAAATGGTCGAGTAACTTGTTAGATAATTACAGTAGGTGAAATTTTAAAGCCTTTTACCTTCTGTTTGGTCCCGCAGCTATTCTATAACATGAAAAATACCAGTTTTCACATAATACAGAAACCCTTAACATATGCAATGAAATAGAGGTAAACTGGTGAAGGTGAAGATTACCCACTCTCAGGACATCAACCTCTTTGGAAAATATATATAGCGTGCGACCATTGAAAAGCAATCTTCTTAGTTGTTAATTAAAAATATCGGTTCATTGGTTTCTAATGTTAGCAGTGTTCTCTCTTTGTAAAATTATTTAGCATGCTCGGCTAACGAAGTTGATTACAGCATAACTACAAAGCAACTATTACTTATTATTACTTACATGGGGATTATTAAAAATAGTTTGACATTGGCATCGCATATGTATTGTAGCCTTATAAACAGATTCGATTCCCTTCTATTTTTCTCTACCTTAATTGCTAAATCGTGAGCATCTGAATATATATTGGTGGAATGAAATATCCGCGGCATTTGTCTTATTTTACATGCATATTCTGTGGTGTAACAACTATTTTCTACTCCAGGGCATTCTCAACTAAAATCCAAGGCCTTCTTTTCCAATGTGTTCGTACTAAAATACAAGGGCTTGTGAATGATTTTTGATCTTTTAGTAATTTATGAAATGAAATGAGGTTTTTAGCCCCTTGCCCGTTAGAAAGAATATGACTTTTCCATGGTCAAAGAATTATCAAAATCGGTTGAGTGGTTTTTGAAGTTGCTCTACATACACTCACCTACGCACACAAATTTTATCTGTTTATAATATTAATAGAGATTAAGATATTCGTGGTTAACGAACTATCTCAGTCAGTTTTAACCTCGTTTGCTATTTGAGTTTCTCATAGCAGTGCACAAAATTGAGTGGAATGTAAAGAATCCAATGCATTGACTTATAAATTCTGTAGTTAACGTAGATTTTTAACCGTATCATGTGGAGGGCATCTTTATGCCAACTTGATTATGAATAAACAGGGAAAGAGCGTTTGATTTGCCACGTAACATAACGGCGTACAAACGTTTACCTGTCAAAAAGCCACATAAAAGAGCTTCTGCCAAACGCGCGGAGGTGTCGCCTTTTTAACTTATTTTTGACGTTATTTCTTTACTATTGAAGCCGCCTCGTATAGAAATAACTTCAAAGCCGAATCATTTCCTCCAAGAGCCCTCCACGCTCAGTGCTGTAATCTGCCATAATGGAGATAAGGAAGACAAGTACATGGCACTTGCTTGCAAACAGCTTTACATTTAATTACCTGGAGACAACAGCCGATACAGATGAACCTTACGGTATGACGCATCTTTTGCCTAAAACAAAAGAAACGCGTTTGAAAAGTTGGCGCACATCAACCGCTTCCCTGCTTTGTCTAAAGCTCTCTTGAATGTGCAGCATTCTAGGTGCTTTTCTAGGTTCGTGCGCTTATCGGGCCCGTTAGTGGAGATAATTCAGCATTGAAACATACATGCAGAAATTGAAACAGGAGAAATATCCTTTCAAACCGTGAAATGTTTTCAACAAAATAACTCGGACCTAACACAAATTAAGCTGTAACTATAAGAAATTAATTATATTTCTGAAGCTTTTTATTTTTATTACAAAAATGTTTATCTAGAATTGTTTAGAAAAGTGTATTAGCAGGCTTGCTTCGGCACCGTTTCATATAAAATGATTCGCCTTCAACAACTTGTTTATGTCGATGGCTTTATTTGACGCATTGATTTGCGTTTGTACGTTGCAGACATGAAACTATGTTGCTGATATGTCAACATTTTAAAGATTTTGAAGGAAAAAAGATAATCGTCTTAATTGGACATAAATGTCATTAATTCCACACGTATGTATGCTTCGTTCTATTCTAAAAATAGAATGAGGAATACTGCTGCAGATTTTGAAATTACTATGGCCATTTCCAGCTAAGTCTCAAATTCATATCTACAGGATTTACAAGGATATCCAGTGCGAGTTTTTGCTTTTCACTAAATTTATAATGCTTGTTATTTAATAAAATATATCTAAAGCTAATTCTGTTATGATAAGATACTGATTCAGTGGTAAGTAGCTTATTGTCGAATCAAAACTATGTTTAATACGTAATTCTGGCCATCAGTCAGTATAATTTTTCAGTAGCTCTTTCAGTTCACATTTATCCATAATGCCAGGTGTTCACTTATAGATTAGTTTGCCACAAAGCGAAATATATCTGCAAGTAAGCTACTATGGAAAAATCCTCTCTGGTGTATTACTATATATCTATTTCGGCAATCTGGCTCATTTTACAAATATTAAGATAGCTTAAGATAAACAAAAAGCTAGTTATTTTCCGTCGTTACTCTCCTTTTTATTAATTATGGACAAACAAATGTTTCGGCAAAGTGTTAACGTCAACATCCAAGCACGCCAATCGCCATTTGTTATACTAGGACTCACCCCGTTCTTTAACACAGGAAAATTAAATCCTGCCTATTTACACTTTAAAATATTGTCTCATATCATAGCAAACTGAGCTACAAATCCAATAACACACTAACAGTTTTAGCGCCATAGGTCGTCAAGTTTGAGGTTTGTAGGATTGAGTTAGGTTCCGTCAATATTTTTTAGTTTATAGTTTTAGTCCGCAAGCTAACAGGAGTCTCTTGTCTGTGTTGCATTTGTTAACACTTCTACGTATTAACACTCTAAACCGAATTTTGCTGTTCTAGAAAAAACAAACCATCCACTCATAACAGGATGATTATGTATGCCACTCTTCAGAATCACCAACGCTGTAAGCATGAAGATCTAACCCGGAAGTGCCCCTGGTTGGTGTAAGAGTTTAACTTGGACAAAGGATCATGTACTCTTTGAGTAGGGGATTCCAAATTAACCCCACTCGTTTCCAGACCGCATTGGAATTCTCCCTTGTGATCGATCGCTTTCTTCGCACCCTTTCAAAGATCCTTGTGGTGCCTTGGGGACACTGACTTGTAAATATTCTCCCCATGTTACTTATCTCCGGCTTCCCAAAGCAAAGCTTGGGCTGCAGTGATCAAACAAAACAAATGTGGGAAACAGTTGCTAAGAAGATTCTGTTACCAGTAAGCTAGCGTCTATCCGCTACTTTAAGCCACCTGGAAATAAACTACAGAAATGTCGTATAAAACACACATCAAATCCACAAAAAGCAAAAGCGATAAACATATAAGCTTTGCTCTTAATCTTGGAATACGTTCAGTATTCAATTGTTAATCTCCTTGCAAAGCAGAACGAGCGCTGAACTGTAATACCTTCCTCTAAAGTTACCAATGTATGTTTCGTATGGAACAGAGATGTAAATGTATAACCAGACAAAATATTTTTTTTCAATTAATTTTAATTTCTGCGAAACTTAATATACAGGTTGTTAATTTCTAGGCACTTTTTTGTTTCTGTATCATCTCTTTTATGAGTTCACTGGATTTCAATTGCGACCTTTTTATTTGTTATAGTCGCCGCAGATTTTGGTTATATGTGTATATTTTCTGGGTTTACTTGATATTCTTTCCCTTGCTCGGCGCTCTTTCGATGCACATGGGTATCTTATACAGGTGAATAAAACATCTCCTGTTTATATATGAATAATTAATTGCAATCTGCTAAGCCCAAATATGTTTTACGTCTATCTTAGCGTCCGTTAATAGTTCCGATAGACTAAGGCTACGTCCTCTCTCTCTCAGAAAAAAAAATAGTATCAAAACTGCACTACGATATACATTGATACCGCACCTCCACAAACCAGTGAATCCATGTTAAAACCGGTACAAAATGACGAAGTTATACAATAGAGAAACTTAAGACTGCGATCAAAAAATACTTTTGAAGACATTCCCAGATAATTCGAGATGTACATTTCATTTGTCATAAAAATATCTTAAACATATGATATTTTAATCAAAATCGTTAGAGCCATTTTTGAGAAAATTAAAATTTTCGGTAAATGTTCCATGTAAAGGGTAATCTGGGGTGGGGGATTTTCTTGAAAACCTTCGTGTCGCATCTCTGGAAGATACTGAACCTAAATACCAAGTTTGGTGTTTATCCGACTGTTCGTTTCACACACACAGACACACACACGCACATGTTTCCAAAAATGCTTGTTTTGGATTCAGGTGTTCTCAAAACATATATTTCCGGTAATATCTCGGTATCGAATTTTTGGGTGGAAAGCACCCCTCTACCCACAATGGTTTTACATTCAAGTTACACAAAAATATTAATATTTAAATCCTCTTGCGAACTCTGGCACATATATTTTGTGCAGAACACACAATAGCATGAATCATATAACATTAAAACGTGTAATAGAAACTAAAGAGTGGTAATATACAAGCAAAGTTTCGAGGTGATATCGAGTTCGTGTAACGTAGATATCTTTGAATTTAATAATTGAAACATCGTCATCGCTCTGCGTTCGTATCTTGTATAGTATACGTAAACTGTTCCTACGTTTTCGCATGCTTTTCTGTTTATGTGCATAAATTGTCATGTGTGAACGTTACAAACCAATTGATATTTCTAGGGCCGCGCAGAAAGAATCAAAACTCTGCTGTGCACTTCAGATTGGGTTAGCATTACATCAAATACGATGTTTACCAGATACAGCAGAAAACCATACATGACTGTTATATTAATTAGAAGTGTTATGTTAACTCTTCGGCTCAGATGCCAACAAATTAACTTTCAATAAATAAAATGTATCGTAGCGTCAGTCTTCGCCTTCCATAACACTAATCATTGTTGAGATGCTCTACTAAAAGAAAGAAAAAAGTCTGCACGATCCTGCGTTCTTATCTACACAATCTATTGCTTTTTACGTTTTCGTATCGTCTCTTGCATGCGTGCAACATTTAATAAATAGTTGTGTTTAGGCAGAGACACGAATAAATTATACAAAACACAGGGATGTAAGAGATATCACTTAACATTTCGCTCGTTGCATAAGTAAAAAATCGTAGGGGCTGCTGGTTCGCATGGTATATGTAAAAACACTCCTGGAAAATATCTATGTGGAACTGAAAAGACTAAAATATCTTTTAAGAGGTTATTTAACACATTTGCGTGTTAAGGTATCAAGGCAGAAGACGCTTATCGGCAATCATTATTGCCATTGGTATTTAAGAACAGAGGATAAAATACTAATTTTGGTTAACTTTGAAGATTCAATGAATCTATGGATAGGTTTGTTACACGTAAGTATTCAGTCTTTGGAATAGTAAGCATCAGGTTCTTATAATTCGATTACCTATTCATTATGTTTATACAGGGTGAGCCTAAAGACTCGGAACCGCCTGCGCGGTGTTTTTCCTGTCCGCGCACGTTGCCGTCTGCCGCTATCATAGAAACGCGGATGAAAAAATAAATTTTTAAAACTACTTTTAAAGGCCTTATTTACCGACTTTATTAAAGGAAAGGAAACCGTCACTGTCCACACATTTTTGATGCCTCTTTAGGAAACTATCCATCATGGAATTTTTGGGGGGAATTTTTCAAACGCTGACCGATGTCGTCTAATGTTTCTTCGGTAAGAACCGAACGCCATCTTTTAGACTTCTTAGCCTGAACACTTCCTGTGGCCTGAAATTTACTGTAAAGTTCATGGATTGTTGTACGGCCTGGAACTTTTACACCTGGAAATCTTTCTGCAAATCCTACTTTCACTTGGCGAGCTGACCAGTTAACACATACGAATCATAAATAAATACACGCTGTGCAGTAGAAAACATATACTAAGCCATAATATACTTTGTGAATAAGTACAGGACAAAATAATGAATAACTCCTAATAACTGAACTACATCACATCACCGTCAACTCAAAACTGAACTTCACACTGCACAGCAAAATCAGAACAGCGTGACTTTGTTTATAGCAGCAGTGCGTTATCATGTTTTTATCATATTTCCACACGCTCAGTGGAAAAACACCGCGCAGCCGGTAATATTGTTCATGAAATACCTCTCCGGGGTAACTCAAAACATAAAGTGTACAAGACAAACCCACACACCCTGGAAGAATTAAAACAAAATATCCGCCAGGAAATTTCTCAACGTAAACTAAGGGGAGTGATGGATGGTTTTCTAAAGAGGTGCCAAAAATGTATGAACACGGCGGTGGCCAATTTCAGCATCTCCTTTCGTAAAGTTGGTAAGTAAAGCCTTTAAAAGTGGTTTTAAAAATGTTGTATGGCTTCATCCGCGCCTTTCTATGATAGACGGCAACGAGCGCCGAGGACGCGGACAGGAAAAACACCGCGCAGGCGGTTCGGAGTCTTTTGGCTCACTGTGTAAATATTGTCCCCATACAACATAGAGTATCTTTGGGAAGTCCCTCTAAGGTATAAAGGAAAACGTGTTACCCTTCTCTCGACCGGGTACACAGTGCATGCTAATGCTGACAGCTTTCTGTATTTGTGCAGTATTCTGACTTGATTTTCTGTGACGTGAATATAGTTTAGCACGTTGACTATGCCGTCTTTTTCAACGGATACAAGTCTTTCATCTCATATTAATAAAATACATTATTTTTTTAAGCATTTTTTTTAAACAGTCTCTGTATATATTCATTTGCGCAAAGAAAGGCATTGTAATGAATTCCTGGTGAAAGGTGGTTAAGGAAAGTATATTATGATTATTGTAGCAGATATTTCAGTACATCTTGTTATATGGATAATCCATGTCCTCGTGGCTCTAGGAAACATTAAACTTGACTGTTAACCGTCGTTTTGGAATTAAAACTTAGAACTTATGATAAAAACGAACAGTTACGGAATCTTTTGCAATAATCGTGTGAACTGTTTTAATAATGATAATAATAATAAACAGTAACATGCCAATGCAGAAACCAAGCCAATGTTCGGATTTGATGACTTTCATGAATGAATTACATGTTCATACTCTTTGAACCCAAGACTTGAGAGCGGTTAAAGATACATCTTTTCTCTAGAGGATTTGAGTGCGTCGAAAATGTACCCTCCCACTCAGAAGCCTCGAACTCGGCACCCTTCTTGCCCCTCCTTGAGCCTTCGACATCGATCGATTCAGCGCTGCGGAAATAACCTCAGACATAAATGTATAAAATACTTAAGCCGCTCTTGTAACGGAATTAAAATAAACACTGCAATATATCTAATCTAAAGGTCAGATAAAAATAGGTCATTGTATGAAAATATTCTTAGCGATGTTTACCGAAAATGTGCCTACGTCACATGAATTGCTGGGAGAACTGAAACGGACAGTGCCTAGCTGAATTTAGGAAATATGGACGTGGGTAACGAAATATATGTTTATCATCTCGCACTTGTTCTTCTCTGTCTTCATCTGCTCTTAACTTCCAACGCAGTTTCTCCATTCCAGCAGCTCATTTACTTCTGCCCACAAGTTCCTAATTTCGCCTTGCTTAATTGCTTCTTCATCCCAGAGTTTCCTTCCACGGTTTCGAGTTTTCTCGATCGTACTGTTTTTAAACACAACGTTATTAACGGAAAAATATTACTATTTTTACGGTACCTCAAACGGTAAATTAAATGCGCTGTATAAAATCGACGTTAAAGAAAACTTATCATTTCTGGAGTCACATAGCGCATACCTACACAAACTGCAATGAAAATACCCGCCTTCATACGGCAAAGACCCCAGTATTCTACCTTCGAAGCTTCAACTCCGAAAACGCAGGTTTCGTCCATTTTACAAGCACATTTCAACAACATTATGTGCAACAAATATGACACATTATGGATGCAAGAAAGAAACCATTTCGAAGTCGCAATATTTGGGGAAGTTAAATCTCAAATTTTAGGGACACTTTTCTCAGATGTGCAAGAGGATACTATTATAAGATTTTCAGAACTTCTTTATTAAAATTTTAATTGTAAAAGGGGATAAAAATATTAACTCTCTCTTCTGTGATGTTTTAGCTAATAGGGTGGGGTGGCTTATCTCTCTGGTGGGAGGGGTACAATGTATGCTGAACTCCTGCCGCGCGTGACGCGTACAGTGGAAAGCAGCCAATAAAGTTTAACTATCGCGCGTCTTTACTCCTCACTTGCCTCATACCAAGTAAACAGTACCTCCTTCCAGTAGCTAAACCCTACCTGCTTGGAGTTGCTGAACAGACAGTAAATATTTTACACCATTTTACGCCTAGGGTTTTAATAAACAAGTTATGAAAATCTTCTGAGAACCTTGTAATAGAACTATTATTAAAAGATATAGATTAATAATGCACCTTTTTTTACATCATCCCACAGAATTAGATTTGCTTCATTCTCCAAATAAGTTGCTGAATCCATATTTTCAGTGACCTTTGAGATCTTCTGTCTGCAGGTTTATACTATTTTGAAGGTAACTATTTTGATCCTTTCTACACATATGCTCATACATTTTTTGCATATTCTATTTATGTTTGTAGTTTAAAAATGTTGGAGTTCTATGCGAACAATTTCGTTACTTTTAATGTTCTACAATTTTTATCTCAGCCACTTCAATACATAATAATGTATATGGGTATTTTGTTAAGAGTCCATCTTTCTGAGCCATATAAGAGTGTTGGTACTGTTAAGATTTTATATAATTTTATAAACGTTGCTTTTCTTGCTTTCTTAGCGGAACATTTCTTTTATCGAGCCACATATATTCTGAAATAAATTACATTTTGGGTGATGTCTTTGGTCGTACCATTTCATAAAAATACTCCGAAAGAATTGAAATTCATTATTTTTTCTAAAGCATAGTTTTTGCTCTTGCTGTCTCTTTGCTACATCACTTAGGTTATGCATAACATTTTGTAGGCCATCTTCTCAGGCAACGCGAAGAAGGCGAGGGTGTGGAAGACGGGCGAGAGTTTAGCTCCTTAAATCCGATAGTTCAAGGGGAGCTGGACCTCTATAGCCTTGATTGCCGACCACCTAGAAGGTACTCCGAAAACAAAGCCTGAAGAGGGAGTTGTGCAGCGGGCTGGTCCCCTGTTCATGCTCCCGAATACAGATAACGCAAATTGCTTTTACACTGAAAAGTGGTAACAAATATTTATATATACTGTAAGCTGACTGCCCGACGTTGCACGGGTCTGAATGACCAATTAATTTAATATACCTCCCCCGTTTATCTAATTATTGTACAATTATCTGTAACATTTTTATGGCGAATTTAGTCTAAGTTTCCTTCCCCCGGCAGTCTTATAAGTTCTTAAGGAAATTCTGCATAGCGTATGGGAAACCTTTGGCTGAGGAAAAATCATCGGTTGGAATGGACGATTGACTTGTTCGGTAATTTCAGTGTGAACTTTAAACTTTCGTAACCTTCTCTTTGCTTCCGTAGTTATTTAATAACATAAAAAGTAGGTACACGGTTTTCACGTAATCCAATGAAATAGAGATGAAGCTGGTGAATATGAGGATTTCCACTCCCACGCCACCAAGTTAACCTCGTTGGCAAATACAAAGGCAGTCTGCAACTATCGAAAAAAAAATACCATTTGTTAATTAAAAATATCGGTCCGTTAATTTAAAGTAAACAATTTTCTGCATTTGTACAATTATTTAGCATGCCCTGCTAATGCAGTTGATTACACCATAAGTATAAAGGAAATACAGCAAAACTTTTGCATGAGGGTATTAAAATATTTTCACATTGGCATCGCATATCTATCGTAGCGTTATAAACGGATTCGATTCCATTCTGTTTTACTCTATCTTAATTGCTAAATCGTGACCAGCTACATACATTGCTTGGAATGAAATATCTGCGGCATTTATCTTATTTAACATCCATATTCTGTGGAATAACAAGTTACTATTTTTACTCCATGGTACTCAAGGCCCTTTTTCCAAGCATGCTTCTTTTATAATTCCAAAGTATTCGTATTCAGGTACAAATCCCATTTAATATTTTACTAATATATGAAATTAAATTAGCTGTTTTATAGCCCCATGTTCGTTAGAACGAATTGGCCTTTTCTGTGGTGAAAGAATAATTTATCAAAATCGGTTAAATGGTTTTTGAGATTACCCACACAAATTTTCTCTCTTTATAATATTAATACAGAATGTAGATATATTCTCTCTGAGCAACTGTGTTTTTTTTTTTAAATATGATGTATAGAATTTAATAATATTGCTCTTGTGTAAAAATGTCAGCTTTATAAGTTTATTTTTATTTCTAATAAAATCTCAGTATTGACACCAAAACATTAAGTTAAGGTAAAAAAACGGACACATTTTATTAGATGTACTTACAGTAAGATTTAGTACGAGTTAGAAGTTACCGCTATATCTGAAAGGAAATTATCGCGAGTAGCACTTCTAATGGTAGTTGTCATTAGAAACGTCTTGAAATCCCCCGGTGGTTCCATAAAAGTAGCTTAGATGGTATTTAGAAATCGCTGCCCAAACAGACCGGTTCCCGTGCCCTCGCTCGCTAAGTAACGCAGGGAACTGCGGGTTCGAATGCCGCCTCGAACATGGCTGTTTGTGTTTATAAACGTTTGTGTCTGCTTTTAAGTAAAACGTAAAATGAACACAAAAACAGTGGGGGGGGGGAATATAACGTTACAGAAATGGAAAAGAGGGAGGCTAATAAAGGTATGCAGGGTTGTAATAAATAATGTTTAAAAATACTTATGAGGTAAAATGAAAAAGAAAAGTACAAACGTATTATACTCGTATTTAAGCTTTGAAAAAATTGGTAAAACAATTTTTAATGTTTTGGTCCAAATGCGTATACAGTTAACTGTACTAAGGGAAAGTATTATAACATCTTTTGCTGTGCTTTCTGGAGTCATAGAACGCATTTCTCAACTGCAAAATTAAATACATGTCTTCAATTTGCGAAAGCGAAAATATGCTGCCGTCTTTGAAGCTTTAATTTCAACGCCTTTGGATTTGATACGCTTTACAAACCCGTTACAAAGAATACCATGGTTTACATTGCGGCTGAAAGAAATAAAACATATAAACACTCGATTTGTTGTGACTATAAATTCGTAATAGTTTACCAGTGTCATTACAGTTAACAGCACAGACAATTCCACTTTGGTATTCCCTGGGCTATTTTTATTCTTGAACAAATGGGAGAATAACCTTAGGTATAACTTGATGCATTTACTTACGGGTGCTTACGGACTAGTAATAGGCGAGACAAGGATTTGGATATAAAATGGCAATTTAGCAATTGCGTAATATATCGGATTTTATTTCACATTATTCTGATATCTGTTGAAGATGTAAGTAGACATATGCTTCATTACTCGTTAGAACATTTTACAGCTTTTGTTTTATGAGGATTGGTTTTAAAACTGTTTGAAAATTAGATTACGTAGAAGAACCATTTTATTATGGTTTTCCTTTGCCCAATAATTTAAAAATTCGACATAATATGAGGAAATATAGATATAAAATGGCAATTTAGCAATTGCGTAATATATCGGATTTTATTTCACATTATTCTGATATCTGTTAAAGATGTGAGTAGACATATGCTTCATTACTCGTTAGAACATTTTACAGCTTTTGTTTTATGAGGATTGGTTTTAAAACTGTTTGAAAATTAGATTACGTAGAAGAACCATTTTATTATGGTTTTCCTTTGCCCAATAATTTAAAAATTCGACATAATATGAGGAAATATAGTTGCATAATTTTTATTTTATATTATTCCTTATATTTTCCTGCATTAATCTGATTTTATATATATTCTGAAGATGTTATATTGTTGTAGGAGTTGTATTATATTTCAACTGTTGGGGAACCGAACTTGTAGTAGTTGCAACAGCACGTATAGTGCCCGGTAGCTTTTGCCCCAATTTTTAAAAAATATTAACTTTGTAATTTGACTGTTTCTTTAAGTATTATGCATTTATGTTTGCCTCGGCTGCGTCAGTATTTATTTTAGAGACATGGATGTCTTGGCAGGGTTGTGGTGCGACTTAAGAATGTAGGCTTACACAGATTATAATTTTACTTCACTCTTTTTTCTTAATGCTTGACACGATTTAAATAACACTTCACTAATATAGAGAGCTGTGAGATTCTTTTGTTAATTACTTGCACTTTTTAACACGTAAACTATTTTTCGTCTCACACGTATTAAATCTGTCGAGGACGCATCTCGCATCCGGTTACAAACACTGTCTGCAGGCAACTGAATGACCTAAACTTGTAAATTTCTGTATTTCAAGTCTCTGATTGGTTATTCCTAATCCAATAGAATACCTTCATTTAACCAAAGCTTTTTCTGGTTGTTGATTGGCTATTTTTAAACTGTCTCAAAATTTACATTATTGCTTCCAAGAATCACAAGTAACATTATTAAACTCTCAAACTCATTATTGCCTCAAGGTTACCTCATTGTTAGCAACTTTTGACTTATTTCTCACAGCTCCTACATTATTAAATTACGTAATACATTCACATAACATTATTACACATAGATACAATAATATAAGCATATGCAATGACTTACATACATTTTAAAAATTATTACATACACATATTTCTTCAAGGCGGGCTGTTATTGAATTTACATATTATATAATTAGACTGAAATCATTTTAGTGTTAAAAACACTGCCTCAATTCCTGATATCGGTATGCATGTAACATGAAAACAGGCAAGATGGATTGTAGTAAAGCTTCATTCTTCATACTATTTTGCTTTTGGAAAGTGGTAAATAGCATGTAAAATTTCTCTCTCTCTGTATAATGAATCCCACTGACTTAAGTGTTTAATTTTGCAGTATTCTAATTAGATTTCAAAAGATAAATATACATATCGTTTCCCAACTCCGTTTTAGAATTTTTGTACATAATAAGAATAAAATTATTTTTTACTTAAATAATTTTTGGATAACTTGTGATAAATTCAGCCCAGCGTTTTCAGTTTAAGCCACTTAAGCGTACTGTTCTTGAAATAGTAACAACCTTGGTACTTCGGGCCATAATGACCGGATGGACAAAATTCTACGAGATGGTGTTAAGGAAATGTTTTACATGAAATGTAATTTTATGTAATTCTTGTTCGACACACGTAAAGCGTTATTATATAATATAACTTGGTATTGGTCAACATACAAAGGAACGCAGTTATCTTTCAACACAAAACGTTAATAAAAAGATAAGCAAAATAAATGTATTTTAAATTTAAATCAGTAATAGAAAGATGTATTTCTTGTTGGATCATACTGACCGAAAAAACAATACTAGGATTAAACCGTTGTTATTTAACAGCCGTAAAGTTACAAAATTTAGACTGGAATTTTACTATATTTTTTTGGTTTGTTGTAATAAACACTCTTGCATAGGGGTGCAGCAAAATTCTAATGTTCTATCATTACACGTTAAAAACAATTCAACGGAATATCTAAAAAAGTTACGCCGCTAAGACGCCTGACGTAACAGGAAATCACACGCGAAGAAAAATCAAGTAAAACTTCTGACAACCCGAGACTTGCCAGTCCGTAGATATATGAAGTTATTTAAGCATAAAAATGCAATTTGTTTTCGTTTTTAACCATTTTCACCATTTTCGTTTATTATAAAGCAAGCTGTAAAAATTTGGAAAATTGCGAATTGTATTATTTCCGGATGTTTCTTATGAAGTTTACCTTCTGAAATATAAAATTATACTTATGATATTATCGCATTCTTCTTATACAGTTATATTTTAGCTTCAGGCGGGAACTAGATACTTTAGAAATACATTTGTGTTTTGCTCGGATCTGAAGCTTCAGAACTGAAACACAAAAGGACATAACCAATGCAGTATTCTTTGTTTTGTCGTTTCTGTGGCGGTTTGCATTTTATCCTATTTCATCATGAATAGAGTATTGATTTTTCGTCCCTCCTGTTTTACTAATACAATCTTATCTAAAACAAAGAGGAACGCATCAGTGAAATAAGGTATGTTAGTTTTAGTGGTGACGTGGTTTGCTATATTAGTCATATTTCATTTACGGGGATATAGCATTTTGTTTACATAAGCACTTACCTGTAGCTTACAGCTGTTGATGGCGTAGCTTCCACCCGCGCGTTACCTCTTGGTTCATCATGTAAATATTCAACTGCAATTGAAGATGCAGTTCTGGAGCGTGTTTCCAGAGTTCATAAAATTGGGAGTGGAGAGATAAATGAAAACGTGCAAAGATGTAACAAAAGTTGTTATATGTAAATAAAGATAGAGCGTTAAATGTTTTTCCTACAGGCAAGGTGCGCTTTCATGGCAAGAAAGCTCTTTGCTTCTACAATAGTTGTATTAAAATATCTCTTGTTAACGAATTCTATGTATCGTTTAATTGCCAAATTGGACTGAAAAATAAGAAAACTAAGACATTTTAATGTCGAAAGAATGAAAAGAAAAAAAAATCTGATGTGTTACACTCATATGACTTTCTCTACTCTTGTACAAACTATTTTTACAAACGCTTATTCTCATTATGCTTCACGTTAATCGAGATATCGAGATGTTAATCTTATTACTAATTTTCTTGTAGATGCAAGGGAAATTGGTGGGCTTTAAGCGATAGTCAAATATTTTAAGAGCTGGTTGCTATGTGGAGCGTTCCATTCTCTTTGCATGTCCAGGACAAAAAAATAAAATAATGAATAACAAATTCACAGTTGAGAAAAAATATAACCATTGGAAAATTTAAGGGAATAACAAGCAATATCTGGAAAATGGTTCACTCAACAAAAAAAAGTACATGACATAAATTGTGTATTTTAACCGATCTACATTTTTGTGTAGTAAAATATTGTCTATCTCTTATGGTTTACCAGTTATGCAAAAGAATATTTTTGGAGACATTCCCAGGAAATTCAAGATATACATTTTATTTGTCATGAAAGTATCTTAACTAAATGATATTTTAATCAAAATCGTTAGAGCAATTTTTGAGAAAATTAATATTTCGAAAAATGCTCCATGTAAAGGTTAATCAGGGGTGGGGAGATTTTCTTGAAAACCTTCGTGTCACAAATCTGGAAGATACTGAACCTAAATACCAAATTTGGTGTTTATCCGACTTCGTTTCTGAGTTATGCTGTTCACACACACACACACACACACACACACACACACGGACATGTTTCCAAAAATGCTTTATATGCATTCAGTGCACCTCAAAACATGTATTTCCGGTGAAATGTCGGTATCGAATTTTTGGGTGGAATGCAAACTTCCCCCACTTGCTTTACGTAGTAGAGAAAGTAAAAAGGGGGTTATGAAAATCATTCATCTTCTGAACGTTTGGATTAAGGAAATACTTTAGGTAGTTCAGTTTTCTTCGTTTTTAAAGAAAAAACTACTACTTTATATTAAAATGAATCCATATCGCAGCATCGCCATTGTTTTCCCGCAGAATGATGCAATACCTTACTTTACCCGTCTGTTTCCATAATACTATATTTAATATTCATTAAACAAGAACGGCATCTACATTTCAGAGTCTAATGCTTAAAGGTATGAATATTTGAAGGAGCATCTGCGAATATTTTGTTAATAAGTATTGCCATAAACATTCTGGTAATTTAGCGTATATTTTGTGGTTTCGAAGATAAAATTTAACAAGAATAAGAGAATTTACTGCTATTCCCAGAAAATTCAAGATGTACACGTTTTAATTGTCCCCCGGAATCCCTAACAGTAACATTTATTAAAACATTTTACAATATTTTTTAGGGCAAAAAATACAATGACTTTTTTCAATGTAAAGGTTTGTTTGGGATGCAAGTATTTTTTGAAAGTATCCGTTTTGCGTCTTGAGACATTGCACGCTTAAACATGAACTTTGGTACCCATACGATTTGCCTTTTTGGTTTGCTCTGCCTAGATAGAGGCGTCCAGCCATACTAAATTTTCTAAATTACTGTGGTTTTTGGATTCAGGGCAATTAACGTGTTTATTCCTGTGAAATCTGGTATCAAATTGATGTACGTATTACACCAAACTGAACGAGTCAAACATTTCTATTTCTATTTTGGACATTTTGGACGTGTACCCCATAATAAAACACCATTTTCGTTTCAATGGTTTCGTGAGTGTGCGCGTACCCACGTGCACACCACATTTTGAAAATGCCTTTTTTTAACTTAATTATAGCTGATGATGTACGTTAGTATCAACTGATTAAATTCAATTAAATATACTGGTTTAGGTTGAAGAGAATATTTAGGTGCACAAAACTTATATTCTGTTTTAATAATATTTGGAGGTTTTAATTTATCCATAAGCCAAAATTACCATAAATATATTGAATATAATTTTTTCTCCCAGACTTCCAAAGATAAAGAGAAGTTTTGCTTAGGTATAACATAATACTGGAAATTCAAATACCATTTATCTGAACCATAATTTAAAGTAATAAAAGTATATACCGTAAACATAAATCTTATTTTGCATTTAAATATAAATTAAATCTAATTAAAAGTGATAGGAATTTTCTTACTCTGCTTTCCATCATTTTAATTTTGTTAAATTAAACCTTAAGCTTATTTCAACACAGAAACCAATTTAAGAATGTTAGCTGCTTTCGTACCAGTTTAAATATAAGGATGTATGAAACTGCACGGTCTAATTTATTACCGAAATGGATAGTGTAACTCTTTTATCTTTAGCAAAGTATTAATAATTCTAAGGTAATTTTTTTTCTCGATATTAAGTTGAATAGAAGAAAATGTTGAATACACTTTTAGAATAAAATTAGAGATTTTAGACACCTAGTAAGAAAAGTGCCTAATATTTTAAAAGCCCGCTCTTAGTACTGCGTTATTATATTTCCAGAAGGAAAAAATATTTTAATACATATACAAAAAGTTCTTCACTCCCGCCAAGGTAAAAGTGCAAAACAATTTTGATTATATTCATCTCATAAGATCTTTTGCTACGTTCTCATTCGCAGCTTTTTGTAGGTCTACAGGTCTTCTGAGCCTGATAAAGAGGCCTCTGAGCAAAATTATCGGTCTTTCATGCCCAAAATGGAATGGGACGCTAAGAACCATAGTAGTTAAAGAGCGTCCATAAATAAAAAAACTCAATTTACAGGTCTTCTGGACACAAGTATCTTCCAATGGTTGTAATATTCTATTCGATTTTGTCTGATGTATTAATTCTTTCTTTGTATGTGCATTTGGTATCCTATTTTTTCTTGTAAATCCTCTGATGGCGCTTAAAATTGTCGTCTCTGCCGTTTTCGTCTCGTCCATGAATCCATGATTCGCTCCCAAGTAAGAGTTTTATATTTTGACTACATGCTTCCAATAACGTTCATTCAAACTTAAATGATATTAAGTTTTTATGTTGTATCTAGTTTCTCGCGGTACGTTTTTGATTGTTACGGAGTTGTGTTCTGGTGCGTTCTAATGTTGTTGAGGTAAACTTATATCTAAAGCTTTTTTATAGGCAAAAGTCCCAATGTAGATTCTTAAAAGTCTTCAAATATCTTATTTTAATCACTGCCGCGCTGAAATAATTTTACGCGAATATAGTAACTTTTCAGTGATTATTGCAGGTGCCACCTTTTTACTATAAGACAGCCTGAAGAACATTTCTCTACTTTCCTTTGACATCTATGATTGACCATCTGTTACTCTGTTCCACATATCG
Organism: Deroplatys truncata; assembly: GCA_030765065.1. NCBI lineage: Eukaryota > Metazoa > Arthropoda > Insecta > Mantodea > Mantidae > Deroplatys > Deroplatys truncata. The sequence continues at coordinate 161,991,996 of CM060976.1, read as the reverse complement.
CAATCATAGCTGTAATATCCAGTACTGCTGGTTATTTTTTGCAATAATTAGTTATGAAGATGTCAACCAGGCTGGAGATTATCCTCGGTAGCGGCTGCTGTGCTCTTGTGATGTGGCTGCGCAACGAACTACGTTTAATTTATATCCTCCAATAAAAAGTAATACATCGCCATTAAATACCATAATTAACCCTTCACAACCGAATGCCAATGTCTGCAGATGCATGCATTCTGGTTCTTATAGTTCTTGCAGAGATGCATCTCAACGTATAAGTGCTTCGTGTATAAGGAATTTGATGTGTGAAAAAATTCAGTTTTAAATAAAATAAAATTAAATTTTGATGTAGTGCGAAGTGCGGTGTAGGTTATATACATATGCTTTGCGCAAAGTGAAGCTTAGATTCGCTTTTTCATTTCGAACACACGTGGTTTGGTGTTGCAACTGGCGTATTCAGCGGACTTACTAAATATTTCAACAATGTTTCATATAAACCACTATTCGAGCTAGTGGATTCACAGAAAAAATTGGAAATATGCCTTAAATTAGTTAAATTATCCTTATTATAAGCCGTAAGTTCTATTTCTTTCCAGTATTACCAGTACTTCATTTTGGATAACTCTCAAGCTTATGAAAATCTCACTAATTCGTTTAATTTCACTTTCTAATAAATCGCTACCGTATACCACATGCTAGAAAATTAATCAACTGGAACAAACGAGCACTATTTCTTCACAAAGAAATATCAAAAGCGGTAACAAGTGAAAAACGCAATGTTTGTCATGATTCTTCAATGAAACCTTTTGAATTTTAAATACTGTTCAGCAATTCATATCTTGAAAATTATCCCTTTTAATTTGTTGAGAGCAAGTCCTTCCTATTAATATATTACTCAACTAGCTATTCAACGATTTGTCCGCAATATAAAATTACTGTGTTTCTTTTTGTACGCTGCGATAATGTTCTAAAAAGACGTTATGCAGCTTTTCGAAGCAAATAAAGCAAAATCATTGATTTAAGTTTTCACAATGTTTATCGTTCAACAGAACTCTCAGTTTTATATAGCTTCTTTTAACATAATACCAATAGAATATGTACAATGAAACTTCGTTTATATGCAACACCTGAAAACATTATCCCGTTCAATGCTATTTTTAAACAGTTCTTAGATATTGTCATTTTACCCCCTTACTACCCTTCGAAATCTCATAAAATGAGTAAATTTACACGTAAATGATAATACTTTACATTTAAAACAATATTTTCTAAACTGGGGGGGTCACGAAAGATTTAGGGGGCATATAGAACATCTGGAAGAAAAAGGAAACCGAATCCGTAAATAAAGAAATTAATAATTAGGGTTTAGAAGGTCACGGGTTCAAACCCGGCGGAGGGCGATGGTTTTTTTCGGGCGTAAAAATCCTAAGCATGGCTTCCTTCGGAAGGGAAGTAAAGCGGTGGTACCGTGTCGTAGGTTTACGGCACGTAAAAGAATCTCAAGCCTGATAAAGAGGACTGTGAGCAAAATTACCGGTCTTTCACGCCCAAAATAGAATGGGACGCTGAGGACTACAGCAGTTAAAGAGCGTCCATAAATAAAACTCAGATTTTGTAATTATTCTTTCACAATCAGATGAGAACATTTAATGCACTTTCCAGTACATGTCAGGGATAGAGCATTGACACAGAAGGCCCAAGATCAAGCCAGTCCAGGCCGTGCCATTAGATTTTTTCAATCGGATTCCACTTTCCTGATACTGACTTTTATTCAAGGAATACGCAAGATCCTTCAGTTCTTGCAGTTATCCCCGAAAATGTTTCCTTGTTTGGTTTTTATATTGTATGTAATTCTTTGCGCAAGTGTTTGCTCCCGGTATTATAAGTACAATTCCACTGTTTTTGTTTACCTTACTGCATTTTGATTAGCGAATAACTCAATACATGAATAAACCATTAACTATAAGATACACTCGATTTAAAAGAAGAAATTGTATTCGTAAACGTGTTACTGTAGTTGGTTAGTAGGAGATAAGTTCCAAGAACTTCAGAAGAAACCACCGCGCTCTTAAACCTAATGACACGACCACAAAGCAACTGTGTGCGTGAATTAGTAGGTACTTAATGCATTAGTGCCATTTCTATGAAACAAATGTCTAACCCCATACTAAAAAGATGCTAATACAAATTCCTAATGTATACAAAAATACAGTATTATTTTAAACGAAAGCCGCGAAATAAACATTTATCAAGTAATCTCACTAGAGATTTTGATTTATCTAGAGAAAAGCAAAACTCACGTGGAATTTAATTGGCAATTTCACGATTAAGAGAAAGTATGGAAAGATTAAAAGAAATGAATACAATAAAATGTTAATCGACTTACTAAAATACAACACGCCATTTTCAGTGGACTATGCGGGAAACAAATGACGATCGCAGACGGTGTTTTATGGTAGCATACGGCAAATGCAGAAACAAATGCTAGGGAGGTAATACAACTTGGGGGAATAACCTGCCATGATTGGTTAAAACATGTCGTTCCTCGCGGTTTTATTGTTCAAAAGTAATACGATATACTAAGAGTGTAACAGTAATTTTAAAAAATAGAGTTATTGAAAGCTGTACTAAACTCCAAGTAGAAGTACGAAAATTCAAATCAAAACATAAATTAATGGCAATAATGATTGCTTAAATTCAGCATTTCCTTCCATTTTATTAGTCAAAGGTGATATGGCGTGTAAGTGAATATCAATATAATACTTGTAGATTCACATGTACTTTTTTCTTGTATTTAAATTCAGCTGAAATTCATAAGTTCATGCAAACAGTTGAGGGTTACTCTTCCTTTGCTCCTACTTCTCAAGTTCCAGAAACTGCGCTCCCGGCCCTCAAAAAGCAAGGAATACGCGAAACAGAAAAGAAATTGTATGAAGAGTTAAAAAAAAAAATACTTTAGCTTATTTGTTTCCCGAAATGTAAAATTAAATGTCATTGCTTCAGTATTTTACGTTTTAGGATTTATTAAAAAGTTGAACCAAGCTTAATAGTAGAGGCAGAATGTTTGCATACTGCAACCGTTTCGCGAGCGCCAGTGATAACTTGACGGCAGCCGACCAGTGGAGAGCCGGGAAGCTTTGCATCTCCGTTCGCGATGAAACTCGGCAAAGTTTTGCGCGCAGATTGTTGATAAATGACGAACCGACAGTTTTTAAGAACAGATAATGTTAATACCCTTGGACCAAGTTACTAAAATCGTCTAAAGATGTCATAACAAAATTGATTTTTAGCTCCTTTAATATTCTAACACTTGTAATACTTTTATTTTTATTGTAGCTATTCCTGTACATTTCCGTATTTATCAAATCTTAATACATATCATTTTATTTACTCCTTATATTTTATTTACTCTACTTTTTATTTACTCTTCACTATAGTTAGTGGATGAAGCATATATTGTATTCCACCGAAAAATTTGATATCCAGGATTTACCGATATAATGTTCTGAGTATCCCCCCCCCCAAAAAAGAGCTTAGAAAAATGCTCTATTTGGATTCAGAGTACCTCAAAACATGTATTTTCGGTGAAATCTCTATATCGAATTTTTGGGTGGAATGCAATACTTACCCAACTTATTATACGTAGTAGAGAAAGTAAAAAGGTCCGATTGTGTGTCTGTGAACGGCATAACTCAAAAACAAAGTGTCGGATAAATGCCAAACTGGTATTTAAGTTCATCTTCCAAAGTTACCACAAGTGAATTTCTCACTCAAACTACTTTTTACATGGCAAAGTAGGTATTCGTAGTTTTTTATTTTCTCAAATTTCTGTAACGATTTTGATTAAAATGCTGTAGTTAACTATATTTACCTGCCTAATAAACTGATATGGAATTGTCTGCGAATAACTTGTGAAATCCTCTTTATTCTGAATGAATTTTGTATAATTTATGTAACTGGTGAACTTTAAAAGATGGTTTTATCATTTTCGAAATATTCATTGTTATTGGTTTGAATTTTTAAATACCTTATGCTTATCTGAAATGTTAAGTCGCCTTTCGTTTGTTTCTCATGGTCATGCCAAGTGTATGGAATTTCAAAGCCATCACGCTTTTTAAAGATTTGACTATCGCCTGTGTATCCACAACGAAATGTGCCGTGCAAGCGTTAGCTTTTTTATTTTTTTATTTGAGGCAGTATTTTTAACACTTAAATGATTTCAGTCTAAGTATATAATATAATATATATATATATATATATATATATATATATATATAATCCAATAACAGCCCGCCTTAAAGCAATATGTGTATGTAACAATATAGAAAAAGTGTATATTACAGTCATTGTAAATGTTTATATTATTGTATACATGTTCAATAATGTTATGTGAATGTATTAAGTAATTTAATAAGGTAGGAGCTGTGAGAATAATAGGTTAAAAGTTGCTAACAATGAGGTAACTTTGAGGCAATAATGAATTTGAAAGTTTAACAATACTACTTATGATTCTTGGAAGCAATAATGTAATTTTTGTGAGTTTATTAGCCAATCAACAACCAGAAAAGCTTAAGTTAAATGAAGGTATTCTATTGGAGTGGGATTAGCCAATCAGAAACTGAAATGTAGAAAAATTTACAGATTTAGAGTTCAGTTGCTTGTAGACAGCGTTTCATAACTGGACGCGTTGCTTGCAGACAGTGTTCCTAACCGGACGCGAGACACGTCCTCGAGAAATATAATACGTATTCATTGTGAGATGAAAATAGTTTACGTGCAAGTAATTAATAAAAGAATCTCACAGCTCTCTATATCAGTGAAGTGTTCCTTAAATCGTGTCAAGCACTAATAAAAGGAGTGAAGTAAAATTATAATCTGTGTAAGTCTACATTCTTCAGTCGCACCACAACCCTGCAAAGAGAAGCATGTCTCTAACAATACTACTGACGCAGCCGAGGCAAACTTAAATATATATTATTTAAAGAAACAGTCAAATTACAAATTTAATATTTTTAAACATTTTTGGGGACAAAGGACACCGGAAAGTACTTTTGGGGCGAGGACTACCGGAAAGTGGTTACTATACGTGCGGTTGCAATTACTTCAAGTTCGGCTCCCCAACAGTTGAAATATAATACAACTCCTTCAATGCAACCTACTTCAAATTGACGCCCAAAGCGTGATGCAAATAACGTAAAGATACTATCTACTTCAAATTGGCGCCCAAAACGTGGGGCAAATAACAATACAACAAAATATATACTTCATATTATTTTTTATTTATGGACGCTCTTTAACTGCTGTGGTCCTTAGCGCCCCATTATATATTGGACCTGACAGATTTGAAATTTTGCTCAGAGATCTCTTTATCAGGCTTGAGGTTCTTTTACGTGTCGTAAATCTACGACACGAGACCATCGGCTTTACTTCCCTTCCGAAGGAAGCCATGCTAAGGATGTTTACGCCCGAAAAAATCCATCGCCCTCCGCCGGGTTTGAACCCGCAACCTCGGGTAGCGTGGTAACCTCTACACTACGGAGGAGGACAGTGATCCACACGAAGTAGATAGTAAAATAAGTGTTGGTAAGAATAGTTTGTACAAGAAAGTATTCCGCCCCGCCTGTTTGTAAAATATCTCACGCCCCCAGTTCGAAAACCACTGCTGTGTCACACGTTTGATTTACCTTTTTTGAAATATGCAGAAAGGACATATTTCAAACACGTTATTCTCCTCGTGAGATATAAGACATGTTAACCTTACAATTGTGACATTCCTAAGATAAAGTATGTCTTCGACTGTGCAAAATGAAACAAAACGCTCATGAGTAAAAATGAAAGGGACGGTTGTTGATGGATTACTCAAGCATACATTCGACTTCTACTGTCAAGTTTAGCGGAACAGAGCTCTATACACACAAGCCCACAAACCTACTGAAACTTCGGAAACAAATCCGTGCAGGGTTCTGTGACACATCAATAAACCAGGAGGAAGACAGTATAAATGAATGAAACTGCTATTTCCTTACTTATATCCCTAGCTTCTTAAACTCTTGCTGTCCTGTATGGCCTGTTTTACATTATTTCCATTGCATGTTCCACTTTCGGTACGTCATAACTGCTTTCGACTAACAAAACGGAAGGAAACGTTGAATTGCAACAAATCATGCCAATCTATCTCTACCAATTTATCGTTTAATGATTATCACTTCCCTAGATTTTGTCTACATAATATCGATATTCAGCGAAACGGTCGTAGCAACTGTAATGCTGTTAATAATGCCAAAATGACATGGATATTAATGTAACTCGTTTTAACATCAATGAAACTGCCAAGAGGGTTTTACGAGTGTTTCCTTTCTTACATTTCTCGAAGCTGGGGTAACTAGTCTACTTAAAATCTTGGACAAAGTTATGTTTAATCGCGTTAAAATAATTTAATTATCTACTCCTTATAGATCCTATTGCGATCGTTAACTATAGGATCTTCGTGATTCAAGTGTGTGGATCTACTGTATTTCTTCTGTATGTACAACTTTGGACCGTAGTAATGAATATCACTGCGGCATTTATCTCATATCTGAGGCGAAAATCGAATAAAAACAGCCATATTGGAGTTTGAACCCAGTGCTACAGCCGCCACCTCCTGGATGATCTCGTTCAGTTTATATACCTAGTTTCAATCATAAAATAATGCGAAACTCACGTAAGTTTTATTCTTTTTAAATTAATTTACTCGTGACTTCGCGTCTAGTGAGTTTACAGCACACAGTTTTGACGGAGCCTTCCGTTAAAGGCTGTGTATATCAAAGTACTCACAATAAGGCTTTATCCGACAAATTAAGTATTTAAGACGAGGTGTAAGCCAGGTCCGAAATACTAGACGAATCCTCTAAAACCTTTGCGTACGTGGCGCATACAATAGTTTTTAGTGAAACCTCTCTAAATTATATAAAATAAATGTAATATAAACACTGCAAAAATATAAACGGCATAGTCAGTAATTTGTTGACATATTCCCACACACGCTTGAAACCTACGCTATGAACCGTACCAACGCCTCCTGGAAGCGTTGACCGTAATAATACGAGATGAGGATGTAGGGAATGCGTATTCTGGCGCTCGTTTCTAAACAACAATCTTGTGACTTACAATATGGGTGAAAATCCGGAGGAAATTTAGATCCGAGCCAGAAACACTGATTCGGAGCTGCTGTCAGCAAAATTTCGACAGCAGTTTGAGCTGGAATGTATTGTATTTAAAGACTGATGCAAGTTTTTCTCTTCTGACACATGTTGTGAAATAAATCTTTCGTTGTTCTGAAGAGTGATTACCCTCCCCCCCCCAAAAAAAACGTTATTGACTTATGTTTTTTTATGATCAAGTATTTTGTTTAAAATTTGTTTTTTTATGGTATGACTAATTACTGCCAACTGGATTTTGTTTATTGCGCCGCTAAAGGTTTCCATGACGACTATAGCCGACTAGCTATTTTTGACGTGTTAACAGTCCGACAAGCAGCTGCTTTATCGGGAGGTAGGTATCTAAAATATTATGTAAAGCATATTATTAATGAATATTTTCAGGGTTTTTTTATCGTTCAGTTGTCGGGAAATGTTACAAACTTTATTGTCTTATATGAAAGGTGTCTGACATTATTTGTTAATACTTACAATTCATAAGGTGCAAAATATTAAACATTGGGCACCCTGTAAAACAATTCACTTGTTAAATTACAATAAAATTTTTAGTAAGGAGGAAATTATTTTACACCAGCGTGATTTTAATTAACACCCTGCAAATTTTGTGAAAATTGTCAACTTGAATATTTTCATGCACACGCGATAAGAAAAAACAAAACCGGAGGCCAATTAGTGTAAGCTAATTGTAAGATGGACCTCAAAGAAATTTTTGAATGATCATAAATAAGATGTTAAAACTACTCTACAGGTTGGAAAGTGGTTTTTATGTAATGAGAGAAAGAAGAAAAAAAAAGATTTTAAACGAGTACAGTGAGGTTTTTATTTTCATTTTTTATTTTTTTATGTTAGATTCTCAAAACACTTTTCAAAATTGTATGTTACAATTCTTTTGTACAGCCACATATTTTGAAAATATATAAAATACTGGCATAAACCGATTCTTGTCGCACAGTTTCAGGAGCAAAATCCATCAGCATCCGAAATAAAATAGATGTGAGGGTGTGTGTGTATGTCTGTTTCTGGGAGTAAACTACCAGTCAAATGCTAAAATCTCGTTTGAATTATAAAGGAAGGAATTCGCAAAGTTGTCTTCATCCAATGACATTGTCTGAAATAATGTGTTGTAGCTACTAATGCACTGAGAATAATAGAACACCTGTCAATACGTTTTGTACGTCTTGAAGGTTTTTACCCGGGATACAACAAAGCCCATTTGACGCGTCATTCACTTTTTGCGTTAACATTTCCGGCACAGTCTTTTCATAAGCTGGCCTGTTACTGTGGAACAGCCTTACTGTGTTCTCCATATGAGTCTTCTAAGCCTTGTTTTTGCAATTCTCTTACTTCTGTGTCATCATCTAGTCCAACAGGTTAAGTTCTGGAGCTAGATGGCGCTAGTTTCTGACACTTTTAGCCGCCTAGTACTCCTTACAATATTATTAAGGGCTGGTGGCCCCGTAGCTCAGTCGGTGCAAGGGGTCCCGGGTTCGATTCCCGGATGGGGTTGGGAACTTTTCTCTAGCCAAGGTTAATCCCTATCCTCCCCAGAGTCTGGGGGTATGCATGAGAGTGTGATCCAATGATTAAAAACCAAAATGCAAGAAACCCAAAGACAAGAGTTACACGAGTTAACACCATTGCCAATAAATAGGCCTTAGGTTCTAAAGGAAAGGTCGCCGATAAGACCAATGCAGTTAAAGGCGGGGTATAAATGGAACTAAAAAAAATAATATTAAGATGATCAACGTTGAAATATAGCAGTTCAGATTTAATATGCTGATAGCTGTGTGCGAATATTTGAATATGTAATACATTTTTAAACTTGGATCTGTTACGTAAATAAACATCTTGTGAGTAGATGTTTATTTACGTAATTTCTTTACTAAGTCTTCTACAAACTATTCTTATAAAGTCTTATTCTTAGATTTAGTTTGTTAACGACGCTGTCAGTGTCCCGCAGGAGTTCTTTTCACACTAGTATATCCACTGACATGAGCCTGTCGCTTTTAAGCAGACTTAAAAACCATCGATCTGGACCGGGTTTGAACCCGCGACCTTGGGATCAGAAGGCCAGCGCCTAACCAACTGAACTAACCAGACCGACCTTGTTAATTGAGATATGATCCAGCACACTTTTACACATTTCGCTGTAGTTATAAAAAGGATATTGCTGTCTCTGTGGTCTGGTGTTTAGCATGCTAGTTTCCAAAACCAGAGGTCTCGGGTTCGATTCCCGGTTGGAGGATGTTAATTTTTCTTTAGCCAGAATTATTCCCGTCCTCCCTAGAGTCTGGAAGTATGAATATGAGTGTAAGTGTAAATATGTGTGTGAAATTAATGTTTAAATCCTAAAGATTAACATCATTGCCGATGAGCAGTTATTCCAAAGGCAAAGCCGCCGACATGACATGACATTAGAGGTTAAAGGCGCAATATAAATGGAGGAAAAGATACAGCAGGCTAGTGGGAGTTTTTCTAAAGCCCATTGCTCTGTGAAGGCTTTGAAAGAACCAAGTATAAGTATTTGAAAATTCAATTAAAAAACAAATAACATCTTGGAAAAGTCAAAGCAATAAATTCTGTGTTTTAATGAGATTTACGTGTTTTTTTTTTCTTTAGTAACATTTTGTCCATCTTTTATACAAAAGTCATTCAGAATGAAGAGGACTTCTCAGGCTATGCCCAGAAAGTTCAATATATACATTTTATTTTCCATGTAAATATCTTTAACAAATGGTATTTTAAGGAAAATTATTAGCTATTTTTGAGAAAATAAAAATTAATGTAAATTGTTCCATGTAAAGAGGTTTGGGGTGGGTGATTTTGATGAAATCCGTGTCGCATCCATGGGAGACGTTGTACCTACTTGAATGCCAAGTTTGATGTTTAACCGACTTTTCGTTTTTTGGTTACACACACATAGAAACGTTTTTCTAAAAATGCTTGTTTTGGATTTAGGGAGTCGCAAAACGTGTATTTCCGGTGGAATTTCTGTATCGAATTGTTGAATGGAATGCAATACATTCTTCCTCTACTACACGAAGAGATTTCGGGGGTGAGAGAAACGTTTTTCATTTTAAAGCAGCTCGTATTGTTATATCTACAGCAGCCAACCGCAAATAGTACAAACCTTCCAAAACTAAAATCCCAGGAAGTTCAAGAAGGCCGTGAAACATTTATTAAATTTTCATATGAATTTAATGAACAATTCATATTTATAGGAATATTTACATTAACTCTAATTACAATTCCATGAACGTTCAGGATTGGTTTATAGATAGGTGTGACTACAAACTGTCACGTTAATACTGAATTTTGTTTTTAAATAAGAAATGTTCACAAAGAAATAGTATCTGTCAGAGTTACTTTGAAAAATTGATATTACATTTAATTTTCATGCATGGATATGAATTTAAAAAGAAGTGTCTAAACGCGCATCTAGCTGAGTTCGATAAAGCACGCCATATAAATTGTATTCATGTTGAGGTGCATAAAAGTGAAGGGAATCAGTTAATTACGCAGAAGGCAGCGTCTTTGTTCACAACACTTCACATAGTTTAAGTTACAAAACTGAATTTTCTGTAGTATTTGAAATATCCAGTTCCAGTGTGCGTCCGTAATCTAAAGGGCCAAGAAAAGACACGATCATGCATAAATGCAACATTAGAGAGAAAGGATATGCCAATAGTTGAGCTTAGAATGGCCGTTCTAAAATCTAATCATATGGCTGTAACAAGGTTGGTTGGATAACCACCTGCAGATTTCCTATTGTAGTGGAAGTATTTACCCCATCGATACGATCCAAAATCGCACTTCCGTATTGAGAATCTGAATTCCTTTTGGAAAGGCGCTATTTTACCCGTCACGTTTTTGCGCTTTTGTGTAATTTGACTCACCTATCGGCTTTTGTAGAAGCCTCGTGCAGTACATGAATGAGCCATACTCAGATATAATAGCAGCACCTAAATAATATATCGATCTACATTGCATTGCACTTTCATTTAGCAACCCCCGCTTCAAACTTTTAACTTCCTCTTTTCTTTATTATAGCTTTGCCTTAGTCGCATGCATATTGCGCAGTTATTTTTGTTCTCTTTGCCGTATCAGTATTTTATATTTTCTTTGAATAGTTTCAATTTCCTCAAAAAATATTTAAAGTGTTTGTTTTTCTTCTAAAAGTGAGTTTACCTTGGCTAGTTTTGCTGAAAACTTACCATTTCTACATTGAGATAAATTCCACGCTTAGGTAATAATAATCCTGCTAAATTTTAAGGTAAAATGCGAGCTTCTTCACTGACTAAACTTTCGAAATGTGTCAGCTTGACATTTAAACTGTTAAGTGCATTCTAAATATTAAAGGCATTATTTTGTATGTGTTTATTCGAATATTCGCGTATTTCAGCGATTTTTAGTATAAATATTTATTTTGTTTCATATACTATCTGCAATTTCATGTTTTTCCGTCTCGAAACCAGTACGTCAAATTGAACTTTTTCGTTCAGTTACTTCCAGTACTCCAACACCAACATATGAATACATAATGAGAAATCTACTACGAGAATAAGTTTTCTTGAGCAGTTTTCTTCCGTATTCCATTAATTGATTTACTTACAGAGATATTTATTTTTATAATGCTACTAAACTTCTGCAGTGCCATAATCAACAATGCGTTGAAATAGTTGATACTTACTCCGACAACAGCGCCACCCAACATGTATTACATCAAATCACATGATCGCATGAAACATTAGACTGCGTTCATGTCTAATATAATAAGCAGTACTATATTTAATATATAAAGTATGTGGACATTATGAAAGAAAGTAACTTTTTTTTTTTTCAAGACTCGTTTCTATATTGCGAGTAAGCATCTTTCTCCTCCTGAAAAAACTCACTTTACTTTACAGTTAGATAAATTATCAACTTTATTTCTCCTTCTATGTTATAGAATACTTTTTTTCCACAAAATAGTAAGTTAATCTGGATAATTTCTGTCAATGCCATTATCCCTTTAACCTCAAAGGCCAGACACCGCGTCTCTAGGCGTTCGCGTTTACTTATTGAAAGTATGCGAGATAGATTGCAGATGGCCTTAGAATAATTTTTCTCCTTTACCATCTGCTTATTAATTCTGTTCACACTGGCTAACCATAGAGTTTCCTTTTCTCTCTCTCTTGTTCGCCTAACTTGTAGTTTTTCATGTATTTAGATCTTTTCATACTCACTTGACTTTGTGGTTCGCAGAAGCTTTTTATCAACCCTCGAAATTCACACGTGCAGATAAGGAAATACTCGATGAGTTAGGTTTGTGGGAACCACGATGTCTTATTCACAATGTATACAAATCGCGCTTCTCAGCTACTGAAGTACAAAAATTAAACTAAATTGAGTTTTATTTATGGACGCTCTTTAACTACTATGGTCCTTAGCGTCCCATTCTATATTGGGCGTGAAAGACCGGTAATTTTGCTCAGAGGCCTCTTTATCAGGCTGAGGTTCTCCTACGTGCCGTAAATCTACTACACGCGACCACCGACTTCACTTCCCTTCCGAAGGAAGCTATGCTAAGGATTTTACGCCCGTAAAAGCCCATCACTATCCGCCCGTTTTGAACCCGGACCTCGGGAACTATAAGCTAGCATGTTAACCACTACACCACGGTGGACGACACTGAAATAGAAACAAAGCAGGTTTCTATTTATTTATATTTTTAAAGCTACTGCAAATAATACATGAATCAATTAAAAAGTGAAAGAATAAGGACCCTTAGATTGCAATGTTTGGAGTGGGAAGAAATGTAAATGAGTGTATGGACGCAGTTTTATGCACCTTATACACATAGTGATTTTGCAATATTTAAGGGGTGCAGCTAAGATAAGTTTGTGTCCTGAATAGGTATTAAATACTGTGTAAAAGCAATGAAAGTTTTAATTCAGCTTTGTTGGCGTCAAGGTCTTTGACAAAGCTACAACTTATTGGAACCTTCTTGAGTTTAAACGATTGGCAATTGGATGGGTGCTCACAAAAATACGCTAACCAAACCTCAAGGGAATTTCTGTGATGAAATAATACAAAGATTTTAATATTATGATAATTAATTGAAAACATACAATTTTGTGTGTTGTAGCAAAATTATTGAAATGCTTTCCTCTATATTCCATTGGATACATGACATCGTAAATACACGAAAATATATGTCTGATCAGTCAATTTATTATTTATGACAGCTTTTATTTTTCTCCTGTATTTTCCTTCTATTGCCATTAACGTTTGTTTTTTCAACAGATATTTTCATGCTGTATACTTTCAAAATTCTGTTCAATCATGTAACTGATGTTGGATGTCATCTTCAGAAGTGGCGATTAATAAAAGGTCATGAGATGTTTTAACCTAAAACAGAATAAACTACTGGAAACCAACGACCCGACGGTGGCGGCGGCTGCGGGTCATTTAGAAAAACTTCAACTATATCGAGTAGTGTACTCATGCGTGTTTTAATATTTGGATGCATTGCAACAATACCCGATTTTGAATTTATTTAATAATTATTTGTAACTCTTATGCGTATATTTATTTATAATTCTCAGTTATTTATTTGCGTTTTCATACTCTGTTAATAAAATTAGATTCTTTTTTTTTTTTAGATCACATTGAACCCTTTTTAAATCGTAAATGCGCTCACACACGTATGTGTTCTCTCTCTCTCTTTAGTTTTAGGTACAAATAGAAATTATGAAAATGTCTGATAAATAGTAGTTGATAAGAACTGCCAAACCCTGTTCATCTGGGAAGTTACTGGCGAATACATTTCGGCATCCACCAACTGGAAGTTGTTCACAAAGGCGATTTGCTAGACGCTAACCAAAATGCACGGCATCTGTCGAGTCAGCGAGAACCTTCACAATTAACTTCCTGTTTGTATCGAAGTACACTCGCGGGGAGCGTGCAGTTCCCAGAAACGCTGCGCCATTTCATAGAAATCGTCTTACGTATTACAAATTTCATGGAAGCGTTTGTCATGCATCTTGGGAATACACACTGACGAGCGTTTATAAACATACAAGCAGAATCCGCTATCCCTTTATCGGCTGAGGTTATGTCTTTGCTCTCCTGCATCCTCTCTCTTACAATCGTGTTTCATACAAATAAAATCTGATTCACATGACCTCTACTTTCTATCGCTTATTAGTGGGTATAAAAGAGTATTCTTACGGAAGTTTTATTTTCCTATCTACTTCATTTTAATTGAGACAAACCTTTCCGGAAATAGCTGCATTACACATTTCGTTTAGATACAAAGGGAATAGCGACAGACAAAGTTTTAGAACTGGACGCTATACGCTGGCCTTAAACTTACATCTTTCCATGCAACCGCGAGAAACAACTGAATATCGATAGGACTTAAAGGAATAACAAAGAACTGAACAATTTAAACCATTAATAACGGATATCTCGGAAATGGCTGATGCCACAGAAAAGTTATGAAGAGGACTTCACTGGTTTTTCCCAGAAAATTCAAGATATACGTTATATAAGGCCTTAGTATATGGTATTTTAATCAAAGTCGTGTTTGAGTTATTCTGTTCACAGACACACAAACTCACACACATACACGGAATTTTTTTCTAAAAATGCTTGTTTTTTTATTCAGGGGACCTCAAAAGATGTATTTCCGGTGAAATTTCGGTATCGAATGTTTAGGTACAAGCAATACCTTCTCTACCTATTTGCTATGTACATGGTAGAGAAAGTAAAAATATGGTATGTTAATCAAACACTCCGGAGCCATTTTTGATAAAAAAAAATTAACGAAATATTTTCTATCTAAAGGGTAGTTAGCGGGTGGTATTTTCTTAGAAGTCTTGTGTGGCATCTTTCGAAAAGATGCCAAACTACCACGTTTGGTATTTAACCGACTTGCCGTTCAGGGGTATAAAAACATGTATTTCGGTGAATCCTTGATATCGAACTTTGTGTTGAACACAATTCTTCCTCTACATACTGTAAATACCCAGTAGAGAGCGTAAAATATGTGGTTTAACGCCCACTAAAGTTATTGGAGAAAGAAAAATACTATTCATCACACAGAATAATTCATTTTCTGTTTCCATCTGTATATTTATCTAGGTAATACATTTTCCAAATTTTAGTTTATTTTGCTAAACACGAATATGTGCTTATTTCTTCGGCTTTGTCTCTTGTTTCTCTAACATAATTTTATTGCTCACATCACATCAATCAATGAATGAAGTTATGAAATGAATACCAAATGAACTCGGAGACCTAAAGTGCTAAATTTAGCTAATATTCTTTCTAAGAACTGAAAGAAAACTGGGAATAAAAGCCGATTAGCTTGCTCTTTTCAGTCCAGAGGTACGGGGTTCGATTAACAGCTCGGGCGGATGAGTTTGTCTTTTACTTAGAATCATTCCCTACTCTTCGCAGACTGAAAGGTGTGGGGTAGAATAAAGTGATGTATAAACTTAAAGCAAAAACCAAAGGTAAGCAATTTACCGTCAAAGAATTGCTATTATGATCAAAGGCGGCGATATGAGCAGAGTACTTAAATCGTTTTGTATTCACATTACCTCTACCCATTTATGCGTATTCTACAAATAATTCTTAAACAATTTATTTTTCTTTCTCCTTCATGTTAATCGAGATAAATATTTAAGGAATTGATTGTAAAACACATTTCGCTACAGATACTGACTAAGGGAGTCTGTAAAAAATACATCGCCATAATACACAGGGACTTTGTAATTCCATAGTCTTTGCATGACATTTTAAGAAATAAAATAATGATGACTTAACACTTAAACAATCTGATGTGTTACACTCACATGACTTTCTTTACTCTTGTACAAACTATTTTTACAAACGCTTATTCTTCATATGCTTCTTGTCAATCGAGATGCTAATCTTATTGCTAATTTTCTTGTAGATGCAAGGGAACTTTAAGCGATAGTCAAATATTTTAAGAGCTGGTTGCTATGTGGAGTATTCCATTCTCTTTGCATTACCAGGACAAAAAAATGAATAACGAATTACCATTTGAGAAAAAGTATAAGAATTGGAAAATTTAAGGGAATAACAAGCAATATCTCGAAAATGGTTCACTCAACAACAAAAAAAATGTATGACATAAATTGTGTATTTTAACGCAATCTACATTTTTTGTGTAGTAAAATTTTGTCTATCTCTTATGGTTTACCAGGTATGCAAAAGTCGTACACAATGAAGAATACTTTAGGAGACATTCCCAGAAAATTCAAGATATGCTTTTTATTTGTTATGAAAGTATCTTAAATATACGATATTTTAATTTATAATCGTTAAAGCATTTTTGAGAAAATTAAATTTTTCGAAAAGTGTTCTATGTAAAGGGTAATCTGGGGTGGGGAGATTTTCTTGAAAACCTTCGTGTCGCATCTCTGGAAAATACTGGACCTAAATACCAAGTTTGGTGTTTATCCGACTGTTCGTTTCTGAGTTATGCTTTCACAGACACACAGACACGCACACGGACATGTTTCCAAAAATGCTATATATGCATTCAGTGCACCTCAAAACATGTATTTCCTGTGAAATCTCTGTATCGAATTTTTGGGTGGAATGCGATACTTCCCCTACTTACTATACGTAGTAGAGCAAGTAAAAATGTACGATGAAGTATTGAAAAATTCCTATCAGCAGCAACGAATATTTCGGAAATAGTTATTGCAAAGCAGATTTCATTCTACATAAATTGAGTGGTCTAAGGATATCTGCATTATTCTCGTAAGGTTTTGTTTAATTCTTACGGTCCTTAGTTATGAGTTATGACTATACATTCAGAATGAGGACTTCATAGTATACAATACACTGTGCACTATTCAGTCAGACTGAGAGCTTCATAGCTATTTGTAGAAAATTCAAGATATAGGAGCATTTTAGTCTTCTTACCAATAGCGGAAACATATTAATTAACATTGTTGGAGTCGTTTTTAAGAAAATGAAAGAAATAAGGAACGTTTTTCAATAAAGGGATGTCTGGAATTTCCTGAAAATCTTTGTGTCGTATATTTGAGTGTGCTGCACCTGACATACCATGTTTAGTATTCAGCCCCATTTTCGTTTGACTTATACTGTTCAAAAACACACACTTACTCATCACACTTACATACGGTGCGTGCTAAAATATTTGCTAAAATACAAATGTTTCTTCAGCTCACCATAGGTAAAAGGTAAATTAAAATTAAGTTTATTTTAATTTTTTATTGATTTTTAAGGAGTTGCCGTTGTGAGAAGGGCAGACATTTTCAGATACCTATCAGATTTTATATTTGAATCAGACCATGTTTCCACAGCTTTAAATGGAAATGTTACATGACTAATAAAATGTGTATCCTGAATGTTCTATGAGTATCCTATGAAGCCCTCTTCATTGTGAATGAATTTTGTATAATTATGCATAACCGGTAAATTATAAGAGATAAATAAAAACTTGCTGCAAGAAAAATATGAGCTCATTGAGACATGTATGCTATTTATGGCAAATAACCGTTTTAGAAATATTCGCCGTTACATCGTAAGGTTTCCCAGGTTGAAGTACCATGCATCACCAATAAATCATCTTATGCGATTCTTCTTTTCTCCGGCATGGAGTGAGGCTGACTTAAGATATGCGCGTCGTCCTCCGTGTACTAGTGGTACCGTGCTAACCTCGAGTTTCCAAGGTCGCGGGTTCAAACCCGGCGGAGGGCGATGGATTTTTTTCGAGCGTAAACATCCTTAGCACGGCTTCCTTCGGAAGGGAAGTAAAGCCGGTGGTCCCGTGTCGTAGATTTACGGCACGTAAAAGAACCTCAAACCTGATAAAGAGGACTGAGCAAAATTACCGGTGTTTCACGCCCAATATAGAATGGGACGCTAAGAACCATAGTAGTTAAAGAGCGTCCATAAATAAAACTCAATTTCATTTTTAAGCTTTGCGTGCAGTTACGTTTTGTTTTCCGTATTATGCATACTGCGAAATCCGTGTAGCTTATTTTAGATTACTTCTAATAAACAAATTTGTCGTTAGTAACAAACGTAATACAATTGTTTTTGATACTAATTGAAACAGAAGAGATTATGCAAAGTTGTAAAGGGTGGAGAATGTCATACTTACAGACGTGTATTCTTAGTATCTCGGTGTTTGTAACTCTACCGCTTTTTCTGCCTTTTTTACAGGTTCTCAAAAGGTAAAGCAATGCCTTGTGATACAGGTTATAATAAGAATAGCATAATGTACTTATTTTAGCATTTATTTATTTTAGGTCGCATGAACAAATAAGTCATGAGCGACTATGTAAAGTACATATAACGTTACATTGCACTTTCAGTAAAACATATTGGAAATAACAAGTGAAGAATACTATTTTAAGCACTATCCTATATTGATATTACATTACATTAGCATTATAACAGTAGTTTAAAAAACAGTTTAACATACGAGGTGTGTTTTTAAAGTAGACTAAGATTCAATAATTTGTTTTAAAAAATAACACAATATTATTTTCCAAATAATTTATTATCATTAATTACCTTACACCTTACACTACTTCTCCACGTAGCCACAGCCGTTATTCAGACAGATGTAACTTGAGTTTTATTTTTTTATTTATGGACGCTGTTTAACTACTATGGCCCTTAGCGTCCCATTCTATATTGGGCGTAAAAGACAGGGAATTTTGCTCAGAGGCTTCTTTATCAGGTTTGAAGTTCTTGTACGTGCCGTTAATCTACGACACGGGACCACCGGCTTTACTTCCCTTCCGAAAAAAGCTATGCTAAAGATTTTTATTTCCGAAAAAAATCCATCGCCTTCCGCCGGGTTTGAACCCGCGACCTCGGGAAGTAGAGGCTAGCATGGTAACACGGAGGACGACTATTTGTCGTGACGTGAAACTAATTTTTGTATGTCTCCGTCAAAGAATGATGCCTATGATGAAATCAATGCATTTCTTGCTTCACAACATTATCATCGTTGAAATGTTTTCCACCAAGGAATTTCTTCAGATGAAATAAATGAAAATCGCTTGGTGCCTTATCCGGACTGTAGGGGTGGGGGATAAACGAGTTGTTGTCAACCAATTGATGCGATCAGATCTTGAGTTTGTTTGGCTGTGTGTGGCCGGGCATTGTCACTCATTATTTCCCCATAAGCCTCACACAATTTGAGATGAATGTTTGCTGGCGTAGCGTTTCTCGCATTCAAAAAAACGAACCACTGATCTGACTTCACTGTCGGCGGGTCGTTATGTTGTTTTGAACAATTCGAAACGCTCTTCCAAAAGGAAAACACAAAGTGACGATCGCTCACAACGGCATCTGACTTCCCAATGAATGGAGGAAGAGATCGCGCATGCTCAAAATCGCGACTGCAGTGCTGTAGTGGCAAAATATTAAAACGATACTTAAAAATACGCCTCGTAATATATGATGAAAATTAAGTATACTTAAAATCTTGGCAATTTTAAACAATAATGTTTTACAAAGAATAGTATTACAAAAAGGCAGTAGAAAAAGATATGTTAACATTGAAAAACAAACAGTAATTGAAAGAATCACAATGAGATTGGTGGTTTAATGGCATGGGTAAACTTAATAGTGTTGAAAAAAGCTGTAGAGTCATTCAACGCTTCCTTTTAGCCTGCAGGAACTTTGCATTTTAGTCTATGAGGTTCAAAATGTGTGCAAAACTAATATATGTTTTATTGTAATGGTTACTTTGCAATGGTTACACATAATGCTTTGGCTTTTAGTTAGGTGGTGTTCGTATGTCAGTTTTGAATAACCAATTTGTAACCGGCTATATTTTGACAGTTTTCATCCATTTAATATTCCACAATTTTTTAAAAATTATTTTAAAGTCGCTTGAACTCGCTGTCATACCGCGACTAAACTACAGGATGTGTTTTGCGATCCGTTTGAGAAATTGCTTTTTCATTGTAACCGCGAGTGTTGTTTCCTTGGCTGCTCTATCTGCTTGTATGATTTGAACCGTATTTTTTTTTATAGTGGATGACCTGTAAATCTTTCCTTGTGTCTCATAATTATTGTCGAAGCGTTTCAGCTCCTTGCCGTGTTACTTGATGTCGCTGCTTGATTTTCTTTAGTCGCATATTAACGGGACTTAAGTCTGTGAAATTTGGAAATTCTATGAAGTTTATTTTTACCAGGTATTTGTCATATACTCTATAACAAAATTCCAAATTTTCAGGTCAGTTCCTTGATTATCTCTTGAGGAAATATAATAGTTTCCTTTTTTTTTAATGATATACAGGAAAATCTGCTTGCGGTGCAGTTTTCAAAATTTTGCAATCAAACTTCAATTTTGCGTTGCAAGCATGTCTATCCTTCTTATCACATGACTTGCAAGTAAACATGAATTTCTTTAGAAAACAAACTGTCAAGTGATTATAGAGTTCTTGCTTTTTACGCTTTTTGATTAATACAAATTGTTTATTAAGGCATATACTGTTACTTTTACTTTGCTGAACATTTCAGTAACAACTAGCATGAGTATCATTTTAACACTTCTTGGTGAAAATTTCAAAGTAATTCGCACCGTGAGGAGCAATTTGAGCGGTAAACAATAATGCAGAAATAAAATTATTTTTAAAGTGTGTTCAGGTGTTAACTGAAGTTAAGTGGCTGCACCATTATATGCTTAATTGCATAAACATTTATTTCTGCGAACAGATATGTATTTTTCAGAATTTTCGACTACTTTCAAAGATGGTTCCCATAATAATAGATATGCCTGAGGTTCTGGGTGCATTGCTTTCAGAATAATATAAAATGTGGAGAAAAAAAATCGGCACAGTTATTCTCAGAATACGGATTCGAGTGGTGGTTGTCTTGTGCAGCATGTCAGTGAAAACTGGGTTAATTTTTGTGCCCCTTATGGTGAAAAGGCAAGTGTGAAGAAGGCTGGCTGGTGTCCTCGCAGGCACAAGCCAGTCAAGTGTTTTTTTATTCTTGTCCACTTCGTGCAGTATGTCTCTCCTATTCTCCAGCCTTAACGAGGTGTCTCTGTACTGCTCCCAAATCTGCAAGATACGTGAATGGTGAGGAAAATGTTGATGAGGTGCCGCATGTGCTCTCTCACACACACAAGAGACTTTTTTTTTAACTACCTGCTTGAAAGTAGCTGCTACCAGCACACCGAGAGCCCACGTAGGAAAGTGCAAGCGAAACTGCACTTCTGGCTCCTCACTTTCTTCTCTGCAAACTTTTCCATTTCTTCTGTTTATCACGTATGACAAAAAGAACGCTACAACAGTTGAGAAGTGAAAATTAATGTTAGAAACAGTGGAACATGTACGTTTGAGCAGAAGGTTTCTGCCCGTCTCTGACTAGCAAGCCTCAACAATGATAAAGCCGTACCAGTTATACTTTTCTGACCAAGGGTATCTCCTTCACTTCAAACCCAGCCT
Source organism: Deroplatys truncata (assembly GCA_030765065.1). NCBI lineage: Eukaryota > Metazoa > Arthropoda > Insecta > Mantodea > Mantidae > Deroplatys > Deroplatys truncata. Next base: position 161,970,338 of record CM060976.1, on the reverse strand, counting down.
CCTCCATTCCACTTTTCTCAGCTTTTCTCTTCGTCTTCTTGAACCTTTAATTTAAAATTGGTAATTATCTCTTATCAGTTTCAGCGTTTTCTTCTTACGCTCACACTTTTCTATAGCTGTTATATCTTTACCGTCCATTTTACAAGCTCCATATCCACATTTTAATTATTTTGGTTTTCTTTCCTCACTTTATCGCAGCGTACGAAGTTTCCAGTCTATACAGTATCACACTTCATTTATTTCTTAGTTTCTTCAAGCGCGCACAGAATACTTTGCTCTTTGCATTAAAAGGTTTCTGTTTGAATATGGACACCATCTCATGTTAATGCTTTCGCCGTAATCCTAAATAACTATAACTGTCCACTTCAACAATTCGTAATTGTTTTTACAGTCTGTTTACATTTGATTCTGTGCTCCTCACCGTTATTTATAACCACTAGCATCTACATTTCGGTATTTTATTCGTTTACTAGCATTGTTATAGTATCACCAGATATTATCATTTTATTCTTCCGATGTCTGCTACCACTGTTCCCTTGTTCTAGGAGCAGTTCTTATCAGTTTTACCAAGTAGATGTTGAGGAGAGTGTGTGATAAGAGTATCCCTGTCGTAAAATGCTCGTTAAAATAAGTTTTTAATTTGCGTTAAGTTCATCACTGCCTCCTCTCATGCGTTAATCACTTATGAATTATTAGCTGCGACATAAAATTGCGTTTATTTATGGACACTCTTTAACTACTATGGTCCATTCTATATTGTGCGTGAAAGACGGAAATTTTGTTCAGAGGCCTCTTTAATAGGCTTGAGGTTCTTTTACGTGCCGTAAATTTATGTCACGGGGCCACCGGCTTCGCTTCCCTTCCGAAGGAAGCCATGCTAAAGATTTTTACGCCCCAAAAAATTCATCGCCCTCCGCCGGGTTTGAACCCGCGACCTCGGGAACTAGGGGCTAGCATGGTAACCACTACACCACGGAGGGCGACAGCTGCGACACTGGTGTACTTCTTGTTTGAAATGTTGGGTGCCTGTTCTTTTGTTTTTCCTCATAATATTATTATTATTATTATTATTATTATTGCATATCTGAGAAGAATGATATTGTGAAATATTCAAGTGAGCCTGTGGTCCAGGGATTAGAATTAGCAAACATTTTTCTTCTTAGAATAAGAGAAAACTCGGGAAAGCATCTTAGTTATAAGTATAGGTTATACAACGGAGTGGGACACCTCACACGTGATCTACACATATCTATTGTTGCTACCAACCCCAAGAGCAAGGAATGAAGCGAAGGAACCACAGGATGCTATAGGCCGCAGGCAGACAGGCCACAGAGACGCGCGGAAGCCCCTAACAGCTTCAGACTCGATGACCCGACGCACTGTTGGAACTGTCTTGAGGGCGGTGAACAACTCGACGACGAAGCAGCCCTCTAGTGTGCACGGAGAGTACTCTTTCCTTTGAGCAAGCTTCCGCGCCCTCTATTCGGCACCTCAATGCGAAATTTAGAAGGACACCTGAAAGAAGATAGAAGTGATGGAAAGAAAATCGTGGTAGATTAGAAACCACCCCAGCATTCGCCTTCACATCAGGGAAATCCACGAAAAACTTAAGGTCAGAGTGGGAAGTCGAACCCGGGACCTCACACGTTACCGCGGAGCCATCTCGTAGGTAAAAGCCTCTTACATAAGTAACTCAGAAAGATTTGCTCCTTGGGCCCTCCGAAATATGGGTCAGCAGAGCACGGCTACGAATAGCTGGAGTTTGATTGTTATTGTTGTTATTATTATCATCATTATTTTTAAATATAGGTACTTCAATAATAAGATCATTGGACTAATAGTAGATATACTAAGGCGTTATTCTTTATCCTTTCGCACAGTTCTTTTGCTTTGTTTACTTTTTCCAGCTCTTTTTCTGGTGTTAACGTTTTTACCCTTATACACACAGAAATTCCCATGCCCAAGGCTGGATTCGAACCCTCAGTTCCCTGCAGCACGAAAGACAAAGCCGGAGACTTAGCGAAATATTTAATTTTAACAGTGTCTTTTTGCCTCTTAATTGAATCTTGTGTTCTGCATTACCATTAATGTTGTAACCATGTATTTTAAAAACATTTAAGATATATATTTTGTTAAATTAGCAGTAGAAAAAATCTGATGTGTTACACTCACATGACTATCTCTACTCTTGTACAAACTATTTTTACAAACGCTTATTCTCTCATGTTAATCGAGATATCGAGATGTTGATCTTATTGCTAATTTTCTTGTAGGTGCAAGGGGAATTGGTGGGCTTTAAGCGATAGTCAAATATTTTAAGAGGTGGTTGCTATGTAGAGTATTCCATTCTCTTTGCATTAGCAGGACAAAAAAAATGAGTAACGAATTCCCATTTGAGAAAAAGTATAAATATTGGAAAATTTATGGGAATAACAAGCAAAATCTCGAAAATGGTTCACTCAACAACAAAAATGTATATGGCATAAATTGTGTATTTTAACGTGATGTACATTTTTTGTGTAGTAAAATTTTGTCTATCTCATGGTTTAGCAGTTATGCAAAAGTCGCTCACAATGAAGAATACTTTTGGAGACATTCCCAGAAAATTCAAGATATACATTTTAAGTATCTTAAATATATTATATTTTAATCAAAATCGTTTGAGCCATTTTCGAGAAAATTAAAATTTTCGAAAAATGTTCCACGTAAAGGGTAATCTGGGGAGGGGGTATTTTCTTGAAAACCTTCGTGTCGTATCTCTGGAAGATACTGAACCTAAATACCAAGTTTGGTGTTTATCCGACTGTTCATTTCTGAGTTATGCTGTTCACAGACAGACACACACACGGACATGTTTCCAAAAATGCTTTTTTTTTATTCAGAGGACCTCAAAACATATATTTCCGGTGAAAGCTCGGTATCGAATTTTTGGGTGGAATACAATACTTCCCCTACTTACTATACGTAGTAGAGATAGTAAAAAAATCGTGCTTTAAGGCAATATATTATACCGACTTGTTTTATGAACAGTTGACTGAGGTTTCTACGCATAACAAAAGTGATGCTAAATAATGACATTTGTCATGATAAATATGAAGTGGATAGAAAATAACATTTCTTCTAAGCTTGTCTAGAATATGGGCAGGGAAAGTAAATAACGTATATATTTAATAGCGGTATACCACCAGGACGAGGTATAAGAACCCGAGCAGCTGAGTGGATGAACTTCAGGTAACACACAGTTTTTATTTCTACCCATGTTGGCAACACTGCTCCGATGATTCCGACCACAGAAATGTGTTTCGTCTAGCCATACCCTCATTATCTGAAACTCCAAGTAGAGAGGAGACAGATCCGGCGCCGCGTTGGTCCTCGGCGGGCGTCTCTTCAGAAAATGCTGCTTTTGTTAGAATAGAAATGAAGTAATCATGGCAGTTAAAGTTGTTGGGAATGTAATGCGACCTCGTCAACTTTGCTCGCCATTTAATGAAATAACTATCTAGACATTCCTTTAAAATTAAAGTGTTTCATCGATTATTGACGCTTTTCTTGAAGATTGTGAACCAGTTTAATTGTGCTGCATCAAAGGAAACCAAAGTGTTATCTTATTGTAACGCTAGATTCCATGTCGAATATTACCTTTTCTGTTACAAATTGCTATTTCTTGTGCTGACAAACTATAATATATTCAAACCAATATAGCTATTATTAGATATAGTATTATGAATACAAGAAATTTTCAAATGCTTATCAGCAGTGTTGGAATACTTCTACATTAATGGTTTTCGTATTCAAAAATATATTTGGCACTAGTATTGTTTTCTGAACTACGAATACTATTTGGTTTTAGGTCACATTCTGATTAAAAGGAATCTAAGATTTAAATATAAGAGTGCATTTACCATTCAAATGAAGGAGTTTTTCATTAAGAAATGTCTACTTAAAATATTAACTTTGTGTAATCCAAGGATATGCAGGGAGAATTTCAGAAAATTGGGTAATACTCTGTATATTTCTGAGTTTAACGTCCTTATACCGGGCAGCACTTGTCGAACGGTGTATGATGAAACGATTGAAACGATGCTCAAAGGGGCAGGGTGCTTAGACCTTAGAGTTACCTAAGGTTCGTCTTACCAGGATAAGTAGTGGGGAAACCCCGGGGAGAAGGCCTTATACCTCACTCATCCTAACCGAGACTCGAACTCTGGATATCTTGAATATGAGACATACACGGAGGTGGGATTGAATGAAAGTGTTGTGTGTATATTTAAGAAGTGCTATAACATATCTTTGGAGTTACCTATAAGCTTTGTATTGATGCATATTATAAGAAAACGTAAACCACGGAATATTTTAGGGTGTGTAATTCAAATATGCATGTTTATAAATGTTGTCCGAAACTCATGCATTTCTAATACTCACTTTACCAAGTATCAATTTAATGCGTGGGCCAAGCTGCTGATCACCGCCAGTTGCACGTCTGGTGAGCTTGAGCCAGGCCAGGGTTAAGATATAGCTTGGTTGGATTAAGCTTAAATTGACTAGTTTCTTGTTGGGCTCGCATCAGGTTTGGTTTTGATTAAAAAAAACGGCAATACAATTAATTTATGTCGTCATTTCTATCCCTGAAGACACCCAGGTTCAGAAACTCTATACTAGCATTTAGATGTGCTAAGAATAGTAATATTGTCGTAGATTTCATTTAAATTATGTACAACTTGGTCAAACAGTCCCAAGTCGGTGGTAGATACAATCTTTTCTCGAACTCTGCATCTTCGGACATGACATATAAAGTTTCGGCTCTTGCGAGCCTCTGTTGCCAGGGGTCATGGGAAAGAAGAGGACCTAAAAATGACAAAATGACGCTCCCGGTCCCAGTCCGAGTCCCACTTGAATTAACTGCCGGATGGTTTTTTACTTTCTCTACAACGTATAGTAAGCACGGGAAGTGTTGCATTCCACCCAAAAATTCGATACCGAGATTTCACCGGAAATACATGCATTGAGGCCTCCTGAATCCAAAAAAAAAAAAGGGATTTTTGGAAACATGTCTGTGTTTCTGTCTGTGTATTTGTAAACAGCATGTCAGAAACGAACAGTCGGATAAACACCAAACTTGGTATTTAGATTCAGTATCTTCCAGAGATGCGACACGAAGGTTTTCAAGAAAATCACCCCACCCAGATTAACCTTTACATGGAACATTTTTCGAAAATTTTAATTTTCTCAAAAATGGCTCTAACGATTTTGATTAAAATATCGTATATTTAAGATACTTTCATTACAAATAAAATGTATATCTTGAATTTTCTGAGAATGTCTCCAAAAGTATTCTTCATTGTGAACGACTTTTGCACAAGTGGTAAACCATAAGAGATAGACAAAATTTTACAACACAAAAAATGTAGATCGCGTTAAAATATACAATTTATGTTATATACATTTTTGTTGTTGAGTGAACCATTTGCGAGATATTGCTTGTTATTCCCTTACATTTTCCAATACTTATACTTTTTCTCAAATGGGAATTCGTTATTCATTTTTTTTCCTGGTAATGCAAAGAGAATGGAATACTCCACATAGCAACCAGCTCTTAAAATATTTGACTATCGCTTAAAACCTACCAATTCCCCTTGCATCTACAAGAAAATTAGCAATAAGATTAACATCTCGATTAACATGAAGCATATGGAAAATAGCGTTTGTAAAAATAGTTTGTACAAGAGTAGTCTGTTCCATACCAGCTCTCGAATTTAATTTGTTAAACTACAAATGAATAATAATAATTTAGTTTCATTTATAATTTTATGCTCAAGGGCATATTGTTCATTGTTAATCCAGCCTCCACCATTCCTCGTTTTCTGTTTTTCCTCTTCGTCTCCACATATGAACCTTAATGATATAAATATCTTTTTCTACAAAAATGTTTAACTCTTTCTAAATCCTTTTGTTTGCCATTTTCACATGCTCTATTCTTTTCCATATCCTTATTACAGTTGTTTCGTCGCAACAAAAAGTTTCCGCACTACACAATGAAGAAGCAATATTTACTCTCTTGATTCTTCCCATTTTTATCCGTTGATTTCCTCAGATGGACTACTAGACGATCTGGGAGCGGGGCCAAATGGTCTCACGTAGTCGGAAAGCATAGAGTGCAAGTAAAGTCTAAACGAGTTGTTGGCTGTTTAACACGAAGTTGCATTTGAAGAAAAAGAGGTTGAAATTTGTCGACGGTAAGAAATGATAAATAGCTGCAGCAGCCACGCCCGACCTAGAAATGCTACTCTTTAACAGCTACATAAAAACTTGTTGGTATTTATGTGGAAATGGAAGTTGTAGAGGGTGCCACTTGCAGCGTGGTAGCGGGCTACAGAAACGTGTTTTTAAAGTGTCTGTGAGAGAGAGAAGGAAGGAAGCCTGGCGGCCGACATTGATCCTCCTCGCCTCCCTCTCTCCCTTCCCCTCCCCTCGCTGGCTTTCTTCATTCAGTAACAAGGCTACCTTCAACTCCACTCCAACCACTAGAACAAGAGTACAGCAGAGAGGATTCTGAAGAATGGAAGGAGAAGAGAAAAACTCCTGTGCTGCCTTTTCCGGTGTCAACTTTGGCACGAGAGCAGTTGTAGTAGCCTCGCGTAAAGAATGCGATAAAAAAAGAGCGAGACGGGGAAAGAAACGGGGCAAAGGAGAAAGAGAAAAACATGGCACATGGGATTTCTTAACAAGGTCAAATTCCGTAGTGAACGAACGCCGTTTTGGGGAAGGGAGGCTGCATGGCACCAGTTCTTGTAGATGAGCAAATGAATTATCCTCACAGGGTGTCGGCGTATACTGACCTTTCCAACTCTTGGGAAAGGTTATGGATTAGCAAGAATTCAGGTTCAAGGATCGCTATTCGAATCCGTCCAATGTCCAAGGACATCGTGCAGCTATGATAACATTCTCACGATTTTCTGTATCCATTCCCAGTTCATTGGATTCTGAAGCTCATCATTCTATCTCCAGGTTAGTCTTGACTATTGAATGCGTTATTTGATATGGACTACTCAAAGGCACGATTCGCAGAATGTTTCAAGAAATTTCTCACCACCTCTACACTTCAATCGGACTGTTGTCTCCATAGTTTCAGTAGTCCTGCATCTGGCATTCTTTCTACGTCTTCCTCGTACTCTCGCTTAAGATCTTGCAATTGCTGGTTCGTATTAAAAAGCTGCAACTCTTCTAATGCCTCAATTTTTAACTAACCTTTTTTGTTTTTAAATATTGTAACTCCACTTAAAAATTGCATTTGTGAAGCCTGCGTTTTACTTTGTTCCTAAAATATATTTAAGTTGTTCCACAAAATATTTTGAAACTTCCGTATTTAATTTTCTAGATCATAATATCTGTAACAACTAATATAATTTTCGAAATAGCTGAAATGGTTGACTGTTTCATAATGTAAAATTTACGTATCGTTTCCACTGTTTGAATTAACTGGTTGCCGATTATATTTTATTCGTGGAATAGTCTATAGTACTTAAGCGAGAGCTTTGGGATATACCCTGAGATTATGTTTACCTCGAGTTGTATTTATTTTGACTCTTTAGAAAATAAATACAAATTGAAATAAGTAATGACATCAAAAGTGAATAAATGTAAAAAAAAAATAATAATAATTACACAAGCCAGAGAACTTATTTTTCCGTTTAAAGTCTTTAAACTGGTTTTGAGGGAAGCTGAGCATTAATTCTATAGTACCAAATGTATAAAAATATTCCAATGCGATAAAATGAAAACGATAATAACAGTTTGTAAAGTCCTAATATTCTCACACCGCATTAGTCAGTGGTTCATAAGTTTTACACGTGTAACTTGTAATTTTATCGGGCCTAGATAAATTAAATATCATCCTGCCATCATTTGTGATGAATGCAGGGATAGAAACTGTTTCGCTAAGGAATATGTAATTATACAAGGAAATGTTTATAAAGGCACATGATGTATTGTAATTGCGCTGCTGTCTCTAACCATTAACAATTCATAGTGAATCTATAAATCATTAATCTAAAGCTTTGCTTGTATATCTTCAAGCTAATTACTAGGCAATATCACGGTAATACATATTTGTATGGCACAGGCGGTGGATATGTGCCAGGCATAGACACAAGAAACAAAGGAATGTATACTTTGCGCTTCAAATTACGCTGAGCTTAAAACTGAGAAAATTTAAGTGTAGAACAGCAGATACTTTGGAAATATCTATTTCCACAAAACATTGCTTGATGCAAGTTGTACGTTTTAACGCAATTTGCATTTTTCCCCTGTAGAATGTTTTAGTGTTTTTTAACTTCTCGGTTATATTACATTCAATAGGAATGAAGAGGACTTTTAACGACTTTTTGCAGAGAATTCAAAACATATGAGTTTATCATACCAATATCTCAGATTGTGTTACTTTAATAAAACCATGAGAGGTTTTTCTTTTCTTTCTTTCTATCTGAAAACAACTGAAATGCTTTCACTTAAGGACTGTTACTCTCCCGGCGATAATGCAGAGCAATGACTACCGATTACTTGCTGTTGATGCGAACCCGGCCAGCAAATTGTCCCTTTCTAACTTAAAGGCACTACTGTAAGACACTCTCTCATATTTCCATAAATACAGCCGGTTAATGAGTTGTGCAGAGCAACCAAAATACTCGTACCCAGCTACACTGAAAAACCAGCTTACTCAAAACCCTTCTACTGTAGACAACCCAACTTGCACTTTATGTTTGTGCAACACAGTGTACCTGGTTGATATAATGTGTACTTTATTAACGAGTTTCTGATATTAACCGTCTACAAGGGTGGGAAGCCGTTGACATGATATTTATCTACGTTTGCGATATGGTTGCCTCGTAAAGCAAATGCTTGCTACAAACAGGTTTGTTTTAGTGATCACTTTAATGCATGCCTTTCGGAATTCTACGCTACAATGATTCTGTTTAGCCCTATATTTATAACTGTTTAGACTTTGGTTCATGAGAAGCAATGAACATTAACATTTCAGATCATTCTGCTTCAATCTAAAGAATTTTAAACGTGGGCCTACAACTGCAAATGCTTTGAAAATGTTAGTGCTACAAAAATACGTGTGCGTAAATTGTTCTACATACACTACGTGATCAAAAGCATCCGGGCACCTGGCTGAAAATAGCGCCCTTCATGGTAATATGGTGTTGGCCCACCCTTAGCCTTGATGACAGCGTTCACTCTCGCAGGCATGCTTTCAATCAGGTGCTGGAAGGTTTTTTTGGGGAATGGCAGCCCATTCTTCACGGAGTGTGGAACTGAGGAGAGGTATCGATGTAGGTCGGTGAGGCCTGGCACGAAGTCGGCGTTCCAAAACATCCCAAATGTGTTCTATAGGATTCAAGTGAGGACCCTGTGCAGGCCAGTCTATTACAGGGATGTTATTGTCGTGTAACCACTCCGCCACAGCCCGTGCAGTTTGAGCAGGTGCTCGATCGTGTTGAAAGATGCAATCGCCATATCCGAATTGCTCTTCAACAGTGGGAAGCAAGAAGATGCTCAAAATATCAATGTAGGTCTGCGCTGTGATCGTGCCACGCAAAACCACAAGGGGTGCAAGCCCCCTCCAGAAAAACACGACCACACCATAACACACCACCTCGGAATTTCACTGTTGGCACTACACATGCTGGCAGATGAAGTTCACCGGGCTTTCGCCATACCCACACCCTGCCATTGGATCGCCACTTTGTGTACCGTGATTCGTGACTCCACACAGCGTTTTGCCACTGTTCAATCGTGTAATGTTGACGCTCCTTACACCAAGCGAGGCGTCGTTTGGCATTTTCCTGCGTGATGTGTGGCTTATGAGCAGCCGCTCGACCATGGAGTCCAAGGTTTCTCACCTCATGCCTAACTGTCATAGTACTTGGAGTGGATCCTGATGCAGTTTGGAATTCCTGTGGATGGTCTGGATAGATTTCTGCTTATTACTCTTTACGACCCTCTTCAAATTTCGGCGGTTTGTGTCTGTCAACAGACGAGGTCGGCCTGTACGCTTTTGTGCTTTACATGTCCCTTGACGTTTCCACTTCACTATCACATCAGAAACAGTGGACCTAGGGATGTTTAGGAGTGTGGAATTATCGCGTACCACTTCCAATCACCTGACCACGTTCGAAATCCGTGAGTTCCACGGAGCGTCCCATTCTGCCGTTTCACGATGTCTAATGCCTACTGAGGTCGCGGATAATGAGTACCAGGCAGAAGCTGGCAGCACAATGCACCTAAGATGAAAAAAGTATGTTTGTGGGGGTGTCCGGATACTTTTGATCAGATAGGGTACCTACCTATTATTTTAAAGGGTTTACACATAAACTTTAATCTTTGTGATTTTTCAATTATACCCTACAATTCCAAAGGAATGGAAGTGGAATTATATAGGCACATCTTGCAGAAAGCTCAAGTTTATGTTACCTTGTGAATTTCTTAAATACATAGTTTAGTTAATGTGCTGCATGCTAGGAAATGCCGGTTTATACACCAGAATTTGTAATGATACGATATGTTTTTGAGATATACTGCTAACAGTGAAAACCAAATACAATCACTCTTTTAAAAACGTAATAGATTGGCATATAAGGTAGCATAAACGTCGACCTTTTCCATTTTGCCATCCTTCATATGAGCACTTGGAGAAAAGTATTGGCACATCTCTGCGTAAATGAAAACAGAATGCAGGAAAATTACCATATTTTCTTGGTATATGTTTATCTCAAGACCGCTATGCAACAAATTTGTACACCAGCTTTATTAAGCACTACTCGTTTACGAAAGTGGATGTATGAAAGCGAAAATATTGCATTTAGTTTTCATACTAGATGGGGGATCAGGCATTACGCTTAGCCAGACCATAAATCGCAAATGTGCAGTTTCTTGAAGTGTAGTCAGATTTTAGATTCTAAAGCTTGGAAGTAGAAGAAATAAAAATTCAGAAACGAAAAGGCAGACATTTTGCCCAGCCGTTCCTCTCTGCTGCCCATTACACATCCGGGTGTAATAAACTCGTATAATAAAATAATAAAAAATATATTATAAGAGGTAGTAAAAGTTTTAACTACCGCTGTTTCTTCCAATAAAGGGCAGTAAATTGGCCTGCAGTAAATTGTCTTATTGCTGCTCTAATAGGATAACATTTCTAATTATTTCATTATGTGCCATAAAGGAAATCAGTCATAACTTGCAAATGCTGCAGCTGCCTGCTTTATAGATGTTACGCCTCATTTAAAACTTCTGACAGATTTAAAACATAATTATTATTGTGTTCATATACATATATATATAATATATCACTAAAATAGGCTTTCGTTTACTTTTACATAAAAAAAATATTGCATGTATCGGAAACTAGCGCCTTTTTGGCATGACTTCAAGTTTGCCCATGCATGCACCTCCATCGCGACTCTGAATGCTTCGGTCAGTTTCAGTGCACAAGGCTGCGCTAACGACCTTTATTACATTCTCCAAGAACGAAAGCGGTTGGGCAATAGCAAAAGCTCTGCGACGTATTACGTGTTTCTTAGCCAATCAAGGATAGTCTGTTTAAGAATGTGTTTATGCTAACTTACAGCAACGAAGTATAAGATGCGTAATTAGGCAGTACATTAAAATTTAACACGAAGATGTCTCGCCCGGTTTGCAAAAAAAAAAAAAAAAAAAAAAAAAATCAATCATTCGTGCTTACGAAACCTCCCCTTACCCCCTTAACTATATGCGTGGTAACTGTCATTTATCACCTTCGTTCGTGACGGAGACTATGGAGGCAGAAACGATGACGTTCGTTAACTCTTAACCATTCATTCCTATCAAGATCAGCAGCAAATATTACACATGAAATGAGTTAAATTTTTTCTGGGTATTTTTCTGAAATATATGACAAGATGACCGATACTTCTCTATTTGCATTAATACCTCACTTAATATTCTGACAGATTCTAAAGGTTAGCGTACCCTCACCCAAATTTTTGAAACGCGGCCTGCACATACTTAACCTCTGAACGACATCTTTCCCGTATTGTGATTTCTAGACTTAAAATGTTGGGCACAGATCGGTATGGACTGCTCCTGTCTAAAGGGCTGCATATGTTAAGGGAGCCTGGGTTTGAACTTACAAATTTATGTAATGCTAAATTGTGTAGTTAACATTTTGTGTACACGTTTCTTGTCATACACTGCACACGTTCAAAATTTCAATTTGATACGATAATTTCTTTCCAAGGTACTGCGTATTATATAAAAATCCAATACGAACATATTGATAGAAGTTTGAACAATCTGTATAACATTAGAGCTAGAAATCGGTTTATTTTTTGTTGTTAGAGCTTGAAAGAATACTAGGACTACTTATTGTTAGTTTTTAATCATAGTTTACTTATTCAAATACTAATTTTTCAGCTTTTTATCAATAAAAGTTGGTAGATTGTGGCTAAAACATGATTTAGTCCAAACCAGTTACGTTGCAGACGAAATAGCCAAGAGTATAATTATTCTAATGAAGATCAAGCATAGCGATTTTCATATACATAAACCTAAACCACTCTGTCGGTACCCAAGATTACCAACCTACTGATTACTAAGATGAAAGCGTCAAGCGGACTCGACGATATCGATCCTCTTGAACCGCTCTCGAAAACGAAATGGTGATAGAATATTGCTTGCTCTCAGAGTGCGCTTCATAACTGTTCGTTTTCCAAATGGTTCGGGGATGACGTAATATTAACATTTTGCACACTGTTGGTCTTCACTTACAAAAGGTTAACGTGATAATATGAAACCCTCTTTGTTTTTTCTCAGTATCCCTATATAATTTGTTTAAATCTCGTTTTCATTCTGGCATTTCTGTAGTCATGTCACTTTGGAATGCCCTTGAATTCTGTATTTCAAACGTAAAAAACGTAAAACGCAAATTTGCCATCTACTTCACTGGCTTCTTCTGTCTGTTATTTAAGATACCTATATTTTGTCTAGAGATGGCTTTAAAATAAAAACTAAGTGCTTAATTGTACACAACATGGGGAAACAATATTTAGATGTTTATCGGAAGTTGTAACAACGCCCTCTTGAGAAAGAAAAGCCAAAATAAGAGTACGAAGCTGTCATTCTTTAGATGACATATATTTGAAGCATATGGCATGAAATATTTTGAAAGCAGCTAAGGGCACGAAGAAAAAATACTCGATCATAAATTGTATATTTTAATGAGCTCTACGTGTATCTTATCCTTTATGCTTACTAGTTATAAAAGATAATACAAAATAGATTCTGAATGAAGACTTCACATGTTGTTCATACAAAATTCAAGTTTTAATATTTTTCCCAATGCAAGTAACTTAAACATGTGATATTTTAAAATTCTTAAGACTCATTTCGGAGAAGGTTCAAAATAATGAAAAAGTTTCCGTGTAAAGGGTTGTTTGGGAGATGCTGAAACATCTGAATTTGTTGCTGAACACCGAATTTTGAGTTATGCTCTTCAAAGGACACATACACACACAGTGGCACTTTATTCTAAAATGCTTTAATGTTTGTATAATGTATCTTAAAACATGTAGAAAGTAAAAAGAAAAATGTTATATGTATGCCTTTATTTGTTCTAATGACGGATACATTTGCTGTGAGATTTAGCTCACATAACAATTACAAATACATGAAAGAACACTAGACACCAGGGACGGGACCTCGATACTCGGTGGTATCGAAGTATGTCTAATACCTATTGGATACCTCTAATTTTTTTTTGGGGGGGGGGGCACTACGCTTGCACACCAATTTGAGAAAGATATTTTATTTGCTCCAGGTATGGTTGACAATTTGAAGATGGTTTGTTACGTTATTTATTAGCACCACGCTTTTGGCGTCAATTTGAAGTTGTTTCTATTGAGGGAGTTTATTATAATTGAACTGTTGGGGAGCCGAACTTGTAGTAGTTGCAACCGCACGTATGGTACCCGGTTTCCGATAGCCTTCGCCCCAAAGGTACTTTCAGGTGGCCTTTGCCCCAAGTATTAACTTTGTAATTTAAACTGTTTCTTTAATTATTATATATTTAAGTTTGCCTCGGCTGCGTCAGTATTTATTTTAGAGACACGCTTCTCTTAGCAGGGTTGTGGTGCAACAAAAATGTAGGCTTTATTTCACTCCTTTTATTAATGCTTGACAGGATTTAAATAACACTTCACTGATATAGAGAGCTGTGAGATTCTTTGTATTAATTAATTACACCTTTTAACACGTAAACTTATTTTCGTCTCACTGGAATACGTATTAAATCTCTCGAGACACTTTTTGCGTCTGATTAGGAACACTGTTTGCAAGCAACTGAATAGATTTCAACCTTCTAAACTTGCAAATTTGTGTATTTCAAGTCTCTGATTGGCTAATCCTACTCCAACAGAATACCTGCATTTAACTAAAGCTTTTTCTGGTTGTTGATTGATTATTTTTTTAAACTGTCTCAAAAATTTACATTATTGCTGCTCTAATAATGACTAGTAGCATTTAAACTTCCTTACTCATTATTGCCTCAAGGTTACCTCATTGTTAGAAACTTTAAACCTATTTTTCTCACAGCTCTTACATTATTAAATTACGTAATACATTCACATAACATTATTGAACATGTTTACAATAATATAAGCATATGCAATGACTTACATACATTTTACAAATTATTACATACACATATTGCTTCAAGGCGGCTGCTGTTGAATTTACATATTATATAATTGGACTGAAATCATTTAAGTGTTAAAAATACTGCCTCATATTGAAAGTTTTTGCGTTTAACTTAATGCTAGATAAGAAACGAAAGGAGTGGAGACTTCACGTTCTTGCCTCGCATGTGTCTCCAAAGTGCTGGACCATGGTTCTTGATAGACCTTGACTGCGTTTCCTATGGGTGAATCAATGCAACATTCCATAGACTCTTGTATCTAAATGTAAACATGCAAAACTATGGTGGAAGGAGTAGAGATATCCATGTATTATGCAGCGTTAACTGAATTGTGAATGAAGCTGATTTAGCTGACGCACTAAATCATGTTTCTGCAATAGCCTGGCTTGGTGATTCTCTCTTACCCATTACATTTATCTACTCGGGTGACCAAAATCTGTGAATTCAATGCTGAAGCAAATCAGAACTTGAGACATAAGATAATACAGCGCTGGAAAAATTGCGCTTTTCTTCCACCCGTTAGTTTGTGTTTAAACAAGTCAAACTCGGGTCAGTTGTGTAGCTTACGAGTGTACCATACAACACTTTCCATAAATATTTTGATACGGAATAAAGCATTGGTGAAGTGTTGGAACTTTTTTTGAAGTAGTACAAATAAAAATAGAGCAGTGTGTAAAATATGCGAAAATCAGAAATAATAACAATTATAGATGATGTCTCTTAAGTAATGTCGGTTCTTACGCAAAACTTTATTTCAAATGTTGTTATAGGAAATGATTCTAATTTTCAAAGACAACACCATTCGATTCTATACTCCTGAGCCACCTTTCAGCGAGGTTTGCTATTCGCAACGGTACCAGTTTCTGTTTTTTTATTCAAAGAATTTGTTGCTTCCTATTTCAACTGCTTCAATGTTTTTAAATTTTCTTTCAGGTAGGAAATGGGCCAATGAATATAAACATATCTGATCTGATGGCGCAAGATCAGGGCTATATGCTGGATGCTGTAACATTTCGATTTCTTCCAATTCCTGAATTTTATCCATTGTTCCTTGAGCTGTACGATGTCTTGTATTATCCTGCTGCAAGAGAACTCTGCTTCTATTAACTAATGCCGGGTACCTCTGCCTCAAAACCTGATGAACTCGTTCCAGTTGTTGAGAATAAAGATCCGCATCGACTGCACTTCCTTTGGAACAAATTCTCAGTGAATTACATGCCTTCAAAATTCCACCAGATGCATTATTTTGGGATCAAGCTGACTTTTTGTAACGACAACGTTTGCAGCTGACGGGTATCGAACCACAGTTTCGAAGTGTCAGGATTGCTGTAATACTCCCACTTTTCATCACATGTAACGATTCTTGTGATAAATCTAACATCCCAGGGTTAGCGATAAGCTGACGACAGACATTGAAGAAGTTATTTTGTTACGTTATTTTTTTACCAGGCTTTGGGCGTCAATTTGAAGTAGTTTGTATTGAAGGAGTTGTATCGTATTTTAATTGTTGGGGAGCCGAACTTGTAGTAGTTGCAACCGGAGGTATGGTACCCGGTTTCCGGTAGCCTTCGCCCCAAATGTATTTTCAGGTGACCTTTGTCCCAAATTTAAAAAAAAAGTATTATTAACTTTGTAATTTGACTGTTTCTTTAGATATTATATATTTATGCATTATTGTTAGAGACATGGAAGTCTTGGCAGGGTTGTAATACGACAAGAATGCAGCCTTACACAGATTATAAGTTTTAATTCATATATTTCAATATAATTCATTTAATTCAATAATTTATTAATCCTTGACACAAATTAAATAGCACTTCACTGATATCGAGAGCTGTGAGATTCTTTTATTTAATACTTGCACTTTTTAACACGTTTACTACTTTCGTCTCACACGAATATGTGGACACATCTCGAGTCTGGTTATGAGCACTGTCTAGAATAAACTGAATTGATTTCAACAGTCTAAACTTGTAAATTTCTGTATTTCAAGTCTCTGATTGGCTAATCCTACTGCAATAGAATACCTTTATTTAACAAAAGTTTTTTCTGGTTGTTGATTGGCTATTTTATAAACTCACTAAAATTACATTATTGTTACTACATGAATCACAAGTAGTACTGTTAAACTTTCTTACTCATTATTGACTCAAGGTTACCTCATTGTTAGGAACTTTTAACTTATTATTCTCACAGCTTCAACATTATTAAATTACGTAATATATTCACATAACGTTATTACACATGGATACAATAATATAAACATATCCAATGACTGTTACATGCATTTTACAAATTATTACATACACATATTTCTTCAAGGCGGGCTGTTATTGAATTTACACATTATATAATTAGAGTGTAATCATTTAAGTGTTAAAAATACTGCCTCAATATCCACTCCACGTTGAGCTTGATCAGGTGTCAGTTCATATGGTACCAGTTTACAGCTTCTGAATGACTTTAAGTGTCGTAATATGGCGATGTATGGTATTGAAGCACCAAGTTCTTCTGAGAACCTCCGAGTGCTTGTTTGTCGATTTTCTTCCAAATCTCTGGGTGTATTCTCAATATTCTCATAACGTGGGTCTTCCAGAACGTTGTAAATCTTTAATGTTTTCGTCTCCATTATTGAAACGCTGGAACCATCGTTGTGCTACTCGCTCACTAACAACAGCTTCACCTTCCACTTTACATATTCTTCGAGTCGCGGCAGCAGCTTTATAATCTTGTTTCTAGTAGTGCTTCAGAAAAACTCTAACCTCAAACTTTGTTGCTTTCATTTTAAAATCATACTGCTGGTTGCAGTTAACAATACGGAAAATAACCATAGCACCCTATAAAAGGTATTGACAAAAATAAAAAGCATATATAGTACGATATAAATCTAATTAAAAAACCGACATTGCTTATGAGACAACAAAATATTATTATTTGTTAATTTATATAATTATGTAATTTATTAATTCATATAATGATATTATTGTACTTAACTAACAATAGGCGATATTAACCTCAAGATAAAAAAATTGCTGCAATTGGAGAATGTCAAACAGGAACAATTTCGGAATTCGCGTACAACAGAAAATTTGTTTATACACAGGAAACTGCCAATAAGAAACAATTCATAAAATGAGTATCGAGTATCGGTGCTCAAAAATCAGTATCGGTATCGAGTAATAGTGGTATCCTTCCATCACTACTATACATATAACAAAAACTGACCTAATACAATTATAACAGAATCCAGAGGAGAAAAGCAATAGTCTCTCGCTTCTAACATTCCTCACGTTCTTTTCCAACACGATTTCGTGTCATCCACGCCACATTTACAGACATTGCCGTTTTGATATAAAAATGATTACATATAAAGAAAATAATGTCTTATCGCTCAACTCCCTTAGCGTTATAGCTTGTAGTATCTATTACATGTTATCATTTACAAACGTATTGTATATTTAGAAATACGACAGACGGGGAACTTTTATGCCTCTCTAAATTGCGCAAAACGACAAAAATAGAAAACGTGCTCACTGTCACTGCCAGCTATTTAGCAGGCAGTGGAGGGATTCTATATTACCTTAAAGTTCTCTAATTGCACCTTTTCCACTAGCCATTTAATAGTAGTTGAGTATCAAAGGCGTTACTTTCTCTCCACCAACATATAGTAGTATTTTATTTCAACCAAAATTTCTATGATGAGATTTTATTGGATATCTTTTGATGCCCCTGAAGAAAAAGACCATTTTTTAGGAAAAGATCCATGTGTGTCTGTGAACAGTATAATTCAAAAACGAAGTGCCGAACAAGTACCAAATTTGGTATTATATTCAGTATCCTCCAAAGAACTGAGATGAAGATGTTAAAAAAGACCTCTCTTCCCAAATTATCCTTTACATGGAGAATTTTCGTAATTTTTGTTTTTCCCAAAAAATGTATGTAACAATATGAATAAAATGCAACATATTTAAGATATTTACATGACAAATTGTATATCTTGATTTTCTGTGAATAGCCTATGAAGTCCTCTTCATTGGAAAGGAATTTACATAATTTCGTATAACCAATAAACCGTAAGATATACACAAAGCCTTACCACAGGGAAATGTAGATCTCTTTAAAACACATAATTTATTTCCAATAAATTTTTCCGTGGCATCAGTCATATCCGAGATATTCGTAATTATTGGTTTGAATTTTTCAGTACTTTGTCATTTTCTAAAGCGCCGCCGCCATTCAGTTGTTTCTCTGATGTTATGGAAAGAGTAAGGAATTTCAAGGCCAGCATATAGCGATATCTGACTATCGATTCTGTATTCCCCTTGTACCTTCAGCGAAACGTGTAATTAAGGATTTCTTCAAAAGTTTACTTTGATTAACATGAAATAGGTGGAAAAATAACCTGCTATTATAAGCTTGTGTAAGAATAGTTGTAGTACTTATTATAAAATTAAACGATTTTGGGCAAAGAAAGTCATGTGAATGTAACACAGACTTTTTTCCCTGGTCGTGGAAGAAGATTATGCATAGGATGATGAATTCGATTTCGAGCTTCGCTTACTAGCTTGAGCTGTTACAAATAGGAAAGCTACACGTACCAAGAAAGCAGCACTGCATCCACTCTTTGTTCCAGATGCCAGCAAGGCTAATGTGAAATAAACAGGGATAGAGGACGAAACATATGTATGTTGGCCGTAGAGAGAGAGAGGAGGACAGTGAGTTGTGTTATTAAAGCATGACTAGAGTAATTTTAAAATGAGAAATATGTGGCATGCATTATACTTGTTTACCAGCACGTGTAGGCTGCTACCGCCTATTTAGTGTCGGGTATCTTTCCACACCAGGCCTGGTGCGTTCGTTGAGCTACCACTGAGGTCATATCTCCAGCACAAAGTACAAACAGTGTGAATATGTTTCATTCTTCACTGTCACCAATCCACTGTCATGAATACCTCAGCATACTCTTCAAAATTGCCAGGCCTTTGTCCTGAATATCTGAGCAGTCGAAGAATATATATGAAAGAGCGTACAACATGATTCGGCTCCTTTATTTTATTTGTAAGTTTTCAGCGTTCATTTTAGGCCTGTATACCTAAAGTGAGCAGAATAATTTGCTCATTTGAGTTTTGTGTTATCCATTTATTGTATGAAGATAAGGCAAAACTTCGGGTAACTCGACTCAGCCGAGGTTCAACCTCGGTCTCTCCGGCTTAGAAGACCTACACGTTACATGTACACCAGTAAGATGGATCCCTAATAGTATCTCATATTCTCATTATAAATTGCCTGTGTTTGGTGCAACTATTTTCGAATTGCATTATTTTCTAAATACAGGAGTTTAAAATACTCGATAACTATGAATGTAACATGTGATGAAAATATATAGTAAATATTCCATTTTGCAATGGTTTGATTTATTATCAATTTGGAACTTACAAGAAATGTCCCAAATAAGCCTTTTTCAGTATAGATTTAAATAACTTGTACAATTAACGAAGCAGAAAAACTAAATGTATTGGACAAAACACACATTTTTAAAAGGAGCAAGATCTACAGTATCTCAGACGTAAATTCAATGCATTTTGTTAAGAACCCAGAGGAGTATACTGCCTGATTCAAGATAGGACTGTCTATAGATTGCCAAAAATTGCTTTCTAGGAAATTCTCCTCAAATGATAATAGTCCACGTGTTATAGGTGGCTCTAAAAGTTAAAAAATCAGAAGCCGTCAATCTCGCTGTAGGTCACCGCGAGGCACAATCCAACTTACTAGTGATGCTTATACCCAGGTCCGACATACGTTCCCTGTGTACGAGCTCAATAAGCTCAATGAGGGACACTAACGCAGAGCTTCGAGTTATTTCTATTGACGAGCAATAATTGATTAATTATTAATCTATCTATACCTTGTAGGGAGGAAAGGCGTAGTTTTTCCTGAGGCCTGGAAGGCCTTTTGTATGTCTAGGAATTTATTTTAGGACTTTGCATGCAAGTCACTTTTTTTCCTTTCTTTCTTCATCTGAATTCCATTTAATCCAGTGGTTGCAAAGTGTCACCAATGAAGCAATATGTTTCACTATATACTAGAGAGAAACTTTTTGCGGTGGCATTACAGTCCTCCATGGTGTCGTCCGCCTTTAGTTCCCGAGGCTGTGGTTTCAACTCCGGCGGAGGATAATGGATGTTTTTTTCGGGCGTAAACATCCTTAGCATGGCTTCCTTCGGAAGGTAAGTAAAGCCGGTGGTCCGGTAGATTTACGGCACGTAAAAGAACCTCAAGCTTGATAAAGAGGCCTCTGAGCAAAATTATCGGTCTTTCACGCTCAATATAGAATGGGACGCTAAGGACCACCAGTTAAAGCGCGCCCATAAATAAATTTAAAAAAAAAACGCTCTTAAGTGTAAGTTTTGATGATATTTCCTAGAGTACAACTTTACAACCTTTTTTCTTCCTCGTACATCTTAATAGCTTAGTCCGTTTTCTACTAACTGGTGCCATGCAAATAGCCTATTTCTTGCACTCGGTGAAGGAAGGCATTTTCGCCTTTGTTCTCACAGGGCATATGGGACATTCCATGTAAAATCGAACGTGATTTTTTTTTGTTTCCGTTGTAATTTTCTATTAATAAGGGGTGCGAACGTAATTTTTTTTGTTTCCGTTGTAATTTTCTATTAATAAGGTGTGCTAAGGAAAGTATATTTATATTATAATTAGCATCTAAAACCTAACGGTTGTCACGTTATTGAACGATAAATGTCTCGTATTAATTCATTTTGCCGCATTTTAAGTGAGTGTAATTCCCGAACCCTTTATTTCAGAATATTGTACCAAATCTCATTTTGTAGATAAAGCTCCGCATTTCATTACAGCATACAGCATAAAGTGCTAATTATTTTTGTCATATTCATAAAAATCCCTTTGCGGTTTTTACTTTTTTTAAGCGTCTCCGGATTTTTATGAAACAAAAATATTAAGTCGAGAATAATCCGTAGTCTCATTAAGAGAAGTCTGCAAATAAAGTGGTAATGTTAGAGTGTTCGTAGTTATAATAGAAAAAGTGAATAAACGCAACAATTTATGTGGTTCATGCACAATGATCACCAAGCACTCTGTGAATCTGTGAGGAAATACTCGGAACCGCTTACTGGTTAGTAAATGTTGTCATTGTTTAACCTTATGTACAGCTTGCTTGACCTTCAGTTCAAAACAAACGTACGAGAGCGATCATGAGCGTGTTTTGCTACTCTTAATGCGTTGCCACATACACTTGAAAAAATATAAATTTTTTCACTTAAATAAAAATAAGAACATCATGTTTAGTTAGCAGTATGAAATAAATTTTAGGGAATCAAAATAAATGTTGATTTAAATAATTAGATTTAAAGGTTTCTGAGGAAGATACGATAAATTTGAACAATTGTAATTGCAAAACTATGACGTTCTGAATTTTTAGAATTTGCATAAAGCACTATCTCCAAATACAAAAGGTTTCGTTTCGTTCAAAAAATGCAAGGTCGATTTTCCTTCTATTTCGGAGATTTGAAATGGAATATCCTATATAGATGTTCGATGCTTGGGCGCTAGTTTTAAGGGTATTTTCTTTAGATTGGTGTGCTTACGGACGCGATCTTAAAAACTGACAGACTTAAATGTTAAACATTTACTTAGCATCTTATGGTTTTTACTGTTTAAGTGTACAAAAAAAGTGGAATCTTGACTTCAATCTCTATAAACAAAGAAAATATATCATCTTCCTTAGTATTAAAATGTTTTTTCAGTTAGCATTTTCGCATGTGCTGTCTCAAGACCATAGCGACACCTCGGCGCCTTCACCTCAGAAGTAGAACGCATCTACTATGTTGTGGGCTTGATGTTATCTGTCCACATCGAGGCCGCTTGCAGGATGATGTCATTAAGAGTTTGTTGGCAAGGATGTCAAACTGTTTCTCTATTTTAATGGCAACTTTGCTCACTCCCACCAGGGAAGGAAACGTCTAGTTTTCTCTGTGATTCACTGCCCCCCCTTCTCCTGAAATGTATATTGTATTACAGTTTACTTAACTTTGCCCCTCATAACAAAGCGCCGCAGCCTCACCCAGCTTCTTCAAAGGCTCCAGAAATGCGATGCGGTTTCGCGCATCGCGCATTCTCGGCCAGTTTCAGAAGGAACATAGTAAGGAGCGAAGGATTCTCCACCGAAGAGGAATGCGTGAATGCAAAATCGAGAGTTTTTTTTAAAATGTTTCCACTAATGTTAAGTGTTAACCTCCATTTATATGGAGAAACGAAAACGGTGTATTAGGAAGAACGAGAGATGTTCAATCTGATCCTAAGACTGGAATGTTGGTTTTCATGCCAGATTCACTTTGGGGGGGGGTGCTATTTACCGTGACTTTAAATTATTGACCTTATACATCGAGACATCTTCAGATACTTATCCCGTGTACTCTTTGGATGTATTCCAAACAGACGGCTTTAGTGTTGCCCAGTCGTCCTCCGTGATGTAGTAGTTACCATGCTAGCCTCTAGCTTCCGAGTTCGCGGGTTCAAGCCCGGCAGAGGGCGATTGATTCTTTCGGGCGTAAAAATCCATAACATGGCTTACTTCGGAAAGGAAGTAAAGCCGGTGGTCCCGTAGATTTACGGCACGTAAAAGAACCTCAAGCCAGATAAAGAGGCCTCTGAGCAAAATTTCCGGTCTTTCACGCTTAATACGGAATGGGCTACAGCAGTTAATAGATCCAGTCCATAAATATTGCATTCCACACAAGCATTCAATATAAAAATTTCACCGGAAATACGTGTTTTCAGACTCCCTGAATTCAAAAAGAAAATTTTAGGAAAAAGTTTGGTGTGTGTCTGTGAACACTTTAACTCGAAAACAAAAAAATCGGTTAAATCCAAACTTGGTATTTAAGTTCAGCGTCTTCCAGGTTGCAACATAATTTTTCATGAAAATCCCAACACAAACTACCTTTTACATGCAAAATTTGTCGTTTTTTGATTGTCTCAAGGCGCCTATGATTTTGGTTAAATACCTAGATATTTGCACGATAATTAAAAAGTATATCTTTAAATTCTACAAATAACCTGTGAAATCCTCTTCATTCTGCATGACTTTTGTGTAATTTCTAAATCGTAAGATGTAGACAAAATCTTCATACACCAAAAATTATAGATCTCGCTAAAGCACACATTTTATGTGTTTTTTTAGGGGGGCTTTAACCATATCCGATATATTTTTGTTATTGGTTTGAATTTTCAAATACCTAAACCTTTTTTCAATTGGAAGTCGCTCTGAATTGCTTCTGATGGTCAGTCAAACAGTATGAAATTTCAAAGCCCCCATTTCTTGCTCTTTTTACTTTCTCTACTACGTATAGTAAGTAGGGGAAGTATTGCATTCCACCCAAAAATTCGATACCGAGATTTCACCGGAAATACATGTTTTGAGACCTCCTGAATCCAAAAAAAGCATTTTTGGAAACATGTCCGTGTGTGTGTCTGTGTGTCTGTATGTGTGTGTGTGTGTCTGTGTGTGTGTGTGTGTGTGTCTGTGAACAGCATAACTCCAAAACGAACAGTCGGATAAACACCAAACTTAGTATTTAGGTTCAGTATCTTCCAGAGATGCGACACGAAGGTTTTCAAGAAAATCCCCCCCACCCCAGACTACCCTTTACATGGAACATTTTTCGAAAATTTTAATTTTCTCAAAAATGGCTCTAACGATTTTGATTAAAATATCATATGTTTAAGATAATGTCATGAGAAATGAAATGTATATCTCGAATTTTCTGGGAATGTCTCCAAAAGTATTCTTCATTGTGAACGACTTTTGCATAACTGGTAAACCATAGGAGATAGACAAAATTTTACTACACCAAAAAATGTAGATCTCGTTAAAATACACAACTTATGTCATATACATTTCTTTTGTTGAGTGAACCGTTTTCGAGATATTGCTTGTTGTTCCCTTAAATTTTCCAATACTTATACTTTTTCTCAAATTCGTTATTCATTTTTTTATGTCCTGGACTTGCAAAGAGAATGGAATGCGCCGCATAGCAACCAGCGTTAAAATATTTGACCATCGCTTAAAAGCTACCATATTCCCCTTGCATCTACAAGAAAATTAGCAATAAGATTGACATCTCGATATCTCGATTAACATGAAGCATATGGAGAATAGGCGTTTGTAAAAATAGATTGTACAAGAGTAGAGAAAGTCATGTGAGTGTAACACATCAGATTTTTTTATCTGGCTATCGCTTTATCCTACTGTAGTACCCTTCATATACTACTTACAACCAAGAATAGATTTATACAAGAGTGAGTAGAGAAGCTTATATGAATTAACACATTTTTAATTGAGCACCGACTTTGGTTCATAGAATAGGAATACCAACAGCAACTGGAAAGACCAAAAGAAATCCCACACAGGTTTGTCGGAAGTAGGTTTTTATCTCTAGTTTCTAATGAATGCGAGCTGTTTATTGAAAGCGCTCTACAGAAATAGTAGTCAAACAGTTGCCGTTTGCACGCCTTTTGGTATTTTATAATGAAATTAATGCAAATACTAATTAAGCATATTATTTCTAGTTTGCGTAAGCCTTTACAGAGCTTAGATACCATGGTATATAATTACCTAGTATATGCTGGTATTTTAATAAATCATTATTGAATTAAATCTTGAGCAAGTGTTGGATATCAAGCGAGAAGGTGCACGTGTTGGCATATTCCTCAGGTGATGACTACACTGTGTATTGCAAACAAATCCTGTATTTGTGACAAAAAATCAAGAAGTTATTTTCGCTGACTCTAACTTTGACAAACGTGGATGCAGATCATGTATTTCTTAGGCTGGTTATCTTATTTTATGACATTTAAAATGTATACTACATTTGTTGGTTTGTTCAACGCCCTTCAAATTTTCGAGATGACACTGTAAAGGCTGCATTCAAGTTATCAGCTACCCCCCTTTTTTAAGCTTAGCGTCCTTAAGCATCTGGGTCATATCGGACGATGAATCAATGAAATGATGCTCAAATTAGCCCGGGGTCTATAGACCTTAAAGTTACCAGACATTTATTTTTTCAGGATAAGGTAAAAATGTTAATCAGTGTAGCTCACCCTAACCGAGATTCTAAATCCGGGCTTTTTGAAAGCGCGGCAGACAGGCTACCCCCACACTACAGAGTCGGGAACTGTTTCTTGTGTAAAACCAATTTTCTATGATTTATTTAAGGGGGAACTGGGTTGAAGACATAGTCTTTTTGATTAACATGTTAGTTTTTTCCTCAGAAAATTGACTCTAATTTGGTGCCCCACCTTTGCTTCTATCACCGATTTCATCATTTTTAAATGGCAATGTTCATTATTAATACTAGATATCTAAATCTTTAGATTGACTTTCTGGCTTTCTCTGATTTTAAATTTCAAGAATGTTATGAACTTATAATCTCTATTTTTTTCAAATACTGAACTACATATAACAACGTCGTCCTCCGTGGTTCAAACCCGCCGGAGGGCGATGGATGTTTTAGGGCGTAAAAATCCTTAGAATGGTCGATGGTCCCGTGTCGTGGATTTACGGCACATAAAAGAACCCCAAGCCTGTTAAAGGTGCCTCAGTAAAATTACCGGTCTTTCACGCCCAATATAGAATGGGACGCTAAGGACCACAGCAGTTAGGGCGTCCACAAATAAAGCTCAATTTTTTTTTAACATATAGCAACATCTTTGTTGTTAGAGACAAAACTATGTTCAATAATATTAGGTTTTACTTCTGTCCTTTCATATTCATATTTTAAATATTCAACATCGGTGAAATGTTTCGGAGCATATTTCATTTTTACTTTCTCTACTATGTACTTCCCAGTAAGTAGAGGAAATATTATATTCCACCCAACAATTCCATACCAAGATTTCACCGGCATACCTACAAGTTCATGTCCCAAGGACGCGACACAAAGATTTTAAAGAAAATTCCCCCAATCCATCCACCTTATACATGAAAAGTTTTTCGAAAAGTTTGATTCTCTCAAAATTGGCTTGAAAGGTATGTCTTGAATTTTCTGGGAAGTGTAACTTTTTCATAACTGGAAATCTTAAGCAAAAGACAATATTTTAATACATAAAAAATGTTGATCTCGTTAAAACACAAAATTTATGTCAAATAAAGGTTTTTGTGGCTGTAACCATTTCGGAGGTTTTCTTTGTTATTGGTTTTTAATCTTCAATTGCTTTATAAGTTCCTCAACTGCATATCGCTATTCTTCTTTGTTCCTTTCTCTTTTTCTTGTTCATGCAAAGACAATTTCAAGGCTATCAAATAGCTACCAGTTTTGAAAAGATTTCACTATCGCTTTAGTTTGTTATATTCTTCGTATGCCTACATGAAATGTGTGAATGGGTACCTAATGAAGGGATATCTATATTAAGAAGTGCATGAAAGAATACGCATAGAAGAATAGTTTGTAGAAGAGTGAATAGAGAAAATCACTTGAACGCACATAAGATTTTTAAAAAATGTTTTAAAAAAGGCTATGTATGCGCTAAAATTGAAATAGGTATCTATCCATATATTTTGCGTCAGCATTTGAGGATATGCATTTACTCTTTCAGATTAATTTTACTTAAAATTAAGCCTTTAAACAAGTTCAATAAAAATGCATAGAACTGATGCAAAATTAGTAAAAGAGTTTACATCGATACGATGAAAAAGTACATCAAATTTCAACTTTCTATCCCCAATACTGTAGGAAATATTATTGTTAAGTCTGTGTCCTTTTAATGAAGAGACATTTTTATTTTCTAAAAATCGATATTTTTTTGTCATTTAATTCATTAGCGCATAAACCCCGTAAGATGAGAATTCTTAAATTATCTTCTGGAAAGCTTAGACCTGCTCATTGTCTGTTGTACTTACTTCCATAATTGCTTGGCCTGAAATGGGAAGCTTGGGTGTTGCGAAAGTGGGAAAGGATTAGAAACATTTGCAATGTAGATATGGAGAAGAATGGAGCGTGTAAAACGGACAGACAAAATAAGCAATGAAGCTGTTTTGTAGTGAGTGAGGAAAGGCCAAGAAGCTGCAGATAAATTGATCGGGACATTCGACGAGAAGAAATGCAAGCAAAGATGTGAATTGCAGGGAAGACTGAGAGGAATAAAGGTAACAAAAAATGGGCATTAAGATAAATGGTTCATATACGAAGAAGGAAGAATGACAGCAAATTGAAATAAAAATTGAGTTTTATTTGTGGACGCTCTTTAACTGCTGTGGTCCTTAGCGTCCCATTCTATATTGGGCGTGAAAGACCGGCAATTTTGCTCAGAGCCTGTTTATCAGGCTTCAGGCTCTTTTACGTGCCATAAATCTACGACAAGAGACCACTTCCCTTCAAAGGAAGTCATGCTAAGGATTTTTGCGCCCCAAAAAATCCATCGCCCTCCGCCAGGTTTGAACCCGCGACCTTGGGAACTAGAGGCTAGCATAGTAATCACTACACCACGGAGGACGACAAGAAAGAATGACTACAAACTGGATTTGTAGTGAAGCGGCTGCCCTGCTTCAAACTATAGTTGATTTATATTTGCTTCATAGTTGGGTCAGAACTTTCACCCATACTGTTATGAAGCTAATGAATTTTAATTTCTGAGAGCGGTGAACTGAATTAATATACTTTTTTTTAATCTGGCGTGTTACTTTCACGTTACTTTCTCTACCCTCTATCGCTTACTAGTGGGTACAAAACTATTTTACTAAAGCTTATTTTTCTACTTCATTTTAGTCCAGATAAACCTGTACAGAAATAGCTTAATTACACATTTAGTTATACATACAAAAGGAACAGCGGCGTTAGTCAAATGTTTAAGAACTGGCCTTAAAAGTGCATACTCTTTTCATGCAATCGCGAGAAACACCTGAAATCGACAGAACTTTAAAATAATGACAAAGCCTTGAACAATTAAAACCATTAATAACGGATGTCTCCGAAATGTGCTTATGGTGCAAAAATGTTATTTGAAATAACTTGTGTGTTTTAAAGAGATCTACATTTTTTGTATAGTACGTTTTCGTCTAGGGCTTAACGTTTACCAGTTTACAAGATATCAAAATTCCTTCCAAATGACTTCACAGACTATTCCCAGAAAATTCATTTTATTTGTCATGTAAATACCATTAATATACAACATTTTAATTAAAACCGTTTTAACCACTTTTTAGAACATCAAACATTTCGAAAAAGTAATTGGGGGGATTATCTTAAATCTTCATGTTACATTTTTGGAAGCTGCTGAACGTAAATACCACGTTTTATAATTTTCTGGCTTTTCGTTTTTATGTTACTCACACACGGACCTTTTTCTAAAAATGCGTTTGGGGGGGGGGGGTTTAGGAGACCTCAAAATATATATTTGCGGTGAAATCTCGACATCAAATGTTTGGGTGCAATACAGTACTTCCCCTACTTACTATACGTAGTAGAGAAAATAAAACGTTTCAATCAGTGAAAGTAAGGAAAAAGCGTATGATATTTTTGGAACCGTTAATACTACGAGCACCTATTATCCCAGTTGTAATTCTTGGCCTTCCACTCTATCCTCCAGTAGAAGACCAGGATTAAGACCCACATTTACGTGCACAAAGTGGATATCTGAGGGACTTTTCAGTATGTCAGGTTCTGAAATTGACGACCCATTTAGGACGAAATTAGCAGAGCAAAACAAACATATATTGGATAGTGTGTTGCATTCATTTTCACAAGGAAGTGTCAAAATGTTTGCATTTACACGCTTATAAAGAACTAGTTTTGTTTGTCACCACATGAGAAGCTCAGATACTTAGTGCTGAATAGTATGTGCAATAGCAACTACGAAAAACTGCGCTCTAGTTTTCCTTTGTGATGCATTGATAATGCTTTTTCGTCCAATGCAGCGAAGCCTTTTGGTGCATACAGTAGGCTTTGTGAGTTAAATGTTTGGGGAAGCGTTTAATCACCACACTGTCCCATACTAATCATTTGAAATCCTTCTGATAATGTGTTGTAATAATCCATGTATATAATTTTTGGTACTCGCTTCACTGAATGGTTTATTGAAAAGTGAGAGTTATTGTTTTGCTGTAAAAGAAATGGTGTTTAAGCAGCTTAGACGTGTGGTTTGATTGCTTGATTGCAGCGTAGTGCAAGGGATCACCAAAATTATTCATTACGAATCAATGCTGATACGCGAAAACAAGGACCAAATTGCAGCCGCCAATTGTTCATGCAATTTCAATAAGAGAAAAGTGATTAATGTTTAACGGGGAACGTTGGAGGGAATTGCCCGCAAAATCAGTTTTATTTCTGCGTTAATTGCTTAGGTGTCGACGTTTTCTCCTTTCCCGCCCTTCCTCGAGGTCGATTTATCTATTTACTATCGATTATTTATCGAGAAACAAAAAGCGCTCGCTATCGATAAGCGATTATGTGGTCCCAGGCGATGCAAGTCTATGGGGAAGTAGAGATGTTAATTACATCACGACTTTTATTTGGCAGCGACGTCGGCGTCGGCGCCCGTTGACGATCGACGCTATTATCGCGCTCACGCATGTGCTGGAATTATCGGCAATTTTGGAAAATATTAATTGTTCAATTAGCGAGCCGGAAAGCTGAGCCGTTGATTGCGTTCTTAGTGATTACGCGAGAGGTTCATAACCGGGGTTTGAAGGCCAGGGCTCAGTACTGTAATTCCACTCGCTGCAACAATTAGTAGGCATCGACCTTAAGAAAGATCGAGTTCATACTGTATTATTCTATGTTACGATATCGAAACCTAATCATTAACTGCATAAAAGTAACAAAGGTATAAAAAATGCACCAGCGAATCTCCGTTGTGAGGATTACGAATGACTTTTACACTAAATATAAATTTTAAATAATGGCTATATACAAGATTGCGGGTTTTAGTGCATTTGTTTAAATATCTTGGAGAAGTTAACTGAAGCTACTGATCTACAAGGAACGCAGAGTCACTGAAGATAAGTATGGCAATCTGAACAGCTATCTGTCATTCGCTATCCAGAAAACGCTACGCATTTAATTTCGGTAATGCATTCCTCTTGATTCCTCAGGAATATAGCTCATTTTCTAGGAATATAGAGCACCGCAGAAGGTTTTGTGTCCATCTGCTTTTAGCTAAAATAATATTGCAGAGGTTTATTTCAATAATAAATTTACTTATGGCATCAGAACATTTTGGGAAATAATGAAGGAGCAGTAGTTGTAGAAAAGCACCAGCCAACTCGGTGACTCGTGGTATTAGAGTTCTTGTGTGAAGTAAGAGTCCAAGAATAGAACCTTGACTGAGATACCAGCCCTTCCCCGCAAGACCTTTCCTGTTCTCTGCCATAACTTGATATAACTTTCGCAGTTAATTATCAACTCATGAGTTGAACTCAGAAAGTTAAGGCATTGTTCATCTCAGAAATGTTGTTTATTTACTAGGAATTCATTTGGTTCTAGGTACCTCTTCTTCCCACCGCCTTCAAACACCTGTACGTCTTAAACTTGATTTAAAAATCACTAGATGTTTATTTCGTTATTTATTTAGTTACGGGAATAGAAAGAACATTTTAGAAATTCGTGGTTGTAGAATACGGCCAGCCAGCTCGGCGATAATGACACAAGAGCACAACAACAGAAATAGTATTGAGCCATTAGACTTCCTCACTACTCCTTACCATCTTAGTCTGCTTGCCGCTCAGAATACGCACTCTTCTCATAACTTGGGAAGCGTTGTTCATCTGGCAGAGTTGCCATAGCGCGTCTTCAGATTTATTCGGCCTTTACCGCCAGTCGGTTTAAACAAATGGCGTCATTATTAGGTTTAAACAAATGACGTCATTATTAGTTTAGCGATCCCCTTGTCTCAACGGGGAGGTGCAGAATTGAACCTCGGACTTACGCGTTTCCGACTTCGTGAACAGGTTGGTATACTGCAGCATTCAGAACTGTTTTTTACTAGGACTTTTTGTGCAATGGAAGTAAAAAAACTAAAGTTTTATTTATGGGCGCTGTTCAACTGCTGTGGTCCTTAGCATCCCGATCTATATTGGGCGTGAAAAACCGGGAATTCTACTCAGACGCTTCTCTATTAGGTTTGAGGTTCTTTTACGTGACGCAGATCTACGACACGGGACCACGGGCTTTACTTCCCTTCCGAAGGAAGCCATGCTAAGGATATTTACGCCCCAAAAAATCCATTGCCCTCCGCCGGGTTTGAACTCGACCACCGATCACAGAATTTGCGTGGTTGAGTGCTACTTCCGAACTGGAAGGATACGAGGGGGAGTCTAGCGTTACGATATTGGCTGCTGTGAATGATTTTCTGCGTTCTTGTCCAGAACTTCAAGTCCCGAGACAAAACATAAAAGAACAAAAACAGTTGGTTTTTATTAACAAAAAAGGAGGAACAACTAAAATGTTTAAAGCATTTATAAACGTTACTTCAGTTTTTTTATTTTAAAAAAAGTTAAAGTTGTGCCATTAAAACCTGGACTGTCTATGCTACAAAAAAGAATCCAATTACTTGAGTTACCTATCAGTATACATGCTGAGATTGCGAATTTAAGAAACGCAAATGCCAGAAGTTCCAAATGCAAATACTGGAAAGGTGCGATACAAGTCCCATTTCACTAAGGTGACCTCGAAACTGTATATATCCACCCCTTCCACTCATCTTTCTCTAGTCCTCTGCTAGAGGCAACGTTGGTGATAAGTTCGCTTCAAAGCATTGTCGTCCTGCGCAGACAGCTGGCGGCAATGGCCGAATAAATCTAAAGATCTCGTATAAGCTTATGGTGGAATAGTCTTATTTCTTCCCACTCTTCGCCTGTTTGCTTCGATTGGTCTTTTAGTGCACTAAGAATAGAATAAAAGCGGATGAATTGCATTTGCTTGGCATGTTATCTAAGCAGATGATAAAAGAAAAAAAGGAATTCTTGTCTCGAAAGTTGAACAATAAACAAATTAAGTTGCGTCAAGAGAGGGGAGGAACATGTGTAGGAACACAAACTTACATAGTATTCCGTTATTAACCTAAGTGTGATTCAGTAGGAAAGTTGTCATGTATAGCATCAATATTGCGTCTGTCTGTAGTGCAAAACTTTTAGCATTACTGTAAACTACCTGTCTTTTTATTCGATGTTCTTGTTTTCTGTTTATACAGAGTGAACCAAACCAGCCGTAACAGTAATTTATTTCTGAAAATATGGCATTAAAATATTCAGTACCAAAATATTTATAATTAAAGCACCTGTCTTTACTAGTTCGATTTCAACAGTTACCATAATCGGAAGTTAAGGTGGGATCAGTGGTGTATCACTTTAAAATTTCAAATGAGAGTAGGTGTCAAATAGACACCTTGATAGGGCTCTTCCAAACAATCCACCTTCTTAGGAAATATTTTTATTAGTTCCTGCTTGTTCAACGATAAAAGCATGTCTTATTTTTGTTGTAACTAGGCTGCAATTGTCCAGTTGATTGCACACAGCAGTAAGATGCCTGAAAACATTGCAAGATCGACGAGCATGTTGAGGGTATCTCTCAGCGTATATATGCTCGGCAACCCAAAAAGTTATGCATTCGCCCAATAACCTTCCTCATTTGCGAAAACTTATTATATGAAATAGAAGTAAGGTATTATAATCACTAAACTTTTATACTTATTTCATTAACAACAAAATAAAGAAAGCAAAACGCTCGATTGTAATTGTGTTGTTCAAGGTAATGAAAGTCGTCCTTCGTGGTATAGTGATTACCATGCTAGCCTCTAGTTCCCGAGGTCACGGGTTCAAACCCGGCGGAGGATGATGGATTTTTTTCGGACGTAAAAAATCCTTCGGAAGGGAAGTCAAGCCAGTGGTCCCGTGTCGTAGATTTACAGCACGTAAAAGAACCTCAAGTCTGATAAAGAGGCCTCTAAGCAAAATTACCGGTCTTTCACGCCCAGTATAGCATGGGACGCTAGGAACCACAGCAGTTACAGAGCGTCCATAAATAAAACTCAATTCAACTCAAAGCAATCAAAGCTTCCTTTGCCAACATTAATTGTAATTCTCTATTTGTAACATTTCTGAATATGAATGGCATGACTATATCGGGGATTTGGGTGTATTTGAAAGAGAATGACGTAATAAATACGTTTTCTACGAAAGTTGTTTGTTTTGAAGTGTTCTATCTAATGGTACTCTGATGGGACTCCCACTCCCATTTGAAATTTTAAAGTGATACCCTATTGACCCCCACTTGCGGCATGGCAGATTAATGCAATCATGCTCAAGTGAAAGTGCTTTATTAATAAATGTTTTTGTTTCGGAAATTTTAATGTCGTATTTTATGAAATAAATGACTTACTGGTGGCCTGGTTATATCTGTTTGTAGCTTGTATTATGTGGGAATACGAGATTTTAAGCAGCCTGTTCCTTTTTTCGGTAATAATATCTTCTTAAACGTGTGTTTGCTAAGGTTGTTATTGCTTGCAATAGGATCTGATTCAAAACTAAAGTTTTCCCCATGTTAGGGATATTTGCTGACTGTCAAATAGAGAGAACGTAGCAGGAGATTGTAATACAGTAGTAAGAAAAGGAGGCACGTCTTGCGTATAAAATTATATATGAGAGAATAATGCAAGAACGACTTAAAGTCTGCATGTGAAAGGAAATGATCAGTTTGCCTTACATTTCCAGCTTAAGGTATCTATTTACAAGATTCTAATGTTTTGTAATTAATACCTTCAGATTCCAGTTCTTAATAGCATGAAGAAAGAAAAAACAGTTATAAGCAAACTGCACTTAAGACCTCTATATGACCTTTAAGTTGGACGTATTGAGAACTCCACCCATTGTGAAGCCTGTTTAAATAAATCATATATTAAAACTGACGTTACATATTGCGAATTCCTTGTGCCAAGCAATCCCCTCGTCATGGATATTTGGATTTAGCAGCAGAAATTTCCCAGGAAGGCATAAGAAACCGTGTATGCATGTGTGTCTGCTTTCAACAAGGCGGCCCGAACAAGTCGAACCAGTTTTGTATATATGGCAATAATTATGTTTTATTTCCTACCTATGTTTTTTATAATTATTTGCTGCGTGTACGTTTTGGAAGAATGGTTATAACTCGTGGTTGTAATCCAAGAATTAATGTGCCAGGTTTTCTCTAAGCGTATGGTTTAGACCGAGGATATATTATATTGCATATAATAATATACCATAATGTCGGCTATTACCCAAACCTTCTCGGCCGTGAACCGGATTGCCGGGGAGTATAATAGTCTCAAATGATGACGAAATATTTATCATATGCTCCTTTTTAGCCTGCTGTCCTCAACTCCTACTGTGCTTGCAAAATGTGGTATATTTCCTTTGTTCATCCGGGGATGTTTTTCGGACCCATATTAGGAAAATTGTTGGGATTTCAGGGGAGTGTCGTAATGTCAAACGCATTAACCTTTTCTGATAGCATAGTTCTTTGATTGCTACATACAAAGCAAACATTATTAGATAGAATCTAATAAAGTTACAGGTCTTATTTATAGACTGGACCATTTAAGTTGAGAATGTACAATATCTCCAAAACTAAGTGTTGTAGAAAGAAATGTCTTTGATAAAAGTTGCTTGATATTATGGAGGAAAGTAAATGGCATTAGTCGTTTGCTTGGAGGACGTTATGATAGTCGTTTTAGGGTCAATTTTTATTTTTTAAATGGGAACCTACAATTAGCTCAAATTAAACTGACCCTAAAATGACCATCACAACGTCCTCCAAATAAAACACGACTAATGGCATTTACTTTCCTCCATAATATCAAGCAACTTTTATTCAAGACATTTCTTGAATGCTAGCCTCTAGTTCCGGAGGTCGCGGTTTCAAATCCAGCGGAGTGCCATGGATTCTTTCGGGCGTAAATATCCTTAGGATGACTTCCTTCGGACGGGAAGTATATCGGGTGGTCCCGTGTGGTAGATTTACGGCACGTAAAAGAACCTCAAGCCTGATAAAGAGGCCTTTGAGCAAAATTACCCTTCTTTCAAGGCCAATATGGAATAGCATGCTAAGGACCACAGCAGTTAAAACTATTTATTTACAAGCGACTGCAGCCAGTATATAGGGCAACAAAACAAATGCTGCATTTGTCCTTGTATGTGCGGACATTGAGCTTATTTTTCCTATTCGGAAACTGCGCAGAATATTAGACTAAAGTAAACGAGTGGAGACGCAACAGATGACATAAACTGTGATACACGGGAGAAAGGAAATTGAGGCACGAATTGGCGGGTAGCAGGGCATTCGAGGATGTAGAACTCGACATGAATATCAAAAGGAACAGCCTACAATTCCCTTTGAGACCAATCGGCAATGGAGAAGTGAAATTGGAAAACATATATTCTGTATTTCTTATACGCGGCACGTTCTAAGTAGAAGTATGCTTTTTTGCTAAACGAGAGAGCATTTTTTCATTCAATATTCAACATCAATTTTGGCGTACTTATCAGACATGAAACTTCGGTTTACGTCTCATACTCTCTCTCTCTCTCCCTCCCTCAAAAATGATACTTTCAAAGAAGCTAGAATTTACCTTTGAACATTTCAGCTTCAAATCACTGGCCATGTTTTGGAGTTATGTTATATTTTCGATGCAAATGGTAGTAATGTCTAGCAGAATAATGATCCATGTATAGCGGAGAGAGAGAGAGAATACATATTCAAAAGAAACGTAAATACATTACAAACTTATTCCCATCCTATAATTCCGTGCGATACGCTCGGCAAATTCTTAAGCAATTCCAAGCTAACATAAATCAGTTAAACCATAGTTGATTGTTTGAAGTATACATATCAAGTGAAGGCTTTTTAGATTTTAATAGCGAATAAGACAATTTATATTAATTGTTTTTTCACACAAGTCATGTGTAGGACAAGGGGTGAAAGGTAAAATTCAATGCCATAGCCGGGATTTGTATTATTCTTATAAGAGCCAGCACATTCAACCATGCCTGTGGGAGACACACTGATGCTTCACTCCTACATATTTCGGCAGTTATGGACGATGCTCTCGTCCTGTCTTATTTCTCTCTTCAGTGAGCAGCTAAACAAATATTTTATAATGTTAATAAATTCGCTCGTTTTTAAAATATTTCCACATTTCTTCGCATTGTAAAGGATGAAACATCTTACTCCAATAACTGGGTTATACAACTAACATTTAAGTTTATTAATTTTCCAGGATGTAGCCCAAAAGCTGCCGCCTTGTTACTTTGTGCCCATGGCAGCGCTGCAATACATTTCTCAATTGTTTTTAACTTCAAGTGTGTGTATTTTTTTTAATACATGTCCAGATGTTTTCGAAGCGTTAGGAATAATATCATCATTAAGTATCATTGATCCAACAGCGAGAATGGAGCAGAATGGACAACCAGTTGAAGTACATGCTAAAAAAATGTTAAATCTACGAGCTTACCAACCCCTACTAGCTTGAGAAGTACAATTTATCATCAATTGAAGTAACTGGGCTAATGGTTGGTGCAAGGGGAATCATACCTAGGCACTTTTTTGAGTTTTGGGGAAAGTTCGGTCTCAAAGCCAATTTTATGTACAATGTAGTTTTTGCCCTTAAAGGTTCAATCAAAATTCTCCCAAATCATCTATACCTATTCAAATTAATTTCACTCATTAACGTATGTTTAAAAGAAGAGTCGCACTTTTAATAATCTCCCCCCCCCCCTAAAATAACATTTTACTCAAGATTGCATTTTATTCCGGTGATAATCATGTTTTATCTTCTTGTGCTATACCCTTTTTTATCTAATCATTTGTAAAATATTAAGCTTTTCTCTTTGGTAGTTCCAACTTTTGCGAGACCTGAAAGTTTTCTTTCTGAATAATATTACTGAAAATTAAGGCTTTAAATTTTTTCCCCGTTTTTAAGAACATGCGCCCAAAATATTTTATGTTTATAATAGAATCCCTCATGTTGCTACGCTGCAGTTTTGCTGTTTTTTATTTTTTTTCTATAAATATGTTTCTTGCATGCACGTTTTTCGATATAATTTAGACTTCAAAGTAAGTGCATTATGCAAATAAAATGCAGTGTCATAATTAAGATAAACTTTACACTTGATTTTGAGACTTATTTTTAGTAAGCATGTACACACATCTGAGAAATTAATTAATTGGTTGTGTTCAAATTTCACAGTCATTTAACATTATATAAGATTTAATTTTATGTAAGGCAATCTTGGAACTCCTGCATATTTCGGCAATTATGAACGATGAACGCTTTTGGAAATAAAACTTATTTATTACTTACATTATGTGGTAAAAAAAGGCACATAAGCAAACTGAAAAGTTTCAGAAGAACTAAACCAAATTTGATGGATTTCTGATAGCTGCGATTTTTTTTTAAGTGAAACACTGCGGTTTCATTGGCATAGCTCTTTGAGGAAACTCGCGCACTTCACATATAAAGTAAATTGTGCGCAGTAGAAAAAGGATTTATGCGAAGGAAAGTAGGCGTTTTAGTTCCCAGAAACGTTTGTGTGCGGGGTAATGTGGTAATTTTCTCTCGCTGGAAAGTCACATACACACACGGCGGCCGATGAAAATGGAAGACTGGCTTCGCGTCGTCTCAGAGTAAGATGGAATAAAATGATTGTGTTTTTTTTCTCCCTCCCCTCATCCCACCTCCCGTCCCTCATCTGTAATGTTTGTTGCTGTATGTCGAGGCAGAGTTGCCATGCCGGAAGTACGGCCCGCACACCTGAACATGAGCCGTTTTTGGGGTCCTAAGATACTCACGACTATCTTTAGATAATGTAGAATAACAAGATGTCTAACTGTCCCGTAGTATTATGTGTCTGTAATTCTGAAGTAACTAAGTCAGCTCCTGATTCAGTTTTCCTGCCTTTGGTATCAAATACGAATAAGTAGAGCCTGGATTTGTATGCATCAAAAAGTAATAAAATATGCATTCTAAAATGCGCAAAGACGTAAAATTATACATCACAGCATGCAATCACAGCATGCAAAAAACAAATGAACGAAAATCAAATGACTGTTTATGGGTAATCTCTTACCAATCAGTAAGAATTCTCGTTCCTCGCCACTATTAGCGCACGGCGTTAGGCCGTAGCGAGCCGCAGTGAAATTACGGTCTTCTGGTTTCGGGATTTAACCCGAGATTAGGCTAGGGTGTATGCGCACCGGATTCAAACTGGTTACGTTGAAATTCGTTCATCTGAGTGACCCGGAAAATATGGATTTGACACTAATGTTGATCATTTTAAAAATGTTTTTCATCGCATCTCATGCTGATGATGGCTGAACTTGGATTCAATGGAGTCTAGAGTATGATTATCCACCTCAACAACTCTGAAAACTGTGGTTTAGAAACTAAATATGGATCGTTTATTTTAATATTTCTACATTCATCTCAACGACTCCGAAAGCAGTGGATTCGACACTAATATCGGTTATTTCTACGTCACTCCTCCCCATTCCCACAGTATTGTTTTACAGATTGTGAGTCATATGTGTACCGAGTTGGTTGAAATTCCTTCAGGCGTTCCAGAGTTATGATGAAACATGCGTACAAATATACATCCATTTTATATGATATATTGATTGCAGAGACTTTATTAAGTACTAGTTATTACTGATTAACTAATGGGGAAAATTATAATTTAATACAGTATTCAAGAGTAAAACATGCATTTTGCATTAAAAATTTAAAATATACATTTTTCCCTGGAATATGCAAAGTAAATTATTTCCGCATACCTTTAAATATATTAAAACATATGATGTGCTACATTCACATACTTTCTCTACCTATCCTTTCACAAACTATTCTTACAAAATTTGATATATCTACTTCACGTTAATCTAGATGAATGTTTGCAAAAATGCTTTCGTGGCTTTGAAATTCCACTCTTCGTATAACAACGGAAACAAACGACTCGGGACTTAACACTTCAACAAGCTATAAAACATTTAAAATGCAAACAACAAAAAGAATATCTCGAGATGCTTAACGCTACAAAAGTATTATATGGCATAAATTGCACTTTATAACAAGATCTACATTTTTTTGTCTCATAACTTTTGCCTTTTGCTCAGTTATAAAATAGTACACAAAATGCGTACAGAATGAAAATGACTTCTCAGGCTATGGGCAGAAAGTTCAAAGTATACATTTTCCCATGCAGATAGCTTAAACATATGGCATTAGAATCAAACGACTGAAAAATCAAATGCCATAGCCGGAATTTGAACCACAGATCTCCGGTCTCCGTCCGGTTGCTCTAACATTCAGCTACCATGGCAACATGGTTGTCTGATTCTACCTTTCCAACCTTGCCCAACACACAGCTTGTGTGGAAAAACAATTAATTCCATTAATGGACCTAATCGTGGTTGAAACTATGAAGCCCCGGACTTAAAGTACTAACAACATTGTAAGTCGCCATTGGGGTATATCATCGCAATACAATTTGAGATCTCCTTGTGGTTTACCGGGAAAAATGAGAATCAGTTGGAGAATTTAATGTCGTGCCGGCATGTTGCCATGGTAGCTCAATGATTAGAGCAACCGGACGGTGACCTGGAGATCCGTGGTTCAAATCCCGGTTATGGTATTGAATTTTTCAGTTGTCTGATTCTCGTTTCCAACGACTTGTGTGAAAGAACACTTAATTCCATATG
This sequence comes from Deroplatys truncata, assembly GCA_030765065.1. Taxonomy (NCBI): domain Eukaryota; kingdom Metazoa; phylum Arthropoda; class Insecta; order Mantodea; family Mantidae; genus Deroplatys; species Deroplatys truncata. The sequence continues at coordinate 161,929,859 of CM060976.1, read as the reverse complement.
GCATTGCATTCAAAATCTTTAGAGCCATTTTGAATAAAATAAATACTGACGAAAAATTTTCCGTGCCAAAACCAGTCAGTGATGGGAGTATTTTCTTGAACATCTTTATGTCGAATACCTACTTGTTTCTCGCGGAACAACTTCACTATATAATTTTTACTTATACACACACACAGGCATGTTTCTAATGTTTTCTTCAGGGAACCTCAAATTACATACTCCCTGTAAAACCTCTATATCGAACTTTTGGGCGCAATATATATTTGCAATAGTATAGGCAGATGGTAGAGAAAGTAAAAATTTACGATTTTTCGGTTTCTCCCCAGATCCCAGATGTCTGCTGTTCGGCAACTTGCATTTAAGAGGGGAAATTGGGAGATTGCTAAGAAAATGCTGTTTATCTATTAATTACGTGGAATTTCTTCAAATCTCATTTACTCTAGAAACTTGTGCGGCTTTTCGCTTTATTTATTTTCTGTACTAGGGCGCCGTGGTAGCGCAGAGGTTTCGTTATTGGCTCTCCTAATGAGGGTCCGGGTTTCTCGGCTCTGGGGTGGCGAGTTTAAGTCGGTCCTATGCACGCCTTCACCTCTGACTTGCTCATGTGAAGTAAGCCCGACCACGGTAAAAGCTGTAGGTCCTCTCATTCCACGGCCATTCCTCATCACCCTACTATCGGAGGCAACGGATTCCGCCCGCTGGTTGCCTCCATCTGAGAAGTGAGTCCAGGCATCGCTTGGTGGAATAAGGTATCCCCTAAGGTCATAGGCCATATGGGGAGTGTTAAAACCGACGACTTTTTCTACTACTTACCTATAGTAAGAAGAGCAAGTATTGTATTTTATATCATGGCGTGACTTAATCGGAAATACACGTTTTGAGGCTCCCGGGGGAGGGGGACTTATTTTTAGAAAAAGATCGGTGCATCTGGCTGTGTAGTTTCGAAAAGTCGGTTAAATATCCAACTTGGCATTTAAGTTCAGCATCTTATGCGGCCCGATTTTCCAAGAAAATTCCTCCACCCCAATCTACTCCTTAAGTGGAAACATTTTCGTTATTTCTTATATAAAAATGTTTCTAACGATTCTAATTAAAATACCATATGTTTTAAGATATTTGCACTGCAAACGAAATGTATATACCTATTGCATTTTCTGGGAATATCCTGTGAACTTCTCTTTTTTCGAAAGGAATTTTATACAATCTTGCATAATGGTAAATGTTAAGCGATAGATGAAAACTTACTTCACAGAAAATGTAGATCTGTTTAAAGCATATAATTTATTTCCATTTTTTTTTTTTTTGGTGTGTGGAGCTTAGGCTATTTCCGAGATATCCATTATTTAAGTCCTATCGATATTCAGTTGTTCCTCGCGAATGCAGGGAAACAGTATGAAATTTTAAGGCAGCGTATAGCGCCCAGTTCTGAAACATTTGGCTACCTCTGTTCTCTTATGTCTATAACGAAAATTAAATTGAATTGAGTTTTATTTATGGATGCTCTTTAAGTGCTGTGCTCCTTGGCGTCCCATTCTATATTGGGCGTGAAAGACCGGAAATTTTGCTCAGAGGCCTCTTTATCAGGCTTGAGATTCTTTTATTTGCGTAAATCTACGGCACGGGACCACCGGCTTTACTTCGCTTCCGAAGAAAGCCATACTAAGGATTTTTACGCCCCAAAAATTCCATCCCCCCTCCGCCGGGTTTGAACACGCGACCTGGAAAACTAGAGGCTAGCATGGTATCCACTACACCACGGAGGACGACATCCATAACGAAATGTGTAATGTAGCTATTTCTGCAAAGGTTTATCTCGATTAAAATGGCGTAGATAGAAAAATGAAGATTTTATAAAAATGGTTTGTATACCCACTAATAAAGGATAATAAACGATAGGGTGTAGAGAAAAGTCATGTGAATATAACCCTTCAGAATTTTTGGTATTCTCATGTAATTATGAATCTTCCGTTTTATTATATGGATCGCATAGTAATGTACTCTCAGATATAACGGAAGCTGTATCTTCACAGTTTAGTAAATCAGCTAAACGCGTATACATTTTCATAACAGAACATCGAGGAAAGTTACTAAACCCCTCCAAGTTTGATTCTAATGTTGCCATCGTGGAAAATGGACCACCAGGTCGTTAAGGGAACCTCGGCTAGCATTATGCACGGTATTATTAGGTATACCCAACATTCCAGCGGTGGTTTGACGGCATAACTATTAAACTTTATAGTAGCAGCATCTTCCCGAAGTAATATAACTTTTGTGTAGTATCATGAAAACTAATAAAAAACGTTAAAAGTATAGCAGCTCTCGCTGTCTTCGAAAATAACTATAATAAAAACATCGGTACGTCGAATTTTAACATAAAAACCTCCTCACGCAAAGCACAAAGGGCTTTAAAATATGAAATAAAATTCTAAGGGCCGGCTAGACTCGTTTTCAACACAATTGCAATCGGTTGTTAGTTTTATCTAATGCAATAACTTGAAATAACATAAAAACACCCCGGTGCCGAGGGAGAAGCGGAGAGGGGTTTTTATTATTTTTTTGCCAGTCTCTCTCTCGTTTTTGATGACTTAACATTTAGGTTTTATCAGCTTCATGCCTTCACCTTTATAGATCCCGCCAGTCCGGCTTTGTGTTATATTTCGGAATATCTCGACTGCAGCAGATTCTGTTTTGTGTTGAAATCACGGCATTGTTTCCTACACCGGCCTGGTTATTACTTGGGATGCTGCAGTATGCTTATTGCAGGCGGATTAATGACAATAATATACATGGCTGAATAGTTGAATGGGACATCTAAAACCCTATCTATACAATGTATACAACGAAATATTGCTGTTGTTTCATGACCCACCCCTCCGAATTGAAACATTTCGGTGAATGTGTGTATCGGCGGACAGTACGGCACTTTATGCACGCGCCTAGGGGGATAAAATAGAATACACCCATTGATTTGAAATCCGCTCCCGTTGGTTTTCGTAGATAGTTATGATGAGCAACCAGAATCGGGCAGCGGCGGTGACTGTTGCCACCACTGTATAATAACTGTACCATCAAAAGTCTGCATGTCATTATGTTTGCCGTCCCGCACGCTCTCGCGGATTTATTTGCTGCTGGGGGTGGGGTGGGGGAAGAGGCAAGTTTGTACAGGGCGTGAACAAACCGTGGGAAAACTAAATATATGTCTATGTACTCACCTAGTGGAGGAATCTTCTCGTAATTATGCGACGAGCTTTTTATTCCCATAACTCGTGCTACAATTACACTGCAAAATATTTTAATTACTCAATCGTAAGCTCGAAATGCTATAACATCACAATACATTTTGTAGGAAGGGACGTGCCCAGCGCTCCATACTAAACCACCGGAAAATTTCGGTTACAAAACCAGATTTTGTAGAAGTCCGCATGCAGAGAAATAAGCTGACGTTTTTAATTGCGGAGTGCTGAAATTAAGCACTATATCACCAATTTAAACTTTAGGAAAGCGATACTACCGTCCTTTCCACCAGTAGAAAAGCTTTTCCTTATGCCACAACCACAGACTGATAGGAATCTTTGGTGTGAACATTTCCAGCTGTAAAGCTGTGCCTTCCTCCCTCCTTCTTGCTTAGTAGTTGTTCACAAAAGCTGAAAACTCAGAACGCTGATTCTTGAACGATCGACTTGATGGTCCCTTGCCTACAGAATTTGTGCGTCAGATATTAAAGCCCCTTCTTCTAGTTGAGAAACGACGTAATGTACTGATTGGCTGAATTGGACGACCTGCTGGAAGATCACTTCTACAGTTCCGCTCCACTCCAGGAAATGGACATCCATTTGCGTAAAACACTGCGTTGTCGTTGAAGGATTCTCACTTAGATTTGAATACTTGGCTGCTAACACTGCCTACAAACTGCTTTTGTATGTGACCTCTCGCAAATGGTTTCAACTTAGATTTCGAGGTGAAGGAAATGCTGCTATGTTGTCAGACCTACCACGAAATTTGGTTTCGTGGACTAAGATAAAACTAAAAGCTTAGGTTTCTTGCAAATCTTATGGCAACCTGTGGGAAAGTTTATATTTCGAATCGCGGTGTAGAGAGCCTGTCCATAGAGTCAATGTAATTTATTTGCTATTCCCATTTTATTCATAAAAAGTCCTTAGCATCGTATATATGTATCTCCCACCATCTAGCAGGAGGTGCTGTTATTTCAAATTACTGTGTTTCTTGACTGATACAAATAGGTTAAGCATTGTAGTGCTTTCTCTTCAAGACTTGTGAAGGCCATGTTACCATACTTAAAAGCAATACGATTGATGTGGGAGGATAAAGTTGTTCTCTGAAAAGTACAGATTTTGGAGAAGCGCTGCTCTAAGTCCATGCGTCTGCTAGTTTTGTAACTTCGCTTACTTATGAATGGAAATAAACACAAGTCTTAGATTAAAACATATAAAATATTCTTGTGTTTATCTTTAATCCCTGAAGGACAAAATGTAGTCCAAAATGTTACCTTTTTGATTATTGTTCTACTTTTAATCTTGGTTTTGTGTTCTCGCACTAACCGTCGTGTGGACATCGTCAGTTTGTGACATCTTTCTTTGTCTAAGAAACTAAAACGGAGTGTCATACATAAAATCATATTACTTTGCAATGAGTCAGTATTACATAATCTTCTGTTGTAAAAGTTAAAATCTACCCGTCTACATTGTTGAAATTATGCTAACCCATGAGGGATGGATTTGGAGTTAGGCTGGGTGCGTGGCTATGCCCCTTTTATTGCTGGGTGAATTCCTTAATGAACTGTGATCAGTGGAGTGAGTGAGCCCGAAGTCTTTGGCGCTGAAGCTTGTCTAACATTTATCTTATTACGGGAGGGAAAATATTGGAAAAACTCTTTCTTTAGAGGGTACTTCAGAGGGAAGATACTTTTTCTTTAGAGGGTATTCAACTCGAGTTAACATGAATACCTTAGCTCCATGCCACTGCAGTGAAAGAAACTTGAAAAGCGGTTTTAGTTGATAAACATTGATATTACTTAGGCCACATTCTCACCGCCCTCTTAATCTTGCTTGGATGAGGCAGGCTACATATCTGGAATGCCTTAGTTTTATTTCCTCATTCAAATGTCTAAATCAAACCTTCTCCTGAAGTTTTTGTTAAAAGTTAATGACAAGTAACCTTAAACCTTGGGGGTTCAACTAGTTTCATTCCTTTCCATTCATGTAATCAGTAGGTAGTGATAGAAGTATGAGAATGTTAAATGTAATTGCTACAGGATGTTTCAAAATATTGAACAAAGATAGATATACTGTTCATGGTCATGCCAAACAAGATACGCATCCTTTTGGTTGTAATTAAAATATAAATTAGAATGCCTTCTATAGCGTAGCTCCAGTGACAATTCTTGATCTATATCTTTTTCTGTTGTTTATCACCGGCACCCCAGCATACCTGATAATTGCTTTCTCTGCATTATTTGGGGTACAATTGCAATTTGTTTTTGCAGCAGACGACAGGTTCTAGGATATCATTAGAATTTCGGTATAGTTTCAGGTTGTGTTTCATTATATTACTTAATGGTTTGAAGTAGTTTTAATCTCCACTATCTGTGCTATGGTAACCACATATAAAAACGATACAACTTGACATCCTGTTTGTTAATGGCACAAAGAATTATAAAGAACGCTTGACTACATTCTTCACCTACTTACTCTGCTTTGCAATCTCGACCATGATGTGAGACTAGCTATCAATCTACTAAATATGTGTTTAGCTAGCATGTTGGATTGTGTGTAGTTAATTAAACTTAGTTTTTAGTTTCATCAATATCTACGGCATATCAACTAATGTTTTTCTTTTTTCTTTAATTTTAGAGTTGGAAATATACAGGGTGGACCATTTAAGTTGAGGCTACAATATCTTCAAAACTAAGTTGTAGAAAGAAATGTATTGAATAAAAGTTGCTTGATATTGTGGGGGAAAGTAAATGTCATTAGTCGTGTTTTATTTGGAGGACGTTGTGATGCTCATTTTAGGGTCAATTTAAACTGACCTTAATTGTATGTTCCCATTATAAGAAAAATAAGTTGACACTAAATTTGTCCATCATAACGTCCTCCAAACAAAACACGACTCCCTTAATAACAAGCAACTTTTATTAAAGACGTTTCTTTCTACAACGGTTACTTTTGGAGATAATGTACAGTCTGAACTTGAATGGTCCACTCTGTATACATAATTTCGTGTGCTAAACCTCGGTACGAAATTGATAACCACTGAGGAATTAATTTATATTAAGAACTGCCACGTTTGGAAAGTTTCAGATGAGACTGTCTGCAGGAAATATAGATATTAGCGTTCCAGTAAACCTGCTCTCATTATTGTATTTCTCCACCAGAGCGTAAACACGTAGAGAAGCTAAATCACAAAAGTTGCAGACTCACATTAGTGTATGGCTTTGATTATATTGCACCAAAACATATTTCTGGTTATATTTTCGGCAATAATGTTCACGTTTCGCTTTCTTAGATGAAAGCCATTCCATGTTTGGATCATGCACACTATTCGCAAGCGTCTTAATGAACCAATAAGTAAGGATGGAGCCAAGTGTAATGATAGAAAATCATCACCTTACATAGGGAAAAGTCTGCGCTGTTAACCTTAGTGCTCAAGAATTTACATTTTCTGGAGGTCGTATTTCAAACTTATGAGCTAACGCTTCCTTTTATATTTGTTCATAAGCCGCAATGGAAGTTTCAAGATTCAAGGTAGCTATTATTTCATGTAAAGTTGGTATCAATTGGAGGGAACATTTTTAACATCATGTTTACTGGACTTGGTCAAGCAGAAACATTGGTGTCCCCAGTCATTCTGAGAAAAGCATCAGAGTAACGCGATGTTATGAAAGAATGACAATGTTTCGTACTTGTTTCAAAACGCCACACACAGGTTAATTTGTTAATATCTTGACCAGGATAAGGTTTTGTTCGAAGAGATTTCCATTCAATGGTTACAGGTGGTTATGCCTCGCTATGCTGGCAAAGTCATTCATCGTTTGTAACATTTTTAGATAAATTTACTGTTGTTATGTTCACAAATATGGTATTATCCTATAAACTGGTTAAAATAGAACGGAGTATTGTAGCGACCCAACAGTCAAAGAAAAATCACAAGTATCTTTTGAAGGATGCCAGTTGCCACTTGTAGCAAAAATACATGGATGGTGAGATGTATTTTTCTAGCTTAAACGCGTTTTCCTATCTGGAAGATAGAAGATTACTTTTCTTGCAAGCTGTTAAGTTGTTATGACTTGGTAGTGTTTCTCAGCGCCTCAAGGTTTGCCTATTTATACCTTTAGAGTGAAACATTTCTGTTTGAATCGAAACTCTTGCCTTGTAAGGAACTTTTGACCAGTTCTCGGTGTGTGTCTCCGCCAATCCCATTCACATCGTCGGATCTGAATATGCTAAGTATTTATTGCCAGAGTATTTCTGATGGAATGTTTCTCGTTAGCATCGGCCTTCGAAGACACAGTAATTAACACAGTTTATTCATGAGGCGGTAAGTGATGCGAAACACCCTGTGTTTTCTGTTAGCAGTGTCGCCTGCCTGCACCAAGGCTATAACACTACCCCACACTCCTACCACCTGTATAACAAAACAGTATTTTAACGTTGGTCCGAAAATGCCCCCTTTTGTTTTCGAAACTAGCCAGGATAGGGGCTGCCTACCCCCGGCAATAACCCATATCCCCGGCATTGTGTACAGTAGAACCGCCAGTTTAAAACAAACCTCCCCCCCGTCATCATCCCCCATTCCACATGTGTTTGTTAGCCTGCCTCTTTTATTCTCGCCAGTGAAACGTTTTTGATTCAAAATGAAACGAACGGACGACGAATGACGAGCGAGAGAGAGAGAGAGACCGTCATTAGAATGTGCCGATATCACATTGGTCCAAGTTACATTCAGGGTTATAACAGTTGAGCTGGACTCTTCGTTCAATGACCGTGCAGTCATATTGTAACAACAATACAAACCGACTTGTACAGTCAGGTCGCACTCCACAGTGTCTCAAATGATGTTTTAGGCAGCAGCTCAATTTCTTCATCATTCCTCATGAGAGAAAGGTGAAGTCTTGAATTCAATGGAAACTCCGTTTGGAATGAAGTAAATAAACGCATAATCCACACCGGTTCAACATAGCGGCTACCTGGGCAGCCACGCTAGCAAAATACATTTCCATCAACAGCAGGAAAGCCCATTAGATGCTCAACAGTGAAGAAGCACATGCATCTTAAATGCTGAAATCATCCATTGTTTTCTGAGGGAATGTCACGCACATTTCAAGCAACATTTAACAGAATGTGAAGTTCCATTCCGTATTTTCTTTTCAATGAAAGAACAATGTAAGTTTCTTTAAAATTCTGATTAACACGATCATTTGTCTCAAGAGTAAGGAACCAAACCAGTGCCCTGGGGATACCGAGCGGGATGGTTCAGGCGGCAACCTCTGTGGCCCGCATTCTGGAGGTTGTGGGTACAATTCCCGCAGCTTACCTTCCTGATCCATGGGTTTTTTCGGGAGTTTCCCCGTGTCGCTAGGCGAATGTGGGGCAGGTTCATTACTTCCGAATTTCCTGTCCCCCCATTTCACCTCCATTCTCATTTCACTTCACCTTTCGTCTGCTTGATCTGTTTCAGGGTTACAAGTGTCGGCAGTTGTCTCGACGTTGCATGGCAGGGGAAAAGGATGCTTTGTGCAACACTTCGTCTCCCGGAATGGGAGCGGTCTCCGAGTCCCGGACCCCCAGTGGGATGTGCAAGCCTGCGGGGGGAGGGGCCCGGTTGCACCAGCTGCCGTCCGGGTAGTTTCAATCTGGAAAAATGTAGGGACCCTGCCCTCTGCCCTGTCGCGTCTCCTGGTCCGGTCGCTCTCTTGTCTCCTCTCACCTCAACCCACCCTCACGAGGGCGCCCCACCAGGGGCTTAGGCACAAAAATCTTTGTAGGTCGAGGTTCCTAGTCGTAACCCTGGAGATGGCATTTTGTTCACTTGGTATTTATTTTATAAACTCCTTACAGCTTCGAATGGAGATACTTAACAGCTGCAAGTTTGTCTTCAGTCGCCTCTCCATGTCTTGCAAACATTGGCTGTAGCCTGGAAATTGCCTTGTGCGAACTTGCGATGGGAATGGCGCCATGTAATTGTTTAACATGTTACGCAGTAACTTGAGAAAATTGTTAAACATATAAACATTTTCTGCCCGATTTATTCACAGAAAGCCACAGTTGAGGCTTAGTGCAGGAATTCGGGGACGCTCTCTAAATTATGTAATATTAAATATGTATTTCGAAATATTCACCGTAGTTTAAATTTGCTCAGATTAATGGACATAAAATAATGCCCTTCTTATTACTTTCTCTGTTACGTATAGTGAATAGGGGAAGTATTGTATTCCACCCAAAGCTTCGATAGCGATATTTCACCGGTAATGCATGTTTTGAGGCACCTGAATCCAGTAAAAGCATTGTTTTAAAAAAAGCTCTGTGTGTGTGTGTGTGTGTGTGTGTGTGTGTGTGTGTAAACAGCATAACTCAAAAACGAAAAGTCTGACCAACACCAAACTTGGTATTCAAGTTCAGTACCTTCCAAAGATGCGACACAAAGATTTTCCAGAAAATCCTCTTCACCCCAAACTGCCCTTTGATGGAACAGTTTTCGAAATCTTTGATTTTCTAAAAATGGCTCTAACGATTTTGATTAACATACCATATATTAAAGATATTTACAAAGCAAATGAAATGTATATCTTGAATTTTCTTGAAAAGTGAAGTCGTCTGCATTCGGAAGGAATCTTGTATATTGTACAACTGCTAAGCGCTGAGCGACATACGAAAATGTACTACACAAAAAATGTAAATCTCTTTAAAATAATTTCTTTCAAATGAGTTTTTCTTGTGGCATAAGCCGTTTCTGAGATATACGTTATTAAAAGTTTGAATTGTTTATTTCTGGGTTATTCTCTTAAAGTCGTTTCAACATTCAGTTGTTTCTCGTGATTGCATGAAAACAGTATGGAATTTTAAGGTCAGAAATAGCGTCCAGTTCTTAAGCATTTGACTATCGCTGTTCTCATTGTATGTATAACGAAATGTGTAATATAGCCATTTCTGCAGTGGTTTATTTGGATTAAAATGTAGTAGATAGAAAAATAAGCTTTCGTAAGAATAATTTGTATACCCACTTAAAAACGATAGAGGGTAGAGGAAGTCATCTGAATGTATCAGATCAGATTTTTTCTCGGGGCTAATAATTCATATATCAAGCTGATTGGACCTGTTTTTGTTTAAGTGTATATCGTTATTAATATTAGTCTTACGCAAATGGTTTGTAACCCCCTTTGGGATTAGGTTATGTTTAGAAGTTTCCAGGACTCTGGGTATTGTACTCGACTTGTTTCAAGAATATGAAACCAGTGAATAAAGTTTATAACAAGTAAGAAAGAAAGAAAGAAAGAACTAAGGAAAGAAATAAAAATAAAATATTAAAATAGCAATCAGTTTCTGGTGTAGTTTTCGGCTGAAAAATTTTTCAACAAGTATTGAATCGTAAAATGAGGCAACAGTCTGTGATAAGTGAAAGAAGAATGAATGGGCGTTAAGGCCTATACAATTGGACTTTTTAATAAATCTGTAGTAAAAGCGATCATTCGTGTTTCATTATGTCCTTTGCGATGCAAACGTACGCACAATAAGATGTGAGTATATTTTAATGTGAATATTAAAAACGATGTGTATTAATATTTAAGAAACAAAAGAAGGTCTTAACACTCAAGAAAGTGATGAGCTTTACAAACTGGAGAGTAATAGGAGATAAGAAACGTACTCTATGTAACGTTTTATTGCAACAACTAAAGAAGTTGAAGTGTTAAATTGTGTAATTTTTGCGGGCAGGCATCTACAAAGCTAGATTTCCTAGCTGTTAACACGAACTGACAAGTTCTTTTCCAGGAAAATCTGATAGGTAATCTATCATTTTAACAAAATCATTTGCCCTATTCCTTAGCAGCGGGAGAAGAAAAATTGACATAATTTACTTAATACTCTTGAAAAAGAGCAGAAATCCTTGAGCACTGTAGCGGAGAACGCCCCACTTAGCCATCATTTTTCTTTTCGTCACCTCCTTGCTAAGATGAAGCCTAGTTTTATAAAATTAAAACTTGTTTTGAATTACAAATTAACCCCCCCATAACTCGGTGTAGATGCCTCTTTTGATTAGAGTGGACTGCCTAAATATTTATGGATGCAATTTATTTTGAGCCGTGAATAAATAGCTTCTGGGTTTTTATTCACCTGTTGATATGATTCATCTGCTATCCGTACTGTGCGGCGTCAAAGGAGGACAATGGATGCCCCTGTCGTGAAACTTCAGTTTTTGTGTTACATGTATTAGCTTTCAGGACAGGGGGAATCTTCATACATGTTTTTTTTTTTTAATTAGGTCCAATCCCTGTAAGAATTGCGTCTTGTATCAGAGAAGTCCCTCACGTTTATCTTGAAGTTATAATGGGGGATAAAACTGTATTTTTATCCCCTTTTATTTCTCTTAGCGGATGTGATAACCGAATAACGCAACTTCGGTAACGCTGAACAGAAACAATGTTCATAACAAACACAGAACGTAATGAGAACAACTGGGAAGATGAAAATGAATGTTTTAAAATACCATAATGGTCTGCATATCCTCTTGGTGCATTGAATTCATCATTCTAGGTTTTCATCTGTAATTGTTTCATGCTTTTATATTGTGTATTAGTGCGTTTGTACAGGGCAATTAAAAAAATAGCCTTTCTTATTTTTCATTGAAATGTCATACAGAAACAAAACTGGTGTGGAATGATAGAACCTCTTGAGCTCTTATGGACATCACATTACAAAAGTTGGATATGACCACTTGTTCTCAGTTATCAGCGCCACTGCATCAGAAATGCGTTGCTTCAAATCATCCAGGTCCTGTGGTTATAGGGGAACATACATTATATTCTTGCGAACGCTTATCAAAACATGTCGCAGACTGTTAGATCGGAGGCCAACCTCCTGCTCGGGTGACATTCAGGTGCTCGCGAACTCGGTGGAAATGGGGAGGAGCACCATCCTATTGGAAGATTGCATTAGAAAGATGTTCCTCTGGTTAGATTCTAGAAGTCCTTCCTTTAGCATTAACCTTTATGTTAACATGTCCGGGTAGATTTGGCCAGAGGCAGTACGTTCGGCAAAAAAGAAAGTTCTATGCACCTAGCGGTTTTTACGTAAGCTGCAAACATAGACAGGAGAACTGTTAAACTTTTATCATTGCATAGTATTTTTGGTATGTCATTTCAGTGAAAACATATGGAGGATGAAAAGGTATTGCTTTGGCATGTGCCATGGAAGTAGTCATCCATTAATATATGGCCAAATTTTAAAAGTCCTGTGTAAGGAGGGGGGCGGAACTGCTTCAGACTTCATTCAATGAAAATGTTGGTTCCGTGTAAAGTTACTTATAGTGTCCAAGAAAACTAACTCTGAAAATATGTAACACCTTCGCCCCTCGTATGTAAGCACTCTTTTGTTGGTTAACAGTGAGACCAGCGTGCTACAGTTTCCTAAATTCTGTTTCAGAATGTCTTTCCTATCGTCGCCTGTCCAAAATCTCCAAAGCAGAACATTCCAGAGTTAAGCTATGCTAGTTATAAAAAGAGCAATGCAACATCCTTAGAAGTTATAGTTGTATTATACTCATGCTATCCTCAGTGACAGACCAGTTCAATGCCGAAGGTAGATAGTAATAAAAAAGTCAGTTTTGCTTTTCGGGCTACTAACTAAACAACACAGTATTCGACCACAAACCTCGTAACTGAAGTGATTGCAAGACATATATTAACAAGCAATGAAGTGTCAGTTATGAGTTGGGTTTCACCGTCTTAAACGAGCGCTGCCATAAATCTGAAAGCAAAGTAGACCGCCTATTGCCAAGGAAACTCATGAGTAATATTGTATCGAGTTTAGTTCTGCGGATCCGGCGCGGAAGAGAATGGAGGATGAACGGAGCTGAGTGGGAGTGAAGTATGTGTATTAAGTAATTGATCTACTATGTATATTTTAAAAGGGATATTATACTGCAGTTCGCTATTTAAGAAATTCTCAGCGTTGTATAATGTCTGTGATTGATGCAGTGTTAGTTCGGTCATGCCAAACACTTTCATTTTAAACTGCCGGAATCGGCATTTATCTGCTTTCAAAATAGAAAGAAAATCTTTAATTTGTTGTCATAAGCCAACCAAAATCGTCTTGATACCCTTTAAATACAGAACTAAGGATATAAATCGTAATCATCGACTTAACACTCTTTCAAATAATGACAATTAATTTATTCTCTTCCGAACCGGTTCCTTGATTGAGATGTTTTCTATTTATTTTCTTCTTGAAATGGTCTCGGCCATACATTGCGTCCCGTCGCTGACCACTGTGGCATCCTTCAGAATGGATGAGGAACTCCAGATCCTTACGATCACACGTGTATTTCACCTTTCACCCTCTAAATGTAGCGACTTTGACTAATGTTCTAGACATATTTTCATGTCTGTCTCTGAAGGTCATGTTCTTTTTGTAAAGACATTGAATCACCGCACGCTAATAACCGGTTTTATCAATTTTCATAAATTAACTTAGGTGTATTATCGCTGTTAAACCATCAAGATAGGCATAAATCAAACAGTGTTACAATTCCAAGTGACAGGACCTGGTTACAGAGAATACAGCAGCTTAACTACATAGTGGAACTTGCTGAAGTGTTAGACTATGCACCTTTCATCCTCCTAATAGAAGTAAACCCTCTATAAGAACGTCCATCAGCAGTGATCATTTTGCCCCGTGCCATTAGACTTCTAGTTACGAAGGCTTGTTTGTAAGCTGCTGGGAGTACAAAATAGAGAGGTATCTTGGGAAAATATCTTATTGCTTAAGGCCAAATGGTGATACACATTGATGGTACCAGCGTGTGATGCTTTACTGTTTTGAAACTCACTTTGCACAGACTCAAAAATGTACACATCAGACACTTCTGTAATACTCGTACTTATTCAGTCAAAATACACCATGCTGCACAGGATTTCGTCTAGCAGACAATTCTGTTTCACTTGTTATATCATTGAACCCGATGGTTACTTTCCGGATTTAATTTGTAATCCGCACCCACCAAAATGAGGTTTACATTCCAAAATTTTAGGCATTTTTCATTGTTAATCTCTCATTTACTTACCAAGTACATATAGTCATATAGTTACAGATACATTTCTATTAGAACTATGACCCATTTATGACACTTCTTAGTGCGAGTTGTGTAATCTATAGCACTAATATTATACAGAGACAAAAATAAACGTGTGTAGGACAAGTTTGGAAACAGTCATACGATTTTGATTATTCTTTGACAATATTTCTTGCGAAGGGACGTAAGCTATAACATATTTCCAACCATTTTTAAACGGTTTTTGTCTTGTTCATGTAACCCAGTTTTAATACCAGAGTAGATTTTTGAGGCATTATTCGGAACATGGCAGAGTTTTAATGATTTGCACTCCAAAGGATAAATGGGTAAATTTGAGTTATTGCAAAGGATAGTTGCATATATGTTCATATCGCATTCCCTCTGATTTCGCTGAAGGAGCATATTTTGTATGATTTTGCAAAACTTGATACACTTAGGTTTTACAGTTTGCCAAAAATAAGCTACCCTTTAGCTTTCAAACATTTCCATTACCCGTATTTTGAAACTAACTTACAAATTAACATTCTACGGTCTATTTAGACAAAGCTTTTTGCACTTAAACTATAGAACTCAAAGAAAATTATTGCAACTCTGGAAAAAACTATCCTTACCACATGTTCATTCAATCCCTTGTGCAAAAGTCTGGATAGGTTACCTTACAATCTTAAAAAAAACTAACCAACCCTTGTTTTCTAACATTTGAAGCTTGAAATGTTTTAAAATATTATTATCTCCCTTTATCTTCAACTAGATATAGACAAAACTGCACTGCTTGGCTAATCAGTGCAGAAATTCGTGCACTTGAGCTATAGGAGTTTACGAAAGCTTTTTAAAACATAACTTAACCCTTACGTGCAAAATGTACCCATCTGGACAACATTTTGTATAGGTACAAGTTAAAATTGTAGACTATTCACACTGTCAAAAATCATCCCATATCCTTACTTTCAACCCCTTAGTTACAAAATGCTGTTTTATTTCCTGGAAATGAGTTTAGAGTGCTTTGGGAACCCGTTCACACCAAACGAATAGCTCATAAGTTTCTCTTTTACGCAGTGTTTTAAGAAGTGTAAAATATCCAAGACTTAGAATGGAACAAATAATGCTTTCTATCTGTGTTTAGATTATGCCATTACATTATTCACTGTAAAGTATGCATCCATTGTTTGCTGTTCATTTGTAGCGACAAGGCTTGTCCTGCGAGTGTTCTGTCCAGAGGCGCAGCGCAAGATTCGCTGCATGCTTGATCTTTCATCATTAGGAGTAATATCCATTGTCATTCTATTGACCATACATCTTTCCTTTACATTTGAGGTTGTTCTCATACGTCAACATACTGTAATTTAGAGAGCTTGGAAGGTTTAGATAAACACACAACTTCTTTGCGCTCCCATTAGCTGAGCATGATGTACGACATATCTAAATGAGTGTTCTGCCGTTATTTTACCGTCAACTTGGTGCAGAGCTACGGCTCAGCTTGGGAAAGCGGTATGAGCCGACTGCTTTACTACGAGTATATGGCCCTGACCCTTGCTTCAGGCTCCCCATCGAAAGCTTTCGAACCTCGGACAAGTAGTACGGAGGTGTTTAATGAGGTCCCTCCCTGTTTGTGTGTGGTCCGCCGCGTGATGTCAATGGGAGATTTATTGCACGTAACCTGACCTTTACCATAGCTACCTTCCATTGCTTTCCTCACAAAAACAGTGTTAATGTCAGGTTCGACTGAAAATTGTTTTTAAGAAACATTAGAGAAATTTATTGGCATTGAACATTTTGGTTTTTCTGTTGCATCCTCTTTGTCCGCCAATCACGATACTTTCCTTACGCCCAGAGCGAATTCTAACTTTAATTCTTAACGAATTAATAGCGGGAAATATAATAGGAATAAACTTGCCTGTAGCTTCACCATAAAAAAGTCCTTAGTGACAAAGCCTCTCCATTCACGAAATTCGTGACAATCAATTCGGTGGCATAATTCATAAAGAACATAAAATAGGTCACCAGGACGTCCTTTATCCTCCAAATGATAGTGAATGTATATGTAGAAAACAATGAATTCTAAGTTTAGAAAAACTTTTAATCTATCCATGCTGGCAAAATTGTTATTTTGCTGTAACAGTTCCGATAGTTACCATTCTGAAAATAATAATTTCGAAATAACTGCTCCAAAATAATAGTCGGGTACCTACGTATTTACTGTTGGCCACTGCTGTACTCACTCGGGTTCTTTCGCATTAACTCGTTTGTTACGAATATTGCAAAGCGGCAAACCAGTGAAACCCAATCTGTTCTCTTAACAGCTAAGCTTCAAAGTGCATAGTTCACCCCACCTATTACTGTATTTGAAGAGATTGACAAGCTAACCAATCAAGTTTCAGTCCTTGGCAGCACGAGTAAAAATGAGTGGGAAGGGAAGCTCTCTTTATCTCCTCTCTCTGTATGATTGGTCATCCCTGGGCAAGAAGATGCTCCCGTCCTTTCCTCTTCTCCCACCCTGTATTTAACATACGAGCGGAAATTCGCAATGTATTCTGAAGGAGTAATATTGTTTATTTATTAGCCCCACGTTTAGGTGCCAATTTGGAGTAGGTTGTATTGTAGTTCCACTGTTGGGGAGCCAAACTTGATGAAGTAACTGCCCTACGTATGGTACAAAGTTTCCGGTGGCCTTCGCTCCAACGTTCAGGAATCAACTTTGTATTTTAATGTATCTTTAAATATTATATATATATATATATATATATATATTTATGTTTGCCTCGCCTGCGTCAGCATTAATTTGTAGAAACATGTATCTCTTAACAGGGGGTGATGCGGCTAAAGAATGTAGGCTTACACAAATTATAATTTTTTACTTCACTCCTTTTATTAATCCTTCACAAGATTAAATAACACTTCACTGATATAGAGAGCTGTGAGATTATTTATTAATTACTTGCACTTTTTAACACGTAAGCTTTATAATATTCTCGCCGTAATGAATTTTATATGTCTCACACTGAATACGTACCGAGCAAACTACTTAGGAACGTTGCCTTTTAGCGGCTGGCGTTTACCGCTTGAATTTGTAAATTTCTCTATTTCAAGTCTCTGATTGGCTAATCCTACTCCAATAGAATACTTTTATTTTTCTTTCAGCGTATCTAGTTATTGATTGGCTATTTATAAACTGTTTTAAATATTACATTATTGTTCCAAGAATTACTAGTAGCATTATTAAACTTTCCAATTCATTATTGCCTCTAGCTTACCTCATTGTTACCTCATTGTTAGCAACTTTCGGCCTCTATTCTCACAGCTCCAACATTATAAAATACTTAATACATTCACATAACATTATTATACATGTACACAATAATATAAACATAATACAATGGCTGTTACATACATTTTATATATTATTTGTAAACATATTGCTTTAAGGCGGGTTGTTATTTTTTTATATTATATAATTAGACTGAAATCATTTTAATGTTAAAAAATACTGCCTCAATTGTTTACAATAGTCATGCCGTTTTACATCTAAATGTATATATATATATATATATATATATATATATTACTGCTTACTTAATTCAAGTTAAAGGAATTCACATCATATCAGTTTCAATGATGCAAATGATTATATGTTCCAAAATGGCGTCTCGGGCAATTGCCTTTCACATGTGTATCGTAAGAGCTCAGTAGCATAATATACTAGTAATTAGACGGAAGAGACGTTGCTCTCTATTGGAACTTGGAAGCAGGAACGGTTTCAAGATTTCGCATCATACACAATTCCAAAATAAATGTCAAAATTTCTATCCGTTCGTTTTTGTGGGTGATGCTTAACACGAAACAAAAGTTCGTTAGTATATACGCGCTTTAGTAAGTAAACCAAACCATTGATATGTGCACACGTTAACGAAATCATTGACTAGTTGACTCATAACCAGGCAAAGAAATTTCTAAACATTAAAGCCAGGTCGAAGGGAAATGAAGTGGAACTGTTACTGGACTTTACGCAGTGACGTCGCAGGTTACAAACCACTCCCATCCGTTTGCTGACAACACTCACCAGACCATGTTTACCTTCCCGTCACTGACTCATGGCCGCTGTTGTTTACATTCTTTATATTGACAGTGGTTTGAGCCTTGAAGGCAATTGCTTAAGAATTCCTATGGCTGCTCATAGGCATCGATGCATAATGGAACGGCATGTCTTCAATTTAACATTCTCATTTAAATTGTACTGATACAAAGACTTGATCATATGTTGAAACTTACTCTAAAAGTGGCTATAGAAGCAACTTGTCATAGACACAAAAAGGAAGAGGAAGTAGTAAGGAAGGGAAGAAAAATCCTACTTAACTCCAAGGCTGCAGCTAGTACCAAATCTCCAACTGAAAAGACAGCAAAGGAACACTTATTAATTCGCTCGACTGCAGTTCGCAAAGAACACGTGACAGGAGAGTGAATGACTCTCACAACTCCGCTCCGCTCCACTTCGGGGACGGATGTCCCAACTGCCATGGTTTAGTGTGTCTGATGTTGGCTTCGATTTGGTTAACTTTTATTGAAACTGTACATTTTGCATATATTTTCTTATATCATGTGGCTTCTCTCAAAGACATTTCAAGTCAGGTTTTAGGATGAGCTTGATAATTTCCTTGTCAGAATCTAGCTATGCTCTATCTTAGTAAATACATCCCTTCACCAAATGCACCGAAATTTCATCTTACGATTTCTACAGAAGCACTGTTATCGTACGTACTCTATCTTGTACAATTTCTAGTCAAGCACCAAACTCACTTCTATAAACGACTTCCGTCCCGATGCATTTTCGATCAAAATATGTTTTGCAAATTTGGCACACCATTTGTTAACCAGCTGTTTTCTTGGGCTTATAGTTCTGTTCGATTGATCAGTGAAAAACCTACCTTCGTGCTATCATGTTTGTGATAAAATGCGGGCTCATTTAAAGTAATGCATGACTTATCGAACTGCAGAAGTATAAGGCAATAAATATAGAGAACTGCCCGAAGATAAACATTTTGGAACCATATCAAACTGTTATGTAACTGAATGGTTATTACAGGGACTGAAAGGATTAAAATACTGCTGATATTGAAACTCTGGTTGCAAATGTTTTAAAATTTAGCAATACTACCACATGTAGAAAAGTAACAACGAGCACCTGCTGTGTGGCTGAATAATGGCTTCCGACATTTTTATACTTGCTGGTTGGTGTATTTTGAGTACTGTAGCATATGGACGAGCTATGGTCATTAAGCTATGCGCTTGGCAGGAGCATCTTCCTCCATAGCTCTTGATGCACCGGCTCAGTCAGTTTTTGCTCGTACGAGATCCGCTTTCTGTGCAAATCCACTGCGATATTATTCCTTGTGAGTCAGTGAAAGCCATTTTAACGTTGTTATGTGTGTGGAATTCCAGCGCATAATCTTGAGCACATTTGGATGCACTTTGTGGTGACTGCCACTAACGGTAATCCGGCGAAATGGATTCGAACCGAAACTTTTGCGCATAATGGCCTCATGTATAACGGAAGCGGACAAGATTTGCCGCTGCCACCACTTGCATATAATCTGTATTGCAGATGTTAAAACCCTCTCCGGATGTACATTATCTCTCATCGCTTTTTGAGTCCAGTACGAGAAAAGCCTATTGCCATTCTCTGAATCACATAAATAATACGACCCCGCCAAGGCTTTTCATCCGTTGCCCCAACAAATACCAATCAGAGCTCGGAGAATGGAGTCGTAGTGGGTGGGATGGGGGACTAGTCGCATTATGGTATGGGACCGGCCTGGAGTCGATCCCTGGAATTGTTTCATCGCAGAATTGTTATGTGCAACAACAGGGATGCGTGGACCCCCGCGATATGTTCTGCTGGAATAATAGAGGGACAGTCATAGAAACAAGGATTGGCAAAGAGGAGGCGGGGGTAGGGAAACAGTCTGTAACATTTCACGTCAGGCATTGCATCACAGAATAAAAACGTACTGACAAGGCAAACAATTCTGGTCACTGGGGGGAGGGGCACATCTTCGTAAAAATATATATTATTAGTCACCTTAGTGACCCATTGTTAATTTTGTCTACATAGCTTAAAATGCTGATAATAGAAATATGATATACGAGATTAAAATAATATTTTAATCTTGAGTGAACAATTTAACAACCGAGGCTTGCCGAGGTAATAATTTAAACGACATTTTAAATGTGTTTAAATCTCGTGTGTTATGCAATATTTTATCTAGTACTAAAACGTAAATCAGAGTAATTATTTTAATTAAATATGTAGATTTACAGTTACTTAATACAAACATGGTGGCACCAATGT
Organism: Deroplatys truncata; assembly: GCA_030765065.1. Taxonomy (NCBI): domain Eukaryota; kingdom Metazoa; phylum Arthropoda; class Insecta; order Mantodea; family Mantidae; genus Deroplatys; species Deroplatys truncata. Next base: position 161,909,212 of record CM060976.1, on the reverse strand, counting down.
TGATTGCCTTGAAGATAATGGATATAAATAAACTGATGTCGATGGCAGATAGTATAAGTGTAACTTGAAACGTGTGCGGAAAAGGGACAAATATTTATTCCTGAAGAGTTATAATGCATGCTCAGAGTGCACGGAATTCATTGGTCCCTAAAATGTCTGGTTGTCTATATGATAAAGAGCTTCAAGTCATTTTATGAGTGGAGGAAACAAAGGAACGTGAAGAGAATTAACGAAGATATTTTTTCTCCTTCCATTTATATGCCGCCTTTAACATCTCGGTCATATCAGTGAGATTGTTACCTTTGGAAATTAAAGGTAAAATGATGTTCACTCGTTTTACAGTTCTGTGGTATTGCATTAAATTCACGCGCACATTCATACTTCCAGACTCTACGGAGGATGAGGAATAATCCTGGCTAAAGGAAAATTTCCACCCTCTAGCTGAGAATCGATCCCATGACCTTCAGATTTGTAGTCTAACGTACTAACTACCAGACCACGGAAGCGGTCAGACAATATTGTTCTAGCATAGCCTCCTTTAAGGATATATAAGTAAATACAAAACATCATGGTTGTATCATTTTGTGTTAAAGAAGACATTATGGGATATGAATCTATTATGTAGGCAATTGTTGAGAACTTATTTCTGTTAATTACTATTATTTGAAGTAAAATCTGATGTGTTACACTCACATGACTTTCTCTACTCTTGTACAAACTATTTTTACAAACGCTTATTCTCCATATGCTTCATGTTAATCGAGATGTTAATCTTATTGCTAATTTTCTTGTAGATTCAAGGGGAATATGGTAGTATTTAATCGATAGTCAAATCTTTTAAGAGCTGGTTGCTGTGTGGCGCATTCCATTCTCTTTGTATGTCCAGGACATAAAAAAGAAATGAATAACGAATTCCCATTTGAGAAAAACTATTGGAAAATTTAAGGGAATAACAAGCAATATCTGAAAATGGTTCACTCAACAACAAAAAAATGTATATGACGTAAATTGTGTATTTTAACGCGATGTACATTTTTTGTGTAGTAAAATTTTGTCTATCTCTTATGGTTTACCAGTTATGCAAAAGTCGTTCACAGTGAAGAAGACTTTTGGAGACATTCCCAGAAAATTCGAGATATACATTTAATTTGTCATGAAAATATCTTAAACATATGATATTTTAATCAAAATCGTTAGTGCCATTTTTGAGAAAATTAAAATTTTCGAAAAATCTTCCATGTAAAGGGTAATCTGGGGTGGGGGGATTTTCTTGAAAACCTTCGTGTCGCATATTTGGAAGATACTGAACCTAAATACCAAGTTTGGTGTTTTTCCGACTGTTCGTTTCTGAGTTACGCTGTTCTCACACACACACACACACACACACACACACACACACACACACACACACACACACACACAGAGAGAGAGAGAGAGAGAGAGAGAGACACGGACATGCTTCCAAAAATGCTTTTTCTGGATTCAGGGGGTCTCAAAACATATATTTCCGTTGGAATCTCGGTATCGAATTTTTGGGTGGAATACTATACTTCCCCTTCTTACTATACGTAGTAGAGAAAGTAATAGTTTCAGAAATGAAATAAAAAGATGGTAACGATGGATTAAAACGGTATTTAAGTTGCTAGAAACGACGAAACAAATGACAGTTCATATGGCAATAAGGAATAAAATTAATTTTTACAATTAAGACATATTAAAATGTTGGCAGTAAAATGATAGCCTTCTAAGAAATATTTTGGGTTATTTTAATACATTAAATACCTATTATACTCCTAAGACTTTAATAGGAGCAGTGAGTTTGTACATTTCTTAATTAGGGCATCTTAAACTAATCTCTTAAAAGATTAATGACAAATAGCATTTTCCTCCTGTATGCGAGCAAGAAAAAATGTAAAGATTTTACTTTATCTGCGTTACTATTATCGGAATATGTACTTACTACAACTTAGCATGATTCATAACTCATAATTGTTTATAACCTCATACGTATTCACAGTTATTAAAAAAAACAGTTTAGTTATAAGGGACATATATCAACAATATAATACACAAGCAAAATCGTTAATATGCACATGGGTTAACATTTTAGATGTTTTTGCTACATTATGTGGTTTGCTTTGAGTATAGATATTCTATGAAATAACATTTAAAATCCTACATTTTTAGCAGATTTCTTTATTTTTCCGTATTGTGCAATACAGCCAAGTTTACATTACTTATGTTGAGATATCTCATTAAAAATGCATCGTGAATGACGTAACGTGAATGGAAGAACCGCATTTTGTTTGAGCAGCTGCATAAGGGATTAGCTGAAGTTGTTATGGGTAGAGATATTTTCCTTTAGATTAATATTAAAATTCCCATGAAAAATCTAATATTTCACCCATAAGATTAAGAAGAATTTGAGTGTTTAGGTAAAATTGTGAAGTAAAATTTAATTGCATGGTTAATGGATTTTATTTTATCTAATACTTCATCTCGTTTCAAGAAAACGTGCATAGATCTTCATTTTTTGAGTTTTTACCATGAAACATCTCAGCACAGTATTCCTGATTTCTTTGCGGTTAAGGAAGGAACTATCTCGGCCTTTGCCTTGCAAGTCTTACGCGGATCCTCTCTAATTGGGCTAAATGTGCTCAGGGTACTAAAAACGTTGCAAGATCTTGCAAAGGAAATACAAAGTAGAGTTAATGAAATAAGCTAATAAAACAAGGAAAAAAACAAAACAGTAGGGAAAAAGACGCCATGTGCTAAAACACCGCGTAAAAGGAGTATAGGGCATGGAGGAAGAAATAAAGAGGATAAAAGAAAGAAGGTGTGAGAAAGAGAGCAGTAATTTAAGGAGATGCAGTGATGACAGTCACTTCGCACTCTAGCAGAAGAGGGAGAGTGTGTAACTCCACCTCTTCTCACCCCCCAACCCTACAGCGCGGCGAGTAAGCGAGAAAGAGGAACAAAAACTTGTACATATTAAAAAATGCTGATGGAAAAAAACTGTCGATACAATGCGGGTAGGTACCTTCGCAATTTCCAATTGTAATGCCAGTGGTGCGTATTTTAATGGTATTATTAATTTTTATAATGGAACGACATGCGCACGCAAGATATCAATTTACTTTTTGGGGAACCAGTGTCCACATTACAGATCGTCAATATCTACAAAGCGTTTCATGTCAAAGTAAATTGCCATCGGTTGAAGGTAACAAGGTAGCAAGTGCATGCCATGGCCTCCTGTTTTATTTCTCCAAACAGTTACAGATCGTTAAAGCCACGCGTTGTACCGTAGCACTCGAAACTGATGACGCCAATTTTTCTAATAATATTTATGTGTCTTTATTATCTTCCTTTTTATTACCACAACAAGAAAATATGATCACTAAATTGTTTATTTGAAAACGTTTTCTCCATTGTGGTTCTGTTAGATTTGACCTCCTTAAGGTATCGCCGAACTGAGGAAACAAAGAATTTTTTTTTCTAATTTCTCTACCAGCTGACTGTGGTAAGTAAAGGATATATTGCATTCCACCAAAAAAAAATCGAAATCTGAATTAAAAAAAAATATATATGTGTGTAAAAGAGGGTGAGAAAACGATCAACATAACCCAAAAGTGAAAAATCTGTTAAGTACCAAACTTGACATTTATGTTCAGCATCTTTCAAGGATGCAACACAAGATTTGCAAACAATCCCCGCACCCTAAACTCCCATTTATATGATAAAGTTTTCATTAATTCTTGTTTTCTCTAGAATTGGGTCTAACGGTTGTTATTAAAATATGCAATGTTTCATATATTGGATTATCTATGAATAACCTGCAAGCCCCGTTCATTTTAATCAGTTGCCTATGACAAAAAGCTTACTTCAGAAAACGCGTTGAGTTTCTTAAAATACACAACTGTTACATCACTTTGGCCTTCTTCGAGATACTTCCTTTTGTTGGTTGGAATGTTATACAGTATTTCTTTTGTTTCTTATCAGTGTATGCTAAGAGTATTCATAATACCAAGTTCAGAACATCTATATTGCAAACTTCTTTTTAAACATTTGACTGTCGTACTAATGTGCTGTATACTTCTATATAGCTACGGCAAAATGTGTATCGAAGGATTTCTTATAAAAACAATTTTTTTTAAAGAATTCTTTGAAAGTAAATTATAATGAGCAGAGAAACTGGTGCAATTGTAACAGATTTTTAAGTGTGCTTCTTTGTGGTGTCGTTTTACTCTGCTGCTTTCTTCACGTCGGTCATTTTTAAAGCTCCAAACAGTCCAATATCATTCAGATAAAGTACCTTTTTTTTAATCCTTTATAGCCCGCCTTAACTGCAATATATCAGCAGCCTTTCCTTTGGAGCATATTATTGTCTATAGGCAATGATGTTAACTCGTATTGGCTCGTCATTGGATTTCTGGTAAAGTTTGTGTTTTGTTCATTCATCTCACACACATTCACACTTTCATTCATACTTCCAGACTCTGGGGAGGATGGCGAATAATCTTGGCTAGAGAAAAATCCACACCCCCGAGCCGGAAAATAAACTCGGGACCCCTCGCGCTGCAGCCTAAAGTACAATGTTATGAACTTTTAAGTCCGTTTTGCGCACTTTTTATTTTCAACATTTTTCAGTATTCATATAACTCTGTATATCAGAATTGTATTTATTTACACGCTTAAAATTTTCAGGAGATATTCAAGATAGTAAAATATTAAAATGTTTGTGTCTAAAAAAATATGAAGTAAATTTGCAAGTGAATATTTTCCATAACTCGCATTCATATTATTGAAAACTTCAGTAACATATAGAAAACAAGTACTGAACGAGGTGGTACCGCGGTAGCGTGTGAGACTCGCAATCAGTATGTCCCGGGTTCGATACCCGGCGATCGCCCACTCTGACCCTTAGGTTTTTCGTGATTTTCCCAGGGTCGGCAGGCGAATGCGGGGGTGATTTCTTCTCTACCATGATTTCCCTTTCGTTCCGTTTCCTTCGTTCTGTTCATCTTTCAAGGTGTTTCTAGACTTCAGTGCGCATGCATGTCCGATATTTGGCGCGGATGGAAGGAGTATATCCCGTGGACACTAAATGGCTTTTGATCGCCCTCTCTCGGCGGGTCCAGCAGTGAGAAGAATCTGCAAGCTTGGAACTGTTAGGGACTTCCGCGCGCCTCTGTGGCCTGTTTGCCTTACGGCCTGTATCCTCTTGTAGTTCCTTCACCTATCCCTTCCTACTGAGAAGTGTAGTAGTCACAATAGACCCGTGCAGGTCTTAGCGCGCGAGGTGTCCCCCCTCCGTTGAATCTCCTATACCTATAGAAAACAAATCTGCTGTTGTATACCACTTAAAATTCGTTAATTTGTGCACAATACTTGTTGGTTTTCTAACTTAAAAGTTAACGTTAGTAGCATATTCAATTTGAGTAATTACAAATAATAGATTTAATATCTCAAAAACTGTTTCACAAAGTTCACTGAACGTTTAAATATTTGATTTGTTTTCTGTTCTGCAAACATGATAAATATTTTCTGCTAATCAGAAGCAAATTGCTGGTTTTTAGTTTTTCATATATGCATTAGCTGCCAATCATATTTACCATAATAATCTCACCAGACATTTTGAAAGAAAATCAAATCCGATTTAATTTGACTATTTCACGGTTCAAACAAAGAAATTAACAGTTATAATTTAATTAATTATACTAATTGAAATCTAAACTCAGTACTTTCAACATCATTTGGAGATATTTACAATACAAGGGAAACTTCTAGAGAAAACTAATATCTCATCTGCCCAATTGGATGATTTTACTAGGCACACCAGTTTTACATAATTGAAAGTCTTAAATAAAAAATAATTAATGACGTTACGAAACTTTGTGTGGTTATTTCTTTAGATATGGATTTTATCCAGGAAATAGCAAAGGCAGTGATAGTGTACAATATGATAAATTCCTAAGGTTTTGATTTGGTGGTTATTGTGGCTAGTCTCTAAAAACCACAAGTTCCTAGTCCGATCCCCAGCTGGAGGGGGATTATTATTATTATTATTATTATTATTATTATTAATTCAGTCTATTCTCTCTCCTCCTTAGAACCTGGAGCGCCTGAATGAGAATCTGGTGGGAAATTAAAAGTTAAAAGTAAATAAATAATTATACCCAACGGTAAGAACTAAATGTAAACGTGTTAGCAGTTGTTTCCAAAGCCGAAAACATGAATAAGACACTAAATGTTAAGGCAACGTATAGATGGAGGGGATGATAACGACAGATAGCCACGATTCTTTGCAATTCAATCTTTTCTTCCATTGTATTGGTAGGAAATTGTAAGGCATACTGAAAGCATCGTATAGTCTTATAGTTCCTTGTGTTTAAATTTGGAACGGGTATTTAAAGGTACATAGTCACTGATTATTAGTTCTTTCACACATGCCCTGTGTAACTAGTGTTGGGAAGGTAAAATCACACCGAAAAAATGCAATGTCATAGCCGGGATTTGAACCACGGAACTTCGGCTTACCAAGCTGCTGCCATACCCAACTTAACTACTGTGGCAACATGTTGGAATGACATTTTCCCGGTGAACCACAGTCATTCTCAAATTCATTGCTCAGTTGGTTAGTGCAGCGGCACGGCAAGCCGAAGATCCGTGGTTTAAATCCCGGCTTTGGCATTGAATTTTGCAGTCTGATTCTGTCATTACAATGTCAGTATTTTTGAGAAATTTTAAACACAGATAAACCCCATCTTACGTACTAAATGTTTGATGTTGAAATGAATTGAACGGTCTCAGGATAAAAATGAGTAAATCTGTTGTTGAACGTAAGAGAACACTTACCTTATGGAAGTGTGTGATCAAAATTCAAGCTTTGTACACGCACTTGTTTCGTGCTATTAAGCATTTTGGTTTCATTGCAGTCTTAAAAGGTGTATATGTGGTTTGTTATTGCGGCCTCACAAATCGTTTTAGAAAATAACTTAATAGTATTTATTTGTTTTATTATTTTTAGATTTTTTTTCTGTATTTCCTCGGAACTACTTGATGATGCGAGAAGCAATTGTCGATTTCACTTGATTGTACCTGTCTACCTTGATCAAACTCAACTGGTCGATAGTTGATATCCGCTTAATACAGCTCAGTTTTCTTCTGACTAACCCATCATAGTGAAGATGTGAAGTAAGCATATAACGTAGCTGTTATGAATTAAGTCACGCTTTGTATTTAAATTTTCCTTTTTAATGATCAGTTTTCATTCAGTAAACGCTGGTAGAGATATAAAACTAGTGGAGCATGGAGAAGTGAAAATCGTAGCAAGATCTCATGGTATCTGGTATCCAAGGTTCCTTATTTTTATTCTTTTTAATATTCCAGTCCCATAAAAGTTAACTGTATAGGTGCGGCCATTAATTTGTGGAATTCTGGTCGTATATCTTCCCAGATTGGTTTCATTCTGCTGCAATTATGGCGGTTTATGGTATTCTCTTAGATGCTAATTGTATGACGTGATGCAACGGTTGTGCCTTTTCTATTATAGTATCCGACATTATTATTATTCTCAAGTTGTTAAGCTTTTGCCCGGAAGCGCCGTTTAGTTTCTTGTATTTACATCAAACATTACACACCCTGCGCCAAGGCGCAGAACTCAAAATGTCAGTAATCAAAAAGAAACACTACTGAGGACTTTAGTGTTGCTTATTGCGGCCTACGTAGCAGCTATCCTGTTGTATATAGCGAGTATAGGCTGCTTGCATGTAAATACGATAACAGCGCCACCAAATTAACGTTACTGCTAAATCTACGGAGTAATATGTTGTGTGTGAGCTAGTTTTCAGATTTTCTTGTTTTTCTATGCTTTATATATACTTCCTACCTCTCCTTGATTGTGCTGACGGATAGAAATTGAAGTATCTCTGTGGTAACTTTTAACTGTATTGGTCTTATCAACGGCCTTTCCTTTGGAACTTATTGCCTATTGGCAATGGTGTTAACTCGTGTCGTTGGGTTTCTTGCACTTCTGATTTTTTAATAATTAGATCATACACACATTCACACTGTCATTCAATTCATACTTCCAGACTCTGGGGAGGATAGGGATAGGAAGTAAACTTGGCTAGAGAAAAATTTCCACCCCCCAGCCGGGAATCGAATCCCGGGACCCCTTAGCAGGTGCTTTACCGACCAGCCGTCTGTGGTAACTTGCTTGATTAATCTGTAGAGTAACAACAATGTTCAGTTATTTCGTTGCTCCAATGGAGAGACACCATTTAATACAATTGGTGGTTGTGTAAGGCAAATGATATAGCATACATGTAATCAAAGACGTTTTACTGATTGCCTGAACATTACATTTTGAAATGGCTTTCTAATACAAAGAGGGAACTTTTATTATGCTTATATTGTCTATTTACAAGTTTGAAAACGTAACTGGTGCTAATAGATCAGAATGTTGCATTTACTCAGTAAAACTTAAAGTATGAGTTACTGATAATTATTTTAAGCTTATACATTATATTTTAAGTTATCAGGGCAAAAAGAATCAAATTACACATGCACTTGTTGGAATAATGTGAGCTAATGCGTTGGAGTAGGTCAACCGCTGTCTTCAGAATAACATAAAAGAGAAGTGATCAGAAACTTATCAAACCTTCCTAGCTATATGAAAAAATGTCCAAAGTGATTAAATTTTGCTAGCACCTTTAATAATAATAATAATAATAATAATAATAACAATAATAATACATTTAGCTTTTTTCTGTCGGAGCTCAACTGTTACATCTATATCTATAGGAATAAGATAATTTGTGTGCAAATTAATCTCGGAAACCACCAAACCGAAGTTGGCGATAATTCATTTACCGTTGAAAACCATTCTTCTCCACGGAGAGTGGCTATAGAATATCTAATTCGGTTCTGAAGTATTAAAATATTAAAAAGGATTTATAAGCTAGAATATCACCGCGTTTGGTAAGACATTCTTTCAGAAACTTTTAACTTTTCGTTGAGCTGTGCAGTAAATAATAGTTGCTGATAATTCAGGGAAAATAACAAAAGCCTGGGATATTTTATTTCAAGCAGTGTATATAGGTACAATTTAGCAACTGAGAAAGAAGAGACAGCAAAATAAACGAAACCCGGATCTTGATTATAATTGTACAGTGTTTAGGCATATGCCATATTTATTTGTTGAATTGACGTTTTGTTCATCTACAAGATTTAGCAATGAAATATCTGAGTTAATTTTATTCTAATTCTCCAGATGTATGTAGTGAAGCTTTTGATAGCCAAAGCGTTTTAATACCCGTTATGCAAGAAAGTTTTGCTCTATTTCCCTTGCATGTTGTAATCCAGTTCATTAACATGTATGCTAAGTAATTATATAAAGAGAGAAAATTGTGTTCAACTTAACATCACAAACTATTCTACCGATATTTATGGTTTATAAGTGAAAATATAATTTTTCTCTTCCGTGTGCCATTTCCAAAATGTTTAAATTGCTGACTTGAGGGTAGATAGACTTAGTTTTCGCAAGTTTCACTCTATGTTGTTAAATATTGATGTCAGAGGTTTCAGTAGTATGTGAAAACTGTAGTCTTTATGTTTTCAAATAATTATTCACCAAAAAGACAGTATAACATCTGATTCACTGCGGTTTTTCATCCCCACAATTCTTTCACCGATAAAAGATGCTTATAGATTATACATCATTCCACAATGTGTAAGACTGCTGGAGGTTAAGGAAATCAGGAATATGCCATCCGCGATATTTCATACCCATATCCGTAAATATCAGGGGATGTTTCGTTCGTTATTACATTATGGCGGAGACTTTACGAAATTACAGTTATAAGGGGTAACCGAAGGATTCACCTAAAAATCAGATTCTTGTACAGTAATTTCATAAAGAATACGGGACAAGTAAATGATCGTAATTTGTGTTTTAAAAGGCCACCCTCCCAACGCTGCGTAAGTCAGTCATTGATAAAGCTATTCTAAAAGTTGGATTAGATGCTTTCCAGAAACTCAGTGAACACCAATTCTTGTATGGAAAGCGGATACCAGTTCCAAAAGCCAAATTTCATCTACTTACAAAAAGGTTATTCAGTGATAATCAGCTGTCTTCGGGCCACTAGTTCCCGAGGTCGGGGTTTAAACCCTATTTTCGGGCGTAAAAATCCTTAGCATGCTTTCCTTCGGAAGCCGGTGGTTCCGTGTCGTAGATTTATAGCACGTAAAAGAATCTCAAGCCTGATAAAGAGATCTCTGAGCATAATTTCCGGTCTTTAACGCCCAATATAGAATAGGACGCGATGGACCATAGTAGTTAAAGTCGTCCATAAATAAGACTGGATTTAATTTTTTGCTTGTCAGACTGTTAACACCCCGAAAAATATAACCTTAGCGGCATAATTAACGAAATCCAGATGGTAATGACCGCATCTTCGTTATAGTCCTTCTCATTATGAGGCTCAGAATAAGCACTGTCATCTATAGGTACATCCTCATCTCGTATTGTTACAGTCAACACTTCATAGGAGACGTTGGTACGGTTCATAGCGTAGGGTTCAGGCGTATGGAAATATGTCAACAAATGACTACTGCCTTTTATATTTCTACAGTACTTTTATTACATTTATTTATTTTATTTAATACAGTTTATAGAGATTTTACTAAAAACTATTGCATGCGCTACACACGCAAAAGCGTAGCCGAGTATCCAGTACTTATGCTTAATTCGTCCGCTGAAGCCTTACTTATGCGTACTTGATACATAAATAGCTATTATCCACTACTCTTATATAAATATTATTTGTTTTGTCCTTCCTAGCAACCTAAAACTGGTTTTAATCGTAGTAGTAAGTTAATACGTTTTAATCCATTGCTAGTCTTATTTTATTTCTGAAACTAGACTTCAAGTATGACTAATTAAAAGAAATAAATTCTCAATAATTACATAACAGATTGATATCCCGTAGTGTCTTCTTTAACATATGACCACAATGATAATGTTTTGCGTTTACTTATATTTACTGAAAGATATGCTAGAACAATATCGTGATTACCTACCTTCACGTTTATTCCCTTGCTCCACTCACAAAATGACTTGTACTGTTTATTACACCTATAGAAAACCAGGGTTTTTAGAGACCAATGAATTCACTGTACCCTGAGCATCCTTTGGAACGTCTTCAGGAATAAATATTTCTTCCTTTTCTGTACACAGTTTAATTTACGCTTACATTTTCTCCATCAATTTCAATTTGTTTATATGGATTATCTACAGGACAACCAGCATTAATGCCACAATGCACGCATCCATCAACTATAAATTTACGAATTTAATTAAAATAATTACTCTGATTTACATTTTAGGAGCAGATAAAATATTTCATGCCAGCGAGATCAAAATATATTTACAATTTCTTAAAAATGGTCACCCTTGGCAAACCTGTTTCATTCAACATTAAAATGTTATTTTAATGTTTTATACCATAATTTACTATTATTCTTTCTGTGTATTAAAAGTGATAATAAATTTGTCTGGCAGGATTTTAGTTTCTGGAGTGTCTAATTTAAATACAGCTAAAAGCGTAATAGAAATGTATGTGAATGTGATACGTTTTTTCGTTATAATACATTTGCATAGCACCTTTAAGGTAAAAATAAATAAAAAATTAAATTAAAAAACGAAAATACAAATTGTTGTCATTGTATAAAAGTAGATTTTATTATGTTTTTAACAAAATTTCATTTTATGCCCGTATTTTTTCCTATGACGCAGAATATTTTGGGAGCAGTTAATGGCATAGAAAGCTATTCTAAATAAATTGTATCCTTTAAGGTTTTACACACTTCTTGCAGTAAATTTCACCGCTCCCTAACTACATGAAACTTCAGAAGAATTATCTTCCTTACAGAGGTATTTCAGTTTAGATAACTTATTGGTTAACATGACTCAGTTCAATTTTCTGAAAAGTTAATAAAAATCCTTAGTCATTTGGAGGAAAATGTGGAATGATTTTCTAAAGGAAGTGGTGGAAAGGAAACTAGGTTTGAGAAAAAGGCATAGGGAATCGTTTTCTAAATGCATTAATGGGATCTAGAACTTCTATATCTAGTAAGATTTGAAATTGAAATTCGTACAGAACATCCAGTAAGATCTGGAAGTTAAAATTGACTATTGTATTTAGCTATTGTTAGGGGTAAATGTATTTTAAAGTTTTCTGCTCCTGAAAGTAACCTTTTTACCAGGTTAGAAAAAAGAAAAGGGGTTATTAGATGGAAGACGCACTTTTTATTTCATATACCTAAACCAGTCTGTAGACGTGATCATTAAATAAGCGTTATTAATTCAGGAGATAAACGGCGTTGGGAAGCGTACATAATTTTTGCTGAAACACCTTGAAGAATTAACTTTTACGGTAATTTTCTTGTAATAAATGCAGGTTACATTATATTAAGTATGTAAAAAGAGGAAAAGAAAAAGTTGAAAAACACTTAAAACTAGAAAGGAACTGAATACTGCAAGCAAATAATACACGTTATTAGTAGGCTACTAACTAGGTATACACACGCAACAATTCGCTTTCAAAGTCGTTACGGCATTAATATTGTGGGAAAATACACCGGGGAGATTCAAATTTGTTGTTCTTTTGTTCGGCTTCACATAATTAATTCACATCTGACCGTTTGCGATGTCACACGTTCCTGTTAATGTCCCTAGATAGCATATTGCCAACTGCGTCTCATTAACGCTAAAGTACAGATGCAAATCGCCTGTTGAGAATATTTGGATTTTTTTTGTTTTGTTTTGTTTTTGGACTTGTTAATCATGCTGATAGTTTAGCCATTGAAAAGTGCACAGAAAATACCACGAGTTAATAAATTAACAACAGTAATGAGCAATTTATCGCTATTACCATCTAATAGAGACAGACAGTCCATTCTTTCTTTCGTTTTTAATTCGCTGCATTGCGTTTGCCTGTACTCTTTCGTCAACAGTTTAAGAATGTTTTAATGAATGATTTCCATACTCACTCTTCTACAAAATATTCTTACAAAAGCTTATTATTTTCTTTTTAATCGAGACAAACCTTTCCAGAACTACTTTTAATACACATTTTGTTGTACGAACAAGGTGATATATGAGGGTGAAGCGATAGTCGAATATTTTAAAAAGGGGTAGTTATGTGATGGCTTTGAAATTCTACTCTTTGTATGACCACGAGAAAAAACACCAATAGCGGCGTAGCAATTGAAGTGATGATAAAGTGTTCAAACCAATAAATAACAAAGAATATCTCAGAAATGGTTAATTACAAAAGAATGCACATATTTGTCGTAAATTGTGTATTTTAACCAGGTTTAAATTTTGGTGTAGTAAGCATTGGTCTATGTCTTGTAGTTTTAAATTAGACAAAACTATCAAAATTCAATCAATATGAAGTGGGTTCTACAGACTTCACAGAAAATTCAAGATATACATTTTATTCCATATGCAGATATCTTAAACATGTATTTTAAACGAAATTCTTAGTTACTTTTTAGAAAAAAAAAACCACAAGGAAAACATTTCCTTGTAAAGGGTTCTTTGGAGGGGGAGATTTTCTTCTAAATTAGGTATGGACGGCCGCGTGTCACATCCAGAAGGGAGGGGTACTGTGACCTAACGTACTTATCCCTGCATCTGAGCAGTGGCGTAATGCGATTCCTAATTTTGAAAAGCTAGAAATGCCTATTTATTAGAATTCAAGGTATGCATCAAATGACAAAACAAAATCAAGTGCTTTATTCATTATTATTCATACAATAAAGGTTTGAAACTGAAACTATCTCATACTTGTTGTCAAACAGAATAAATAAATAAATATAATATCGCTTATAAAGCAGGAAAAATGAACAAACAATACTCAATACTTACAGTTTTTACAGCAAATAAACATCTTTCTTCGATTGAAGTTGTTTACTTACTAATTAGAGCCAGGGGTACTATCCTATGCTTTTTACTTTCTCTACCACATACCTAGCAGCTAGAGAATGTATTGCATTTCACCCAAAAATTCGATACCTGGATTTCATCTGAAATACAAGTTTTGAGGCCCGCTGAATAGAAAAAGAAAGTACTTTTAGAAAAATGTCCGTGTGCGCGCGTGTGTGTGTCTGTGAACAGCATAACCCGAAAACGAAATCTCGGATAATTACTACACTTGGTATTTAAGTTTAGTACCTTCCAAAGATGCGATACGAAGATTTTCAAGAAAATCCCCCACCCCAAACTTTCCTTTATATGGAACATTTTTAGCATATATATATATATATATTTTTTTTTATTTTCTAAAACATGTCTAACGATTTTGAATGAAATACCATGTTTTGATTTTCTAAATCATGGCTCTTAACAATTTTGATTAAAATACCATATGTTAAAGATATTTATATAACAAATAAAATGTGTATCTTGAATTTTCTGGTAATAGCCTGAAGTCCTCTTTATTCGGAAGGAATTTTACATAATCGTGAGTAACTGGTAAATGTAAGCGATAGACGAAAAAGTCCTGCACAAAAAATGTATGCTACTAAATATGAACCAGCCCAGTCTTCCCTAAATGTCCTACTAATTCTTGTGGAATGCATCTTATAATTGAGTTAAGCAGTGTTCCACCACTGAATTAGAAGACTGCTTGTGTGTTTCAAACAGCAAACGAGAAGGGGAAGGGAGTCAAGAATGCCCATAACTGTTCTAAATCTTTGTGTCGCATGTTTTGTAATCCTTAAATATCAAATGTGTTATTTGTCCAAAATTTCGTTTTTGAGTTATAGGTACTGTCAACACAAACACACACACACACAAAACTTTTGTAAATCTATGATTTTTTAAATTAACTCAGGGATCTAAAAACAGCCACCGGTGAAATCTCGATGTACAATTTTTGGTGTGGAATACAATAGTTTCTTTACCTGCTATACGCAGGTAATAGAGAGAATAACAATATTTAAAATCACAAAACCACGTTTAATACTGCCTTTCTTCTGTTTCTAGTTTCTTTTCGTTTTTGCGATTGTTTATTGCTCCTTTAACTTTTCAGCTTATATTTCGGCATCTTATGGTGTATATGGCCAATTGCTTTCTAAATCATGTGTGTATTTACATTAATAGTACTCAAGCTTGTAGGCTTTAGAAATCTTCCTAATTGTACATAACCTGTTCTGCTATGGAAAACCACAAGAAACCTTACTAAATTGGGTTGCAACATTGACTTTTAACCTTACATCCTCCAGAATGCAAGCGCTACTGCGAGCGATGTCTCGATGCATTTTATTGCACTCAGGAGGCCGAGAAACAGTCGATATACTAGCCATTATTAGTAAAAGAATAGGCACTGAACGTTTCAAAACGTGTGTGTTAGAGCATGGCAAATGTTACACGTACACCACCGATATTAATTACTTGATATAAATTGTATAGTGGCTCCAGAAAGTATTCATCTCACTTTAATCAAGCAGCCAAATTAACAGAAAGAAAATTATTATTTTTAATATGCAGAAACAACACACGATGATATTGCAGGTTACTATTCGGGCATTATTCCAGATTTCGCATTTTATTAGTTTTGTAATATTTTTAAAACTATAAAACTAATCGTTTTGAGGTTCCCAGAACCCATAAAAGCCATTTTCAAACGGTTGTTTGTGTGTGTGTGTGTGTGTGTGTGTGTGTGTGTGTGTGTGTCTGAGTGTGCGCGCGCGTCTGTGAGCAACATAAAAAAAACCAATAGGTGAAGATTTAGAAGAGTATCCTTCCTCCCCAAAGTAACCTTTACATAGTAAAATCTCACTATTTTATTTCCTAAAATTGGCATAGCTTTAACATATCTGCATGACTAATAGCACGTGTGTATTGAAATTTTCGTGATATCCTCGAAAGTGCTCTTCACTCTGAATTTGTCTAGTACTCGTAATTGTGTATAACCAGTACTCTTTAATATAGACAGATGTTTGCCAGACGAATGTTGACATTATTGAAATATACAAATTTATATCAAATAACCTTTTTGTAATAGGTACTAACTTTTTCAAAATATTCATTTTTACCTCTCAAGTTGAACTCTTATATGATACATATAACGCATCTAAAGCGATTCTTATCTTTTCCCGCACGGGTTCAATATGGGGACAAAAAAAATCTTATGAATTGCATTCATATGACTTTCTGTATTCACTCTTCAACAAACTATTCTTACAAAAGCTTATTATTCTATCTACTTCTTGTTAATCCAGATAAACTTTCAATTCCGTATACATATTTCATTGTAGGATCCAGTTGGTAAAGCGATAGTCAGTGTGTCGCTACCTAATGGCTTTGAAATTCCATGCTCTTTGCAGAATCACGAGAATTGCAAAAATTAAGAAAAGTATAAGTATTTGAAAATTTTGAACGTAACAAGGAATTTCTCAGAAGTAGTTACCTCCAGATTTTTGTTTTTTTTTTGGCAAATCCTGCTTTAAGAGATCTACATTTTTGTGTAGTAAGATTTTGTGTGTATGTTACGGTTTATCAATTGTACAAAATTAATTAAGAATGAAGAGAACTTGGGAGGTTATTCCCAGAAAGTTCAAGATGTGCATTTCATTTGCCTTGCAAATATATTAAATATATTGTATTTTAATCAAAATCATTAGAGCCATTTTTGAGAAAACAAATGATAAGGAAAATGTTACACGTTTAGGGTGAGGTGATTTAATTGAAAATATACTTGTAACATCTTTGGAAGATACTGAACTTAAATGCCAAGTTTGGTATTGATGGAACTTATCGGTTTCGACCTTCGTTGTTCACAGACACACACGGACCCCCCCCTTTTAGGGTGTCTTGAAACATATATTTGCGGTGAAATCTCGATATCGAATTTTTTGGTGGAATACAATACCTACCCGTACTTAATATACGTAGTAGAGAAAGTAAAAAGTGTTGTGTATGCGACTAGTCCATATTGAGTAACGTAAGATAAATAGAATAGCTTTTTTTTTAAATGATAATACTTTGAGATTGAAATGGGCAGAGAAAAATACTGCGAGTATGACGCATCGTGCCTTTGTGTGGTTTGAGTGGTATGCATTAACTATTCCGGTGAATTGGTAAGGGTAGATATAATCATGTGAGCAGTAAAAACAGAATAAAAAATAGATATTGGATTAGTAGCGTTGTATTGTTGGACGGAAAGAAGGTGCTTACGTAAGTTTTATTATGTAATATGCAGATTATGCTACTTAGTTTTGCCCTTAAGTATATAACTGCATCTCATTTCTTTAGAAAGTAGTTATCTGAAACGGCATGTATATTGTATGAGCGTTTATGTTATTCACGTAGGAAGAGCTAATGTAAAGCACAGTTGCCATGGCAACCAGTAACCATGTTGTATAAGTATATAGCTTGGCAACTGTTCGGGACCTCAACTTTCATGTATATTTAAGTCGAAAATTAACTTTCCGGCATTTTCTTTTCCAACCAAATGAACAATTCACATGAAAGGAAACAATTTGAAAGTTTCCCTAATGGATGGAGACTAAATTATTATTAACACACTATGTAACTTGCATACATAAGTCGTGCTAGAGCCCTGACGCCATTTTTGGTTGGAGGTGAAATGGCTCATTTGGTATTGACGTCATCAACACCCACATCTGATTAGCCAGGGCGAAAGGAAATGGTACTTAATATTATATTTCTTTCTCAAGGTTTGTTTAATGACTGGAATTTAAGACCAAGTTGCTGTTTTCGACGCGTATCGGCCAATCAATCCAAGATTGTATTCTTGTGATTGGAAATAGAAGTACCCCAAAGTATATGTTGAGAAATACTTATGTAAATACGTTTAACTTCGTCGTAATGAATGTTGAAGTACGTTACGAAATGCAACCAGGCCGTTAAATAACTGATGAGGACTTTAACCCCAAAAGAAGTAAAGAATAAAAAGGGAAGTGGGGGGAAAAACTTTTAAACAGAAGTAGAACTACCCATCAACCTCCAAAACATGTAGTCAGAGGTATATAGATCTCTGATCATAGTATTATATACATTATATATAATACTATGTTCAATTTTGAGTGGGATTTTCATGAATCAAACCGAAGCGCTCTTAAATAATTAGCAATTATTTTCATAATATTTTTTCATAAGCATTATGCTTTGGGAGAAATTCTGCTCGTATTAATAAGTTTTATATTCTTTAGAAAAGGGCAAGAGAGTATTAAAAAACGTCGTAAACCTTTGTTTGCTGGACAAAATATTCTAAATGTCGCTTCATTGTACATTTTGGAGCTCTCAGATTGTTCTTAATGTACATTTGTATAGCTTTAGAAATGCCAACATTCTTATACCAATAAACATCTGATGATTTTAACATGTCTACTCACCTTAACCATGTCCAGTTTTGGAATTGTGCCTCTTAAGAAGATTCTCTCAGACACATTCAAGTTGAACAGATCCCAGTTCATAATCATTGTCTCTGAGATGCACTGAATTTTGGAATTCTTTTTTTCTTTCTCTACTACTTATGGTAAGTAGGGGAAGTATTGCATTCCACTAAAAAATTCGATACCCAGATTTCACCGGAAATACAAGTTTTGAGGCCGTATGAATCCAAAAAAAAGGAGCATTTTTGGAAACGTGTCTGTGAACAGCATAACTCAGAAACGAACAGTCGGATAAACATCAAACTTGGTATTTAGGTTCAGTATCTTCCAGAGATGCGACACGAAGGACTTCAAGAAAATCCCCCACCCCAAATTACCCTTTACATGGAACATTTTTCGAAAATTTTTATTTTCTCAAAAATGGCTCTAACGATTGTGAATAAAATACTATAGGTTTAAGACATTTTTATGGCAAATGAATTGTATAGCTCGAATTTTCAGAGAATATCTCCAAAAGTGTTCTTCAGTGTGAACGACTTTTGCATAACTGGTAGAGATAGACAAAATTTTAATACACAAAAAATGTAGATCGCGTTAAAATACACAATTTATGTCATGTACATTTTTTGTTGAGTGAACCATTTTCGAGATATTGCTTGTTTTTCCCTTAAATTTTCCAATACTTAATACTTTTTCACAAATGTGAATTCGATATTAATTTTGGATATGCAAAGAGTTTTAATCTGTGGCAAAAAGAATGGTGCTGCACATAGCAACCAGTTATTAAGAGATATGTCTATGCTTAAAGGCTACTGTATTTCTATATGCCCTTGCAAATACAAAACAAGGGGACCATAGTACGCCTTAAGCAATAGTCAAATATTTTAGAACTGGTCGCTATGTGTAAAATGTAAATTCTCTTTGCATGTAAAAAGATCGTTTCTCCAAATGTTTATCTCGATTAATATGAAATAGATGGAGAATAAGAGTTTGTAAAGATAGTTCGTACAAGAGTAGAGAAAGTCACGTGAGTATAACACATCAGATTTTTTTTTTTTAGTCCCATTTAGTCTCTTTAACTACATGGTCTTAGCGATGCCTTTCCTTTGGAACATATTTTTGCCCATAGGCAATGGTGTTAACTCGATTCGTTGTCCTTGAATCTCTGGTAAACTCTGGATTTTATTCATTAGATCACACACATATTCGCACTCCCATTAATACTTCAAAACTCTGGGAAGGTTAGGAATAATCTTGGCTAGAAAAAAATTCTCATCCCCAGCCGGGAATCGAACCCGGGACCCCTCTTACAGCAGCAGGTGTTCTACCGACTGAGATACGAGGCTAGCCTTTTGAAGTTATTGTGATGCTACTTACGTATGTTTATAATTTATTTATACTGACATTCACTCTGTACTGCGACAACCACGTTACATAAATAATACTTGCAGGAAAATGTATTTATTTAATAAATATAAATTGTAAATTCTGCAGTCATACCGAAAATGCTTTCCATAAATTCCCCATACATAATCTGCCGATCTACTCTCAGATGCGCACGCACACAGAAAACTTCTTAGCGACACACAGTGCTCTAATCGCTTTTGATAACGAATTGACAAGAACACTGTACCTAAGAGGAATTCTTCGAAAATCTGTACATGAAAGCTTAACTTGGAAAGAACCTCGATTTTTATCGACATCAAGGGTTGGCGTTTTCTGTGTGTAAAGTTTTTTAATAATAGCAGTACTATACAGCGAATTCACAAATAAATTGTAAGTTAAATTAGAAGCGTTAGTTTTTGTTTAATTGTTTTTATTTTGCTTGATTAGCGGTGTCGTATCCAAACAGTATTTTCTGTAAGTTCTTTTGGAAGGCATGGATCAGTGTATGTCAGACCGATGACCTTAGTTACGTAGTCGTTTTCTGTACCATCTACCTGAGTAACTCCTTGATGAATATATCTTTTTTTTATTGCTAATGTGTTAATCGGAAGGTGGAATTGATATCGTGAAATTATGGCATGCGGATTTTGCGTCAACTAGCCAGCGCATTAATAGACATAAAACTCGTTGCCCTCTAGTATCTGCTTACATTTCAGAAACCTTCAACTCAATAAATAATAAAAGTAAACTCATGAAATACACTCTATGCTTACGTCAAGCTTCTCTCTCTCTCTCCCTCCCTCCCTGTCTCTCTTCCCCCTCTGTCTAATATATATTGCGTTGTCATATCGCAACGTATCTGTTAGGACATACTTCGTGGATCAGTGTGTGGCGGACAGATAGACTTCTAGGTGTCATTTCTGTACCATACCATTTTGCTTCATCCCATGTCCACAGGGGCCTTAGTGCTAGGCAGTTGCACCTCTGCTTCTGTGGCGGACAGATGGCATTAGGCCTGCTTTCGTTATCTGTGGATACATGGCAGAGCATACGTATTACCACCTATTTTCATTTTTACTATTGTTTTAGACTTAAAGTGGAACTTTGGGTCGTAGTAGTAAATTCCAATCCGGTATTTGCTTTGGCGACTGAGGGAAAGCACGGAAAACAAATCAGTCAGATTGGTCGACTCACGGGGCTTGAACATGGGACCTCCGAATGTGAGCCATAGACGTTACCGCCTTGGCCATTCCGCTCGATTACATGTTTATATGAAGACTTTAATTGCTTGTTCATCTCTAGCTCATATTAAGTTATTTGTAGATAGCTGGCCTTAGTTGCGTAGACACATTCTTGGATTATCTGCTCCATTTATATATTATATTTCGGAAACATTCGGTCTTGGTGCTGAAATACACTATGTGATCAAAAGTATCCGAACACCCCCACAAACATAGGTTTTTCATCTCAGGTGCATCGTGCTGCCACCTATTGCCTGGTACTCATCCGCGACCTCATTAGTCATTAGACACCGTGAAACAGCAGAATAGGACGCTCCGTGGAACTCACGGACTTCGAACGTGGTCAGGTGATTGGGTGTCACTTGTGTCGGAAGTCTGTACGCGAAATTTCCACACTACTAAACATCCCTAGGTCCACTGTTTCTGAGTGGAAACGTGAAGGGTACAGGCCGACCTCGTCTGTTGGCTGACAGACCGCCGACATTTGAAGAGGGTCGTAAAGAGTAATAGGCAGACATCTATCCAAACCATCACACAGGAATTCCAAACTACATCAGGATCCGCTTTAAGTACTACGACAGTTAGATGTGAGGTGAGAAACCTTAGATTCCATGGTCGAGCGGCTGCCCATAAGCCACACATCACGCAGGAAAATGCCAAACGACACCTCGCTTGGTGTAAGGAGCGTCAACATTACACGATTGAACAGTGGCAAAACGTTGTGTGGAGTGACGAATCACGGTACACAATCTGGCGATCCGATGCAAGGTGTGGTGAATGTCATCTGCCAGCGTGTGTAGTGCCAAAAGTGAAATTTGGAGGTGGTGGTGTTATGGTGTGGTCGTGTTTTTCCTGGGGGTGCTTGCACCCCTTGTTGTTTTGCATGGCACGATCACAGCGCCGACCTACATTGATATTTTAAGCACCTTCTTGCTTCCCACTGTTGAAGAGCAATTCGGGGATGGCGATTGCATCTTTCAACCGATCGAGCACCTGTTCATACTGCACGGGATGTGGCGGAGTGGTTACCGACAATAACATCTCTGTGATGGACTGGCCTGCACAGAGATCTGACTTGAATCTAGAACACCTTTGGGATGTTTTGGAACGCAGACTTCGTGCCAGGCCTCACCGACCTACATCGATACCTCTCCTCAGTTCCGCACCCCGTGAAGAATAGGCTGCCATTCCCCAAGAAACCTTCCAGCACCTGATTGAAAGTATGCCTGCGAGAGTGAACGCTGTCACAAGGCTAAGGGTGGGCCAACACCATATTGACTTCCAGCATCACCGATGGAGGGTGCCACGAACTTGTTCGTCATTTTCATCGAGGTGTCCGGATACTTTTGATCACATAGTGTATCTCCCGGTATTTTCCATGGACTGAAGGAATCTCAAGTAAGTATGGCACTTGAACCCAGAATTCCCCGAATGAGATGCTCGAGTATCTTAGCTTGACACTTTCGCAACTACTTTGTTGTATTTGTATGTCCCCTTAAGACCTTTAATACCTTTTATAATTTAAAACAGTCTTAATTCAATGCAGTTAAAATTCATTTAGTACATGTGTTAACATAAGCGTTCTGAAACTATCTTAGGGTTGTAGATGCGTTCCTAGAGATGAAATTATAATCTGTTGTAAAAACGTTAAACAAAACAACAGAGGACGTACGAAAGTTTTCTTACTTGTAAACGCTACTGTCATTCATTTGACAACTATTTGATCGAAACACAGAAACGTTAATATCAAGAAGAAGATTGTTGTTTTAGTTGTAGTCAGGGTTCGATAGTCTTTGCTTTTAAAAGCTTAACCGTTAAATGTCTTTTAAGTGTAAACTTAATCTTGTGACATTTTGACTTATCTACGAATTGTTGAAGCATGGAAAAGAGACAAAAACATCTTAATAGATATACAATTCATCACCTAATTCAGCCATTTTACTTGCTAGGAAAATGCTGGGCAAATCGTAGACAACGGAACACTATATTTTATTTTAGGAGTTGAGCAGCTAAATTAAACATAGAATTATTACTTATATTATCATTTAAGTCACAGGCATAAAAATATTTTCTCTCGTTTGGTAGAAGCACATGGTTGGGGATCAAATGGTTTTAGGAGATACTGAGAATATTCTGTGCATTTGTTTATCTCGGACAAACATTTATGTCATTTACTACCAGTGCACTTAGCAAAATACCACCGATGTTAACATTTTGTATTTTAAACAACAACGTAATCACTAGCAGACGTTGTCAAATATTGATTAGAATATTTGCTTTAACCGCGTCAGCTTTCACATCATTTAAATTGTTCACATGCATAAAAAAGTTTAACTTACAGCAAAAGTTTCGAAATACTGAGAGTTTTAATAACACCGTTCGAAGCAGTGCTGTGGACTATTCATGCGTTTTTCCAGGAATTTACCGAACTTTAGATATAATATTATAACACGTTATTTTCATTTATGACATGCATGACATAAAAAAACGTTGCTTAATTTTTTCCCCATAGTATATGTAAATAACATAAGATAGGTATATTACATTAGCTTTATAGTCGTGTAAGTAAGAATTATACATTATTTTCTACGAATCTGTTTGTTAAAATAGAACAACCATAGGAAAGAAATGAAAATAAATGGTCAGGAGTGTATAATAAACATTAAAATATCTGTAATATAAATAACATCTATGGAAACTTTGCAAATTCATCGAATACAGACCTAGATACCTTTGCGTTCACTATAAGCAAAGACTGTGATAGAAACATTTTAAAAATAGTCAAATTAATTATTATGACAGACATGACAGTACTAAAATAACATGTAAGTGGCTTGTGTTTTTGCAATTTTGATTTTGTGGAGTATGATAGAATTCATCCTGTGTATCCGCATATCTATCTTAAAATAGATAAATGTATGTATAGAACAAAGAAAGACAAAAGTAGTGGCAAAGCTGACTTGCAGATTAGTCAGAATTCATAATGACTACGACAATTAATTCACTTTCACAAAATGTGGCCTCTTAATTTGTCACCACTTGTGTTTCTTCCTATATTCATAAGGACACATGAAACCTTTCATCACTTAGCATGAATAACCACAAAGTAGCTTTCATTTATATAGTTTGGAAATTGCCCTGTAGGCTGACTTTCCTCGCCGCAGAAAATGCAGTTTTATTACCTTTTAGAAACAACAATTATAAATAAAATGCCGTATGGGCGAATAATAACTGTCTTATCGTGTTGCATAGATGCATTCTTTAAGTAATTGAAAATAAGGACAGACAGTTCTTGAAAGTTGTAAATAACCTATTATTTTTGCTGTGAACTAAGGCCAGGCTTTTGTCCAGGTTAGTCAAATGTACCATATTTGTGCGAAAGCGGTTGAAAAGCTGAATATGGATAGCATGTTTAAGGTAGTCTATAATTTTCCCTGAGTCCTATAGTGAAAGTGCACTGAGCGAGGTGACGCCGCAGTAGCGTGTGCGTCTCGTATTCGGGTTATCCCGGATTCGATCCCCGGCCACCGTTCACTCTGACCCATGAGTTTTTCGTGGTTTCCCCGGGGTCGCCAGGCGTATGCTGTGGTGATTTCTTCTCTACCACCTTTTCCTTTCAGTCATTTCCCTTCCATGCCATTTCCTTCTCATCTTTCAGGTTTCATGGTGTTTGGCGGTGCCGGACAGATGGCGCGGTTGCATGCTCAATGGAAAGTGTGTTCGCCGTGGATAGCGGGGGTCTGCTTGATGGTGGGGTCGTTCATCGCCATCTCTAAGCGGTTCCAGCAGTGGGACAGGTCTGCGAGCATGGAAATGCTAGGGACTTCCGCGCGTCTCTGTGGTCTGTCCGCCTACTGTCTGTAGCCTTTCGTGATTCCTTCACTTTGCGCCGTGCGCGAGGTGTCGCCTTCCGTTGTGTTACCTATTCCTGTAGGTCATACAGTGAACATTTTAAAAGCAAGAGGTTGAAAACGGTTGGAGCAGTTTTTGTAAAATCGTGAGTATTCTACAATTTTCGCTAGGACTTAAAACGTAAGTTTCCAAAATGTTGTCCAAATTGATAACTAATTGTTCTTCCAATGTACAAGTCCCGGCTATGCCATTGAATTTTTCGGTCTGATTGTACCTTTCCAATTTTGTCCGAATTGTTCAAATGTTTCATATCTATACCTAAGGGTTGAAAATTTGAGCCATATTTTTGCATATGAGTTAAAACTAAAGGAAAATGATAATTTTAACGACATTTTAAATAAAAAACATTCTTGAGTAGTCGTGTGTTAAATTTGCGCTCAATGGGATTATTAGTATGGTCACGATTGAGCTCATAATTCATGTTTGAGCATTGTCAACCCATTTTTTATTTTGCGAAATTTCAACCGCCTGAAACCACCCCATAAATGAAAACTAAACTTATTTTCAAACTTTTTTGGCGTTTATAATGAGACCACTATAAGCTTATAAAGATTCCAGCATTCCTGGTATTATGTGCACTTTGGACATCCCAGCATTGGGGTTCCCGCTTACTATTATATGGATGGATGAGTCTTTAGCATTTAACAGGATAACGCGCGCGGAGCTATGGGTTCTGTTGGCTGATATGTCAATTATTGTTTACATTATCTAGGTCTGAGAGGTCTCTTTCAATATTACTGTTCAATCACTCCATTCAGTACTACTCCTTTGTTTCCATATTTCCCCTCCGGTCCCTTTTAAACTTATTTAACGCAAGCATTTCAATGAAATGAAGTTAATTACAGAATTTTGATTACTAAATGTTGAAGCTGACGAAACTTTGTGTAGATGTTTAGCTATGAACGTCGTGGAACTCATAACAGACCGGTCATCATCGCACTTACCCCCTGCCCCCTCCCATTCACCGGGGCAAACCTGCGCTTGGCCCTTGTTGCATACGCAATTATCAACTCACATGGGCATTTTGAGTCATCTATTTATACATAAATAGTTTATACATTGGGAATTAAAACGGAATATGGACCCAGTGTGCAATATATTATTAGCAGTGAGCAAACAAGCAACATCAATACTCCTATCGCACTGGGATGTTGGAGTGGGGGAGTGAGAGTTCCGTAGATTGCCCATCTGCCATTTGTTACTGGCAGGTTAGTTGCTCTCATAAATGACATTAATATATCATAATTTAATTTAGCTGTATAAACAAAATTCCATACCTAACGCATCTGTACCATAATATACAACTAATTTGAGCGTACGTTTTTTTTTCGCACGCGCGCGCGCGGGCGCGCGCTTGTGTGTGTGTGTGTGTGTGTGTGTGTGTGTGTGTGTGTGTGTGTGTGTGTGTGTGTGTGTGTGTGTGTGTGTGTGTGTGTGTGCGAGTGCAGATGGGTTGCTGTAAATAAGTTCCGGTCAGATGAAGCCAATAACGCTAGCGCCCGGAGTTTCTGGGCGTCCTTTCCCTACTCTTGTATTTTTAAAGGCCACGCGAATGGCTTTTTTTTTTTACCTCCGCTCCTGCCCATCGTTATCATCATCATGATGTAAAATTTGTATAAATGGGCGTCCTCTTTACCAAATTGCTGGACCATGGGAATGGACGAGTTTTCGCTCTGCTTCCATATTTTATCTGTCTTTCTCTTAGACGTTGTTGTATATTTATATCAATAATGAGCAGTGGCATTAATAAATTCCTCCTGACCACATGTTCCATTTTCAATTTTTTTCTATTTATGTAAATAATAATTAGGTACAAGATTCATTGTCGGAAAATCACTGACGGTATTGTATTAGTAAACCGTTGATTGCCATATATAATATAAGATGTATGTAAATTATATGTTTACCCTCCAGATATCTAATGCCATTTATAATATCTACTTCACAAACAAAATTTCTAAAAATAATACCATTATTATTATTTATTATTATTATTATTGTTCACAAAAATAACCACTAAAGTTGCCTAACTTCAAAAGCAAATGTAAAATATTACATCAACAGAATAAAAGCGTAAACCTTCTTAATTACCAAAATTTATGTTCAATAAAAATTAATATTAAGACAATTAGTTGAGTTTTTCAAGTCACGTTTTTATTATTATTTAAATTTATCGTCCTTTAACCCGATAGATGATATCGTACGGTGAATGAACGAAAGGTTGAAATGATGCTCAAATGAGCCCAGATTCCATAGAGCTTAGATTTACCCGACATTCATCTTAACAGGATAAGGGAAAACCCCGAAAAAACCCTTTACCCAGGTAACTCATCCTGACCGAGATTCGAACTCGGGACCTCTTGAATGGGAGGCAGACACGCTATCCTCACAGCACAGAGGCGGGTTCAAGGCATGTCATGCAACACTTTTACTGCTGACAGATAAAAAAGAATAAACTTCTGTGTACTAGACGGAAAGTTAGGATTTTTTTTAAATATAATGTCTAAAATGTTATTGAAAAATAATGTGTGGTAAATTTAAAACAATGTAGCTATAAATTATACATAAAAATCTCTTTGGTTGAAATAAGGCTTATTTAGCTATAAATGGCTCGTAAAAATTTCAGCACTTTGTATTTATTATTATTATTATTATTATTATTATTATTATTATTATTTTCTATGAAATTTGGGTAGTCTTATTGAAAGTTACATTTATTTATAAACTGCTGTTAAATGTAAAATTCAAATAAATCCACAGTTATGCTGTACATAATCCTCTGTGTCATAACTTCCCGATAAAAATTTGCCATGCCAGTTAGTTTTAATAATCTTTTTAAACCATTTGCAATTTGCATACCGCTATAAAACTTAAACCAAAATTAGCGAAAGAATTTTAAAGGAAAAAATCACGAAAATCTCCATTTAGACTCCCCTTAAAAGCTACCAGTTTGGTTTTAATCCTCCGCATAGGAAATAAACGACGGACGATATTCATTGTATAAAATGCAATAAAACATGGTGGTGGCAGAATTATGAATGATTATCACCTCCTTGGATGCATAATTACCGTGTTATCGCGCCGTGACTAGTGAAATAGTCATTTGGAATGTCTCCTGTATTTTTTTTTTCTTCTTCAAAAACTTTATTTAGAGTCTTTTAACCTTCCTAGGTTTTATCACGACCTTTCATGTACAGTTGTTTACATTATTGGATTACAATATAATACTTACACATTATGTATACATACAGGTTACAATTTGGTTAAATGTATTGATATATATTAATTAATTGTCACTTTCACCATTAGTATTAATGATACTATGTGAATGTATTCCGTCTAATAATAACAAGCCAGATATTATATAACAACATCGAAACACTCTTCATGAAGCTTACAGTAGAAACGTCGGTCACAAAATAGATTTATTACAAAAAGGTCACACAGCTGGTTTTAACATGAAGGTTAAAAAATCGAGCACTAAATCATCCATTTAAACTACTAACAAGAAGAGAGGAAAACCCAGTGGGATGGCTTAGACGGTAACGTCTGTGGCCCTCATTCGAGAGGTCCCGGGTTCAAATCCTGTAATCACCCAATCCTTTCTCTCTCTCTCTCTCTCTCTCTCTCTCTCTCTCTCTCTCTCTCTCTTCCTCGTGGTTTACCTCAGTCGCCAAGGTAAGTACCAGATTGGATATTTAATACCACAACCCAAAGTTCCACCTTAAGTCCAGAACAATAGTAAAGACAAAAATATATGGTAACAGCGAATGCTCTGTCATCTATCCACAGATCATGAAAGTAGGTAGCCTGGACGCCATCCTAATGCTATTCTGCCCGACACGTGTAGAAACAGATACACTTGCCTAGTACTACGGTCTCTGTGGACACGTGCCGAAGCTACTGTCCGCCCGTCACAGAAGAAGAAATACAATTGCCTAGCACTAAGGCCTCTCCGGACACGTGACGAAGCAAGATGGCATCGTCCAGGAATGAGATCTAGAAGGCTAACTGTCCGCCACACCCCGAGCCACGAGATATCTCCTACAGATTCGTTGCCATTATTATGACCACGTAGTTTAAGCGACGTAAAATAAATAAAGAGGAATGGAGGGAGAGAGAGAGAGAGAGAGAGAGAGAGAGGAGAGTGAATCGTGAATCTTCTGATCTACCAATAAAGCTCTATTCCACTTCAAACAAGAAGGTCCAACTGCATTGCATACAGTAATGCATTATTAGGGGAGGCATGGGTAAAATTTGCATTTTCTACTTTTGGAGGGGGAGACTAAGGGCTCAATTTTTTGAGTGCAGGTGCTTCTTGTTTATAATGCGCTCAAGTTTCACTGGTTTCGGTTTAATAGTGTTTGAATTATTGAAGGTTTTTTGAAAGGCATTTGAAATTTTCAAAATATAAGCTGCAGACATGATAAAAAAACTCTATAGCATCTTTGATAATTATGATCAACAGAAGTTGAGTTCGAATCTCGGTTAGGGTGAGTTACCCGGATAAGGTTTTTCCATTCCGAGGAAACGAATATGGGATAACTTTAAGCTCTATGGACCCAGGCTCATTTGAGCATTATTTCACCATTCATCCATCCTCTAAAATGACCTTCCCGGTTAATTCAACGTTAAACTTCAAGAAAAAAACATTGATAAAATAGCAGTTTTGTTTAATATATGAAAGATGTAAAATAAAACCAAATCTTAAATGTAGACTAGTTACATTTCAAGTGTGTTCACAAGCTTTTATCATTGCATTCTGTTATTTAGTAGACATTGTTGGAAAGAAGCCATTTATAGCGCGTACTCCATAATATAAGCTGTTCTTAAATTTCTTTCAATTTAAGCTATTTATATCCATGACTTTTACTTATTATTTATTATTTAACGCCTTCACATTGTTTTCACGTCTTAAAAAGGAACAACAAAACCAATATGTCGTTTCATTACATACCTCGGTGTGCAGTTTACATTTTATAAGCTTTCCACGAGGTTTTATTTAAATTTTAATGATAGCTTTTGTATTGTTTTAACTTTTGAAGTTATTAAGGGCTCCCAGGCAAATCTGGCATTTCCTTCAATCGAGTTGAGGACAATCGTTATGTTCTAAATGGATTAAATTGGTTTAATCTATTTAGACATAATAAGGTAGATTAAAGTTTTAATAACTGTTGGGGAATCGAATTGTGAAACCCATCTCGGTCCTATTTTCTACTTTCGAATCCTAACTCGGTCCCGTCTTCCAAAATGTAAACAAGCTAACTTGCTCCTGTAGGAAATTAATCTCAATCTGGTTCATTTTAAAAGATTCATGACTTTCACCAGACCTATGGTGAGTGCAAAACGATATTGCAGCTTTATGTTTCACTTAACCGCAAAATCAGATGTTATATAAAAAAAAATGCTGTACTGTAAGCATGTAACAATCTTGTGAACTCCACACACAAAATAGTTGAAAATCGGTGTATTTAAAATGTTATAATTCTGATCAAATAAAAGATTTTTAAGAACGCCATAATATGTAATATGTAATAATTGTTCTTTTGTGAAGAGCTAAGAGCAATGTCGCGGTCACAACCAACTACTTGTACTCAATGCCACTATCGATTTTTCATAACAGAAATGTCAAACCACTTTACCTTTCACTGTGCTCAGAGTATCATTACGGTTTCGTACTATGTGCTGCGGGACCGAGTTGTCTTGCTGAACACTGTATGCTGCGGGACTGAATTAGATTGTCGGAGTTAGGTTGTCGACAGTGTATGCTACGGGACTGAGTTAGGTTGTCGACAGTGTATGCTACGGGACTGAGTTAGGTAGCTGACAGTGTATGCTACGGGACTGAGTTAGGTTGTTGACAGTACAGGGTTATTCAAAAAGAAGGAACGGACTTTAAATATTTATTTCTAATGAACGACAATAGATGGCGACACATGCGATACATAACTGAATAGAGGAAAATTATTTTATATGTTCAAAATGAGCACCGTTTGTTATGCGAGGACGGCCAGTGCTTTTCTGTTTGCATACGCAACCATCTTCTACGAATTTATTGTATCAATTGTAAATTTCTTATGACGAGCTGTATCTTTGTTGAACTTACAACCAACTGCACGCTTGCAATGAAACAATGGATTCACTCTTTGCATACTGCAGTACAGAAAACGACTTTTCCTGTGGCGTTGCCACACAACAAACGCAACGCCGCTGTAGACACTGAATGGAACTAAAAGGTGGGGCTTAAAACTTTCAACTTTCCTCTATTCAATGATGTGTCATATGTGTCACTATCTATTGTCGTTCATTAGAAAAAAATATTTAAAGTCTGTTCCTTATTTTTGAATAACCCTGTATGTTCTTCGGGACTGAGTTGGGTTGTTGACATTTTACTGACGAAGATAACGGGACCGAGTTAGGATGCGATCGAATCGAAACCCGGTCTCTTACATAACAAATCCGAGCATAAACCTTACATTACACAGCAAGCAAGCATTTTAAATGTCTATAAACATATTAACAAAGTTTCGGACACTGCTCTGGATTCCAGTATGGTTGTATTCCACCCTTAATAACTATAACAATTAAATAATAAGCAGAATACATTGTATTTATTTGTTCATTGCGGATTGCAGTCAGTTTAGATGTATATTTAATGGCAGCGCCTATTTCTTTTAGTTAGCATAGTTTTAAGCCTTTAGCCTCGTTTCTGGAATATACAGCTACAGATTACTTCTCTGATTTTGTACCGATTTGAAACAAATTTGAGCTCTGTCGAAAAACGTTGTTAGTTTAAAATTTCAACTCCGTAGGTGCAGTGGTTGGCCTAAACATTAAAAAAATTTGTAGTAGTCCCTCCATTTAAACTTCCCTTAATTTTGATCGATTTCAACGAAATCTCAACTCAAAATTGCAGCGTTGGGTGAGTTGTTTCATACTTCTTAAGGACGGACGAACAAAGTGTTAAAGGAAGGGCTCTAAACATTGTAAAGGTAGATCTGAGGTTGTTAATAATGACTTTACACTAAAAATGAAAATAGTTACCTTTTTTCTGAAAAATTGGCTAGAATTTCACTCTTTAGGCGTTTTCAAGAAATAAAACTAATACATTTAAAAATGACAGCTGTTATTAAATATTGTAATAAATATCTATTTGTGAAATAAGCAATTGAGTGTTTTTTACTCATCCACTAATTTAGTATTACCTAACTTGTGACAAGATTTTAGGCAAACATCTATCGTGGCTAACATAAGTTAGATAGAACATCTTTATTTAATATATTTACAAGGGATGCCTATTTACCTAATATTAATGGGTAGAAAATGTCCTACGATTGTTAGAATTTTTGTATTTAAAATATGTAATACTTCTACATTTTGTGTTGATGTTGACAGAGGCATAGGACACTAATGACTACTCTTTTTATTTGCAGGTAAGTTCCTTGATGCTGCAGCTTCTTGCATGCTTTGTTACATCCTGATACGTAAGTACACCCTTTGCATATTAGCTGTCGAAAGAAGGAAACTCCGGTACATAAATATTCAGTGATAAAGTGGTAAATATTCTTATAGATGACCATGTAGCCCTGTGCGTTTTAGTTTTTGCTAGCCACTGGCCGCATGGAAGATCCGTGTTTATACAGTGGCGCAGATTTCCACCATATTTGGGCTACACCTAGCGTTAGTAACGGCATTAGTGTAAAGTACAGCATCAGCTAGCTATAAACAAATTAAGTTGTATGCCTTGTTTATCGATTCGCACTCCGCTCATTATCTTTACGCTATCTGTGCAAATGGTTAGAGCTTTATGTTGTGGGATTTACGTGCTTAGCATACGGGATGGGCTGGCCAGGAAAATAAGGAAACAGCATTGGCAGCGCTGGTAAACAAGACTCCTGACTATTTGCACTTGTTATCGCCCCGATAGTATACCAAACGTTTCCCCTCGCGTTATCTTTGCAAACTTCTTGGTAAAGACTTTTTATGGAACTAGCTTCGATATCTACTCGATGTGCCTAGAGTGCGTTATTAATTGTTGATATTTCCGCGAGTGTCCTTATTTTTTTTTTTTTTGTATTTATTATGTTTGGTAGTTTTTAACGTCCGCATATGACACCACAGGCCGTGATAATACACCCAATGATGATAATTTGGGAAGGAAACATTCCAGAAGTAAATTAAGGATGCCTCCCTAGCATTTGTCAGTTATGACTGAGGAGTACGCGAAAAAATTATCCTTAGGGAGACTATCCTGATGGGATTTGAACCAAGGACCATGTGTTCATGAGTTTGTGCCTTAACGATCTCTACCATCTTGGTGTAAAAAATCTTATACGTGTTGAAGGAACCGGGGAATGTAAAATAATGTCTTGAACTGTATTGAAACTAGGATACATACCATTAAGACGGTTATTTTGCTATTTCTACTCGGTTGATGTCATCTTCAAATCCACCAGTATATAAGAAGAGTGATATATAAAAAATACGTTACATTCACGTGAGCTTTACACACTGTCATTTATGGTTTTATATATTCTACCAACTATACTTACATAAGTATTGCTATTCCACTATTGAAACTGCACTATTTATGTGCCTTCACGAAAAACAAAAGAGTGGTGACGAGACTCTTTAAAAACATAAAGCACTGTAAAATTCAAACCAATAACAACGATTACGAAAGGATTAACGGCGTATAACAACAGTGGCATAAATTCTGTACTGTAACGATATCTAGTTCATGCAGTAAGCTATCTCTTAAGGTTTTACTTACATATTCACAATGAAGAGGAGCTCATGGGCTATTTGCAGAAAATTCAGAACCTACAAATCATACACATGTGTGAAATTTTAATGAAGATATTTAGTCATTTTTTTAGCAAATAAAGCATAAGGCAAATTTTACATGTAAAAGATGATTTGGAGAGGGAGCGTTTTTGAAAACTTTTGAAGTTTGGTATTTTTCCGAAATTTCGTTCACACATACATACACACTTGCACAGACACACGTAAATGCATTTTACTAAATATAATTTATTTTGTTGAATGGACATATGTATGTACCTACAGGGTGGGCCATTTGAGTTGGGGCTTTACAGTAGCTCCAACACTAAGCGTTGTAGAAAGAAATGTCTTTAATAAAAGTTGCTAGTTACTATCGGGGAAAGTAGATGCCATTAGTCGTGTTTTATTTGGAGGGCGTTGCGATGGTCATTTTAGGATCAATAAAATGACCCTAATTGTAGGTTCCCTTTAAAAAAAATTAAATTACCCTAAAATTACCACCAGAGCGTCCATCATAACAAAACACGAGTAATGGCATTTACTTCCTCCATAATATCAAACAATTTTTATCAAAGACATTTCTTTCTACAACGCTGTATAGTCTCAACTTAAATGGTCCAACCTGTATATCTTGCGAAAGCTCCATATATAATGTTTAGCTGGTATACGATGTTTCCTCTACGTACCATAGGTACGTATGAGGCAGCGAAAGTAAACATCAAAATAGTTGTTTATGATGGAGGTATTAAAAGCAGGGTTGTATTTTGCGAGTGGGAATCCGACGAATAAAATAAAATAGCTTTTAACATGTGTGGCATGCACTATTTTTAGCCAGCTCTGAAATTTGTACAATAACAATAAAATAATATAATACTGATTCCGGACCTATGTGCAACTAAGAGGAATGGTGCCTAGAGTGAGAGCAACAGACGTGTGCAATGAAGCGATTGTATGCTATATCATACTATTTTCTGGATTTTTTGGGGGGGGGTTAGCATTCATGTTACCCTTTCAGCTGGTTCTAGAATTTCGTCTGGCTCTTGGAATTCAATTTCATCCATATTCGTACCTGTCGCCATTTTATTGAGTATTCAAGGTCATAGATAAAAGAAAACCCTTCAGATCAAAGTACAAGGCTGCTAACACAAGGACCAGGTTAACTGGACAACGGAATTCGATAAATTTAAATATGACGATTTGAATTGTGAACAGATAATGCGACCCCGATGAGAAATTCATCACTTAAAAAAGACACAATGAAATGTAAAAGCTAATCAAGCGAAGTCGATTTTTACTTTCTCTACTACGTATAGTAAGTAGGGGAAGTATTGTATTCCACCCAAAAATTCGATACCCAGATTTCACCGGAAATATATGTTTTGAGACCCCTTGTATCCAAAATAAGGATTTTTGGAAACATGTCCGTGTGTGTGTGTGTGTCTGAACAGCATAACTCCGAAACGAACAGTCGGAAAAACACCAAACTTGGTATTTAGGTTCAGTATCTTCCGGAGATGCGACACGAAGGTTTTCATGAAAATCCCCCCACCCCAGATTACCCTTTACATGGAACATTTTTCTCAAAAATTGCTCTAACGGTTTTGATTAATATATCATATGTTTTAAGATATATTCATGACAAATAAAATACATAGCTTGAATTTTATGGGAATGTCTCCAAAAGTATTCTTCATTGTGAACGAGTTTTGCACAACTGGTAAAGCATTTTACTACACAAAAAATGTAGATCGCGTTAAAATACACAATTTATGTCATATACATTTTTTTTTGTTGAGTGAGCTATTTTCGAGATATTGCTTGTTATTCCCTTAAATTTTTCACGTTTTCTCAAATGGGAATTCGTTATTCATTTTTTTTGTCCTGGTAATGCAAAGAGAATGGAATACTCCACATAGCAACCAGCTCTTAAAATATTTGACCATCGCTTAAAGCCTTCCAATTCCCCTTGCATCTACAAGAGAATTAGCAATAAGATTAACATCTCGATTAACGTGAAGCATATGGAGAATAAGCGTTTGTAAAAATAGTGTGTACAAGAGTAGAGAAAATCATGTGAGTGTAACACATAAGATTTTTTTAAACATGTGCAAATACTAAGGTAATTGTCATGTGATTGAACTTGTAACCAAAGTTGGTAACAATATAGTGGCATAACATTTTTATTGCACTAGCGCGATCAAGTAGGTACAATTTTTAATTCGTGTATCTTGTGTTTAAAGTTCTAGTTTTAGTTCCACCTGTCTAAAGTATTTTAGTTTGCTTTCTAGGTTTTTGAATTTTGTAATGCCTACCGAAGTATAAAAACTGAAGATTTAAATATTTAATTGCGACTACTTTGTGTTGCTGATCACTCAGTTGATTTAAATGTCGTTTTCAGGACTCTCCCCTAAAAACAAGAAGCACCAGTAACAGTTTGTCTTTTAACAACATTGTAAAACTTTAATTCACACTCGTTTCCACAAACCCTACGTACGCTTGTGTCTGAAAACATCGCAACTTTTTTTTATTCCAATACCGTGACGTTAGTTGAAGAGTCCATTAGCTCAAGAGTTTCTTGTTTGTGCTTCGTTTCCTTAAAGCTCTTCTAGTTGTGCCCAAAAGAGGTTTCGTTTCCTTGAGTATGAAATGTAAGGCAAGTATTCCAACAGCCAGACGGTTCGAGGGCTCCCGACGTTTTTAATTGCGTGTAATTTTATGCTGTACCGAGAATATATTTAATTCACGTCTTAAGCCTTTTATTGCTGCTCTCAGGATAATAGCATGTGTTAAGATGGATGTGTTCTGTTCTTTCCTTGTCTTTAATTCTAAGGAATTTGAGTTCATAGCACTAACAAAAAGAAAAGGAATGTGTAATTATGTAATATTCTTGTGATGAATGTGATGTGCCCTATTATCACGCACTCTTGAAGGCGTTTTATTGGCTCTTCTTGCCGGAGTCTGCTACACGTGCACGAGATGTGAAGTAGAGACTTTGGTTGGACCTTCGCGTGTGACTTACCTTCCTCTCTTTGTGCTTTTTACAACGTTTCCCTCTATCCCTTTTTTCGTTGTCGTTACTTTTGACTTCTCATCTTTCTCTCCTTTTCTTCTGTATTCCCTATCCCTGTTGTTTCATAACTCTTTCATGTTTGTTTCTTAGCGCATTTCACTGGCCTAATCCAGCTTTGTTATTCTGTTTCTTTTTGTTCCATTGTCTTCCTAAGCAGACCCAAAACATCGGCATATCATTGTAGAAGTTCTGCCTCTGGTGAGGTAAAATTGTCTTAATAGGTATTTTTAAAGAATGTTCTCTTATTCCGTTAAAATGCATTTGGCACGAATTTAGTCAGTTTGCTTTGGGACACCTTCATTGAACTCCATTTATAGTCTTGAAAATAGTTTGGAACATCAGCGGCTTGGTAATATATAAAGATGACGCGAATATAAATGAACATCACCTACTCTTTTCTCCTACTCTTTTCTGCTTCTCTGCTTCTTCAGTCTTGTATTTTCTGCATCCATCCATTTCTGGGCTTCCCCAAATAAGGACATAATCATACCACCGACGTATTGAAGTACAGAAGCAACATTCAGGCTGAGCCAAAAGACTCCGAACCGCCTGCGCGGTGGTTTTCCTGTCCGCGTCCTCGGCACTTGTTGCCGTCTGCTCCTATCATAGAAAGGCGCGGATGAAACCATACATTTTTTAAACTACTTTTAAAGGCTTTACTTACCAACTTCATTAAAGGAAATGCTGAAACTGGCCAACGTCGCTGTCCATACATTTTTGGCACCTCTTTAGAAAACTATCCATCATGGAATTTTTGGGGGGAATTTTCCAAACGATGACCGATGTCGTCTAATGTTTCGTCTTTTAGATTTCTTAGCCTGAACACTTCCTGTGGCCTGAAATTTACTGTACAGTTCATGGATTGTTGTACCGTTTGGAACTTTTACACCTGGAAATCTTTCTGCAAATCGTACTTTCACTTGGCGAGCTGAGCGAGTTAACATATACGAATCATAAATAAATATACGCCGTGGAGTAGAAAACATATACTGAGCCATAAGATACTTTGTGACTTAGTACAGGACAAAATAATAAATAACTCTTAATAACTGAACTACATCACATCGTCGTCAACTCAAAACTGCACTTCACACTGCACAGCAAACCAGAACAGCGTGACTTTGTTTTAGCAGCAGTGCGTTATCATGTTTTTATCATATTTCCACAAGCCCAGTGGAAAAACACCGCGCAGCCGGTAATATTGTTCATAAAATACCCCTCAGGAGTAACTTAAAACATAAAGTGTAAAAGACAAACCCACACACCCTGGAAGAATTAAAACAAAATATCCGCCTGGAAATTTCTCAGCGTGAACTACTAGATAGTTTCCTAAAGAGGTGCCAAAAATGTAAGGACAGCGACGGTGGCCAGTTTCAGCATCTGCTTTCGTAAAGTTGGTAAGAAAAGTCTTTAAAAGTAATTTTAAAAATGTTGTATGGTTTCATCCGCGCCTTTCTATGATAGACGGCAACGAGCGCCGAGGACGCGACAGGAGAAACACCGCGCAGGTGATTAGGAGTCTTTGGCTCACTCTGTTGAATGGCAAGCAGCAACATACTTCTTTATGAAGTCGGCGAATAAATGTCTCCTTGTTTACGACTTTGACAAACTAAGTGGGAAGTTTAGGGCAGGGAGAAACCCAAGGTAGTGTTAGGAAAGGACTAGTGAAATAAGGAGAATGCATGTTGTACTTTGTGCTTACATGATTGTAAGACACAAGCCTACGCTTTCCTCTGCACCGTAGCGATGTACGTCACACGGTGACCATACGTCACTGAGTCTGCAACACGAGCACTATAACTGGAGTACAACAGCAGTGCTTATGACACAAATTATACAGGAATGTTAAGCTTTCTTGAATTCAATTCTCCAGAATCTACTGATATTTAGAGATATTAGTTTTACAACCCTGTTACTTGTAGGCTCTCCTTTATTTC
The DNA here is from genome assembly GCA_030765065.1 of Deroplatys truncata. Taxonomy (NCBI): domain Eukaryota; kingdom Metazoa; phylum Arthropoda; class Insecta; order Mantodea; family Mantidae; genus Deroplatys; species Deroplatys truncata. The sequence continues at coordinate 161,870,453 of CM060976.1, read as the reverse complement.
GTATCATTACTTTTCCTGTCTACTTTTCTACAATTTCGTTTCCTAATTTTGTCGTTTAGTATTTATCCGTAATTTATCGTCAAGTGTATTCATTTTTTAAATTTCGACACATTCTTACCGCAGTATCGTGCTTCTTCCCTTCATGGTAGGCAACCGGATAGGCAATTACAGTTTTAAGTTTGTACTCTTTTTTGCAATAAAACCCTAGAAATGATTGCACTATTTTGTTGATGTGTTAACTCCTCCTACAACAATGCCCTGTGAGTTTAATACGCATCTACGACACCTTATTGCGCAATTAGAGCATTATATGTGCTGGAGCATTGCAGGTTTACATAGACTCGACCTCTTTACCACTGGTAGTACGTAGTTAAAGATGAATCTTGGAATCGCGCAGAATGTGAAAGAAGCTAATTGTATTCATCCCATACGTACATTTCGATGCTTGTGTCTGTTAACTGGGCGTGAATTTTTTTTCTCCGGTGATCATTGAGTGCAATCCTACAAACTAATGAGAAAACAGTGATTACTGTTTTTTTTTTTTTTCCCTCTTATTACACGAAGGAATTGCAATGATCCCCTCCGGGAATAATTCCGAGGAGGTCCCTTGAGAGAGAGTGTCGCCGTTACAATCGCGACCATATTTCATGAACAGTGCTAATTCACTCATCTACTCCTCTGCAAAATTCACCTGGAGGGGTCACAAGGCCATAGCTCATAAGGACCTTTTCATGTGAAACAGGCTATTTGTATCTTCGTATATTTTGCAAATTGCTTACCATAAAGTCGAAACCAAACTTTTTCATTTCTTTCTTATGTCCCTGGTAGAGTTTGGAGACGTTATCGCTGTATTTGTTAATGCGGAACACTAACTCTATTTTTATTTGCAATGTCATATTGCCGATACACGGTTGGGAAAGAAAGTTTAAATAAAAAATACTATCTATACCTACGTATTCGATTGTAACCTAAACTTAAATCTCGACCTGATCAAAAATGTTTCGTAAATCCATACTCTTTAACCTCTAGTCCACCGTGGTGTAGTGGCTACCATGCTAGCCTCTAGTTCCCGAGGTCGCGGGTTCAAACCCGGCGGAGGCCGATGTGTTTTTTTCGGGCTTAAAAATCCTTAACATGGCTTTCTTCGAAAGGAAGTAAAGCCGGTGGCTCTGTGTCGTAGATTTACGGCACGCACCTCAAGCCTGATAAAGGGGCCTCTGAGCAAAATTGCCGGCCTTTCACGCCCAATATAGAATGGGACGCAACGGCTCACAATAGTTAAGTAGCGTCAATAAATAATACACAGTTTGTTTTTCTTTCTTTAACCACTACAAACATAATAAGTTAAACGCTGTAAACATGGAACTGACACCCGTTGCTGTTTAGATATGAACAACAGGCAGGTATAGAAAATGGATTTATTTATACCAGTTTTTAAAAAGAAATAAATTTTAAAAGAATCATATTGCCCCCCCTTTTTTTTCTAAATGGACATTTCCTTTTAACTATAACACTTCTTATTATCTTGTAAAATGTCGTCGTTGAAATTTGTGTACTTAAGGTTTTTATTTTTACCTCTATCAATACTGTCGCGCTGTGTTGCCAGGTCGGTCTTATCTGAATCTTTTGCAGCACTAAGTTGTCAGTTTGCTATACATAATCAGCCATATATACATATTGCAGTTAAAGGAGTTATATTATTCATATATCACAATTAATGCAATAGTCTTAATCTTTAGTAATAGTCTTTATCGCTTGTTCAGGTCCTGGTAAATAAAAATAAAAGAGTGAAACCTTAGATATGTATTCCAACTCTTCCTAAAACAGTAATATGGCCAAATGTGACAAATGTCTGTTAGCCATTACACGTGGTCCTTAGCTGGGATGCAGATTTCGCAATAAATAAAATCCCCATCATGGATTTGCAGAGATAAGTGCTTCAAGAGCTTTTCATCTTTTTTACACCGTGGTATCTTAGAGGTGTGCAAATATCGACAGATCGGAGTGCACGTTATCGGTTATTGCATCGATTTTGTTGCTCGAATACATGGCAGGTGCCAAATGTAATAAACGTTATAAAAATTAAGCTAAATAAAGGTCGTAACCTCTTGAGGTAATTGTACTAGCATGCTAAAGCTCGTGGAAGGAATTCTCAGCTATAGCTTTGGCTTCATTTTGTAGGATATTGTGTTTTGGAAAAGGTTTATTTCTTGCTTTTCCTAAGCGTCAAAATATCTGTATGTTTCATGGTGTGTAAAGTGTTGTGCTACACTGGAGCAAATAAGATTGGGCGGGTATAGGAGATTCCCTTACCTAAACTATACCTACGATACGATGCCTACCTACGATTTTCCTTTAACGACACTGTGTACAACGAACAGCTCGGGAGGAGGAATATCGTCCAGATGGTTAGCTCAAGGTTTCAGTAAGATCTATTCCTTCGAGCAAAACATTGCAGGTTCTCTTTGATTTAAGTGTACCTATAAAAGGCAAAGCGAAAGTTTTATAATTCTTCCGGTTAAACGGAGGTAGACAAGTTTGCACGTATACCTATCGTATTTAAGCTAAACATTATGCTGAAGCAGGTAGCATGCAACTATTAAAATTTGTGATATGGAATACCAGTCATCTAGCAGAGGCAGACGAATTTAACAGGTACTTGCTGACATAGCCTCTAATGTTGGCAAGATACGAGGGCTCCCAGAAGTATCCGACCTAACAAAGAAAACATAAAAATGTTGGGAAAAAAACAACTTTATTTGTCTACATAGTCTCCTATCAGTTCGATACACTTTTCCCAGCGGTGTTCAATAACTTCGATACCCTGTTTATACTGAGAACCATCGAGTTCTGCAAAATAGAAGTCAACTGCAGACTCCAGCTCTTCACTGTTGGCAAATGTTTTAGCACCAAGCTATTTCTGCAACTTTGGAAATAGAAAATAATCAGAGGATCTAAATCTGGCGAATAGGGTGCATGAGGAAGCAATTCGAACTTTAACTCGTTGATTTTGGCCATGGCGATAATGGATGTGTAAACTGGTGCATTGTCTTGATGAAACAAAAGTTTCTTTTCCACAAAATGCGGCCGTTTTTGCTTGATTTCATCATTCAAATGCTGCAATAAGTTTGCATAATACTCTTCATTGATTGCTTTTCCTTTTTGAAGATAATGAAAATTATTCCACACACACATTCCAGAAAACTGACGCCATGATCTTCCTGCAAATGGAATTGTCTCACCTTCTTTGGAGCCGATTCTCCCCTTTCAATCCACTGTTTTGACTGTTCCTTCGTCTCAGGTGTGAAGTGTTGGACTTATGTTTCATCCGTGGTTATGAATCGACACAAAAACTCCGCTTATTGCAGCAAAACATCGCCAAACAACTGGAACATCTTCACGGTGCTGCTTATGTTCCATTGTGAGTAAACGCGGCTCCCACCTTCCACACAGCTTTCTCATGTCTAAATTTTCAATCAGTATGCGATATACAGCACTTTTTGAGATGCCTACAATGTCTGCTAGCTCGGGCATTTTGTCGACGGTCATCCAATACCATTTTGTGGATTTTCCTCGCAAATTCTGGCGTGGTCACCTCATTTGGTTGACCACTGCTATGTTCGTCTTGGCAACTAGTACGGCCCCGCTTAAACTCTGCCACCCGATATTTTACTGTTGTAAACGAAGAAGCAGACTCCCCCAGAGTAGAATCTGGCTCAGCTTTAATATTAGTTGGACTAAGACCTTTCAAATGAAAGTATTGTATCACATAGTGATGACCAGTTTTATCCATGTTTACAAATTCTCTGAGAGAGTTCACTATTGATGACTGCCAAACAGTTACTAAAAGACGTAGCATCATCAAACTTCAGACTTAAGCTTTATAAGGTTGGTATTTCTAGCACAGTCATTTGTTTGAAACAACCACTGTTTATACATCAGGTCGAGTACTTCTGGGACTGCCCTCGTATAAATGAACTATCTCGTCCAATGAAAAAAATGTTAATTCATTGTGTCGTAAGATTCCATAAAGAATCGCTACGGTAGTTCTTTGAGGAGTTTCCGAAGTGTCCCAGCATTTTAATTCTATGCTCATTTATCGTTTGTTCATATCTAATAGTGTACTAGTTAAAGGATTATTGTGACAGTATGCAGTATTTCTTCGGCTTTAAGCAGGTTGAGCGTAGCCTGCTTTTATGGCGGTGCGGATTGATTAAAGTAGGTATAAGAAGCAGTCGTTGAAGCACGGTATATGGTTTAAACCAACTAAAGGTCGTTATATTTCTTACCCACATACAAAACAAGGATAGAACCGGTAGGAAATCCTACTTTTAGCATCTTACATGTGATATCTAATTTTAAAATGTACATTAACAGTGGCCAACAATGTTAGCAGTTTCGCTGATGACTGTGTCGCGCAAATAAACAAAGAGTTACGCATAGGTGAAATTTCTAAATCTTGCAATTTGTATCTAAATGTTTTCAAAATGTCACATGCGGTTCTACCACAAAAGTGTGTTTCAAACATGAAAATACCTTAAATAACTTTTGAGAAAAATTTTATTTTACTTTTATTTTACCAATTAATCAGGTATTGCACACGACGCATTATATCTATTTATTTATTTTTTAAATGTACATCCTTTCGTGAATTTCTGTTGAAAATTTGTACAGGATTGGTTACAAACTACATTGTATGGAACAGTTTGATGCACAAAAATGTAAGAAAAATCATGGTGGACTAAAGGGCGTTAGAACTAAATAGAAGCCATTAGGCGTGTGCTCGTGGACATTTAAATCACATGCTGGAGCTATAAAGGGCTCTTGAGTCTAAAGACATAGTATGTAATTAAAGCGTAAAGGTGAAAGTATTTTGGACATTAAATATCCATATTTTATTTATTTATTTTTTAATTTTGAACAAACTTCAGTTATGGGTACCCTTAAATGGGCTATGAGTTTCAGGATGGTGAAAATCTCTGCGTAAGGGAAGTTTCTTATTCGTGACGGTGAATTATATTGGTTTTGTATGACCCCAGTGAGGGGGATTTGACACCGGGTCACATGTTACTTTTGTTTGTCACTTGAACGTGTGTGATGAGACGTGGCTAGGACTCACCTGTACTACAACAGAGAGACAAAGGTGCAGCAAAACAATGGCTCTGGTAATGAAGGTTGACCGGAATGCAAATGACGAAACGTGCCAGTAAGACAGTCACCCACCAACTCCCATAACGGTCCTCAGTCGTTGAGTCATGCTGCACCGTGCATCACCAATCACCACGAGTACACACCGGCATATTACAAACTACACATGAGTAGCAACAAGGAGTTCCACCGTTACGGTGTGTACAAGTCAGCGAGAGAAAAACGAGGCATTATTTCGAGTCTATGACTATTGTCGTATTCATGTGTGCATGTGTTTCAATTTAAAACATGTTTATGATTTTATAATTCACATTGAATAGATAAACCTTAGATGTTACTTTATATGTTTACATGTTTTTATTTTTCTTCTCAAACTTTGTTACACAATATTGACTCAACAGCCAATAAGAACGGAATTTTTAGTAAATGAATGAAATTCATTATATAAAGTTCGATAACTGAAAAGTGTCATAATAATTTGACACCTCCAAAGAAAAAATTTCTTCATCCATTCAGCCCATTTTATATGTATTATCCCCTCTTCAACAATTATGTAAATTGAGGTCCGGCCCCTTGGTGTGTAAGGTAGCGTATCCTTTTTCTAATGTGAAGGCCGGAGCTCTAATCTAAGCTGCAGTGAGTTGCCTGAATTAGAAATTCCCATGTTTTTCTTCTGAAAAAACATAATTCGTGAAGCTTTGAGCCCATTGGAGCTCATCCTCATTTAAACATTCATGGTGGACTGCAGAAACAACTTATTTTAAACTTTAAATAATGTCTAGATGCTTTAAGTTAATGGCTCAACTGGTGTTTGGCTAAACAGCTAAATTGTTTAAATTAAAGTATGGAATATGTTTCATTAATCTCATTTTTTGTTTCCACCAATCACAATTTTGCGTAAATGTAAAGAAAACTAGGGGTGGCTAAATGTTGTTTACGAGGATAGACTACTACAAAATCATGCATAAATATATCTTACGCTTTCCTATTAAAGAAAAGACCGCGGTCTCTGGCACTGCCATGTATTAGGATATCGTGGAGAGTAAATGCTGTCAATATGATGTAGAAGAAGCCAACAGAAGCTTACAAGAACATTTTTCACAGGACCCGCCACGTTAAAGCAGGACTTTTGTAGGTGAGTTAAAAGTTACTCCACAGTTATTTGCTCTAGCAGTCCATCGGCACAGATTCGCAAAATCTCCGAGAAAATTTAATTTTTTTTGGGGGGGTAGGTTGGTATTGTGAATGGCACATTCTTCGTGTAGCGTGCTGTCTTTAATGCTTGTGAAACACTTCATTTCCTTTAATTTTTTCCGTGCAAACTGAATTGTAGTGCTTTGTGCACTACTGTCACTACAAATTATTGTTAACGCCGCCCGGGTAGGAAAGTGACTCGAATTTTAGTTGTTTAAACATTGTCTAAATTTATTTTCTGCTATCGGGTATTCTAAGGAAACAAAGCAGAAATGTTACTATGAGTAATCGTTTACAAATTATTGTAAAATATTATGGAGAGAGAGAGAGAGATAAAGCGATATTCTCCAGAAAAGTTCAAAGCCCGTCATATTTACAACAAAATATGGAAATCCTAAATAGCAGACCAAATATCTGCTCAAATTAAAAAGTTTCCGGTGTCGTTATTGCTGCATATAAATTCATAATTGTGTATTGAATTTCGCGTACCTTTAGCTATTACATAACGGTAGTTTCAGATTAGAATTGCATGTTGTTATGTTCTTTTCATACAGTCTGTCGTTAGGGTTAACTTAGCTAAGTGTTGTTCCGGGCCGAACCTTATAATGAAAATCGGTATGAAATAACGATTCTGCTAACAATAAGCTTAAAAATGGACCCCAAAGGTCTCCAGTATTTTTTAAACGAGGCAATCTTTGGCCACAACATAGGATTAAAAGCTTAGGTAGGTACTAGTCTTATATTGTAACCTTTGCTCAGTTTAGATATCCTTGATGTAAATACTGGGTACTCATATTTTATTTTCGGACTTGTTGAATATAATGACGTATTAGTTACGAGCAAGTTTCACGATCATGACATTACAGCAGTGGTACTAACGGCGCTACCATGGCTAAAATTATGATTATGCTGTATTTGCTTCGACTGCATTCAAATTGCCCTAAATGCACGATGACATTATTGGCTTTGCACTCCAAACGTAGGAATGAATGTCAGTGAACTAAAGGCGCCATCATTGGTAAATTGGTATGATCGGTATAGAAAACTCCTTCAGATCATTGTTCACCCTAGCGTCCTACAGAAGAGGGTACGAAATCTCATGATAGACAAAAATATTGGCAGAAAAGTTCAAAAAGAAGAGAAATCTGGTACATAGTTTGTCATGAAAAAATGGACATGTATTTTATTTTAAATCTCATAATACAAAGAGCTGTTCCATAATTGCTTTCGGAATTATTATACTTTGATTTTGCTATACCAGATGCCTAAGTAATAGCAGTAATTGATTTAAAAATGAAACTTTATGTGAATTGAAAAGCGGTTGTGTGTATGTTCCAAACAATTTCCCATGCTCCAAAGTTATGGTATGTGCTTCTGGTCTGAGGAATGCATTATCTATTTGGCTTTTGAGCTTGCTGAAAGACATGAACTGATTTCAATTTTTCGATTCTAATTTCGGGTTATAGCAACAAAAGTAACAAACAATACCTTAGTAAATCGTCGTTCATCACGCTAAAATATAACACATCAGCTATTTACACTGCGACGCCTCATAGGTTTGTCTCTCTTGTAATGGCATAGATTTCATGGTTTGCCAGATTGAGTTCACATTATTGCAGTTTGTTTCGTATTACGCCAGTCCCTAATCATGAGCCATGAGCCTGTCTTGCAGGAAACGCTCTTGTGTCGAGACATATCCAGCAGCTAACTAACGAGAACGAAAGCCTCTCTCCCTCCCCCTCTCCATGAAACTCATCTCCCAGCAACAAGCTGTGACGGGAAAATGCGACTAAATTAAATTTCCCGCCATAGCGTTACGGACGTGCGTTCGGAACCAATCCTGCCAAGGGGGATTCTCGAGAAGCCTGCTGGTTGGTTGTTACTTTTCCTGCCAGTCACTGACCCATCTAATGCCGTCCATTCGAGATGAAAACATTAATGGAATAAAATTCGTATGTATGAAAAAGTTGTCGCAACCGCCGCGTTCCAATACCTCATCCGTTTCTGACGCCGGGCATCCAATTCTTTGTCAGTAATTGTTTTTTTTTTCCGACTGATGTGTCGATAGGGAAGATGAGAGACGGCAGAAAATCCCATCACTGAAGTTGATTCACCGTGCACCGGGCCCCTCTTGGGTGTTATTATTAAACCCATAATGAACAACAAACTAGAAAATGGCGGCGAGCTATGTATCCGTAGAATGCGAGATGTATGTTCGTTGATATGCCAACAGTTTCGTTCACAGGTGACGAAGATTGCTTTTCTGATATGTAACTGAAGTAGACGCTCCATGTTACATGCTCAAAAGATAAAATAATTAGGCCGTATTCAAAACCTAACCCCCTAAGTCATTTGTTCTCATCTCTTTCATTGAAGAGAGAACCGCACTTTACAAGCGGCTAACATTAAGAATCCGGCCGCGATTCTGTATGCCAGAGTAGAAAGACTTTGGCATTGAATTGAAAAAATAAACAAATGAAAACAATCACGGTTTTTTCTTTATCCAGTATCATTTTCTACAAATTTTTCATAAAAAACATATTTTTCTTCAATTTCCTTTTAATAGTGATAAATATGTGCCTAAAATTATTTCTGCTATAAGACAGTGAATTTTCTACGTTAAGACAGTAAGACAATAGGTGTATGCTAACCCTGCGAATCGTTTCCGTGATATCGTTTGGATTAAATAAAGAAAAGAACGACCACCTAGCTTATCAAAATACACTGCTTGAACTGTTGGAAAATTCGAATCTACAACAGTGAATTTGCGGAAAATGGTTAATTCCACAAAATTGTATGCGTATACGGTAAACTGTACCTTAAATCCCACCCCCATATGTAACCGGCATTTTGTCTGTCGAGGTTTCGCACTTGTTCCAAATTCAGCAAGAATGAAAAGAACCTCCAAGACTTTTTTTTCAGAAAAATCAGAAAACTCACCATTCTAATACCAAAATCATTAGAACCATTTTGGAGTAGAAAAGAAGAAAAAAAAATTGTAAAGCCAAGGTTTGTACGCCTTGTATCCTTTCACAGGTGAATGGACGAATGTGGAATTCGCTATTTATCTGACTTTTGGTACTTGATTTATCTACTCCATGCTCCCCCCTTATAGAAAGTATTTTGGGTTTCAGTGGACCTAAAGCGTATATTAGCTATGATCTCTCGATATAAATTGTTTTGGTTAAATACAACATTTGCTTCACCTTAGAGAAGTGTTTTAAAGGAAGTCTATGTTGAGAAACCCACCGTATGTAGTGCAGGATTCATATCATGGCGGTTATCCGTAGGTTCTTGTGTACTCTTGCCGAATAGATGGTGTCAGTTGCGTAGTTAGTTGCCTTCGTGTGCTATCTAGTATAATGTTATTAATTTAAAGTTAGACTTCCGTTATCGTGTAATGTTTCGTGGGCACATACACAGTCGGTGAGATACCAGACAGATAGCCTTAGTTACATAGTAACCTTCCTCTACCATCAAATTTATTTCTGTCTGTTGTGCTCCGTGAAAGAAAGTTAATACCAATCTGATATTTACTGGCGACTGAAGCAAACTTATAGAAAAATATAAGATTGGACGGCATACGAGACTTCAACCCGTAATATCTCGAATGCGAACCACAGATGCTACCGGCTCAATTCTAGCTCGATTCTCAAAAGTTTTTACGGTCGCTTACTGGACTTGGGTGGTAGTGATGCAGGTTTGTTGATGTTCTGTTCTAATGTGCAGGATTTTGATCCATCAATTTTTCCCTTGCTAGCCAATATAAATTGTGTATCTTCCCATCTGGTACAGCTTTCCTCAATTCTGGTCATTCTAGTAGGTGTTCTCCATTTAAAATCTTGTCAGCGTTGCAAATTTTACATGCTTTGTCATTCATAAACCAAATCTATGTAGATGTTCCGCCAGACAGTCATGTCTAGTGGCTAATCTGAACTGAGCAACGGATTCTTTCCTTGGGACATTTTTATTTTTTGTACTATTTCTTTTACGTTTGAGTAATTTTTGTTAGTAATTTCCTTTTGAATATTATATTGCATTTTTGTTCTGTATTAATTTTGACATTTTTAGTTCCATATCTATTCCATAAGACTTTATAGTCTGCAGTCTCGTTACCATTCACTCCCACATGTGCTGGTATCCACAGTAATATTATCTGTTGAAATTTTGTTTGGAGTAATCTATAATAAGATCTCACTTCCTTAATATCACAAGATTCATCTGGACTATTATATCTTACTATTGCTGGAATGCCAGAAACTGAGTCTGTGAGAACAACTATTTTCTTTTATATCAGTCCTGTAATATATCTGTTCTTCTAATGCTCGTTGTATTGCAACAACTTCACCATCCAAATTTGTGGTTTGTCTAGGCAATGTATAATAATGTGAAAAGTATTTACAGTATATACTACCTCCCAAATTATTTCTCAATTTATCTGTAGAACCACCTGTATAAATTCTAAGCCACTCTGCTTCCGGGAATTGATTATGTAGATGTTCAAGTGTATCAATTCTGCATACTTCTGGTGAGTCTTCTTGTTTATTTAGTTGTTCTATCAGCTCTTTATTTATTACTATCATGATAAAATCCATTGGATTAGTTCTAGGAGGACGAGGAGTGCATTTTTCTGATAAATTTAGGTAAAAATAATTCTTCTCTAAAAAGAATTTATTTGTAATCTGTGTTTTTAGCTTGTGATGCAGGTATTAATTAGTCGTTTATTTGGCAGAAGCACGGACTTTAATTAATATTTGAGGTTTATAAGAAAGAATTGTGTTTATAAAAGGTTATTACAATTATTGCATATTATTTTTTGCATTTTTATTGATATTGGGAGTGTTCTAAAGTCTTTAGATATAGAACTCAAAGCCTCAGCGAATGGTCAAGTGTGTTTAAATACGTACATTTTGTTGGGCATTTCGTGCAGCGCGCTATCACTGTTATGTCGTTAAACACTTTTTTTCAGTCACCAGGGACGACTTGCATAATAGCGCTAGAGTGGTTTAAATATTTACACTTTTAATTACTCTATTAACATATTTACTCAAATGTATACTCTGTCAGTCAAGTTGAGGACTGTCGTTGCAATTTTCTGAGGCCGCGCGACAAAACACAGGTAGCTTCACCTCGTTTCATGGGTACTTTATTCCAGAGGCACGCTAATCTGTACCAGAGTTTTATATTTTGATTTTTTTTAAAATAAACTCGCCCTTACCCTTTGGCTGCACTAAACATCAGCCTCCCTGTTAAATTCTTCGAAAACTAATGATACGTCTCCCATGTTTTTGGAAGGAGCTAGGTTTTGGTTAGCACATCATATTAACAGTAAAATGCAAGTAATCAGCAAATATTAAGCTTAAAAACAAAAATATTTCCCTTTGGTAGGCATTCTGAATATAACACTTTATTACACTTAATGTATTAAAATACCGCTTCAATTCCGTGCAAATGCTGAAATATAGAAGCTTTAGTGACAAAATTGAAAATTCTTTATCAAGATCTCACAAAACAGAAGCTGGTGGTCTACAGGGAAGAGTTCTTGGTCCCCTTTAATACCTTATATATACTCATGGTTTTCCCATACCAGTTTCCAGCAGCATATAATTGATACGGTTTTCTTCCTATATTTGTGCATTATATTGGCTGACTTCTGCACGGTGTTGTAGCGTATTTAGCGTTACCCAGGGAACACCACGAGGAGCCAGGCTACTTAATCTAGTCTTGTGGACTAGATATGCAACTATAAAATCTCAAAATTAATATAAAAATACCAATATAATATTCAAAAGGAAATTACTAACAAAAATTACTCCAACATAAAATAAATAGTACAAAAAATAAAAAATGTCCCAAGGAAAGAAACCGTTGCTCACTTCAGATTAGCCACTAGACATGACTGTCTGGCGGAACATCTACATAGATTTGGTTTTATGGAGAACACCTACTAGAATGCCCAGAATTGAGGAAAGCAAGGGAAAATTTGATGCATCAAAATCCCGCACATTAGATCAACAACATAATTGATAAGGTTTGCTGATGATACAGCTATTTTAAGCAAAGCAGCTTTCAAAACCTCAGCAATTGAGTCTCAAAATGTTAACCTGATCTACGATTGGTCTAAGATTTGTAGAGTCAAGACGAACCTTCAGAAATCTAAAATAAAAGCATATACATACAAAACATCTTGTTTTCTTTGTCTTGAGGGCCAAACAGTAATATATCTAGCTCTGATCCTAGACACACGATTAACATGGAAGGCACACATTACTCATTTAGCCTAATAATTAAGAAACAGAATTCGCCAGGTAATTCTTAATACATGGAACCGAGAGAGATTGCCCAGGCGGTAACGTCTGTGGTCCGCATTCAGGAGGTCGTGGGTTCGTTTCTCGCGGTCGATCTTCCTGACCCACGTGTTTTTTTTCGGGGTTTCCCCGGGCTGTTAGGCGAATGTTGGAAAGGTTCATCTGTCCCTCCATTCTCATTTCAATTCACCTTTCATCTGCTTGGTTCTGTCTCAGGGTTGAAAGTGTCGGCGGGAGTCTTGGTGTTGCATGGCAGGGGACAAGGATATTCTGTGTAACCCTTCGTCCCTCGGAATGGGGGCAGTCTCTGAGTCCTGGCCCACCGCCGGTTGCACCAGCTGCCATCTGTAAAATGTAGGGACCTGCCCTCTGCCCTGTCGTGCCTCCTGGTCCGGCCGCCCTCTGCCTCCTCTCACCTCACCCCTCATTCTGATGGCACCCCGCCAGGGATTTCAGGCATAAAAGGTCAGGTCGAAGTGCTAAGTCACCCCCCCCCCGCACTTACTGCTAATCGAGGCAATTCTCTGGAAGACATCCTCTACACGTGTTTCATGTTATCTTGTTTTTCAATGTTAAGAAAGCCGTAATGTAATTTTATTGCAATAAATTAATATATATATATTTTTTCTTTTTTAAATATAAGATCGGTCTACTAATCCGCAAGATGGAACCAAGGAATTTATATCACTACTCCCTTTATATAGTTCAATTTTATTTTACTATATAACAATTTTAATTTAACTCACATTTATGCTCATATCACTGGAAGGGAAGGTGCAATTAAGCTTTGCCCATATTGAACAAAAGGACTGGGTATTTGTATCGTTTTGTCGTCCTGTAGTGGTAGTGGTGTAGTGGTTGCCATGCTAGCCTCTAATTCCGAGGTCGTGGGTTCAAACTCGGCGGAGGGCGATTGATTTTTTCGGGCGTAAACATCCTTAGCATGGATTCCTTCGGAAGGGAAGTAAAGCCGGTGGTCCTTTGTCGTAGATTTACGACACAGAACCTCAAGCCTGATAGAGAGACAGATTTAAAGGATATTAAAAATAAAAAATTCTGAATTAATAATCAACTTTTATTAAGGAATTCTGCCCAATTCAATTAGATTTAAAGTGTTTCTCAAAGCATTGGTTCAACTATATCTTAACTAAAAATGCTAAAATTATTCAGAAATATAAATAAAAATTAAATAAATCATTTTTATAACACATCTGAGCAAAATTACTGGTCTTTCACGCCCAATATAAATGGGACGCTGAGGACCACAGCAGTTAAAGATCGTCCATAAATAAAACTCAGTTATTATTATTGTTATTTTTATTATTATTATTATTATTTTATTATTATTATTATTTGTATCGTTTCTTGGACATGCGCCAATTGATTTCGTTCGTGCTCACTTTTATGGCTTAATCCTTTTGGCTTTACTTCTTCGCTTTGTATTTAATTTAATTTATTGCAAGAAAAATTAATATTTAAAATAGAAATAATGGCTAGTTTCTAATATTACCCCTGAATGAGAAAATTCCTGGATTACAAATAGATAGTCACATCATACAAGTATAAAGAAAAGGTTTTATTAAACAATAAAAAAGCAATAAGACATAACCTTAATTTTCAGCTATAAAACCTCATTTTGTTATACAACTTTTTTTAGTAACTGACAAGTATAAAAGAGAAGGTAAGGTTGTAATACTTATAATAATAAGTAAACAGTGCTAATACAATTAATTTAAAGTCCGTTATGGAAATTTTTTCGTGATAATGCTTTTAAGTGAGTTTGCTAGTGCTGAAAATCTCGTTAAGTTTTATCGTTAGTTTAATGCTATTCCCTTCGCTGATGTTAGCAATTTTAACTTGAGATTTGGATTTGTTCTTTCTTTCCGTTTTTCTTACTTCAGTTTCACTTCCGCGTGGACAAATAGACATATTCTTTCTCTTCCGTGTTGTTTAATATCAGCCAAAACGAATTTCACCAATAACATAAACGTATGTACAGTCTCGAGCTTTAGTAGATATGGCTCTGATGTCTGTATCTACCCGGCTGCAAGCAAGCAAATACGCTCTAAACGCAAACTTTATAATAAACAGAATAAAGAAGCATTATTATATTGTTATTCGAAAAAAAAATTAAACTCGATACGGATGAACGTGCATAGCACAGTCTATTTGCATATAGTGTATTGTTTTAAAAATGTGCATCTAATTTAACAAACAAAAAAAGAAAAATCAGAGGTTAACAAAACGTGCCACGTTGTATTCCTCTCTTGGGCATATGGTCCTACCCTCTTTCAGGATGGATCGATACCTCAGGCAGGGCGGGAAGGAAGGAATAAGCCTCGTTTCTTCGGGTACCGCAGCCTTCCAGCGACACTAACGGTATTGGGGATAGAAAACCGAACAAAGTCCATAAGGATAATGAACTTGTTCGCCGCGAATAGCTTACTGGTCGCTCAGTGCAGCGTAAGACTAACAGCGGTTAACAGAAGAATTGAATTATTGGCCCCTGATAGATTTCTTTCGTAGTTAGTTTCGACGCATGGCAGCAATCTTGTCACACTTTAATTACAGCAGCCAAATTACAACAAATAATTTTCTGCGTAGAGGAGGGGGGGACTTTATCTGAGTAATTAATAGCTGAAATCCTAACTGACCTACTAGGTTCGACCGACATGCCGGAAACTGAAATTGCCTCTTTGTAAGGTCTTTGAAAGAGGTCGAAAAGTCGTTTTTCTTTCTCCGGCGGCCACGTTTATCGTTGAAATGCCCGAGCTGCACTGCAGACCATTTGAAACGAGTTTAAAGCTCATAAGAAATGCATGAAAGTAATATCTACCCGTTTAGCAGGGGCAGTGAGCGAAGCGGGAAGTGCTGACGCAGTTCCCTTTGTGTTCCCCGGCTCTAACTGAAGATGGTCGATACAGAACTCTGTTTCGGAGATAACTGCTTGACATGAGACACAAAAAAAAAACAAAAAAAAACAGGCGTTTTGTTGTCAGTTCAGATTTATTATTAGGAAATTGAAATACCAGACTCCACATAAACATATAATATAGACGGTACATAAACCAGATATATTGCTTACCATATCGGTGACAGTCAAAGATTGTTTAGCTCTGTATGCAAATAGTACACATAATGCATGTTTATGAGGAGGACTCAGACTCTAGTGGCCTCGCCTGGCGCGTTAGTGCTTCTGCAGCCTGCTCACATGACCACTGGGGCACAAACAAAGGCTATTCGAATCAGGAAACGTGAGTAATTTTGACAGAAATGAAGTTTACGGAGAAATATCAACGAGGTTTTGTTTAGAGTCGACCTCAGTGTGTCATCGTCAATGAATGCCCTTCAATGCGATTCAAGACATTCAGCACCGGAATGGGTGATAATATATAAGCGAAACATTTTGTAATCTTTGAGCCAAACTACAGAGAAACAGCAAAAACATTAATTTCCTCCAGTTTCCGGCTACATAAATGCATGCTCTCCAGTCCATTGGGAGTTCTGTTAAACCGTTCTCCCAGAAGGCAGCGGGACTGAAGTCATTCTGTATGAAATTCTTTATCATGCTAACTTCTCAGTATTTATACCTATCATTGAAGCATACACTTATTAGTCACAGTTTCATGGAGAATTCCAAGTTGGCTTGCCAAGGCCTCCCTAAATCAAATATAATATCTGTCATTATCCATATTATTTAGCGTATTACTATCTCTACCACTTACCGATGCTAAGTAAAGGAAGCACTACATTCCAACTAAAAAAAAATCTGATGTGTTACACTCACATGACTTTCTCTACTCTTGTACAAACTGTTTTTACAAACGCTTACTCTCCATATGCTTCATGTTAATCGAGATATCGAGATGTCAATCTTATTGCTAATTTTCTTGTAGATGCAAGGGGAATATGGCAGGTTTGAAGCGATAGTCAAATATTTTAAGCGCTGGTTGTTATCTGGCGCATTCCATTCTCTTTGCATGTCCAGGACATAAAAAAAAAAGGAATAACGAATTTGAGAAAATGTATAAGTATTGGAAAATTTAAGGAATAACAAGCAATATCTCGAAAATGGTTCACTCAACAAAAAAATGTATGACATAAATTGTGTATTTTAACGCAATCTACATTTTTTGTGTAGTAAAATTTTGTCTTATCTCTTATGGTTTACCAGTTATGCAAAAGTCGTTCACAATGATGAATACTTTTGAGACATTCCCAGAAAATTCAAGATATACACTTTATTTGTCATGAAAATATCTTAAACATATGATATTTTAATCAAAATCGTTAGAGCCATTTTTGAGAAAATTAAAATTTTCGAAAAATTTTCCATGTAAAGGGTATTCTGGGGTGGGTGATTTTCTTGAAAACCTTCGTGTCGCATCTCTGGAAGATACTGAACCTAAATACCAAGTTTAGTGTTTATCCGACTGTTCGTTTCTGAGTTATGCTGTTCACAGACACACACAGAGACACACACACGGACATGTTTCCAAAAAGGCTTTTTTTGGATTCAGGGGGTTTCAAAACATGTATTTCCGGTGAAATCTCGGTATCGAAGTTTTGGGTGGAATACAATACTTCCCCTACTTACTATACGTAGTAGAGAAAGTAATTAGATATCCAGATTTCACGGAAATATATGTTTTGAAATCCCTTGAACACAAAGTAAAGCTATTTCTGGAAAGAGGTCCATGAGAGAGATAGACAGAGAAGCGTAACTAAGAACTTTATAATACGTTCATATGACTTTCTCTACCCCTATCTTTATTAGTGGGTATAAAAATTATTCTTACTATACTTCTCTACTACGTAGGCGAGGTATTGAATTTCACCCAAAAATTCTATACCGAGATTTCACCAGAAATACGTGTTGAGGTGACCCGAATCCAAATAAAACATTTTTGGAAACATGTCCGTATGCGGTCTGTCTGTATGTCTGTGAACAACTACCCTTTACATGGAGCATTTATCGATATTTTTTTCTAAAAATGGCGCTAACGCTTCCGATTAAAATTCCATATATTAAAAATTTACATGGAAAATAAAATGTATCTCTTGAATTTTCAGGGAATAACCTATGAAGTCCTCATGGAATTTTGTATTATCTTGTATAACTGGTAAACATTAAGCGATAGACGAAAATGTATATCTCTTTAAAACACAGAATTTATTTAAAATAAGTTTTTTTTGTAGCATAAGCCGTTTTTCAGATATCCGTTATTAAAGGTTCGAATTGTTCATTCCTTGATCATTGTAAGTCCTTTCAACATTCAGTTGTTTCTCGCGATTGCATCGAAACAGTATGGAATTTTAAGGCCAGCATATAGCGTCCCGTTCTTAAACATTTGACTGTCACTGTTCCAAATAAATAAATTGAATTTATTTATAGACGCTCTTTAACTGCTGTGCTCCTTAGCGTCCCATTCTATATTGGGCGTGAAAGATCGGTAATTTTGTTCAGAGGCCTCTTCATCAGGAGGTTTGAGGATCTTTTACGTGCCGTAAATCTACGACACGGGACCACCGTCTTTACTTCCCTTCCGAAGGAAGCTATGCTAAGGATTTTTACGTCCGAAAAAATCCATCGCCCTCCGCCGGGTTTGAACCCGCGACCTCGGGAAATGGAGGTTAGTATGGTAACCACTACACCACGGAGGACGACATCACTGATCCCTTTGTATCTATAACGAAATGTGCAATGTAGGTATTTCTGCAAAGGTTTATTTGGATTAAAATGTAGTAGATAGAAAAATAAGCTTGTTTAAGAATAATTTATGTACCCACTAATAAACGATAGTGTGTAGAGAAAGTCATGTGAATGTATCACATCAGATTTTTTTTCTAACTACTACATTTTAATCCAAATAAACGTTTGCAAAAATAGCTGCATTACATATTTTGTTATAGATGCAAAGAGTGATAGTCAAATGTTTAAAAAGTGGACGCTATACGCTGCCTTAAATTACATAGGTACGGTTTCCATGCAATCGCGAGGTACAACTGAAAATCGATGAGACTTTAAAAGAATAGTATTGAACTATCGAACTTTTAATAACGGATATCTCGGAAACGGCTTATGCCACAGAAAAACTTATTTGAAATAAATTGTGTGATTTAAAGATATCTACATTTTTTGTATGGTACGTTTTCGTGTATCGTGTATATGTACAAGGTTATAGAAAATTCCTTCCGGATGAGGACTTCACAAGCTGTTCCTAGAAACTTCAATATATACATTTTATTTGTCATGTAAATATATTTGGTATATGATATTTTAATCAAAATCGTGGAGCCATTTTTGAGAAAATCAAAATTTTCGAAAAATGTTGCATGTAAAAGGTAGCTGGAGTTGGGATATGCTTGAAAATCTTTGTCTCACATCTTTGGAATGTGCTGAACATAAATACCAAATACAGTATTTATCCGAATTTTCGTTTTTTAGTTATGCTGTTCTTTTTTTATTCAGGGTGCCTCAAAACATGTATTTCTGGTGAAATCTTGGTATGAATTTTTGGTGGAATGCAATACCTTCTCTACCTAATAGTATGTGTGTCATAGAGAAAATAAAAATTCAGTCTGATAAGTACCAAACTTGGTACTTACTGCCAGTATCTTTCAAGAGTGCACCAGGAAGATTTTCAAGAAAATCTCCCAACCCAAACTACATGAAAATGTTTCGATCTAATGATTCTGATGAAATACCGTAGATCTTGAATTTTCAGAAGTTCTCTTCATTCAAATTCAATGTTCTATAACTTATAAATTATGAGAAGTTACTACATGAAAAATGTAGAGCTCATTGAAATATACCATTTATATCAAATAATTTCTTTTTAACACTAGCCTTTACGAAGTATTCGTTGCTAAACTGTAAAGTGTCCCCTGGTCGAATCCCATGGTGCATCAATAAACTATCTTAGGCGATTCTCCTTTTTACCGCATGGGTTCATAGCAGTAAAAACTGACATATGCGAACAGTTGTGTTTTGTTTTCCGTATTGTGCATGCAACCATGTACACAGTACTTAGACTGAAATTATATGTAGTCAAAAATATATCGTAATGAATAGAAGAATAAAGGTTTTGAGAAACTCCTGTGAGTGCGACACGTGACATTTTTTAAAAAACGTCTCACTATATTCTGTGCTGGTGTTTCTGATGAAAGGAAACTGTGTACAAATGCATGTACACACTTGACGTAATGAAACGTTACAATGATTTTTCTCTCGTAAGAGAGGGGCAAGCAACCTTGTGCTCTTTTAATGATACGGGAAGTGTAATACTCGTATGTAGTGCTTTCATCTCTCAGAATGGGGAATTCAAAGGTTGTCAAATTGATGTTCAAGAAGTGTAAAGTAATTTTTTTTTATAATTTTCGTGCTCCTCCGCGAGGATGGATGAAACCTACATTTGTTATTCCAGATTGCAATAATGTTTCATTAGTAATTACCATAACAGATAAACACCACAATAAACATTTCAACTGATATGAAAGTAAGTTTAGTACACTCCTTTTTTTATGCTCGTTCTTGGTCGTGGTTTCTTTTTATGGTTTTCAGTTTCTTTCCAAAAGCAACCTGTGACATGTGTAAACGCTGCTGCCTGATTGGGTGGAATCCCCTCGTCGCCGGCTCAGAAATTATGGTTGCAGGTTTCCCTTTATTCGTAAAAGACCAAATCTTTGTGTAAAAGTAAGATTTTTTTTGTAACATTCCGGTAAAAAGAAAGAAAAAGAAAATTTTAATTGTATTAAGTGAAGATGGAAATATTCACAGAACACTTGAATTTCAACACTGAATAAGTTTTCATCTGAAAAAAGAAAGAGAGAACAAAATACCTAATATCTCATTTTCTGAGGAACTATTGAACTTAGAGCTAGGAAGCTTGAAAGATGAATTGCTTGTTTCATTCAGCAACTTCTACGCAGTATTATTTTCATAAATTAATTATAAAAGCTTTTCTTTTCCATTGAAATTTTAGATATATTTGTTTTAAAATTAACAAAAATATAAAAGCATTTCAGAGTTGCAACTCAATAACCTGTGTTTTGTTTCATTATTAAGGTCTCATGAACATAATGCTAACATTTCAATATGTTGTGATCAATAGATAATGACAAAATGGGACATTAAGGTTCTAATTGTAACATTGGTAAGAATTCCTGGTCGTCTTTAACTAAATTTGGTATTGAGATAATTATCTTTGAATATATTTTTGTAAAATTTGAAATTTTATTTTTACAATGAAAGTATAATGTTTTATTTTAAACTATATAAATTAAATATAAGATGTAAATGGATTTTAACCACTTGAATAATATTTAGCAGCTTAACATCAATATGTTTTAATAGGTGTAACTTCTATTTGTTGAAATCGTTATTATAATGAATGTCATCGTTTCTTCCCCTTAAGAACTTGTGATTGCTGTGCTTAAAGCTACATTTTTACAAGGGCTTACCTACATTCTTAATACACTTTACTCACCTCACCTTAGTTACATTTCTGTCTGAATGCTATTATATAGCATCTTCTGTCTAACGCAACGCCTTAAAACGCCCAACTGATATAAATGCCATCGGGTGTGTAGCATTTGTGATCTGCAATAGTATGTACTGACGAAATAAATAAAAACATGTTATGAAAACGTTATGATTAAAATTGCAGGTATGCTCTTTTTTTATTTTACACCTAGAATGCCGCAACGGTGAAACAAATATTTGAGTTTCATCCACCAAAGGGATACATACCGTTTATATTTGCTAACATGTGAATAAAACAACTCGCATAATGATTTCACGTAAACGTTTCGCGGCGTGATATTGGTGTCTCGTTTGTTGCATTTCGGTTTGGAACTCTTTTCATCTTCAGGAACATTGATGTTGAAGGCTATGCTGCCGCATACCTGCACAGTATTTATTAATATGGCTAGTTTCTACTATTCTCGAGTAGTATGAAGGTAGTAACAACCTTGCATTTAGGCGTTATGGGGGAGCATTTACCACAGAAGAGTCCCCCATCCCATTTGTTGTTTCTTTAAGCCTTATATACATTAAGCATATCCAGAATTAGGATAGATAACATACGAATTCTGAGCTTTAGAACACAAACGCCTTAAAGTGAACTATGATTTGAACTAGTCTATTGGTCAGTGCCTAAAATTAAATTGAGTTTTATTTATGGACGCTCTTTAACTACTATGGTCCTTCTCTTGCTACCATTACCGACTTCCTGGTTTCGATTTCTTGATCCACCATTGCAACATATTTTTGAACGATATGACGTTAAGTTAGATTTAAAGCCTCCTGGCATTTTATATTATCAATCTTATTTACCTTCACCCCTGCCGAATTGACGCAGCCGCAGCTTAAAGTCGGCCCAACGCCAGAAGCTGGCTCAATTCCAGTGTAGTTCGTGTGTCGGAAAGACACCATCATCTTTTGAAACCGCATAGTAGCACAGCTTCTTCCCCGGTACACGATTGTAAGGTGAAGCGTGGCATAGGTTTTTTTCTTTCTTTTCTTTTTCTCTCTCTCAAGCGCAGTGATGGGTTCGACATCTGCATGACTCTTAATATATATCGTGTTATTTTTTCGTTTTATTTCTATGAAGTTCTACTGTTTGTATAAGCAAAAATACTTCTGCCACTCGTCGTGTAAATGCAATCCTGAGGTTGACGTCTTGATAATCTTTGCTGAACCAACTTCTTTTCTTTCCCTCTTGCATGCAGTCGTCATTTAGAACCATCATCCATGGAAAGGAAGTCTTGACCATAGTCAACACAAGAAGCACTGAAGTAAATCTTTGCTGTGTCAGTGAAGGGAAAGTTGGCGGAAGCGTAATGGAACCCGTTGCAGTGGTGTAACGTTTCTGAAACCAGCCTCAGGATCTCTCCAGATACCCTTAGTGGTTATCGAATATCGGACGCGGTGTCGTATTTAACTTGGACAGCACCTTTATCGCTTCCCACATTCTTGCACCGTAAATGAAGTGACTTTTGCCTTTAGATTAATAATTGCTTGCGCCTGACTTGAACATCAGAAGCATCTATCAAGTGTAGTGACTTGCACTGAATTCTGCTCTGTGGAAATGAAACTGCTCTCAATTATGGTCCGTTATTTGCTAATAAAAGGCCTGCATTTCCGATTTTCTTAAATAAAGGAAGCAGAGCATTTTCCCCAAAATTGCTATGACGCTTTCACTGGAAATGTGTATTTTGAGGACCCTGAGTACTTGTACACAAGCACACACATATTTCTAGAAAAACGTCTCTTTGTGTGTGAGTGTTATGTGTGAACATACCATTCTGTCCATCTGCGAGTAGTGTAAGTAGATTTAAAAAAAAAGCGAAAATCCGGATAAATGCCCAGTTTTATTATCCAGTCACCTTTTACGAACGAAAGATAAAGACTTTTGAGAAGTTCCACCACTGAAAACGTTCACAACGAATATTTCTCGATAGTTATTGTATTCTTAAAAATGTGCCTTAACCATTTTGATTATAGTATCAGGTTTGAGATATATGGATGAATAAAGGGTATATCCTGAGTTTTTATGAATAACCTTTTTAAAGTCCTCTTAACATACTACGAAACATATGATAAAATGCGATCCTATTACGAAATTCTGTGATAGAGCACCTTGAGTTTATTTTTGTTTCAATTTTCGGCTCATTTCCGATGTAATAGTAATAATAATGATAAATTCATGTATGACATCTATTGAGCACGTAGATTTAAGCCATTGGAACCTATAACAGTTGTCTGATTAGCTACTCAGAGCAGTCTTTCATTGAAACGTTTAACTGAGGCCTCAAGAACCCTAAGCTCAGTTTTCTGTGTTTTAGCTGTTCATGAACACGATATGAGGGCTGAGACTGGATAAGAATAGCCATAGCTGAGGCATTATTGACCAGGCGTTTCATTCTGAGAGCTAAGAAAAACGGACGTTTTGCACTCAAGGTGAAAATAGCATGCAGATATTTTGAAACACACTTGCACTGATGCTGCTTCGAAATAAATAGCATGGATGCCGAAGTTAGAGAAGTCGGGGGAAAAATTTTATTCAATTAAGGCGGTGCATATACAATGGGTGATCAGAAACTAAGGTTACAAAGCCTGCAGTGAAACGTGTATATTTTATTCCATACAACCAATACAGCCAACTAATAGTACACATATTACGTTATTTTTTAACATAGTCTACATATCGGTTTAAGCAGTTGTCGCTTCGTAGATGAGTTTGAATATTTCCTCTGGTAAAAATCCTGCCCTTGCGTGTTCAGCCATGTTGTCGCGAGGTGTTTCACCTCCTGGTTTGAAGCGAATCGTCGGCCTCCTAGCTGCTCCTTCAAGTGAGGAAAAAGGTGAAAGTCGCTTGGAGCGAGGTTCGGGCTGTAGGAAGGTGCGTGGTGATCTTCCGGGCTGTATGAGATCGCGCTTTGTCGTGAAGGAAGATGACGCCCTTGGTGAAGGTCTTGGTCGTTTCCTCCTGATTGCTTCGCGCAATCGTGTCAAGGTCTCGCAATATCGGTCAGCGGTCACCCTCTTTCCAAAAACTCCACTAGTGTGGTACCCGCGCTGTCCCAAAACACTGTGGACATCATCTTCCCGGCAGATGGCGCCACTTTATACTCCTTTGTCTGTGGAGAGGAGGAGTGTTTTCACTCGATTGACGACCGCTTACTGCTGGAGTATAGCGGTGGATCCATGTTTCGTCACCCAGACAATGTAATGAAGAAAACTGTTCCCTTCCGTGGAGGACCGTTGCAAAAGTTGCAGACTCGCCTCCATGCGCTTCTCCTTGTGTTGTTTGGACGGATTTCTGGTACACATCGGGAACAAATTATACGGTACTTCAGAATATCGTGAACAATGTGACAGACTTTCCGAATGACGTTCCCAATTCTACCGTCATATGCCGTAACGTGATCCTCCTGTTGTGCTGAATTAGCTCCTTCACTCAGCTCTATTCAAATTTGTTGATATCGTGCTGGGTCAACCACTGCGAACTCGTCCGTGGCGTTTTCTCTACCGGTCGCAAACTTTCGACACCATTCGCTGACATGCTGACGAGGCATTAGTCTCTCCGTAAACCTCTACCAGCTACTGAATTTCAGCCGCGGTTACATATTTCACCCACAGAAATCGAATAACGGAATGGATTTCTTCGCGAGACCAGTTTCCCAAACGAGTCGCCATTTGTATTTACCTACAACTAGTGCTGCAGATGGCGGGTGGCTGAAACTACACAGTTGCCAACCGCATGTATTAGAATTACCGCACACTACTAATTTCTCTATAACGAACGAAACTCCAGGAATATCGGCCTTGTAACCTTAGTTTCTGATCATCTTTCATATAAACAAATATTAATATCCACCGTTTTGATTTGAGCCGCTTGAAATGTTATTACAGTATTTAATCTAAAAACAGTAGAGAAAATTTCGATAAATCATTTGCGTTTGTTTGGGGTATTAATTTATATACATATTTATTTATTTTATTTTTGATATGTTAATTCAAAACGATTCCTTGAGTAAAAATGGTTGTTACGTGCTATTCAACATTTTATTTTGGCTTTAACACACCACGCTAAAGAAAAGAAAATTGAATTTCTTAAAATTCTAATGAAGCTAAACGAGTGAAAAAAGTTAATCTTTTGTATATCTATTCAATTTTACGGATATATATGAAAATAATTGCTGAAATGATCAGACACTCCAAAAACCGAGGACGTGCACCTTTTTAATAATCGTTGCAAGAGTTAATTGCAAGATAACTGATAAAAAATTATGCGTGGAGCATTTTAAGTAATGAAAAGCGCTGAGAAAAACCTTTGGAGGACTACATTTTAAATTATAATGAGCATTACAGTACAACTCCAGGAGTATTTAATTGACCGCCATATAACTTTAAATATTGCATAAATTAGTAAACTAGAATTTCCAAATGGAATTGGTTTCTATAATAAAGAACCAAAAGCCCATTTTTAAGTGATTTTCGCCGAATTTAACAGGGAATGGTGTAGTTTCCCGGAAGCTCGTACTTTAGTATGTTTAACTTGGCGATAGTGTGTTGTATTGTTTTGAAGATAAAATAAACCAAATTCGGATGTATGATGGCAGTTTGTGAGTGACTTAACATGATTGTTTTACATTCTTTTGAAAACCACTTATTTGAATGTTCATGAATCTTTGAACACAAGATTATACCTAAACGTCCTGCATATTAAAGTTGTTAGAAGTTATAGAAGAATGCTGACTAGTAAACGAACTTCCTGGAGGAGATGAAGTTTCTTCTCTGGCACCCTGTAACAAGGTTAATGTTTAGAAAGCAAAATTCGTCTGGGAGGGTTACGAAGCAGAGACCCCGTCTTCTTGCAGCGCGTTTAATAATGCAAGGAATATAAACAATAATCTCTTCTTCTGCCGCAGTAGAGGCGCTTCGAGCAGTATAACCACACCGTCTCATTAACAAATTTCACGCATGCGCTAACTTTGTACAAGATAGATTAATCCCATTTAAATTTATTAATTTTTAATGCCGCTGTAAAAAGGTCATTAATTCTCCTCCACCGTCCTAAGCGTCTTGCATATGCAAGTTTTCGATGGCGTTAGTTTTCATCAGCTGGGAAATGGGCAAATAAATTAAAGAGGTGTTTGATATACTACCGGTGCTCGTGACAAAGGGCAGTTAATAAAAACTGGCGGAAAATGTGCATTAAGATGGTTTTCACAAGAAAAGGGTTTCGGAAAAGGAGGCAGGGGGAAAAATAAGGCCGCTCATGTAAATGAGTATCGTTAGCGCTGTATAAAATGTGAGGAAAGAAAAAAATTACAGGGTCACTTGGCTATTAAAGGGGACAAGGCTTTCTACCAACTCTTAGTACAGAATCAGCCCTTATTGGTGATATAGGACTAAAGAATAGAAAACAGCACAAAAATGCGCAGACTAAGATGGTATGGAAAAAGTTTTAAAATGTACAGTAATATAGTTCTATAGGCGATGAAAATGGACGGTGATATCCACTAGTGGTAGAAGTGAAACTTCTGTAGTGAATTATATGAGTAACAAGAAGAAAGAAGTATAATAATCTATATAAAATAAATGTATTGTGTATAATACAGACGAATAAATATAATGCCATTTGCCATTACATAGAAGATATAATGGTTTGTCCAAGGAGAGGCTTAAAGCCAAAAATCAAGGTTTGGAAGGAAGATCAAAAGGTTAAATGATTGCAAGAGAAAAAATATTAATAATATGGACCAGGGGTGGTGAACCTTCCACGAGTTACCACATATGCAACACGCGTTACACCACTCAACACCATTAGAAGAACAAAGAGACTGCCAGCCGAGAGGGAGCGGCGCCAGCGAGTCTAAATGACTTGCGAGTCCCTTTTCCTCGCCTCTGATAGTATAGTAGACCAAACAGACGAGTTAGCACACCGAAGCATTTCTGAAGAGTTTCCGAAAAGCTTTATTAAATACGGGCAGATTCTAAAAGCCTTTGAACTGTGTCATCAGTATTTGCACATTACACGCCTCTGTATTGCAATAAGTAGCAATACTAACAGAAAAAAGTGATCATCGCGCAAGAAATAGGAAAGTGATGATATCTGACTCTCGAAGAAGCAATTCAGTGTTATACCTGTTCAAATCTGCAACAGGTATTTTAGAAAAACGAGTAATATGTAGAGATAAGACGGGAATAATCGACATTCTTCTTGGCCATAATGCCCAACTTTTTTGGTGTGGGCTAATAGGCAAAACGTTTTGCAGGTAATCGTTGCACATACCAACTGGTTGGTTTGTAATAAATAATCATAATAAAAATAATCAAAAATGTATTTCTTTATTTTCGATGAATAATTTATATTTACGTGCATGATGAGTTAACTTCAAACAAACAATTGCATTTGTGCAACTTGTGTGTGTATGTATGTTCAGGCAATAATCATCAAATTCGATCTATGAAACTTGGTATGTAACAAAACATTTTAAAAAAATCTGTTATGTTGCGCTCACATGACTTTCTCTACTCTTGTACAAACTATTTTATACAAACGCTTATTCTCCAGATGCTTCATATTAATCGAGATAAACATTTGCAGAAATTATCTTATTGCTAATTTTCTTGTAGATGCAAGGGGAATATGGTAGGC
This sequence comes from Deroplatys truncata, assembly GCA_030765065.1. NCBI lineage: Eukaryota > Metazoa > Arthropoda > Insecta > Mantodea > Mantidae > Deroplatys > Deroplatys truncata. The sequence goes on along the minus strand of CM060976.1, from coordinate 161,842,633 downwards.
TTTAAGCGATAGTCAACTATTTTAAGAGCTGGTTGCTATGTGGAGCATTTCATTCTCTTTGTATGTCCAGCACATAAAAAAACGAATAACGAATTCCCATTTGAGAAAAAAATATAAGTATTGGAAAATTCAAACAAATAACAAGGAATATCTCGGAAATGGTTCACTCGACAAAAAACTGTATATCACATAAATCGTGTGCTTGAACATCTACATTTTTTGTATAGTAAAATTGTGTATCTCTTACTTTACCAGTTATGTGAAAGTCATTCAGAATGAAGAGGACTTTCGGGACATTCCCAGAAAATTCAATGTGTACATTTTATTTGCCATGAAAATATCTTAAACATATGGTATTTTAATCAAAATCATTAGTGACATTTTTGAGAAAATCAAAATTTTCGAAAAATGTTCCATGTAAAGCGAAGTATGGGATGGGGGGGTTTCTTGAAAATCGTGTCGCAACTTTGGAAGATACTAAACTCAAATACCAAGTTTAGTATTTATCCAACTTTTCGTTTTCGAGTTATGCTGTTCACACACGGACATGTTTCCAAAAATGCTTTATTTGGATTTAGGGCACCTCAAAACATGTATTTGCGGTGAAATCTCGGTATCGAATTTTTGGGTGGAATGCAATAGGCCCCTACTTACTATGCGCAGTAGAGAAAGTAAAAAGTACTGATTCTGAAAGCGTATAAGGATAATGTTTCATGTACAAAAAAACCTGTAGGATGAGTATTTAAAAAGTAATATGCATTTTTACTTTCTCTACTACGTATAGTATGTAGGGAAAGTATTGTATTCCACCCAAAATTTCGATACCGAGATTTCACCGGAAATACATGTTTTGAGACCCCCTGAATCCAAAAAAAAAGCATTTTTGGAAACATGTCCGTGTGTCTGTCTGTGTGTGTGTCTGTGAACAGCATAACTCAGAAACAAACAGTCGGATAAACACCAAACTTGGTATTTGGGTTCAGTATCTTCCAAGGATGCGACACGAAGGTTTTCAAGAAAATCCCCCCACCCCAGAGTACCCTTTACATGGAAGATTTTTCGAAACTTTTAATTTTCTCAAAAATGGCTCTAACGATTTTGATTAAAATATCACATGTTTAAGATAACGTCATGGGAAATGAAATGTATATCTCGAATTTTCTGGGAATGTCTCCAAAAGTATTCTTCATTGTTAACGACTTTTGCATAACTGGTAAACCATAAGAGATAGACAAAATTTTACTACACAAAAAAAATGTAGATCGCGTTAAAATACACAATTTATGTCATATACATTTTATTTGTTGAGTGAGCCATTTTCGAGATATTGCTTGTTATTCCCTTAAATTTTTCAATACTTATTTTCTCAAATGGGAATTCATTATTCATTTTTTTGTCTTGGATATGCAAAGAGTTATAATCTGTGGCAAAGGGAATGGTGCTGCACCTAGCAACCAGTTATTAAGAGATATGTATGTGCTTAAAGGCTACTGTATATCTATATTGCCCTTGTAAATATATATTCCCCTTACATCTACAAGAAAATTAGCAATAAGATAGAGTTTGCAAATGTTTATCTCGATTAACATGAACTAGATAGAGAATAAGCGTTTGTAAAAATACTTTGTACAAGAGTAGAGAAAGTCATGTGAGTGTAACACATCAGAATTTTTACTTTATCTACCAAGTGCATAGTAGATACAGAAGGTGTTGCATTCACAAAAATTCGATATCGGGATTTCATTGGAAATACATGTTTTGAGGCCCCCTGAATCCAAATAAAGTATTTTTGGAAACATGGCGTATGTGTTTGTGTGTCTGTGAACAGTGAAAACTCAAAAACGAAAACTCGAAAAAATACCAAACTTGTTATTTAAGTTCCGCATCTTCCAAAGATGCGACACGAAGGTTTTCAAGAAAATCCACCTACCCCCTGCCCTTTAGTGGAACATTTTTCGAAATGTTTGATTTTCTCAAACATTTTTATTAAAATATCATATATTAAAGATATCTACGTGACAAATAAATGTATATGTTGAATTTTCTGTGAATAGTTGTGAAATGCTCTCATTCGGAAAGAATTTTGAATAACCTTAAATAACTGGTAAACGTTAAGCGATAGACGGAAATGCACTACAGAAGAAATGTAGATCTCTTTAAAAACAGAATTTTATTTCAAATAACTTTTTTTGTTACATCAGCCATTTCCGATTTATCCGTTATTAATGGTTCTTATTGTTCAATAGTTATCCCTTATTTTAAAGTCCTGTCAACATTCAGCTGTTTCACACGATGTGAAAAGGGTATGGAATTTTAAGGCCAGGATATGGCGTCCAGTTCTTAAAACATTTGACTATTGCTGTTCTCTTTGTATATATAACGAAATGTGTAATGTAGCATTTCTGCAAAAGTGTATTTGTATTAAATTGAAGTAGATATAAAAATAAGCTTTAGTAAGACTAGTTTGTATACCCACTAACAAGCAGTAGAGGGTAGAGAAAGTCATATGAATGTATCACATAAGATTTGTTTATGAACATAAACCGCTCATTACGAGAGTTCTGATCTGATCGCTTTACCAGCACAAGGAGTAACGCATAATGTTAAACCAAATACTTACGTTTTAGTTTTTATTAGCGTTCTAGAAAGAGCAATATTAGCGGTTTTCAAAACAACGCATCATGCGTACATTGCACATATAATACATTGCCATAGAATGAGAGAATGGAAGATAGGATAGAAAGCTGGAGAAAGCGTGAATGAGAGAGTAAAGGGAGAGAGAAAGTGAGAGAGGGAGAGAAAAGCGGAGTGAGAAGTGGAAGTAGGTTTTATGTAATCGATGAAACCTTTTGAACATCGAGCAGAGCAAGCTAATTTATTTCCAGGATTCCGTAAAAAACACTTCGTATACGCGCATTGTACGCTTTTTCCCATATCTATAAAAGCAATAAAATTTGAATTGAAACCTCGGTTAGAGTAAACAATTGGCTGCCGATAGTGTAAGCAGATGTAAATGTCTGAAGTTGTGCATTGCAATGCACAGAAACACACACTGTTACATTCTTTGACAAATAAGGAGTGGTTATTGCATCGTTATGTAGTTTTCAACCCTGTATAACGATAATTTTTAAGGCCAAGGAAGCTTCACATCGTGCAAAACGGTTATGAAGCTTATTTATGGCCATTTTTGTCTCAAATTTTAGAGCATATACTTCTCACGAAGATAGCTAGCTAAGAAATACTCTTTGAGATTTAAACCTGGGGAATCATTTGGATGATGAAGTATATCCAATTGCCCTCAGTGAGCTATTGCGCAAATGGGTCGCGCTTGTGAAAATTCCAAACCGTTTTTCTTTCCTTTCTCCCTCGGATCAAAGGCAAAAATATTAACAAAGCAAGAGACTTGTCCACGTAATTAAAAAGGTTTGTGGCGAAGAAGACGGTTTCAATATTTTATATAGCCGAGATAAAAGTAAAACAAAAGGTATGTTTTTACGTGTTCTGCCCATTAAAATAAACTTTGTTGCACCGTCTCACTCTTCCACCCCCTCCTCCCTTCCTCGCTTCGCGCGGACTGAAGTGGGCCGCTCGGTTTTTTTGTTAACTCCCTCTCTGTGCGAATTGTATACAAAATTTCTAAAGCGTTTTATTGTTTTAGATTTAGCTTTATGTTCGCCTTAGCAAGGAAAAGTGTAAAAACTTGAGAGCCTCAATAGTATTGTCGGATGTAGTGTGTTTGTTTTGATTCACGCGATACTTGACGCACACCTAACGTCCTCAGCAGGCTAAATGCTTGCTTATAGATACGGTACTGATATACTTCAGTTTAGGATGCTTGTTAGAGCCGAAATAACGTTGGATACCTCATAAACGTGAACCAAGTGCCCTATACTAAACCTCTTAGCTAATGTTTTAATTTTTACATTTTAAGACACACTTTCACAAATAAAAATGAAAAATCTGTGTTACATTCACATGACTTTCTCTACCCACCATCGATTATTAGTGGGTACACAAACTGTTCTTACTAAGGTTTATTACTTTCTCTACTACGTATAGTAAGTAGGGGAAGTATTGTATTCCACTCAAAAATTCGATACCGAGATTTCACCGGAAATACATGTTTTGAGACCCCCTGAATCCAAAAAAAGCATTTTTGGAAACATGTCCGTGTGTGTGTTTGTGAACAGCATAACTCAGAAACGAACAGTCGGATAAACAACATACTTGGTATTTAGTTCAGTATCTTCCAGAGATGCGACTCGAAGGTTTTCGAGAAAATCCACCCATCCCAGATTACCCTTTACATAGAGCATTTTTCGAAAATTTTAATTTTCTCAAAAACGGCTCTAACGATTTTGATTAAAATATCATATGTTTAAGATATTTTCATGACAAACGAAATGTATATCTCGAATTTTCTGGGACTGTCTCCAAAAGTATTCATTGTGAACGACTTTTGCATAACTAGTAAACCATAAGAGATAAACAAAATTTTACCGCAAAAAAAATGTAGGTCGCGTTAAAATACACAACTTAAGTCATATAAATTTTGTTGTTGAGTGAACCATTTTCGAGATATTGCTTGTTATTCCCTTAAATTTTGCAATACTTATACTTTTTCTCAAATTCGTTATTCATTTTTTTTGTCCTGGTAATGCAAAGAGAATGGAATACTCCGCATAGCAACCAGCTCTTAAAATATTTGACTATCGCTTAAAGCCTACCAATTCCCCTTGCATCTACAAGAAAATTAGCAATAAGATTAACATGAAGCATATGGGGAATAAGCGTTTGTAAAAATAGTTTGTACAAGATTAGAGAAAGTCATGTGAGTGTAACATATCATTTTTTTCTATGTACTTCATTTTAATCCAAATAAACTTTTGCAGAAATAGCTACATTGGACACTTGTTATAGATACAAAGGGAACAGCGATAGTCAAATGTTTAAGAACTGAACGCTATATGCTGCCTTGAAATTTCATAGTGCTTCTATGCAGTCGCGAGCAACAATCAATGTCGAAAGGGTTTTAAAGAATAACTAACTAATCAACAATTCGGACCGGGCTGGCCTCGTAGCGTAGCTCTGCTTGCTGTGCTAGGGATCCCGGGTTTGATTCCCAGCGGGGGCTGAGAATTTTTCTCTAGGCAAAATTAATCCCTATCCTCCCCAGAGTTTGGAAGTATGAATAAGAGTGTGAATGTGTGTATGATATAATGATTAAAAAATCAAAAGTGCTAGAAACCCAACGACAAGAGTTACACGGGTTAACACCATTGCCAATAAGTTCTAAAGGAAAGACCGCCGATAAGACCAATGTAGTTAAAGGCGGGGTATAAATGGAACTAAATAAAATTCGAACCATTAATAACGGTCTTCGCGGAAATGGCTTGCGTCACAAAAACAGTTATTTGAAATAAATTATGTGCTTTAAAGATATGTACATTTTTGTGTAGTACGTTTTCATCTATCGCTTAACCTTTACTAGTTAAACAAGGTTATACAAAATTGCTTCAGAATGAAGGGGGACTTTACGAGCTATTCTCAGAAAATTCAATATATATATTTTATTTGTCATGTAAAAATCTTTAATATATGCTATTTTAATGAAAGTCGTAAGAACCATTTTTTAGAAAATTTTCGAAAAATCTCCCACGAAAAGGGTGGTTTAGGTTTGGAGATTTTCTTGAAAATCTTCTGTCATATCATTAGAACCTAAATACCAAATTTGATGTTTATGTAACTTTTCATTTTTAAGTTATGCTATTCACATACACACACGGACCTTTTTCTAAAAATGCTTTTCTTTGGGGGGGATTTAGGGTGCTTAAAAACATGTATTTCCGGTAAAATCTTGGTATTGAATTTTCTCTATCTACGATGTCGTGGCAGAGAAAATAAAAACATATTTAAATTTTACTTAGTAATTTTTATAAGCTGGTGTTTCTTATGATTATTGTTTAGCTTTTCCTTGTTATATAAGCTATGTGATTATTGCCATGACAAGGAACAACAAACGTGATAATACTTTGGGAAATAATAAGAAAATAATAAAATGTTTGAACCCATTCTGTGTAAATTGCTCTTAATTTAAACACATATTATAATCGCCCACGAATGTTATTGATGTTTCTACATAAATTCTAACTCGGCACGTGCTGCTGTCGTCTAAAAATCGTAAATGTTAGAAGACATGCTGTCCATATAAATTACCAATTTTCTACCGATTTTTATATGTCCGTTGATATGGCAACAAATGTTCAACTCCACAAGCGCAGGGGTTCGCACCTAGCGGGATGATAGCGTCGATGTCCACTCTGGCCCATGGGTTTTTCGTGGTTTCCCGGATCGACAGGCGAATGCTGGGATGGTTTATCTTCTACCACGATTCTTCTCCCTATCATTTTCTGTACCCACCATCTTCCTTGTCATCTGGACCAGGCGACGGTGTTCGGCGGGTTGTGGCTGGGCGGTGGCTTGCGCACTGTAGCGGTTTCTTACCTGACGTGACTGCGAGGACTGCTCAGTTAGGTCCTCCTCAGTGGGCTCCGCCCCGGGGACGCTGGATGTTGGTTGCTTGTGGGCCGGTAAGGCATGGACCCCGTCGCCATCCGGATCTGGTAGCCCTTCGGGTTTCTCCCCTTATCCCTCTCCCTCCCAGAGGTCACGTTGGAGGCAAAAAAGGTTCATTACGGCCTACTTGCGGTGCGCTGCCCTGTTTCCGAAGCCCCTCCGTGATATGTACCTTTAGTTTACAGGGGTTCGCCGAACAATGCTAAAATTTTAGTATACTATTCATCCTACCCTTAATTTTGCGACGCTTTCAACACAATTTGGAATGTATCGACGAATACCCTTCGGACACAGTAGTCGATGTCGTTAAGGCATAGACTCATGAAGGGAGGTCCGTGTTTCAAATCCCGCCAAGACGGTCCTCCTTACTGAGGTTTTTTTTTCTTGTTTTTTCTAAGTCTTCGTATAGTTAAATTTTGATTGTGTATGAATTAATTGTTCTTCCACACTGGCCGCGTACGGCAAGTTGGTTAGTCTGATTCTACCTTTGTGAACGTACAGCTTGCATGCATACGTATGGACTTCCGAACAGACAAAGAGGCGCTAACAGGTGCAATAGCGAACTGCCTGTTTTGCACTTATGTGCGGAATAGTCATAAAATTGGAATAGAACATTTATATCTGTTAATTGATTATTTACTCTGGCCAAGTGTAGGCTAAGTTTTGAGGCAGTTTACACCTTGCTTATACATTTAACAAAATTGAATTTGTTATAACTCGATATAAGTACTAATGAAACAAAACGTTGTACGCATATTCACAATAATTACACATTATAAAAACGTATAACTTCTTACAAATGGTTAATAATTACCTAGCATCAATTTTCTTAAATGGAGATATATGTTGTACTATCGAATAGGTTTACAAGATAAACTCCACAAATACCCTTCATTGATTTACCTCTAAGAATACCATCAACAGCATATACTAGTATTTCTATTATATTACCTGCAGATATATTAATATGCCCCTTAATTGTTATTGTTGCAGTAATTTTTTTCTTGGAAAAGCCGTTATAATAAAATAAATTATAACCAACTTAAATAAGATGTGCTCTTCGTGGTTCGTATTTACAAGGCACAGTAGCGTGCAAAATTTAATTCCTGTATCTTTAATAGCTACCAGTTAGAATGAAAACCGTTTGTGACATTAACAACTACGCCCGCCAATGTTATCTGGGGGTGTTGTGTCTACCTCACATTCAAGAGGTTCCGTGTCGAATCTCGGTTGGGGTGAGTTACTCGGATAAGTTTTCCCTTATCCTGAGCAGACGGATGCCGAGTAATTTAAGTTCTTGGGACCGCGACCTCTTTTGAAGATTATTTCACCATTTTCATTCATCGTCCGATTTGACTTACCAGGTTAAATGAAGTTAAACTTCGAGCAAAATAATATCAGCAGAAAAGGAGCTTCATGGTAAAATATGTGTTGGACTCTCATGCTGAATTTAAGTGGCTAATTTATGAATTATATATAATTAAATATATATATGGAGGTTTACAATGTAAATATTTTTTCACTAGATTAAAGAGCAAAGAATATTATGTAAAGAAAAGTCACATATTTTACCGTAAAGCTGTATTTCCTCGTGTAAGAATTTGTTGCTACCTTTAATATAAGTTTGAACTTGACCACGTAGGCGCCTCTTTGAAAATGTTATCTTTACTGGTTACTGCGAAATTGGGCTTCAAGAAATAAGTTGGTTTAAACCCCCAGAACTGCATCAGTTTGAAGCAGTTCGGGTTATGCAAATGCAATTAATTTAAAGTGTCAGTTAAAAATACGTTCTGAACCGTCTGACCAAGTTTATTATTGCAGAAAATGTAAAAATGCTAAACGAACATTCCTTAGAGTCGTTTAAATGATCCCAGCTTTGGATTTATATTATTTATTAATTTTGTTTTGGAAACAAGTTAATCTTCTTGCTGCACCTTTGCTATAATTCTACTGTTGTATGTCCTCATGTTTGTCATTAACCTCTGTTCCATTTCGATTACCGCATTAAACAAAGCAGCCCGGAGGAAGGGGAAAGGGGGAAAAAAGTGGAAGGAACAAGTTATTTCTGCGTTATTAAATTGTGAGAGAAATGTAGCAGGTTGAGGAACAAACATAGCACAGTGCTTGCTTGACTCTGGTAACTAATCAGGCCCTGGCGAAATGTACTATATAAAATATATTAGGAACGAGAGGAGTCAAGGGGGGAAGGTGCGGGACGAGGGGGTGCTGCAGCGTTTCCCAGGTTTCAATTTGCGCACCTGATAGAAACACCTTCCCCTCTATCCCCCGCTCTTGTCAGCAAAGTAACTAAATTAATAATTCCGGCGTATTGTTTTAGTTTTCTATGCTGTAAAACTGACAATATTACACATTTATTCTCCATAAATAAAGTTTTATAACAGGCTGAAGATACAGCAAGTGACAGCTCCGGTAATTAAAAATTAAATTAAACCTGGTGGCGATGTGATGGGGAGGGTGGTTGTCGAAGAAGGGTAGCTGACTGCAGTTGTCAGACAAAACGCCTACGTCCACGCAGGTGATAAATTCTACTAATGCAGTCCAGAAGAGGGAGTTGGGGGGTGAAAAAAGGGGGTAGCTAGTTACCGCAGTAGTACACAGCTGCAGCCCTGAAATTGGGTTCTGTGGCGACTGACAGGGATACTGCGATCGCTAACGTGGTTAGTGGAGTTCAGGGGTTTGAGAAACGCTACTATGTCGCACCCAGGTACCTGTGTTTTCGGCAAATTTCTATCTCCTAGGGTATGGGCATGCTTGCTTCTGTTACCCATGTAAGAGAAATAAATGAAACATCTGATGTGCTACATTCAACCATTCTCTACACATTCCTCGATAAACTATTCTTATAAAAGCTTACTCTTCTATCTGTAACTCGACCACAAATAATATTGCCTTTTGCTGGGCTGGCTTCCGCGAGTATTTAAATGTAGCTTTCCGCAAGGTCAAGTACAATAATATTGTGGTCGAGTTACTAGATAAACATTGGCAGAAATGGTTTTATATTTCCTTGTAGGTACAAGGGGAATAAGGGATTGCCGTAGGCATAAGCGATAGTCAAATCTTTTAAGAACGGATGGCTATGTGTTAGCTTTGAAACTGCTTTGTCTGTGTATAACTACGAGAAAGAAACAAATAGCGATTTTGCAATTGAAAAATAATAGAACATTTGGCTATTTAAGGCAATAGTTAAAGATATCTCGAGAATGTTTAATGATTCAAAAATTTTGACGTAAATCGTGTGACTTAATGAGATCTACATTGTTACGGTTTACAAGCTATAAAAAGTGTATTTAGAATTAACACTTCACAGATTATTCCCAGATAATTATATACAGGTATTTTAGTCAAAACCGTTTGAGCCACTTTTGAGAATTTCGCAAAATCCTCAGTGCAAAGGGTGTTCATTGAAAAATGCTGAACTTAATTACTAAGTTTGGTATTTATCCAACTTTTCGTTGGAACTTTCTCTAAAAATACTTTTTTTAAAATTCAGGTGCCTCAAAACATGTATTTCAGATGAAATCTCGACGTCAAATGTATGGGTAGAATACAATACTTCCTCTTACATACTATAGGTAGATAGTAGGGAAGTAAAACGGAACTGGCAGCGTATGCATCTTCATATTAAGTTGTGGCAATCCCCTTCTAAGCTTGGTAGTGGTATACGTTGGATTTTGCTGAGTATTTTCTTCCTTACAAAACCCAACAGTTGGGGAGGTCTTCCTGAAGTGCCTCATCTTCATCGGCACCTCTTTTTGAGGGGTTGACTATAAGTCTTTTGAACTAGAACCTCCTTGATGACTTAATTCTTGAACTGTCTAGTTTTCGTGTAGCACCTCATGACCTTTCCCATACTGCTACTTTATTCAACTCTACTGTCAGTGAGGTATCAAAACGTCCTCCTGAGTGTAGAAAGATACTTGTGATTTCGATTTTCTCATCCCTGGATGAAAATGCTCAATTTACGGGATACACAAGCTCCAATAATGATTAGGATGCTCCACAGAACGTAATTCAAGTGCTCCCACACCCTTTGGGATACGACATAGAGCATGGACAGAAGTTATTTTGAAGACATGTTAGTAGTATTTACGTAGATCTAATTGGATATTGCATACTGTGTTTCCAGTGCCTTTCTTACGACCTTCCTATGAGTGATTGTGTCACCATTGGGAACGAGTACAAGTATAGTGGGTGTAGGAAATGCTAAAGGATGCCTTACATGAGCTAGAATCTGAAATGGAAATTAATATTGCATGGAAAAGATCTAAAGGAATAAAGATAATTGGCCTGGAAATTTAATGAAAGTATTCTCTACCGAGCACTGAATAATAAACCAGAGGGTAGAGGCGCTAGCGCTCACAGAAATAGGCTGGGATTCTTAAGAGCAGTGCAAAATATACAGCATATTAACTACCGAGATACGTATTTTAGAAACACAGCAGGGATGAAAAATAAAAGAAATAATTAGCTGTGAGCAGGGTTTAGTATGTATGTAAGGCTCTGCAAATTGACACTTGGTTAATGTCAACCTCTATCAGCTGTAAAGAGCTTTGTAAAGCAAGCCTTCGGAAGTTTGCGGGCTTGGTTGTAAACTTACCTTCTACATAGAAGGCTAAGAGTAATCTATCTTGGGTGTGTGATCGAATTCTCGCCTTTCTTTTTGTTAACGTAAACGCAAATAAACACGAGAGCTTTTATAATTTACCTGAATTTGTCTGTAGAACAGTATTCTGGGAAAATGTCTGTGCAAATTCGTGAAGAAATGCAATTTCTATTGGAAATGGATGAAGATTTCATGAGCGATATTTTTATATTGCAGTTCAGAAGCTAATTTTGAGAATAATGCCTTGAGGTGGCATCACCTCTTGTAGTAAAATACATTTTCGATGGGCCATATCTTGAATATATTTTGTTCCTGCAGCTCAAAAGTTTTAAGTCGCTGAGGCAAGACAGAAATTCCATGTGATGCAGATCCGGCCATGTTTACCGATTTTAAATTGCAGTAGTTATGTACAGGACGTAACGGGTAATAATTTCGCAGGCTTCCATACCGTATCACTGGTTATCTGCAGCTCAGGCCGGTTTTCTGTTATAACTAGTAAAAGCTGAGCTAGATGCTGCTACCCAATAGCAGCAATGGGTAGCATTTACGTATTATCTTTGTCTCATTGCGGAAGTAGCCAAACCTTCTGCGTATTAAGGTGGCACGATTTGCTGTCTGCCCATGTCTATGCAGACCTGAGGGGTTAAAGGGAACAAACATAAAAAAACAATTTCTGATCCAATGAACGTTAGGGTATATGGAAGGGCAACTTTGATGACAGTTCACCGGAATCACTGGGGATCAAGGTGAAAGCAGCTTGAAAGAGCATTAGGTTTTCTAGGCCCTTCCAAAGCTCCCTCAGCCTGTTTTCTGCTGCGCGAATTTACTTTCAAGACTTCAGAACTGCATAACAGGCGGCTTAACTCCAGCTCGCCCTGTCTCAGTACTCCATTCTCTGAGTAAATTATAATGAATCATATATTTAGCAGGTTATCCAAGTGTAGACGTAACGGTCGTTGCGGCCACAAAACTTGCGTTTCTCTGTAGGTGCGATATCGTGTGATTTTGGAAGTTAATAAAAAAAACTCAAACAGTATTGTTTTCAACTGTGAAAAAAATTAACATTTTAAAGCAAAGAGTGAAGCGAGCTCCACTGCAAACAATTGATATTGTGATCACCTTAATTTGCATTGAAGTGGTTCTAATAGTAACCAGTTGGTTTTAATTAATATCTGTTTAAAAAACCTTGGCCTAGAATTGCCTGAGAGGAACTGTAAAACTGCATTACTTTTTAAGAAAAGAACAGCTTCTGATTTACGAGATATCTTCTGATATCCTTGAGAGCACCTGAAAACTCAAATCCTACATTGGATAACGTGCAACTAAATTGCATGCTTCAATGCGTTTCTCATGACTATTACATTGTTGGATAGAATAAATGGGAACAGATAAACAATATCCAGATAATTTTGGTTACTGCGCTTGAAGTCCACTGATGTCAAGCAGGTTTCACAACCCCCTGAGCACCGAATACATGAAAACACAATGCTAGTAAAATGTTTCATGTCACATGCCTGCGCTTTGAGATAGCCGTAAACAAGCTCACGGCTTATCATTTGTACACTGGCTTTTTATTAAACCATAAAGGCTCACACAAAGGAATTTGGCATACAGAAGGAATCTGAACGGGAATGTCACGAGAATAAATGTATTGTAAAATTTTGATTGAGCATGTGCAAAATATGTTGACAGCATCATTGGTTTACCTAAATATTCACTCAGGTTACCAGCAATACAAATTTCTGTCTTCGTGCCCCTTCCACTACTCCGGCATCTACCATGCTACTTGTGATGGGAATGTGAGGTATTTCATCAGACCTTCAGAATATCGCATAGCCGTCAGTATAAATCTTGTAAGTGATCTCTGAACACCCTGCACAATTCTTTGTCTTTATTTTCGTTTGCTTTGGAGCGCTGTGCACTGCACATTGATACAAATGAAAAGGACGGATAAATAAAATCAACAGCTGTGGTAGCTTTTTCACCACAACTAATTTGAGTTTTGATTTTATTGCTTGATCTTGAAAAGTCATAGTAGTGTTTGGAGGTGCACATGAGTAAATGCAGAGGGAATGTATAATTTCATTAAGAATGTATTTGATGACTAGTGTTGATAATTGTATGCATTGAACATCCTAAAATGTGAATGTAAATGTGCATTGTTGAAATTTGCACTAAGAAATTTCCAAATATGCTCTATACTATGCCCTTTTGTGCATACATTAGCAGTAAAACATTAGATATATACTCAAAAAATCTAATGTGTTACACTCACATGACTTTCTCTACTCTTGTACAAACTATTTTTACAAACGCTTATTCTCCATATGCTACATGCTAATCGAGATATCGAGATGTTAATCTTATTGCTAATTTTCTTGCAGATGCAAGGGGAATAGGTAGGTTTTAAGCGATAGTCAAATATTTTAAGAGCTGGTTGCTATGTGGAGTATTCCATTCTCTTTGCATTACCAGTACAAAAAAAATGAATAACGAATTCCCATTTGAGAAAAAGTATAAGTATTGGCAAATTTAAGGGAATAACAAGCAATATCTTGAAAATGGTTCACTCAACAACAAAAAAATGTATATGACATAAATTGTGTATTTTAACGCGATCTACAGTTTTTGTGTAGTAAAATTTTGCCCATCTCTTATGGTTTACCAGTTATGCAAAAGTCGTTCACAATAAAGTATACTTTTGGAGATATTCCCAGAAAATTCAAGATATACATTTGATTTGTTATGAAAGTATCTTAAATATATGATATTTTAATCAAAATCGTTAGAGCTATTTCTGGGAAAATTAAAATTTTCGAAAAATGCTCCATGTAAAGGGTAATCCGGGGTGGGGGGATTTTCTTGAAAAACTTCGTGGCGCATCTCTGGAAGATGCTGAACCTAAATACCAAGTTTGGTGTTTATCCGACTGTTCGTTTCTCAGTTATGCTGTTCACAGACACACACACACACACACACACACACACACACACGGACATGTTTTCAAAAATACTTTTTTTTTTTGATTCAGGAGGCCCAAAACGTGTATTTCCGGTGAAATCTCGGTATCGAATTTTTGGGTGGAATGCTTACTATACTGGTAGATAAAGTAAAAATTAATCATAAAGTTGAAACAACCTCAACTGATAAAACACGATATACAATAATCTCTTCCATATTTTCTAATCTAGCTTATTCCTCCTGTTCGTAAAAACATACTTTCAGCAGAAAATGTCCTTTCAACAGCACACGAAGTGATGGAATGAACCTTAAAATTTGGAGATAAACTAGTGTTAATGTCCACATCACCTTGAAGGGTTCTGCTAATTTCCCTTACGTTCCAAAGTCCATGATTCTTTCCAAAGACGTTTACCATTTTCATCTTCACACCATTGCCATTTGTTGTCGGAGTATCAAGCACCTTCAAACTCAGGCTCAACGGTTCCTTGCTTGTTCTTTCTTTTGGCATCCTATCTGCTTGCGCTATCTTGAACAAACGCACAATAAATGAGAGAGACAAAGAAGGTAAATAGAGACGGCATTCATCTGTTTCCCGCACAGCATTGCCAACATTATATCGCTCTGAGAGCACTCCCAACGTTACCATGCGTTTTATCGAAGTTTAGAAAACTCGTAATGGTATTCTGCTCAGAAAAATTGATAAATATGCACTAAATACGCTCTTAACATTGAATATGCATAAATACGCACGAAAGAAAAACACTTTTCAATCGTCTTACTTTAATGTGGAAGGTATAGTACTAGGATAGTAAGTTTTATTAAGATACACGGCTGTATTTCACTATTAATGACTATCCTTTAGGATCTTTTTACTTTCTCTACTACGTATAGTAAGTAGGGGAAGTATTGTATTCCACCCAAATATTCGATACCGAGATTTCACCGGAAATATATGTTTTGAGGCCCCCTGAATCCAGAAAAAACATTTTTGGAAACATGCCCGTGTGTGTGTGTCTGTGAACAGCATAACTCAGAAACGAACAGTCGGATAAACACCAAACTTGGTATTTAAGTTCAGTATCTTCCAGAGATGGGACTCGAAGGTTTTCAAGAAAATCCCCCCACCTCAGAATACCCTTTACATGGAACATTTTTCGAAAGTTTTAATTTTCTCAAAAATGGCTCTTAACGATATCATATGTTTAAGATATTTTCATGACAAATAAAATGTATATCTCGAATCTTCCGGGAATGTCTCCAAACGTATTCTTCATTGTGAACGACTTTTGCATAACTGGTAAACCATAAGAGATAGACAAAATTTTACCACACAAAAAATGTAGATAGCGTTAAAATACACAACTTATGTTATATACATTTTTTTTTTGAGTGAACCATTTTCGAGATATTGCTTGTTATTCTCTTAAAGTTTCCAATACTTATACTTTTTCTCAAATTCGTTATTCATTTTTTATGTCCTGGACATGCAAAGAGAATGGTATGCGCCACATAGCAACCAGCTCTTAAAATATTTGGCTGTCGCTTAAAACCTACCATATTTCCTTTGCATCTACAAGAAAATTAGCAATAAGATTAACATCTCGATTAACATGAAGCATATGGAGAATAAGCGTTTGTAAAAACAGTTAAAGAGTAGAGAAAGTCATGTGAGTGTAACACAATTTTTTTTCTTATTTCTTTTAGTTAAGTCCTAGTTTTAATGTTACATTGAATTTAGGACATATCTTTCTGAACCAATTAAAGAAAACAGGTATTCGACATTTTGCATGAAAATAAATAGCAACCAGTTGATCCTGGATTCCTACAGTATAGTTCCGTGAAGATCCTTGGGCCTACATGAGGATTAAAACAGGATCTATATGCATGCGAATATACTCTACAGTTGGTATTGGCAAAATAAGATCGGTACGCTCAGTTGAGTGTAGCGATACGTTCACAGAATTTTGACAAAATACGACAGCCTCATTTTCAACCATCAACAAAGCACGGAAAAATCTAAAACAAAAATTGCATTTGGGCGGGGTAGGTGGATGGGGGATGGAGTGCTCGAGTTTCACATTGGAAGATAAGGCTCTCTCAGCATTCTGCCTCATGTGACAGCCCGGTAGATAAAACTTGCAGCCGACATCTTGTCAACTTTTATTCTCATACATACGTGCTGGACGACAATGGTACGACTGTTTACTAGTTTTCATACATAATTGAGTATCGCATCGCAATTGTTACAGTTTTTTACGGTGCGTGTTTTTTTCTCCCTGGTTTATCTTTGTTTTTCCGCACCGTCGTTGTTATTTGTTGAAGTAAGTTTGTCTGGTAATGAAAACAAGAGATGAGCATGTTTTAAAATACATAGCCTACATCCAATTTGGTTCTTCCCCATACCTCCCCCCTACTGCAGCCTGTCCATTTTTTGTTCCGCTATGGCATATATATACTATACGCAAAGTGTTTAAAATACCTAACGAAGGTTTGAATTATGCATCGCGGTTCATTAGTTATACAGCTATAAGCGTTACATAGAGTCGTGATTTCGTTGGCAAAGTCAAAGTAAAACGGAGGGGGAGTCTCTTGTGTTTTATATATATGGAACATCCTGAAATGGTCTATCGCAAATTCCATATTATGACTGTAGCTTGTTTTAATTTGGTTGCGAACAAATGGTCAAAATTGCCAAGTTAATAAATAAGCTGGATTATATTTCCTAGTAAACATTCATCTAGGGGCAGGCGACCGGGACGCTGGGGGAGAGGAATGAAAGAGAGAGAAAAAGGGTGGTTCTCTGGAATCAAATTATCAACTTGATTGATTACAAACGTCATGCTCCAGATGACCAATGGAAGCTGAACTCATTTCCACTGCCCTGCATGGGCTGAATTTCATTTAAAACCGTACACACACACTGTGAAAAATACGCACAATAAAAAAACTCATTTGCTGAAATATTAATGGCAACATGTGAAATATTGAACTGTACCTTGGGCTTTATAACCCGGCTCCCGTTTGCTCCAGCACATAATTATTTCAACGGTGCTTTCTCTCCCTCTTGCATTATATAAAGGTAGAACATACCCTAGGCTGGTACAGCGGCCGGGTCACGGGCTAGCTATTTCCATCCCCTTCAAGTCCCACATGGTTTGTGTTCCCTGTATTATTTCTCTCAAATGATTCCCATCGTTCGCCTCCCACCCCCTATCCCCCGCGCGAGTCTTCGCAAGCAGAGATTCCATCAACAAGGAGCGAATTATACCACTTCGAGTAGCCTGTTTTACAACAGCACGAGACAGGGTGTCTTGCCAGGCAGAGATTCTACCAACAAGGATGGAATTATCGCTTGCATAGCCTATATCACAACAGCATGTCGTACCAAGCAGAGATTCGCTCAAAAGGAGCGGATTATATCACTTGCTTTACAACAGCACCAATCAGGTTGTCTTACCAGGCAGGGGCTCTACCAAAAGTAATTAATTTTAATATTTGGGTAACCTGTTTTACATCACGTATCTGGATTTCTTGTGGAGCTGATGCTATACCAAGAAGGATACCACTTCAGTAGTCGGTTTTACAACAGTAGTGGTAAGAATGACCTGTCCAGAAATTGTATCAGCATGGGCATTTCCATAGCCTGATTTACAGTAGAATGTGTTACGTGCACAGCTTCAGGAACATGGCAGATATGTAACCAAAGAAGCTAAGTAGCAATTGGTATTTTACAAGATGAACAGAATTCCTGGCAACCGAAAAATTCAGTCAACACGATTATCGTCGTCATCCTACACAATCCGTGGATCTATTGACCGATTCGGCTCCCCAATAATACGTAATCAAGCAAATCATCTTTCTATTGCAATCTTCTTTCATCAAGGTTTATGATGAAACATATATTTAGGTATACCGTTAATCATATTTTATGCGTTGTGGAACTCCATAAACAAAAATAATTTCTGCCCTCTCGTGTCTCTCCTATAAACACACAAGGAGAATACATGTCTTCCCAGCCATATTTTGTTTCAGCCCTGAATTACTTGGGGATTCGAAATTGTACTCCCACGTATTTTCCAGAGGTATTCCCAAGTGCTTCAACTTAAAGGAACTTGAATTCTCTGAAAGCTTAAGTATCTTTGCGCGCGAATTTTTTTGACAGCAAAGAAGCAAGTAATAGTTTGTAATCGCTTGAACAAAAAATCTCATAGAACTTTGCTGAATTACATTGGAGTTGAACCTGCGAATGCAGCAATTATAGTTTTATACCGTAACATTTCGCTTTTTCTCACCACGCCCGAAGATCTGACGTTTAACATGACGCAACTCAATAAGGTAAACCCAGTTCCACCCAAAACATCTGGCAAAATTATCGTACAAAGCTGCAGTACCATTTCAGGAAAGACCTTCGACTTGGCTTTTCTTCTTTAACTGAAGGAAATTCTTGTCAGTTCAAGTTTCTTGAGCTCGTGCCTTTGTTTCTCATTGATTACCCAGTGGTTTGTCAAATAATTCGGGATTTTTTTTAAGAATATACACACATTGGAAAACAGTGCGTATGTGCAGTGAGATAATTCTTCAAACACAGTCTGCTTTGTTTGTAGCCTTATTGTTCCTGCGCCGAACAATTTTAATATTTTAAGAAGGTGCTGAAAGCCGTAAGTAGTAATGTATTGTTCATGCAATAAGAGGTAAGATTGTCTTCAAGTATAAAATGCTGTTACAATTCACACCTAATCTCAATAACATTATTAATGTACAAATATGCCGTTCAATAACGCCTTTCGAAGATGAGTATGTGTAATGTAATTATTAATAGTGATGATAATGCTTACGGTATTTGCAACATATGAATTGACGTTTGTTGACTGGTATTGATAAGAATTAATATTGCAAATAATATACCATGCACCTTCGAAAGTCTCCCAAAAGTGAGCATGACAGTTCCAAGTGCCACTTGTATTCTCTTAGCGCTGCCCGCGAAAAGAGAGGTATGGGAAAACAATTTATTTCCTACGGTCTACTTTCTTGGGAAACACTGAAAATACAGGCGCATGCACGTAAGCGCGCGCGCACACACACACACACACACACACACAAAAAACTTCACAATATCTTTCCACCAGTCCTTGAGCAACTGTATGCTAAAAGATGGAAACAGCAAGGTACAAATTTCAAGTTGAATCGCAGCAAAGGTCTTGCGAGAAAAGCCAAACAACCCTTGTCACTAACATACCTAGGCTACTTGTTGCTCCCTACTTACCCGCAGAGTGATGCCACTGTACTGGTGCGATTCGGAGCAGCCATTCTAAACGGTAGAAGAAACAGCGACAAGATATCTTTTTACCTATAATAAATACGGGCACAATTTACACCAAACAGAAGTTTTCATTTCAAGGTAGCTGATGAATTGTATCCAAAATCCAGTTCTGTTGTAGAGAGGAAGGAAGAGAGAGAATAATATAATTGAAAAATCTTGAACACGGTCCCCAGAATTAATGAATGACAATTTTACGTTGCTCACCTCCGTGGTGTGGTGTAGCGTGTTTATCATCCAATCTATAGGACCAGTTCGAATCTCGGCTGGTGTAGATTGCTTGAATAATGTCTCATGGTTCTCGCTCATGGGACAAATATCGGGTAACTGAATCCCGGACTTACTTGAACATCCTGTCCCGCATTTCTTTCACCGTCTGCGTACCCGAATGGGTAAAAGGAATATTAAACTTTCCAAAAAGTAAAGAAAGAAATGATGATAATCTGCCTGGATGACCCTTCAGTCATTGTTACTGTATTTGATAAAATGTCTAAAACTTAAAATGCCCTTGAATTTGTTCATTGCGTCGGTTTAAAAAACTAAATCAAATTATATAAATACATCCATTCTAGGTTCGTAAGCGTTGCTCTCGTGAGGGCCCCCCTCTTACATTCGCTATTGACCTTGTTAGTAAATTATTACGTTTTAAATTTGTTGTAGTAATGTTGCAACCAACTGTATTCTCTTATTTCGTTTCAAAGGTCATATTTTGTTTCCAAATAATAGTAACATCATGACCATTGTCTTGTCAGTAAATATATAATACTCCAGTCTTCGTTTACATAAACAGATAAACTATCTAAAGCAAATATATAAAATAGTGTGTTTATTAAAATGTTAGTAACTTTGTTTCGCTGCAGAATTTTTCTGAAATGGATCATACAGTTCACTTCCATACGGAATAGGAACACCACAGAAAATTTTATTTCAGTACATTCGGCGCACCTTCGTGGTGTGAGTGTGTTTTCCGCACATTCAAGTGGTCTCGGGTGCGAATCTCGCCTAGGTTTTCCGGGGTTAATGTCGGGTAAGTCTAAGCATAGGAACTTCAACATCATTTTAACCATTCGTCGGATATGACCTCGATTAAACAGCGTTAAACTTAAAAATCAGTAAATAAATTGCAAAATAAGCTATTGGTAGGCTTTGCAAGTCAATTTAAAAGCATAAGGTGAGGTTTTTGTGACTATGGCCAAAGACGTTTTATATCATAGTTTCTCCTATCTAATAAAATTATGAGATTTTTAAGTCAAGAGAAAAGATGTTACTATTGTGAAGTGCTTATTGAGAGTGACGATTTGATTCCTTCTACCCTTGTATTTTGTTGCATTTTAAGATTTTCGAAGATTCAAAGTGTTCCACATAAACTGATATTCTACCAGTATATATACTGTTTTACAGAGTACTAATATTGGCGTGAAATGTGTATTACTTTTCTTTTCGCTTCTTTCAGCAGGAGCTGACAAAAAGATTATATTAGGATACTTCCTCTAGCAGTCCTCGTTCGTTCAGCTCACCACTCGTTGTGTCCGCGCTTCCGCGTGCGAAAAAATATCTATCATAAGGAATAAGTTGTTGCAAGAAGAAGCAGAAGCTTGTAAAAGTAACTCGAATTTCTGATGAATAGAAAAAGAAATGTCGGACTCGTTTGATTTTCAGAATGAAATCGCAAGGAGATTTTTAAGGAAATGTTTTTATATCCATTACTTATGGGTCATATCGGTGCGTGATTCTATGTGCATGCTGACTGTTAAACATTTTATATGTGGACATGACTGCCTAGCCAAACACCTGCATCGGATCAACATCTTCGCATCTCCTAAATGCATATTATGCAACAATACAGAAAAGGATATGGACGAACAACATCTGGACTATTGCATTGCATTACAAAGTGAATATTGCAGGGCAGCAAGGTACTGGAGAGCAATGACTTTGGTGTCAAATGCAACACATTATAAAAGAACATATATAAATTGAATATTTAACTATTCATTCTTACTTTCTCTACTGCTTACCTATACTACATAGGTAGGAAAAGTTCCACCCATAAATTCGATATTGAATGGAAAAGTGATGTGCGTATTTGTGTGGGGTTTGTTTGTGTGTGAACCGCATAACTCAAAAACGGTTAAATACCACACTTGCTACTTAAGTTCAGCAATAATGCGACACAAGCCTTTACGAAAATCCCTCCTCCACCTTAAACTACCTGCCGTTTACATGGGAAAAAAGTTAGTTATTTTTTATTACTACCATGACTAACAATTTAGATTAAGATGACATGTTTAAGATGATATAGTTACAAAGAAAACTCTTATCTTAAATTTTCTGCGAATAGCCTATGAAATTTCTCTTCATTCGGAATGAATTTTATATAAAAAACAGCAGATCTTGTTAAAACAGAATCAGGTAATGTGTTTGTGCATACATTTCCCATATATTCTTTTGTTATTGGTTTAGATTTTCAAATACTTTAAATTACCTTTTATTTTCCCTGCCACGTACGTAGTAAGTAGAGAAGGTATTGCATTTCACCTAAAATTTCCATACCGAGATTTCACCGGAAATACATGTTTTGAGGCCCCCTAAATTCCACCAAAACAAGCATTTTTAGAAAAAGGTCCATGTGTGTATCTGTGAGCAGTAGAATTTAAAAACGAAAATCGTATAAAATCAAACTTGGTGTTTAGGTTCAGTACCTTCTAAAGGTGCACACGAGGATTTTCAATAAAACTCCTCTTCAAACTACCCTTTACATGGAAGATTTCTGTAAAAATGGTCTCTAACCATTTTTATTAAAGTACCATAAATTAATGATATTTACATGAAAAATATCTCGAATTTTCTGGGCATAGCCTTTGAAGTCCTCTTCAGTGGTAAGGAATTTTGTATAATCTTGTATAACTTAGTAAAGTTAAGTGATAGACGAAAACGTACTACACAAGAAATCCAGATCTCTTTAAAACACACAATTTATTTCAAATAAAATGTTTGTTGCATCAGCCGCTTCCAAGGTATCCGTTATTAATGCTTCGAATTCTCCATTACTTGAGAATTCTTAAAGTCCTTGCAATGTCATGGTAAGAGTATGGAATTTTAAGGCCATTATGTAGCGTTCAGTTCTTAAACATTTGAGTAATCTCTGTTTCCTTTGTATCTATAACGAAATGTGTAATCTAGTTATTTCTGCAAAGTTTTATTTGGATTAAAATGAGGTAGATAGAAAAAGAAGCTTTAGCAAGAATAGTTTTTATACCCACTAATAAACGATAGAGGGTAGAGAATGCCATGTGAAGTAACAGATTTCTCTAGTGCTAAGTCACTATTACGTACGTTTTTGTCTCCCCCCCCCCGTGGTGATCTAAAGAGAATGGAATTTTAAAGATTTGATTGGCGTTTAAGCTTCCTGTATCCCTCTTGCACTTCAGCGAAATGAATGATAATAAATGATTTTTTGCAAACGTTTATCAGGATTAACAATAAGTAGATTAAACTGCCGTAAGAAGAGTGGGCAGAGAAAGTTATGTGAATGTAACACAACAGAACATTTTTTCCTTTATCTTTTAATTTCAGAGAAGTCAAGTTAGATTTTACGTAAAAACCCTTTATGTGCGTTCAGAGTGAATTATATGAACGTAAAGACAGAATACGTGCTTTGCGCGTACCACTTTATTACAAAGCCAGCAATTTTAATACAGCGAGCAGTGCAAAATCGCTTTTTTCAAAATAGAGAAAACTAAAAGCAGGACTGTGCACGTTGGCCGCTTCACTGCGTTAGAGGCCTGATGGCCTAATCCCTGGAGCGCTGGGTGTACCAGATGTTTTATAATGGAGCTTGTGTATTGCATTATACATTACTTAGGTTCGCGGTTTACATACCTGATGCTAGAATTAAACGTTTTCAATGTTTAAGCGTTGCCTTGACTGTTTATTTAATGTGATAGTATTTGTGCTGATAATCAGATTAACTGAGCAGAATTCGTGAATGAATCGCAGTGTAATTAAACTTAACCACACTGAGTGTAGGGGGGGGCATGTAATTACGACTTGCTGTGCTTTGCTAAATTCTCTAAACTGCTGTTTATGAGCGACAACAGTAAACGAACACGCAAATTAAAATCTGTTCAAGACCGGGTCAAATAATCCCCGTATCAATTGGCGTTGACTTAACTGTCGCTTTCGGCACTTCACAGAGGGATTTGTTATCATCCAACACAGAATATTGAAATGTTCTGACAGCTAGGTTTTAAACTGCGGTCTTCTGCGTGGAAAAGCTAGTCGGGTGACCACTCTGTCAGTTTCTGCGTTAAAAGTACCAAGAAGTATTAAACTCAAGGTTTTTTCTAAATCACTGGTGTTTGCTTGTTTGCGGCATACCAGTCGCACAGTAGATGCCATTGTATTTTGGGCCTAATAATTAAAACAAAGTAATTTCTGATTGAAAACTGCTTTATTGTTTTTTAAAATATTCTCCTTTATGATCAATACACTTTGCATCCGTTTCAACCATTTGTCAAAGCATTTATTCCAGTCTTCTTGAGACACCTCCAAAACATGGTTTTTGAAGGCATCAACGGCTTCTTCTGCCAACGAAAATCGTTGTCCACACAACTTATTCTTGATGTTCGGGTACAAAAAGAAGTCGTTGTGTGCAAAATCAGGACTGTATGGCGGATGACCCATCAATTCAATTTTTTTGAGCCTTCAAATACTCTGTTGTAGACGAGATGTGTGCGCGCTCGCATTGTCTTGATGAAGAACGATCCTACGGTTCTTGTTGGTTTTCCTTACTTCACCGAAGACTTCCGGCAAACAAATGGTTTTGTACCATTCGGCATTGACCGTTTTACGTTCCTCTAAAGGCACTGTTGCCACATGGTCAGTTTTGCTGAAAAGGCAGGCAACCATTTGCTTCGAAATGCTTCGAGTGCGAACAACTTTTTTTGGATTTGCTTCATCTTGAAACACCCATACAGTCGACTGCTGTTTACGTTCCGGCTCATACGCATAGATCCATGATTCGTCACCTGTTACAATCTTATATACGTCTTTTGAGGCACCGCCATTGTGTTTCTTGAGAATTTTTGTACACCAATCGACACGAGCATATTTTTGAGATTGCGTCAAATTATGTGGGATCCAACGAGAGCAAACCTTTTTCACGGCTAAATAATCATGCAATATTTTATATATGCTGGTGGAACTAATGCCTAGGGTTGCCTCAATCTCACAGTATGTCGCATGACGATCTTTCATTATTAGTTTTTGCACAGCATCAATGTTTTCTGGCACAACAACTGATTTTGGACGACCTTCACGAACTTCATCATTGAGCGAACGGCGGCCACGATTAAATTCGTTATACCAGCGTTTCACAGTGGCAAAGGATGGAGCTTCGTCGCCAAATGTGGAAGTTAGTTGATCGATGCACTCTTGTCTTGATAATCCACGTCGAAAGTCGTAATAAATCATTGCACGAATATTTTCACGAGTTAATTCCATGTTTTTTGTTTTTTTTTTGACACACAATTTTCAAGTTAGTGTAAGCAAAACAAATGACGCTCTATTTACAAAATGTTTGAGGTAGATCATGGTCAAAAATTTCAAACTTCCCATTGGAAACGTCAGATGGTACCTACAACATTCAGGGTTGCCAAGGTCAAACTATAAATAGTGCCCCTCGTAGTCCATCTGGGTCTTTGGAAACCTAGCTTTCATTGAAAATCTGATTACTCAAGTAAGCAGTTCTATATGTTATCGCAGAAATATCGACACCTGCAAAATGTTTTACGATAAAGAACAAGTCTTAACCTTTTATTCATGTTTTACATATGAATTTCATTCTAGTATTCCAAAACTCGGCCTGCCGTGTTTACAGAGGAGCTACTGCTAATGTAATCCGCAATGTCAGTCTATGAAACTATGCTATTGATATAGTTATCGACTTCTCACCTATGGTAGGTAATATTCCAAAATTTTGGTATAGAAATTTCACTGGAAAAACATTTTTGAGGTCTCCTGGACAAAAAGGCGTTTTAAGGAAAGGGGTAAAAAAGGTGTATCTCTTTGTTTGTAATAGCATAACTCAAAAGAAATGCCATACAAATACCAAACTTGGAGTTTAAGAGCATCTTCCAAAGATGTGGCTCAAATTTTTCAAGAAAACTTCCACACCCCAAACTACTCTTTACATGGAAATTTTTCGTTGTTTGTTATTTTCTCATCAAAAATAGCTGACGTTTTTTATTACAATTTCGGCGAATAGCCTGGCAAGATCTGTAAGTTCTAAAGGAATGTTGCATATTTTTGTAGTTATAATTTATGAACGTAAGAGATAGACGAAAACTGCTACAAGAAATGTATATCTCGTTAAAGCACACTATTTATGTCATTATTTATGTATGTCATAAATTATCTCACTTATCACATTATTCATTATTTTATTATTTATAACTTTGCTGTTGCATCAGCCATTTCCGAGATACTCTTTGTTATCGGTTTTACTGTTCATTGTTTTAAAGTGTAAGTTTGCTATTCGTTGTTTACGTACAAAGAGCATGGCATTTCAAAGCCAACACACATACGCCTCCTGTATCCCTTTTAGTACACTCGCATCCATTTATGCCATCACAGCAGCTTTGGGAAGCGTTCTATTAGCCTCACAGGTGGAGTATCTGTTTGTATTTTCGTACATGCAGTGGCGTCCTGCTTTACATGCCAAATTCTAGATTATTCAGTGTGAATATATAACTGTAAGCAATATTTACTCGTCATTACTTAATAATAACCATGTTCAAAGATGTAACTAAATAAAACCCTTTTTGCATAATATCTCCACAGAAAAAATATTTTAGTGGCAAAATAATGTAACATTGAAATAAATTATACTTTCTATTCTCAAAGAGGACACATTTACAAGACATCAGCTGTCCAATTTCCATTCCAATACCTGATTTAGCCGCCTAGGCGCTGAATCACTTAGGTGCTGGAAGAACTCTGGCTCTAAACGCAAAAGCTCCCACATTTCATGACGAGTGATTCAGTCATGAAATGTGTTTTTCCTCGATTTTCGTGGAGATATGTGCAAAACAGGGTTTTATTTACTTATATATTTAAAAATGGCTATTATTAGTGATGACTAGTAAAGCTATTGCTCAAAGTTATCTAGAAGTGTGCACGTAAAACATGATGCCACTGCATGAGCGAAAAGGTACGCAGATACACACACCTGCTCTTTGTTCTTCCACCTGTGAAGGTCAGCGGAACGCCTCCAAAAGCTGCGGTCCCGCAAAGAGACGTGTAGTAAAGTATTTCTGCGAACGTTTACCTCGACTAACACGAATTACATAGAATAATAAGTCATTATAAGAATAGCTTGTTTGTAAAAAAAATGGGTAGAAATAGCAACGTGAATATAATATCAGACTTTTTATATAGTTATTATGAATGAAATGAAGAAGATTAATCAGTACTCAGAGAAGAACCGGATCCAAATAGGTGAGAGTTACATTGTCTTCTAGATAAGCAAGAAAAAAAAAATACTCCAAATAAGCCGCATCAGGCTCCCCCCTCCACCACCAAAGACATTTGAAAACACATTGTCTATTACCCAAAGGAAGTTGCCGCATGATTTATGGGGTGAAAAAGGAAGTAAATTGAGAGTGACACTTGTCTTAAATCTTTAGCAATGAAAAATTAGATTTACCATGTGGCTGTTACAGCTCCTTGATCAGAATGTATCGTATTTGTGAACATATGCATTAGATGGGGAATCGCAGCAACCGATTAACGCAATTGGCTAAGAACATTGCTGAGAAATGTATTTATACGCTGAATGAAAATGTTTGTATGTTACAATCCGATGGGTTTCTAATCGAGCTATTATGGAAAGCTGCATAGTGTGCACTAAACAAGCGCTGTGTGTAATCTATTGCTATCAGTCTTCTCATTGGTTTTCTTTGTGATCAGTAGAATGATTTCTTGAAATCTGTCACTTTATGCATGGCAGAAAACGGAGGTTTTGTTGTATTGTTCGGTACGAAAATTCCTGCTGTTCACGCAGATCACAAGAGTGATTTCTCCTCCATAAAGTTACTATGGTTTTGTATAATTCATTTTTACTTTCTCTACTGCTACCACCACTATTACTTATCTATAGTAGATAAGTAGAGGAAGCATTACTTTGCACCCAAAAATTCGATATCAGAATTTCATGGGGAAAAAACTTAAATTAAATTAAGGGACGAGAAGACCCTATAGAGTTTAATATATAAACTAATTAATTAAGGTGAACATGAATTTTTGCTATATAAGACATTTGAATAAATAACAAATATTATAATTATAATCTAAGTAAATAAAAATAACTAAATAATGTTTTAAATCATTTACTAATTCAATCCCTAAGTAAGGGATTGCAGATAATAAATTAGTAATCACTATAGCACCTCAAAACATCTTGAAGGTCACGTGAATCCCAAAAGACAAATTTGAAAAAGGTGTGTGTATATGGGTCTGTCTGTCTGTCTGTCTTTGTCCATGAACAGTATTACTCAAATAGAAAAAGCCAAGTAAATACCAAATTTCCTAGTTAAGCTCAGCATATTCTAAGGATGCGACACGAGGATTTTCACAAGAATCATCCTATTTCATTTTTATTTTCTCAAAAATGAATGATTACTGAATGTTTCGTTTTTTTCTGGATTAGCAGATTAACAGACCTGGATTTATGTGGATTAACAATAAGTAGATAGATGAGTAGGCTTTTGTAAGAATAGTTTAAAATGGATAGAGAAAGTCATATGATTCTAACACATAATTGTTTATATGCATTTGCCATAAATATTAGAACGAAGAGAATAGATTATTCAAATTGAAATAAATATCCTTTTGTATGGAAGGGAAGACTCAGTCATAATGAATTATCCGGAAATGTAAGAATATTTGTCTGGAAAATACATTGCTAAATTAACATATCTGTACGAAATGGACTGTTAAATTTTAGTTGCACTGCGGCAGGCCATATGTTGAACTCCACTGATGCGTCATAAGGAGCAAAGAGGTCAAGGATTCATTCTTCTGGACAAACCGTGTGTTCCCTTAGCAACGCATTGGCCTGCATACCGGTGACACTAAGTGTGTAAACATCGCCGCACGTTGTCACTTGTTCCAGGCGTTAATCACCTTTTCACTGCCTCGAGATGCCCCAGCTGCTGCACACACACATGAGCTGTTGCATTTATGTAAGGCTAGTCAGCCTTCTTTTCTTATAAGCCCAGCTCAGGCAAAACGATGTGCTAATTGTGACACAGTAAAGTCAAAAAGGGTTTGTTTTTATCAGTACATTCACCTACGTATATGAATGCATTTATGGTTTTGTCCAAAAGCATATTTAATAAAACGAATTAAAGTAGTTTCGGTAATTTGCGATTTAAGTACACAACTACGATTTGCAAGGGGTTATCCTGAGTCGTTTTTAAAAACTTAAAACTGCATCTTTTAAACGCAAGATCGACTGAACCATTTGCTATGAAACTCATTTTGTAACACACGTTAGATCCCACTTAAGGGGACAAGGTAGTCTGAACACATGAAATTACATCTTAAGTGTGTTAAATTACCACTGCTCTTAAACTTCTCAATGGTTTTTCCTAAATTTTTTATGAATTATTCTATAAGTCATGACACTTATTTCAAGTGATTGTTTGCATTGATCGCTTATGTAGTTGCGTCCATAAAAATTATTTCGTTCAGCAGAAAAATAATACAATTTTCTCTTAAAACATGTGAATTTATGTACCCTTTTCTCTGATACTACTTGCAATACAGAATCACACTTTTGCATGCTTGTTCTTAGTATAATCAGCTATCATCTGAACCTCAATTATTTAGTTATGTATATTAGTTCACTAGAAATTGAAAAAGAAAATTATTTGCAAAATCAAAAAAGCAAAAAATGTGGGAAGTTTTCAATGTTGTTGCTTTCTTAATATCACTAATACACATTAAATTATGATTGCTGTTAAGAAAGTTTAACTATGTGTTGTATACAAGTACTGAAAATTTCTGCTCTCTACCTCTCATACTTTCTGAGAAAAAGGTACATAAGTATCCAAAAATGTTGTTTTGAGAAAACTGAACTTAAAGTTTGCATTAAAATTCTGACGCACTTCAGTACATTCCAGGGTCTTAATCATCTGCACATTCATTCCTGGATTACTCAGCTTTTCTGATTGCCTTCTCTTGGTCCTGACCTCTTTTGTTGGTTGCTGAACTGCTTGCTCGCTGGGCATGATATAGTCGTTCGTTGTTGAAAGATACAAAAATGTTCTAAAAAATGGGCGTTGCACGACAGCTTTAAAGAAATGCCTTAAAATCCTCTTAACCCCCAAAAGTATATATTTTCTGAAACTGGAAACAATAGAGATTTAATTAGTGCCTAATTAGACATTTTCTGTTGTAATTCTGTGATAAAGGTTAAAATGTTTCTAACGTAAAATTTCATGTGAATTTCTTTACAAATGTAGATAGGTCGAATATACATTAGTATTTGTCTATACCTCTAAAGAGTCGCAACGTTCACTTCCATTACTGGTCACCATAGGAAATAAGGTGTTTCTGAATTCTAAACAGGGATATGTTCATTTTTACTTTCTCTGCGAAATATTGCATTCCACCAAAAGATTAGGTATGGATATTTTACCGTTTTGAGGTCTCCCGAATAAAAAAAACAATTTTAGGAAAAGGCCTGTGTGTGTGTGTGTGAGAGAGAGAGAGAGAGAGAGAGAGAGAGAGAGAGAGAGAGAGAACAACACGTCAAAAAGGAAAAGTCTGCTCAGCATCTTCCATGGATGTGATACGCAGACTTTCAAGAAAATTCCTTCACTCCAATTACCCTTTACATGGAAAATATTTGGTTATTTTTCTACTTTCTCACTAATGGCTCTAAAGATTTTAATTAGGATTAGGAATTACACTACGGAGGGGACAGCACTTCGACCACCCAGGAATCTTGTGCATACACCCCCGGGAGGAACCGTAGGTGACGTATGCGTTGCAGGACCGGCCAACGCACATAGTTCGTGTCGCATCTCTGGAAGATACTGAACTTAAATACCAAGTTTGGTGTTTATCCAACTGTTCGTTTCTGAGTTATGCTGTTCACAGACACACAAACGGACATTTTTCCAAAAATGCTTTTTTGGGGGGATTCAGGGGGCCTCAAAACATATATTTCCGGTGAAATCTCGCTATCAAATTTTTGGGTGGAATACAATACTTTCCATACTTACTATACGTAGTAGAGAAAGTAAAAATAGACTGATTGCTGACATTGACTTTTCCTCTCTTGTCTTTCTTCGTTCATTTCTTCTTTTACTAGCATAACGCAAGCGGAGCTGCGGGTTCCACTAGTTTTTGCGATACGCAGTAGAGGGTTAAGTGAAATGTCGAGTAGAACGGAAGTAACAGCCAATGAATGTATCGGAGTCTCAAGCCTAAATAATACTCATGCTACAATGAGCACGGGAAAGCGTGTTAAAGTTGGATGCCTTGACAGAAGTACATTTAAATAAATCTGATTGTTACATTCATCGTCCCCGTCTGCTTATATATTGTTTGAGATATACTAGTGTCAATTTAGAGCACACCTTTAGGTGTTTAATTTTTTTCAAAGGATTGAGTGCTTTACAAACCAGCTTCTGCCTCTTGCTTCTAAACGAAATAAAAAAAACTGGAATATCCCGAGGGCGCGAGGCAGTGATTATCTTGTGAAGTGTTACTTCACGCTCATGAAAATTATATTTACCTCGGCAAATTTGATATGGGCCGAAAAGAAAACATCGCCCCTGGTGGCGGGTGCCAAAGAGGTTTACTTGAGGGTACGTACAAGTTCAAAGGAACCGCTTTGTTTCTGTATTATTGGACAGATATTCACCACGCACCAGGAAACAAAAACGCTCTTTAACAGTAATTGGCAACTTGGCTATGGTTTTGTTCTTCTACAGCTTTATTTATACGAAAATATTATTTAATACCCCAATTTTCAAGTTTATGGTTAATCAAATTTGCCCCTTGTCTGGAGGTCCAAGTGCCCGCGTTCGACACTTGTCATTATATAGAGAGATTTTCCAAAGCACTAAGGTGAAACGGTTTACACCTTCATGTTTGCAACGTATAGGTAACAAATTTGGGTGAACAGATACGGTCAAAGCCTGGTTCTAGTGGCATACTGCCCTGCCCCCTTGGGCTGCCTTTGTGGGGACACCCAGTTTGGTAGCCTTCAACTACGAGGGGTTGGCCGTACGTAGACTGAGTTGTAGAAAAGGTGGCCCGTATAGGAAGGAGGCGATTTTTGTCGATAATGAAATGTGTAGCTCCAAGCTCCCCACGTATCACACTTTTACTTTCCCTCTTCACATTGATTGACAAGTTGCTTACCTCACCCCAAAGTATGGGCGGACTGTAACACTGGCAAAATTGTTGTATGTATGTGTTCGTGCTATCTGAATACCATTAAGTTAACTAAAATCATATTATTTCCAATGATTTAAATACTTTTGACAAGGGTGATATCATTGTTTTGTGCAATAATTATAAGAATATAAATTATACATTATAAATTGTCAAATACCTTATTTATTTTTCTGGTTTCAATTCATTGATTATTGAAATTGACAAATATGCCGCAATAACATCCTATTCCTTAATAATTTTTTCCAAGGACGAGATTCGGTTCTTGGAAATATGTCACATAGTTCAGCAGCATTTGCACCACTACATTCCTATTCAATGTTGTTAGCAATTTTAGACTTCGTTCTTCGTTTCCAAACTTATTTCATAAGAAACGCTAAACATAATTGTTATGGCTGTTGTGCATGTTAATGCTAGAGATATTTAATTCTCATTCATCCCTGAATCCCCTCCCCCGCCATTCGTTTCGGTTGTTAAAGAGTCATTACGGTTAAATAAAAATTCCCCGCCATAGCCGGTAGTCAAACCCGGGACCTTTGGTTTGAGAAGATGGAGCACTGACCACTCCAGAGCAAACGCAATCCGCAGGCTATTTCGATACCTATTAGCTTCACTTTGTTCGCCTGTATACATGAATCAACTCCCAACCGCTGCAAGTACGAAGTTAGACTGTTTACAGAAGTTTGAGAAACATTTGTCGACACGCTTCATACGTGGTTGAAATCGGCACAAAATTAAGGGTAGTTTAAATGGAGAAACTTGAAAACTTAGAGTTGAAATTTTATTTACAAGAGTTTGAACGAAATTTTAAATTTGGTTAAAATGGATAAGTTGTATATTTTAAATAAAGATCTTTCAAAAAATCTGTCATAGTTTAGCAATCACAAAGTCAAACTCTTCCAAATTGAGGTTGCAGCCGAATCTTACCGAACCAAAGCTTAAAGGCGGGCTTTGCTTAATAAAATTAATACTGTAAGCAAATACATAGCTAAGAGAATGAAACTCTGTGGAAGGAAACAAACAAGCTCCGCCATCAAATAAATTTAATGCGTGTTGTCATTAGAAGCCGAATACGACCATTATGACGTTTATACACTTACTCCTCAGGCAGTATCTTCGTGGTGTAATGGATACATATTTTATTTATTTTATAGTGCTTTATTAAACCTTAAGTGGGTTAAACATATTCTTAATCAAAAGCAATTTGGATGAAGGGAATAAGGGGATAACTATCATTTTATTATAAAGTGATTGCCATAAATTGAAAATTTGTAACATCTCAGGTCCGTCGGCATGCACCTCAAAATGCCATGTTTTTTTGGGCGTTCCTCGACATATTTTGACAGATTAAAAGAATATAGAAACCAGCATTAAAAGTAAGCAAAATCTTGGGTAATCTTGTATACCTTTTCATAAAACAAAACATAGTATCACACTGCCCAACATAAAACCCTACACATGTGGGTAGGCTTGTAAAATGCAAACTGCACGCTGGTGTACATCGTGTATGTTGGTGCTTATTAAATGGTGAGGCAACAAGTAAAGTTGCTGAATAAATAATTTTAACAAATGCTAAGCGAATGTTCATGTAATTTTTTTTTAATCGAAGGAAGCGTATTTTGATTGCGAAATTGATAAAAATGTATCGTTTTGGGGAATTGTTTCTTTAAAGTCCCAATAAACACCAAAATACTAGAAAGAAAATGCCCACATTCATGATGTGGGGGTAACGTGTCTGCCTCACATTCAAGAAGCCTCGATTGAATCTCTGTTAGGGTGAGTTACCTGCATAAGGTTTTTTTAGTTTCCGAGGTTTTTCTTTATCCTCAGAGGGCGAATGTCGGCTAACTCTAAACTCTAGGGACTTCGGGCCTTTTGATTTTCAGACAGTTGGTGCATTGACCATCCGATATGCCCTGCCCGATTAAAGGACGTTTAACTTCAAGCAACAGAAAAAAGAAAAAAGGACAGAAAATATTGCGAACGCACCTGAAGTTTAATATTATGAACTTGTTTCAACTTTAAGCCCTATGCATGATAGAAACTGAGGTCAAAGTATGCTTTAAGTATAAGAAGTCACCTCTTTGGGCATGACAATATCATAGAGACTTCTGGGAAACAGGAAATAAGATTAAAGCGTTGCGCGATTTTATATGGGGAGGGTTCATGTCTCTCATTCTTTGTCCTACATACTGTGAAATAACTGTTTCACTAAAATGATTTATATTACTTTGATTCAGTTCCATGTCTACGATGGTATGATATCAAACTTGTCTGCGTGGTGATACAGTCACTAATTTACATTATCTATTTAATTGCCTAGGCTTGGCTATCATGCTTACCATATTAGCACTATGCAGAACATTCCATAGCTGTGACTTGGCGATTGCGGTTGCATAATTAAAAAGAAAAGCGTAAATGCATCTTGAGCGATAACCGCAGAGGTCTTTGGCCGCTAACTGGATGGACACCGACTGTATATCCGCTGACAGCAAATAACCGAAATGGGAATCTGTCGCGTAATGGTTATATGCCATCAGAATTTCCCGATACATTCATCAAACCGACGCTACCCAATAACTTGCTTACAAGTAAGCGATTTGTATGGTATAAATGATAAATAGCGGTACTTTATTTAATTAAAATTTCTAATTGACAGCTGACGTATTGTCTGCTTGTTTCATCACTTATAGCACCATCCCTCACAACTCTCAGAGCTAGGAAGGGCAAAATACATTTCGATTTATAACTGTAAAGGAATGCGGATCTCAAAATTTGGCGAGCAAGTCGAAGTATATTATTTTCAGGATATATTAAGAAAGGTGTGGATAAACTCTTCTTTAATTTTCAATAGTGAAAACTAATTGTGTTTTATGCTTTCCAGATACAGCATTTTGGGGTTTGTTCAGAAATATATAAATAAAATAAATTAAATTTCTTCTTCCTCAAGTTCATAGACCATACATAATCATGCATGGGTTAAAAAAGACAACACCAGTTGAAGCTTTTTATTTTGCTGGAATTTCTTTCTTCTGTTTGCTTCGGGACTTGTCCATATAATCGCAGCTGAAGAATAGGGCATAGCGTACACAATGTAGGGGGACACCTCGCGCACTGTGACCTACGTGAGATCTAATGGGTTACCACCCCGAGGAGGAAGGGGTGAAGTGAAGGAACCTTAGGAGGCTACAAGCCACAGATACGCGAAGACCCGTCCAGAGAAGGCGATGGACGACCCGTGCAACCAGGCAGCCCTCTAGTGTCCACGGGAAATACTTTTTCCTTGGAGCAAGTATCCATATGTCCGGCACCGCCTCACAACACGAAACCTAGAAGCACACCTAAACATGGGAAGGAAACGAAATGAAATGGAAATGATGGGAAGGAAATCGTGAAAGATTATAAATCACCCCAGCATTCGCCTACCGACCAGTAAAAACCACGAAAATCCCAAGGTCAATGGGCGGTGGACGGGAATCGAATTCGGGACCTCGCTTGTTATTGCTGAGCCAACTCTCTCGATCAGCTCATGAAGTAAATGTATTTATTCACAGGTGAGACGTTTACAACCGTTATGTAGTGAGATTGGTATTTCAATACGAATATGAAAACAGTGCTTAGGAGATGCATAATATATTTTATTCCACACTAAGTATAAACTACATTCAATATTGAAATTTATGCTGAACATACAGGCAGACATACCTAGTACTGCTCATTACACGATAACATCTTCTGAAAATCGCACTCTTTCTTTCTGGGAACTGGGTTTAGAAGGCCGTGAGAATCAGGTTGAATGATCTTCGCAGTTACTACTCGAAGATTTCTACATATCCAAGAACGTTACTAAGAATTAGAAGTGGGAAAACTGTTATTTTTCAGTAACAATTCTGACCGTTCAGATTCATAAAACGACCGGGTGCCAAGTAACTGTTCCAATTTCACGGTCCGGTACGTCGAAGAGTATTTATTATTTACACATAATTGTAACCGGTTCTTCTTGGTCGGGGTTCCTTCACATCAAATCGTTCCGGAAGACGATGCTCCCCTCCCTTTTTCCATCCCACTCTAAATTCAGCCATGCACGCGCGAATTCGTAGCCTAACCTTAATAATGTTTAACGCACGTTCTTATTCCATATGGCACCACAGACGGTGGACACCAATGATACATGAAATGAAATGATAATTAGGAAAGGAAATTGGGGAAGGAAAACCTGGAAGAAACCTCACTCAGGGAGGACGATCCTGGCGGGATTTAAACCACAGGCCTACCGTTTATGAGTCCGTGCTTTAATGAACTCGACTTTTCGTGTCGATTGTTAACACCATATGTTTTACATCTATGTACTGATTATAATAAATTGTTCACTTTAACCCATGTTAAAGGAGTTCTAACCGTTAAGTATTAGGAGTTTCCATAGTGCTGATCATTATATGTTTTAAAGGCGCCATCACGATAATTGCCTTTCGCATGTGTATAGCAAGAGCTCTATACCACAAATAAAGATGATTGCTCGGAAGATTTTCCAATGGGCCTTGCTTCCTGTTGGAACCTGGAAGCACAAAAACGAACGCCTCCAAGATGTCATATTTTCTTAAATTTATAGCTGCAACATAGTGTTCTCTTCGAACAGAGCGTTGCTTTTGGAGCTAGTTATAAAAATACACGAATGGTCGTGTTAGAGGAACTATTTAACTCTTTTTCTTCATTTCTTTCCCGATTCCATTTTCGGAAGCGATAGTTTTTCCGAACCTCTAACAAGAATGCTACTGTCTAAAAAGAAGCTACGCGGCGCGGGACCGAGTGAGGTGGCTCCGCGGCTTCATGTTGTGCTCCCATCCGTGAGGTCCTGGGTTCGATTCCCGGTGAACGCTCACTCTGACAATGTAATTTTTCGTGGTTTTCCCCTGGTCACCAAGGCGAATGCCGGGATGATGTATACTACCACGATTTCTCCTTACTTCTATTTCCTCTCATTTCATCTCCATTTCACGTTTCCTGCGGTGCCGGGCAGATGGCATGAATGCATGCGCGTTAGATTTCTCCCCGTGAATCCAGAGTGAGCACTCTCGCCTATTGGTCGCAGGGTAGCCTTCTTGAGATTCCTCGCCATTGATGCGCGGGCGTTCAAACTGGAAATGTTAGAGACTTCTGCGCGTTTCTATGGGCCTGTCTGTCTGCGGACCTGGGACCTCTTCACCTCATCCGTGCCTCCCGGGGGTTGTAACCGTAATAGATCAAGATAGTCGCAGTGCGCGAGGTTTCCCCCTCTCCCGATAAACACATCCTACATACTGCACGATAGGGGGTCGAATGCATTCATTATCTCACATAAAAATGAACTTAAGACCAGGACTATGATACTAGGGCACTGAACATGTGAAGCCTTCCAGCCCTCCAGTAACTGCCCTCCTTTTCTCTGCTGAACATGCACGCGACTTGGTGTCAACAAAGGTAAGAACTTAGTTCGAAATGGGTCTCCATGTTGACAAAATAGTTCTGCCGATGTAGAAGTTAACTTGGGGGGGGGAGGCAGTTTCACACCTTGGGACACTGGTATCGCACTACTGCCTAAGGGGCCGGTCTCCCGAAGGCCACGCTCGCAAGTAGTTGGGTTTGGTGTTTCCTGACGCAAGGGGTCGCGGGTTCGATTCCCACTTCGGGCATGGGTGTTTGTGTGATTATAATTGTATGCGTGTATATGTAGGCAAACGAAAAATAAGCAGGAACAACAGCAAGGTAGGGAAGAAAGAAGAAAACGGGGAGGGGTGGGGGAGAAAGATGATGCACATTCAAATTATTTAAAGGTTTGTACGTTAATACAATGAACACACAAACTTTTCAGATTTTAGCTGTCCCTAGAATTTCGTCGCACTGTTGATTCTTAGAATTTACTCTCGCTCTTAATTTCCTGTAGTGGCCTTTGCCGCTCATTAACTCACTATTGCAGCTGTCTCCTTTTACTTTATTCGTGCTAGTGTTCTAAATGCCCTTGCTATATTGCATTATAATTATATTATAATATGAAATTATTAACATTTAAAAGGCAACATTGAATGAATATGCTTGAATAAAATATATGTGGTACGCCAAGGGCATTATGATTTACATAAATAAACCACAAGTATTAATTACCTATTAATATCACATGAAATAGCTGCTGAATAATTAATCAATGGGATTTATAATATTTTATTTTTGCCATTTTATTTAGTGTTCATGAAGCTATCTTCTCTTCTCCTCTCTCCTGTCTCTTTTTTTTCTTCATTTACATTGTTCCTTTCTAGGCTCTTCTCTTATTCCTTCTTCACTTCTCTTTCCTTCTCTTATATGTTCTCTGTCCTTTTCTTCTCTTTATTTTCTTTCTGCTTCCTCCTCCCTTCTCTTTCTTTATCATCTCCCATCCTGTCCTTTCTCCTATTCACTTCTCTTCTCTTTTCGCTTCTTTCTACTCCTGTTTTCTGACCTCTTACATTCCCTAGTTTCCCCTGCTTATCTCGTTTCTTCTCTCCTTTTCCTTTCGATCTCTCCTCATGTCTCCTCTTCCGTGCTTTTTCATTTATCTCCGCGTTACTCCCTTTACCCTTGCGCTACGTTTCTATACCCTATCCGCCTCTCTATCCTCTTCCCATCTCATTTCCTCTGTCCTATCTTTTATTCTCTTCGTCCTTGTGCCTTCTTCTGCTTTAATCTTCGCTTCCTTTCTATCATCTCTTCCATCCTCCCCTTTCTCTGTGCTGTTCTCTTCCGTTTTTCGTTCCCTACTTCCCTGTCTCCTCTTTTTCCCTTCCTTTCGCTCCTGTGCTCATTTCGCTTCACTTGTCTCTTCTTCCCTTCTCTTGAGAATTTGCTCTAGTCTGTGTATTTACTTAGCGCCTGAACATCGCTTGTACGAAGCATGTAAATTTCAGATGCTCAGAATAGTGCGTCATGATAAGCAGGAAGAGTTACGCAAGCATTTAGTCGGGCGACCTAAGTTAAATATAAAGCAGTTTATCTCCGTAATAAGTGGTTATGGTAAACTAGAAACAGTACAGCATACAAAGCCTCCTACAGCACTTCTTGTTTGCAGCTGAGGATGCGGATAATTTAGCAAATGAGCCTTGGATGATGCTAACAGCGCAACCCACGGCAGCAGATTCTAGATGTTATATCTGGAAACATTGATTGCTTAAGGTAGAGAGGAATCAAAACAGAAGTGTGCATATTGATTCCTTGCCCTTCCTGTTTTCAGTTTTCTTATTTCGTGACTTAGGCCCGTCGTCATCAGGACGCTCCAAGACTTTCCTGGCTGCACTCTTTATTAAGCAGTAATCCATTTGGCATTAGGACTCCGGTTATAATCTATATTTCACATGCAGAACATAGGATCGCAAATTGTAACGCAAACAAACAAGCTATTTGCGATTATGCTTCATGTTGTGTTCACCATAGATTTTATTTTATTTGACTAACTAGGTCGATTGCCCACGCAGCACCTGTGGAAGAGGGTATGTCGTAAGCCGTAACACGGTGCATGTGCCGTTTGTTCTGCTCTGCAGTATTGTAAACAGTGAGTGGGGAAAATATGCAGAAACGGTGTTCAAGCTCAACGAAGTATGATAAAAGAATATAATATGAAACTTTCGGGAGATAAAGCAAAAGCAGTGGTCATGACGGGCAAAGAAAATTTTCAGCTTATAATAGCTATAGAAGGACAAGTAATTGACTACCTTCAAATATTTAGCTTCAAAAATATCAATTAGAAATGTAGAACATATAATAAATGCAATGGATGTATAAAAATACTTATACCCCTACGTTCTGCAGGGGTCATATCGGCAATGGTGTTTCCTCGTGTACAGTTAGTCATAGATTTTTTTTTTAAAAATACATTAGATCACACACACACACATTTACCCTCATTCGTACTTCCAGACT
Source organism: Deroplatys truncata (assembly GCA_030765065.1). Classification (NCBI taxonomy): domain Eukaryota; kingdom Metazoa; phylum Arthropoda; class Insecta; order Mantodea; family Mantidae; genus Deroplatys; species Deroplatys truncata. The sequence continues at coordinate 161,802,758 of CM060976.1, read as the reverse complement.
CTGGGGAGGATAGGAAATAATCTTGGCGAGAGAAAAAAGACTTTCGTAGGAATAGGAGAATAAAATTTAAAGAAAGACTACACAAGTACACAAGTTAAACCAGAAGAACTGGGTGATAGCCAGGCACGAAAGTTTCTAAGAATTAAGGCTAAGACGAAAGGAAATTAAATTGGACTGCTACTGGACTTCAGGCAAGAACGTCGCAAGTAACAAACCACCCCCCGTCCCTCGTACAGTCTGTTACGCTAGCAGACAGCACTCACCAAACCGTGTTTACCTGTCTTTGGTGACCCTTGGACACTGTTGTTACCATTTTTGTATTGCCATATGATTTAAATGTAGATAACTTCAAACCAAATGCTTAAGAATTGATTATAAGAAACAAGAGAAAATCAAGCAGGGAAGGATCTCAAATTATATTCTTAAGATCTTGCTGAGTGTAATAGAAATACAGAGATATCAATGGATAGTCTTCGAAATTTCTTAGGCAAGTATTATTTTCAAAAACATTTTGGTTGACTCCATAAGAGCTGGAGAAACCAATTTGGAGATTAGTCTCAGAAAAGGTCGAATAGGCTTAATCCGTATAGCAGAAGAAAAGGAAGGTTTAAAAATAATTCAGACTTAATTTATTATGCAAATAAACTATTTTCAGCAGTGTTATATTAAAACGGCGGAAGTTTCACTTCTAAGTAGCCGAAACTGAACAGCTTGAAATGGACTGATATGAGATTATTGCCTCATTAAACTGACTGAAGGTTCTATGCTAATTAGTAATGCGTGTTTTCATGATATCACGAATTAATCTTTGTACGTTTTGCGCAAAAACATAGAGATAATGTCTGCTATGGCGACTAAATGTTGCAGGGTTCGCATGTCTACATCCGTGCATATCATATGAGGTCTGTTTATTGCTAAGGGTAGTGAGTGAATGGGTGAACTGCATAGCGGTCGGAGAAAACTGCGGTGGAAAAATCAATAGTGTGTGCTGGAGTATAAACAAAACAACCCTTTTCCTCCACCCTCCTTTTCTCCTAGGGTTTTTAAACATACGTACATACACAGTGCAGTACAATTTTTTTTTTTTTTACGCTATACTGTCAAGTACATACGTTATGTATCGCAATACATCTTGTGTGTGCACACATGTGCATATGTGCAGGTACTAGAGGAGGGGAAGGGAGGCTTGATGATTGAGGGTTGCGGTTGAGGTGGTGCAGGTCCGCATAATATGCGCTCATATGTTTATATGCGAGGGTGGGAGCACAACCGCGAGGATATAAATGATTGCGGGAATCGTTAATCCCCCACGGGCAAATTTGGACGTGTTCGCGCATATGGATTATTATCATCATTACTATTTCGACTTGGTTACCATGGTTACGGTATTAGAAAAGTGCTGCATTAGCTCTACTTGGTAACCATGGTTACCGGGTTATGTATTAATCTACAGAAAATTGCTTCATTGCCTCGAACTAGTTGCCATGGTGACGGTATTAGAAATTACTGAGACATATTTGAGCACCTGACCTAGTTACCATGGTTTCTGGCCAGCTTCAGGTACTTGTGCTCCCCATTTATTAAGGCATTTTAAAATAGAATACCTAAATGCGAAAATTGCCCAAAATGGCAGTCTAATTTTTTGTACATTCTTATTAGTTGGAATTTTCTTTTTAATTTGTAGGTACACAACTTACACTACGTGATCAAAAGTATCCGGACACCTGGCTGAAAATGACGTACAAGTTCGTGGCGCCCTCCATCGGTAATGCTGTAAGTCAATATGTTGTTGGCCCACCCTTAACCTTGATGACAGCGTTCACTCTCGCAGACATACTTTCAATCAGATGCTGGACGGTTTCTTGGGGAATGGCAGCCCATTCTTCACGGAGCGCGGAACTGAGGAGAGGTATCGATGTAGGTCGGTGAGACCTGGCACGAAGTCGGCGTTCCAAAACATCCCAAATGTGTTCTATAGGATTCAAGTCAGGACTGTGCAGGCCAGTCCATTACAGGGATGTTATTGTCGTGTAACCACTGCGCCGCAGCCCGTGCAGTATGAACAGGTGCTCGATTGTGTTGAAAGATGCAATCCCCATCCCCGAATTGATCTTCAACAGTGAGAAGCAAGAAGGTGCTTAAAATATCAATGTAGGTCTGCGCTGTGATCGTGTCACGCAAAACAACAAGGGGTGCAAGCCCCCTCCAGGAAAAACACGACCACACCATAACACCACCACCTCCTAATTTCACTGTTGGCGCTACACACGCTGACAGATGACGTTCACCGGGCATTCGCCATACCCACATCGGATGTTTTGGAATTCCGGTGTGATGGTCTGGATAGATGTGTGTCTATTACTGTTTACGACCCTCTTCAAATGTCGGCGGTCTCTGTCAGTCATCAGACGAGATCGGCCTGTACGCTTTTGTGTTTTTCCCTTCACGTTTCCACTTCACTATCACATCAGAAACAGTGGACCTAGGAATGTTTGGAGTGTGGAAATCTCGCGTACAGAATCTGACACAAGTGACACCCAATCACCTGACCACGCTCGAAGTCCGTGAGTTCCACGGAGCGTCCCATTCTGCTGTTTCACGATGTCTAATGACTACTGTGATCGCGGATAATGGGTACCAGGCAGTAGGTGGCAGCACAATGCACCTAAGATGAAAAACGTACTTTTGTGTGGGTGTCCGGATACTTTTGATCACATAGTGTATATTTTAAATATATTTTTAAAAATAGCACCGCATGCGTTATTTTGTAGTGTGAATTCTGCACCATTTCACAGAAAAAAAAAATCATAACTCCTACACACTTTGGAATAAGAGGTAAACTGTAGCCCGTCTTTTAGGGGAAGTTTTGGTCTACAGATTGGTTTTACTGTTTTATATATATACAAGGTTCTATGTGCTCAACCCATCCGCTTCCTTTCTTTGCAAATATATTTGAATATGTTTTCCCATTTTTGTTTAAACAGCTTTTTCTGTGAATGAAATTTTCTGATAAAGGTAACCGTCTTTCTTTCTTCAGAAACTACTCCAGATAGCTAAATCAAATTTTAGGATGATAAAAGCAACCCTTAAAACAGCAACCCCTAAGTGCTGTTGTGGATCTACTTTGGTGTTAATAAGATGTGATGTGTTGCACTCACATGACTTTCTATACTCGTATACAAACTATGAATATCTCGGAAATGATTCACAAGACAAAACAAAGTATATTACTTTAAATTGTGTGTTTTAACGATATCTACATTTTTTATATCGTCAATTTTGTCTTATTATCTCTTACGGTTTACCAGTTATGCAAAACTAATTCAGAATGAAGCGAACTTTTGGGGATATTCCCAGAAAGTTCAAGATATACCTACATTTAATTTGCCATGAAAGTATCTTAAACATATATTTTAATCAAACAATTTTTGAGAAAATCCAAATTTTTTATAAATGTTCCATGCAAAGGGTAGTTGGGTGTGGGGGAATTTTCTTGAAATGTTCATGTCGCATCTTGGAGAGACATTCAACCTAAATACCAAGTTTGGTATTTATCCGACTTTTTATTTATCCGACTTTTCTTTCTTTTTTTTTTTTTTTGAGTTGTGCTGTTCACAGACACACACACACACACACACGGACCTTTTTCTATAAATGCTTTGTTTTTTATTCAGGGGCCTCAAAACAGTATTTCCGATGAAATCTCGATATCGAATTATTTGATGGAACGCAATACTTCCCCTACTTATACGTAGTAGAGAAAGTAAAAATTGCTGGATAAATTTTCAACAAAGGATGGTATAATTGAGAAAAAAGCCTGTATTCCATAGTAAACAAACTTATTGGATAAAAGTGCATCTGTGAACTAAAAAGGCATAGGTCTACATTGTGTAAAAATTTCAGGCTAATATCTTAAATTGTTTCGGAGATACCTAATGAGACTGAATGTAGTAAAGTTAACATTGGCGGGATAGGACTTGTCTCCCCTTAAGAAAATATTACGTCACGAAAACCCAGAAGATACACCCACTAAAACACCACAAAGCATTAGTCTCCACTTTAAAAAATTCTAACAGCCAAATTAACACAGAGAATATTCTCATGTTTTATATGCAGAAGGAACAAAGGATATTGCAGTTTGCGTGTTCTGGCACTTTTCAGCTTATTCATGCGTTGTATTTTTAAAATTATTTTACATGCATTCAGTAGAGTAAATACTGTGATATAACACCTGAAATTGCGATCCAAATGGGATCCGACAGAGGAAAAAGAAAATGTCAAATTCAGGAATTATCACAGTTTTTACTAAACTACCTCATTAAAGCTATATTTTTTTAATTATTCGATTTCACAAAATTATCTCCTATCGGTTTAAATCGTATGTTGGATTGTCATGTATCAATTAAAAAGTGCATATATAATAATTTTTCAAGAGAACACATGAGGAAGTGGAAAGATCGGTGCAGTTTAAAAATTCATAAAATAAAAAAAAATGAAAAATCTAAAGAAGGAAGAAAGACAAGAAAAATTCAGAAGTGAGAATTTTCTCTGCGTTAATTTGGCTGCTAGAATTTTTTAAAGTGAAGAAAAATTCTTGCAGAATCTTTCTATGTCTACGCCATAATGTGTCAGGTATCCTCACATATAGCTAAGCACTGCCTTTGCAATAATGTTAGTTTTATGATGGCATACATTAACATTTCTTTATAACTACAATGTTGTAAAAAACAAGTTTTACCACTTAAGGGGCGAGGATTTAGACAGGTTGTGATACTTTAGTTTACGATTGTGTAAAATAGTGAACAAAATTTTGCATGTTCATATGTTTTGAAAAAAAAAAAAAAGACAATCTAGGTTAATTGGAACGGCTGAGGGACGATAAATGCTGCGCTCGCAACTTAAGCTGATTGTCTAATAGATTCATTCCGAACTATGCTAATACATGGAAGGCAAGCAAGTAGCGTGATATTAGGACGCAAGTATTTAAGTTGGGCCATCCAGATTTGCTATAGAATTTGTCAATATCGCTTCTAGCATGTACGCCCGTATAATTTGTGAGGTAACAAAACATATGATCGTGGAAAAATACATATTTTAAATGTTTTCCATTTGTCTGATGTTTTTCATAGAATTTGCTTGTCTTTGAGGTTTGGGCACAAGAAGACTAGTATGGAGAACGTTAGAAGTGTTTCCTATTTTGAAAAGGCACATTTTTCTAAGAACGCATGGAAGCACCGTATCGTTTTATGTGAGATAGAGTAGATTCTAGAGCTTGTTCGAACTTGATTATTTTTCATATTTGGTGCCGCACAACATCCACTGACGACAAGACATTGATGGTTATAGAAGTAGCCTATCATACGCAGTCTTTGGCACACATGGTTTCTTTCTAGGAAGTAAGATACAAAAAAAAAGCTACCCGTCAGGAGCTCCAGAAAGTGTTTCATACAGTACATCCACCTTCTTCATCAGTAGCACATTTCTAAAGTGGCACATGAGCGTTGCAGCGTATTTGTCACCAAGCATGAGAAATTAAGTGGTGACAAGTGACATATAAAGGTATTGCGTTGAAAACTACGGTCAGGCACATGTCATTTTGGTGGACATTTTGATATAAATTTCATTCCTTTGCGTGATAGCACGAAGTCTTGCTTGTCACTTCCGTCGATCACATGTCATGACTAGCATCCCTTGCTGATGACTTTCGGATTTAATAGCTTGAAGGGCTTGGAGATTGTTCAGAAGTATTATCAGGATGTAACGTATTGAAAAACACCAAAAAGGAAGCTGGCGCAAGCTGCGGTCCCAATTGCAAGGGAACTGTGATTCATGTGAGAGGGTACGGTTTTGTTACTCCGCTGCGAAACCGTTTAACTTAAAACCAGCATTGTTCATGAGAGACCAAAAACTTTTAAATATCTACGCACAAAAATTATGGCGAGTTTCATAATGAAATATCCCACGCGAGGTTTGCAATTTGTTGTAACACCTCAGCTCTAGGACTCGATTTATAGAGTGCTGCTATGAAAAAAGTTTAAATAAGCAATAATAAACATCTAATGGATTAGCTGTAACAGCGCATGACAACATCAAACATTTTAACAGCGTAAACATTTCTGCGCTAGAAGATTCAGAATACCGTCATAACTGCTGATGTTTCTTACGGTAGAGAAAGACATCACCTCGTAATAAAGTTGACGGTGCACATCTAACATATCGTTTCCTATGTGTATGTTCCGCATGAGCTTCATAGTCAATTTTCTGATGAATCTTACGGAGTGACTGATCGCTTATCGAGACATTTTGCTCTCCCTGCCACTAATGGACTCGCGCCCCAATGGAAATTACATCACAGGAAATAAATGCGATTGAAGTGCAATCAACATGACTGAAGACAAGGCAACTACGTATGTCCCGAGAAGATAATAAACTGCCTCAAAGAATAAGTGTTCATGAGATGGTACTGTGATCAGCTTTTGTTTCTGGCATTTTGTATTCCGTACATGCTTATCTGCTCAGCAGTTTAATATAAGCAACAGCATATTTTTAAACAGCGCGTTTAAAGTTGCACATTTATTTCTAATGTGTACATCAAATGACTATCTGAAGTGTTTTATAACCAGGAGGTTGCAATAAGCATGTTCCATAACGTTTTATTCAACATTAAATTTATTTAATGCCCGATTTAGGGAGATGGAAGCGTTGCTGTAAAAATACTGGAATTGGAGGCGACATTTCAGTAATGCTAAACAAGTTATGTGAATCAACATTGGGGTTGACAATAAACATTTTAACGTAGAATCCAGTTTCCAGTGAGTCAAACTTCAAGCGAATTGCCCAAGTCATACAAGTGAGAAAACATTTGGCTCTTTGTATTTATTTATTTTTTAACGTCGCTTAAACACTAAAGCCATAACGCGACTATCAACATCATCATAATGAACAATTCATGTATTAATTAACACAATCCATTTACAGTATTAATACATGCTTAACGAACAACAAAAATTATAAACTATGGTATAAATGTATGTCTTTAAACAAGTGAAGAACTTCAGGATTGTTGATTGCACTGGTAAAATCTGTGGTGATGTGGTGTTGACCTTCTTTTTCTTTGAAGATGGAGCATTCTGTAACGAAGTGTTTGTTTGTAAGGAGGGTGCAGTTAGAGCACGTAGGAGGGTCATCTTCACGTAACAGATATGCGTGTGTCAGTGAGGTGTGGCCAATCCGTAACCTTGTTAGAGCAACTTGTTGCCTTCTTGCAGCGAACGTAAGAGGTTGTGTGACTTCAGGATAAGGCCTGATCTCGTAGAATTTGGTGGCAGGTTAATTATACTGGAGTACACAATAAAATGCATAATTAAATTAAGAATACACAGAACATATGGATCCGAAATTTGGAAGCCAATAAGAATAGTACCTAATAATAATTTAAGACCGCAGATTTGGCATTCTGTAGACACATTGTCTTAAGCCTAGAGATAGGGTAAGAAATAAAGAATAGAAATCAGGTACCAACAATTGACAGTTGCAACTAAATATTAGGATGATGGGTATTATCACTTCGTGAATGGCGAGCGTGAGCCACGAAAAATCTTAGAATTGTTACCACTTCAAAGAAGAAACAGAATAAAATAAGAAATATGGAAATTTCGCATTAGGGAAACTATGACAGAGGTTGGACGGAGAAGAGTTGCAAGTTGCCGGATACAGCTGGAAGTGACAAAGGGTTGTAAAGTTGTATTATATCGCATTAAATAAAACAACATCAAGCTTTTACATGAAGTACAACTTTCCCGCAGTCGCACTGATCTCTTGAAAACGTCTTTCCATTTTCTCGCCAAACTTTTAGCCGAGGACATGGACAATAATCGTATTGCACGGTTACTATATCTTCCTGAAGACCAACGGAGCTCCTGTTGCTCTCAAAGTGAGTGCTTACAGATCATCCGAATATCTTCAGATTCCTCTAGATTTGTTTTCAGCATGGTGTTTTGGAATGAACCTCAGAATTCTTGATAAATGCGAGTGATTAAGTGAAGAAATCCAAATCAGAGCAAGGGACATTTTGCACAATGAACCATGCTGTCTTCAGTTTGCCAGGCGGGATTTAGTTTATGCATATTGTGCACATGGCTGTACTGCCGAGCATGTTTGCTCAGTTTAATGGTAGCAGTAGATCCATTCTAGGTGTACATAAGTCGACCGACCCGTGGGCCATTGATTGGCTATGCAACACATTCGGACGAGATATTGACTGACAATCGATTGTTGCAGCCTGCTCCTTTGTCCCGAACCCCTGCCCCTCCCGGGAGTGATCTGTCCTCCACCTTCATTATTACAATTGTGTGGAAGGTAGCCAGCCGATCAGGATCTGAACTTTTTTTTTGTTGTAGAAGCGTTCCCCAGGGGAGAAGGGGGAGGCTTGCAGTAATATGCCCTCTTGTGGACCATATATCGAGATTATAATAATTCACCAGAGACTGGCAGTCTGCTCACGTAATGCAGGCGGAAGAAGAGGATGCTTTATGGCATTTAATGATGGCTTGTCAGGTCCGTTATTTTATTTCGCGGAACAATGCAGTCTTATACAAGGAACTCAATTTGGTATCATGTCCAAAGAAAACCCTACTGTCGACATACTGCATGTGGTCCGAACATTTTCGCATTACACCGCGACAGCGCGCACGTGATGTCCCCAGCAGATAATAAAGCTCTGAAAATGTTTCTGATACGAGTGCAATGGGCCGAGGTCTGAGAAACATTCTGACTCCTAAGTGCTAGCGAAATCAAAGTTTGCTTCCTTTTTACTTTCTCTACTATTCACTTGTAGTAATTAGAGGAAGTAATGCATTCCGCCTAAAACTTCGAAACCGAGACTTCACCGAAAATACGCGTTTTGAGACTCCCTGAATCCATAACAAGCATTTTTAGAAAAAGCTTGTGTGTTTGTTGAGAACACCATAACTCAAAAACGAAAAGTCAGTTTAATACGAAACTTGATATTTAATTTCGTGTTCCAAGGATGTGGCACGAAGATTTTCAAAAGTCCCTCCTCTACAAACTGCCATTTACATGCATTTTTTTTTATTTTCTCTACCAATTTTGACTAAGATATTGAACGTTTAAAATATTAAATAAGATGTATATCTTGAGTTTATTGCGAATAGCCACTTAAGTCCTATAAATTCTAAATGACAAACCGCAAGAGATAGAAAACATTTTACTACACAAAAATTATGTTAACGCACACAATTTGTCTTTCTTCTTCTTTTTTTTTGCGTTAGCCATTCCCGAGATATTCTTTATTGGTTTGAATTTTCAAATACTTGTGCGTTTTTCTAGTAAAGTTGCCTATCCGCTTTTTCCCGTGGCCATGCAGAGTATGGAATTTCAAGGCCAACACCTAGCGATCCACGTTTAAAAATCCTATTGCTTTAGCCTAGTGTATACTTATTTCTGCAACGAAGGTGTAAATTTGTAAACGGAGCTTATTTTAACAAGAATAGGTAGAAGAATAAGCTTTTGTAAGAATAGTTTGTGGAAGAGTGGTTAGAGAGAGTTATATGAATGCATCCAAAGGTTTTGTATGAGACAAATGAAGTAGTTCATGCAACTAAATGAGATTTTCAGAAAAAAATGAAAGAATAATATGTTGCCACTTAAATTTTTTGTCGATGACTTCAGACCTGGACTATAATGGCTGAAAATTTGTTACCTTTGTAAAATTTTTGTTTCAAAATATTAAATTTAACGCTTCCGGGCTTTTATTAAAAAATTAGTTAATTTTAATTTTGTTTCAATTTCCTTATGAAACATCTTGTATATTCTGTTACGAAAGAGAAAGCTACTTTGTTGTAGTACCAAGAATTAAACGGAAATAGTAGTAAGGAAGATTATATTGATAGTGGAATAATAAATAGCTAATATGGTGAAGATTACGGATTACAGACTAAAAGGAACTTGGAGAAACCTGGATCAGAATATGTGTAGATGTAATGAAGATGCCTTTCGCATTTTATTAAATGTCCAGGAACAAGAGATTGGAGAAAGGAGTGGATAAAAGGCCAGAAACAATACTGTTGAAGATGAATCTTAAAGGATTTAGGAGCTTATTTGTGTGGACGTGTCAATAAATAAATAAATATTGTTTTTGTGCCTGTAGACTTATGATGGGTATTGTTTGAACTGAGGAATAATAACAGGAGTTTTAATTGCTGAAATGCTGGTATATTATTTTCATTAGGTGTTAACCATTTTATTGCATTAGATGCGTATGCCTTGGGGGTTGAGACCAAGACATAGATATCGCTGTATTGCAGTTTGCTTTATACTTAAATATACATTATTATTGTTGATGGTATCTTGGAATGAGGAATAAAATGTATGCCTTGAATTTTTTGCAAGTAGCCTTTGATAACGTACACATTCTCATTTGATTTTCTGCATCTACGAAACCATATAAGATATACAAAAACTACTACTGGAAAAATGTAGGACTGATTAAAAATAATATTTACGACTTTTTTTATAGCATTAACTCCATAATACTCGCTGTTATTCGTTACAATTTTTCATTGTCTTAAGTACGCAATTTGAAAGGTAAAATGGCATTACTTTATTTCCCGTGAACTCGTGCAAAGAATGTATTATCCGGGTGCGTATCGACAACTTTTTCAACAGTTGGCTGTTATATCTTGACTATATGCAGTTATGTATCGGTATCAAAAAATAGAGACATAGATAGATAAATATAATAATAATACTAATAATAATAATAATAATAATAATAATGCACTGAAACCATTACTGGTGAATATTCTTTATTGTTAACAGGCACTGGGTAAAACATTTTATGAAAGTATCTACTAGAATCGGATACGCTAAAGGATAAAAAGGATACCATATTATTTACCAAAGTTTTATTTCTCTACCATGTACCGAGTAGGTAGACAAGCTATTGCACTTCACCAAAATTCGATATGGAGAATTCACGGGAAATGCATTTTTGAGGCCTTCTGAATGAGGGGTGGGAAAAAAAAAGCATTTTTAAAAAATGGTCCTCGTGTGTGTGTGTGTGTGTGTGTGTGTGTGTGTGTGTTCGTGAGAGAGAGAGAGAGAGAGAGAGGTGGGAGAGAGAAAATGATAGCCCCAAAACAACATGTTTGATAAAAGCCAAACTACTTATATACATATTACAAGGTTGCGACACGTATATTTTCAAAAAAAATCCCCCACACCAAAGTAACCTTTACAGGGAGAATGGGTCGTCCTCCGTGGTGTATGGTTAGCATGTTAACCTCTAGTTCCCGAGATCGCGGGTTCAAATTAATTTTTTCGGGCGTAAAAACCCTTAGCATGGTTTCCCTTGAAAAGGAAGTAAAGCCTGTACTTCCGTGTCGTAGATTTACGGCACGTAAAAGAACCTCAAGTCTGAATGTGCTGTCGTTGTTCAGTTGTTTCTCGCGATGTCATGGAAAGCGTATAGAATTTCTAGGCTAGCAAATAGCGGCCCGGTTTTTAAATATCGGACTATTGGTTCGGTTTCCTTTGTCCTTGTAACTGCAACGAAGTGTGTAATAAAGCTTTCTGCAAAGGTTTATCTCAACATGGAGTAGATAGAAAAATAACCTTTCGTAAGAATACTTTGTAGAAGCTTTATAAAAATGAAAGGTAGAGAAAGTCACGCGAATGTAACACATCGGATTTTTCTATTATTTATAACATTTAACCCTCAGATAAATGTTTCTCTCAACAAAAGAGAATTTTAAATGAACGGTTTGTGAATCCTTTCCGAGAGATTCATGCTAGCAAATATGTCCATTGAAGCTCGGTCTCTCTGAGAATATTCCAACAGAAATTCACCACGGCACAATCGTCAGGTCTCTCAACAGAACCACACTGCAATTCCATTATTTGTACTTATTGTACTAAACTGAGAGAGGTATGCGTCGATTAACGTCCACTATATGTTCTGTGAAATAGCATGTTATGTGATTTGGACATTAAAACGCCATATGGGATTCTGAATGTAGCGGTGTTTGACAGTCATGATGTATGTTACAGAGAAAATGAAACAGGACAACGCGATAACAAGGATCTCTCTCTCATGCCAGGGCCAAGAAATTTGTCACTTTGCAGTAAAAATTACTAATCTAATATAATTAACTTTGTTACACTCAAGTCTTTTTATGGCCGGGCACAAAGGTCATCTCTGTTGTTGCCTCCGGTGTGCGGAGACGCGGGTTCGACTCCCGGTACTTAGTGCACCGACCCACATTATATTCTTGGGTTCAGTTGAAGAGACATTGCATAGAAAAGTAGCAGCTTATGTCTTGGAAAAGCTCCAAAAGCGACCGGAGGCAAGCAGCATACAGACTAAATGCTACCCGATGACGTCATGTGTGGACGGAGGTAGAGAATGCAACGGTTTTACTTTCTCTACAGTTGTAACATATATTGTAATTAGAGGAAGTATTGTATTTCATCGATAAATTCGGTACCGAGATTTCACCGGAAATACACGTTTCGAGACTCCCTGAAAAAAAAATAATTTTTAGAAAACAGATCCGTGAAGGAGAGAGAGAGAGAGATAGAGAAGAGAGAGACGCAAAACGAAAAATTGGTTAAATACCAAATTTGGTATTTAAATTCAGCGTCTTCCAAGGATGCGACACGAACATTTTCAAGAAAATCACCCATCTCAAACTAGTTGTTACATAGAAATTGTTTTGTTATTTTTTATTTTCTCAAAAAGGCTAACGATTTTGATTAAAATACCACGTATTTAAGGTATTTGCATGACAAGCAAGATATGTTTATGTTTTCTTGTCTTGGAGTAGTCACTGAAGTCCTCTTCATTCTGAATGACTTTCGTATAATTCGTTTAACTTACTACATAAGTGTAAATCTCGTTATAGCATTCATTTTAACTTTTCTTATGGAATTAACTATTTTCGAGATATTCCGTATTATTGGTTGTGATTTCCAAATGCATACGAGATAATTTTCTCAACTGGAAAGGTCGCTTCGAATGTCAAAGGCGAAACGCTCTTTAAAAATCTGACTATCGCTTACCTTGTGTATCCTGTAATGGAATGGTAAATGTGAATTGCAACAAGAAGTATAAATAAGGTTTTGCTAGAGTAGTTTGTAGAAGAGTGAATGGAGAAAGTCGTATGTATGCAACACATCAGTTTTTTTTCTCATAGATCTGAGTACATTTTAAGTGGATCATTCACTTTGTTGTTGCACCTTCCAGTTTCCTAGCCCATTGTCTGTGCATATATCTCTTTTCTGATGAAAATGCAGGATGATCCATTTGGAAAGACATGGATAAAAATGCTGTCACGGAATTAGAGGAGCAATTATGGACTGGGAAATTGAGAATGTTTTTGGTCCAATAGGCAAGATTGGAGAATAGTGATAAGATGTTAAAAAAACTTTAGGCTTGTGTGCTGTAAAACCGGATATAGGTATATAAACTTTAATTGTTGAATCCGGTTCATCTTGCTCTTATTAGTAAATATATAGGGGAAAGGTCCCTATATTGAACCACTTGAGCCTAATTAGTAAATAATAATTATATTTTTAAATCAAAATTTTCAGAAACACAAGCGTTAAAGTGACAAATTCTTGCGCTAATAATATTCTCAACACATTTTAAAAGTAATGCAATTATCAAGTAAATAACATTTAAAAAGTGAGATGGTATAAATCGGTTCAAATTAGGAATGTGCTCCTTAAATTGAACCACCCGTGTCTTAAAATGAACCCCACATACTTTTAAGTTTAAAAGTATTTTTATTAAAACAAAATACACATTTTATTATACATTCAAAACAAATGTGCTATCAGCAACAAAAGTAGAGTCCAAAATTGTGATAAGAATAGCAATTTCCTTGAACATTTTTAATTTTTATTTAATGACAATCACTTGGTTTTTGGAATAGGTATTATTTGCAAATACAGAGTTTTTACTAATTTTTACTCTCGTACAGAAGAGTCCAATTATACACAGTCTTCAAAATAAAACACTATCTTCTTGTCACTAACTTTTGCACACTTTTGGTGAAGCCATATCCTACAACTCACACACTCGATCTGTCCATCATTTCAGACAATTCACATATTCATGTCATCCACTGCTTTTAATTAGCATATTATGTGGATATTTATTCACACGATATACTATTCGCAGTTGAGCAATCCTAGAACTTCAATAGGTTTCCTAAATTGGACCAGTTTAATATAGGGTTCAAACAGTGGTTCAATTTACGAGCCACGCCATTTTGAAAGCTTTAGCACCTATGGAACAAGGAGAGACACTGCTTGAAAAAACCTATGCATGAAAATTGTTGCTAAATAAACACTTTATAACATGTAATATTTATAGATCATCTCAAATTTATCGAATTAGTCCTATAAGCTTAGCGAGATGAGTCAAATATTACTTCTGAAGCACCAAAAACACACAACTTCATACAACTGAAACCACAGTTCAGAATGCAAAGTCAACAATTCCAAGCTTCATAGCTGTACACCGTACGCCTCTTCTAGGATTGGTGCCATCTGTGGAACAGTTTGGAAAATATTGGAGCGGTTCAATTTAAGAGGCGATTCAAATTAGGGACCTTTCCCCTAAATAAAGTAAATGGATTAATTCTATATCAGCTTTACTTTTCGTTGGATTTCCTTAAATTCCAGATTAGGTACGGAGATTTAACATTTAGAATGCGGTTTTGAATATAAAAGGAAAGTTCAGTTAATTATACATTTTTTGCGAAAAAATGCAGCGATCATTAAACACATAAAAGTAAGAAGGAGAAATTATAAAGTGTAGTTGCTAGTACCTATATGGATGTGAAAGTTGGACAGTGCCATTAGACCAACTAAGGCGAATGGAGTCTGTAGAAATAAAGGTTTCTCCAACGTATGGCCAGATACACATTACTAGATGATAGAAAGTAACGATAAAGAGATAAGTAAACGTTTGATTCACTGAAACTGTAGTTGAAGGATAGGCATCGGAGAGACCCGTAATATATACCAGCACAGGATGATTCAAGCCGGCATGCTGCACTATACAATAGGAAAACAAATGAACAGATTTAAGAAGTTAAGACATAGGGCGAACAGTCAGAGTTGCCAACGCATGCTATTAGAATTCAGGTAAATTGCTGTCGAAAACCCTCAATTTTACAAGCTAAATCTGTAGATTATTCGAAACTAAGACGCTTTCAGCTACCCACTGCACAGTATTGCAGTGAGGCTTACGCAAATTATGTTTAAAATACGAATATGTAATCATCGTTGCCTTTGACTTTGTAAAAACAAAACCCTACAGTACTATAACCTAACCCGATAAGTTATTACTGCTTTAAACTTAAACCGAACTGTCTGAGTTTCGTAATATGTGATAAAAAAAATATTAACTATTAGTTTAAAAGCCGTCAAAATTCTCACTAGGTGTGATAAATATATATTTTTAGATAGCTGGCACTAAAAGCTGAGCTTTTAAGTGAGCCACTCATACTAGAAATTGAAGATTATAACACGGCGAATTAAAGTTTTTATATCACTCCATTGTCATCGCCCTTGTTTCTTGCTATGAAAATCATATGTATATTAAACAGAGGCCTTGTATCGATTAATGTAGTGGCGGATTATTTGAATAACTTCTTTAAAAAAGGAAGGAAAATTTTTCGCAGGTTCTTCCAGTGAAATGAATCCAAACAATATAATCAATAATTCAATAATATTAATACCTCTGCACACGGAATTAATATTACGTATTGTAACAATTGCACAAGCAACATCACAAAGGAATAATGATAAATAAAATAAGTTTATTAATAAAATTATTGTTCCACTTATTTTTGCCACTGGCTTGTATATCTAATAGAATGTCATGTTTGTGTAAGTGATTACGTTGTCAGCACTGGTTCTATGAAGGTCCAACAACAGGCTAGAGCCTGTTCAAAATGGTGTATGGTGAAGTATTTAACAATTTGGAATTGAAAAAATGTTTGGAATAGATTCATTTATGTAACAAAATTTACAATCTGGAATCTGTCATAGCGAATCTTTCATATTTTCAAAATATGGAAAATCAATACCGACAATGTTTTGGTAAAACTTGGTTAAAGGTGATTGTCTTTCATAAAACTACATGATTGTGTGCATCAAGGAGAAAGTTAGAAATTTCAGAGTTCATAAAAATAGTATTAATTTACTCTCAGTAGTAACAAAAGTAAAAATAAAGTGTTAGTTCGCAAAAGTGATGTACGAGCAAATCCTAGGAGCAAATTCAACTTTTAACAGTTGTATCCTATTTTACTGCAAGACTGGTAGCCAAAACCTCTAGCTGTGGGGGGAAAGCTGCCAAATTGCCAAAAGTTGTAAAGTGGTAGTGTGCGTTGCGTGGTACACGTTGCATTCAAAGAAAGCCGAAGGAGTCATGTTAACATTTAGCAGAACAAGCAGACTTATCATCAGATGTAAACGAAACACACATAATCTAAGGGTGGCGTGTGATCTGTAAGCGCGCGGAAAAAACACTCAGCATAGGGCGAATAAAGTATACTCAGTACTACGCGGTCGCTGTTGGTACAAAGTATATGACAATAATAATAATAATAATAATAATAATAATTTATTATCATTCATTGTATAATTATATAAACTTACAATAGACTTCGTCTTTAAGAGCTTAAAATTATTTGCTTAAACAGTCTACTCGTATACGATATAGGATATATTATACATTTCATGTTATATAATGGAGTACTAGTCATTTATATATTTTATCTTTAAATCCAGTAATGCTATAATTTCTATGGGCAAACTATTGTGCATGTAGTTGCATTCCTATGATACTGTAATATTTAGCCGTTTAGTGTAGTCTCTGATAAGTGTTTTCGTTTTATTGTTGTTTCTGGTTTGGTACATGTATATATTAATTTATTTTTTGTGTAGAAAGTTGTAGTTGTGTATGTATATACAACTGTGGGGATTGCTGTTTTCAATAAACGGTTTGAAAAATAAGCTGCCCATACGTATTCTTTTGATACTAATTTGTGAAGATTTGCTAACATTATTGTGCGTGTGCTGGCCCCGTAGCTCAGTCGGTAGAGCACCTACCGTGTGAGAGGTGTCCCGGGTTCGATTCCCGTCTAGGGGTGGGAATTTTTCTCTAGCCAAGATTATTCTTTATCCTCTCCAGAGTCTGGAAGTATGAATGAGAGTGTGAATGTGTGTGTGTAATCTAATGATTAAAACCCCAAAAGTACAGGAGCCCCAAGGATAAGAGAATACGAGTTGGCAACAACTTCCAAAAGTAAGACCGATGGAACTAATATATATTGTGCGTGATAATTTCTTACAAACAAAACACTGTTTATCCCAAGCAGTTTAACACAATCGACTGTATTAAATGTGTCCTTACTTTTTTTTTTTGTGAAAACTGAACTATTTATCTTCTTATATTTATTTAACAACATGCTCCATTACATTTACAGTAATACTGCATGTACTAGAAATAATTTTATATCATTTTGCAATTATAATTTTGCACTGGGCTACTATATTGAACACAGGGTGTTCTGTGTTTTATTCTCTTTCATGCAGTCGTCCTCCGTGGACTAGTGGTACCGTGCTAGCCTCTAGTTCCCAAGGTTGCGGGTTCAAACCCGGCGGAGGGCGATGGATTTTTTCGGGCGTAAAAGTTCTTAGCATGGCTTCCTTCGGAAGGGAAGTAAAGCCGGTGGTCCCGGGTCGTATATTTAGGGCACGTAAAAGAACCTCAAGCCTGATAAAGAGGCATCTGAGCAAAATTACCGGTCTTTCACGCCCAATATGGAATGGGACGCTAAGAACCATAGTAGTTAAAGAGCGTCCATAAATAAAACTCAATTTCATTTCTTTCATGCATAATTCGTTTTGATCAAACCATAATTTCATTTGTATAAGTTAACTGACTGAGCTAGTAATTTAAAATCTTTATTTATGCTAAGGAAAGTTATGTCGTCCGTATATGTGACCATATGAAAGCATTGTGCAACACGGTGTATTTAGCCAAGCAATGTTTAGAATATCGATGATTTTACGTCAGTCTACTTAGTTTCCTAAACCTTCTTTAAGAAACTTGATGTCTGCAAGTGGTGAAATTACGCGTATTAGTTATCACATTTGGTATACTCAACATTAAGTTTAAAATCAGTATGATGATAAAGCAAATAAATGGAACGAGCGCCTTTTATCTTTTGAAATATCGCGTTGATGAATTCTACGAATTGTGTAAAATACTGCAGCAATATAGCGCGAACTGATACGTTTATTATTATTATTATTATTATTATTATTATTATTATTATTATTATTATTATTATTTTTTTTTTTTTTTAAATTTTGTGAAATAATGGCAATCAAATTGCACTAACGAGGTTAATAGAAGATGTGTTAACACAGATTAACAATTTTATTATAAATAAATTAACTACATTTGTTATTTTAAATACAAAATAATACCTCTGACTACAGAATGATGCCAGTTAAACGGCACAAACCTACATAATCACGATAAAAGCTTCTATGCGTTTTCTTTCACATACCCAAACAGGGAGAAAATAACTTTTGAAATATCTGTGTCAGCCTCTTGGGGGCAAGTCATTCTCTAGAACAAACGTTCATCGTAATAATTGTTATTTCTTTCTTTTCTGCCTATCCTTCTTAGAATAGATTTGAAAAACAACCGCACGTATATTTGGTTTTATTGCAGAGTGCAAGAGCTATGATGCCAGGCTGTATTATTGAGATTAGAGGTAGAAAATACCCCAGAATTCCTAAGGATGTTAGTTTTTTTTTTGGGGGGGGTGATGGTATTTTGAAGTGTCAAGTGTAATGTTATTCCTACCCATTCAAACATTACGTATTGGTCCTTTGATCATAAGGCGTTTTCTTTTACATATCTCCATAATCGTTGTGTGTAACTGATTGAAATGTTTAGTGTGTGTTGTGCGTTAGCTTTTGAAGCTTCTCCAAGGAGATGTTCTAAATGTATTTATGAGATATACAAGTTTTCCACTTGGAAGTAGATTAATATGGTTTTCAGTATTGTTATGGAAGGTAAATGCAGTATTGTTTTAAAAATGTCTGAAATAATGATCTCGTCCCAGAATATAGTTTCCCTAGAATTTTTAATGTAAGCGTATGATAGTAATTTTTGTAATCCCTTACTACCCTAAGCTTTATAGAAAATTGCTCTTTGAGTTCATCTGAGGCCAGAATATGCCAGTAATGTCTTTTGTGCTTTCAGAACATTGTAAGTTGTTATTGCTTGATCTCGATATTTAGAGTGATGTGTTTACAGTTCCGAAGATATCAAAATATTCAAACAGTAGTTATACAGTTCTTGTCCGCTTGAAACTTTCAAGTGAAGAAATGGATTTTTAAGGATACTATGTTGTTTGTTTAGCCAAATAAAGCAGGAGCTTCCAATTTGACAGTAAAAAAACAAACACACAGGGTCAATTTCTGAACAGGGCACATAGGAAAGGGCGCCGGAAAAGCGGCAAGCTGGTAGTTTCCGAGCATGTTCCCATTGTGAACGTGGCTTAATATAATATGCAAATGAGGGCGCTTTATGTACAAGTGCAAGGGACGGACAGGACGTGGATGCAATGCAAGTGATGGCAAATTTGCATATTGGCATAAGGTTTATCATAATGGTGCAGCATGGTGATAAACCCAGAGTGGGCTTCTATTAATGTTCTTGCCTCCCACATACACAACACCGTCCGTCATTCCACTAGCCTTTGCTTTCCTGTAAGTGATAACTACCAAGAGGAACCAGCATGCCCAATGACAAAAAAAACTCCTGATTCGATAGATTCTGCAGCATAGCCTTTGCGGAGCAACAGTCATCAATTGCTTGTCGATTAGCGATCCTTGTTGGCTATTGGTTATGAAGCCCTCATGATATTTACACCATATACCACATTTAAACACAAACCACCCGCTGTTATTCGATAATCTTCAAGGAACAAATCAGCCACATTTTATCAGAGTGACCTACATTTACATCAGAAAGACTTATCTGCGGTTGGCTATATCTGTTGCAAATAATATGCACTGCCGCTGCATGAAACTATTGAAACTGAGTAAGGAGAGTCCTTTAAAATAGATATGTTGCTCAAACTTGATCGTTTTTACCTTGTCTGCAGGATCCTGAAAGGTCCAAATTAAGGTTCAATCAACGAGGTGTTCCCGAAGCGAATATCTGTGAAGTTGCATATGCAATCTGAACAAAGTACAGGCTGCAGTAGATAAACAATTAGACATTTGTGGACTTTATATTTTACTGTATTAAAGTGAAACCTGATAACCACTGTTGAAGAGAAAACTTGCGAAAAATTAAATTGAGTTTTATTTATGAACGCTTTTTACTGCTATGGTCCTTAGCGTCTCATTCTATATTGGGTGTGAAATATCCGTAATTTTGCTTTACTTCCCTTCCGAAGGAAGTCATGCTAAGGATTTTTATGCCGAAAAAATCCATCGCCCTCCGCAAGGTTTGAACTCACGACCTCGGGAACTGGAGGCCAGCATGGTAACCACTACACCACGGATGACGACCAATGCGGCATCCTTCATTGGCTGAAGCAGAGTTCGCTACTACCCCGACTCCATCCAGTAGGAATCCATTCATATCTAACTTTAGGCAATAAAATCCAACAGAATATCTTCCCCACGTGGAGTAAATCATGTGGTAGCAGCTGGTTCCACTTTACTGCTGAAAACAGCCCCACCCGCCGCTCCTGGTGACGATCATCCTCAGAGGCTACATCGTCTCCCCATGCACAGGCGTGTCTAGAGTGCTATGTTAGTAAGAGGGATTTCATGCAGTTAGTGGTCGGGTTCCGCGTTAGCACCCCGGTTAGTAAATGTAAGTTCCTAGCTGGCATGCAGTGCATGCGATTGCGTGAAGTGTGTCCTGGGAGACAGCACATGCCTAAGTGTGCAGCACCCAGGGTGATAGAAGGTGATGTTAGTAGGTTAGTTTAGAAGTTTGGTTTAGAAGGGGTTGTGCAGGTTAGTGCGAAATAAGATTGTCTACTTGTGATGCGGAATGAAATGTGATGTTTGGGGCAGGTGTATGAGTGTTGTAAGATACCTCTAGTTTAGAGTTCAGTAGAGCTTGTTGCCGGTGTTGTTCCTTCGTGGACCTGGTGTTGGTGGTGATCAGTACAGTGAGCTGCGATGAATTGCCTGTGGACAGGAGGGACTATCGTGTTAGTCGTGGTTCATGAGTCTAAACAGGTGGACTTCAGCGTCGATGGTTGAGTTGTCATTGTCTACGTATCGTTCAAATGGGTGGAGTGGAGTTTTGTGCCTCTGTAAGTCCGGGTCATAGTTGCCTAAGTTTGAGATAAGTGCATTGGAGTTTCGCGTGGTTCTGGCGTAAAGGTCAGAGGCTAGCTTCTTGATAAATTCTTCGACGGTATGCATGTGTAGTTCTTCGTTGGACTATACTTGCTTTCGCTTTATAATAGCGTCTCCCGACCTAAGGGAACACATTGAAGAGGTGTACTGATATTCATTAAAACTACCGAGAAAAGAAGAAAATATTAACAGGACTTTTCTGATTAGCATTATCTCTTCTCACCTGTTAAAAGGACACACGAATTCGAGAGGGGGTCCGCCAAAGATAACCCCACCCTTTGATGAATGTTCAGACATCAGCGGCAACTGTCTTTATTATAATTATTATTGTTATTATTATTTGTTTCGACAGTGGTTTTTTTTATCCACTTCCTGTTCGTGCTATCGTCGTTGAAAGTTGAATTCCCTGCATTCATTGCTGGCAAACTAACCTACCTGCGTGCTTTGCCTTATTGTGCTGCTCTTATGTGCATGAACTATATTAAATCCTCTAACTTTTTATACATTTATCATTGTAGATATGGAATGCAATCATACTGTTGACTTGAAGTTTACCATATAAATCATACTTGGTCTTGACTTCCTTTTTATATTTGTTTAATTTATGAAGCAGGTAAGTATGAACTGTGTTGTTGAGTTCACCACCATGGTTAATGCTGGTGACCTTGCCACTGGAACCACCATGTTGTACACTCTTAATAATTTTATTTTTGCGTAAGTATTATTTCTGTTATTCACTATGGTCGCAAAAATAGTTGCAGTAAAATGTGTTAAGTGCATTGGAGAACCTCGGAAGTAATCTCGACTTCGTCTCGTATTAATCTCTTCCTCTTTCTCCAATTATGCATTCAGTACACTTGTAATGCAATATACTGCTATGAACGGATCTCGTTTATAGAACGAATTTAAGTATCTGCTTATTTAAGCATCCTTTTTACCTTCTCTGTCACGTACATAATAGCTAGAGAAGGTATTGCATTCCACCCAAAAACTATACCGAAATTTCACCGGAAATACATGTTTCGATGGCCCTGAATAAAAGAAAAGCATATTTAGAAAAAGGCCCGCACGCTCGCCTGTGAACAGCATAACTCAAAAACGAAAAGTCGTATATAAACCAAACTTGGTATTTAGGTTCAGTACCTTTCAAAAGTGCGACACGAAAACTTTCAAGAAAATCCCGCACCCCAAACTACGCTTTACATAGAGTATTTTCGAAATTTTTGATTCTCTATAAAAGTCTAACGATTTTGATTAAAATACCGTGTATTAAATATATTTAGATTACAAATAAAATATATAGTTTGTGAGGTCCACTTCTTTCGGAAGGAATTGTCTGTAATCTTATATAACTGGTAAACGTTAAGCGATAGATGAAAACAAGTGCACAAAAAAATGTAGATCTCTTTAAAACACGCAATTTATTTCGAATAAGTTTTTCTGTGGCATAAGCCATTTCTGTTATTAAAGGTTCGAATTGTTCATTTCTTGGTCATTCTTTTAAAGTCCTGTCAACATTCAGTTGTTTCTCGCGATTGCATGGAAACAAAATGGAATTTTAAGGCCAGCGTATAGTATCCAATTCTTAAAACATTGGACTATCCTGCTTCCTTTGTATCTACAACGAAAAATGTAATGTAGCTATCTCTGCAAATGATTATTTAATTAACATGTGATAGGCAGTAAAATAAGCTTTAGTAAGAATAGTTTGTATACCCACTAATAGGCGTTAGAGGGTAGAGAACATCATTTGAATGATATTTCAGAAAATCAGGGAGGTAACTCCAGCAAATAGAATCCGGGCAACAACTTGATTTTAGGTTGAGCAGCAAACCGTTGATGCAAAAGGAACCGTTTGACTTTGAGTTGGAAACAGTTTCCCCACGTGTTATTTTCTTGCAGCGGATGTACCAAGAAGTTTGAATGTTCCCTATAACAGGAATGTTAATTGTTTTCCTTTGTCTGTATTCATAAAGGAAGGTCCCGACTCCCAGGCGTCGCTTATCACGTGATGTGGGTTTTCATATAACATGGTGGCCCTCCCGCGGAGAACTACGGCCACTTGTTCCGTGGGTAGTAGTCTATTTAATATCTCCCCCCTCTGCCTCCTATCCGTTAATTACTTTCTCGTCTGCTGCATCTTTTTGTGAGGCACAGCGGACCTGTGTTCGAAACCCCTTCGAGAGCGTTAAGAAACAGAACAAAGGTTGACAATTTTAGTTTTCACGAGGTGGCAAAATCTGTATTATGCTGAGAAGGAATCACCTAACTATTTTAAGACAGACCATGGCTGAAGTACGTTAATGAACTGAAAATGATTCCTTTTTAGTTGTGTATATTAAAGAAGCATTGTATTGCATCCGAAAACTTGTTATTCAGATTGACGGGAAGTCGTCCTCCGTGGACTAGTGGTACCGTGCTAGCCTCTAGTTCCCAAGGTCGCGGGTTCAAACCCGGCGGAGGGCGATGGACTTTTTCGAGCGTAAAAATCCTTGGCATGGCTTCCTTCGGAAGGGAAGTAAAGCCGGTGGTCCCGTGTCGTAGATTTACGGCACGTAAAAGAACCTCAAACCTGATTAAGGGGCATCTGAGCAAAATTACCGGTCTTTCACGCCCAATATAGAATGGGACGCTAAGAACTACAGCAGTTAAAGAGCGTCCATAAATAAAACTCAATTTTAATTTATTGACGGGAAATAGACATTTGGAGACCGCTGGAGCACCCCCCCCCCCAAACCCTCAAGAATATAACATGACATTTTTCACGAAATAACCTCAAGGGAAACCATCTTTGCATGAAGAAAGTTTCCTATTGCTTTATTTCCTCAAAACCAGCTATAACGATTTTAATTAAAAGCAGTTTGTACAACATAAGAGAAAACCAACGAAAATATACAACGAATTAGAATATACGAATTGTATAAAGTATTATTATTATTATTATTATTATTATTATTATTATTATTATTGTCATCATAGCGTTAGCCGTTTTTCAAATATCCATGTTGTATGTTTACATTTCCTCAAAACCGCCGTCGTCTAATGGATCCTGCTTGAAATTTTGCGATTCTTCTGTTTTCTTCCTCTTCAAAAGAACTTCTGAATTTATTCCTACATTTTTCCGATATAAGAGTTTGAATGTTGTTTCTGCACATGACCACGTAACTAAATGTGTTTTGTTTACCTAGAAGTAATTTCTGGCCAATGATTTATTGTGGAGGAACTTCATGGATGGAAGAATCGCTTTTTAATGAATGCTGTAATATGAGGTATGTAATGTGTAAAGACAGTTGTATGAATGTACCTCACCATAGTTTAAATATAATTTTAATGCATGAAGCTATAGAATTGTCTAAAAGCACTTCAACTTCATTATGTGGAAGATAACGAGATGTTGGAAAATGAGTTTTACAGAATGGAGGAGTTCGTTTCTATTTTTTAAGATGAAAATAGTTCTTTGGTTTTTCTTTTTGTGTTTCTTTTCCGAAATTCTTTGGAAAAGCATTGTTCAGTATTTTGGCACGTGTTATTTTCAAAATATCTACTTACTGTGATATATTTGGATATCAAAACAAATGCGTATAATAGGAACAGCAGGTAATAACAATTCCGGAATTCAAAGTGATTCATTGTAGCATGCACACATAGTAGAGATTTTGTTTTCAGCCCATGACAAATAATGAGTGATCTCAGCATCATTATGTGGTTGTTAACACCAGGATGTGAATTTACACTCTCTAACCATAAAACACGCGATCGTATAAAAACATATTAGGTCAGACAGATTATGTATGTTAATGCGATACTCTGCAGAACGTCTACACCTTACATGTGCTCATTTAATGAAGTTTCTGCTAATCTTCAGGGCACGTAGAATTGTTCACACTTACACACTGAATTTAGAGCTTAAACAATCTCTTACGTTTCAAAATAAATTGTTTAAAATGATGTATATTGTATCTATATATAAGCTTTAATTCTTTATTTTCGTAAAATGTTTGCAGAGTTTTATAAAAGTATATTCTTATTCGCAAGCAGTTTCTTTTGAGTGAAGGGTGATAAGGTGTTCTAGATACCTGTCAAAGATAAAATATTTGACAAAACAAGTCTTGCATTCAGGTAACAATTATCCCTTCATTTAAAAACAATTCAGAAATATTGACTATAAGCTAGAGTAAAATGTTCAAATTTTCTGTAAAAAACGTGTTCTTTTCATTTAAAACTATTCGAGAACTAAGTTCATCAAAGTATGTTTCACATAAGATAATGAATGCCTCATTTTATAGTTCTAATTATGTTTAACTTTATAGTTTATGTTACTAAAACTTATAATCTTTTGGGTTAGATTTGGTTGAATATGGTGCACATGAAAGAGTGCAAAAATATTTTTAGGGGACTATTTCGTTATGTGCTAGTACTCAGGGATTCGCGAATTCTAAGTAAAATACAGGAGGTTTCAAAAATTTTGATTAAAGACGAGAATTTCATGCACTATAAAATCCTCAAATATGCTTGGATTCATGCACTATCAAACTTCAATACATGCACAATGAGTGCAAGGGGCTTTTGAAAATACCTGTAAAAACCAAAGTATCAAAATTACTAATTTATTTTTAGAGCTTAAAACTGATATAAGCCTAAATTTTACACATATTTTTTTTTAGTTGAGGATATCAAATTATTGACAATGTAATAATTAGAGCGTATTGCTTCTGCAGCACGATGGAGCCTATGAGCAAGACATTTAATGTGTTTTGCATTTGGATAGAATATTCTAATTGCTTTCCCGGCCTTCAGCATGCAGGGAGCAGCATCACTTAACAGCAAAAGAACTCTGCGTTTATTAAGATTATTTAGCCATAGAATACCTAAAATACTTATTAAAATCTGATGTGTTGCACTCACATGACTTTCTCTACTCTTGTACAAACTATTTTTGCAAACGCTAATTCTCCATCTACTTCATGTTAATCGAAATAAACATTTGCAGAAACTGTCTTATTGCTAATTTTCTTGTAGGTGCAAGGAAACATGGTAGGCTTTAAGTTAAGAGCTGACTGCTATGTGGAGCATTCCATTCTCTTTGCATGTTCAGGACATAAAAAAAAAAAAATAAAAGAAAATATATAACGAAACCCGTTTGAGAAAGAGTATTAGAAAATTCAAACAAATAACAAGGAATATCTCGGAAACGGCTCACTCCATATAAAGAAAGGTATGTGACATAAAATGTACGTGTAGTAAAATGTTGCCTATGAAAGTATCATAGACATACGATATTTTAATCAAAATCGTTACAGCCATTTTTGAGAAAATAAACATTTTCGAAAAATGTTCCATGTAGGGGGTAGCCTGCGGGGGGATTTTCTTGAAAATCTTCGAGTCGCATCTTTGAAACATACTGAACCAAAATATCACGTTTGGTATTTACCCGGCGTTTCGTTTATGAGTTATGCTGTTCACAGACCTTTTTCTAAAAATGTTTTTTGTTTTTAATTCACGGACCTCAAAACTGTATTTCCGCTGAAATCTCGATATCGAATTTTTGGGTATAATGCAATACTTCTCCTACTTACTATACGCAGTAGAGGAAGTAAAAATAGGATCTTAAATGAGAATAAAATAATTGTTTAAAATGTTATTCAATTACAATATCTGATTAAGGCATATGCAATCCATCATCAAAGAAACTAGCAAATGTGTATGAGCGCTAGATGATGTTGATCAGGCCCATGCTGAGTTAATTTTCCTACAATTAGGCTAGCAACAAAGCTCTCCATGGGATGAGTTGTTTCATTTACAGATGTCCATATGTTTCAAGTTCCCAAGTCCTTGCGAATTTTATCCAATACCTGGTTAGCAAACCCATAAGCATTTTTAGTGTATGATAATAGTTTTTATTTATTTTTACACAAAATTAAATTTATTTTCCAAATATATTACGTAGGCTTACCTTATTATAAGGTTTTGTAACAGATTTTCCTCAATGTCGAGGGATCAGGAACGTATTTTGATGTATACTTATCCAAAAAAAAAAAAAAAAATACCTTAAGAGTTAAATTTCTGAGTTTCTCGTGTAGTATGTTTGCTTCTACAAAAGCATCGCACAAGTCCACGTAAACATTTTAGCGGTGCAGTAAATAAACTGACTGGATTTGGTGTGCTGCAGATTCTTTTGTTTTTCACATTTGGCAATATGTGACACAGATGCGACATGCTGTTCTACTTGAAACTTTTAGTACATTTTATCTGAAATTATTGTTTATATGGATATGATTTTTAAAAACCCTGGTGTTCTTATTTAATTAATTATTTAAAATAAATTTAATAATGTTTTACAAAGAACAAATGGGATACGAAACTTTCGAGAAAAGAAAAACTTACCTCTTTACTACAACGATCACAGAGTACAACATCCCCATTTGATCTAATAAAATCCTTTCCTTTTATCCACTGTGTATAAAGACTACACTTCTGGAACTTTTAATTGGAGGCATATTAGAAGTATATTAACACATACAAACAGAATAACACAGACATTTACTAACAACGAGGATCACACGCGCGCGCATACACACAGCGAAGGCAATTTAGCGAATGATTTCAGTTTTAGAAGAACCGAAATTGCTAGTAAGGTTTCTTCAAATTCCACAACACCACTCTCCAGCTGTGTCTTTGTCGCGGTACCTGACTTAGAAGGCTAAATTTTCATTGTCGCGAAATCAAAAGGCTTGCCGATGATTGTTGTTCATAAATAAATTGCATATGAGAGTCGTTCTGCAGAGGACTGTCGGCAAAATTCTGGGAAAGTCATCCTATTGTGGGAATCTCAACTTTCTTCCCCCCCCCCCTTTTTCTTTCTTCATTCCTGATTCCTAAAGCAAAAATAAGGAACATAAAATCGCAAAACCGAGGTATCGACTCAAAACCATTAAAACATGCAACTAAATAAACATAATGTATATGATATGCATAATTAAGCTAAAATGCCTTATATATGCATTATGCATGTTTTTACTCCAAAGAGGTCAAAATATGCAAATATGCACGGAAAAAGTACACATATTTGGAATCAGAAATGGTTAAGTACTAAATTTGAGCTATGTCCAATGATCCTATAAAAACATGCATTTGCATGGAATTCTCGTCTTTAGACATAACGCACCTGTAATTGACGGACAGGAAAAAGAAGAAAAAAATCTGATATGATACACTCACATCACTTTCACTACCCTCTATCTTTATTAGTGGGTAAACTATTCTTACCAAAGCGTATTTTTCTATCTACTAGATTTAGTGCAAATAAACCTTTGCAAAAATAGCTACATTACACATTTCGTTATAAATACAGAGAACAGCGATAGTCAAATGTTTAAGAACTGGACGCTGGCCTTAAAATTTCATATTGTTTCCATGCATTTCGCGAGAAATAACTGATAATGATGGGACTTAAAAAGAATGACAACTGAACTATTCGAACTTTTAATAACATATATCTCAAAAACGGCTTATGCCACAAAAACCGTATTTTTAGTAAATTGTGTGTTTTAAAGAGATCTACAATTTTTTCTATGATACGTTTTTGTCTATCACTTAACGTTTACAAGTTATACAAGATTATACAACATTCCTTCCGAATGAAGAGGACTTTCCAGGCTATTCCCAGAAAATTCAAGGTATACATTTGATTTTCCGTGTAAATATCTTTTATATATGGTATTTTAATCAAAATCCATTTTTAGCAAATCAAAATTTCGAACAAGTAAAGGGTGGGTGAATTTTCTTGAAACTCTTCGTGTCGCATCCTTGGAAGATACTAAACTCAAATATCCGACCTTTCGTTTTTGAGTTATGCTGTTCACAGACACACATACATGTTTTCAAAAATGCTTTATTTCGATTAGGACACCTCAAAACATGTATTTCCAATGAAGTGGGTATGGAATTTTTTGATTGAATGCGATATTTCCCCTACCCACTATACTTTGGAGAGAAAGTAAAAAACTTGGTCTGTAGATTCATTAAGTTTGTAATGTCACACTCTGAATAACTGTCTAAACGTTTTTTGAGGGGGGGCGGTCACTTCGAATATCTGCGTCGGATACTAATTCCGAATTTATTTTTCAGCATTTGAAGATTTGGTGTCTTAATCCACTTCAATATGCGCACTGGACGGTGGCGCGTACAACATCCATTCAAAATTCCAATTTTGTTCATATCTTCCGAAGGATATCCCCGTCACAATGACAGTTAGTACTTACCCCTCAAATGATCAAGGTTAATCATACATTCTATACATTTTGCTTCACAAAATAAATCTAGGGTGGTGATCTAGAAATCGAGCAATTGCAGCTTCTCTTCCAATCGAATTTTCTGGGAATACCCTGTCCAGGGTTCATCTCACTTCTAAGGTCCAATGTAGTGGTGGACTACCTTTCCGAAAAACGACTGCTGGTTTAAGGTCATCCTGTTTTGCTATCACAGTATGCCAAGGTAATCTGTATTAATGGTTTATTCCTCAAAAAAGGTCATATAATACGGTCAACCAACAAACGGCACGAGCTATTATCTTTGGGACGTCGCGTTTCACCTCCCTTACCATACATGATTCGTTGAACCCCAGATTCGGGCATTATATAATACCTCACACATGGAAAGTTAATTTACCAAAAAATGTCACTTCGATTAGAAAACTGTTGTCCTTGTCCATATGTGTAAGAACGCAATGAGCACGTTGCATAGGATTTGGTTTATCGTTCGGTTGTCTGGAGATGGGACCTCGATACTATCGATACTTTGTGATATCGAAGTATATCCAAAGTTGTTGCGTTTAACTTTATGCTGTATAAGGAATGAAAGGAGTCGAGACTTCCCGTTACTGCCTCGCAACTGTCCCCAAAAAGTTGCTGGACGATAGTTCTTGATGGATCTTGACTGCGTTGCATGCAACATTCCATAAACTCTTGTGTCTAAATGAAAATAATGGGGGAAGGAGTAGAGGTACTCATATAACATGCAGCGTTAAGTCTTACCTAGTGCATCAGCTGATTTAGCTGGCGCACGAAATCACATTTCTGCAATAGCGTGACTTGGCGACTCTCAGCATTTACCTACTCTGGTGACTAAAATCTGTGAATCCAGCAGAACAGATGAGAACTTAAGACGTGAGATAATACAGCGCATGGAAATATTTGTTCTTTCATTCCATCTGTTTGATTGTGTTTACGCAAGTCAAACTCGGGTTACGAGCGTGGATTACAGGTATACCCTACAGGTGTGGATAGAAAATCCTTTAAAAGGGTTACATAAAAAAGGGAAGCAAATAAACTATTATTATTACTATTATTATTATTATTATTATTAGCAGCCCTTGACTAACAATAGGGGATATATTATAACTTGTGGCATTACAGGGTAAAAAAATCTGATGTGTTACACTCACGTGACTTTCTCTACTCTTGTACAAACTATTTTTACAAACACTTATTCTCCATATGCTTCATGTTAATCGAGATATCGAGAAGTTAATATTATTGCTAATTTTCTTGTAGATGCAAGGGGAATTGGTAGGTTTTAAGCGATAGTCAAACATTTTAAGAGCTGGTTGCTATGTGAAGTATTCCATTCTGTTTGCATTACCAAGGGGGGAAAAAGAAAGAAAGAAAAAGAATAACGAATTCCCATTTGAGAAAAAGTAAAAGTATTGGAAAATTTAAGGGAATAACAAGCAATATGTCGAAAATGGTTCACTCAAAAAAGAAAAAATGTATATATGACATAAATTGTGTATTTTAACGCGATTTACATTTTTTGTGTAGACATTTCCAGAGCCATTTTTGAGAAAATTAAAATTTTCGAAAAATTTTCCATGTAAAGGGTAATTTGGGGTGGGGGATTTTATTGAAAACCTTCGTGTCGCATCTCTGGAAGATACTGAACCTAAATACCAAGTTTGGTGTTTATCCAACTGTTCGTTTCTGAGTTATGCTGTTCACAGACAGACAGACACACACACACACACACACACACACACACACACACACACACACACACACACACGTTTCCAAAAATGCTTTATATGTATTCAGTGCACTTTAAAACATGTATTTCCGGTGAAATCTCTGTATCGAATTTTTGGGTGGAATGCAATACTTCCCCTACTTATACGTAGTAGAGAAAGTAAAACTTGCTGCCAATTGGAGAATGTCGCACAGGAACAATTCCGGAATTGGCATAGTGTGTTTATACACAGAAAACTACTAATAAGAACATAATCCGTGTTATCACCTTTACAGTTGTTTTATTGAGTGAGTATGGAGTATCGGGTATCGTGCTCAAAAATCAGTATGGGTATCTAACATCGAGAAATAATGGTAATCGTCCCATTAATAGCTGTGTCAATTGCAAATCGCGTTATATCATATCGAAGTGGTCATGTATCTCAGGGGTGGGGGACTCAGGCATATGCTTGAGCGACCTTTATCAGTCACCTGTTCTTCCTCCGCACAAGTGCGTGCATTATAGACATATGGGTTGATCAGTGACGTACGCATGTTTTTACGTTACATTGCAATTTATTACAAACACAAAATGGAAGTTTAGTTTTCAGTTGTTCTTCCAAATTGGAAACGATTTCTGAAATTCGCTCGGTGACCGACGTGATAACGATGGCTTTAAACGAATTAGCTAAATCAGGACAAATTTCTTGATGTGTAGTTATTAAACAATCCTTCACAAATTCTCCTTGTGAAAGGGGTTTAGAAGCAGGTAATTTCATGTGCGGTTTTAAAATTGGCAGAAACTACTCGTATGTTTTGGCGGTTAATTGTCATGGCATTACACACTCACTTCGTGGTTGTAATTTTTCTTTAGAGTTTCCAGAACCTTTTTGCGAGCCAATCCAATCAGCTTGTCTGCACCATTTTCTTCCACATGTGCATTTATGAAATACCTCCTAATAGTATAATGCGAAGGATACACAATTACACCACAAACCAAACAACACGATTTTCCACCTTCATGGATAGCGACATACCTTTCTTCCCTTTCAGAATTAAAAGTCGGAGTAGAACGTACTGCACTCTTGTGGATGATACGTCACTGAACGATATTCCTCTCCCATTCGTCCTCAGACATACGTCGCAGTGTGAGGGCATGAGCGGTTGGCGCTCAGAGTGTGGCAGTACCCCAGGCCTGATGTACCTTTTCGGTCAAGAAAATGTTTTCACGAGATAAACTTGCGTGGTTTGTTTCTAAACAAAAATTAATAAAGGAGCTAGGCTACTCGATTGATGCGCGTTGTCTCTCCAACGTCGCGTCAGCCGGACAGCCTACCCGGCAGACTCCGGCCGCGGAAGCCCAAGAGCACAAATATAAATGAAATTAGTTTAAATGCTTTCAGGTCCCTTACTGCATTAAGATCACTTTTATTTGTTACATAGAGCATGGAGGTGTGTTTGCAATACCGGTTTTCCCATGCTGCTTACATTTAATTAGACACGATAAGCGCTCAAACTGGTCATGAACACAGCAATAAAAGTCCAGTAAGTATGTTCAGTATTTAGCTATTAACCTTTGATGCATTCAGATTGTGGCACAGGGGTTAACTATGGTACAATATCAGCTACACACATACACACTCGCCCATTCTTGGGAACATTTCCACGTCCGTGTCCAACATTTTTTTTTATTTGTTGTTTTGTTATGTTTTGCGTTATTAAAATACAAAGTGCCTTCCTTGGGCTTGCAACAAAATGGGCCTAAATCAATATATGATTTCATTCCTTAAGAATTTGCATTTATAGAAGCAAATTATATGCTAACGACATAAGTAATAAAATGAATTAATAATCCTCTTTCGCATTGTCAATCCATCGCTTCCTAAATCTCTAATGTCTCATCTAGGCGTGGGACAGGAGCTCCGTGAGCGTTCCAAGAAAATAAACTAAGTAAAAACGAAACGAACATAAAGGAGAATCAAAATATGAAAATTAGAAATAACGTTCTGAACAAAAATTTGACAACTTATATTCTGCGGTTTCTCTGAACTGCACTACTCCTAAACAACTTGTAAGCCATAGAAGTAGGCTCTATAAAGGCCTTCGTGAGTAAAAAGTACGGAAACGCCTGTTCTAGGGATTCGGTTATAACTCGTTCTATTCATATGTTGAATCTGCTATTGTGTGTAGTAAATAATTCTTTCTTCTAATGATAAAAGTTTTAATTCTCATTGTTTCTGATTTTTTCCAGCCTTGTAGAGCCATCTAAGCAATTCAGTTTCTATTATTTGCAATTTTTAAAATTTTTATATACGTTTCTTTCTATGTTTTGCCCCTTTATAGTTGTATTCCTCAATGGTAATTTATTTGTGTTTTAACAGATGAATATATTCATGTGGAGGTTGTTTACAAAGGGTTGCAAACTGATCGAATTTTTTAGTATATGACTGGAGCTCTGTGAACTTTTTATGCGAAATGTTAAGCTTTAGTATTTATTTTAAAATTATAATTATTTATTTTTGGAAATGGAATTTTTTTTATAAAGGCCGAAAATTTGAATGACGTGTACTTAATTACCAAATACCCCAAATTAGAGGATTAACTTTCTGAAACGTTACTTAGAGCGAAACGTTACGTAATTTTAGATGGCCTTTTATTATGTGATTCTTTTTTTTTATGAAAAATAATTTCGTGTTCTGCTATAGAAACTATTGTGCATGTGCTGCCTTCTTTAATCCACTTTTCGAAAATTGTGGCTTTTATAGATTTAGAAATAAGCTCCAAGTATATTCACATTTCAAATATATAACATGTTACCTGCTCTGCTGGTGTGTCGTTTAGAGTACGTCTTGTACCTAGGCCATATTTCTCTTGTGTTCTGTTTAAAATCTTAAGGTTTATACTTTTCATAACCTTTCGTAATTCCTACCTTGTATTTTGAATTCATTTGGGTTCTTATTATAAGTAATCATTGGTGAAGAATAATTTCCTTAGTTGTATGATTAGAAGCTATGTTGATAAACAGTTAAGGTAGGAAGATTACAATGCTTCTGACGGAATGTGTAACTACTCCCTCTATCAATTTTAATCCACAGTGTTGCCTAAACAATGCCACATGATTTTTCGATGTTTGTAAAATCTGTATGTATAGTGTATTCAAGAATAGGGGGGCAACGATTGCAACATTTATTTTTCTTCCCCCCCATTCATTTGTGTCGTCTGTGATCATACGTGAGGCTTAGGTTTGGAAAAACCTGTGGGTTACCGTTGGAATTTTGTGTTGAAATCCGCTTACATTCATAATTCCGGTCTCTGGGGTGGATAAGATATAATCCTAATTAAAGGAAAATTCCATGAATCTGGCCGGGAGTCGAAACCAGAACCTTGTGTTGAGAAGTAGAAAAAGGGTCGATAACCTATGTAGTTTGGGAGTATTTGTAAAGAAATTATATTTCCGCCCTTCAGATGTTGATATTTTCATACGACAAAAATCTTGAAGAAATAAATTAATTTCTCATTCATAGAAGCCCTTTTCCTATCCGCTTAGCGTGCTGTTATCTAGTGCACACTTTGGGCATGTTTATCTTTGTTTATCAAGGAAACAGGAAATGGACAGGAAATATTCGAATGGATATCACTTTATCTCACATTAAAATTGTAATTTACGCTTTGAGAAGTTGTGGTAACCGATAAACAAATAATTTTAAGGAAATCAGGCTACACGGTTGTAAACTTTAATATAACAAACTTAACAATTAATTTACCTGTATGGCAATTGGGT
Organism: Deroplatys truncata; assembly: GCA_030765065.1. Taxonomy (NCBI): domain Eukaryota; kingdom Metazoa; phylum Arthropoda; class Insecta; order Mantodea; family Mantidae; genus Deroplatys; species Deroplatys truncata. The sequence continues at coordinate 161,767,535 of CM060976.1, read as the reverse complement.
ATGCTGATAATGTTTTATTCAATTTTTATTAAATAAACTAGGTTTTTTTTTGTGTGAATAAAAATTGTCTACCAGTTTTCTGATTTATTATTTCCAAAATTTGTCCCACATATATTTAGCAAAAAAAGCGTTTTGAGGAAACAAGATTTGTTAAAACAGTTTGGAAAATGTTGTAGTAAAATGTTTTGCAATATGCTTGTGTTCGGTTTGAAGAAATCAACATTGCTGCTAATATGCAAATAACGATATACCTATTACGGCCTGTAATAGTTTCTTTTATTCCGGAATAGTAAGCTGCCTATATTGGGACTGAAAATATTATTTTATAGCAGTTCAATAAAATTACCCTAAAAGCCTATAGTTTATGCAATGAATATTACAAAAGCTATGAAAGAAAGGAATGTATTAGTGACAATAACACCAAGTGCACATATGTAATATGGTGTTATCGGAATATTATATCACGATAGTATGGAGGAAAAATCATTTTAATCCAGCTTTATAGTAAAAATCATAATAAATGAAGTCCATGGAGAAAGGGACTAAACAGTCTAAACCAATGCAATTTTGTAATACTAGAAAATTTTAATTCATTTAAAACCGACAGTAATGTTCATTTTAATTTGCATTTGTAGATTTCTTATAAAAATTATAACGGAACTTGTTTACTCGTCAATCAGATATTAAGGTATAACATATTTTTTTTCCCCTTCAACTATTTCAGTTTCATAGGATGTTGCCTATTCAACTACTTTTAACTCTTTAACAGGTTTCTTGTGGCTCATAACTGATAAACTATTTCTGAGCTTTGATGTCTTTATATGCATATAAGCTAAAGGGATATTATAAATTCATTTTGTGAATGTACTACCAAACTAAGCATTTTGTGAAAGATTATGTAGTTTTATGAGCATCCTGTATATCCAGTAGGTATTGTTGAATTAACTTGAGATAAACTGCTGAGAGGACTCCAAAATTGTGAATGGAGTGATCCAAAACTCTTTGAATCGCCCTCGACCTCGATTAGACATGACGAAAGAAAAAATGCTAAAGAAAATAATTTATTTCATGGTGTGGTGCATAGGGATTTGTGGTAGCATGTAGTGCACTCCGGTAGCTGAAAGTCCTTCTTTCAACGCCGATGAGAGCCACTCCACGGCCACTCAGTGACAATAAAGAAATCACTGGGCACTCACGTATCATCGTGCAGTGATTAAGCCCTTGATTCAGAACGTAATAATATGCAGTGCTAAACAGGCGGTGTGAGGGAGAAATGTCCATGCATTTACGTCACATTCACGGAAAAGCCAACAAGATATTTTTGTCCGGGGAGGGGCGGTACAGTAATATAACTTGTTGTAGTGTTTTGTGCCACTATAACTATGTCGCTGGCCGCACATAAAGCTGTATATATGTGGTGGATGCAATCAATCGGCACAATACCGCCGCTGTCACCAAGCAATGAGAGCGCCATTTCATTTCACAGATTAATCCCAACACCGTTACAATAACATGTGTAGATGTATGTGGGCGCATATTGTTTGTTATACGCGTCCGTCCGTCCGTCCACACACGACGATGATGCATGGGTCCAGCTTTTCGTGGATGTAAACTTGCGCGCCACCGAGTGGAGTGGTTTTGATGTCTGTGGTGCATTGTGGGAATAGTGATAGCGAAATGTCATCATCATCATCATCATAGCCGCGGTGATGATCATTATTATCATTTGGGAACGGCCGTCGAGAATAATCCGTTCGGATGGTGTACAGCCCCTCGTCATACGCCTGATGTATGGATTATACTAGTGTATGTCGTGTTATGTGTAAATACATGGGGAGGGTGTAGAGGGGTGGTAATAATTGTCATCATGTTTGACTGCCAATCAGAGTTGCTGTTGAAGGTATTAGGGGAATGTAATGTGAATTGGTTTGCAGAAGTTTGCCCGGCCCCATGTTGATGTGTGGCCGGAACGTCAAGGATCCCCAACTCTCTTGTTTGTTGCATTATGGCCCCGTAATGTGTATAACACGATGATTTTCTGCATTAGCCTCCGCGGAATTTGCGGTGGTGACACCATTGTGAAACCGAAATTTGTAAGCTACTCCTCCTCCTGCTGTTTCTGGATTGTGTACCTGCCTTTTTTTGGGGCGGGTTGCTGGGATGCCGATGATGGCTCGAATTGTTCACGGAGGATGGGGGGGAGGGCAAAGCTAAATTCCCTGGACACAAAGCCAGGCCTCCGTTATAAATATCCACACGAGTAATGCACTCCTGCTGAAATCAACTTAGCGCTGCTGAGTCTGCATAGTGCATATTTTTCGGTTGTGTCTTCCGTTGGAATGTTTTGCAGGAGGAATGTCGCGGGCAGCAAATCGGATGGTTCACCAGTTTCATGAACATAGCGGTAATGTTAAAACATACGACAACAACAATGCCACAAAGAATTTTAGGGAACGCTGCTCTTTCCTTTCAAAGTGAGTTTCTGAAATTGATCACACACTTAAAGATCAGAGAGATGTTTGTGAGTTGTGTTTAAATTAGAGGGTTTTTCACCAGGCAGGAAATACAAAGGCCATAGTTTAGCGTATAAAAACAGGTACGTAATAATAGTATTTTTTAAACTTACACCTAAAAACTGTGATCCATCTCACACTTACTGTTCAAATTTAAGATCGTTTGTGGGAGGGGGGGATCGACTTTCATAATTATGCGTGAATATTGCTTTCCAGTTCATCGCTTTTTAACTTTAAGATTATGAGCGTTTATGAATATGAGATGTGTATCCTTTCATATAAACTACATACCAGAAACCATCTCTCGAACTGCGTATACCTCTTGATTATTCTTTTTTGTTTGGGGATTAGTTTAGTCTTGGAGCCATGTGTGGTGAATTCCATGTCGTTCTTCGTTAGCCGGTCAGCCAAAATCATTTGTTTCTGCCAATTACAAATTCATCTGCTATGGCTCTACTTTGAAGAACCGCTTCATCCCTACACTTTCGTTTGTGATGCAGTTATAGCCATATTTCCGTCGGTCTGACTGCGGAAATTCAATAACGGCTTTGTGATTATTCTTTGGTGTAATTTGATAACAGACCCTCCATTTTGACGCAATCTAATATGAGCATTTGCTAGCAAACTAAGCCAGCTGTATCAGGAGGAATTCTAGCAGTATTCCCAATTACATAGCCCAAAGTTAACTGCATTGATTGTTGATCAATGATCCGTAAAACGGTTTCATCAGAATATGTTGATTACCCTTCGCATGTAATGTGAATGTCGAACACGCCAGCGGAAAGCGAGATGGAGCTCCGGTTTGAAGACTTGCGCGTGAGGTTTTGAAAGGAGAGTTTAAGGTTTCATCGATCTGGGCCGGTTATGAACCCGTGACTTTTGCGTCAGCAGGGAGCTCATTATTACGAGGCAGATCTGTGTGCATAACGGGCTCGTTTGGCAGTTGTGGGTCGGGCAAGCTCCGTGAATATGACACAGTAGTCTAGTTCCGTATGAAGATCTTACACTGAAGGCGATTTCTAACCATCGCTTCCTTGATTCTTGCTTGCTCACAAACGTGTTACTTATTCGAATACACAGACCTTTTTATTTGAGCTTGGGGCACTTCGTCGTAGGCATGCTGCATCCTGATGTAGAAAAGGAAAACTAAAACATCGCGTTTGCGCCATAAAATGTAGACATTACTTATGGAAAGATCACTTAGCAACAGAATTGTCCTTAAAGCAGCAGTTAGTTAATGTTGCAATCATTTTGTCAGAATAGTTTGGTCTTACAGTTTCTTGTTTAAACATTTTGTACAGAACATATCAGTAATTAAAGATAAGGGAGTGTTTGGGCCGCTTCATCAGTGTAACAAAAACAACTGGAATCAGAAGGAGCACAGGAAAAATAAATAAATAAAACGGTTAAATATAATTTTTTTCAGAAAATATATTGAATACTTTTAAATATTAAGGATGTAAAATATACATCCGAAACAAAAACATTTTTAGTTACTGGGTGAGTCTTGAACTTTGTCTATACAATGCAAATGTCATATGATGTTTGATTGATCATAGCTGATCGCATTTGACATTCTCGGTTTGAATGAAGTTAACCATCATGGATTAAAGCGTTTATAGTGTCTTCTTCAAAATCTGACAATGTGAAGATAAAGAACGACAAAACCTCTTCTAGCCGTGGTTTCCATTATAGAATTCTTAGCATACACAGCAGAATGTTTCGACTCTTAACTTCTATTTTAAGGGGCACTGAGACTGAGATTTTAAGTGAAAATGACATAATCGTCTGTTTTTTTAATTATATAATATAAATATTCTCTAGACACCTGTGAATTATTTTGGCCAAACATTTTTCTCGATTCACCATTTTTAAAAGCCGAGTAACATGTTGTAACTCGCCTGTACGCTATCTTTTAACCCTACTGGACCCTCTCTGTATGTGGTTTTTCTCAGTTTTACATTTTTGCTCATGAAATTTATTCCTTGCGTTTCACATTTGCTCTGATATGTATGAAAATTTCCTTACATAATCTAAAATATGCTATGTAAGGATTCAAGCATGCATTTTATGATTACTCTATTCATTCGCTCACAAAAATTTAATTTATACTGGGAAACAAATAAATTTTAAACAATGACAACTTCATAAAAACAAAACATTTATTTCTATATAACTAATAACATCAACCTCAATCGATTGCTTGCGTTTATTTTCACTGTGGTAAGGTATTAGAAAATCACTATTATACTCCTCTGATAAATTTGAATGTGCAAGGTAGTTTTAGAAAATTTGCATTTTTTCTCTAATTAAAAATATTTAGTTATATGTGAGGAACTATTTCAGCTAGAACTTTGTGCTTTTGCACATTCGTTACTTTATTTAATCATATTAAGTGTGGCAGTTTTCAAGTGAATAGCTTTAAAATTTAAAAAGTTAGAACATTCAGCCCCAGTGTCTCTTAAAGGGAAGAATATTTCCGAATACTTCTTTTTTACTTTTAAAAGCTTTGCTCTCTGTAGCCATCAAATGGTTTTAAATCTTTAATATTCGAACTGTGATCATAAGCACCATATTCTCGCTCCAAATTACAAATGAAAACCGATTAACAAAACTATCAATTCTACAGTGTCGCCATGTTTAAAATAACGTTCCGAACTTATGCATCAATCTAATGTCAACACAAATGTAATTATAGAAAGCTATTTATAATATACAGCTAAAAGGACACAAATAAGGGTGTCTAAGGCAACAAATGCCAGTGGGGGTGACTGGTCATACGAGCATAATTGCATTCAGTGCTTAAAAATCATTCAGGAGGTTTTATTTTAACAGTGGTACAAATTTAAATTTAAACATTTTCAGATTCGTGATACTCATTTCAATTTATTTTTGTAATGGTACATTTCATAGGGCCTTATTATGTCACCAGGGAACACCGCAATTATGACATATATTTTTGAATGAAAATTACTAAATGTTAACCTATGCTTAACTTCAACTCGGTATTTCGATCCTGTCTGTGCGCGCTGTCATTCATATTCTCGCATAGATGATGAGAATTTATGTGCAAGTTAGCAACATCTATTAGGTTTCAATTAAATCGTGACAAGGTCATTAAGGTTTGAGCACTGAAGAATTTAACGGTGTGTGACAATTCTCCTGCATTCCAAGTAACAAGCATTGCGAAATACAGGATTGTCTAATTGCCTGGCTCTCTCCATGCGAACTGCCATGAAGTGCAGGTGTAACACCTGGCTAAAAGTGACAACACTGCAGTGACGCTGCACTTTTCACACCTCTTGTGTGACACACACCCACACAGGCGGTCGATGTTTGGCGCGTGTGATACACCGAGAAGTAAGGAACCCGTTTCGTGTACAGTTTTATAGAGTAGACTTATTCCCAGCTCATATCGGTTAGAATTCATGCTTGGTTCAACTGAGAAGGAAGTAACGGAATCTCTCTCTAGCTTGTGGTTTATTAAGACAGACTCGTTAAATATCTGTACACACACGAATGTACTGGAATGCTTCGTTGTTTTAACAGTGTTTGTCTTTTTCTACCACATACCTAAGGAGAGGAAGTATTGTAGATGTTCCAATAATTTAATATTTTGCTGGAAATGCACATTTTGATAACTGCAATCCAGGAAAACAACGAAAAACAATACTTTTAGGAAATAAAAGTAAATGTGGCGTTCTTTGTAATTTTTACATCTCTTCAACAAATTGTTTTTATTGTATCAAAGCTCATTTTTCTATTTATTTTATGCTAATCCAGATAAAAGTTGCAGAAATAGTTTAATTACACAGTTTGTTGTAGATACAAGATGTCTAGTCTGAAGTAGTAGTCAAATCTTTATGCTGGCTTTGAAATTACACTGTTTGCTTGACCGCGAGACGCAAACGAATTGTGCATTAGCACTTCAAAAACGTAAAAGTATTGAAGGAATATATCTGAATTGGTCAATACTATAGAAATGTATTGATAAATTATAATGTGGTGCGTGTTTTAGCGAGATCCACAATTTTTTTTTTTTTTTTTTTTTGTGGTAAGTTTAGTCCATCTCTTACGGTTATTCAAAATAATTCAGTTAGAACTTCACAGGCTATTGACAGAAAAATTTAGAAATTCATTTTACTAGTCCTACTACCGAGCGAGATGGCTCGCAGTAACGTGTGAAGCCCGCATTCGGGAGGTCTCGCCTTCGATTTTCTGTCGACACCGTCCACTCTGACCTTGGGTTTTAAGTGGTTTTCCCTGATCGGTAGACAAATGCTGGAGTTTTTTTCTCATCTTTCAGATGTGCTTCTAGGTATTATGGCGTATGGCAGTGCCGGACAGATGGCGCGGATGCTTACTTAAAGGAAAGAGTACTCACCGTGGGCACCAGGAGGCTGCTTGGTCGACGGGTCAATCATTGCATCTCTAGGCAGATCCACCAGAGGGACGGGTCTTCCAGCCTGGAACTGTTAGACTTCCGTGCTTCTCTGTGGCCTGTTTCCTACGGCCTGTTGCCTCCTGTGGCTCCTTTACTTATGGTAGCCGCGATTGATTTATGAGGTTTTGTGTGCGAGGTGTCCCTCTCCGTTGTATAACCTGTATTAGTCCTGTTTAAAAATGTAATATTTTAATTAAAATCGTTAAACACTACAAAAATAAAAAGTAAAGAAATATTTGGGTGGGGTGGAAGATAGTAGATAAACTTAAATACTAACTTTTACATTTATCTGACTTTTCGTTTATGGTTATGCTGTCCGTTTGTACACGGAAAGAAAGACTGGCAGGAAGAAGGAGGAGAGTGGGCCTTTTTCTAATGTTTTCTTTCTTTCTTTTTTGGGCTCATCGTGCCACAAAGCCTGTATTTCCGCTTAAATCTCAACATCGAATATTTGAGTGGAATACAGTGCTTCCTCTACCTACTATAGGTAGGTTGCAGAGAAAGTAAAACCTAAACCGAGTCAGACTCCTTTTAACAACGTAAGGTGAAGAATCTTAAAAAGTGTTTATATGGAAAATTATTTTGTTTTATTTTCTCAATAATCGCTTTAACCTTCAGTATTCAAATAGAATGTACACATGATATTGACATGAGAAATACAATTTATATCTTTAATTTTCCCTAAGTATCCTACGAAGTCTCTTCGTTCACGGTGAACTATATATCTGCAAAGGCTTATGCAGATGTAAATAATGATAAAGGATTTGTGTAAACTAAATTTTTACATCAATTTAAAGAGCCGCGGAAAACAATACACACATCAAAATTGTCTAAAGAACACCGTATTGAAAAGAACTTAATTTAGATGACTTCAGTAGATTTTGGTCAACACCAAGCTTAAGAAATGAAAGTAATTAAACAAGTGTGTACTATATTTTTGATGTTTTAAATTACAATTGAAAGCAAAAATCCTTATACCTCAAAATAATGTGTTTGGAGATATGTTCTATGTAAAGCCACAGAAATAAGAAACGTAGTTTCCACCAGTGATTATGTTTATTTTGATTCAGAATTTGTGTTGTTCCTTAGACTGTGTATTACGCTCCAAACGACTCCAAGAAAAGACAAAAGATAACAGAGGAGCCAAACTCTGCGACTCTCGGGTGCAGAAAGTTACCTCCTGAAGTTTGTTACCCTTAGGAAAACAACATTGAATAGTAAAGCATTAATTCATTCTGTGAGTATTTCTAAAACTACACAATTTAGGATAGTTTGTCAGCTTCTGTTATTTACATCGATAGGCGCAAATATCGGTCTGTTGGATGAAAAAGTTAGCTATTGCCGTAGCTACAGTCTATGTATTTCAATAATTGAAATTTCTATACTCGTATAGGTAGCTTCGTCAAAAATTGTAAACTGCACAATGCAAGAAACGATTTGTGCACACAATTAGTCTAAACCGCCAAAACCAGATTGCTATAAGAACAAATTGGCCAAACGAAACTTGCATTCGTATATATAGCGATAATACATCCTCTCCAAAAATCTCCCACATGAATGCAGACACTGCAACACATGGGAACCTGTACACTATACATGTAATTCACAACAGTATTATAGTTGGAGAAATGTCTTTAGACTCCTGCTGTGGTCATGTCGAGAGCTTTGACTGAAACATATGATTGTATTTTTTAATCTTTGAAACTAATGTTACTGTAGGTTTTCTTCATTTTTAACTTATTTTCATACCCACATTCACTCTCACTTCCAGACTCTGTGGAGAGTAGGAATAACCTTAATTAAATATGGTACTATTTACAGAACTTTGAAAAACAAAACAAAAATACAGACAGCTTTAAGATTTATGAAGTTCTAGCTCCCACTTCTGGCACAGGACAGCGATAATTGTGTCTTAAATAGGGCAAGAAAAAGGGAAAGAGTCTGCAAAGATAAGATTTGTAAGACAATACTGCTGGGGCAGACTCTTAAGAGATCACAAACACAATACTGGCATAAGATAACTTACAAATCTGTAACTTATAAGAAGAAATTGATTCCTTAAAACCACAATGGTAGGAACTCATTGAAAGAATGGATTTAAATAGATTAACAAAAAATGTTTTCTTTACACTCTACGAGGTAGGAAGACTCACGCTACGTTAAGAAGACAGCCTTTGAGGCGGTACAAATTTAAACTCTATTCCTTAGGTAGAAAAAGAAAGACAAGAAAAAGCAAAATTACCACCACGTCCGGGAACCGAACGTCCGGGTGAGAAGTCAACTTGATGACCACTCGACCACGGCGGCAGCCGATCTAATCTCGTCATATACAAGCATCTATTACGAAATTCATGCTTCTGAAGTCGCTGTAAGACCTATGTACTTAAACGACTATGAACAGCAATGTATAATAATAATAATAATAATAATATTATTATTATTATTATTATTATTATTATTATTAATAATAAATATGTTGCTTGCCTTGAAAGAGCATCTATGTTTTCAATTGAAACTAAAGATGCCACACGCAACCAAACAATGCCATGAAATTCTTTTATTGGGCAATTCGCGCTTAAGCAAGTTTCACCGCGGCGAACGCACCTACCGCGAGAGGGGGAGATGAACAAAAACAAGAGCTGGAAACAAAAATGGTCATTAGCAGGTTTCCCCTCTGCGTAACAAATTCTCGGCCATGTTTTATTTGTATTATTTACAGGTGCTGATCGCGACACTCGCTCCACTACGTGAAAAATGACCACGCGACAGCAGGTGTCGGTGGTTATTGCCACCCCACCCCTCCCACCCCTACCGATACTGATATCCAATAAAACATAAAATGTTCCGTCACACCGCTCAGTGCGATATTCAACATCAAACTGCAGCAAATCAGAGCCTGCCGCGCTATCCACTCATGTATACTTTATCGATGATAATGACCCATCCAACCAGACATCAAGCATTCTGATTTGTCAACTAAGTCCATCGAAAGGGGGCCCTCGGATTCCCACGCGCTGCTCTACGTCGCCATGCCCCGTGCCATTACCAAATGTGCTATGACTACTAAATGACTCATATTAATACATACTTTCAGGGATAGTGCTTACAACAATTAACTTACTATCCCAAATATTTCAGAAATAGTTCGTTACCTAAATTCAGATTTTTGCTCCAGCAAGTTTTTGTGTGGGATTTATGACTCAGCAACGTGAATTTCAGAATGAAAAAGACATTAAAAAAATGAAAGTGATATTTTATTTCCCACGTCACTTTCTCGAACTTATTATGCTCAAATCAATAGTATAAAACAATTTGTTCGATTGAAAATAAAATCCAAATAAAGATGTAATTGGGGAAGGAGAAATTTCTCTTGTTCTCCAAAGTTGTCTAACCAAGAGAATCAATTTAGTATTTGTATCCTTTTGACTTTCAATCTATTATAATCGCAGACAGACCATCCCAACACACGAAGTTGGAGGGAGAAAAGAGGATAAGACACCGAGTGTCACACAACGGCATACCTGTTGGAAATTAAGGGGGGGGGGGAATTAAGATCACCTTATAAACCGTTTATATACTGCTAGTCTTAAACTTATGCAGTGTTTTAACCCTTATTATATTTCTGCCATAATGTATGCTAAAAATTGACTATGTTAATAAAAAAGGAAATACCGTACCCGAAACGGTTCGAAGGTAGGTAGGTATACATGAGTTTAAGAAATATGACTTTGCGGTCAATTGAGGAAAACTTTGTGGTTCGAAAATGGTTTTAGATATCCATAATTTTAGTTCCCCTAAGAGAAACTGCCATTCATGTTATGGAAAAATATATGTTTTGGAATTTTTCTTTTAGTGCACTTTAGAAACTTCGCGTTCCCCTTATGTAGTCGTAAACTGTAGAATACGTATACCTTTGTAAGGTGGGGATTTTTAAAATACCGAAATCGAAAATCCCCAAACTTCCAAACTGACACGTTCACTCTTAATTTTATTTCAGAAAATTTTAAACATCAAAATTTTAAGATCTTAGTAAGCGTTTCATATTTTGCATTGAAATACTTTTGTAACTTTTCGTGTTAACCGCTCTATGAAGTTTTCGATGTTTGTCGATATTGCTTCAAAAAATCGTAATAAATAGCTACAGCAATTTCTCTTTTGCCACAATCTTCAATTCCTAACGTGGTTTATAGCAGAATGCTATAGTTTTTTCACTTTTTTTAAACTTGTATTGAGAGTCAAAACTCGTGTAGGTATATTTACTATCCGCCGATGTGGCGTTTCGTTTGTGGATAGGAAAAAATCAAAATATCTTCCCCAAAATATTTTCAATATCTTCTCCCATGAGAAGCAAAATGTGAATTTAAGTTTATTATATACTTTTCATTTCTTGTATCAATTTAGAACACCTTTATTACTAGATTGCTGAATCTACATAGAGGTAAGCGCCCAGGTTACAGACACATGGGAGTAAATAAAGGAAGATAGACAGCCTAAGTGTGCCTACTTCACACAGCGGAGTTCCCTCTCTCACACTAGCAGTAGGCTCAGCGCATATAAAACATATCGGCACAAATACACTGATGTTGAAGCAATACAAACGGTAAATCCGTAAACAAGATATTAAGTAATAAACGTATTTTAATTTGCGCTTTTTAGGATATAATTTTAATATTTTGCAAATAAATAAGTAAACTATACTACATTGCTGCATGGAAAATAATCGTTTTTCTGCTGTGAATATAAAAAAAGTATAACTTAACGCTAAACGAATTCCGGATTGGTTTTATGAATTCGCCGAACCGAGTCGTGAGCATTGAACAAGCTTTTCAAACGGTAAGTGCTGTTTTCTAGATTACATACCTATTCCTAATATACTCTAATCGTAGCGTTGAAGCGTTAGGGGCTGTGTAATTCCTCACTTAAAAGCTTCATGGATCACGGTTACTTTCCATTCTGTTCTTCTAAGCGAAACCTGCCAAAGGGCACTAAAATTGCGCCATATTCAGCCCGACCATAACATATTTTGTAATCTGAGGCTGTGATTCTTCGCGGCTGGGGGCAGATTTATCAGAATTTTAAACGTTGCCTAAACTGCCAGGCTCTGTCAAGTTAAATTTTCTGTTAATCTGGGCAATGGCTGATATATCGAACGTTGTGGTTGCGGCAGCAGTGGAGAACATACGTTATCCCATTGAATGATGATAAATGGGTGATTGTGAAAGTGAGGTATGGTGGCGTAACTAGGTCAGCGGGCACGTTTCCCGCCGTGGCAGAGAATCGAACCCCAATTCTCTTGCCCAACATGCTCACGCAGTCAGAAGTAATGCGCTAATGCGCGATTTTATCGAGCATATGGTTCTGCAAATACGCAGTGATGTTTCCTGTACTTCGCTTGTAGTCCGTTATGTTCAAGAAAATTCGATTAAAATAGCGTTCATTTTTATATTTGTCGACAAATACGTTCAAAGTAAGATATTTGCAATTTATTTAGTAGCGCACAGCAGAAACAGACCCGAGACTTTTGGCAAAACGCACATCTCTCGCAGAAGCCGCCACTGGTGCGTGTAAGGGATAAATCCAGAGCAGGCACCAGCAGGACTACTGTGTATGGGCAAAGAGCAACCACAGCGGGAGGGAGTGCAGAGCTGGCATACCACTGCTGAGGCACAGACTGAGTGCTGGTCCTCATTTCGTACTTTGCCAAACCTCATCGAAAGTAAGACTGCTTGATAATGATTGCAGTTTCAAATAAAAATATAAATTTTAAATTTAGAGACTTTTTCGACTGCTTTGCCACGCGGCAGAGATACAAGTAATAATAATAATAATAATAATAATAATAATAATAATAATAATAATAATAATAATAATAAATAATTTGTTTTGCCTAAAATTGCATGAGCAATAAAATTATTTTCTGATAGAAAACTGGGTTAGTATGATATTGTTTGGACAAGTGCAGAAACACAAACAGTTCCTTAGAAATTTGAGTTACAAATACTAGTTTTACTGTTAATAATGCGCAGTTTAAAGTATAAAAAAATTGAGGTAATTTTGGTAACGCAGAAGTACACTGTTCAAGCATAGCTTCTCAGTTTATTTAGGCGGAAAGAAAGAAAATGCAAGTTTGAAGAAGGATAAAAGTGCAAGCATCTAAACATTATGGCTGTTTTGTTTCTTTCTGACAATACAGAGCACCCATTTTTACACAATAAGGCACATGAGTTACAGTTTTAATCCAAGTTTAAATGCCACCTATATAACATCATATATCATTAAGTCAGAGAAGTATATTCCTTTATTTACTTTTTGTCACAAATAGCATTCAATAAATTGTTGAATTAGTTCAACATGTTGCTCTTGATACTTAAAAAAAAATTAAAAAGTGTGGGTAGTATTTTGAGTCATTGATTTACGTTGCTCAGTATGCTCACAAAATAATAATAATTACATTTAATATCTGAAATTACATAATTGCAGGTTGAACAACAGCGTGTTAGTATAAACATACTTTTTCCTATGGAACAAACATACATTTCATTATAAGAAAATCAATATAATATCTTCCTGTTTACTTTGATTCTAACAGAATAATTTCCAATAGAATAGACTCTAGTACATGGTCCATTGGGAATGCCCACGTGGGACATTGCGAACTATTATTCAGTGCAAACATACAAAACTAAAACAATAGAAATTATATTAAATAAGTTATATAACAAATACTTGAGGGCCACGTGAACACTTGTACAGTTGTAGTGCAAAACATTTCTAAATGTATCACCAAACATACATGTATGGAGTCATTCTGATCCAGAACATAAGGAGGGAGGAGTGAAAAGAACACCAATTGGAAGTGTTGCTGAAGATCATACATGCATAGAATACAGGTAGCAAGCAGT